>JAUMJL010000092.1:3495000-4745000 GCA_033558185.1 Dromococcyx pavoninus | reverse complement strand
TTACCAAATCAAAAAGATTTTGCATGACTAGAGGAATATAAAATTGATTATATTTTGCCTACTAGCATCACCTTACTAATTCTTTTTTAACTCAGACGACTTCTATCTTTCCCCTCCAATTTCCAATATATCTTTTTTTGCTGAACTAGCACATTTGAAAATCTTCTAGGACATAAAGCTGAGCAATACTGTAATATATCAGCTTTTCTAAGTGTGATGTAGGTACGTTTTTTTTATAGCAATTATTTGTGAGTTGTGATATATTTGAGGTTAAATGTTTGTCATCCATAACCTAGCACACCGGTTTATTTGCTCAGCTATGGTGGACTTATTCTGTCACACTCCCTTTTTGTCTTTATTCAGCATTAGGTCTGTATTTGTTCCATTTAAGTGGCTTGGGCTGCAGAATGTCCGTATTCTCAAATAGGTTCTCAATATCCACAAAGTAAATAATATTGAAGGGAAAAATTTATAGCTAGACCACCTGGAAGGTTATTTATTCATTGCAATTCCTGAACACTTCTGAAGGCGGTCTCTCAGTTCAGAATCCACACTCAGTCTCTTACTGGTCATCAAAGTCCCAAGTTGATGTGACATTATCTGCCTGCCTTTGCAGATAGATTTTTCTTTGAACACTGCTAAGATGTAATTTGAGGTCTCTATGTTTTTACTCAGAAAACCTGTGTACAAATTGGGGTTTTAACAAAGCTTTTAAATGCATCCTCAGCTTTAGTAAGTACTACTTTTAGAAGATTCATTTCCTGTATCTTATTTGAGTTCTCAGATGATTATTTTCACCCAGGAGGTCCTGCTTTCCCTTTTATGCAGAATCTGATTACTCTTTAATAGGCAATAGGAACTTCTGTAAATGTATCTGCATCTTGTAATAGAAAACAAAATTACAGGTTTCAAAATACGATTTAGCTTCAGAGTGTACTACACCTGAATCTGTCCTGTAGCCACGTAGAGCCTCAAAGGCGTGAGAGACGTTACTGGAAAGCAGTGAATTCTGAAAATCCAGAGTTAGTGCAATGGTGGTCATCAAAGCCATGTTTGATTGCACAGACTAGATCAGCTGTGAGCTACAAATCTGTGTAATAGATGAGATTTTACAATGCAATTATGATTTTACTCTCTGAAACTGTATTGATGGACTCCTGTTGGGCTTTTCCTATTGATCCACCTCCTAAAAATATTGAGTGTTCATCACAATGTTTTTGGTGGCAAAAGCATGATGTTTGTTCCCTATATTTTTATCACTTAAGAATTTTTCTATAGTCTAAGGAAGTTTAGTAAATGTTTTGAAACACAAATAAAGCTTTTTTTCCTCTGTGAACCTGTCCTAATGCCACAGGACGGTATAACGATCGTGACTTTTTTCTCCAGTTGTACTAGGCTGAACCAAAAAGAAATTTCAGTTTCTATGTCAAGGTAAAGAACATGTCAAGTAATGTTTTTAAATGAAAAAATAATTATTTCAAAAGTAAGAAAGTTTGTAATTTTTGACAACAGCTATGCATGCTTTTCAAAACACTTCTACATGTGAGTAGCTTTACAGACATGAATATAACTCCACTGAGTTCTCTTGTGGAATGACAAGACTGTTTGCAGAACCTCCAGTTTTTATTATTAAATCTCAGAGGTGGGAACTTACTTTAATTAGCTAGGGATGAAGCGTAAAGAAGAAATCTTAGCTACGCAAATGAAAATAATATTTTAATTTCTTTTTTTCCTTCAAGACTGAATTGTGATGATTCAGCAGCTGTGGGGTTTACTCCGTTTTAAAGAAGAAATTTGAAACTGTATAAAGACATCTGAAAGTTCACTTATGTGCTGTTGAGTTACTAAAAGTATTCATATTTATTCAGAAAACCTTAAGGTTAAAATATTTAGAGTGTTATTCCTCACACTTACATAGATAAAATCAAGTCCTCAAATTTGTTTATGTCCTCTAATCTTCAGCCACTTTGTCTTTATAAAAGGAAAACAATATTTACATATATTTACATACATAGCCAGTGGCTTCAGAAATGAGTGAATTCTCTTATAGAAGTACATTCACAAAAGTTAGGTCCAGGGCAACCCTCATGTAGAACTGTGCGGAGGTGATGGTGTGGTTTTCCTGAGACAACGAGCAGCCACATCTCTTTTCCCATACATAAATGGCAGTCAGCAATAGCTAGAAACAAAAGGCCCCTCTCTCACTCTCTGAATACAGTGACATTCATTCTCAGAGAAGCAGGGGCAGCTTTTTGAAAGCAGACTTCTTCAGTCCAACAATAACACACAATGAGTTATTGACTTGTTTATATATGGAGCTCTTTTCAGTAACTAACTCTGACTCCCCACAGTCTGGACAAATGATTGATTTCGTTGTTAGAAAAAGAGAAAGCTCTTGCACTAAACTCTGTAGTGCAAACTACTTTTTCCCCATTTGTTCCCCCACTGAATAGGACCTTATTAAAATGCACTTTCCAAAAAATACCTGCAGCTGGCCTTTATAAGCATGTTTTGTATATATAAATAAGTAATTTGTCCCACTCTTTTGTATGGTAACAAACCATTGGAGAATCTTGTCAACATATATATGAAGGTTGGGTGTCATAGGATTTTGGTTAAACAGTATTATTTATATCAATATGCATACAAAGCATAATTTTTAAAGTATTTATGGTACCTGTTTGCTATTTGGTTGCTAATGCTGACTTGTAGAAGTTATTAGGAAAGATCTTTTCTGTTGATAAAGTCATATTTCCTTTTGAAACCAGTTGTTAAAATAATATGCAATATACGTTACTTTGATATTTTTATATATGATCAACTAAAATAATTGAATAATTGTTAATTAATCCTGTAACTTTTGCACATTGTTGTAGCATATCATCTCTATTGTTCTATTTTCTGATACACTGTTTATGTTAATTCTTCATGTACATATACGCATAATATTTTGTTTTAAAGAAAGTGAGCCTTATGTGTGGAGCTTCTTTAATAAGTAAGTAAATACTTGCTTTCTGGTTTATAAATTTAAAACCTGAGACACAGTACTCAAATAGATGCTGCATTTGTGTAACAGTCACATTGCAGGAACAATTGTCTTATAGCAAAAAAAAGATGCACAGTTCTACTGAGCCCTGCACTTTACTAGCTACAAAACATCATGGGAAGTGGTAATTAGAATGCTGCTGAAGGAATGTTGCCAATGCATTTTACTAACACATATAGAAATATCATGAAGAATTAAAGGAATTAATGCCACATAAGTCCTGATTCTTCAGGTTCTTGCACCTGTTGTGTTAGCCACGGCACACAGAATGTAAAATACCAGAAGATCAAATGCAAAATGCTAGCATTTTCCTGCAACATGACATAAATTGTGTAGAAAGAAGATAAAGGAAGTAAGATGTGATATCCCTTTTATCCTTGTGATTCATGTAAGATTTAAGGAAGGGCAGATTCCCAATTTGTATAGATTTATATAGCTGTACAAAGAAAACTGGGAAAGTATAAATTGTGGATTTCTAAACTGAAACATTGCCCTTGAAACCTGCTGATTTTGTTATTCTAATCCTGTGAAGTCATATTTTGTCATCATGTCATATTTTGTTTTCACAAATCTGTATTCTTTCCATCTTTTGTAGACAAACTTACTGCATCTCATTTTTCATTCTTAATATTTGTTTTCTGAAAAAAATACCTTTGTTTATCATATTTACTTCCTTTTTCTTTATTTGTGGCAGTTTTTCTAACAGAGTTTATCTCCCTTTAGCAGTGCTAGCACAGATGGGCCACAAGTTTTTACCTCTTATTAATCCTGCTCAGGCAGATTTGATTAACAAACAATATAATTTTAAAAGAATGTATGATATGATATCAGCAATGATATTCTGATGTTCACTAAGACTTTATAGAACCTACTTAGAATTACCAAAGATTTAATTTTTAAAAAATTCCTAGTGGGTGTCAGAAGAAAAAAAAATAACTACATGTTTTTGCTCTTATCATTTTTCATATGAACACCAAGAATTAGCACACTTTTGAAAAAGCATGCATAAGCAGAGCAAAGAGGACTTGGAAAGAGCTATATTTTCTATAGAAATCCATGCATAGAGCAGAAATTTGCAGTAGAAATTCATGCCTCCCTTGCTATCTTTAGATTCTGCGTGTCTTGCTCTGTGCCTTGTGGATGTAAACCAGGAACTCATAGTAGCATCATTCTTAACTGGTTGTGGAGGGTTGGGAGAGGAAAAGGAAGAGCTATTTGTCTGTGAAGCTTCTGTAGCCTTTTGTGAAGACGCAGAGATCCATAGGAGTTTCCTATGATCTCAACGTATCCATACTTACAATTGACTTGTCCCTCCCCCTGTGTATCTGAATGTCCTGGGACAGACCCTCAGCTGCAGTGAAGTGATGTCAGTTGAAGTTGGTGGCTTTTTACTCATTTAATTGAGTGACATGCAAACCTGGACTTATGCCTTCTCCACCAAAGCCTTTCAGAAAGCCTCTGAACAGCAGCTTTGTAGAGTTTTTTAGCTTTTGTTTATCCTACAGCTTCAGGTGTTACACAAGGAAACAAATAATGATGATCAGGAACAGATCCTGCTGTTTGAAAGACACCATGTTGCAGTTATCCAAGTATATTTGTTTTGTGGGACAAGTTATGCTCATTTGACTGGAGAGAAATGTTTGTTTTCTGTCTGAAATGTAACCAATCATTTAAATATTTTTTTCAGTTAGTACGGTCCTGTTCAACAGTGATAAGCATGATACAAGAATAAAATTAAATGTATGCTGAAAATAATAGGACACTGTATTTGTGTCTTTAATTTCCATTAAATGGAAGTAAAAATTCAGTATGCAAATTTGTAAAGAATTGTGCCTTAAAAAACTCTTTTGTCTTAAACTTTTGTTTAATTTTTCTTTAAAGCTGTTTTACTTTATTTTTCAGTATGCATAAAAATGCAGTCTATGTGTTCTGAAATATTTAGTAGTGTCATAAGAATTGTCAAAAAAAGTCCTCAGATCCTTTGCAAGTGTCCAGGAATTTTCTCATATTTAAAATCAGCATTTTAACAATATTTTTTTCAAATGAAAGGCAGGTCATATATAGATAACTTTGTTATCCCTTTCCTTGTGCCAGAAGGAAAATGTTTCTGTGATAAGGCTAGTGGTAAGCATCTTTAACTTTTATATTTACTTAAAAGCTTGCCCATCTGCTCCCAGTTCCCCTGGTTTTACTTTCAGCTGTAATTGTTGAAGACCAGTGGGTGTACGAGTGTCAATCAAATTGCCTTGTGACAGTGAGCATATACAAACCCTTTTTCCTTTCTAGGCATTTCATTTACTACATTTAGATGAATAGTTTGAATTGTTTTAAACTTTGGGACAGTAGATGAAATCCTGGTTTCATTGAAGTTAATAAATGATCCTGTCATACTGATCCCTTCAGACAGATATCTTAAGGAAAGCAAAAACATTGTAGAATTCCTGCTGTTCAGAAGAGAAAAACACAGATGTGAGGCCAATCCCTACCATGGGCGGGGAACAAGTCTTGTTTAATTAGGAACCCCTCAATAAGTTGGAGACTGGGATTTTTAAACAGCCCATAAACAAGAGATTGACTACTGTCAAAGGTAGCATGGTCTTAATTTTTTTAAGCTTGTCTGTACTGCATATAGATTAGACACTCTTTTTCCAACTTTAGATTACTCTCTTCTAGCCCTTTTTATTTATGTTTTCTACAGTATAAAAATACGTTGAAGATTAATTTCTGGGTCCAATTCATTCAATGGTCACAGAAAAACTACGTAGAGTCATTAGGATCCATGGTTTCAATCAAGTATTCTTTTCTGTTGATCTCTAACATAGATTAAAAAAAGTAAAAGTTGCTAGTTCATAGTTCTGTGTAAGAAGAGTTTTGGCAAGTGCTATTCTGTTCTTCTTCCCCCATTGCATCAGAATGGAAATAAATGCCGTCAACGCTGTTACTCGCACAGATGATTTCTCCCTTATGGCCAGCTTTAGCAACTTTACTTGCATGATGACTATGTATAGCAAAAATTATGTCCTCTCTCCTTTATCACTGCCAGCCTACTTTCTATCAATGCATTTGGAACAAAGGAAAAACCTGCTGTGGTTGTGTGTTCTCACCCAAAGGATGGGTGGGAAGCTTGAAATGAGGTTAAAAAATCAGTATATTTCAATACATTTTATGTAGTAGCTGCAAGTATAGTGGGACTCTAGCAGTATATTTGACCATATGTAGAGGATGGATTCACCCTTCCTCTAGAGAAAACCTCCCTGATTGCTGTCGGTGTGAGAAATTGATCTCATATCCTCAACAGAAGTTTTGGTGTACACCAAATATGTCATACTTCTTATCAATTCTCCAAATTTCTGAAGAAACTAGAGCTGTTTTCATTTCGTTTCTTACATTTTTACTATGTGATTTCTTTTTGCTCGTAAGACAAAATTTAAAAGAGATTTTTCACCCTAGCGAATATTTAGTATTCAGTTAAGAGTTTAAATAACTCCTTTGCTTTTGTTAGAACCGTGTTGCTGCCCTGAAGAAAAATATTTTGTTCCTTTAGGGGAAAAGTGTAGTTGACCATATTAAGTTTTAGGAAGCCAATCATAAAATTATGCAGGAAATATTATAATGAAAAACTATTAAATCAAGTATTTTTCTTAGAATAGCTCATACTGTGAAGTTGACAGCGCATTCTATAAATGAAATATTAACACAAAATTTATGGCAGGTAAAAGTGAAGAATTATTTCCTTATGGATTTCTGAATGGCACTACCCCCTGATTCCTTCAGATATAATAGTATTAATACATGCATTTTATTGCAAAGTTAACAGTAAATATATTAACATTTCATTTATTGGAATACTTATAATTTTATACTGATGATATTTCATTTTCCTACCAATAATTTGTTTGACATTACCTTGTTTTCAGTAACATTAATTTTCCTTGTTATCTACTGATTTAACAACTCATCTTTTTCTTAAATAAATAAGACTCATTAAATGACAAATACATGTAGACCTCAGTCTTGAGCTCCTTACTTGGGAAGAAGTGCTAAACCATATCTACTCGAGGTTCCATGTGCTTGGTAAGTTTATATCTGTCTACACAAAAGCATGTGTCAAAAAAAATGCTTTTAATGACCCATCACTTATTACCAGAAATATTGAGATACAAAGCAAACATTATTTATTACTACCATAAAGAATATACTGCCCAGAAGAATCCTTGAAAAGTTTAGAAAGCTATGAAAATAAAAAGGAACAAAATTCATGTAGAGAAAATGAGAGAAATATTCATCAAGTGGGCAAAATTTTGAGCTTCTTTTTGATTCTAGAACTTTTGCTTAAGAATTTTCAGTGCATGTTACTCAGTTAATTTACAGACACCAAAATTTCTATTTACAGTTTGCAAATGGGTACACCCAATATACAAATCCACTTGATTTATTATATTGTTTGCAAATCACATGCAATAACTGCTCAGACTTTTCACTAAATTTCAGCAGACTATTTTAGCTATGCTCCTAAAGACTTCTGGTGCACTGAAAAGTATGGAAGTGGTGCCAGGTACTGCACAGCCCAATCTCCAGTGGTACAGGCAAGGTCACGCCTCTGTTTGAATGAGCCTGAATTTGAATGGCAAAATGCACCCTTACGCCTGTGAGCAGCTTTAACCTATGACCAATGATGAAGCAACTGGGAGGAAGTGAGAAGATACTCTACGTGGCACAGTGTGCAAAGTGGTTACTGGATGGAATGTAGTCACAGCTCTCTGATTCTCTTGGATGGAGTCATAACATCCATCACTTACAGAGCATAGTACCATTTATTCCATCTTTTGAATAACTCAGGTGTCAATTTTTCATATGTCCTTCGATGTGGATATTAATTGTAATGTCATTTGGCAATAGTATGAATACAGGATCAATAAATGATCCAGTTTTGCCTTTAAATAGTCCTAATTTTTGTAATTTGTCTAACTCAACTATTTCTTTTAAGTGTAATTTGAATAAAAGGTGTATCACATAAGAGGACATGTTGATTGTCAACTGTATTATGAAAAATAATGAAAGGTAGATATAGTTAGTTCATCCAAGATATTTATTCACTAACATCCTAATTAGATGTTCAAGCTTGCAAACAATGACCAATTGTTTAACATGATCAGTATCACTGAGGTACATGTTATTTTTCATATTATTTAAAAGGTGTTGAATCCAAACTTTTGCACCCATAGGAAATCAGTAATTATAGCACCTTCACATCCTTACTCTTGGATGTCTTTTTCAGTTTTCTGCTTACCTGTTGAATAGTCTTATTTCTATCTTACAATTAAAATTACAGAAGTCCATGAAATTTCCAGTTCTTTTCTTCCTTAACAGTCCTCCTCTGAGGTTCTAGAATGAGAGTGCTGTCAAAGCCCTATTTGAAAAGCTTTCGGGCTTATGAAAATGTAGATAGGGACAGAATATGATTTTCAAAATCTTTGCAGTATTTCCTCTCTATTGGGAGTGAAAATGCGGAAACTTTGACAAGGAAGGATTTGCAGGATTACTTCACTCATTACTTATTAAGAGAAGCCTTGTTAGTGATCCCTGATGCCATTTGTTTTGTCTGGTTTAGAAAATAATTACAGATGCTGAGCTCAGATCCTAGTACAAATCAATGCTGAAGCTGCTGAAGCTTGGCTGCTCTATACCAGCTGCGGATTTGTTTCACTAAATGTGAACTCTTATTGCTATTCTTACAATTGTGTGTCTCCTGCCCCTTGTTCAGATTTCAATTGACAGGTTCAGTGCAAAGTGGCTTAGAGCACTCTCTGATAACATGAGCGGACTCTGAGTAATACAGCATTTAAACTGACAGCTGACTGCACAGGTCTAAACTAAACAGGAGAGGCATGGAGAGATACTGATAATAGATTGACTTAATATATAGGCATAATAAAAATAATTGATACTAATTTGCTGTGGATTTGCAGTAGCACCAGTAGACTTTAACTCATAAAGTACTTGAAATACTTGAGTTATCTCGAAACCTATGTACTGTATAATCATAAGCAGTTTGTTAGACTCTAAGAAAGTATAAACATTTTATTATAAATGTTTACCAGTCCAGGTCCAAATGGCACAGTCATCCCTCACCTTGGTGGTGAGATTGTGGAAAATAGCTTAAATTTAGCAAGTAAACCACGCTTCTCTCATTAAGGTAGGATTTTGCAAGGCTGCAATATTCAGGAGACCTCAGCCTCTCTCACAGCAGTACCATCACCCTCTTCTGTGCCAGCAAGGAGATGACCCTCCTATATTTTTAACAGGAAAAGTAGCTTATTCTCTGCGTGTGCTTTTCTTTTTACTACGTTGTGTTCGTTTACCATTCTCTCACCCAGCTCCTGTACAAGTGTCACTTCCATGAGGAGTTTTCCTGGAGAATGAGGAGTAAAATGTGTAGGCTCTCTGTAGCACAATGAAAGCATGCATTTTTTCAACTTATGCGTACGTAAGCCTTCTTTTGTGAATAAGACTCATAGGGTCAGATAATGTTTAAAGGGAAAGGCTTTATGTCTCTCAGGCCTGCATGTTTCCACATGGATGCTTCTACACACACACAGATTGAATTATGAACAGACCTATTAATGCTGGGATCACAAAAGGTCAAGTTTTGTCTTCTTTTACCTCTATTCAGAATTGCTTTTGAAAGGGGGGAAAAAAGGGATTTGCAAAAAAAAAGATTCATGATGAAGAATTTTACAAGTCTTTTTTTCTGTCCTTTAGCAACATCTGGGAGTTGGAAAAAAAATCTTATTATGTAAAATAGTCCAGGGGTATTGTATTACCACATTTTAATATATCTCATTTGGGTCACTTGTAGGGTTACTTTATGGAATGACCTGCTACCTAAGAAACAAAAACTCTAAAAAGGAGATTGAGCAAAAATTTCCTGCTCCTGTAGTGGATATGTTTAACTGAAGAAAAATAATAAGTGTTTATGTCTTTCGTAATAATAGAGGTGTGCACCCTAAAATATTTTCTCTAGAAAATCTTACATTGAAGTTGAAGTAATCCTTCAGAACCCTCAGACTATTAATTTGAAAAGTCATAGTAAACTTATACATAAAAATGGATGTTACAAAGTGCTCTACACGCTCTCACCGTAAGTAATATTTATATTGTTTGCACAAATATCTTTGCAAGGGGAAAATCAAATAATATTATTGAAGAGTTTTTACTACTGTGTTTTCGTGTTCTATTTCTAGCTATGCATAGTCATGAAATCACTCTAATACCTGAAAATATTTTCTGCTTTATTTTCTACAGAATACATGGTTGAGAAATAGAGAACTCTGAAGTAATAATAGATGCTTTTAAGATGGCAGAAGGTTAACGTTATACCTTAAATCTCTTCATTACATTTGACATCTTTCTATGTATACATGTTTGCATGTGTGCATGAGGGAGTGCAAATACTTGCAAGTATGAATCTCTAAAGTACACCCCTGCTTAATTTTTGTAACACTAAAAATGTATTCCTATGTCTTTATGTTTCGTTTACATTTGAAAAAAAAAGATAGAAAATATCCTGAAGTAGAAAAGTGCACAAGTGATACAGAATTTTTAAGTGTGGTAAGGCTGGGTATTAGTCATAGAAGTTCAGAGAAACCCAAGAAAGCTAAGGAAATAATAACAAATTAAATGCATAAACAGCAAATGTGGTACACAAAAGAAAGAATAATTAGCATTATTTATACAATTTTAAAATTACTGATTCAAAAACTAACTAAATATTCAGGACAATCCTCTAGGAATCCCTATAGAATGGATTAAATGAGAGTAATGAAAGGAAACCAACTCTGATACTGTATAAAATTAGGAAAGAAAATTATAGCAAAATATTGTAATGCTGTTATATTAATGCAACCACCTGAAATTTCTTTTATGTTTTTCTCCACAGGGACAGGGAAGGAAGCTATAGTAAAAATACAAATGGTTTAAAGATTTGCCTTCAGAAAGAGTAAAAATATTTTATTTAGAGTAAAAAATGTTTTATTTAAAGTCAAAATGAATAGACTGGCTCAACTAGAACGAGAAAAAAACTGAACAGTATAAAAGTCCAAGGTATAAGTTGCGTAAAAAAGATATATCAGATGAGATTCAAGAAAGATAAGGCTTATTACATTTATTTTATAAATACTTAATGACATTTCAAAACTCACTTTTGCAAGACATCATTGAGTTCTTTACCTTTGTTTTTTGAAAATAAGCAAAAATAAACTATTAATTGCTGTACTATTTCAGAAAAGCTAAGTTTGCATTATATATGTTAAAATGCGTAATAAGTCATTAACTTAGTAGTGCCAATACTTCTGTAAAGGATGTTTCCTGTCTTTCTGTAGCAAGGGTCAATGTCAGACTCAGCTGGGCCTGACTGGAGCAGTGTGTGGCAATGTTCATATTCTTTTTTAATATGCAGGAATCTGTAGGTCTTGTGTTTTCGTGATTGATTTTATCAATAACAGAATAGAATAAGAGAGATAATAATCTAGAAATAGAACAAGAGAGATAACAATCCAGAAATAAAGAAGAACGTGAGCTTGAGATGTTGAAAAACCTTCTCTCTTCAATATATGTTACAAGTCCTTCAAACAAAAGGCAGAATAAAAATGGAACATCTCATGCAGTTCAGGACTTCATGGCTGTCTTGAGAGTGCAAATGCTTTTTTTGTATGTACATACACACAGTAAAATAGAATAGGAAAATCATGTGATTGCCCATGAAATACAAAGCTATAACTCCTTAATTGCCACGCACAGTCAGTCCTGCTTATTTCTTCTAAGCCATTCAAACTAATGGTATATGTAATCTAAGTTTCTTTAAGTTAGTATATAATTACATGTGAAAAATGAAGTTGGGAACAAAAGGGAGAGAGCTGGAGTCATCAACTCACATATGCTATGGTCCCAGTAATTTTTTGTGTTGGTATATTTTCAAGTAAGATATGAAATTTTATGTTTCCATACAGAAAAATAGCTCCATAATTGTAGTCCTATGTTTAAATTCTACAAGTGGTGTATAACTGGTGAAACTTTGCAATTCTGAAACCTGAAATTTCTGAATCCAAAAGGATTGAGAGAATTTGGGCTGGCTTTTTGGAAGTATCCTTCCGACCTTTGGAAGCATCATGCCGACCTTAACCTTTCTGAAGGTTAATTTCATGAACATTTCTTAATGGTTTACAAAATTTAACGCTGCTGATTACGTATTTTACAGGATCAGCTATTTCTGTGTAAATTCTAAACTGTAACTACGTTGTTACCCTGTCTGTTGAGTATAAAGATTTCACCATTGGAAGGGCTACCTTTTTTTTTTTTTTTAATTTTAAGGGGCACGTAAGGATAATCTTGATTTTTGAATGCATGGCAGGGATGATTTTTTCTTTACACTTCTATACTTTCTTGATTTGAGACATTTTCTTGTTCTTCTCAGATCAGAAAGAATATACATCTAGTTTTTATTTTAATGAAAACACGGCATGAAAGATGTGTAACGATATTGAAAAAATTTTAATGAAAGCTGGAAGAATATGTGCTGAATATATTCAGAGTGTATAGTTTTCACATATGACTTCTTGAAGAGTTAAAGAATTATGTAGGGTTTTTTTGATTTACAGTATGCCATTTGTTTGTGAATACAAACTTTGTAAATTACCAGTTATGGAAATAATTTTTTTTCCCAGTTATTAAAGGTCATTATAATTGTATCATTACAGGTGATTTATGTGGTTGTCTATAAAATGCAAAATTAAGGAAGAGGAAAACTGTGCTTACTTCTTGCATTTGTCACTCTCATATGTGCTTCTGCATGTGGTTCTGCACATGTTTATGCTTCTTTTTCTTTAGAGGCATGAAAAGATACTTGTATATGGGTATTAGAAATAGTTTGATATATAGAATCATAGAATGTCCTGAGTTGGAAAGGACCCACAAGGATCAAGTCCAACTCCTGTCCCTGCATAGGACAACCCTAAAATTCGCACTATGTGTCTGAGGGCATTGTCCAAATCCTTCTTGAATATTGAATTTACACATATGTATTGTATGTCCTGTCCAGCTTGGAAAAATAAGAGCCTCATACTTTTTGTGGATTTGTCAGGAAAAATCTGAGAGATATAACATCAGCATCAGCTCTTTTTAGTACCTGTTGTAATCTGACTGTTCAGGTGAGGAAGCTGATTGACCAATTACAAGCAGCTGACCGAGGCTATAGAGGTCATCTCTCTAAACCTGCTCCACTATTATAGGCTAAATAGGAACATGTGTGTCATTTGAATCCTGTGTATATAACAGAGCTTCCTACAAACAGAAGTTCTCTACAGTATGATGTATCTGGGGTAGGGTATGTTTTCTGGTCTAATACCTTGATTAAAGAAAGACTTGACTGCTGCTTGGTAGTATTGTATATACCTTTATGAATTCTGTCTGTTTATGTTTGTTCATAACTAGAGTGTATTTCTCATTGTTTAGGGGAGGGGCCTGGTTTTTAATAGTCTTTAACTTAAAGCAAAACTGTGAAAATATGTAGAAAATGTAAATTCATTTCACTAATTAGTTTTGGAAGTCAGTGAGTAGAACATATATACACCTAAACTTCTTACTTTTGCAGTTAAATTCCATGAAATTAAACAGCACTTCTTAGCAGGTTTTCCTGGAACACTGAAGATGTGAAGGGAATAGCTTGAAGATTTGTAGTATTAATAGGAAATGATATTGATAGATATGGGAAAATATACTTTAAGTTATGTACCTCTTCAAGTTATACTTGACCTTACTTTAACAAATTAACTTCCTAAGAAATTCAGATATTTGATTGGTAACACTTCACTTTACATGGGTGACATCCACTTTAGATGTGGATATGGATGTTTGATTTGACAGGTGGATAACCTCGTTAGAAAAAAATAATTCAGAATGGTGTTTGCGCAGCAAGGCTTGCTCTACAGTGCTTAAAGGGTGTTATGGGCCTGTTACAGAGTCTCACTTCACTTGCCTGGGGTCAACATTTTGAACTGTTTGGAAGCAAACTTGCAAATTGCTGTCTTAACTTTTTTCATCTTAGCCTATTCTTACTTTTTTCAGCAGATTAATTGCTGTATTTGTTAACTCTAAATCTTGTTTCTTTAACTCCATTATACACCAGCGTAGTTGATTATGTCTTTATTTACTCTTTCGTAGAAGGAAAGTGGGTGAATATCAAAGTTTCAGGTATTGGTTGTTTTCTATAACAAACTGTTGCCCTGACTACTTTGGATCTGTTATGCATCTACAGGAAACTTACAGAGATCATTGTTATCTGAGGAAACCATCTTGGTATATGATCTGCCTTTACTAGGAAAGCCTAGTTCTAAAACCAGAACTCTTTCTTTTTTTTTTTGTATGATGGTATTTTGCTGCATTATCAATCGTGGTAATTTCAGATTTTGCTTTGGAAAAAAATGCAATTTTTTCACTTTTTTTGCAAGAGCAAAAAACATGATGTTTTATGTGGATCAGATTTTGCTGGTTCCATTTAACAGTTTTTCTGGCAGACTTTCTAAAAAACATATATAGAGATCATTTATATGTCAGTAGGGAGCTAATACTAAGAGCGTTGTTCAAAATTGAACATTCAGAAAAAGAAGAAAACTCTCTTATTTCTGACCATAATGTCTTCTCCAGTCTGTAACAGGGAGTGAAATATAATGTGAAGTGTTCCTCAAACTTAACATCAATCACAATTGAATTTTGTTTTTTTCCTTATTCTGGATGTAAGAAAGCTATGTGAGAAGGAAATCTGTGATGGTCCCTGTCAAGACTAGCTTGGAGGACTAGAGATTGCAGATTTGCAACTTAAATATCTTGTTACTTGATTTGTTTTAATATTCCATATGTTTGTGACATGATTGCCCATGTTACCTACTTAGCAGCACAGACTGGGGATTAGACCTATCCTTTCTTATTTAGATGTTTGTTGCAACTAAACGCAATCTCTATTCACACTTTGTTCTTCAGACTCAATTCAAGATGAGCTGCTGGCTGAAGCTAAAATACTTGTCTATTGATTAAACTACTCATCTATTGATATACACAAATGTAGTTAACTTTGTTTTCCTGAATTAATCATTAAACCCTGCATCATTCAGGTTTATACTATATAAATTCTCTAGACCTTCCGTAACTGTCCCCAGAGCCTTGTGATCTAAGGAGGCAAGAATCAGGGTGCCTGTTGCCTCAGGAATTGCAGTGTTCTGAAAGCTTATTGTAGGTGGGGCTCTAGGTGCTGCTGGAAACGAAATGAAAAGTCTAAGCTTGTGTTTTGCTGGAAACTGGGAATTTTGGAACTTTTGAGACAGCTTTAGATATCTTGGGTATTCCATTTGCTTAAAGCAGTATAATGTTTTAGGTAAGTCACAGTACTGCTAGTGAAAGTAAGCCTGTTCCACCTTGTGCGACAGAAATATATTCCACGTGTCTTGTAGGCAGGCATATTATCATATACCATGGGTGTGTGTTCTCAGTCCATAACTATCGGTCATGTCAGCTGAATTTTTTGGCTTTCTCAAGCTTTGACATTTTCCCTAACTATTTGTCAGAAACTGGACTTCAGCAAGGTCTTTGACACTGTCTCCCACAGTAGACTCCTAGGGAAGCTGTCAGCCCGTGGCTTAGATGGGAGCACTCTGTGCTGGGTTAGGAATTGGCTGGATGGCCAAGCCCAGAGAGTGGTGGTGAATGGTGTCTCATCCAGTTGGCGGCCGGTCACCAGTGGTGCCCCCCAGGGATCGGTGTTGGGTCCCGTCCTGTTTAATATCTTTATTGATGATCTGGATGAGGGGATTGAGTCCATCATCAGCAAGTTTGCAGATGATACCAAGCTGGGAAGAAGGGTTGATCTGTTAGAGGGTAGGAGGGCCCTACAGAGGGACCTGGACAGACTGGAGACATGGGCTGATTCTAATGGGATGATGTTTAATAAGTCCAAATGTCGGATACTTCATTTTGGACACAACAATCCCCTGCATAGCTATAGACTGGGGACAGAGTGGCTGGAGAGTAGTCAGGCAGAAAGGGACCTGGGAGTGTTGGTTGACAGGAAGCTCAACATGAGCCAGCAGTGTGCCCAGGTGGCCAAGAAGGCCAATGGCATTCTGGCCTGCATCAGGAATAGTGCGGCGAGCAGGACCAGAGAAGTTATCGTCCCCCTGTACATGGCACTGGCCAGGCCTCACCTTGAATACTGTGTACAGTTCTGGGCCCCCCGTTTGGGAAAGATGTCAGGATGCTGGAGTGTGTCCAGAGGAGGGCAACGAAGATGGTGAAGGGGCTGGAGCACAAGCCCTACGAGGAGCGACTGAGAGAGCTGGGGCTGTTTAGTCTGAAGAAGAGGAGGCTCAGGGGAGACCTCATTGCTCTCTACAACTACCTAAAAGGAGGTTGTAGTCGGGCAGGGGTTGATCTCTTCTCTCAGGTGACCAGTGACAGAACTAGAGGGCATGGACTCAAGCTTTGTCAGGGGAGGTTTAGGCTTGATCTTAAGAAAAAGTTCTTCACTGAAAGGGTGATTGGCCATTGGAATGCGCTGCCCAGGGAGGTGGTGGAGTCGCTGACCCTGGAGGTGTTTAAGGGGAGACTGGATGAGGTACTGAGTGCCATGGTTTAGATGATGGGTTGTTGTTAGTGTTGAGTTATAGGTTGGACTTGGTGATCTCAGAGGTCCTTTCAACCTTGTGATGTTGTGAAAACACTTTTAGCACTACCTAGATATTTTTCTTGTCTAATAAGCTGTGATTTTGAGTTAACAAAACATTTTTTAACTTGAAGTTGAAAACAATTGATTTTTCTTTATTACATTTTAAGAGAATACTTGTTTGTTGGCATGTATTGGATGCTTAGGTAGCTTGCACAAAGGTAATTGCCATCATGTAGAAGTTGGTTTGTGTTTTTTTTAAAGCCTTTGATTCCTTCAAAATTTGGGATGAACACTGTCTTTAGTGTACCCCTGTGTTACACCTGGGCTGAGTATGGAGTGAACATTCTTATGAAAATCTAACCATTTGTTAGGAGCAGTACTTATTGTAGTTGTAATTTCAAAACTGCAAAAGATGAGTGACTTCACAGGTAACTGCAGGAGTCAGAAACCTTTTCTTCACTTTTTTTTTTGTATCCATGAGCCATTTTAGTCCTCAGAAGACTTGATGGTGGGGTTTTCTTACTGATCATTTCAAGCAACGTTTCTGATTTTTAGGATTGCAGTCTCTTGAGGTACTTATGATAGATACATTGCAATATGTTCAAATATATTTTCATGTTATGCATAAGAAGGCCAGATTGAATCAAATATATTCTACACAAACATCAGCACTACACTTGGTAACTTAGTCATAGATCACAACAGAACTCTATTAACTTTAGCATGAGCAGGAACAGGGCTTGAATAGCTTTGGTTTGAAGTATTGTGTATATTTTTATGTTTAATCAAGACCATACCTCAAATGTATTTCAGCTATACAATCTTTTCCAACAGACTTTTATGTTGTAACTATCAGTCTTAACACATTATTTTCAAATCCTTTTTTTCTGGTGAGAATTTTAATCACTCCATAAAAATTAAGAAAACTTCCTTACAAGTCGCATGTAAACATTATCTATGTGTTTAACAGCTCAAAGAGTCAACTGTTTAATTAAAAAAAGGGGGGGGGGCACATGATTGCACATAGAAGTCAGTTACTAAGTGAGATGGTTTTGTTGCAATTTTGAGCTTTAATAAAAAAACAACCATAAATTTCAGTGTTCTATTGTTCATGATTATTTCTTATAACATTGCAAAGTAGATGCAAGGCAAAAAGTTTGCTTCATTGTGCATTTCTCCCACCCTCCCCTTCAGTATGCAGTAAATGTTTGTCTAACTGCTTCTATAATGCTGATGCATCTGGCCCTCCATCTGAAATTGTTATTGAATTGAGCATTGTGTATGTGCAGACGGACTCTTAATTAAATCATATATGACCAAACCACACCACAGGTAAAGAAGCATATTCTGAAGTTTAAAAAACAAAGGAGAAAGCCTGAGATGAATGACGAATACAACACAGATTGCATTCTTGTCATAAGTGCTGTGCAACACAATTTGCTTTAATCCTTTTGCTCTTGCACTTACAGGTTAGATGATTCTTAAGTGCAAGTTCTTTCTTCTGTGGAATGCCAAGACATTATGTCATGTGTCTACAGGGAATGTAGGTCTTGGTTTGTAGACTAACGCTGTTCAGCTCTGATTTGCAAGTGATGTATTTTCTTTTGCGTGATATTAAAGATAGTTATAACTGCATACATATAGACATGTAAAAAATGACACATTTCAGTGTTCTGCTGATTTAGATGAATTTTGTGTAGGTGTCACCTTAATAGTACAGTACCAAAATTTTTTAACTCTGTGTAACAAGTTTTGCACTGATTGTCTGCTATTTTTCATTGAGGTGGCATTATTTCATTTAAAAATTATGCACTGACTACGCATTTTGATTAGTGCTTCTAACCAATGGCGTGGTTCTCTTCATAGATTATAGGTGAGAAGTTCAACTTGGAGCATATGGCTGGAAGAATCTAGACTTTCATTTAAAAGTAGAGTTCACTTTTTGTGATCTATATTTTGTTACTCAGATCAAACACAGATATGCATCTATAAATATGTATATTTTTTATAGTATGTGCTTATTTAAAACAGCAAACAATCAATTCTTTGCATTCCACTCTTGTACTGTGTAGTTTGTAATTACATTGGAAACTTTAAAATGCTCCTTGTGCTTGAGTTTTCTTTTTAGTCTTTAGAATATAGAGAGATATATTTTATGGATGGTCTTTGTTTTGAGTTGTATTGCACCAAGTAAGGAAACATTGTTTTACCAGCCCTAGGTAACTTCAGTATGCTGACAGTTGAGTAGAGCTTCTTGAGAGTTGGAAGCCATAGATGGCAGCTTCTCTGTTGGTTCATAACAATCAGGTGAACTGATTTACTTGAACTATTTGAATGTAATATTTCTTTAAAAAAAGAATCCTTAAAACATGAATCTTAAGTCTTTAATCTCTAACTAGTTTTGGTTTGCATACAGGCCTTTTTTCAGAGAACTATCCCAATCTAGTGCTTAAAGATGATTTACTTTAAACAAATTTGTTCTGTAAGAAAGAGATTAAACACGTTGTTACTGTCTGAATTAGGAATGTTTTAAAGACCACATTGAGTACTTACATTTTCTTCTTAATCAAAAATGGCACTGAAGATACCTGGGTTTTGTTGTTGTTGTACCATGTGGTCATTAAAAAATATAGAAAATAGTCTAAACCTTTTATGAATAGATCATGTTCTGTCTAGCAGTAAGCGAGTTCACTTTTATAAAATTTTTGTTCTTCCTGGATGCTGTAATGTTAAAGGAAAGTTAGATTGGTGGGAATGAAAGAATATTTGTTTCTCTTCTTTTAAAAGAATAACCTTAACTTTAATGTCAAAGGTTATAGAGTTCTCTATGTGGATCACTGCAACAATGAAAGTCATATTTGGCTCAAATTTGCTTCAAGCTCTCCCAAAAGTCTTCTGCATCTAGATTTTAAGAGTTGATCTTTGCATTTGTTATGCACATGGTAATAAACCACAATCCTTTAAAACATCTGATAGAATTCAGGAATGTTAGGCTTTATGTTGAGATAATTCAGAAAATTTTGTTTAAGAATATATTTGTCTTATAAACAAGAGGTGTCTTTATATTTGGCATTTTTTCATACAGTAGTATAGTACTCTGTAAGCGAACTGAATATTAAGAAGAATTTAATGCCACCTTTTTCCTTCAATAGCAATAACTATGGAATTTTCAGATCACTCCTTACATTCCTTTGAGGCAAAGCATGTTGAAAAAATGCAAGGAGTTTCCCAGACAGTGTCTGTCTAGCAAATACTGTGACAGAGGCTCTACAGAGCAAAGAGTGAGAGCTGCAATCACTCTAAATGCATTTTAGTATGTTTTACTTGATTGGCTTGCATGTGGTCTCTAGATTGATTGCCTTATTTGTGGTAATAGAACATCAAATGTGTTGCTGCAATGCAACATTCTGCTGAACTTCATACAAAAGAAATCCAGTTCCATATTCCTAGACTGTGGGGTGACATGAAGTGTGGAAAGTGGGGATGGCTGGGAGATCTGCCTCAAGAGTCCTTCTCTAGACCAAAGTTAAAATGTTAATATGAATGCATCCAAATGATTATTGAGAATTGTTTTATTTATTTCAATTGTATTTATTTGTTTTTCAGGTGTATGAAGATGACAAAAGCACATGGGTAATACATCTGTATTAGTGAAAAAATCTGGGAAGTTCCTGTGAGAATCAATCCAGAGCTCTTAAGAAAAGAGTAAGTAAATGGCCACTTCTAATTCAAGAATTAGATTAAAAGATTTTAGGCTTTCACTCAGAAAAATTGGGCTTTTACAGCTTTGATTGGTGAGCACTAGGATTATCACAGGGGATCGATACGTAGGGCCTTTCCAGCATCAGAGTGGCAGCAACACCCCTTGTGCAGCCGAACACTTGCCAGGTAGAAATGCTTGCCTTGCTCTGCTCAAGCATCTGAGATACAGTCACGACACTGATGTGCAGGAAGAATTCTCAGAGGACAAGTGACAGTAGAACTCAAGCCCTTGTACCAGCTTACACTGGCAATTCTACTCCATTGGTAGCTAAGGAACAAAATGAACCTACCTTCTATCATCGTGACTTTCAGTGAGAGCAGCTGATTCATCTTTTGCCATGTTATCTTAGCTCATTGTTTACATAGCCAGCATACTTCTTGGTGAAAACATACAAAATCTTTATTTGTTGTCTAACCAGATGATCATGTAATATCTTTGTTTATTTGAATTTTGTACTCAGATGAACATGTCTAGTCTTGAAAATGATTGCATTTTCTTTTGTGCCCCTTCTGGCAACTGCTTTTCCAAAAGCAACAAATGATCTATGCTTTCATGATAACTAAAACACTTCCTTCCAATTTGATGGGAACATTCCTTTACAGCCAGCATTGTTCTGATCATATTTCTTATTCTGTCATGCAGAGAGGTATTTAAACTTGTTTCATTGTGAATACAGCCACAAAGTTGCTCAGACTACAGTTTTTGTGTAAATTCCCATATATTCTGTAAGTAGCTGTCTTTTCTTAATCTGGATTTCAGAGCTTTCTCAGTAGAACAGTCTGGCTCCAGGAGAGCCTGGTAGAATCTACTGCCAATCTGATCTATGCTCAAGTATGACAGGTGAAAGTATGAAAAAATAGATGTAAGAGATCATTAAATTAAAATGTGAATCAAACTGTTCTGGCATCATTAAAACATCATCCAGAAAAGCTAGCTAGTGATCATTCTTGTTCTATGTTTAAAATTCATCTGCTTTGAAGGCAGCTGGTAGAAGCTGGCTTCATTCCTGGAACTTTTTACTGAATACTGCTTTAAACTAGTGACAGGTTTCTCCTTCCTTTCTGAAAAAGTGGTTTTCAGCAGTGATAATCTTTGGCAAACCACAAATTTGTCCAAAATTTATTTTTTAATAGCATTTGGGACTATATCTGAGTTTCTGTAAAAACTAAATCTGCAAGTCACTTTTATCAGTAGTTCTGTCTTGTACAGCATTCCTCTTCAGAATCAGGTGTCCTTAGGAATATTTATCTTAGCCAGGTCAAGATACTAATTTGTTACTCCAGCTGTCAAAAAGCCTAGATAAACTGAAAACTCTGGCATATGAGACTTCCTAGCTCAATTATCATGAAGGAAATATGTTGAATGAGATCGGGGAGGGGTGTGTGTGTGTGTGTGTTTATCTAGTAAACACAGTTTAAGATACTTGGAAACAGCATCTTGTTGAATTCAACAAATATGCAGCAACATCAGAAAGAACACTTAGGTGCTACTTTTAAAAAAAGATTGTGATGTATTGTACTCTGTGTTTCTTCTCTAATTGGGCTTTTTGTTTCGTTCTGTTTATTCCTTCATTTCTGTTTATGGCAGAACACTGCTACCTAGTAGAGATCAGGTACAGATACATACAGTGTTTTTTAGAATAGTTGATTAGTATTTCCATAATTGTTTTGTTAAAGGTTCTTCTGTTATGTACTTACATCTGTAGTTTAATTTTATTTCCCTAAATTAAGATTAACCATTCAGAGCTGCTCCGCTAGTGTTATCATCATGTCCAAAGCTGGCACAAGAATGTGTCTGAGGTGAAATAATGCCGTCTAGAAATGATGCCTTATTTATGAATAGGGAAATCAACTTCTTCAAGGGATTATTCTGTGAAAATTCATACATGATAAATTCAGTTTCTCTGATTCAAAATTGTTTCTTTTCTATGAGTGTTCTTTATTTTGCAGCATAGTTTCTCTTATGGTGTTTTAATGACACTTTCACTAGAGAAATTCTTAAACTTCACTAGTGTTAATATTGATTCTGCCCTACCAACACTGGAAATGGTGGAAGTCTACTCTTGCAAGCCATTTGTCTCAGGCTTGTTTTTAAGTACATCTACTTAAAATAATGCTGCATGACACAAGATGCTTTGTGCTAGATTGCTACCACTATGGATTGCCAACAGCATCTGCGTTCACCAGAGCTGGGGATGTGGATGTTAAGGTCCATAAACTTAGACAAACCTGTTTCACACTGAATGGAAACACACCAAGAGCTCTCAAATGATTATCATATTTCAATTGAGGTGAAATGACAAATAGTTTATAATCAATCTATCTTTTTGGATAAAGTATGTGACTACTTCTGCACAGTGTGTCTATGATATGAAATCATTAAGGTATGTTTATGAATAAATATACCTTTCATATAAACATTTTTAGATGATTTGAAATACTATTCATTGTTGTCATATGTTTGATTCAGAGACCAGAAAACCGAGAAAAGTGACTGTGCTCATAGTTCTGCTCAGTGATTCCTCTGAGTCTCAGTGGTCTAATTGAGAAAAATACCAGACACTTTACAGCATTTGTGCATTAAAGGATCTATCGTATTACTAGGTACTTATTTGAAAGAAAGAAAAAACAAACCAAGAACATGCTGCTTTGTTTTTCAAATTATGTCTGATTTGTTCTACTTTTGTCTGCTAGATTAAACATTCCTTTATATAGGGAGCCTAGGCACCACTCAATGAAACCCACATTATTTGTAGATGAATGATCCCATGTTTTACTGTAGGGGTCTCTGGGGATGGGATCCCTTGTTTCTCTTGTTGAAACAACAGGGATTGCTACCTATAAGACCTTTTGTTCCTAGAATCTGAGTTGATTAAAGTTCAAACAAAAGTTTATTTATTTATTTCTTCCACACATAAAAGGCACATAAAACAAGTTGTAAAAATAAAAAAGACCTCTATGATCTTATTTACACTTTGATCTTTTCTTGATGGGTTCTTGAAGTTCATGTCAGCTTCTTTACTATTCTGTATGTAACATGCTCTATTTTTCCCTGTAAATTTCCTTGCTGGTTTATTTGCTTTTATTGACATACCCTTGATATCCCCTTACTGTTCACACAAACTCTTCTTTTTTTTCTAACATTTTAATGCTTAGCATATTCATCCTAGATTTGCAGTGGGAAAAATAAGCTTTGTCTAGCAGAGAGACAAGCAGGCATTAGGCAATCCCATGCCTCCTCCTATTGGGGAGTTATTTCTTCTCCTTTATGTATCATAGGGAAATCTTATTTCTCCCTCCTCTTCACCTCTTTTCACCCACCTTATTTAGGAATGCAATAATGAACTGGGTGTGCACTGGAGGTTTAAGCAACCTGCTTGGCATTCCAGTCCTCTTCAGCTCAGATCTTGCTGCCAATCTTGGTAAACTACCTGCTACAGTTAAGGGAATTTGTTTTTGTTTCCTACTCAGTCAAGGAATGTAAGGTTTGAAGACCTCTGCCCATAAGTGTTGGCTTCAGTGTCCTTGCACTGAATGGTGCCAAAATTCCAGAGGTGTTTAAAAGATCTGTCTCTGTTACTGCTTAAGTGTGATGTTCAGGACTTTCACAGGCTCTTTGGGCCTGTGGCCACCTCTGGAGACATTTGCTGTTTCAAAGGTTAATGAAAGGATTTCTGACTGAAATCCTCTTGATTTAGATGGTAGAAGTTTAGCTCTTATGGCAGAGCTTTTGTATATAGGTGGGTGTTTTTGTTGTTTAGCCCAGGGTATTCCTGAAGGCACCATCTGTATATCTCTTGCTTGTTTCCTGAATTCATTTTAACCCAAATAAAAGTACTTGTTTTTCCCCTTAGCCCTGCATCTCTAAGAATTAACCTGTCAAGGTTTTGACATGAGAAGGTGTATTCTTATGTCTTTCCTCTTGTCTCTGAAATAGTTTGTTTGTTACTGAGACATCTGTAGGCATGGCTAACTCCATGTCAAAATATTTTACAGGCTGCATTAGAGCCTCTTGTGAGTTTCTTGGAGGTGGAAGACTTAAATGATATCAGATCAGCTGGTGGAAAGATGAGGAAGGGTGAGGCACAAATGTGCCTTGCATGGATACTTCAAAGGCAAAAACTCTTCATTACTTGATAATGATATGGACAGCCATGATTGAGAGTTCTGTATTTAATGTGTGGCATGTAACTCATTATCCTAATGCTTCATTATAATAAAAATGTGATTTCCATGCAAAAATTATTCTTGCACTGAAATTCATGCTACAGTCCTTTGAGATTATGGTGCTGGTTGGGTTTTACTCTGATAATAGTAGTAAAGTCTCTAAGATAAGCTAGTTGTCTAAGCTGTTTGTTATCAATGGAGAGAGACAGGTAATGATGCAAAATATTGTTTGTCCTAAGCCTAGTGTGATTTGCCATGCCTAGGTGCCTATCTCATCCTATAGATTATAAAAAAAAACCCTAGACAATCTGCTTAGACTAGATGACCTAACTTTAAACTCTTATTTCTTCTAACTGAAGCAAGAACTCCTCTGAAACAGGTGGCTGAAATAGCTGCAGTGCTTACTGAAATCTAAATTATCATGCCTCCTCTTCTCTAACTGAACAGAGGAAAATACACTATCCATAGTTTTTTACTTCTCCTGTATATATCTGATAGGTAAATTAGTGATTCAAAGAAACTTAAAAGAATTTGTAGAAATTCTTAGGTTTTGCATTTCTTCATATTGCTGCAGACTGTTGAACAAGCATGTAAGATTAAGTGAACAATGAATGTGACTTCAGCTATTAGGGTATTACCTTGATCTTTTCATGAGTGATTGTTAGGTACTTCAAAGATTGATTTGAACTCAATGTGCATTAATTCATAGGTATAAAAATACCAAAACCATTGGTTTAAGAGTCTAGAAAAGACTGGTGTCTAGTGTTCGCTTCCAGCATTTAGCTTCCCACCATTACGTAGCTGGATTACTTAAAAATATGGAAGCCTATATATGTGTGTCTATACACCCTCCCACAGTTCTTGAACTCTAATTAGAACTTTAATATAAGCAATGTATCAATTTTATCTGTTGCTCTACCTAACCATCCTTTTGCATTTGTTTCTAATGGGCTTCTGTTGGGTGTGGTTAGGAGGCAATTTAATGAGGTGGCAAGATGGTAGGTAAGGTGGGCATGATTGCACATAAATGGGGTTCTTCAGTGACAAATCCATTTAAGTAGTCCCTGTCCTGAGCACTTTATCCACGTATTAATGCCTGTTTTATTTTAAGGTGAAAGAATTAGTTTTCCATCCTGAGTCATCACATGGCTAAATGAAACAGTAATAAAGGTGGAAATGTGATGGGTTTGGAACAAATATGAGAGTACGTAGAACAGGAGAGATGAGAGCTTGCACCAGAATTGTGACTGAAGAAAAGCTAAACATGTGTGATCATGCTTCAAGAGTTAGTAGTATTTCATAGAATGGTTTGGGTTGGAAGAGACCTTAAAGATCATCCAGTTCCACACCCCCTGCCATAGGCAGGGACACCTCCCACCAGACCAGGCTGTTCAAGGCCCCATCCAATCTGGTCTTGAACACTTCCAAGGAGGGGGCATCAACACCTTCCCTGGGCAACCTCTTCCAGTGTCTCACCACCCTCGTGGTGAAGAATTTCTTCATAATGTGTAATCTAAATCTTCCTGCTTCCAACTTAAAGTCATTTCCTGCTTAACCTATCACTACTTGTCCTTGTAAAAAGTCCCTCCCCAGCTTTCCTATAGGCCCCTTTCAGGTGCAGGAAGGCTGCTATGATGTCTCCCTGGAGCCTTCTCTTCTTCAGGCTGAACAACCTCAACTCTGTCAGTGTGAGCAGAGAAATTGCTCTTTAGTCAGAAGAGAGTGACAAAGGGAAGAGGACTTGGTATTACAGTGTGATGAAACGGTACATGGTGTATCGGTGCTATGTGCTGGAGAGCAGGATGCCATCGATGGAAGAGTAAGGTCTTTAAGCGAAATAGCCTTCACAATGATATTATGGATCAGCTCCTGGAAAAGAAACAATGCCATACGTCACTCCTGAGACTCGCGGGCGCTCTGATCAGGGCTGCTTCACGTAGGGCAAGTCAAGAGATGCACTTGGAAATTGTTAAATGAGGCTTGCGATATTGTTGTCAAACTATTGATCATCTAGGGTTTGGCAGGGAGGAGAGAAGCTCTCCCGCTAAAAGCTGACCAAGCTCGGCCAGAGCAGGAGCAGAACAGCGTTCCCACCGCGGGCGCGGGACCCCGGTGCCCGCCCCGCAACGCCGGCTGCGTGGAACGGGCCCGGCTCGCGGTCCTGGCGCGCCCCCTGCCGGTCACCGCCCCTCGCGCCGCGCCCGTTCCAGTCTCCCTTTTGGCGTTCCCCTGCGGGGTTAATCACCGTTTGTTTGGTTAGGGAATAAAACCCGTTTGCCATTGGTGTTCGCCTTGTTAGTTTATTTTTCTTTCGTTATTGTTGCGATTTGGCAAAGGCGTCGGTGCTATAATGCGCTTTCAGACCACCTTGGTCTTCCTGGTCAGCTTTTTGATGAGAAAGGGAAATCAATTAAAACTCCACTTTTCAATAAAAAATAAACCAAAATATTTGGGTTGCTTATGGTAGAGACTACAGGTGGGAACTGAGTGTTTGTGACTGTTAGCAATATGTCAAACTAACACGAGGGGAAGTTTGATAACCTCCAGGTAAAAGCCCTTTGATTTTTATTTTAAATTCCAATAAAATTTTAGGGGTCTCGTTTGAGGCAGGATTGTTTGTGGAATATGACATCTCTGTCTCTACTTTCTGTCTTAATGCCTTGTCATAGTTCTTGATGTCTGCCTGTCAGCACAGCAAGAGGGATTTTTTCATGTCTGAATAGTCACCTTAATGATAGCAGATGGAAACGCCACAGGGGGCCCAAGCCCATCACACTGTCATTGTCACAGACTGCCCTGACCTGTTTCCACTCCTCTATTTTTTTGTCCCTTTTTAAAGGAGAAATGGATGGTAATTGAAAAGGATCTTAAGCAAGACTTGCGAAGCTGCAGACAACACGATTCCCCGCTCTCTCTCTCTGTTTTCACAAATAAAGTCTTAACCTCTTAAGTACCAATAAGAGTAGAAAGAAAGCTAAATTGGTAAAGCTTTATAAAGACTGGCCTGCCAAAGCTCTCTCTTTTCCCTCCTCAGGATGTATCCAAGCTGTGTTGCATCCTCATTGTGGTTGGTGGATGTACAGTTCCTTAGATTTGCCCTTTTTTGGCATAAAACTATTGCTTTCCTAATGCAAATGCATATGCACTGTCAATTCATTGCTGTTATCTGTTTTAATATCCTGGTTACACATATTGACAGAAAACTTCTAAACTCCTGTCTAAAACCAGTTGTGAAAGCCTGTAAATTCATTGTTGTTTACACTAGTCTTTTAGGATTATTTTTTATTGATTATCTAATCAAATTTACAAAAATTTTGTTAAATCGCAATCAGAATTTAAGCTTTTGCTTTATAATAATTTTTGATTTATAAAAACCTTAAAATCATTATGACTTTAAGGAAGTGACATGCCAATGGAATAGCAAAAAATAATTTGTTTTATATAGGATTTTATTTAATATCACATAATACACATTCTTCATAACCCCAGAGGAAAAATCAAAACTAACCAGTGTTACTGGATCATAATTAACTTCAGGAAGTTAAGACTGTGATAGTTTATGGTGCAAGTACGAGTTCTGAAGTGTCCAGGAAGCTTTATATGTGGATTTGAATGTCCTTTTTAAAATACAGTGCTAACATTCTTCTTCCAATGTTAAATGTTAAAATGCATTCAAAAATCTTTTTTAGCACAATTTTCATAATTCTTATTCCTTAAATGTATATTACAAATCTTGAGACAATGTCACTGCATTAAAGTATTCCATTCAAATGGAAATCACGCAGAATCAAAGGATTTTGGGTGCTAAAAAGTGAGATCAGACATTTGGGGTTTTTTTCAGAATTACCTTGAAATGCTTACATTCTATTAAGTTAAATATAATAAGTGACTATACATTTTTTAAAAAGCTACTAGTCACCTCTCTAAATCCTTAGGCAATGACTTTTAAAATTCTGGCTCCGATCTGTGTGTTTGGCTGCACCAGTGATCAAGCTAATTGATTTTCAAAAGTGCTAAATCTATGTTCAGTACTATTCTAGATAAATGCGGAATCAATTAAAATTGGAATGTAAGCTACAAAATACTGGACTGGCAGATCTTCCAGTTGTTCAGAAAATATTCTAACTAAAATATTACACCTTTATTTTACTTTCTTACTTTCAATAAGCCAATTTGACTGTATTTCATATATCAGAAAATAGTTGTTTTGGCTGTCCTTGTACCCATATTCAAATGACCAGCTTTAAATCAATAAAACATACTAGTTCATAATTTAATGGAAAATGGAAAGTGGAATATTACATAATTGTTATTAATGATTAGTTATTGTAGTCTGATTTTAAAAAGCAATTTTATTCTTTATTTTCCTACCTGCCTCCTCATCAATCTGTGATGAATTTCCTTAGGACAGAAATAGATTGTGCAAATAACAGATGTTTTAATTTTATAGCTTTTTTATTTTACAGATGTTAGTGTTTCTTTTTCTTACTGTGTAACGAAGTTGTATTTAAGTCTATTAAAGGGTTTTTATTATAATGTCAAAATGACAATTAATATTGGCTAATTTCACAGAATTAATTAAAAGTGCGTTTGTTTTTTATTTAGTTGAGCTGCCTTCTCAATGCCCCTGCAGTAGAAGAGACCAAATAAACCTGGGGGAAAAAAAAGAGAATTTAAAAATAAAGCCTCCTCCCCCCAAAAAAGCCAAGAAGCCCCAAACCATTAACCTTCATTTCTGATTATCTGCCTGAAATACCAAAATCGACAACAGGAAGATAAATGCCGGTGTAGTGGAAACCATTTATGCGCAAAATACTCTAAAGTGTACACAGTGGAAAATGTTGAAGGAAAAGACGTACAAAATTATTGTTTTCCAATTTATCTGAATAATACTTGTGCTACCTGTGACTTGTATCTGGAAATAATTGATGAATTTTTAGTACAAGTCTCTTACAATAGCCTTCATTAAAAAGAATGCTTGGTTCCTGCTTTTGTTTTCTAACAGATTGAATGCTTTTGGATTTATAACTGTATAGTAGGTCCTCTACCAGCAACAGACTTCAGTGGATATATTATCATTGTGTTTCAGATAAATCATACTAAAATATACATAATTTCCTAATGTCTTATCTAAAGACATCTTTAATGTTTATAAATTATGAACAGTAACCAACTATCACCTTTATCATCAGTGTAAATATAATAGCATATTTCAAAGATCTTTCTTTCCAAAAATTTGTTTGTGTCAGTATAAAAGCTATCAAATTATTGCCTTTAACCTATGGGTTAAAAAAGACAAAATGCTGGCTGCTGAGTGGTAGTACCTGAGGTGAAAGTACCTGAACTTAATGCCAGCAAATGGCTGTTAGGATTTTAGTTTCCTGTCCAGCATACAAAAATGCAATACGGGTGTTAGTATTGCCTTTCTTAATCCATTTTTATGAACATTCATTACAATGTTTACTGTCTATTTATTTATAATCTCATTTCTGGCTTTGCAGCTCTGATTTTGCTCAAAGGTCAGCTTTGTTATTTCCATTTCCAGGTCTCTCTTAAATCATGTTCTGAACTGACATTTGACAGAGTGACTGCAACTGAAAAGAATGGTATCAAACTTATTTATAAAACTTTTCTGGATCTGGATGCTTATCTGCTGACTGGATGTGATAAGCGTGCTAATTCCTACTTTGTCAAAATTCTCTGAAATAATAAAATAATTGGGCTTAAAGGAAATGTAGGAAAGAGGCTTTGAAAAAAATCAAAACATTGAAAAGCTAGTCTTAAGAATCTCCCTAGAAATGTGTTGATTTGTAACACTGTAGCACAACATTGTTTTATCACCATTTTTTTGTGGTTTCAATAGGTAGAAGAATGATTATTACACCCTCCTTAAAACAGGATGTGTCCTACAATAAATAGGAATATCCTCTCCATTCTTTTCTGCAAAAGTTTAATGACGTATTTCCAATTCAACTGGATATTGAAATAAAATGGACAATTGTTTGATGTTTGTTAAAATGTATCTGAAGTAAAAATAGCAAATGTGCTAAACCAGAGGCTGCTGAGGTTTCTTAATGCCTTACATGAACTTTTGTCCCTTGTATAATCTTGATCCTGTAAGTGTTTTCACATCCAGGTCCCAAGCAATCAGCATTAAAAATAAAAGTAGTTTCTTTCTATTCAAATAGAAAGACTTTGAGGCCAGAATAGGCAGATAAATGTATATTTTGCAGAATTATGATCAATATTTCCATTAATACATGTACATATCAATTTTTAAGTACCAGCCAAGAAAGCCAGTTGTCTGCAACAATAACCTAAACTTATCTTTCTCAAGTCTTTCATTGCTGTTGTTTCCTTGTTGGCTTTTGAAGTTGAGGTTTGCACAAACAAGTTTTGTTTTTTGTAAAACTATTTAACATAATGCTTCTGTGCATCTGTAACAAGTAGTCACGACATTCACTGTGTTGTCTCTTTTCCATCATCTCTCCCACACCCAGTTTGATTGATATGCCATAAGTAAGGTTTGTGGCACTTATTTATGAATGCACAGGTTTTCCTGTGAGATGACTCATGCATAATCTGAGTGGACTCTGTAATGATGAAAACCTCAAACATATTTGTCAGGGTGAACTTTATTCCTGTTTCCATTTTGCTATGGGATAGCATTAACTTTTCACGGGGAATTAGTAGAGACTTTAGGGAATGGAACATATACACTTGGTGCTGGTTACAGACAAAATTCCAAGCCTGCAGAAAATATTGTGTTCTGCTGGAGATGTGGTGCCAGAAGACTGTTTTGCCATCATCTTCCTCACTAGAGCTTGCAGTTTGGAGGACATGTTAGAAACTGAGACGGAAAACTGTTTGCAACATCACTATACTCATAGTCCCCGGAGTCGCTGTTACTGTGATTGTCTGGAATAGTTTGAGGACTGTTTTATGATATATCTGGAGTCAGAGTAAGAACAGAATTAGATTATGTTCTTTTTTCTTTCCTGTTTAACTGGAATGATGGCAAGGAACTTGTGCCCTTTTGTAGGTTTCAGTTTACTTTATACTGATGATTAGTTATGCTATCATAACTTATTGGTGCATCTCATTCTGTTTTGTAAATAGTAATATGAGGCCAAGGTTGAGTTTGTATATAAATAAGCACTAGTTTAAGAATATATTTCCTTGCCAAAGCTCTAAAAAATCAGTCTCTGCCTTTGTTTGCACTTAAATGGTAAACTTGTTTAGAACTCCTGGAAAATTTCTATTGTAGAGACTAATAGACTTCAGAGATTGATGTGAAAAGCTATGATACCATAGAAGGTTGGTTTATTAATTCTTGTTGCAACATAATAAAACTAATGTTACTTAAAGGTTCTTTTATATATCTGATTCTCGCTTCCTAGGTTGTTTTTTAATTTAAAATCTTAAATTTACCCATATATTTAATTGAAGTGAATAAATATTTTTAAAGAGCTATTAATTTAATCCTAAATAATCTTTTAGATAAGTTTCCTGAATTGCACTCTGTTGGTGCTTATTTCTCCTGATTGGCTATAGAGCTGCATTGACTCAGGTGTAGATAGCTGAAGTGAGTTGAGATGCACTTGAACTTCTACAGCAGTTCCTGACCCCAAAGTGGACAAGCCAGTTAACTTGTCTTAGAATTTAAATAATTGGGGGTAGAAGCTGGCTATTATGATCATAGCAACACAATCAGTTTTGGATATATTCCTGATTTGACTTCATTACTGTATACGACTCGAGAGAGAGCAATGGAACTGTTCATTCCCATTCTTGGTGTGATGCAAGAAGGGTGCGTGCAGAAGAAACCAAAAGTGATTAGTAGTTCTCTAACTTGAAGATTTGTCTTTACTCAACCTCATTTGGGCAATAGAATAGTAGTATGATTAGCAATTTTTTTTCCAAATAGTCAACTTAGACAATATTTATTCATTATGTAGTGGTTTTATATTTTATTAGCTCACAGTGATGTAATGTCCCTCAAAGCTATTTTCTGATCAGGAACTTTTGAATTTTCCCAGTACGAATGTATTATGTAAATGAAAGGAATAGCAAACGCAAGATTGAACCCAGAAATTGTGCTTACATCAATTGACTTTGATATTAGAAAACAGGCTGAAAGAACCCAAAAGTTATGCATGTGATATGAACACTATATTATAAATTTTTGTGTGGTATCTTCAAGAAATACTCTTTAAAGCTAAATTCAGGGTAAAGGGACCAGATACAGTATTTTTATTTTCAGAAAATTAAAGTTCAGTGAGGTACAGAAAGCACTAAGAGGATTACGTTATGAGGGAAAAGGTTCAGATGCATTTTCTGGATGTATGTACTTCAAAAATGTCTTCAAGTTTAGGTATTAGAGCTGATCCCCTGGCAGTCACTTTTAATCTTTTATTGCCAAATGAAATCTTTCCAGCAGAGGGGCAATACAGGATGTATAATCCTTGTGCATAAGCCTAGGATAGTAGATAACCTTGGCAATTACAACCTGTTGTTCTTTTATCACTGTTGAGAAAGATCTGCAGCATCACCAGCAAGCTGGGATAGACAAGCATCAACTGATATAATCTCTTAGCATTTTATCAACAACTTTGGGGTTTTTTTTGGGGGGGGGAGGTAGGAGGAAAGGGGGATTGAGGAAAGGGTTGTTGGTGTTTTTGAGTGATAAATATTGTCCTTTTAGAGTTCAAGAGTCTGTTTCTATTAAGAGTTTTAGAAGAATTATAAAGTACCCATTGTGATTTTGATCTTTTGCAGAATGTGGAGCAATTTCAATTTCTCTGTAAAGGTTACTAATTTCTTTCATTCATAGTAGGAAACAGTGTTTTATGGATAGTTCCAGGCTGATTTTCATGTTATTTTATGTTGTGTATAACTCAGTCAAGGTATTTTGAATAGAATGAAACATTAATTGAAAATAACTGATATATCTATGAATTTAATACATTAAGTAGAGATTTAGACCTTTACTATGAATACTTAGTTAAGCTATAGTTATTAGAATTATTTTTTGCCAATATAAATTCTAAGAGGAAAAAATTATATTTCCTACAGTATTGATTTGACTGCACTGATATTTGCTACTGAGGTTCTCCCCCTAGTATTTATTAGTTTCACTTAGTTAACTAGTGAACAAACCCTTTTTTAATATGTAATTTACTTTTTTCTTTGTTTTATTTTGTAGGCTTTTATTAGATACATTGTCTTGTCTGCATTTCTAAGTTTTATAATTTTATTAAAGGTGAATTTGGTGTTTTCTTATGAATGCTTAAGGAAAACTCATGAGTGGATGAAGATAACCTATCCATAATGTGTGATATAATAGTGGTGTGGTGTGATAAAACATTATTTTTTTCTTGCTGGTTGTAACCTTTAGAAACTTCAACTTTGTTTACAGTTTTGACAGCTCTAGTTCAGCTAATTCCTTAGCAATGGACTCTCATGTGCTGGTAGTGTTGAACAAACTGTAATATAAATTGGAAAATTTGTCCCCCAAAATAAATTTAATGGCCAGTCATTTCTATAGATGCTGTTTCTTCTGGTTCTGCATTTTTAAACATTTTAAGCAGGAGAAGAGCAGCATGGTGTTGATTTATAATGTCATAACTGTGATGCCTCTGTATTCATAGAATCGTAGAATGGTTTGGATTGGAAGGGACCATGAAGGTCATCTAGTCCCACCCCCATGCAGGGAACAGGGACATCATCAATTAAATCAGGTTGCTCAGAGCCCCATCCAACCTGACTTTGAATGTCTCTAGGGATGGGACATCTGCCACCTCTCTGGGCAACCTGTTCTACTGTTTCACTGACCTCAGCAAAAACATTTTCCTCATATCTAGTCTAAAATTCTCTTTTAGTTTAAAACCATTATCCCTTGTATTATTGCTACAAGCCCTGCTTAAAAAGTCTGTCCCCATCTTTCTTATAAGCTACCTTTAACTACTGAAAGGCAGTAAAGTCTCCTCTGACTTATCTTCTCCAAGCTGAACAACTCCAACTCAGCCTCTCTTCAGAGGGCAGGTGTTCTGGGCATTTGATCATTTTAGTGGCCCTCCTCTGGACCTGCTCCTGTGATGAGGGTTCCAGAGCTGAATGCAATATTCCAGGTGTTCTTTGATCAGAGCAGTATGGAGGGGGGTGTTAGAATCATTTCCCTTGAACTGCTGGCAAAGCTGCTTTCGATGCAGCCCAGGATACAATTGGCCTTTTGAACTGCAAATGCACATTGCTGGCTCATGGCCAGCTTCTCTGCCACCAGGCCTCCCAGATCCTTCTCCTCAGGGCTGCTCTCAATTTCTTAATCCCACAGCCTATATCAACACTGAGGGTTGCCCTGGCCTAGTTGCAGGATCTTGCACATCATGCTGTTGAACTTAATGACATTTTCACAAGTCTACTTCTCTAGCTTGTCAAGGTCTTCTGGATGGCATCCCATTCCTCAGGGATGTCGACCTTGCCACTCAGCTTGCAGTCATCTGCAGACTTGCTGAGAGTGCACTAGATCCTATCATCTACGCCAATGATGAAAATATTAAACAAGAGCAGTCCTGGAACAGACCTCTGAGGGACACTGCTCATCACTGATTTCCATCTGGATGTTGAGCTGTTGACCGCTACCCTCTGAGTGCAACCATCCAATCAGTTTCTTATCCACTGAATAGTCCATCTACCAAATCCACGTCTCTTCAATTTAGAGAGAAGGGTGTTGTGAGGAGTGGTGAGAAGGCCTTAGAGAATACCAGATAGATGTCATCCATGTGTCTTCCCTTGTTCACATATGTGGTAACAACGACTAAAATTATTTTATTTATGTGTGATTCACAGATCTTTTTTCATCTCTTGTGCAAATAGGGCTATTTAGTAGCCTTACATAAAAAATCATATGCATGGAAAGGTACCTTTGCATTTTAAGTCCAAAGTACATTTTGTATAAATTGATATAATTTGATTTTGTTAAGAGTAGAATTGTAACTGCAATAACATTCATTTATTTGGATAGGTTTAGGCTTGATCCTAAGATTATTTTTGCCTTTTGCCACTAAGAAAATTATAATGGTGTTTCCAAGAGGAAATGCTCTTGGAAGATATTGGTTGATGTTTTGGCCTCTGGTTTAATGTATATCTGATCTGTAGATATTGTACCCATAGGCTATGATACTTTGTGATCATGTGAAAAATCAGCCATGAACATAAACTCTATGGGTATCTGGACTGAGCTTTGCAGTCTGTCTTGTTTGTGTAAATGTACAATATTCGCATATCTTTTTATGTTATAAAAGTCCATTGAAGTTTCCTAAGAACTGTGTTAGATATTTTTAATTTGGTTTCTTCAAAGAACAGAGAGTATCTCTCTCTATACTTCTGTGTTGTTGTTCGTTTCTTAAGATCATTAAATCATTACAGTGTGAAATTTAACAGTTATGTTTCCTAGAAAAAAGTCATTCAAGTCTCATGGCAATGCATAGATTGGTAGAAAGCGTGTAGTGTCAGCACAAGTTTAATTAGATACCGAGGAATCCACAAAAAAATGACTTGTCCTATACCTGAACTGTTGAACTGCAGATTTTCATCTTGCCTGCTTGTACACTGTGAATCCAACTTAAAGTTGTAAATTCTTAAGAAACTGAACTTCACTAATTATGTTTTTCCATAACTAGTGGCTCTTTCTTTTCAAAGACTGGATTTCCTGAGTACAAATGCACATTGCTCCAACTTGCACTGGTCAGCGGAGCTTCTGCTATGTTTTGAGATAGTGATCAGGAAACTATCAACCTATCTAGAAATATTATCCTTTCCATCAGTCTTGGATCCAAACTCTGATCAAGAGGCAGAGAGCTTTACCATGCCTGGAGGGGATTATAGCGTCTAAGCCTTATGATCATGGAAGCACAAGCTGAAGACAGAAAGTAGTCATAAGTAAAGACACAACTTGAAATTTCTAACTGATTTTTCCTTGAAAAAAGATGTGGTTGAAAATAATTTTAGAATGTAATGCAACTCATTGTCCTTATGAATAACATGCAAATACCCGTAAGAAATAGAATAAATAATTAAAGACAGATAATTCCTGAACAACAGAAGTTATCTGTTTTAAATTGTCACCAGCCTTATCTAATGTTAATATTTGTTCACTTAGAATGCATCTTTCCAACTTTTCAGATGTTCTGCCAAGTTACCTGTGTCAGTATGTTTGCCTAGAGAAGGCATAAGTTCGCACAAAGTTCACTTAATTTTAGGCTTATATTCCAGTTGTTTCTTTCACAAATCCAGAATTTCATTATTAGCTTTCATTTTGAAGTTTTTTCCTCTGTGATGCAACCCTATGTTGATCTTCTGTTTCACTGGAAAATAAAATATAGGTTAGATTTATTTTTTTTTTACATTGTCACATCAATTAATAGCAGTTTTTCTTATATCCAGTCTGGAATTTTTCTAACTAGCAAAGTGATATTTTGAAACTTCTATAACAGTAATTTGTTCTCAGCAGGAATAAAGTTATCTGTGTAATTTTAATCATATATTTTATAGTATGAAGATCAGCTAGTTAGCAGTAAAAAATACTGACTTCTGAGAAGCACTTTGTTTTCTAAAACTTTTGAGGCTATGTAGTTAACATCTGCTTTTTGCGTATTGAATAGGATTTTTCTTATTTTTTTCTATACGTTTTCATGACAGGGCTGTGTGGGAGATTTACTTTTGTAGGAATTGTTATATATATGCACTTAGGCTGTATGACAAATAATGATATGAGAGAAGTTGGCATACTTGAGCCCAGTGGAGAGCCACCAAAAGAGTCAAGGGGCTGGAGTGAGCATGAAGAGGCTGTGGGGAGTGAGCTTGTTTAGCCTAGAGTAGGGGAGCTTTTGGGAAACCACATAGCAGCCTTCTAATACCTGTAAAGAGGTAACCAGTAAGGTGCATCCAGGCTTTTCAAAGGTCCGTGGTGGGAGAACAAAAGACAACAGTTGTAAGTTGAAAGGAGGCTTAATGATATAAGAGGAAAAACCTTGTCTTTAAGGATGATCAAGTATTGAAACAAGGTGCTAAAAGGTTTATGGACTCTTCATCCTTGGAGGTTTTCAAGACCTAAAAGGACTGAGACCTGAACAAGTATGTTTGAATTTAGTGCTGACTCAGCTCCACACAGGATTTTGGAGTAAATGAATTCCAGAGGTCCTTTGTAACATGAATGATGCTGTGTCTTTATTTTTTTCCTTTGTCATCAAACCCTTACAAGAACGTTCCCTTGATGAAATGTTTTCTAGAAACAATGTATGGGATGTGATCCTGCATTTCTCTGGGGTCTTCAGATTCTGTTCCAACAATGCAAATGGGGTAAAACAGCTCCTTGTGACATACTTTTAACAAGTGAACTGCATTCATAGTCAAGAATCATCCCTATTTCTATGTTCTCTTAATTGACAGCAGAGGGAGCATATTCAAATTAGAGTTCATATTCAATTTCTGGAGAAAAGAATAGAAACAAGGTCTTTGATACAGCCAAAGCCAAGTCACTGGCTAGCCCAGAGTAATAATTTTATTTCTTGGCAGGGATCCTGTTGGGAGCAATTAGAATTGTGGGGGAAACTACTACTGCTGTCAACCTATTCTTGACTCACCTTTAGTATACATTATAGCATAATCTGACTTGATAAATTGCTAAACTAAGGTCTTCAGAATGCTTCCTGGAGAAAACAAGAAAACTGTATTTTGCCTCTTGGTTGTTGTAGTGGGTTGGCTGGCTCAAACCAGCTCAGCTATGCACTTTAATTAAATCCAAATATATTTTACCTTTTAGAAAGCTTAGGAAAGTTTTGGAATATGTATTTGTGAAGACCAGTACATCTTGAATTAAATAACAAACATGTATATTTAAAAAATATTTTTACATGAAAACCCATGGTATTTCTGTATAAAATTAAGATAGTTGTGATATGATTTTTTTAAAGTGTATTAAATGCCAGATACAATTAAAGCCTTGCTTATCTCACAGTCATATGCCAAAGACCTGTTACTGGTGTTCTGAATACTAATTGCTTCCACTACATTATCTTTCTTGTGAAGCTTCACCTCTTGATGAATGTAACCAGTCACCGAAAGTCAAATCAGCCCTATCAAGTTCAAGCCAAAGGTCTGGCAACAGCACAGCCTTTCCCCACTCATCAAGTACATTAGCATATTGTCAACTTTATTGCTAAATGTGAACTACTTGTACTGCACAGATTTAACTGAAAGGAGATGGTGATACTGTAAGTAGCACATCATTCAGTCAGCAGAAGGAGTATTTACCCAATTAGCCTATGTTAGTGTTACACTAACTATTATTTGGAGTTCTGATTTCTGTCAAGAATTACAGGAAAAACTACACAAATAGCTCATTCTGGGGGGAAGAGAGGGGATTACGGTTTGTGCGATGAGTTTGGTTAAACTCATTTAGTTATATCTGCTAGTCATAGATCTTTTTTACTCATGCACCTAAATGGAAACCTTCTCCTTATTCACTCCTTGTAACTGACCGTTCAAGGCCCATTCTTGAAATCTCAGTTTATGTCTTATTTAAGTTTACTATTTTTAGTTATATTTTTCTGGTGGCTTATGGGGAAGGATTCACAGTATGCTTGAGGCTTGTAAAAGGAAATTGGATTAAATTTTAATAATTCTATCAAGTCTGAATATTCATAGACTTTTGAAGTGATGACCTAAGGTCAATCTTTCCTTTATTTTACTGCAAAGAAATAAGCATATATTGAAGTGTGTAATTTTACTGTGCGGCAAAATGAATTAAATGCATTTTAATAGACAATTTATCTTATCACATAAATTTGAGTAAGAGTTGGTCTTTTAATACAGGTCTTGTTATGGTTCCAAGATACATGATAAACATCATTGTGCCTCAATTCATTCTCCAGCTGTTATCCTTGTTACATTTAATTAAGGACTGGTGTTCTTTGTGTAATGGAAATACTAATATTTGTGATTTGAAAGCCTTTAATGTTTCTTTTTTTCATTCTTTCAAGACATGTAGGTCTCCCTTTTGCATCTTAATAGTCTGCTTAACTGAGGTTCACCTGTGTTTCTTTTTCACAAAAACTTTCATTTATTGAGTTGTGAAACACAACCCATATATGAAGCATTTAACTGGAGACAAGATTGAACGCAGGGCCCTCAGAAATTCAGTTAAGTAAGCACAGGGCAATCTGAAAACTCCTTTGAATTCACCTAAAAGTGCTCTTTATGAAAAGCTTGTGAAACTGATGTTTTTATAATTTTCAGTATTTTCTGTTGCAGTCAAGCCAACAATTCAGGAAAAATTTATCTCATGGTGTTTTCACTTTTTGCCTCAGGTAACAGATGAAAATGCAACAACTGTGAAAGTTCAGATACAAAACTTTATCAGAATTTATAAAATTATTCAGCCCAATTTTTAGACACTCTGCAGAAACATTTATTTTCATGCTTAATTGAATAAAAAAATGCTTTGTTGATGTTCTACAGTTAAACTTCATTATCATTTGTTTATCTCTTGCTGTTCTGTAGCATTACATTGTCTGAATCATTTCCAGGTATTAAGCTGGAATACAGCACATAGCATGGTTTTTTTGGAATTATGAATGGTCTTCGCAGACTGACATTTTTGTAAAGCTACCTCTTAATCAGAATGACCATTTGTGTTTGTGCAGAAAGATGAAGAAGAAAATGTTCATAGAAATATATATATATAAAACCTATCAATACACTATCTATAGAATAGTTATTGTTGGTCTTTTCTGTTATAACTTTTTAAGAATGACTGAAATTTACAATGGGGACAGTCATTGCAGAAAGTGTTGAAACTAAACTATTTTAGTGACGTTAATATTGTCATTTCTATTTTCAATTGGGGTTTAATGAAAAACTTTTTGAGCCATTGATTTCTAGCAAAGTTTTAAACAATCTGCTTGTACAGGTAAGGTGCACATTTGAAGAAAAAGCAGTTCAGACTGGACTTTTGGTATGTTTTACCAGTATTGTTTCAGACTCGGTGTAAAACTTTATGTTGTCTCAAAGACTATAGATTTGTTGCAATCTTTTCAGTTCACTGAACTTTTTTTTCCGTGCATACATATTTCAAGTAAACTCTGTAGTTATAAGTATAACAAGTGACACGTTATGGACCCTAAATCGTTGCACTGTGAAATATGCACAGAAAAAGGACAAATGAAGATATCAAGGGTCTGTTCCATTTTGCACTGAACTGTAAAATGCCACCCTTGTTGTACAGAAGATCACTTGTTCTGAGCAGGGCTCATTGACTGCTAAGTTGTGGATAGTGTTTCACTTTCTGCAACTGTTAATATCCTGGGTTATCCAGGCATAATGACCTCTCTATTTGTGACACATTGTTGAATTTTCTGGTTCTTTTAACTTATTCAACCCCCCCTTTTTTTTCTTTTTCCTTTTTATTTTTTTTCCTGCATTGAGCTGTGGTGCAGAGCTGCCTCGCTGTTGGTCAGCCAGTTACAGTTGAAATCTGTGGTGGTTGCGCATCTGTGGATGAATATAACTAAAGTATACAGGAAAGGTATTCTGCATTTGCACTAGATTTTCTGTATATAAGATGATACATGTGTTTTGGATAATATTGGCATATCAGAGTCATTTAGGTTCTTAAACTGATATAGTAAGTAATCATGCTATAATCCATATAATGGCATAGCTGACATTTGATATTAAATTCTGACTGGAAATATTCCAGTTTTATAACTAGTCACTACATTACAATTCAATCATAATACTGTATGTATTAAATCTTCATCAGCATTTAAAATATTTATATATATTTTAATAAATTTTTCACTTAAAATATGAATTTAACAGGGGTTACATGTAGTGTAAAACACTTGGTTTTCAGGCCTGAATGCTTCCTCTGGTCTTGTAAGGATCCAAATTTAGCGGAAGTGTAACCACTTATCCTATGCTTACATTTCTTTTCTTCTTCCCTTTGTTCCCCGCTAAAAAGAAGTATGTATTTTGTTTTTATTTCCATAGCATATTCTGTATTCTGGATAGCTCCAAGTTTACTGCAGTGAGTAAGCTGTATTTGGAGGGCTGTTTTGGCTGCCAAAAACCATAAGTAGCCTGCATTTGTGTATGCCTAGAATGTGTCAGGTGTATAAATATTTTACTTATCTACAACATTGCTGTCTCATATACTGGGTTTTCTATGACTCTCTGCCTCATAGGATTGGTAAATTTTGCCAACCTTCATTGACATAATAGAAAAAATATTCACTAACTTCAGGGGTCTTTGAAACCCAGGCCCCATATAGCAAATAATGTAGTGGATCAAATATTCAATATAGAAGCCTTTTCTCAATCCATATTTTTGTCTCAGTCACTGAAAAGTTCTGAAATTCTCTGTTGGTAAACTGAAGCATTTACCCTGTTGTAAGTTTATACCAGAAAATGTATCTCTTAAATTTAGAAAAGGACAATCCTACAAGGGCTTTAAAAGAATCCACTTACAAACTTACTGTCTTTCTACGTGTCTTCTGTAAAAGCACCTACAAATATTTGTGATGTTAGCAATAGCTAGGCCTAGGCCACTGCAGCAAGGCCAAGGAGAATGTTCTTTTCATAGATTTCACCTATTAGCTTGTTCAGACTGAGAGGTTACTTCCTAAGATGGATATCTTCCCAATGGCATAGCTTCAAGGGTCACTGTGCCTTTTATGCCTGGACTTCACAGGAAAGAAATGACTGCATACGATAGGGTGAATGTTTTACTAGACCATTGGGCACATTGATTTTTATTTTCATGGATATGTAGATCAAATTGAAATAACCTAAAGGGGATGATGTGATACCCTGGGACTCTTAGAGATGTCAAGATTCATAGTAAGTCTGCATATTTCTACTTCTTGGTACTCCCTGTAGAAAAATAATGTGGGGTGTCATTGAGATCTGTCACTTGCTGACACTTAGGGGAAAAATAACCCCTACCTCTGCTAGACATTCCCAAGATGTGTCCCAGATGATAAGGTTGTGTACTGAACCTAGTTTTGATTTATTTACATTTAAAGTAAGTGTTATGCAAGTCAGACGTGCATGATCCTGGCTGGCTGATATATCCTTAAGCAACTGTCTGTATATCAGAATGTGAAGAATTCTTTTTTGCCTGATGAAGGATGCTACCTCAGAAATGTGGTTTTGTAAACACCCTGAAACTACAGAGTGGGAAAATCTTCCATTTCAAGAGTTTATAGAATTTCAGCTGTTTACTCTGTTCAACTGCCATTTAGACCACTATAAATTGTCAAAATTAATACAGACAGAAGAAACTTAGAAAACTGAAATGAAAAAAACCAAAACAGCGTAACCTAAAGCAAATTTGAATTTTGGATATCTGAGTATATTATACTTTCAATAAATTAAAAGATTTTCAAATTAATTCCTTTCCCTGAGGCTGAAGAAAAAGTCTTTTTTATATGGATTATTTATATCTCAGACAAAGTATGAATAGAAGCTGTATTTTAAACATCAATACCATAATTTTTTTTTCTCAGTGTGCAGTTGCCTTTTGGGTTTCAGTTTCAAAAAACTGTACCAAGCTTAGGTAAAGACAGTTATTGTTATAACATTCAACTTTAGCAATTCACTTGTTGCAAGTGAATTTAATTTTTAACTTAATCTGATTTTTGTTCGACTAATATAAATAAAATAATTTAAAGTTAATCTAATGAAGAATGTACCAGATAGTAGGGATATTGCTGTTCTTGTCTTACAGGAATGCGAACTTTTCCTTTCTTCTTAGCATGTGTTCTTCCCAGTTTCCATATCTAGCACACAAAAATTGGCTAGAGTTTCTCTTGATGTGTAATGAAAAAGCATGTACAAGAAACTAGGCTGGAGCAGTTGATTAGTTTTATGTAGTTTGAATCATGAGTTCAATTTTTTCAATCTACAAATAACCAAAATTTTAAACTGGCTTCAAGAATCTTACTACAAAGGCTTTACATTCTAATATGTTAGATTTTCCAAGCTCTAAGGGGTTCTTTGTGAACTTTAGGAAATGGAGGCAATTCTGAGGTAGAAAAGCAGGTTTAGAGTATTATTCTAGGTAAATATGACACATTCTTATGAATTTATTGAATATTTCATTAATACAGCTGGTGAAATAAAATCTTATACATGTACATACAGGTGTGTATCTTCGGATTCACTGGTAAAATAATATATATGTCTTGGAAATTAACAGGGCTACATCTGACTGGCAACTGGTTACTAGCACTGTTCCTCAGTGCTCAGTTCTGCAGCCGTCTCTGTTCAACATCTTTATCAACAATCTGGGTGCAGGAGTTGAATGCACCATTAACAAGTAACCCTGCAAATTACTTATTTAATATCAGACACAAAAGCAGCTTCTATGAATGATAGGTTTAGGAAAGAATGGCTTCATCTACTGTAAAGTATGGCTTTACATCTGCATTCATCGAATGCTGGATTTTTTTGGGGTTTCTTGCTTGTGTTTTTTACAATGTGTTCCCTTTTTCTATATGAAACCTTCAATGAAAAATGTTCGCTGTTTTGAGGCTGTGATATCACTACATTATTTCCTGTTCATGTTATTTTTGTAAATATTTCCTATTTGAAGAATAAATAGGAACAGGTATTTTATTAAAACCTTTTTAAAATTAATGGAACCAGTTTATGATTTTACTTGTGAAATTTGATTTTTATTTATTTTTTATGCTTTCTTTCTTGAATTGTAGTGGATGCTTATTTTATTTCAATTATGTACTAAAAATAGATTTATTCTTTAATCAGTATAGTAACCTTTAATAACCAGAAGGCAGTGTTTAGAAGTGAGGCAATTCTAAGAGAAGTCTAAAGAACAACTGGCATCTGAATGTTCAGTGATTTTATATAAATTTGTTAAAAAGCTTAAAATGCATTCAGAGATAGAAATCGAGACCCTTAACCTCAAGCTTGATATCTTACTAACACATTCTATTAACATTTAGTAAGCACTAAATACAGAGAATTCATTTATAGAGTGAACATGGCAAAAACTTTAGTAAATAGTGAAATGTTCTTTGATGTAAAAAGTTAGAAGCATCCTATTTGTATTGTGAATCATGCAACACCTTTGTGAAAAATCAATGTACTGTGGGGAGATTGTAAAAATACAGTCCTTAATGTTGTTACAGATGAATCTTAATGAGTCTTAATAAAATCATCTGTCAAAGCAGATGTCCTAAAACCTAGCACTGAATAACAACAGTGGTTTTTTTTGCTCTTCAGATCTAAGCAGAAATGCCAAATTTAGGAACACCCCTTCCCCAGTGAAGTAGGAAGTAATTTCAACGGATTTTTTTTCAGAAAAATATTGAACTATTGTTTGGTTGTGCTTATGCTTGTATAAACAATAAAATAGCCTCTTTAAAATAGATTGATTAGAACAAAATATATTTTCCTGGTAAAATGTATTGCTGAGAGGTTTCTTTCTAGCATGCTTGGTCAGATCAAGTGTTTGAATGACAAAAAAATCTGGATGGTACGAGGACAATGATCTTCAGTGTACAGAGCTGACAGAAGAGCTATTCTTCATTTGAGTTTGTTATGGCCAGGGATCTTGGTCAGCAGCTTGTTTGAAGTCTAATGGTTTGTGGGTGAACTGTTTTGTACAGATTGGTATCAGTAACCCATGGATGGCAACGGAAGGCTGGTAGACTACTTGCAGAAATGTCTTTATCCCCAGCAACCTTGTTCTCTTCAAATAAACAAGAAGTGGTTTTCATTTAGCATACCAGTAGTTTATATCTAGTGATTCTTGCCAGTGAAGATTCTTTAAATTGTACAATTTTCTGAGCATTTGAACATTTTGAAGGCATTTTCAGAAATGTTGGGAACATCTGCAGCCTGTTAGATTGTTAACCTTAGGAAATTTGCAGAGGACCACGGTCCAGGAGGAATTAAATAAAAGACACTCCTCTCCAGCACCACTCCTCCTTTTTCATCCTTTCATCTGGACGTTAGATTCAATTCTATTACTTACACATCTCACACAATCTGATGAAATGACTGAGTTCCTATTGCTTTGTTTGTTACCTAGAATTATGCTGGAATGATTCAGATAATCGTTAAATAAAAATACAATTGTCAGATGTATTATTCTTTATTTAATTATGCATATTGATTGTTATTTGCCGGAATATAAAAATTATTGTTGATTCCTGAAACTTATGAGAGTCAATAACTATAAAACTGTTTGATTATAGCTTGTATTTCTTATCAGGAAAAAATACTAGTGGTTAGTAGTAGATCTCTTTTGAAAATGGTATATTTCTCTATGTATTTCCTATCACATTCAGTTTATCTGTAGTGTCATGTTATTTTAAGTTGCAGCATATGTAGGCCAACAAAAACTGACATAAAGGAAAGCAACTTAATGCAGTGTAATGATATGTGACACATCATTCAGACTGGGAAGGAAACTCACTTTCTTGGAATTAATAACTACTATTTATTGTGTTTGCCATTAAGATACTCTCCTCTATGCAATCAAGGTATAGTTTTATTTTGTTGGAGAAAATAACTTGTTTTGAAAAAACATTAAAATAATGAATTATTTTAAGATGGTGATTCATAATTCAATCCTAAAATTCTTTTTCTGTTTCCCAAACTATTCTTATGCAGAAACATAATCTTGATATTTTTCCCTTACATTTTTAGTTAATAGACTAATATTTAATGATATCCATGCTTGTGACAGGTCTAGTTATGTACTCTTATCCATGTAAAACTTATGGGTAACTCGTAAATAGAATTATAAGTCAATTATCATTTCTAAGAAGTAAGAAAGATAAGATAAAAATGCTTTTTAATGTGGTCTGAGTTTTGAGTACTGCAAACAAAATATATCCTAGGCATGGTGGAATGCATTTCAGGCTACAAATAAAACTTTTCAAAGTATTGTTATTTGCTTAAGAGTAGAACTAGCTGGTAAATTATTTTACTTGTGCTGGGAAGGCTTGAGGCGTTTGTCAGATTCTGCAATACGAATATGTTTTGTTTCCTCACTTCCCTGAAGAGAGGTTCTTTGGAATACCAACAGGAGTTGTTTAGCATAAAGGAAGTGCAGACCTACAGCCCTTGAGCTGAATCAAGCAGACATGGGTATTTCCACACTAGCTTTTCTGCTGTCTGACATCCTGGTGCAAATGTGCCACACAGTGAACAGGATTTGAGTCCAAATACAGGTAAATAACTATGATTTTACTGTGTTAATTGTAACTTGGGTCAGTTCTCTATTTGCACTCATTGCATGGCTGCCCAATGCTTTCTTCTGACACAGGAGCAGTGATTGTGTCAGGCAGAAAAAGTGAAAATTGTGAGAATTGAAACCAGAATCTCTTAACAGCACTGTTCAATAAGGTGAGGCTTGAAGTGCTTGTAGAGGAGGACTCTGTTATTGAAAGAAATGGAATCCTATCTCATTATTCCTGCATCCAAGTCTAAAAAATATACCACAAATCTAAGTTAGTAGATTGCATCGGAATTAAAATGCAGATGGAACTATAAAGCAGGTGAGAAAATAAGATATTTTCTATAAAAGGTGATAAACAGCGGGAGAGTCAGTAGTATTGATTGGTGAAGAACTTTTTTCCTCAAGAAATAAAAGCACCCCACTCTTTGTTTGTACTCTTGCTGTTGAAGGGATTTATTTTAAAGTAAAATATAAGTGGTCCTAAATTGACAATATCTGCACTCATGGGAAAAACCATGATGGAAGGTTGAAGAAAAAGTGATGCTACTGAAGGTAAAACCTGACCTTTATTGTTAGGAAAGTCTGGTAAAATGCAAGATCAAAACAACAAAATATGTTAATGTTATAAAATGTTCTTAAGATATGAGCAAAAAATTCTTCTGAGAACTTGAGGGTAGGTTTCAGTTTTGGTATTCTGTTTTCCACTTGGTCTTAGAAGTTTCACTGAATCCGTGGGATGTCCATGGAGAACTGGCTTTAGATAATATGCCCAAGTGCAGTATTACCTTTTTATTAAAAATTGAATTGTTTATTCACTAATGAGCGATGGAGCAGAAAGATGTTTTTTCTTATACTTGTGAGAAATCTCATTCTACAGTCTTAAGGGTTGAATAGACTATTGACTTCAATTTGTTAGAATACTATCTTTCAAAGTATTTTAAGAGCTCCTTTTTTGGTCTTATTTAGTGTAGTTGATATCCATACACTTTTTGTTAAAAAAATACAGATATTCACGGAACTTTAAGCTACAACTTTCATTATAAATAAAAAATATTTAATTTAAAGGGAGACTCTGCCCATTTAATTCTGAGTATGGTGGGCTGAATTGAAGTATCTCCCAAGAAACTGCCATGCAGTCATTTAACAGACTGAGCTGAAGAAATAAAAGTGATCATTTTACCATGGTACAAGATCTGGGTATTATAATGTTAGGTAGCTGAGAGGTTAATGTCTCAAATTCAACAGCAGGTAACAGTTAAGCTGTGTTTATTTTTTTAATACGGGGCATTTTGTCATGTAAGCAAGGATCAACAGAGTGTTAAGAAGGCAATTTGACTTCATTAATAAATTAAAGCAATAAAACTTTATTTGGTTTCAAAACCAGCAGGAATGCTTTTTTGTTTGTGGTGTGTCCTGATATTTCAGAATGCGCTGTTTTAAATTCTGTTAATGTTACGTTGTAAATCTTATGTAAATGTCACCTAAACTGAATTATGTATTATCTTAAGACTGAGATACAAAATCTTATTTCTTCTACTTGTAAGAATTCTCATTTTGAAAGCTGTTGGTCTTTATTCTTAAAGTGATAGGATATATTCAAATGTTTTATGTCTTTCACTATAGAGCATTTGAGAAGGTCACCCTAACACTGACTTTGAAAACTTTGTGAAATACAGAGATTTACACGCAGCAACTTTTGTGACATTGTGTACACCAACAACCACTTTTCCCATCATTCCTGGTGTTTAGACTGTTGTGATTCTGCTGATGTAGCTGATGTTTTTCTTCGTTATTCCTCTGCCTTTGTCCTTTCCTACAGGCTTATCCTGAGTTTGTCCTGACCTACCTAGAGGAACTAAATGAAAGAGAGGAGGTGACCCAGACAGAAAACTGCATTTACCATGGGGCCTGGTCTGCAGCTCATCAGGAGACAGACAGCAGCTCAGCAGAAGAGGTCACAGTATTAAGCCAGAGGCAGGTCAGAGGCAGTCCTTTCAAAAACACGTTTTGAAAAGAGAAATATCAGTGTGGAAGTCAACTTATTTCCTTAAATAACCTCATTTAATTTCTTAATGTAATAAGGTATTTATATATTAGACAAATAATAGTTATATTCAGGATTTTAATGAAGAAAGATTATGTATATTTGTGTCTGAGAACACTTTTAAAGCCCAAATAGGACACATTTTTGAAATTTCTTGTTTCCTATGTGGAAAAACTGAAGGAAGGAAAACAAACAAAAAATTCACTAGGTTTCTAGATCTGTGTTTCTTGATGTGTCTTGACATAGCTATTTGTATTTCTGACATTTTCTGCTAATCAACAGCCTTACTTGAAAAAGTAGACACAGATTATTTTAATTAGCAATATATAAATTACATTGGTTGTACTTCCATCTCTTAGGTTCTGCAAAAAAATGTCAACAACCCCAATCAGAAACAACTTTCAGGACCTTTGGACGCCCATTTAATGCCTGCAGATCCCCTAGGGGAGACTACACAGCTGACAGTGGCACTGGTGAGGAAACTAAAAGAGAAACATCCTAAGGCCTCAGCTCAAAGGTAAGCCACTGACAGAACTGATATTTATTGTTCAATGACATTAGATGTTTTCCTTCAGTTTCATGTAAGATTGATTTCCTGGATATTATTGAAATATCTCAGAAACCCTCTGGCTGATAAGCAAACAGGGATTTTGACCAAAATTAATGAAAAGGGGTGACATTTATGTGCTTTATTTTTTTTTATTATTTTGAAGATTGATGTGGGTGGTGTTTGGTAGTAACTGGAAATTTAATTTTCCATTTTTATCTATTATCCTCACACAAATTACATAAAGAAATAGGACTTGTATCAATATTGTGACACATTTTGTGCTGCAAGATGAAGTTTAAATGGTAAAGGTTTTGTTAGAAATCTGAAAGTCATGCTGAGCCAAGGTACTGACACAGTCACTTTCAATGCAGAACTGTATTTTAACTTGAATAAAAGATTAATTGTTGTGTTCTTAATTTATTCTAGTTACAGCAGGTAGAAGACTCTACCTTTCTTTAGATAACTGAAACCCTTTTACACGTGGTATTTGGCTAGATATTTTTTGAACTTTTGAGTATTTTTACATCAAAACTTTTTAAAAATGGACTTCCCATTCAGATGAAAGACTACTAGATATTGCTCACTATTAAAATGGAAGTTGAACTAGTTAATGTTGTTCTTACAGTTATTGACTTACTGCCAAGAGTAATTTACATGTGACTGTAAGAAACAGACAAATTTGGTTTATCTAGGTTGTTGTAACATTTCTCTTGGAAGTATTACCCTTGGAGAGTCCATAGATTTGTCTGCCTCCAAAGACTAGCATTTCTGGGGGTTCATTTATATTATCTAGCAAATATTAGACCTTGATTATCCACAATATTTCTCAAAGGTGTAAGAAAACCATGGTAAGACTGAGATATCTGAAGGTATTGACTATCAGTATATTTTTGGGAACTGTGTAGGTTACTGGTATTCTGGGTAATTTTGTTCTTTAACAAATCAACTTTAAAGCATTGTTAAAAATAGATTATTTAACTGCTAGTAAATATTGTTATATGTTTATAACAAAGTGCTGAACTTAATATTGATTATATTGATTCTTTCAAAAGATGCCTTCTGCAAACTAAGGTGAAAGCTTATAAAATATTTCTCCACAGTACTTGGAGTATGAACTGTTATGTGCTAAATATGCAATGCAAGGGTCATTATAAAGTATTTCACTTTCTTAAAGTGCACTGGGAAAAGTGACATTACTTCACCTGAATGTCCATACTTTTAGCCTCAAATAAGAGTGTGTATATATATATATATATAAAAAGCTAAAGATCTCTTCTTGCAGAACAGACGTTTGATTTAGAAAGCTATCTGCAGTCAACGTAGTCTTTAAGCACCAAATTCTCGACTCTCTCTTTATCTTTTGCCAGGAAAAGTGGAGTTATGCACTCTAAAGCATTTTCCTGAACTAGAATTACATATACAAAAATACATTTTAATGCTAAAATGACGTTATTTTACTGTCAGAAACATTTGACTTTAGATAGCAATAGCAACTAATTCAAAACTTCTGTAGATACCACTGTTATGGGAAGTATTAAGTGATTTCAGCTCTCTTTTGCTGCTATTTTTCACTAGACTGTGAAAAATACTAATGTATTGTGTTAAATAGCTGCCACGTTCCACTCAGTAGTTTGTAGAATGCTTTCAGTGCCTGAAAGGTGATGTAAGAAATAAGAGACAGATTTAATCTATCGTCTGTGATTTGAAAAGCCGTTCAATTTCCAAATAGCAATAAAATTTGCCTTTCTTTACAAAATAACATGAAAACTGTCATAAGTACAAATGGGATGAGTTGTGTGCTAGTAAAAGAAACTATATATCTATGTCCTGGGATTTTTCTTTCAAGAGTTGGTCCAGCTATAAGGGTGAATAAAGTGAAAATAATTATCACTGTTCCTCTTATGTTCAACTGTGTTTTGTAGAACTCTTTTTGGTTAACTTCTCTGGTTAACGTATTTATAGATTTTTGTAAAACTTTGGCTCTTGAGAAGGGAAAGGGAAAGCGTCTGTAAAATGAGTCAACTACTCAGACATAGGGGTTTAGGGTAATTTTTAGGTGTTGAGGGGTGTATCACCAGACTTCCAGCTGCTTCAGTTTACTGCCAGTCTTGTATCAGTCCTGTTTTTCTCTGAGAACTATGTAGATCCTTTGAATCCAGTAGCAGTCTCAAATACTAGCAAGTGTCTACTCTTAAGCTGTTGAGTCCTGCTCTAAGTGTTTCCTCTTCCAGCCTAATGTTTTGGAGGAATATGCATTTCAGAACTGTCATTCTTAGTGGTTTTATGGTTTGGATTCAGAGAAATAGTCACACTTTCATGGCGAGACACAACAGCACGAGGTCATCCCTGCACTGAAAAAAACCCTTTCTATTAAATCTTGCAGGAAGAGCTCTATGAAAAGGCTTAAGTTTTGAGGAATGTGGTTAATTATATTTCAATTTTGTTTGCAATCATTTTCTTACAATTAGATTTTCTTTCCTTATTCTTTTTTTGTTGGTAGAAGGCTGCAGTCTCGCTTGCATGTGGTTTAGCCAATTTCACAGTATCATGATAATAAAGACAAGAAAATGATCTTGTTTCAGGTTTTTTTGGTCTCTCACCTTATGGTCTCAGCTGATCCTTAGTATCTTAGGGGACACCTTATTGAGTGTTCTTGCCAATGTTGGTTTTCCAATGCATCTCATACCTGTAGCAATTTACATGATGTCTCTAAGATAAAAACACCTGAACCTTATCTCTGATTTACCTGTCTAAATCCTTGAGTTTTTGTCAAAGGTAAAAACCTCATCCATTCTAGCAAATACTACTGAGGAAAAAATCCTTTCTAAATGATGTGTTACCCTAAAGAGACGAAAATCCGATCATGAACTATTTATTAAACGGGGAGGGCTCAAGCTGCTGAGAAGGTGTAACCTTTAGGATAGGGATGAGTGGAGAGGGGAGCTGTATGATTGTGATACATGCACTTCCCTCAGTATACAAGAACTAATGACTTACAGTTCGCCACTCATTTCATTCCCATCCTTATTCTCGTCCTTACTGTTCAAGACATCGCATAGTATCGTCTTTGCCTGGGTCAGGATAACAACTTAATGTTTGAGGTGTCTTACCTTATGGAAAAATAACTCCTTTTACTCCTGATAGCTTTTTAAGTGACTTTGCTTATCTTTCTTGTTGGGCACAACTAGGAAAGGAAGAGAGTGCTTGGAATTATTTAATGAAATTGTGTTCCAGACCTTTCCTTTACACATTACCATGGTTGTTTTAACATTCAATGTTAAAACCGTTTTCTATGTGAAACTGCAATATAAGTAAAAAGTGAATGTTACAAATAAATACTAATCAGAAAAAGGGAAATAAGAGCATTTACTCTCTATTTGTGCTGTCCTAGCAGTACATTCAATTGTGAGTTGTCCTTTCAAAAGATGCTGGTCATGTTTCTAAAATTAATCACTTACTTTAATGCAGTTCTAATTTTAGGCCTTATTGGATCACATTGCTTCCGTAAGTTAGCTTGATTTCACAAGTTTCTGAATATTTTGTCTCCAGTCCAGATAAGCATGCTTCAAGTTAAGTACATGTTAGGTACAAACATCCTTGAATCTGGGTCAGAGTGCTTATGACCTTTTCATATTTAATACTGAGAAAGACACATCTCGGGATAGTTGGATTCACTTTAATTTTTTTCTGAATCAGTTGGACAAATTCACTTATTACATTTTTATAAGACTTGTTAGTGTAAGAAAAATACTAAGTAATACTTCTAAGAAGCTGGAAATGTTTTTCCCCTTTCATTAGTGACACAGCTATGAATTGGTACATCTGTTTATAACAGCTAAGCAAATGCTTGACCTTGATTCTTCATACACTGTTTGTTCATTTTAAACCCAAGTGGGAGAACCATAAAAGTCATAATCTATGTCTGTATTGTAAATTCATTACTCTGATGACAAATGAGAAAGTATTAAAAAAACCCATGACTGGGTTATTTTTTAAATCAATTTATACATATTCCACTTAACAACAAAAAATATCTTAGACTAGACTGTATTTTCTGTATTTAAAATGTCTGAGTTCATTTTAAGTGTCCCTTCAAATTCCTATTTGTGAAAACTGCTCTGTGAGAAAAACTCTTTTCACTGAGCTGCAATGATTTTCCACGGTATATCTGCCATGTAAATGTTCTAAAGGTTAAAGCTTTGAAATGGTGACAAATTAGTTTTCATTATCTGCTTCAGTCACATCTTGACAAAATTATTCTAACAGCTGTATCTGCTACAGATACAAATCCTGTTTTCTGCTCAACACAGAGAGGACATGAAAAGAAGGTATAATAAACATCATATTCCCATTTCAGAAAGCATTTGGAGGCATTTGTTTACATTAGTATCCCAATTTGAGCAGCTTACCTTTACTTACATGGAATAAGAACTGGGGGATGAGGGGGGGTGGGGAAGACTGTAGCAGCCGACAAAGCATGGTGACCCAGCTTGTCACCCAGTGACCTGTGAGAAGGAAATAATGAACTGTGAGTAGCTGTCATCTTAACTGTTTCTGACAGTTTGGCTATGGGCACATCTGTGTTAGTTGCATGGAAAGGCCTTTGTTGTTTTCCCACTAGTGACTTTGCAGACCGCTGTGGGGTTTGCTGGCTGCCCTGCTCTTACACTTCCCCTCCTTTTTTCGTAGTAAGAGCAGCTGCCACTGATACAGCTGACATTTCTTTTAATGATTTACTTGGCATTTATACCATTAAAAGCAAGAAATTAAATTGAAATAGAACTTTCTGTTATTTTAAATGAAAATGTTCTATCTATTCATGTAAGATCTGTTGTAAGCATGCCTGCAACTATCCTGTCATCTATGTTGCAGGAATGTTCAATGTCCGTTGGTAACCTTGTTTCCTAATATCCAGTCAGGCTTTGATTATTGATTCTACTGGTAATAGCATCTTAAATAATTCAGTGTACAATGAAACCAGGCAGCTTTCCATGGTTAAACGATATATGAGAAAACAACCAACCACCACCACCCTGTCTTATTTAGCATTATAGGAAGCACCTCTTTCTCTAGAATGACCAAAGCATACATGTCTCTTCTGGTGCAATACTTTCAAATCTTGGATAACTTTGCTCACATGATTTTTAGCTTTTTTTTCAGCTAGGAGACCGTTAAATACAGGCATGTCTGCTCTCATAATAGAGTTCTTGATTTGTTGAAAGATGATTATTAAGAAAAACTTGAAATCGTGACTTATGAAAAGTGAATGGCTAACAACTTACGAAGTGTAAAGCTATCTATTTTAACGAAGTGTAAATATTTTACGCAATTGATACAATATACCTTATTGCTTTTGTTATAATATGCTTGGAGTACGTTATTGCAAATTGATTTACAGGAACAGAATCTTAAAGACTTCACTCACTATACTGAAAGCAAACCATGCTGAAACTGATTTTTTTGTGCTAATTGCTTTCCTGCTGTAGCTTTTGAGTACCCTAAATTTGTCGTCTTGTATTTACACACTTTTGCTCATTCTCTTTAGCTGTTTCATGTTCCAAGTTCAAGTTGTACTCGATGGCACTCATATGCAAAGGGAAACATTTATATTTTAACTCTGAGGACACAAATTTATGAGTTGGTTCCTTTGAGGACTGTAGGGCAGCATACAACGTGATCTAGAATACAGGTCGTTGTCTCTTGCCTAATTGTGTGGTGATGTTGCCATTAGATATATATGTAATAATGGGTTCTATTTTGCTGTGCCACTAGTGCATTACTTTGTCCTTATTTAAACGTGGTGCAAAGATAAGCTGTGTTGAATAGAAATGTACAAATACAGCATGATTCTCTACTGTGCCATATATAGTTCAGAGAGGCATTGTAGGTACCTTCTGAATTCATGTTTTCATGTATGTGTAAAATTAAATAAGTAAAAACCAAACAAAATAAAAAACATCTCAAGCCCAACATTTCCTTGAATGTTGATGCTGTTCTAATCACAATGAGATGCAACTTTCCTGAGGATGCAAAAAACGATTGGGTGTTCTCCAGAGTAGATATGCAATGTCTTCATATTCGTACATGAAGCAAACAAGGGGTAGATAGAGGATGCTGGCACAGAGGGAGGAGTTGGCTTGGGCTTGTTCAGCAGAAGCCTGTGGAGTCAGGGTACTCTGAAGGGATGCTCTGGTTCCCTATCTGGTACCTGCTGGACTGGTGCATCTCAGCTGTTAAAAATCCTCTCATGCATCCATGCAGTGGGTGTCTCCTGATTTGTGAAAGATGATTATTAAGTAAAGTGAATACCTTGTACTCCATCCCTCTCTCAACAGGACAGCACACTTCAAAAACTGCAGCAACACTTGCAACTAAACTAATTAGTATTTTTTTCTCTTAGTTAAGTAAATATGTAGTGATCCACAGAGGACTTGCAACCTACGGCTGTTAATCAGTTCCACACCTCTGCATTGAGCTATTCAGCTTTAAATATATTTGTCAAAGGAAAAGGAATGTATTAACAAAAACCTGAAACTATACATTACATTTTCCATTGGAAGTAACAAGAACTGAGCCAATAAGAGCTGTTATCAAACTCACTGAAGTCTTGTTTCTTTTAACAAATATTAATGTCACATTTGAAACTTGAATATTGGCTATGGAGTTGCACAGAAACATTCATCAGATTCTGAAATTTGCTTATTCATTGTGGAGACATTGCACTGTTGTCATATGTATATAAATGTGTATGCGTTTAAGACAGCTTTGCTAGGTTACAGGCATTACTTGTCTCACTTGTTTCAAAAATAAGTTTTTATTAATAGATGTTGCAGAGATGGTGTGCCTCAACTTTTTTTTCAAGAAATTTTTACTCTTTTTGTTTGGGCCACTTGCAAAAGCAAAATACACCTACCCTAAATGTTGTCTTCATCACTCAGTGTCATGGCTAAAAAATCACCTGTGGATCTTAGGACCTTAGCCTGAGACTTCTGGGGATTCAAATACTCCATCAGAGAAGTGACCAATTTGCGATTTTTAATTGAAGAAAAGGGTTTCATGTTAATCAGTCCTCTGGATGTGTTTATCCTCCACAAAAAGACTCAATGAGAAGTTAAAAATAATAACATCCCCTATGGGTTATTTGTTTCCTTTTCTAAGGTGAAATTCAAAACAATTAGTTTACTAGCTAGCTTGCAGTATCTTGGTAAGAGGGTCTCTTTTTGGTTAACACAATCTTAGCTACATGGTTGCGGATTTTTGTTTTTTTTTCTAGTTGTGATGAATTCCTTAACTTGACTTCATGGAGAAATTTGCAGTATCAAATGTGCGCTATCCTATGCTACGCTGTCTGCATGTAGAATACAGCACATGGAGAAAGTACAGCCATCCTTCTTGGGAACCAACCATCGTTTCACAACTCCTGTTGGGTTTGAGCAGGCTCTCTATTTTTCTTCCAATGTAAGAGTGAGGGATTTCATTAAAATTGTGATATGTCCTTGTCAAAAACTCAGCAAGGAATTGAATAGTAAATCTACATTTTTACAATTCTGCTTGGAAGCTATAACCCTTCTTCTTCAAAACTTTCAAATATCCATTTGGGTTGTTGGTTCAGCAGGCTTATTATGGAAACAAAGCATGTTAAGATGACTTAATAGGAACAATAAACTGTTACATAGATAACGGATTTGAGAAAATGAATGGAAATTTATTTGCCGATGACTTGGACACTTCTATGACTTCTGTTGCTTGCAATCATTGTCTTAACAAAACTGTCATAATTAACCACCTGTTATAAAATAACACCTGTTTGAAAAGTGGTAAATTGATCTTAAATTCCCAAGCGCAACACCTACCTCTTTTGACAGAGCCTGTGAACTATTGAAGTTGATATTAGTGGCAGAAGATATATTTATCAGTCAGTCTTGAAGGATTTAAAGAAAATGAAAGCCTTCAATGAAAATATTACAGATTTTTTCATAAAAATCTGAAAAAATCAATGCATATATACATATTTTTTTCATATAAAATTCTAGCTTTAAATCTTTCCGGAAAAATTATAAAGAAGGTAGAATATGAAGTGCAATAAGATTTGGAGAGTGAAATCACACAAAAATAATTTAATATTTAACTAATGTCTTGCCTAGGCAGCTTACTATATTTTTACAGGATCCAATTTACTCATATGTAAGTGCATAAGTCTACATAAACTATAACTTGATTTGTATATTTTCCTTTATCTAATTATCAATCCAATTTTTTAAACTTCAAAATATTCTTATCACAGTTTTGTACAGAGCCAAATCATGTTCACAACTGCTAGTTAACAGGTTAGTTACTTAAATTGTATGAATTACTCTTCTTTTAAATTAGCTTAAAATGGACAAAGAGTTTATTTAGGGAAAAAAGTCAATTTTCATAGGCAGATTATGCTTGAAAGCATGTACCTAACTCCATCCAAGTTCATATATTTAATTAGGTGCTTATTATCAACTGATAATAAAAACAAATGGAAGGAATTAAGTTGAATGAGCAAGACCACAGGAGGAACTGAGTCACTGACAGCATAACTATGGTTAACAAAGGCTTTTTTAATGCTTAATGTATAGAAATAGGGGAAAGATGAGGGGGGAAAAAGGGCTTCCTAGGCAGCCAACATATGCCAAGTATAAATTGAGCCACTATTGTAATCCTTACTGATTTGCCAAGATTGAAGGAGGTGTGCTGTTTATCCTTTGGTGATTATGGAATAAAAATAAGCTCACAATCTAACCATGGTCTTACATGAGTTACACTCTTTTAGCTCATGCAAGTCAGGTTTCATGATGTTAGTTTTGTCTCCTCTTCCTGTTCTTGGATTTGAGATACTTCATTGACGAAGAACAGCACTACAGAGTTATTTAGTTGCATTTAAAGGAATCCTACTTTCCAAAAAAACCCTCAGATCACCTTCCACAGATACAGAAGGGGCACAAAAAATACTGATGAAATTTAGTTATGAAGAAATATTGGATGTACAGAATACAAAATAACTAAATGAACAATAAAGTGCATTAACACTCTCCTAGGATGTCTTTTCATGTCACAAGTAGTAGTCCTTGGGAGGTTTTTTTTGTTCCTGAGGATGTTTTGTGGGTTGGTTTTGCTAGTTTTGTGTGGGTTTGGGAGAGTTGGTTTTTGGGGTGTTTTGTGGTTTATTTGTTGGGTTATTTTTAAGACATGAGTTTATTTCTAGGTAAAAGTGATATGTGAGAAAAGAGAAAAGGAAAGATGTTTCTTCTTAGTTTATATTTTGAAGTAATCATATCTCATAATCCAAATATAACTTAAATTGTCACCTTTTACCTTCATTAACTTAAATTACATGACAAAGTATTTGATATTAGGTTAAGTACCATTTACATAATCCTTGTTTCTTCCTAATAGTCGGCATATCTGGAAGTTGTAGATTGTGCTGATTTACATTTGAGACCAGTTTTTAAGTGCAACAGATGGGGTGGTGTGGGTTTGGTGTTTTTAGTTGTTTGTTTTTTTATTTTTGGGTGGTATGGGAAAATCCAAGGACTTAAGGTTAAGAAAGCTTTGGGAATATGTCAGTGACTATGAAATAGAGAGAAACTGAGAGATTTGTAACACAGTATATGGCAAAAGGATTTTGAAAGAAAGCTTCGTGGCAGTAATCCTCATGTCAGTGAAAAGTCTTGGGAGGGTAAAATTAAGAAATATTGTTTTACTTTACTCATCTCATTATACTGAGCATGTGCCCACTCTGATAAAGATAAAATGAACAAGTATACAATTTTCCCATTCCCAAGAAAAGCCAAGAAAATTAGCTCTGTGCTTTTGGAACAAAACTCCAGGCTTCTCTAACAAAGTAGAGATTAAGCTGTAATTGTATGCTGTCCTGTGCTCTTCTAGTCATCTGTAGATCATGGAAATGGTTGTGAATAGCAAGAAACAGGGAGGCTAGAAGAGAGGAAAACCAATGACAGACTGAGATTTCCCTTCTTGCTATGTGTGGTCTATTCTCTTCCATTCACGTTCATAAAATGACAGAAACTATAGATAAGAATTATGTAATAGATCATATTAAAAATCATTCAACAAGGTCAGAGTTGTTTCCTACAGTATCTTTCTTCTTGTGCATTACCCAACTTGTTTTTAAGGGACTGAAGGAATGAGACTTCTATCATTTCCCTTGGGGGTGTCTTTTCTACAGTATAATAGTCGTCCTCTTTGTTAGGAATATTTTTTCTGACATTCAGCCAAAAAATATCCTCTGCTCAATTTACTCACATCGCTCCCTTTGCACTACATAGGTTTGTGCTTTTCTCATGTTTTTGATAGGAATTTATCCCACTTGACTTAGTGGTGAAGCTCAGTTGTCATGCACAGTTACTTTTTTAACCTATTTAAATGAGAAATATATTTTTCTAAATTTCTCGTATTACTTTGACTGTCATCAGTTCAATTGGAATCTGGCACTTCATTGCAAGGCTGCTTATCAGGAAGAAGTTCTTCAGAAATATTGCAATCATTTCTTTTTCTGCACTCCAACTCACATGCCTTTCTTTGTGTTGCTTTATGCTATAAGCCCATTTGAGAGGCAATTCTGGCGTTTAAGAGCCTTAGCAGCAAGTGGGGTTTTTTGAAGCTTATTCTTCATATGTGCATGGAAAATATTCAGTGCTCAAAAGTGGCTTCAACACTCTTGTGAACAACTCTAATGAGCTTTCGATGGGCCCCATATAGCGTCCTAAGTATTTGTGTAATATTCAAAGTGAAAGGTAAATGGTAAGCACTGACAAATACTTGTACTACCTGAGCTTTTGGGCTGAAAACCTTATTCAGGCTGTTGTTATCCTTCTGATTTTGATTCCTACACTGTAAGATCGCTTTCACTTACTGAACGTGTTTAACTGCAGGTGTTTTCAATAGGACTGGGGCAATATATTATTGTTCTAATGCAGTTTGATAGCAGTTAATAGGAAGAAATAAAGTTAAATGAAAGTTTGTTCTAAACATATCTTGGCTTTCTACTAATATTACTTCATCTGAGAGTGCTGTACTTACTAGGACAGTATTCCTACTGCAAACACATTTGTATCAAGTCATTTAAGCTTTGTGTCAACATAGTGCTTTTTTCTATTTCATCCAATCATCAAATAAAAAGTTATACTGGTGAAAGCATATTTTCTGTTTTAGTTTCCATATTGCTGTGGTTGACAAAGATCCTAGCTTTTCTGATTTTTGGGTGGTTGACTATGCTGGCAGAACTTTGTGGTTTGGTAGATCCCTGTTCCTGGTACAAAGAATAGAGAAGTCTAAGCAGCACTTGTCTGATGGTGACCACATATTGAGTCATGATATTACTCACTGTTTTTTTCACATGAAAGCACTCAGAAATTATAGTCAGTGATGTTTTTTGCACTGTTTTATATTTCAGAACTCTAAATTTTAGTCTGTGAAGTACAAGGAAAATTCGAGAATGAAATTGTGGGGTTTTTTTTTTTCCTCTATAAAATAGTATTAGATTTCCAGCAACTTTCTTTAGGGGTTTCAGCATTTCTTTTTTGTTGGTGACCAACATCATTACAGTTGTTTCAGTGTATTAAAGGTTCAAGTCTGCTATGAGATGCACTTTTATTTGACTGTTAGGATATGGAATTATATTTTCAGTGCCAAGGTGACGAGAGCAAATTAAAACTTTAAGTATGTGACAAATAAGAGTTGTTACTAATCCAGTTGTAAAAAAAAGGAAAAAGTAAAAGTTACTTAATTTTCACTCTGATATAAACCTTGATTTGTATTAAACAGAGCCACATGACTTTAATATATAGATTTTATATTCAAATTATTCTAACATGAATTGAAAATGACACATGGAAGTGATAACTGAAATATTTTTCTTTTCCCAGACCTCCACAAATATTGAAGATGGATGCAACCCACATTTTTATTAGCTAACTATCAGAACTATAGTTTCCTTTCTGAACTCTACAACAGTCATTTCTAAAATACATTTTTCACAGTGGAGCTTTTATTCCTTTTTCATTTGACTTTGCCAGTAGGGACCTCTGTTCAGTGTTTCATCCAAAGAAGACGCCTTTGACAGTATAGTTGCTCTTCCCCTACGAGCACTGTGCCTTCGTGTCATTGTTGAATTAGAGCCTAAGTTTTTTTGTTGTCCTTCAACCCCTGACCTTCTGGCCTGAAGGCAAGAATATTACTGGCACAGCTATGCTGAAACAACAAACAGAGAGCATTCAAAGATTAAACAGTGTGGAAGCAGTAAAAACTATTTCTGTACATTTTCCTCTTCTCAAAAAAAAGGCAAACCCCTCTTTCTTTTCTCTTGAAGCTTGAATCTGACTTTAGGCAGCTTTGGCTTGTTCACTGACCCAGGAACAAGTACCATCATCCTATTAGTACCCTGAATGTGAGATAACCATACCATGACAGTCTGTTGAACTACAGTGTGTACATATGTTTTGAGGCAGATGAAGATAATGTATTTGGGGCTTAGAGGGAGTGGTGGTAGTTTCCTAATGGTGACAATTATGATTATTCCAGTCCATTAAAAATAATAATAACAAAAAAATCTGGTGATATACATAATGAGTCCACAGTACAAATAATTCAGAAGACTTACAGTATCATATGTTAGAACATATACCTTCTGATCTGCTTCATAGTGTTGAAATTAACCATTACAAGGATTTATTCAGCATAATGAAGGTAACATGGACTTTTAAAAACCCAAGAAAACTTTTAGTCTCTGAGTTTGTTCAGAAAATATAATCCTTTAGTAGCTACAGTGTTATATGTCAAGGTATTTTACAGGTCATTTAAGAATTTGTTAATAAGGCTTGCTTTTTTCTGAAAGCTGTAACATCATGCTACATCCAATGACCACCTACTTCTGATATAGAAATAGATAGCAAACAGTCAAGTAGTCATCCCTTAGTCCCTTCTCCATGCTCATCATCTAGATTTCCATCATACTCTTTCTTCTTCGAAAACTGAGGAATCCCATTCCATTCTGTTCTTTTTTTTAGAAAGCACTGTATACCTTGGATCATGCTTGCTGAGCCTCTTCACGCTTTTATCTAGATTTTCTTCATATTGTTTTTCAGATAGGAAGAGCTAGGGTTGCTTATTCTTTTCAGGATGCTGGTTCTTCATGGATTTAACAGTGACATAGAGATATCTTCATTTTTGTTTAATGCTCTGTTTCTAATAATGCCTAAAATATGATCCACTGTCTGGCATTGAGCTGCTGTGCGTATGCTATTTCCATAGGGCCTTCTATTATTGCAATATTTTATTCTTTAGCAAGCCGATGGAGTTAAATAATTACAAAAACTGTAGTGAACGCATTCAGGTACTAGTCTGTAGAAGCATAAGTCTCAACAAAGAAAAAACTGTTATTTTTGGGATTCCCTCCCTCTAGATATGAATATTTGGTCTAATAAGCATGGTAAAGTTTGATAAAAACACTGATAAAGTATCTCTGCACTGTCTAGTTAGACTGAAAATGTCATGGCTGTGGTGTGCAGGAGTGTGGTAGTGGAAGAATTGACAGTATCACAAGGTTGGAAAGAATCTCCGAGATAGAGTCCAACCTATAATTCCCTCCCTTCCATACTGATTTTGGTATCAAGTGTACTTATTTTCAACTTTTGCAGTATATTTGTGATAGAACAAGTTTTTCTTAAAATACATATTTTACCATAAGAAAGAATTCACTCATCCTACCTCTAATTTCATCTCTTTGAGAATGGAATAGGAGGTTGGGGTGAATGAGAAGCAGGGAAAGGAGAGTGTCTGTTTCATGAGAAAATATAGAAAAAATATAGAAAATATAGAGAGAATTTTTCACAAGAAAAAACCTGATTCCTTGCTAGATTGTGTAATTTCAAAATTTATATCCATCAGTCGTTTAATAAAGACATTTATTGAATATTTTAGCGAGAATTGCTAATGATTGGATGCAAAAGAGCACCGTAACAAAACCAAAACCGTTTTTCTTTGCATACATTTTGATAGTAAAGATCAGAATAATGTGGTTAACTGAGGAAGAAAAGCAATGTATTTAATGCTCTCTGAAATTTCATACCTAGATATATATGTTTGCAATAAACAGTAGAATTTATTGTAATTCCAAATTCTTATTGATTTCTTAAATTTATTTCTGGGAGTATATTCATTTCACATTTTTCTTAAATGTACTTTTTAAAGAAATTTTTATGTTAAAAAGTTCAAAAAAGTACTAACTTTAGGGTTTGAATACATGCAGCACTTGCATGTGAACTTAAAATGAAACAATTTATAAAAATTACTTCTGAGACAATGAATAAAGAATCCAGTGCTTAATCATTTTCATTTGTTTTATATTTAAAGGACTGCTATGTTTCCCACTCTAGAGTTTTCTTTGTTCAGACAGATAATTTTCTGGAATGCTTCAAAACCGTGCACAGATTCTGTCCAGTTAGTTTAAATGAAAATAGTGCGTATCATATAATCTTCTTATTTAAAATGTTGATGGAAATGGTTTGCTCAGCTGTTCTGACCTTTATCCTTATGAAATGCATAGTGTCTAAATGATTAATCTGAAGCCACATTCATTCTGCATATTTTCTACTGTATGTTGTAGCAATGTAAGTGCCTGAAGAGATATGAGCATTTCTCTACCAATCGTAATTTTTAACGTAAAATATATAACATACATACTGTAAGGTTACTTTTTTATGCATTTAGTCTTTTTATTTCCAGGAAAAAATATAGAAAAGATTAGTCCCTTACTGCATTTTCTTTAAGAACTCAGTAATACCTTATTACTTTCAAGCTTAGTTGGTAGTCATGTGTAGCCAACATATACAGACATTATTTTTGTGCATAACAGAAAAATGAAATAGATTAGAAAGAGAATTGCCTAGGACAGACTACATGTTCATTTTTGTTCAATGTGGTTGAATAGATTCCAATGATAGTTCAAGATTTAATGGCAACTTCATAAAAATAATTGTATAAATATGTTGGAATCCAGGAAAATATTTCAGATGATCTTGCATCTGAAAAAAATCTTACTAAGTTTATTGATCTGAGCGCTTAACGAGATTCTCAGCATTTTATATTTTTTTTTCAAATACAGTAAATCCTTATTCATCTGGTTAACTGAGTGATGTTAATGTTTGAGTTTAAGGAGACTTGTCAGATGCTCATGTTTTCTTTGCTTAATGATACCTGTTTGCTCAGTATCAAGCTCGACATGTAGGACTGCAGCCTCTGGTTTGTCAGACTACAAGACACCAGTGTGGAAGGAGACTCAAAACAGGGAATTCTTAGCTACAGAAAGAAATTCTTAGAACTGGTTCTTTTCTCCTTCATTTGCATTTGCCCATGCACCTTCATCTGCCTAATTTATAAGCCAAAGGAACACCAGGTTGCTACTTTTGTTGTATTGCTAAAGTGGAATTCTGTTATGGAATGTCAGGTGCCTTGGATCGCCCTTATATATTATCACCCTTACGTGCATATTAAATATTTCTGTCTTTGCTAATTAAGCAAGCTTTTATACGTTTATATTGGATGTTTGGTGGATTTAACTCTACATTCGTAGCACTGTCAACAGAATGTCTGCTGTAGGACTGAGATTGTGTTAAATTTTGGTTTGTAAAAGCGAGCATAAATGCTGCCTTTTTCCTAAGTACTGGTAGAACTGAAATAGTTTTTAATGTGCCCACAAGAGAAGATAACTACAGCTTTTCTGTTAATTAACACATGACAAATAAGATCAGTAATCCTTTTGTAAAAGAGATAGTGTTCCGGTATTTTCCTTATTCATAATGGTTTCATTGGTATGTCAAATGAATATGGAAGTAGCAAGGAAGAAATCCCATTTTACTCTTTTAATACATAATGCACTATCATACTGTGTTATAATTTTGTTTTGCTTAAGCTTATAAGAACCCAGGTAAAAATAACTGTGTTCAGAAGTAGTTCCCTCTGCTTAACAGACTCCAAGGGAGGAATCTCTAAATTAGTTTCTTCCCCCCCAAGCAAAAACACAGCCCTTTATGTTAGTCCCATTAACATTGGGTAATAAGTTAGTCTTCAAATATCAATAAGATGATGTGGTCTTGATGGAAGTTAAATGTCCCTAAATCCTATGAATTGATCTGCAGGAGCTGTTTTCCACATGAGTGGTGCCTTCACCCAGGCATACATCCGCAGAGCAGCGGAGGTCAGGGTGAGGAAGGAGGAGTGGGCTTGGCAGCACACACGCACTCTATTCCTGACAGTGTCTTGCTTCAGCAAAGGGAAGTGAAGCGCGTATACCATGCTCAGTGGCATTTCCAAATGCAGCTCAGCTGGGGGCCTCTGCTTATTGCATCAGTGGCACATACTGAGAAAAAAAAAAGGAAATACATAATTTTGTCAAAGTAGTAGATCACAGTCTCCCCCTCCTCCTTCAAAATCATCACCAGCACACACTAATAGCTCTAATAGATACAGATTTTATGCATATTTCAGTCACAGCAGTATTTCTAATGCATATGTGAAAGGGTCCTTAATTTATGTCTACCAACTGTGTGGTGCCCTTCTTTTGGGTAATGTCATCATCCTAATGGTGTTTCTATTATACTCAAAGGTAGCAAATGAGGCTTATTGCAGGAAGGTAATTGATTTTCACTGAGTGAAAATGTAAATAGCCATAAGAAATCCTATGAAAGACAAGCAGGTCAGAATTGCCAAAAAAAAATTATTCATATACGTTACTTATTGGTGTTAGTACCTGTAAAATGTTTCTTGTTATAAGAAACACACAATGACTGTATTTCACATTATTTTATTTCAAATTGAAGTAAGAATCGGAGAATTTAGATGATTTTGTCTTTACTAGTTTGACTATGTATTTTATGAAAATTACCATCCTATTCAGTAAGAGTGCTTCATTTTGTCAGGTTTCTCTCAAGTGGAAGTGAATAAAATTCCTGATGTAGACGTGTAAAGAAAAATGGTGCTTCTGTGGGATTTCAATAGTAAGAGGCAGTCATTTAATGCACCCTCTTTGTGGATTGTCAGTGTGAGCTTTCCTTTGCATCTTGAACGGTTATTTGCGATGGTGTGGTTTACTCAGACCTCAGGATTCCAGAAGAATGCACGAGTTAAAAAGAAAAGATGCCCTTGATGTTCTGGCTACATCACAGCCACTGTTTTAGGGAATTGTTGTAGGTCAGCAAAAATAGCCACCTGTGGTTACAGCCTCTCTGTGTATTTTGCAAAGTGCATAAGACTTTTTCACCACTCAGAATATTGTCTTCCCATTATTTTTACTATCCACAGTGTGCTTCTGATTGCCAAAGTGATAACTGCTATGAAGGGCAAAGCTTATTACATGCACATTTATCTCCTTTCAGTGTTGCACTGAGTTTAAAGTTATGTACGTTTTATGATTAAAGACTGATGGCAATAGGTTGTTTTTCTCCCATGAATAAACTGATTTTCAAATCTTCTAGTGAGAAAATGACCAGGAAATCCTGCACATTTTAATCCCTGCTGGTTCTATCCATTATCTCCTAAGTCATAGTTTTGTCCCAGGGTAATTGTTTGGAGGTTTTTGTCATGTAATTATTATTTTCATAATGAAAACTCACTCTACAAAAAATTATTTTGTTTAGAATTGCAACACTTTTGCCTTTCTAACTAATGAGTATTTACTGTGCCACAGTTTGCTTGTAGGAAAACAGAAAGCCCAACAGAGATTTCACTTGAACTATGGAGTTGAGAATGCTTTGAGTACGGTATAACAATATTGGTGCTAAAAATGAATGTAAAATGTCTTATAAAATTACAGATGAAATTTTTATTAGTTGCTTTAGCATTAATTGGCCTCTACATTTAGTATTTTTCTGTACATCTATCTTATATTCTGACTGACATATATAAACACAGTTTAAGATTTGGAACGTGTTTAAGTGCAAAGCAAATCAGAGAGCTCTCTAAATTTTCAATATCAAAATGCAAAATTTGGTTATAATGTTAACTGCCTCCATTTGTATGCAACATTTGACTGTTTCTACTAACTACAGGTTTTTTAATAACTCCATTTTTCTTACAGCTGTAGAATTAACAGTATTGCAGTCTTGACTCTGTATAGATGAAAACTGTAATTTAGTATCTTAGATGTGCAAAGTACCTGTCCTGTTTTGATTTAGCATTAATCTATGACGTCTGAAAACAAAATAAAAATATCCATGAATGTTGCTTAAATCTTCACATGTGCTGTTACAAAAGCAGTGGGTCTGGTGCATTTTAGAATTGTGTTTACACTAAGCCTATAATTTGTCCAAAAGAAATCTGTAGATTGTCTGATACACTTATTTATGGTGCACTTAATGGTCTTTTACTTTGTACATCTTCAGATCAAACAGTGAAAAAACTTGTTACAAAAATAAACGAGAAGACTCAGGGAAACAAATGTGAATCGCATGTTCTGTCTCCGCAGTATCAGAAGTGTGGCCTATTCAGGTAGAGCTCTACAATAAAGCTATGAAGGGATCAAACACAGGACAAAAGGAAAACTTCTGTGCAGAAATGTTTCACTGTTCAGCAGACAGAAACAACTCATAAGAGAATATTTAGCAAAATACTTATCTGTCGAAACATTACCCAAATATAGGGCTACATTATATAGCCCTAGGTTTCAAGCCTCTGAGTACTGCAATAATCTAAAAATAAAGTTCAACAACATCCTACATATTTTTTTTCTTAAAACTAAAAGAATAGGTGGCAGTGTGTAATTCCATAGGAGAGATTTGAATCTGGAAACTTGAATACTGGTTAATTGAGAGTATTTGAAACTTGAATCCAAATGCTTTTAAAAAATCATGCCATTTTGTTGTTTGACACTAATTTTCTACCCAGCATGTATTAGCAATGACTGAAATTAGCTCCCAGTGAATTGTAGTTAAGCTATTTTATGCCATCTGCAAGGAGTGTCTGATGGCAGAACTATCTGATTTTTTTTTAAATTTTATTCTCTGAGAATTTAGACCCCAAGGAAGGAAAAGTTGTCAGCCTTGTAGACTTCCAGCTTCATAATATCAATATAGCATCATTAATGAAGTTTCCACTTCTGTATATCCTAGCCTTGAACTAGAGATACAGATTTAGCCTCTAACCTGGCACTAATTCTAACAGTTTCACTTAACTTGACCAGTTCAGTGTGCTGGTTCTTTACACCAGGTGAGGACTCGACCACCCTTCAAAGTGGAAGTGGGTTTACAGGATCATGGGTGAAATCATAACCAGACCAAGATCAATGTGGGTTATTTGGCCTTTGACTTTTGCGGGACCAGGATTTCAACTCTTACAACTTTCCCGCTAAACTGTTGGCAGTAACCAGAATGTTCGTAGTGCTAGATCCAATGGCAGGTTTCGTAATTCAAGTTTTCACTGAATCTTTTTAACCCACTAAATCTGTTCTTTGCACTTCACTGCCTTTTCTCAGTTATTATCAAAATAGTTAATATTAAAGAATGCATGAGAAAAACAACCAGATCTAGATTGGCACCAAGTTGGTAGTTTCATGCTTGCCCTCTGTAAATTATTTTTTAGCCTTAGGTTTTAGAAGTTCAACATTTCTATAAAATCCACATGTGATGAATAATCAAGAACAAGATGATAATGTGCACGTTTCAAACCGTATTGCATATTATGATTTAAAAAAATCTCTATGAATGTAGAAAACATCCATATTCCCTGGAAGAGAGGGGTAATTCTTTGAGCTTTGGACATGCTGAATTTTATCTCAGGAATTTGAATCTCAAAAATTAAGTATAAAATTACAAAAGGTCTATGTTTTCAGTTTGAGATATTTGCAGTGGTAAGTTGAAGGCAGCATTTGACCTTCTCCACCATTTTCCACCGCTTATAAAGAAAATAAATGATGGTGGCTAGTTAGTATTCATAAGAAGTCAACAAAGAGATGATTTGCCTTAGAATAAATATTTTTGAATTAGAAATGCACAGTACTGATACCCTGACCTCAAGTAAATGGGTTCCTTATTTAAAAAACTATACCTCGATATACTTCTTTGTCAATCTGTTAACTGTATCTGTACGTTAAACAAATGTGTAATTCAATTCCAAACTTAATTGAAGGGTTTTATAGAGGAAGATGGAAGGGGAATGGCAGACTTTTGAAGAAAATACTCTGAAAATTGATTCATATTTGCATTTTAAAATAGTAAATATATCTGCTTTTTATAGAGCAAATCTATTATTTTTAGGAATTAATTAAAAATGATTGCAGATTATTTTAAACTTTTGTAAGGCATTAATGTTACGCTTTGAGATGCTGTTTCTTTAATATTGTTCTGCAGTTAACATTTCTAAGCTCTGAAACAACTGATAAAGTAGTTGAGGTAAGTAAATAAGTAATAAAAAGCACATCAAAGTAGTTATGATGAGACAGCCAGATGGCAGAGAATTGCAGTTCTTGCTGTAATTTTATCAAAATTACTATTGTCATGGCATGTTAGTTTTCATAAGAATTTGTACAGTCACTGATCTTATACAGACAAATTAATTTCAGGTTCTCTCATGTGTAGTCACATAACAGCTATACTTGAGCACGCACAAAGGAAAATTAAATAATCATAGTCACATAAACTTGAAAAGCGGCACAATTTAAGTTTACTATTCTATAACGTCTTGGGATCAGTGATCATTTTTCTTATGGTAGACTCAATTTGATCTATAGCAGTTCTGCCATTACATAGTTTCTGCTGCATTTAATCTTCATTATGAAAAGATATAGTATCATCTAATAGGGTGGAATTAGTAGTAATGCACAAGCATTGTAATAATTCCTAGGAGTTATATCATTTCATGGAGTTTTATACTTCTTCCTCTCTCATAAAGCTACTGGGATGAAAATAATTGAACCATTTAAGTTTCATAAATATGTTATTATTACATGTTCTCTTCTTTGCTAAAGGATACCCTGTGTTTTATAAATGCTTGCAGAGAAAAAAATTAAATTGAGAATTACATACAGTGAGGGCATAATCCTATTTTGATCTCAATCACAGGTAGAATAATGGCAGGCTTGAACTGTTTGTTTTCCCACCAAAGGAGTCCAAAGGAGGAAGCCCCATTCAGACCACAAGGGGATTCCTGTCCTGAAGCTGGGCTTCTAAAAGACTGGGTTTTCCTACTGTTTCTATTGCTATATGTTTTCATGTGAATCCTTCTCCATCAAGAAATGATGGGTAAAATAGCTGTATAGGCATATAGCATTTAATCTACTTCTAAAGATTCATGTAATCTGCAGTAGGTGTCTATTGTGTCCTTAGTCAGTTTAAGGCACTGTAATAAAAAACTAGCATTTTTTTGAGTTGCTAGTCCTGATGCTTTGAGACTAACTTTTCTATATACAAATAACTCTGTGTTGGAACATTATCTGCTCGAGAAAAAAAGCTGAAGAACCTTATGGGGAGAAAAATCAGGTCAATGGTGATAGACATTTGTGGTGCTGGAAGCTCATAAGCTTTCTTAGTAATGCCAAGAAAAACAGCAGAAGTAGAGGAAACAGAAATTTCAGTTACAAAATTTACTGTGGTGAAATTTTATTCACTATGATTATTCCTATGATTTAAGTAAATTATCTAAAATACATTCTTATTGTAGTGGAATTACTAAAGTAAGACTTCTGACTTTTTCTTTAAACTTTAAACATCTGTGCCAAATTTAGTGTTTTATGAATCCACTCTATTTTTATCACTTTCTAACAAGTATAAAAGCATCTCAGTGCAAGAATCAGTTGTTTGATGTAATGGTCATAGCATCTGGCCCATAAGGCAGTGCTGATGAGTTAGAATTGAGGGCGACTCAGTGTAGGTTATGGTATGCTAACAGTACAAAGATGCAAATGTATATGCCTCAGAAATCCACATGGTGTTTGTGCAAGTTTTTAGTAGTATATTTTGCTAACTCCCATTGTTTCAGAGACATACTTTATTGGTGGGGTTTTTTAGGCTTTACTGTGCAAAGGAAAATGGTTAAGAGCTGGTTTCAGAGAACGATAATCTATTTTAAAAAAATCCCAAACCAATTAAGCATGAAACACTAACTAAAACCAAAAAGTTGGTTATTGACAGATTATTCCTCGTGGTATTAACGTATGGAAAGTACAAGTAATATTGCCATGTATATAAAGCATGCATATTTGGAGGCATAATGATGTATACGTATGTTAATACCTACCTTTAAAATTTATATTAAATATGTATTAACGATAAAATGTTTTGCTGTTATTCTAAGCATTAATTCAGTTTAAGAATGCAAATTTATTGCTTCTCTTTGATCAGATTTCCACCCCTGCATAGCTCCCCACTTATGAAAACTTCTATCTGTGCAAACAGTCAAATTAGCCTGTGGTTCTGATTGATGTCAAAATACTTTAACTGTAAGATGATATTTTAATCACTAAAATTTGTTAAGTTCTAGTGGCTGTTTAGTGAAAGTGTCATCACAAGAACGTGGCAAAATACAATGGAAGCATATTGGAAAATTAGATTATTTCTACATAAACAGTTTGTTAGCAACACACCTGAGAGAGTACATTTGCAATAAGAAATAATTATTCAATTCATATAATTCTAAAAGCAATTGCAATTTGGTGGACAGGTTTTTTCAGATTAGTCTGTCTGACTTCACTTGTGAAGCTGTCCAAGTGACAAAAGTTCTGCGGGAGTGCTGTAATACTACAGAGCACGACATTATTTCTCCCTAAACTACCAAGCTGTAGGAAGTTTACATAAATAGGCTTAGATTGAAGCTAGAGACTTGGATCCTGAAGGGTTTTTCCTACTGCTACAGGATGAAATAGCATTTATAGAAAGTTTGTCCTGTACCTTGTGTGTTTTACGTGTTCTGTTTGTGGCATTTATATGAATATGGTTTCCAGTCTTCAGGTCACCTGCAACATTTGCAGGGAGAGAAAAATTATTTGCTACAATTTTCAAAACCCAAAAGCATACTCAGAATGAGATTGAGTGTTAATGTAGTAATTCTTCTTGAATATAAATTACAACCATATATTGATTTTGATGAACTTATGGAATGTTTTCTTGAGATTGAAACCAATAACTACTGTAGAATGAACTGTGTTCAGCCACACATTAATCTCATGTATATTTATGCAAAAAATATGCCAAAAAACAAACCGACACTCAAACAGGAATGACAATTATCTCATAAGATTATCTTAGTATAAAATAGCAACAATAAATATGAAAAACCTACCAACAAGAAGGAAACAAATCCCACTTCAAAAATCTACCACAAAATGGAACAGTTGAAAACAAGCTTTGAAACACCTGGCGGGAGGGAAGATCGAAAAGAAAAGGAAAAATTAAGCAAGTAATAACATGAGCAGCTGGAGACAAAAAGAGAAACAAAATAGCAGTTGATGAGAGAAAGAAAAGAAAAAAAAAGGCATTTTGTTGAAAACCTATTATTACCAAGAAACAATTTTCAATGTGGCTAAAAATCATGTTTAACAACAAAACCAAGACTTAATTTACTAAATACCCAAAAGCCATGAACCGCTTTTCTTGAAGGTTAGTGAAAATAGTTTTAATCCTGTACATTTTTCTTGATAAGTTGTGTAAAATTTAAATAACATTTATTTCAAACAAATGCTTAGATTTATCTTTTGTGTGATAGGTAGGATATCAGTAATAATGGAAAATAAACAACAGTGAGTGAATAATCTTAGTATATGAAACAGAATGTCCCCAGCATGTTCCTGGATACTGACTCAATAAGCTTATTCTTATAATTAAGACAAATATACAGCATGTTTTACTTTATTAATTTAGCTATATTTTTAACAATTAATGATTGAGCTCCTAAATATAGTCTGAAAAATTACACATAGGATCTGTAATGTGACTAATTTTTACCTTGTCCCAGAGAAACCAAAGAGGTCAAGGTAGGTTCATGTTTAAATAGCAGTTCACCTGCAGGACACAAGTTACAGGATTATGGTTTGCATATATCTCCTTCGTATTGGTGTATATGTTTAGTAGTTTGGCCAGCCTGCTAAAATTACTCTTATGTTAAACTTGTCTCTTCTGTTCTTTCCATTGCTATGTAGTTGCTCTGAAACTGAAGATATGAGTGGTTTTGCCTTCTTCAAGGGTAAGACTGCAATGTACTGCCCTTCCATTTGAAATTGGTTAAAACAAACTTAGCAATCTGATGTGCTTTAGGAGATCTGAATTAGACATTACCTGCTATTTCCTGTTGATTGACTCCTCATGGAGAATCCATGCTCTCAAGACTTCTCAGGGAAGCCTCTTGGTGAGTCTTCTCGTTTATCTTCTAAAAGGATCTTTAAAAAAAAAAAAGGCAATCTTTTCTGTGCTTTTCTCCCTCTGGGACTAACTGTGAGCTGAGGTATGGCTCGTGGAGAGAAGAAAGCATCTTGTGTGATTTAAATCTCTTCATTAGCTTAGTTTGGTCTTGGATTTTTGTTTGAAACAGTGTCTCCTGGGAATCAGGAAGTCTTGTCTTCTAGAAAACATGCAGTTTAAATATGGAGAACTCTTCCAAAATGCATGTTGAAAACAAAACAAAACCCCAAAGCCAGTCACAAGGTAAATCTAATGAATTTCTACTAAAATAGAGATGCATTATTGATGATAAACAAGCACATGTTGTATTCTTTATAGAAAAGCTACTTTAAATCTGCAAGTGTCACACCGCTTGTGTTTCTAGAGAGGCAGGATTTGTGACCATCATTTATGGAAACGACTTTGTGTCTGTAAATTGTCTTCCCCTCAGCATTTTTTGAGAGCAGCAGGGCAACTGTCAATGATGATCAAACTTTCTTCAGGAGAGGCTGTACAGAGAATCTCACATTCATAAAAGGAACAGCCGGCTTCTGCCGATGGATGGTGCCCTGAAGGAGAGCACAGGAAGGAGCAACAGATAATGTGAGTGATACAGAAGCAAAGGAAACTATGGAAGGTATATTTTTAACAGTACTGGTTTTTGGCATGTTCTGTTTCAGAAAGCTATATAAACACTTATCTTTACACACAATATACAAGTCTATGTGATTTATTTTCTTTAATTTACTAAGTTGAGGGCTAAAATAACTAATTAAAAAGGCCTTCATTTAGGTGAAAAGCCAAGTTAAATAGCTATTTTATGTCAAAATGACTACTGCTTTGTCTAGATGTATGTTGTCACAGTACCCAATCAGGGATCACAGCAATGGACAGTGAGATGCAGAGAATCAATCCCCATGGTCTTTGTGCATTATACTTTATTGGACTTCTGGCCAAATATAAAGTGCTTGCTTGCTGTTCTTGGGGGAAAAATATTTTTAGATATGTTAAATGAAGCTTGATACTGTTGTTTATTTTTAAAGGACCGTAAGTACACATAGCACTTTACAAAATGTGTACCAAAGCAAAGTTCATACCCTTATAAGCACCTGGTGCACAAAAAAAATCTCTAATTGTATGACTAGCTACAACAACTACCTGGAAACAGCAAAAAGAGAAAAAAAATTTCTTTCATTTGCTACATTAAAATTAACATATAAGTGGTGTGCTAAATGTATAGTGGAATTAACTGTGGCAAAACCAAAATACTGTTTTCTGGCCCTTGTGTTGCTTTCACCTCATCCCCTAAAAAAACCCCTCTGTAGGCTACAGATGAAACTGGCTACTGAATTTATTGCAACAAGGCTTTACCAACAAATTAAGAGAAAATTCATGTATATTTGCATCTGCAGAGGAGACACTTTGAGTAAATCATTTATGAGGAGGCATGTGCCACCTGTAAATAAGATTTTAATGCACAGGCATGTGGTTTAGAGTACATATAAGGTACACTTTTGAATTTTATTTTAGACTTTCATGAGTACCTATGCTGACCTACTTGTGCTGTTTTATAGTTTGTGTCACAACATGACTTCTGGGCCCTCAGGCAATCCAGAGATAGAATTCAAACAACTGCTTATCCTTAATTCACTGACAACAGGGTCTGTTTCCTAAGAAGTCCCCAATCAGTTGTTTAGGCACTCAGATTCTTGAGTTCAGTATTTCTAACTTTAAAAGTATGATATGGTTTTGTGAAAGTGCCAAAGGCAGGTTAACTTCTGAGTAGAATACTCCTTGATGTGCAATGTCCTCCTTATTTGGAGTCATGAGTTAGCTACAACAAAACCCTTCCACTGCTGTCATGGTATGCAGTAATGACAATTTCTAAGATTTCTTTCAGAAATATTTAGGTCATACTCTAAAATCTATACTGTATATTTTCTGCATTCTTGCAAATTGTTTCTTTAGTAGTTTACTTTATTCTCATTAAGTTCCAAAAGGATAAATATACAAACTTTGTAATATATTTTGTATATTCAAAGAAGATTTTTAAAATATAATTTAAAATGAGAATTACTTTCAGATTACTTAAAAACTGCTCTGTTCAATGTGAGAGCAGAGATGGCTGCTCTTGGAGATCAGTCTTGGATATCTTGATTCTAATTTTGCAGTTCAAAGAATTGAATCTGACAGAAGTAGTAGTCCATGGATCTGATAAAACATAATTTTAATACTTCTTGTACTCTTTGCGTTAAAAACTGCCAAGTCTATAGGAGCAGTAATCAGTGACCATTAGGAAACTTGCCAGACAGAGGTATGCATACAGCACTACTATTTTCTTCAGATAAATAGCAGTCTGGGTTGTGGTGAACTCCAGTACTGATAGACTCCTACCAGGCAAAGGCCTTCTTGTGGAAGCGCTGGTCTGTACCTGGCTTTTGTAGTCAAAGCAAGGAATGATCAGATGGAAATATTTTTCATCCTGCTTTTATCTCAAGAACATACCTATCATGAAAATCCTGGTTGATCTTTTGCCAAGTTTGATACAGGACATGCCTCTTTCTCTCACCAAATATATATCATCTCTGCTCAGCTTCTACCTAATGTTCCCAAACTTGCAGAGACCCTCTCTCATATACATAAGGCATCTGACTTGCTTGTGTATAGTCACCCAATGTTTCTTAAAACAGCTGATCCTGTGTCTAAGGAAGGATAACTACTAGCCTCTGTTCCAGGGGACAGGATGAGAAAGTGGAAAAATAACTAATATTTGAAGTAGATTTTTCATCCTACTGTATGTCTGGAATAACATCTGAGCAACTGAGTCACTTGGCTACATCAGTAATCGTCTTTTGCAATTTTTACTTCTTGCAGTTTTCATCCTTCTGTGAACATTGCCTTCCTGGCTGGTCACATTAAACAAGAACAACTCAAGATGTTCAGGCACTAGTGATATGATTTCACAGAGACCAGGCAGCTCGTTTGGTTATGGAAAGAGATGATGATTATTGTTTAGTAAATCACACAACCATTCATTTAACCTGAACGGGCCAAAGTCTAAGTGCTCTCAAGTTTAGGGTCTGCCTGGATGAATTGAATCCTGTTCTGAGTTTGAGATACCAGAGTTCTGGAATCATCAAGGTTTTGGCTAACTTTTTTTTTAGGCGTGATGTTTCTTGGTCTCTTTCTCTGAATACAGAAGCTGCAAAATTTGTTTTTTGCAGTTCCCCACCTTTCAGGCTGCTTGTTGTTTTCCTTAGCAGAGACTAAGTTAAAAGAGAGTTTGTTAGAAGAAATGGGGAAATAACTTGGCAGAATATAATGCAGTTGTAAATGATGCTTTTTCTCTTCTTGGTTAACCAGACTTCTTTTAAAGAAAAAGAAATGGGCTGTAGGTTTTCATAACCTCAGGCAGGATATTCAAATCTACACATGTTGTGCATGACTGGCCCCAAAGTCTAACTGCTTTTAAATTGTTCATAAACTGTATGACACTACTGTTACTGTATCAGTGAGCAGAGACGTTAACTTTGAAGGAGCTGACTAAAGCAGCTATAGTATGATAAACCTGTAAGCACTTGCTAACTAGACTTTTAAGGACAAATTGTTACTGCTAACAAGGAATTTGATTTTCTATAAAATACTTTTAGCTGAGAACAAGAAAATATTCCAGCAATAAAATTTAATTTTTCTGTGTGGTGTGAAGGCTAATGAACCAAATTTATTGTAGGACTATATAAATGGGGAGTACTACTGGTAATATAGTTCTAATAGCTCTAATCTCTAGAAATATCTATCAGACACTATTCTGAAAATTAAGCAATTTAGAAAATGATGTAAATTGTAGCATTGTTCCAGTGTGGAAGGTAGTACCTCCCAAGCCAAGAAAATTTAATTACGACTAAAGCCAATATTTTACACAGAAATCTGTGTGCTACACATTACAGAATGCTATAAAATCGACTGACTAGAACAAGATGACACTCAAATGCATTTCCTATATTCCATGCCACTGGTTTTCTAGCATAATCACAAGTGAAACATGTTGCAATAGTCATTTTAGTAATGATAAAAGTAAAGATCAATGTCACAAATCCACAATATTAATCTGTCGTTAACATCTTCCCTAAAAACATTAAAGGGAGGAATGGAAACATAAAGGAAATCAGGAAATAACTAACACAGGGTAAACATGCTCTGTCTCTAGTGTTTGGTACTTCTTTACTTGCTTCTGCCATTTACAGTTCTCCCCTTTAATCCATGCTAATTATCAGTGTGTATATCCTGTTGTGCTAAAAGGAATATTTAGAAATGAATGCCTCATTCACCTTCAGTGTCTTAATGATAAGAATAAGCAAGCCTGCTTCACATTCTCTATCTAACTTTTTAGGCTGGAAAATATTGTCTTTGGCAAAAGAAAGTGGTATTTGTAATGCTACTCAGTAGAGCCCCAAAACTTCCCTAGGGGTTTTCACGGGCCATTGGGAGCAAATGCCCAGCTTGCAGGTCAAAATCCACGGCACTGCTAGAACCTATGTACATAAAATCTGACGTGCTCCATTGAACACTGTATTCCTCCTGTCTTGTTCTGACATTACTCACAGTGAAACAGCCAAATCAATCTAGATCAATTCAATCCTTTCTGGGTGGAAAGCAAGAAAACTGTTCAAATCTGTTACTTTGCAGAGATTTGCAACACTCAAAAATGCATAAATTATCCTTTCACTTGGAGATCATGGTTATTGCAGATGAAAGGCAAAAATTGTGTTTCAAAGATAATAAAATTCTCTGCTAGAATTCAGCTTGTGCATTTCCTAGGAAATTGTGTTTATCTTGCAGAGGAAACAATATTGACAATTATAGACAGGTCTTATCTTTTCAAGATCGTTTTACAGTGATGCAACTTCTCTAAAGTTTCCATGTAGTCATGTGAAATGTCTTTACACCACAGTTATACATTATGAAACTGACACTTCATCTCTATGAACAAGTTGAAAGTGTTTAGGAAACACAGAATGATTAGAAGAAAGTGGGACAATATTCTGCCACTCCATGGTTAAGCAGTAGAGGTTTCCTAATACCTCCAAAGAGAAAGTAAGCACAGAACTTGCTAACCATTGTGCACTGAGCTGTCACCTTCAATGTACCTTTGAAATACTGGCTGTTTCTTAAAGGGGAAGATGGGAAACAGAAAGTGTATAGTTTCATTCGCATAGACTCTGTCAGAAAGTGTGGCTGTGATATGATTTCTGTCAGAAACAATCTGCTTGAAATTTTTCTGTCTTTACTTTTGAACACGGAGTTGCTTGTCTGTATTCTAACCCTAGGTGATGGGATCTGCTGCCTTGTCAGATAATATTTGAGTTCACTCACTACCTGCTTGTTGACTAGCGCACAGACTCACTGTGGTGGCAGGGGAAGCCTTAAGGCTACTCAGCATCTGTCTCTTCTTGTAATTAGTTGCAGCCTTGTGTACAGAGCAAAACAGAGATTTTTTTCTTATTTTTTTTTCTGTGAAAGAGTAATGTGCACAGACAGGAGTTTTTAAACTGCAAAAGAGTTTGCTAGTATTTTTCATTCTTCTTTTTCAAGCTGAAATAGCTTTTTACCTACTGAGAATAAAGTGTTGACATCCTTTTTTCAAATTACACCAAGAATATAGTTTTTGGGGAAAGATAACCTAATTGTAAATCTGAATAATCATTATTTCTGCTCTTGCATCTGACGAAGCCCATGTTTGTAAGAAAGCCCTGGTGATTATGCTTTCTTAGACTCCTATTCCAGTGATTCCGTTGCCCCATGTAAGGGTGTCCTTTCGTAGTAGTCTGAGGATTTCCAGACTTTAAGCAACTACAACACGCTGTCATCCCTGAATGCTACTCAGAGAGTCCTTCTTGAAGCCAACCTCAAGAAAACGCTTATTAGAAGAAAAAGACATCTTTGAATATTTGAATGCCTATTTTAAATATTAAGACAATAATTTTATAAAGTTAACAAGTCAATATGTGCGTGTACTCCTGGGATTGATTTGATCTTGGTATACTGTCACAATTAATTCCTCGCAGTGGTGTTATTTGTATTAGCTTGGTGTAACAGCAGGAGACATACTTTGGATTTTTAGAAGGCTTTGATCTGCTGCTGTAGGTTTGAATTTCTTACAGCATCATATTTTCTTTTTATAATGTAAAAAATGAGTAAGAAAAAGCTGTGCATTGCGATAATGCTTGAAAAGCATACGAAAGGTGAGAAGTAGCACACAAACTATCTCTAATAAAGATGGAAGCAAACTTTCTGGAGAGGCAAATCATTATCTAATTGCCTGTAGCTGAATTGTTTCTGCAGCAATCCCCACTAGCGGTGGGACTTGATGGATCTAAGTGTTGCTATGGCAGTCCCTAAATATTGGAATTTTAAAGACCTTATCCTCATCATTAACAGTAATGAAGTTTGTGACGTGAAAAAGAAAATCACATCTCTTCCATATTACACTGTTTCTCTGTCAGGTTAATACTACTAATTTGGGTAGTTTCTTTCTCTTACTTTCCATTCTTATCTGAATGGGTACAATGCCATTGAGCTTCCATAAGTAATGCCAAAGCAAATGCAATATTTTAAACATTTTTTCCAGATTAAAATATGTCAAAAACATATTTCTAACTTTATTATCTGGTATTCATTTTTTTTATCTGAGGGCTGAGCTGAGCTGGACTTTTAACTTAGAATTTTGAGGTGAATTAAGCTAGAATTTTGATGTGCCACAGAGAAGATAAAAGTATTAAATCCCTATTTGGCACTATGTAGCTATCAGATTAAATAAAAATTATAAAAGAACAGTAAAATTAAGATGATTGATGTCCTTTTAAAATAGGTGAGATTTGTTAAGTTCCTTAGAACTTAGTGAGTGTTTTCAGAAAGTGACTTAAGTACAAGGGAACCAAGACTCATCTCAAGTCAGTAAGAAAGTTGTGAGAGTTTTAATTTGTACTGACTTCTTACTGTGTTCTGAATTGTGGCACTGTCAGAAAACTGGTGAGACAGATGTGGCTTTGTGATTAGACAAATAAGATTCCAAAAAATAAGTTGTGATCCTTTGCCTCTTCTATACTCTTACATGGACAGGGTGTTCTGGGAAAATGGTTCCCAGTGTGTGGAACCTTGGGGATTACTGAAGTAGTGGCATAGTTATTTCTTTCTTTTGATTGTGTTGTTAGGAAAAAAACAAATTTAAAATCCCCATAATTTGATCCAGATTACTTCAGCAATGATTGAATTTTTATTATTCTTATTCTGCTCTGTTAATTTTATGAAACTGATCTGGTGGTCTTAATACAGCTTGCACTGGACAAGTAGAAGAAACAGAGGTCTCTGTAACACACCAGGAATAATACTGACGTATCGATCCCTCACTTCAGAGAAAGAACAGTATTATTTGTTCAACCTGTTAATCTCCCTGTCCAATGCCTATATTCTAGTTTAGTTTCTATGACCTTATCCTGTGAAGCTCACACACTTTCTTTGGGAGTTTCCTACACAGACATTAGATTTCATTGCCTGGGCATATTTTTAAATTTTTTTACTGAATTTTGAGATTCCTCATTTGAAGTTGCTGTTAATCATATCGTATGGCACTCAGGTAATTCTTTGTGGTTATTATAGTCCTCAAGGACTGATAGATTTAGCAGGTACCCGTTTATCCTCTCTGCTAAAAGTCTCTAAGGAGCACGAAAAGGATTGAATAGGCATAGAAATGACTTGTGTTCTGCTGTCTGCAGATCTGAAGAGACACATAGGCAAATATTCTATGATACAGCACTGCCCAGCCTGTACAGTTTTATCCAATGCACTTTTTTTCCTTTAGGATATATAGTACCAAGTAGAGAGCAATCCTGTGATATCCATCATCAGAACGTTGATTATTAGCTTGAGATGGGTGAGTACCTTTTGGAAAACAGAATGTTAGGGCAATGCTATCAATACTGAGAGAAATATTGAGATGTGCAAGGATTTTTCTCCCCTTCGACACACCTTAAAAAAAAATTTCAAAGATTCTTATTTTAAAGAGGCACATACATTCTGACATTTAATTTCAGGTTTTATTTGAATGAATTATAAAGACTATTTTAATATTTTTACTATTTTTATATTCTTAGGGCTTTTAGTTTTTAATTGAAAACATAGACTCCTTAGGTAACAAGATTTTTTCATAGCTTACAATGAAGAAGTCCTTTTTCATTCAGGAAGCCAGTATCTTTAAAAAAAGTGTTATTCCTAGCATAGGTAACCAACTAGGCAACTCTGTTATGGAAACCAAAACTTTAAATGTTATATGTACTAAGTAGTGTTTTTTCAAGACAATGGATCCCGAATTTGGGTTTGATATATGTGGAGTTATTGGAACTTCACAGAAGCGTTAAATTAACCATGATCCAAAACATCTGTTGCATCAGTGCAAATTGAAGCCGTGCTGCTTGTTACAGGCTTTGGACTGGAGAAATTGTGATGGTGTTTTGTACCCTGTTGTCCGATAACTAACTGAAGGTTCTTGGTAATATATATTTCCAGGGCAGGTGCAACTCTGATGCCAAAATTGATCTGTGTGTATTCTGAAGGGTTACAGAAACAGGTTATGGCTGAAATACAGAGTCTGAATGTCTCGCTTTGTGTATTAATGATTTTATAATAACCAGGAACCTCCTGCTTTCTTAATAACCTGGGTCTATTTCCTAAAAAGCAGTGCCAATGAATGACAGAGACAAAAGGTTTGCATTGCTGGACTGCAGCCTTAAGGATGTGTTTAGTCTGGGGCCATAATAAGTGCTTTTTTTCAATGGAATTTTAGATTTCTTAGAATAACATTTCTTAGTACTTGTTGCAGAGAATCTCAGCCATGATGAGTTCAGAAGTTCATCCTGAACTACGGTGTGATTTAAATTCAATTAACAAGAACTGAGTAAAAGGATAGAGAGAGCAGAGATAAAATCGGAGAGAAAAAAATTGATCTAAGACCAAGAAAAGCAGAATTACAGGTGAATATATTTAAAAATAAAATGGAACAAAATGAAATACAATACGATACAAACATAATTCCTCCAATGCTCTGTCCATTTGTCATGGCAGCCTAGTTCTTCAAGGATGCTCTGTCAGTAGTAAAGACACCTCTTTGCCTCACTACCTGGAAGAAGAGGAAATATTGAATCTCAGAGTTGTGTATAATTTTTGTAGTTTATTCCGGATTCTGGACTAGTTAAGTGATTCTCCCCCTTTTTTCTTCTCTCTTTTTTTTTTTTTTTAATTTTTATGTAGCTTTATTTAGAGATCATTATACCAATAATTTATAATATGTACTTTCTATGCAAAATGATTATATGTGATTACATACTCAGAAGTAAATATATAGAAAATGATAAATGTCTATTTTCCCTGACATCCTTTCTCAAGATCACTCAGATTTTAAATACAGCTGCAGAGCTCTTTGCTATGTATTAGCATCTCTCTCCCTTAATTTAAGAAAATATTTATGTCATATTATGAATATTAATTTTATCTTCCTGGTATTTTGACAGCAATACTTAGCTTTCAATAGATCTTTTCACTCTGTGATTGCAAAGGACTTTACTGATCAAGGTAGTACTTTCTTTTTTACAGGGGGAAACTGAGGGACAGATATAACGAAAGATTTGTCAAAGGCTAGCAAGAAATGGAATCCATGTTTCTTAACTGCTTATGTCTGCATAGAGAAGTCTGTATTTAAATTAGGGTGAAATTCTCATTATAATATACTAATGTATCAAATTGTTTTTATTTTTCCAAGACTATTTTTATTATACTATAAAGTCCACTTCAATACTTCAATTGCAAAGATGATCAAGGCACTGGAGTATTTTTTCTGGAAGGAGAGGCTGAGAGACCTGAGACTGTGAAGCCTGGAGAATAGAAAGCTCAGAGGAGGCTCTCATGGATATGTACAAATAGTTGAAGGGAGATTGTAAAGGAGATTGAACGAGGCTCTTTTCAGTGGTGCCCAGTAAATAAATAACAGGGCACCACTTAAACAGAAAGAAATGCCTCCTAAACATAACAGAATGCTCTCTTACTGTGAGGGTGACTGAGCACTGGCACAGGTCACCCAGGGAGGTTGTGGAGTCTCCTTCCTTGTAGATACTCAAAAGCCATCTGGACACAGTCCTGGGCAGGTGGCTTTAGGTAGTCTTGCTTGAGCAAGGTGTTTGGACCCTTGGACCCTTTGGTCCCTTCCAAACTCACACATTTTTGCATTCTGTTATTCATAGTCAATAGTAAAGGAATGAAAACTGATATATTTCTTCTCAGTTGCTCAGTTATCAATAAATGTCTTCATCAGTAAACATGTTTCTCGCTATCTTCCCCAGATTTTTTATTCTTGGATTTATTCCCTTTTGACCAACTGAGAACACTCTCTTGTCCTTTAAAATACTCCTATCAATAGTAGGAAGCTGAAGAATACTGGCATATGTTAAGTAATATCTCTGAGCTTGAACTGACAGTGTGTACTTGGAGAGTCCAGAGAACTCACCAAAACGTCATTATGAAGGAGCTTGTGGAAGCACTGCTGCCAGGAGTACAAAGGTCTGTTCAGATCAAGTGCAGTTAACTGAAGAACCTGAACTGCATTTGGGTTCTAGATATATTTAAAAATCATAGTTATTTAGGTTATGGTAGATCGTGCACTAGTTTTTAGAAAATGCTTCTTGCATCCATTTGAATATCCCTCAATACCAGATCTCCCATCTATTATGCTATCCCTGAAATATTAGAGGCAACATTTAACTACGCTGTTATGTAAACAGAGGCTACCAGAATAAACTTTACTTTTTAATATTCATGTTCTCTTTGCTTTACTCCCTAGGAGTGTTTACAGTGGTATTCTTACACAAAAGATGCAAAGGGAAGGATAAGGAAGGAACCATGTTACAAAGAGGAATAGATTTTGTATGTGTGTTTCTGTGTCATCTTGGCAATGCAGGAATAGCAATGATGCCCTCAGGCAGGAATACAGTGTTGTTTCAGATAGGCCTAAGGTATCCTGTGGTGCTTCTGACTAACTCCAGAGTGGCATTGGGTCTCTCAGAGATTGTGTTGCATCTTCTCAGCTTATGCAGTTGTCTTGGCACAACATATGTATTCTTATGCCCCCAAGTTACTCTGTTAGTCCTGACCACAATGAAATTCTAATAGCAGTACGTCAGTTTGTATCTCCTGCTGCAAGGATCTTTGTTCATGTATCACTGAAAGAATTAAACCACCTGAAGAAATTTTTGAGTTCTTTCATATTTTCTGTAAACTGGAACCTAACAGCGAAGGATTAATTGAAGCTTCTAGATGTGAAAAGTTATGAGTAGTTATTCTTTAAATAGATTTTGCATACAGATCAATTACTGTTTGCAGGTCCTGGTAGTCTTAGGAAAAATATTCCTGTCTAAATCAGCATTCACAGGATACTGGAGAAGGGTCTCCCTCTCAGAAAGAAGTGAGGCCGCCAGGCAGTCTGAATCCTTGCTCAATGTTCTGATTATTAATACTTCTCATTTCTGACATCCAAATCAGATGAGGTTTCCTACTTCAATCTTCAAGCTTTGTTCGATGAACAGATCTTTGGAGTCTCCTTTGACTCCTATTCAGCGACTGGATGATCCTTAGGATCCTTAGGGCTGCAGCTTGTGGCTCAGATTTTGCAGTACTACCACATCCTGCTGGTAACCAGCAGTTCTGCACTGCAGCACGTTCTGGCCCTGGTTTGGAGCACGTGTTGGTCTTGACAGCGCACTGCAGCATGGGAACCTTTTCTTCTGGAGAGGATGGGGAAGTGGATCCAATATGTGTTGAGTGGGTTTAAATTTGGGAAATAAGGGGTTTAAAACAATTTAGAATAAGAATTCAAAAGTATATTTGGATTGATATTGACCTATTTCTATTTTTCAGAGTTCAAAAAGGGGGAAAAAATCAGGCAACCTGAAAACATAATTAAACCTTTATTTTTTGGTCATAAAGAATTTTTTTGAAGCAACATTTCTTTATTTCATCTAATAAGTATGAATGGAAACACAATGATATTTTGCATAATTTTGCAATGTGACTATCAAAGAAAAGTCACTTGCACAGTACAAAAGTACTCCAAGTCTGTTCTTCTAGCAATCTCATCATTTTCACCTCAGTATCTTGGCTGAGCTGTATAATGTTTGTATTTGCAAAATGTATTGAATATTAGTAATTCCACCAAGATAAACATTTAAGATTCCAGGTAAAAGCAACAGAGCCTCAGGTAAATGGGTGAAAGGAGCAAAAGAGAAATAGTTTAGCCAAATATTTATCTCAGCAAGAATTATGTGCAAATATATTGTTAGTCCAGATACCTAAAGTTCCACTTCCAATTTATTCCTGTGTAATTTCTGTAGTGGATATTGTACCTACTTCCAAAATTTTCCTTTCCATGATGCCTATATTTTTTTTCTGAGCATAAAACCTTAATAGAAGATATTTTAAGGACATTTAAATTTGATTCTCTGCTTCCGGGTCACCACACAGACCCAGAAAAGAAAGTCTGTTGTTGTCCTCCATGTAGTGTTTCCCTTTGAGAATTGTGGTTTCAGTACATGGGCCTAATGCCAAAGTTTGGTACCTTAGCAGCAAAAATGGAGCAGCTTGCTTTCTGACTTCTGGAAGTAAGGGCACATCACAACAGTACTGCTTTGATCATTCCTTTTCTTTTGGTCTTTTTAGTTGCTTTACATAATACCTATGTCTTCTTGCTCTGTTAGAAGATTTTGGGGTTTTCCAAAGCTTAGTCCCTGTGCTTGGAGTCCACTTGCCCCTTCATGGCCATTCCATGGTGAAGGTTTTCAGCCTCTCTGAGTCAAAGGGTGCCAATACACTGCTGTGGGGAACATGCTGGATCTTCTGCATTAGAGTGGGAACTGTCTTTTGACTTTAAACTGCAGCTTCAACCATTGAAATCACTTCACATGACATCCCTGGGGATGCCAACAGAAACCCTTAAAATACCTGTTCCTGAACCACTTCCTAGATTGCTGAAAAAGGGACCTTGTAATCCATATGTATATATATAGGAAATCTGTGTATAATCCCTTATATATATATTACTTACCTGGATTAAATAATGCATATTTAATCCTTTTTTAGGATGAAATTATCAAACTGATGAGAATTTTGCTTTTTTCTATTCTCCAGACTTTATTGTATCAGGAGGTACAGGGATTCATGTTATATAAATGCTTATTTTGTGGGGTTGACATTCCCATGGCAAGTGAAGTACCAGCAAATGGTCTTTGAGAGAAGAGATATGCATACGTTGTGTTATCTAATCATTCCACTCCTTGCCCTAAAACGTGTGCAGTATGATCATGTGCTACTAAACAAGTGATATTTTCCATACTAGAATGTGTGTTAGTGGCTGGTAAAATAATCTCTTTATGCCTTTCTTATATCCCATAAGATTATTGTGGTAAGCATTTGGAATTAAACACCAGGATATCACTTTTAACATTTTCAGTTGATTTAGAATCCTCATTGCAAGCTGCCACATAAGACTTTTTCATATAGTATTTATTATAATAGCAGAACTATTCCAGTAGGACATCATGACTGCATCTTAAAAGAAATTATATAGATGTGACTTAGAGTAATATAGAGAAACCTGTCATATAGAGAATGCGGACTTGAAAAATTGTATTTATGTGAACAGTAACTTGGTTCCATTTAGAAGTTTCTAAATAGGCCAATTGATTTTGTAATATTTTAAACAGGTTTTGCTGTCTTTATAACTCATGGTCTTCAACATCTTATTTTCTGGAAAAAGAGTTGGGGTTATTTGGGATTTTTTTTGGTGGTTTTTTTTTTAAATATTTGACTGTCTTCACTCCCAGTACTTTAGGCTTCACTTTTATTTTCCTGAACAGCTGAATTGTATCATTTGTGTAATCAACCTGTTAGATACAATCCAAACTTATCACAGTACAGTCTTTCTCAACACTTGTAAATGAGGGAGGTAAAGGAAAGACTATATATACATTAAAAATGATGAGTGACATGTCTAAGGTATTTAAGAGCATCAGTTGTAGCACTCTTGGCTGGAGTCTGGATTTATTGAGAACAGGACTCTTGTTGGCTTTGCTAAAATTATAATCTCACGCATTATTTCAGTGGTTTAGTAAGTGATATGGAACTTGCAGGATTTAAGGGGGAGGTCTGAGCATAAAGTTGATCATGACCACATGTGTGCAAACAGATTCTATTTGAGTATGAAATAACATGCATTGAGCTGTACAGTTTAATGAAAGTCAGCTCATTAAATTGTGCATTAATCAAACCTATAAAATTACAGTTTACATACAAGTAATATGTAAGGAGACATCTTTGCTCTAATGCCATGAGATAGTCTGGTACATGAGCCTCTTTTTTCCAAACTAACTGGTAGAGACCACCTTTTCTCCATTACACTTCACATTTAGTCTCCTAAGATTAGCTTTAGGAATATCAGTTTGTGACTTTTAAAATGAGTCTCTGAGCTGACATTACATATTACAATTTTCAGAACAGAATTCTGAAGAGAAACTGCCTTTTCAAAACTCAGCTTCTTTATAAGAGAATGCTTTTCACAAGAACCTGTTCTAACACCTGGTCACAAATTTCAAGTGCAAATTAGAGGGACAATTGTTCATATTTCTGAGTGCTATTTGGTCATAAAGAATATTTTGAGGTAACATTTCCTCTATTTCATCTAATAAGTATGAATGGAAACACTGATGTTTTGCATAATTTTGCAATGTGACTATCAAAGAAAAGTTACTTGCAGAGTGATAAACAGCTATAAAACAGCTATAAAAATACAGTTGTAACTCATAATATTGCATTATTCCTTAATGCCATAAAGTTTTGTTCTTTCCTACAGAAAAATACAAATTTGTTTTAAAGTAAATAACAAGATTATTTTTCACACTCAGACTGTTCAGCATTACTATCAATATTTATAAAATGTCCATCTGTGTACCCTGCTAATCCTAAACTACTTTTAAAAGCTTGTTGTTAGGCAAAGTCTAAATTTCCAATTTTATGATAGGCATAGATATATAGATATGTACGTGTATATAGATATGTACGATAAGGTAGAACGTGTTCATTTGTAAACAGGACCTGCCTATTTCTGTGTCGTAACAGCTTTTACTCTAAGATTATAAGATTGTTTATGTAAGGCCTTTTCCACTACACTACTGGACGATTTCTTGAATTCTATCTAAAAATTTAAATAGACTCTATACTTTAAGTATGCTAACCAATGCAATTTTTTTTCATCACTAAGCAATGTATTTTTTTTCAAGTACATTTGTTTGCATTTTGAAATTGGAAAAATCCCCTTATGCAGCATTCCCATAGTCAAATACTTACAAGGGCATAAGGAATATAAAACAAAGACAATTTTTAGGATTTTGTTAAGATTCATGTTTATCACAGTGTGGACTAAAATGCAAAAAGAAGCATTTTCTTATCTATTCCTGTTACATTAGAAAAGTTCATGCCCTGCTCTTAGCGTTTTCCAACACAGCTGTAGAGTAGTTTAAAGCCTATTTTTTAAATAAGTGATGCTCAATTTGTCTTTGATGATCCGCATGATTCAGGTGAGATGAGAGCACGGTCGGGCCCTTATTTGCATAAAAATTAATCACAGAAAAATGTAAATTGATAAAATTTTGCCTGGCTTTTCCCCCCTATTCAAGAACCCATGGATGGCTCCCAGAAGCAATCATCTCAGTATGGTGCCACATTGGATGCTATACAAATGATCACATTTGTGTTGAATACTCACTCATTTAAATGTCAGCACTGATGGGGTGGTATATCACTAGAAAAAATGAAAAATAAATACACAGCAGCTGAAGACCATCAAATCTGTGGGCACTCTTTAGAGATATATGATCTAATGTGAAAAAATTGTAGATTAATTATCCTTTTTCAAAATGGTGATTGTTTTAGTATCACATCAGAAAAAAATCAGCAATTTATTTGGAATCAAACAAAATCCAGTGATGTTAAATACGTCATTACATCATTGTGTTTATTAGAAGGCTACAATTAATTCCTGAGGCTCTCTTGGTCTCCAGAACTGCATAAAATGTAACAATAGAACATTGCTGTTAATTCTCAAACACATTCTAATCCTGCAAATAATTTACCCAAGAAAAACACAGTACTAAAGATTCAAATGTACAAACTCTGTAGTTTTATCTACAGTATATTTTTATTTTTTCTAAACTATATACTTGCATGACATTGGTGTAGTAGAATAGTATCTCTCAACACTTAATGAATTTGTTGCCTTTTCAAAGGAAGGAAATTATTTTCCTCATTTCATTTATCTGTAACTAAAGCCTACGTGCTGTGGAAAAATTGCAACAGCTCCCAAGATTAGGCAGCACAGAATCCAACCTCCTCTGTAATTTTTTATTAGAGAATTAAACCTTGTCTTCCTTGTGGTGCAAATTTCACACAGGAGTGTATATAAATCAGGTTATGGCTCAAATTAGTATTTCTTACTGAGCTAAATCCAGCATAGACAGAAGAAATTGTAGTTTATACTCCCCAACCCCCACACCTTCTGGCTTTAAAAAACAATCTCTAGAAAATTATAGCAACACAAGGACTTCTCTAATTTTTAATAATCTGTAATAGGTCAGCCACAGTGCACCAGATTAGTGCATTAGATCTTCAGGGGCTGGTATGCAGTGTTTCAGCAATACATCCTAAGACTGAACTGAAAGGACAAATTTTAAAAGCCATTTATTATGCTGGCATTGAAGAGCTTTGAATATTAGTATAATATACATTGTAGGTTAAAAAAATATTTCTTTAATTTTTTTAGAGGGATGTGGCAGTAGTTGCATGTGTGAATTATAAGGGATGTGCCCTCACTTTAATTCATATGCCTTACCTTCTATATCACTTACTGTGCCAGTATATTAAAATGTATCTAGTAAATGCATTTAATGCACATTAAAAAAATCCCCTTACCATCACTTCACAAAAATTCTTCTGATTCTTTGCAACTATATTAAATAGAGTGCAATTGTTCTACTTAGAGGATAACATTTTAATGTTGTCTTTTATTGTTGAAGTCTGTGATTCAGCTCCTAGCTGTGCTGAAATCAATGGGAGTTTTGCTGGTGGTTTCAGTTCAGCAAGATTTCACTCAAGGTATGTGTTTATTTTCTGAAAATGTATGGTAGTTATAGTTTTGCATGTGAGTAACTGTATTTATGTACTATAAATTATACTGTAGGAACAGAATATATGGCTGATGATGAAGGCTTATAGAGTATCTGATAATATGGGGTATGGACCCCAGTATGGAATAGCTTATTGGCCACCAAGGAAGTTATGATACCAAGGAACAGCCTGATATAACTGAATGCCAGGGCAGGAAAAATATAGTTATGTACTCTAGTCCCTGGCACACCACTGTGACCCGGGAGTGTTCTCCATTCCTACACAGTCCCTAATCTCCAATTTCTACACATCTTTCTGTGTAAATGTACATGGGAAATGACTTTCCCTTTTTTCTGACAACTCCATTCTAAATGGTAGATAAGGTGTGTGAGAGGAGAGAGCGTAGTGCTTTCTGAAGTGCTATGGAAATAGGAATGAATCTTTATTTTACCCGAACAGTTCTTCCGTATCAATGAGCACAAGGCTGGCAACTCTTTCCTTTTTTTTGGCATCAGTTAGCCCAAAAGTATCTCCTGTGCTTTATTGTCTTCTTAACATAGGAGTTGCTATTTAGGACAGTTGAAGGAGATGACTGCTTATGAAATACGTAGCATTTTAAATAGGAGCTCAAAGCTGTGGATGCGTTATGGCTTCTCCTGCTACTCTGCAGACGTGGATGTGTACTGGATATACAGGTCTGTAAGCACCACCCAACTTTAACCATATTAGCTGTCCATATAGGAGTCTTATTTCCTTGTATAGGCAATGGATCCTTCAAAACATTCAGATATCCCAAATTCCTCGGAGGCTTCTCAATGATTATCTAAGAGGGTGTCTCCTCACCCCATCAGCTGTATGTACTATGTTTCAAAGCTCTTCACTGGAGGGGACAAGACTGGAAATCAATGTCTGAATAGTCAATAAACAAAATCAACACAGTAAAGAAAAAGACACAGAAAACATCAGCAAAGCTCTGAAGAACATGCAGGAGGACACATACATCTTACATATGCACTCAAAATTTTTTAATTATTTTTTCAAACAATACAATTACAGGAAACATTCATCCATTAAACAAAGAACCTATATTCTCCCTACTAATGTTAATATTTCTGTTAATATGTAAGCTAATACTAACACAATATTATTAGAATCCCAAGAGAAGACATAATTGTAGAACAGAAGCAAAAAAAACCTAATGAATAATTCTAACACCACGTGCCGGACTCTACCACCAACCCCCGTCCACATCACCCCTATCTCCCCTTCAGCCCTGCTGTGGGTTAACCCCTTGTTCCCACCCCAGTGCTGACTGTGACAGCCCTGTGCTTGCTTGGGGAGAGTGGGAGTTGGAATGTTCTGCTTTCCCCGCAGCTTTTTGGGCATGCCAGGCTGGGGCAGTAGCAGATCCATCCTCACATCCCACAGCGGCTCCTGGGGCCCCATTCCAGTGCTGTTGAACTGCTATATCCTTTAGGTTGTTGATGTGTACACCTGTTAGTGTCAGCATTGGTTTTTTAGCTGTATTTTTTGTATACTTCAGTTGAGCAGTTACACTGCTTTTGTCCCCAGTGGTCTGTTGGACATACAGATACTTTTTGTACACCACTATATAACAACCACTCTTCCTCTGTCCTCGTGCCTGCTTATTGTCCCATCACATTTCTGTTTCTTTCTAGATTCTTGCTACATTTAACTACTAAATATAGATAACAACAAGTGACTACATATGTAATCTGGAAATAATCTGCAGGAAAAAATGGTTTAGGCTATACATGCAGAGTGAAGGAGTAAGCTGGGACACACCCGCATGTTGTGACCAGGAGCAGGAACATGACTGTATGAGAAGGATGTGGTTAGCATGTGCCATGCATAGTCTACTTGAGAGTATCTGTGCCTCAGCTACCAGTTTGAACTCTGCATACAGGATTTGTTTTCCAGACTCTGTCAATGCCCACTGTTTGATAACTCCTTTCAACTTTTTAGAAGTGGATACGTCATTGCCTCTTGGGTCACCTTCCCACACCAACTTTGTACATGGTAAACAGAACAAAGCCACACAGGAGGCTTTTCTGTCTTCCACAGTAAATGAGGAATGCTAACACTGTCATCCCCAGTAGGTACTTCAAGAATTGTGCTGTTCAAGGCAGTGTTGTGGATGGCGCATATCACTTGCAGATATTCAAATTGATGCGGTGTCTTTCCCTTAGCTGTGTTGCATTTCTCTAGTGGAGGTTTACTCACAGCTGTGGCAAGAAGTAAAAGGAAGATCTCAAAAAGTAACGGCCTTTGTGAAAGGTTTTGTTTACAGGTAAGAGGGAAAGGATGGGGTTTTTTTCTTCCCTTCTCCCTCAGCCCCTGCATGTTGAGTTCAGAATACCTTACTTAGTCCAGTATATTTGGAGAGATATTTATAAATAGTGTAATGCCAGACATGTAAAAAATATATGGTTTACAAGTGGAAGGGAAGTATTATTCTCCATCAGATTTCATGGAACTGCTATATTTTCTAAAATTCAGATAATTTTGACAAATGGGTTTATTTTAGCTTAACTTAGAGTAAAGTCTATCTTTCTAGCCTAATACAAAAAAGCTACTGGATTTTCCAGAGCGCATAGAGTTCTAACTTTTATGCTACTCATGATAGATTCACTTCAGATTTCAGAGTACAACTTTAAATACCAAAGTTTGAAAACTGTTGTCTATATTAAACACAAGGAAACCAAAGTGAGAAAAATAAAAAAATTGTACAGTTATATGCAAGCTGGATAACTGAAGAAAAACATTTCTTCTTGGCAATAAGAACCCTGACCTGTTGATTTTCTCACACGTGCCTATTAAAGACATGTTGATTGGGCTGTTCTGGGTTCACCAAAGTAATTATTACGTACATATTGAAATTATATATTGCACTGCAGTTTGCTTCATTGCGGCATTAGAAAGAATGTAATCAATTATTGATGGAAAGGTCCTCTTTTTGTACCTTAAAAACTTCTATTTTTAATCCTGTATTTCACGTCTGTTGTTCCAAACCAGAGAAAAAACCCATATTGCTGTCCTCATGTAGTGGGAGATTTCTCAGAAAATATGGGAGAGAAGTGGTTGGTTTTTAAAACAGTTATTTTGTATCTGGCTTAAAAGAGTTCATCCTACCAAACAGGTGTATCTATTGTCTTATTCAGAGTGCTTAAACTCAAATTACCAAAGCAAAAAATACTCCTCTGGAATTCATTCCATCATTGCCAAAATCAAGTCCAAAGCATGTGTTTACCCTAATGCTTTTCACATCCTACTATGGATTGTCTGATGCCCTTCTATGCCTCCTTTTCTCTTGTTGTTGCAAACACATATCCCGAGCATGGTTTGTGGAAGTTTTTCATTACCAGGAAAACAGTGTGCATGTAATTATCTCCTCCTTTTTGAAAAGGAAGTAAAGAAAGGTATTGTGAGTGCATCAAGAATAGTCATAATTCAGAAGCAGGCTGAAAAAAGACAAACACAAGCTACCTAGTCTAACAGGGACTCTGGCAATGCACTATCACTGCAAATTTTAAGTAAACACTGTAGTTGCTTGACTATAACAAACCACTCAATACAAGTGGGTGACTGAATATGCATCTACTTGTTTCCCTTAAGCTACTCAATCTGTAACATTTCTGCCTAGAAAAGTAGAACTAGATTCAACTTTTTTTACTAATAAGTGGTCTAATTATATGACATATGGAATATATGAATGAGCCATTGAAAGGAATGGTACGGAGAGAACAGGCCAGATTTTGTGGTTGTTGTTCAGTTGCCAGGCAATGAAGACTGAAATAAGCTGGTGGTAAAATATTCCAGAAAGACAGCTTGGAATTTTTTTCAGTTTGCATCACAAACTATAAACAGAAATCCTTCATGTTCTGACTAGGACCTTCACAAGTCCTGTTTGGTCTATTTCATATGATCAGTAATGCTTAGACCTTTGCTTTCAGGTTAAATGTCAGTACAGACAATATGTTCTAAAGACAACAGCAAAAAAAACATTAAAAGTGGTAGAAGTCTTCTCAATTCCAAAACAGCCACAAATTTTTTTTTAATCCTGATTAAGCTATGAGTACTTAGGTGAAATCAGATGAAAGCACATATTAATGATAGAAGGTCCTTAATTCCAGTAGTAAATAATACTACAAGTGATTTTTGGTTGAACTATTACCGAGGATGTCAGTGTATATTAACTAACCTCAGCCACTGACTTTCTGACCATCAAGCAGCCTGCTCAACTCTTTCTTTGCTCTCACAATAAGTAAGACAGTGTAGGACAGGTACAGACCACAGCATCTTATCCTCTGAGAACTATCATCTTGCTTGCTTGAAAAACAACCCTGTATTTTCTTAGTTTGGATGTGCCGTTTGTCATCATCAATAAGCAAATCTTAGTATGTTAATTTCTTAGCGAGAACTGGATACCTGGAAGGGGTTTCAGGTGAAGGCAGCTTGTCTTTCTCACTGTTGAACAAAAGTCACGAACAGCTTCTACCAGCACAATAATAATTGATAATTCTCTTTTTTTCTCTTTGAAAGATGCAATAGTGCAAACAAACCCAAAGAAATCAGCCCAGGCTCTATTAATTCCAGCTAGTTTTTGATCAAATGCCAGCAGTCTGCTAGTGAAATTTGCCAAATGCCTACTGTGGCTCTGCTAACTGGAGCAGATGGTTTCAAGAGGATCCTTTTGGCTGTATTGTCCCAACATAGCTGCATAGACTGAAGGCAGCTACAGCTAGGCTCAACCAGATTCAAAATTTGAAGTTTGATTGCTTTTGGGAAATCAGCCTACACTCCAGTTGAGGGTGTTTAAATGACTTCTAAGTCAAAACAACGTCACTGCCAGGAAGTCCCATCTTTCAGACAATAGGGGGATAGAACACCAGCACAAGAACTCCGGCTGTTTTTGTCTTAAACAGCAGCCGAAATAAAAGGGCTTACTATATGTCTAGTTTTTAACTTTTTATAATTCAAACATATCATTTTTGCAGACTGTAGTGTACTTTCTGCTAATGACATGCTGCCTGACATGGATGCCTTACACCTTCCTAAATCAGTAGCCACTTCTTAAATTTTAACCTGAAATATCCGCATAAATGGTCTATTGGCAGTTGTTTAGTTGCATGCAATTATTTTTCCCTGTTGGCTTTTCTCTTTTAGTGTCCCTTAACTATTCAAAACAAGTTCATATGAAGTTAAAGAAATGGATGGGATGTGCAATACCAACCACCATTCCTGACTGACTTGTGAGAAGTCTCCGTAGCTGCTAACTGGGAGATTGCTCTGTCGTAAGGACAATTAAGTACATTGTGGTAGGTTCAATATATTGACTTCATATGGGGAAAGTAGACTAACACATATGTATTTATTTTATTGTTTCTTTTCAGGAATTTCAAAAGAATCCTCTTTTTCACAAAGGCTTGATTTAATCAAGTATGAGAATATATTTTCTAGTTGAAAAAGCAAATTTCAAAGCATGGGTAAGGATTTTTCTTATTGCTCAAATAAAAAATATGATCATAATTACTTATTCTAAATAAATCTCACACATTAAATCTGGAAGTAAACTCTGGTACTTTTTTATGGTTTGCCATGCGTTTTGTGATTTTTGTATTCATACATGTGTGTGAAAGAGGTTCAGGGGGACATGCTAGCTACTCGGAGCATAAGTACTTTTATTTCACTCTCTTTGAGACAACTTCTAAAACAACCCACCAAACCCAGACAATTGTAACCTTGCAATCTGTAATAAACTGCATAAAAACACCGAAATAAGGTTACCTGGCACTAGCTGTGGTTCAGCAACTAGAAAGTGTCTGTTTGGAAGCGTTGTGTGAATCGCTGTCTCCACCTAGTGCTGACTGCAAGAAATTAACTTCTAAACCCTCCATGGAATGGGACACTACAAACGTTAAGTGAATCTGTAATGCTTTAGATTTTTTTTTTTGCATTTATATAGTTATGAGAATTACAGCCATATACTTCAGTGTATTTTAAAATATGTCAGATTTTCACGTGTAACATACAAGGTTTATAAATTGGCTATAAAAATATAGCAGGTGTAGAAATTTGCCAGCCTCATAGTTTTCTGTAAAGGCCTTTAGACATATGTTATTAATATGTTTATTATTAATAATTAATATTATTATTTAATATTTTCAGTAATAATAACACAGAAACTTCGCAGAACCATGGAGTACAGTCATTGTTGCCGAGTGTCTGGTTCGAGAACCTCTTTCTAGTGCCATTAGGAATAGACAAAACAAAGGTATGGGCTAATTTCAAGCTGACAAGGTATATAAATCAATGAGTGGCTGATACATTCATTTTAGGCAGTGCTCTGAGTCAGGAGAAATGGGGGGCTGCATACAACATAATTCAAGGAGTTAAAACTGACATGTTTCCAATACAACAGTTTCCTAGCCATGAAACAAATATATTCATTTTTTACGACACCTTTTGCTCCAATATCAGGTTAAAAAAAAAATTGCAAATTCAATTTTGCTTGTATTGCCTCCTTTACCTCCTTAAGAAACCTTTAGACCTTCACCTGTTGTGAAACGGGATTTATTCCTATGAATAAAGCAACTGCAAAGCATAACTTCTCAGCTCTGTTTTGCAATAATTCCAGAACCAGTAAAAATACGAAGACAAAATGTGATTTCAATCTACAATGTGTTTTAGGCTTTTAAACGCTTGCTGTCAATTCTTAAGCGCAAATTTCAGTTCTGACTCCATATGCTGAACCTAGCACAAGTAATTAGCTTGCCCTTATTAAGGAATTAGAGAGTATAGAAGTGTGGCTGATGGACTCACAAATTTCTATGCATTGATACATACCCCAGCAGAATGTGTTATTTAGCATAAGAGGGGACTGGGAGCTGTTATAAATGTTAAGAGGCTCAAAACCAGGCTGAGCTTCATGTTTTTCTGGTGTGTATACTGTAATTTTTATATATATATAGTGAATATCATACCAATGAAGAAAACTCATCATAACTGTAATTTTTATCCAGCCCACTTCTATCTCTTTGCATAATTTTAAACCCATGTTTTTTTCTGATTATGAACTGTAACTAACTCATCTAATCTTTCTTAAGACATTGTTACTTCCTGACAGTTTTGTAGTACAGCTTGTAAACTCATGTTTTAACGCTTTAAACCAAGATTAGGATTGTAAATCTTTGTTATGAGTTATAATAAGCGGGTCAAAATAAAAGTAGTAATGAATTTCTTTTTCTCATTTAAATCAGACTTTAAACATTGTTTGGATCTAGTTTTACTGGTTATTATATAAAACATATATTAATTGGAGAGGTTTTGTCCTTATTTTACCTAGACATTGGAGACAAAAAATCTGGGACAACTCTGTTTTACTGAGTCTGAGCTGTTGAATAATAAGCAATGTGTAAGCCTTTGAATGTTATATTAGATATTTTCCTTTATCTTCTCTCAAAAGACGAGAGTGTAAATAGTTAGCTATCAAAATGACCATAAACTAAAAATCAATAGAATAGCTTCAAAGAATTCAAATAGCTTGCAAGGTTCATTTAAATCTGAGTTTCACTGGGGACCTTTGGATTTCTTCAAGACTGCCAGGTAATGATACAGGGATTAAGTCTTCATTTTGTCTGGGCTGAGGATGCAGCTGTTAAATCCTATTGCAATTCTTGCTTGCCTCCTGGAATGAAACAACTAGGTCAAAGACCCTTATATTCCCCTTTCTGGGATTTAGAGAAAGTGGCACTTATTTTCCACAGTATGTTTGAGATAATAACCACAGGAGACTGTCTTCTACCCATGTTTGTGACCGCCGCTTCCCATCGCAAACGCATGCAACATCAAATTTTGGTCAGCATCCAGCAACACGACTTGGCTAAAGCCTAGCTCTCTGCCTTTCTGCATATTGGAAACTAAGGTATACAAATTAAAATCCCCTAACAGGAGTTAGGCAAGGCCTTTCATTTCTGTCATATGACTGTCAGAATTGCTGTCAACTGTATCCTGTATAACCACCTCCTTCCTTTGCACTTTGTGACCGGAGTTCTCAGATGTTCATAAACCAAAAGCAGTCGCCCGAGACTGATGAAGTAGGGGGGTGTAAAAGAAAAAAAGAATGAGCAACTGAATTTTGTTTGTCATACCAGAGACTTACTAACTCATGCCAATAATAGAGGTAAGAATAATACTTAACAAGACTTCAATGAATGAGTGTTTCAAAAAGCTTTCCAAATCACATCTTCAAGAACAGACTCCTCTAGAGAGGAAGAGAAAATGCCTTAATACTGCAGTTTGTAATCTGGATCCTAATATTAGGCATCCACACCAAAACTATCATGCTAGGCTCAGCAGGATACCATATGGACTGACTTTTAAAAAAGACATTTATGTGTCTAATTCTCGTTGATTTGAGTTGATTAATCTTAAAAAGTCAAGCTATAAATCAATCAATTGAAGCAATAAATCCACATGATAAAGTCAGTAAGCAGCATTTGTATCTTCATATAGATCATTCTTGTCCATCACACTAAAGCCTGCAGTATAATAATGTTTACTGGATGCATTGCCGTCAAGATCCACCAGATACCTAAAATAAACTTTAATATATCCACTGCGCACAAAAAAAAAATAAATCTGAAGGTCTGAGTTTCACTTGCTTTTCTGTAGCCTTTTTTTTTTTGTTGCTAAACCTTATTTTTAAACAGAGTCAGTTTGCACTTATTTGGCTTTAATATTATCAGCATTCAAGCTGCTAAGGAAAATCAAACAACAACCAGTTTCAAGTGTATTTATTTCAATTTTCTGAAGGGTTAGATTTTATGCTCATTTCCATATTGACTTTAATTTCTTGCAAAAGTAGTAAGTATCTTCTGAATTTTGTGAAGGCATTTGATCAAATTCAACTAAAAATGGATAGGATAACTAAACTCACATTTTCTTAATTATTTCTATCTGATTCCAGAACAGATTTCTTTTATTTCTCTAGAAATAAAGTTGTCCTAGTTCAAGTTACTCTGACCTATAGTCAAGTATGAAGATAAAAGCAAAGAGAAAACAAACAAAATTAAATCTCATATCTGGTTTGCTAAGCCAAAACTAAAGAAATTAAACATAACCAGAAAAATTCACGTCCTCTGTACCTAAATTGCACAAATGCTCTAACTGTTTATTAGTAGTGCTGTGCCTTTCAGCTGTTCTGTTTGATCTGCACCACTGCAATGTTCTTTCATAAGGCTTTGTGAACATCCCTTGACCCACTCATCACATGTAAATGTCATAGCAAGTGTATGAGGTTTTCTTGATATTTTCTTTGATATTCTCTGTCAGAAAGTATTTTAATTGATATTTCCTTAAGATCCTTTACTTCAGATTATCTTTTATTTTAAAACATGAGATGAGGTTAAATTACCATGACAATTTTTTTATCACACTGTGTATTCCTCTACATCTTTCTAATACTTTAAAAAGTTTGAATGTCTGATGTCACAGATAAATTACGTTCTGATTTAAAGATCTTGTATTTTCTGAGGATTTAATTGAGACTCTTACATATCTAAACCATATTTCAGTGAAGTGGAACTCTTAAAGCTTGTAAGATTTCACAGAAACTTGTGGAAGATAAGGAAACCTTTCTATTACTAAAAACCATATATCACAAAGAAAAATGTGTCTAAGTTCAGCTTTGATTCCAGGGATCTCAAGGTGATCCAGGATGAGTAACTGAGATACATCTAACATTCAGTGAACTTTAACGAACCTGAGTTCTATATAGCGAAGAATCTGAAGTGAAAGTTTAATACACTGAATCTGTCTGTAAGTGGTCAGCATAGCTGATGTTATAAGAAAACTCTGGTAGAACGTTCTATTAAGTCATTTAAGTGATAAATATAAATTTAAGCACATACTTCCATGACATTTCTAAATCGGTTCCGTATTCATGTATCTATGAAAGGGAGAAGCCTCTTGTAAACAGGTACTGTAGTTGAGGTACATTATGATATTGTTAAATTGTTAATAGTGGTACTTAGCTTATAATATATACCAACTGGTCATTTTATTTACTATACACTTTAATATTTACTATTTAACACTTATCTTTTGCTATTTAACCCATTAATACTTAATACATGTGTTTCTGCATCTCAGTTGTCCATAATATCAAGAAGATATTTAAAGTGAATCTCAAAAATCAAAGCTCAAGCTGTAGACCTAGATCAAAATGTGATGCGAGTTCTTGCAAGCTCAAGTGCTCATGATCAGCTGCAGAATCAAGGTGCTGTTCAGGTTATGTTTTTAACTATTTGTGGAAGCTGTAACTGAAAATCTCCTTCAGCATATAATGCAGACTTCAAGCTTCAGAATCCAGGCTTTCAACTTGCCCATCTGTAATTTTACAATACATCTGATGAAAGAATGGAAGAAATTTTACTATAAGTACTTAATAATCATCCTCAGCTGTAATTTTATAATTGTAAAAAACTATTTTTTTCAAATGGTCATGAGTGGAGATGCATGAGGGGACAACTGACTTGGACAGAGGATACATTCCAAGGTGGTGAAACCCTTGAGAAACAAGGTAACGTACATGTAACCCCCCCTTACAAAAGGAGAATTTAATGAGGTAATTGCAGCACAAGAAGAAACAGCATATATGGTAGCTTGTTTAGTTTATACTAAATCTAATAAAGCAGAGTAGTTTTAATTTGCTGTGCAGACGTGAAAATTGTCATTTGAAAAACAGTAAGTGAAAATAGCCTGTGGTTTTCATAAATTACAAGAAATACAGTGAAGCTCTGGGAATTGCTTTATTGATTTTTATTGCTGAAACATGAAATTTTCAGAGACTGCTATTTCCATAATAGCATGATATTCTTTAGCTTTTTAGAGAACTTTTTTGCATTGTTTATTTCATCAATGTTCACCTGTGAATCAGATAAAATCACCAATAAGGGGATAATTTATTTGGAAAGGGTGAACTTAGTCCATTGATATCCTTTTATACCTGTAATACTAATTTGCATTTATTAACTTTATATGTTTTTTTAATATACTCAGTAATCTTAAATTGGAGCAACACCGATTTTACTGCTTGAAGAATATAGCTCCATTCTTAGTGACATTAATACACTTGTTACAATTAGCAATGAGGTAAGTAGAACTTCAAGTGCTTTAGAGTGTCATAACTGGACTCTAAATCATCACTTTTTACAACTGTTTAAACCTAGACTTGATAGATTAACTTTGCTCAATAAAACAATCAGAAATTGAATCAAAATTTGTCTCCTTGAATAGGTGACTTATCTGTCAGACTCTGTAGTTTTAGTAGCCTTCACATGCCAATAAATCTGGTCAAACAGAGGTAGCAAAATTACCTGAGGGGAAGGAAAGGAGACAGTAATAATTTATATACAACATTCACTGAAAAAGGCAGAAAAACGCTAGTCACATCCAGAACTGTTTAAAACAGCTACAGACATTTCCAGGGATGTTTTAGTCACCTCTGATGATAAAATTAGAAGGCAAAGTATTCTGCGAGACGGTATAAACCTATCCTGAAAAGACTTAGCCGTGCTTGAATACTGCAAGCCAAGGGAACTCTTCATGGTAGTGATGTTTAAAAGGCATTTGCAGAATAAAGGTCATACATAAGACTTAATAGATCCTGGGGAATATTTACTTTGAAAATATTCAGATATTTTGGCACGTTCAGTGCTTCCAAGGTTGAGAAGCTAGAAACATTTTACTTTGTCAGCCTGTGCGTTCTTGTATATTGGATGTCATTATGCTGTATAAACATTTATATATGTGAGGTTAACTTTAAATACATATAGCATTCTCTGCAACACACTAATAAAGCAGAAACTAAGAATGTTTGTTAAAGCAAATATATCAAATTCAAGTAATGTTTTGCTCTTTCACTGAAAACATTTTTATTAACCTCTTGAAGTACTGCTCATTCTCAGTAGCCCAATCACTATAGAAGTTCCCAGTCAAGAAGTCTTATTGCTTTATGCCTGTGAAACTGCAAGGTTGGTGTAATGGAGATAGAGACAAAAGCAAAGCCATCAGCTATTATGTATGAGATATTACAAATGTATTAAGACAAGAAGGAGAGAGCAATTAATTTTTAATAGTGGTATAAAGCTAATTTCTTCAAACACAGTTTACTTTAGCTTGAGTACATCTTCAACTAGGAAAAAAAATTGTTGCCCATAATTTAATCAGAAACTCCCTCCAAAAGCAACGGTTGCAAAAGTCAGTGCTTTTTTATTATGTATTCATTTTCTTAGTTCAAACAGACATTTAAAATTATTTTTTGAGCATATTTTACCTTGTGGAAGGTTTGCATGCACAGTCTCTGTTCACATTTTTCAAAAAAGTGTTGCCTCTTAGTGTCGCTCTCGTTCCTTTGGTCAGTGACTTTTCTGGCTGGCATGGTGTGCCCTCTGTGCTAACCTAACTCACTGAGCTTAAATCTGCGGTGGCGTTGAGAGAGTTCTGGAATGACATCCACAAGGTTTTAACCTATGGTACCCACTGTGAAAACACGCTTAGAAGGTAGCTGTTGGTTGGGTGGACTGGGACTGAAATCCCGTGTGCACTTCATGTGGAGCAATGCTAGACAATGAGGTTGGAACTGCTGGCTCAAAAATGAATGTTTTTCTCATTTGTAGATTTTGGACAAAAAGTTTCCCAAGTCTAGCTATCTTGGTCAAAATAAGACATGCTTGCTATTATGTTGGTGGCCCTTAAATGATAAAAAAACATAAAATAGAGGCTCGTAGGATGATTTTATTAGGGTCAGGTTTAGATATTAATAAAGAGAGGTTTGAAATACTAGCAGAAAAATGTGATTTATTGAGATAACTGCCCTTGTTAATTGGCAGCTACCTTATTCTGTACTATCGCATTTACAAATGGTTTAATGATGGCCATGAGGGCTGTTCCTTCAAAGATTTTTGCAGCCAGCCATTTAAAATACGTGTCTTAAACAGTTATTTTAAATATCTCTTAGCAATACATAGAAAACTTATTTGATCCATTATATACACGATATTTTTAATCAAGTGGATAAATCCCCACATTTTATGTTGCAATTTTATGTGAAAAAGGATAATGTATATGTCATGAAATTCTTGGATGTAAAGAATAAATTGAATACATTGCTTCTCATATTGTTAGGGGAGAGGTTACTGTTTGACCTTCCTTTTGAGAGTTTTTTAGAACATGTGATGCTTCTGATAATAGTTCAATATTACTTTCTCCACATTGATTAAATACACTTCATACTTCACTGAACAATGAGTAACATTCAAATAAGGCTGTCCACTGGCCTGCCTGCAAAAATGATAAAGTAAAAAATTAATCTCCAAGGTAAAGTCAAGCCTGAAATTGAAATCTTTGACGCATACATTTTATAATTAGTTCATTCTGCTATATTTAAAATGCAAATACCATACTCTTAAAATAATTCAGATCTTGCGTGGAGCATTAATGAATTGTTCTAACTTATGCACCTGTGACTTCGACAGATGCTGGAATCAAATGACTGTGGTGTTGTTTTCTTTGTTAAGTTGTTGAATTTTCTTTTCTGTAAAGCTACTTAAAATAGTACTTATCTCCTGTGTTTCTGTAATGTTTGTTTCAGTCAGTGAATCCAACTATATGTCAAGGGAAAAGAGTTTCACAGAACGTGTGCAGAATCAACGTGTAAGGGGGTAGTCAAACAATTATCCCCATTGCTCTGTCATCAGCCACTTTTGTGAGGATTTTTAATGGTGCAACTGTTTGTAGGAATTTTCTCTAAACTAGAGCAGTGAAATTAACTACTCATGGGGAGGGGGATGTTGTGGATTTTTTTTTTTATTTACTTATTTTGGCTTGGGTCAGTTTCCTCAAACAGTTTACATGGCAACCTCCACAGAATCCAGGAGGTAGAAGCAAGTGTTTGAAAAAACAGAAATGTTATTGCCATGCTGTCTCTTACCAGAAATGTAAGAAAAAGAACATATTTATTATCTTTTGGCTTTTCTAGGCTTAATTCATGTGAAGGTTTTTAAAATCAATTTTTGAACATATCTTCCTGAATCTCACTTAAATGTTTGTCTGAGGTCCCTTTTAATGAGAAAATGCTGATAAATTATCAGGCTAAACTCCTGTGAAATGATTGGGAAGTGAAGGATTAATCGTAGGTAGTAGCTATGTTAAAATAATAAGTGGGTAGTAATATTCTATGTATGTCACTCTTAAGACAGTAAATAATTATATTCAAGGGTGACAAAACCGTAAATAAATGATGTAACTTTACTGATGAGGTGAAGAAAAATAAATTTTTACATTTTTACCCAAAAGACATGGCCTTCTTCACCATACAAAAATAAGTCTTTTGAAGAAAACCTTAAAATTCAGCTCATGAATAGGAAAAGTCTTTGTTTCATGCCATGTGATCTAAGCTAGAAAAATAATTACTAAAAGGAATTTACAAGGCTTATGGAAGATCAACAGTCATGTATTTGGAGAAAACCCACACATAGGCTAATTAAAGCAGAAAGTCAGAAGACCAACTTCCATTCAGCTATGGTACAAATGTGCTATCTGACTTTATGTACCTGTTTCTTATTTATCCTGGCTTTAAAATTAGCAGTTATTTCACAGATATTCTCCTGCACCTTAACAAAACAGTGTTCAAGATCATAGTGGAAAGCTGTACCCAGCAAGTGGTATAAAAGTGTTATTCTTTTGGATCTATTTGTAACTGCCATCACATCAGCAAGAGAAAAGGTAAGGGTACCAATACAATACAGGCATGGCAGAAAATTAGAATGAAAATACTCAACAGAGATAGATGAAATAGATTCAGAACTCAGTTATGTACACCTAGAATGATCCTGTAGTTTTGCTAATCAGTCTTCAGGCTTAGTATTCAGGATATAGACAGGCAGACAAAGTTATGATCATAACTACATCTTAAAAGTACAGAAAGCGTTCTGGAGAATGTGAAGTTGGGATAAATATTCAAAATCATCAGACTTCAAAAAATAAGATTCTTACTGATTTTTACACAATAATACAAGTTAATATTTGTCAATACTCAAGCAATTATTTGTAACTAACCCTTTACAGTGGTACAAAATACTTGTGGCTACTGTATGTATCTTTGTATCCCTAGCCACTTGTAGAAGTGCTATCCATGTTTGTAAACAAGGCATTTTGCTTGTGCCCTTTGAAAATAACATGTTATGAGTAAAAAATAAGACCACCAAGCTGGCATGAGTTTTGGACTATTTGTAGCTCTCTAAGCTATCAGTTTCATGTGCTAAATGATACTATTTATCAAATTTTCGAGATGTTTTAGATGGAAACTAGAGGGAATGAAATAAGGCATTATTTGGAATCAGAAATTAGCAGAAGACTGAGAAGGAATAAGAAGGACGAGGATGGGGAAGTTAAAGTGGGAGAGGTTTAGTCAGAAAGTCAGAAGTGGAATAAGATTTAAAAGTGCTTCTGAAAGAACGGGTTAAACTTAAACTGACCACAGATTTTTTCTTTCCTCCTATGAAATCTCGTTCACGCCATCTCCTGTCCTGTCAGATGCATGCCTAAGAACTAAAAACCAAAGTTTTAAATGCAGGTGGTTAAGTTTCAAAGAACCACATCCCTCCTAAACGCAGTGAAATTTCTCTAGCCTTCTCTGCCCTCACGTACTACTTTTGTGTGACTTTTGCTGGTAAAACAAGAACACAGTACACCTTGACCTGTGAAATTAAAGCGTGCAAACTAGTTTGAATAAACTATGAGTAAAGTAGAAGACTGTAGATGACAGACATCTTATTTGGATTTGAAGGATGTCTGTTTTACATGGAATATTTTCTTTTGTTTATTTTAGCCATTAAAAGATTAAATGGTGACCCTAAATATCTGAGTGAAAAAAAGAAACAAGAAAATGTTAATATATAAAAGCCTTTCTTAGATATTACATATTTGAAATTTAGAAAGAGCATGTGTTAGAATAAAATTATTGTTCTTCCTAGGTACTTCTGTATAGCAAATTCTAAAACGTTTCCACAACAGCAACCTCGGGTCATTTGTTTCATTACAGCATCAAGGTAAGAGTCAAGGATTTGTCAGTAACTGTGACAGTGCTAACTACGCTGTTTTTGCTCAGCAGCCTGGCCGTTAGCCACCCAAACAGTTAATCTCTAACTATGAAAGAATCACCCTTTGCTCAATGACATATCTCTCAAAAATTCTTAACCAACCCTGTTATTGAAAAATAAAAGCATTATGTTTGTATCAACATTTTACCGTGTAAGTTCATTGAAATTCATTAAGCCATTCCAGTGTGAAACAGGAACAGCCCATATTTTCTGAAAGCAACTGAATTCTCAAACCAGCAGAGGTACCCAGTAACGGTAGAAAATAGCTGCACTTTCTGCATGGAGCAACAGATGGCGATAATTTCTTATATGTTAGCAAAGTTAAATTTGATCTCTCGCTCTAAAACAATTATAAATCATATACTGATAGTTATTGAAATCCAGCATAAAAATAGTTTTTCAGGAACTCAGTGCAGATGTCATATGTCACTTATGGATAAATGTTAATTTTAGAAGCTTTTACAGTTTACACTGTAAAAAATTCTCTTTTACATATCCAAAATTTAAATATAAAAACGCCCTAAAGCCTTTCTCTGCTAAGGTCACTCTCTGAGTTTAATTACTGTGTGGCCCAGAGGATGATATGATGTGAAAGAGAAAAGAAAAAGATGCTCCCCAAGGAACATTGTTAATATAATACAAGAGCATTTACCTGTTTAGAAAAGATGCAGCACTCAGGTCTGCGAAAGGTGAAGAGGTTAATTTTGCTACTTACTGAAAAAGACTCCATAAATTTCCTGTGCAGCAACTGCCCATGTACTTGACCTTTGCATGTGATTGCGAGGAGGCAACTCTTAGCAAAATGAAAGATCTCGCGCTGACTGCCAAGCCCTTTGAGTGCCCAGAGATGCACACGGTGAGCTATGAGACCGTGACTTCCTTGGATGTTCACTGGTGGGTGCCAACGTGAATTGCCATAATTTCTGCTGGCTTCTCTGTAAAGCAGACCACCAGGACATCAATTTTTTAATCAGTTTTTATCTAGTATTTAAAGGCAATAGAAAGTGAGCTTCTCCTGTCTCTATCATAGAGAGGATGGTAAATCATAAGTGGGACTATTACTGGTCCACAGCCAACTTCCTGCCACACTGGAAACTGTACGATGGGGTTCTAGTTCCTAGAAAGGAGTATTCATGCATTAACATGCTACTAGTGGAGAAAAAAAATCATACATATATACACATATATAAAAATCCTGAGATGAAATCCCAAATAAATTCCCTGCTATTCGCTGTAGAATACATACGTTACCACTTTACACTAAGATATAGGTATATCTTTTTTTTTTAAGCAATTTACATACAAAGGCAAACCATAAAGCAAATTCTTGCTTTCTAAAGTAGAAATACTCCTGGCAAGAAAGTGTTAGTGAATTTAATGATAAAGATGTAGCATCAAAAGACAAGAATGAGGAATTATTTGAAGATGATTAAACGCTAAATATCACAAGAGAATGATATCTTTATCCTTTCTTTGGAATTTTTTACTGTTCAATTCCCTTCCCTCTGCTTTTTCTGTTTTTCTGTTTAAATCCAAACTTCATATTCTGTTTTCTTGTCCAGAAGTATGCATTATACTGACTTTTATAGTTTAGTTCTCATAAGGAAGATGGAAACCTGGGCCATAAAGAGCAGAGACTTTGAACACTAGGGTTTCTAGAAAACACTCAATATTTTGAGTTCACAGAACATTTTATTAACCTGAAATTCAGCTGTTTATTCAGGTTTCAACTAAAGCATTCTGCAGGATTTAAAAAAATGCAACCTATCAGTTTGAGTTCTGAGATTAGCACATTATAAAACATGTATTCCCACACCCTGGTTTTGGGCATGTGGAATTCTGACCTGGATGTTATGACTCAGATTACATTAGTGATAAATCCACCAGATGAGAGCAGTCACACAGGCTGTGGAAAGGGAATGACAACTGAAAGTGTTATGTTGGCTTGTGTTTTAAGACACTGTGTTATGAATGTAAACTGTTTTTATTATTTCTTGGAAAATAAATGCAACTTTATAGATGGTTGTCCAGCTGTCTTTCATTGTGTTTGAGAAAGAATTGGATTTAATGCTTCAATAGGGCCTCAATATTCTTCCGTCATTTCCTTAGTTTATCAGCCACTATTTCCTGCAAAGAATCTCACAAATGACTTTGAAGAACGCTAATGTGCTGGTCTAATGATGAATTGCTTTCCAGACTGATCTCAAGGAAAGTTCTTCCTATCCAGTGAATAAATCAGTCATTCAATAGCAGACTGCGTGCTTTAATGCTCTCCCAATGTGAGGAACGATCTTAGGACCACAATACTGTCCAATAAAAATATTATACCGCTATAGAGGATCAAATTGGTATTAATATTATAAAATCAGACACTGTCCTTCAAAAACAGAGAAAAAATTAGCAGATATGCACCATTTGCCTTTAATCCCAGAGACATACAGAAAATGCCTGAAATGCCAATAGTTTTATAGATTGCTGTGCAGTTTACTAATCTTTTCTCTACTTCTGTCCCTTAAGAGATGACAGCAGCACAACAGAAGATACATTAAACCAGTCAGTGGATCCATAGAGAGAAATTCCATATTTCTGCAGTAACAACAGAAATTCAAAGTAAGTTTCTTGAACAGAGAGAAGTGATTCCAGCAGCAGCATTTCCTTTGCATCTCCTGTAAATCAAGTCCACTGAAGATTTTTATGGCCAGGACTATACTTTCAATTTTTTTATCCATTTCTTATAAACGAACTTTTCATTATATCTCAATGTATGCAACAATTTTTCATGAAAACTAAAATTCAGAGAAAATCTCAGCAGAGTTTATATTTTTTAATACTCATTTATTAGTTTTAATTAAGAAATGTTTTTACTGTACTGAACGCCTTTTTCTTTTTACCCTCTTAAAAGGAGAACAACATGCTCATTCTTTCGGTTTCCTTCTGTAGGATTCAACATTCTTTTGTGTTTACATGAAATACTTTTGTTTATCAGAGGTGGTGCTCTATGGTTGTTATTACTAAAATACTTAATTTTGAACTGGCTGCCACTGTGTGTATTGTATGAACTGTATCACTGTAAATTGCTGTCGCGTTTATACCGCAGACACAGTCTGTGTTTAGCAAAGCAAGCTGCCATCGTGTTATGCTCATACCCATTCTGCTGGCTTCTTTTTGAGAAACTAAGCACGGTCAGATTGCTCTTTGAAGTCAAACTTAGTAAAAATTAATGTTAGAAATGTTGGAATACACAAATAATAGGAACAAAAACGTAGAGCTTTTTTGTGCACATCAGGTAGAAGCAGCTGTAATCTGTGTACTATCAGGATGTAAAGAGTAAGAACTAACCTGGTTAAAGTAGTTTTTCTCATGTTAACAAGGGAAACAACATTACCTTCTCAAATTTTGATGTCGGTGTGTGTTTTAGGCCTTTATCCATGCTTGAGAAATTATTTCGGGATAAACTGTTTACTGTAAACTTCAGAACTACTCCAGAAACTAATCTAGAAAATAAGTAGCAGATACATCAAGACATAATAGAGGACTAAACTATCACTGTCTGATTGCCTAGCCAGAGGTCTTGCCTATTCTTTTATACAAGAAAGGCACCCACAACTCTTTGCCTCTGGTTTTGGAACCATTTTTGGGGGGCCAAGAATGTATTACATGGCTGGGTGCAAGGACTGATGAGTTTTCTTAGTGAAGGAAAAGACTGTTCTGAGAGATGTCTCCTTTTCAAAAAGGTGAATAATTTGCAAGGATTGATTAATGTACCAATAGAGTGTGGATTACTGGACAAATTTGAAACTCTCCATACTTGGCATAATGGAACTGAGGTATTTGTGCCAATATGCAGGTAACCTTTTTATTGCAGTTGTTGCATAACAGCAAACAGCATTAAAACATTGTTCAAGTTCTCCAACCATAAAATGCAGTTGAGAAGAAAAGTACAATCTACCTCATCACCAGAAAAAAACATATATTTTAACACTGAATTACTGTGGGGTTTTTTTGTTAGGATGCGTCACCAGATGAGCAATTTAGTGTCAGCAATACCAATGCCTAGAAAACAGCTGTGTATGAAAGGACTGGAGTGAAAATTCAGGAGTGTAATGTTGTCTTTCAGGTAAGATGGGTGGATTTCTTCAAGTAAAGATATTAATTTATGGTATATACTTATATACATGTTCTTGTCCCAGATGTGGTCTTTGAAATAAATACACTTCATACAAGTTTATATTCTTTGACCAATTTTTGAGTGTGCTACAGCAACATTGGAATTCTAATTGCTAGTTCTGTTGCAAAAAAAAAAAGAAAATTATATAAAATGATCAATGAAATGATTAGCTAAGGCTTCGCATGTATTAATTTAAAAATAAGAAATATATAAAGTCAAATGAGAAAAGTATGCACAGATATTACACTTTTACTCTCCTGTTAACATTCTATATTTTCTACTTCTGAATGTGTACAGTAAAAATCACTTTTCTTAGTTTTAGTTTGACACTAAGCAATGTGCCATAAGGTAAGGACAGACTGCCAGACTTTGGATTTCAAACTACTAGAGAAGTCTTTGCATCTCAGGTATGCAATATCGGCTTTTCCTTTTCGACAGCTACCTCATATTAGTTCTTGCAGCAGTTAAACCTGCTGCTTACTGATCTGAGCTATACTTCCATATGTAAACAGACATACTCAAATCTTCCTCCCATTTCTTTCACATAGGATAACTCGTATTGCAAAACCCTTGTAAAATTTGTTCTTCATTTCTTTATTAAAATAGTAGTTCCAAAATACATTACGTGCCTTAAAATGAAAGCGAGCAATGTTCATCTCACTGAGTTCCTCCCAGTTCAGAAAAACTGAAGTCATTACACGCCCTAGTGGCTTTCAGGGATGCTGGAATTCACTTACTCATTAAATCCAATGGGAAGGCTCACTTATTCTCCCCTTTGCTTTCAGACTTTCTCTGAGTAGAGACATTATTAGTTACTACAGATCTTTAATAGCTATCCTTTCTATGCCTCAATATTGGGAACAGACGAGTTTGTTTTCCTTCATTATATATGCTTTATTACCCTGCACTCAGACAGTTACATGCAGTAAACAAATACTTTAAAAACAGAACATAAAAAAGAAGACTGAGAGAAAACCATACTTTTCTCTTTCTAAGGAAAGAGAAAAGGATACTGGGAAGAATGCCAAATTTAATCTACCATGTATTGGGCTGCCATTTGAACCAACCCTTCTCTTGCGGGTTTTTGATTACCCAGCATGAATACGAACATTATTTCTGATATAAATCAAGTAATTTGAAAACAATCAGATACATTTTACTGTAAAAATCTGAGATGGCATAAAGGAAATGATTCCCCTTTGATTTCGTTATAGGTTCTTTAGGCCCACATATGGCTTGACAAAGGTGTGTAGATGACTAAAATGTTTTAATTTGGGTTTCAAACACCAAATGAAAGAGTGTGCCCTGCTTTAACATGTGACTTTTCACATCCTTTCATTATCTATTGCCTTCAGTAAGTCATTTTCTAATTATTTTAATCTTGAAGTTGAACTAGTTCAGCTTCATCTACCTTTAGATTAGTGGATTCATTTCAGAAGGTGTTTGCTGTAAAACACTGGAGATGAGTGACACAAGACTCCAACTTAAATTCCCTTTATATACACCTCTGAATTTGGCCTGGTAATTTACTTTTCTTATTTAGTTGTAAAGCAGTAGGTTGCATTTTCTAAAGTCCTGAATTCCATATGGTTGTTACCTATTCATATTTCACAGAACAGGCTGCTAGGGAAGATGAAGGTGGTGGTCAAATGGCTTTTTTATCCTTTGGGGGTCTGATGTAAATTTGAAATGTGAACTCCATAATTTTATACACTAGTATTTTATTTAATTTCTGGGTTTGTATAGCACTTAAAGAATGCTTTCCATGGTAGAAGCAGAATCTTCTACTGCAGCATAATTTATTGTGCCTTTGAAAATGACAACTGAGATTACCAAGAAAAAGTAGCAAGGGGTTATGTTGTTTTAGTACAGTAATGGGATATGGTCCAGGGCATGGATCACATCCACCTAACCCAGTGATGTAGGATTCATGACAAACACTTCCTACTCTTCTAGTCTTTAAAGATAGCTGCTACTTGGTAATTGTGAAAATTCTGGACACTGACCATCTGTGACCTTCTTTGGAGACTCAAGAAATATTTTAGGCCAGACAGTCTTTTCATTCCATCAAGAAATTGTAACTCCTTCTAATGTCTCAACTTATAACTTGACACTTTTACATTTTCCTTTCATAAACAGAATTTCTTACTGTAAGAACTAGAACGAATGGTCATTATTTTGTGGATCAACTAGAAAACCAGTATATTTAGAGATACTCCAGAACTGCATTTCGTAATCTCTCTTGTCCATTAAACAAAATCCCAACAGCTCTGATCATTGTACAATTTAGAGTTTGAGAGCCTGGCAATAAAAACAAAGGCAGCATATATTCATCTTACACGCAAAGAACAGCATTTTACCTGTCATCTTCTAGATGTTGTTTCTTCCCATATTAAGTAGCCTTTCAAAGGACAAGGAGAGGGAGAGAAAAGAGCATGTATGTAGGCACAATCCTCTGTTGTTAAACACAGTCAAAGAGAATTTTGACATGTTAACACACATTTTTGCCCCTGAGATCATACTACAGTGATGACCAGTGACTGAGGATTCATGAATGCAGAACTCAGAATTATTTTTTTGCCTTTAAAAAAAATATAACTGAACCAATGGGAGGCTTTATTAACTGAATTAGTGTTATTTTGTGCTACGTTAAATTTGTTGTTGTTTTCCTCTTAATTGTTCTTTCCCTCAATATTAAAAAGATTTACATTAGAAGGTATAGTGTCCTTCTTACTGCAAACATTACATTGTTCTAGCATTACCTGTTCAATAAATTAGATAATGAGAACTTGAAATAAAGAACAATAACTTATGAAAGCTAATTCAGCTGTAACTAGAATTATGTACAGCAACATTCATTGAACCTTAAAATAGGTGTCTCATTCCCACAAAACTTAGTATTTTTTGCTATACTTCCTTATCTTTTTTTAAAAATAGCTACAATATTTGTTCCTAGATCACCAACAGTATCTATGTGCACAACAGACATTTTCCAACAGAAATTATTCTGTGTTTCTATGTCTCTCCTCCATAAAGACCGTCTCCCGACTCCTCATTATTAACATTGATTTCACGGATTTCTTAAGTGGGAACTCATTATAAGCCAACTCTGGGATGTTCATCTGAATATTAGGCAAATTCTGAGAAGTATGAGTTGTTCCATACTTTTCAGTGTTTTACTGAATGTTTGAATATGTGAGCTACAGCAGTGCTTATCACTGTAACAAGCCTGTGGGCTTCTCCCTGTTCATTAGAGACAGATATTGAGCTCAGTAGGGAAAACATCAGAACATCTGCTTACAAGTGTGTACAGGGTGACAAAACTGCAGAATTTAAGCTCTCTTCAATGACAGCCCATGATAGTGCCACAGGCTGCGGGTGAGCAATAGGGACATTCAGGAAAAAATTGTAAAGGAAGAGCTAAATTCTGCTGAAGGAATGGCTGTAATGGGCATTACAGGCAAAAAGACAAGCTTAAGCCTCAGTTAACTTTTTTATGTGTGAAACTGCACATAGATTGTTTTTCATACAGCTACAGTGTTTTGGTTTGGACTTAAAAGAAAACCATTTCCAAATAAAGGCTTTAAACTGTCTTTAGAAATCATTTACCTTGATTTTCAATTTCTTACAGAAAAAACCCCTCACTATTAAATAAAATCTAAACATTGAATAAGCATGCTCTTTATTTTTGTATTTCAATAGACTTTTTTTTTAGTTTTACCTTGAAAAATAACTCTTCTGGACTAAGAATTAATTGTACAACATGCCTATTATTTTTGAAATGTTTGTGAAAAGTTGGAGAGAATACACCTATAAGGCCAGAATTCTCCACCATTCAGAGCAATGATGTGCCTAATTTGAGAGCATAATTAATGTCACTGTATGTACAAATTATACGAGTTGCTGCCTAACTGACCATTACTTTTACAAATTTTTAATCTGTGTTGTACACACCTGCACTCATTGCACATGTTAATTGAATGCCATTGAAAATTAGACATGGTGTAAAGGTTATATTAAATAAATATCAGACTACTGAAAAATAATTGATAAATATTGCATGCAAGATGACATATATTTCAGAATAGGCTTGTAAAGTATTTTTATTATATTACTGTTATTCATTTTTATTGCTTACTTGATATATCTGTGAGTATGTAAAGATTGATTACAAATCCATTTTATAAACCAGTCAACCAAGAGACTGAAAAAAAGTAAAGATTTGAGATTAGTTGCAAGATGTAACAAATGCTAGAAATGTGAAGGAATTATCATATTAAATTAGCAATTATATTTTTAAATATCATTCATTATTAGATGGATATCAATCATGTGAATTCAGACCACTTCAGAATTTACAACCATCCCCAAACATTATTTGGTTTATTTCCTGTCTTATATTTGAATTTAGCTCTTTTAATTTAAACACATTTTGATTTAAATTTGTAAAATTTGTATGCTCTTACCCACATTCTGGTTATTTCTATAACAATTAAAAAAGACATAAACAGCAATTAGCTTCCAACACAAGATCCAAAGCAACTCCTACTGGTTTGCCAAATGGGTGATGCCATATATAATATCCTCTGTTATTCACAAGCTGATTGAAAGTTTTAAAATTGAAGTCATGCAATAAATGCCATGAATTAGATAACATAAGCAGTTGGCTCAAAGTCAACAATTTGCTGCCTGCTTCATACACTATGCCAATTAATTAATTAATTACTTTTAAAGCAACGTGGATAGGCAGTGATGGAAAGAAGAGACCAGAAACAAAGTTTTTCCATCTTTGCTAAGTACATAACTACTATGCATAAAAAGAATAATCCTTTTTGGGATTTCCTTTTTCCCTCATTAGTTTCAAATATGTAATGATCTGTTTTCACAGAGTGATGAAATTTTGAAATTTCTGATCAGCTGTGTTGTAGTTAGTATTATAAGAGGCTCTTAAAAATAAGACAACAAGAATTAGGCCCTCAATGGCTGTTTTAACAGCTAAGCTGCAACGTAAATATAGAGGATGCAAACCAGCCACCCTCTTTTCCAGTAATCATTGAATAATCATGGCTGACTCCTCTTGTGCTCCACTCTGCTGCCCACTCATGAAATGCGTGCTTACATGTACATAACTAGGACCTACTAGGTTTGACCTGGAGGTTAGATATTGTCTCAAGACTAAGAGTTGAAGGGGAAGTTACTTCCATGTGCATATTGAAGCCTAATTGTAGGGACTAATTAAAAAAAAACACTATAAAATATATAAAATTAATTAAATCACCTATAAAGTGAAGTATCCAGTGAAAACCATGCAATTTCTTTATTTGTGGATGACTTCCTTGGTTTTCAGTGCCTCCCATCTTAAATCCCTTTTTCAATCACCAAAACAAATATCTTTATATCATCCACAACTTCTGTTAAAGTGCAGTGACATCTGCACTCCTGAATTCCTCCTGCAATGCTGAAAACCCCCACCAAAAGTTATTTTTCAGCCCACCAAGCATTTTCTGCTTCATAGTTATTACATCAATGCCCACCTCATTGATTTTTTTCCCTTTTTCCTCCTTTCTTTTTCCAGTTCTTAACCAATATTAATTCCTCCTTTCTCAATCATTAGCCAGTATTTACCTTGTTGCAGCTGTATTCCCATCCTCAGATAATCAACACCATTTACCTCTCATAAAAATGAAAGTTCAATGAAAGGTGATAAAAAAGGGATGATTGTGTGGTAGTTATTACTTTGTAGCTATAACTAGTAACAGTAGGGATTCCAGACATCATTCTTTCTTCAAAAAGTGCCAGTGTAATTTCTTATTTTATACTTTTGCTAGAAAAACTGGATCAATGGGCTAAAAATGTATACACTTCAGCTAACTTTAATGACTGACGTAAACGCTAGCGTGCTGCTTGAGAATTAATAGCTGGGAAAGAAGATAAACCAGATACATCTCTTTCACAAAAGTATGATGTTGGAAAGAACTGTGATTCACTGTATCAAAAAAAAATACACAAAAGAGGGAAATCTAGAAAGGGGAAGCCAAACAAAATGAGGATGAAAATCCCTTTAAAATTTGGAAAAAATATTTTGTTAAATTTTAGAACTTTGTCTGACATTGATGTACAATATAAAATGAACATAAGCCCCAAAAATAGCATCACAATTTTCAAATTGTAAATTTAACTTCTGGCATGCTTTGAATGTTTATAAGTGTTATTCTGTGTTTTAATAAGAGACAGATCCCACTGACAACATAAAAAGTGTAGTGCATTATTCCACCTCTTTGGTACCAGTGAAAATTTTTTTTTTGTTTCAAATGCAAATTTTGTCACATCCTAAAAGAACTTTAAAGACTCCTTAATATTGTATATTATTAAATTTTGAATTATAGATAATTTAAAAATGAATATATAAATTAGAAATATTCCTATGTTGATGTTCTTTAAAAATTCAGATGAAATTCATTGTATTAGCATTAATAGTTTGTCACTTGTTTACTTGAAAGATTCTCTATTCTTTGCATACCTTGTTATAGCACAAAGAATATAAGTTTAAGCTGAGGACATGCTGACTTATCTAAGATTCTGCCAGAAATAAGCTGTGTTTTTAAGAATACAAATTCCAGAATTGACCAAATTCTAGAATTTGTGTGCTAGAGAGAAGTTTCAACATTTTTCTTTTAAGTGTATGTGATGTGAATTTGGATGATCACGGTGGTTACCTCTTTGAATCAACTAAATTATATACTTATGTATTCCTTATTTTTCTTTGTGATAATCATAATGAGAGAAAAATCAGATTTTGAACAATTAATTCCTGATCTCCTTCTTTTGATCTTCTATGAGTATCACTATATAAATTGTTAAAGTAAAAACATTGTGATTCAGAACTATCAAAAAGTTAGCTCTAGTCAAACTAGAGAAATTACACCTTTTAATATGCTTCTACTATGTTATTTTTTTTAAGTTTCATTAGCACAGAAAGTATAAAATATTACAGTATTTTGTGCTTTTGCACTCAGACATACCATTCCATTCCATGTCATATAGTTCTAGCAATAACGTATCCCTGAACCATAATGCCAAATAAATTTATGGATTTAAAAGCTGCCATCTTCATACCATAAATAACCACTGCTGCCACTGAAGAGTAGTACATCAATAAATCTGAGTCTTTTAACCTCCCTGTTGTTAAAGCCAAGGTTTTACAACGTTTACCTGCTATTGTAATATTAGATGTTCTGTAAAAAGAAAAATTAAAAAAGGGAGTTACTGCACATTATGCTTCCATCTTTTATCTAAGAGAAAAGTAAGATATTAATATTAGTAGTTTGCTGTTACTGTTAATGCACACAATCCTTGTATTGTGTGTGAAATAAGGCTGGTATATGCATCACAAGTGAAATTCAATCCCACTGAAATCCACAGGATCTTCAAAATCTAAAGAACACAGAAATTAAGGGACTTGGCTACCAGTAATAGTTTTCTTATACTGTATAACAGACACAAATAGCCTATATGCTACACATATATACTGCAGAAAACATGCTATACAATTCTTAGAGGTGCTGTTATTCCACACCATCTTCTCCTAATTATATGCATGATTTCAAGCTAGACCAGACCTATTCCTCAATTACATCCTCACTCTCCTACTCAGAGTGTACACGCTGAAGTTTAAAAAGTGCTGTTAAAATGTTGTCCTTTACATGAAGTAAGCAAATCAGTACAGTGTGTGTGTGATTGTGGTGAGCTGTGACTTGATGGTAGAAATGCAAATGTAATGCTAATGTTTTTCAGCTTTCATTTCCTTGCTTTTCTTGCCATTTTACTATTATGGAACCAGAATAACCAAAATGGGTGCACAATAAAGTGATTTTGCAGACGTAAGTACCTAGGTTCTTTTCATAATATATTATGAGTGGTTCAGGTTAATGTGTATCAGAGAAACCCATCATCCTCATGCCCTCCAGAGAGATGAAGAACAAGATGGCTGAATAGTTGTATGGAGAGTATGAAAGAAGAGGTAACCATCTTTTCCTTTGTTAAAGATCCTCAACGTTGTCTGTTTTTCAGCAATTTCCTAGGCAGGTTTAATAATTTCCAGAATTTCCTAGTTTTTCACAAAGTAATATCTGATTCGTCAAAGACTATCTTCATCTAAAAATCTAAGATTCATGACCCATACAAAATCCATTCTCAAGGCCCCTCAGTTGTTTCAGAAAACATTACTGAAGGCATATATCAAAAGGCAGGTTTTTATTCTAGTCCTGATCTTCAAAAAAAAAACAAACCCCAAACCCAGTAACATTAAAGTGGGTTGGTTTTTTTCCTACAAAGAATTACATTTTTTTTCTTCCTGTAATTAAACAAACAATTATAAAACCCCAGAGAGAAAATGAGACTTTCACTACATGGGGTACAAAAATTTGCTTTTTTGTATTTTTATTTTAGTTTAAAAGGGTTTCAGTAAAAAACCCACAAAGGTGATTTACGTAAATCCTTCTCTCTAATCCCATAGGACTTCAATGGTGCCTCCTTTATCTTCCAGCAATAATCGTTCAGACTGGTGACGTCTGCATTTCCATATACAGCTTACCTTCAGTACAAAGACTTTTTTTAAGCATCCGGCTGAAAAGGAGGAGGGACAATTTCCACATCTTATAGTTTTTTCATCATGAACTATGCCGTAGTATCACCATCTACCCTCGTGGTATCATTGTGTTTTATTATTATTATCTTCTTCTATGATGTAACTATTATAACTCAACATTTTATTTAAATTGTGATTTATTAATGTCCAATATATGAATGAATGGGTGAAATAGAGTGTAGACAATTTTAAGGGAAGCAGTAAGATCAGAATAAATTCTTTATTCTAACCTGTTATAAACTTTGTCATAGCTTGTCTGAAAATACAAGTTAAACAAGAATGAAAAGAGTGGAAATGAAATCACCATTGTTCTTAATGACTCCAGGCAGGTTAAACACTATAGCTGAGGTTTGCTTATATCCTCAGAAAGCTAAAAAGACTCCGAGTTTCCTGCAGACAACTTCTTTTAGGCCAAAAGGTATGTGTTTGCTGTGCATCCTTCATCCACTGCAAAGTATGGGAAGAAAAGATATGGTCAGAACTGCCCTTGTGTTAAATAGCCAAGCTGTGCGTATGCAGCTGCCTCTAGGAATGGAAAAGCAATGAGCAGTGACTGCTTTCTGCCAGGAAAAAAACTGGGTCTGTCTCATCTACCCTATGTCCATTTTTATGCACAATTTTTAGAAAGCTGATATACCTTTAGAAAGTTGTCTGTGAGGTTGGATTACAATTAGCTGTTGCACCTGAAAAATGTTAAGGGAAGGACTGACAGACAAACAGACCTCTTGCTCTTGCATAAGCCTTATTTCCGCAGGTAATTAAGACAATATTCTGATAGTTTTCATTTGTAAGACTAAGCTTTAAGCAGTGGGTATGAGTTAATAAGATGGCACACCACCTTCACTGCTGTGCAGAAGGGTGTAGTGCTGGAAAAATAAGTGTAATAGAAGTATGTAATGTAAATGCAGGGGGGTTCCTTCACTTTCAAAGGATTTTGCAAATCTACATTATTTGTAGGACTTCTTTAGGACACTTACTTTCGTTATTTGTCTGTGGTTGAACCTCTCTAATTCATCAATCTTCATCTTTTAAAAAGACACTCTAATTATAGTAATTAACTACTATATATCCACATCTATTAACGTAGTCATTACAATAAATATAGGCTGTAGTGTGTATTTTATGAAACTTTTGGAAAAAAAGGCAAAGATATATATCTAGTAAACAATAAATTTTTGACTGATCTAGATGTCAAAACTCAGAAGGAGAAAGCTGCAAGATTGATATTATTAAGCATTCTATAATGCAATATTGTTTATGTATTTAGGAATTTTTATTGTAAGGTATTATAAGGTATAATTATATTTAAAATTCAATTTTGTTCATACATTTGGGCACATACATTTTTTGACCTAGAGAAGACTTTATGCCATATAAAATTCAGCCCATACAGCTTTTTGGCAAAAGGAATCCCTTAAGAGGTGTTGGAAAAATAGCATCGTCTGTATTGAGGAAATGAACCATTAGAAAGCCAGTTAAATTATGCATTTTAACAAATGAAGTATAATGCTTGGGCAGTCTAGAATTCACTGTAGTAGTTCAAGGCAAGTGTCAAGCACTTAATCTTAAAGTGAAGTAGATAAACCCCAGTGTGAAAAACGCCAGCAGCTCAAAAATGTAGTAAAATACAGCTGTGTTTAACACTGTGTACCCGAGTGGTTGTCATGTAACAGGTATTCTCCCAGGATAATAATAGACAGAAAGTGCAGGCACCATAAAGAGAGTAAATTTGGGTTATTTTCAAGTAATCTCTTATTTGAAAATATTTCTTTGAATAGTTAGAAAAGGCTTGTTGGAGAACAAGACAGAAATCAAACACAAACTTGAAAAAAAATTACGTAGGCTGGTTTTGCTTTAATCTCTAAAGAAATTTTTTGTACATACGAATCCTTGGACTAATTCCAATATAAATCTGGTGAATAGACTATTTGTTGCTTTTACTTGGTCTGAAGAGAATATCTCTGCATTTCCTGGAGTTTTATATTCCTGAATACCTTTTAGTGTCACAAATCACTTTTTTTAGTGTTTCAGGCTCAATAACCTGCAAGATATTATTTTCATCTTAGGGAAATGAATAGTAGCCTTTAAACTAGCTACACTGGCTCACACTAGGAGCCCTGTGCAGCCTGTGGTGGTGAAAGTCTGTGGAGGATAGACTAAAAAACTAAGGAAAAAATGAAAAGTGTTGCAAGTACACAGTATACAGAGGTATTTCAATACATTTTCTGTGAATCTTCTACAATATAAAATATTTTGTTATTCAAGAACTTTATCAAAGACTTTGATTTTTAAAGGCTTCATTGAGATACCGATCAGATAAATTCCACAGATGCTATATTATGTTATTTGTGAAAGTCTCAACAAGATATTTGAATATACATGCAATTTCAGCACAAATATATTTTGACTGATTAGAAGTTAAGAACTATGACCTTTGCAGAGATTGAAAAGTAGTCATATGGACATGTGCATGAATAATTACATGTAGGATGGTAAAATAGGCACGATGGTTTCAGTGCTAATTAACTCCTTGGCATAACTGTCAAAACATGAAAAGAACAAAGAATGAGGTATTGTTTACTTTAGAGGCATTCATAATTTAAAAAGTAATTTTCACCCATATGGATAAGTAGTCAATATTTTAAGACCTGGTCAGGCAGAGCATATGTGCCAGGATCTTAAGGTATGAGGTATGTGGTAGAACTGGAGAGCATCTCTTCTTTCTGTCTTTGGAAAAATTTTCATCAAAACTGTATTGAAATTACATGGATTATAGAAACAAAACAACAACTGGTGCTAATAACCTTAATACTGTGTAGCTTGTTGATGTGTTATGTAGTTTGTTGATGGTGTTGACATGATAAAATAGGGCCCAACTAAAGATAACAATGTTTCAAGATCAGACTGGAGAGATTATCTGAGCATATGTTGTACAACACAAACTGTGCACAATACGTATTTCTATTCTGAATATGGAACATACAAGAAAAGTTGCAGTTTTTCGATTGAGGATTGTGACAGGAATAGCTGTTTTCTCCAGTAGAAGATGCGTAAATATCTAGCAAATAAATATAAATGAAAAATAAAATATCCTAATTATAGGTAAGCAGTATTTGGACCATCTGTTGGCCACAATCAACTCCTGTACCAACTGAATTAAATATCACTCAGGAAGATGTAGTTGGATAAGCATATGTACATTTGCTTTTACAGTATGTAAAATTGATCATTTTACTTATTTACCAAACCTAAAATCCTGGGAGAAATTTGTGATAATTTCATTCCTTGAATTTTGCCATATAGATATATTACTCAGAGTTGCAAATCAAAAGAAATTTTGTTGTTGTTACTTAAACTGCCATGTAAGTTATGGCAATCTAAAGCAGACCTGCAAAACCTGCAAAAAGAATTGCACTTATCTGAATACTTGTAAACCCAACCAAGGCATTTATGCCTCAGGAAAAATAAAGGGAACTGACTGTCAAAAAATGTGCCTTGTATGACAGAGCACCTTACAAGACTCAAAGTCCATTGGAAAAACACAGAGATTTAAGGACTGATTTCTTAACTAGATTATTTTCACAGATTTCTAAAGTACAGTCAGACAAATGAGGATTCGACTAGAGAATCAGTGTTTGTAACTTTGTTGTTTAGAAAGAGCTATATAAATTGTCTCTGTATTATTTTTGTAACATCTATTATGTTGTATAGCTTTTCATAATCAAATATATGACATAGAACTGATTTTATCATTGTTGTCTACATTTCTTGGGTTCACCTGGTACTTCTTCCACATGTACAACCTAAGAGTGATCCAAAATGAAAAACTATGTAATTGCTAGAACAACATTGAAAAAAAAGTATCTTCAGTAGTATCATAGAAAGAATTAGTGCTAAAATACTTGTGGTGCTCTTCAAACAAACACAGTAGCAGTGCCTATAGCTCTCCAGTTTACATGGACTATTGAGTTCTCAGCACTCTGTTCTTGCTTATAGCTGACTCCAGGCATGTCTTGGCACCTATAAGAGGCTCAAATAATCTGCTCCAAGTGCAAATAAATTACTTATAAAACTTTTGCTGAATATATTAACTATGCAATACAGCAAAGGAATGAAGAATAATGGACTATCAGTATTTTTAAACTACATATATGTAGGCTTATTTTGTAATAAATTTAATAGAAATATTTTTGCTTGTAACAAAAACCCTGCAGTCCTCTTCCCTTGATCGCAGGGTACAGTGAGCTATGCAGACTGTAAGATATAGACTATAAGTTATAGTCTATTTGGACATGATTCAAAAAATTTCTAGTATAGTTTTTTCAGAGTCACTCTTCTAATACTGGCTTGTTGCCTTTGTCAGTTTTACAGTGGTCTTAAAGATTTCTGCCTCTGTCATCCTCTTACTAAGACATGTCCAGATTTTCTCTTATATCTGATTTTTTCCTATTTGCAAAGATATATTTCTTGAGAATCTTCTATAACTTAAAACATCTGATTCTACGAAGAAGCTTAATTTTTTTTTTTATTTATTGTAAATGTATACCAGCGCTTGTATCTTTTCACCGTTTCGGAGATTTTGGAGTTAAACTATAATAGTGTATTCATGTTCATTTTCTCTCTTATAAAACACCCTATTTTATATATTTGGTTAAATTTATTACATAAAAGGCTAAAGGAGACCCTTAAGTAGCAACATCTTATTTAAAATAGTTGTAAAATATTAATATTTTGTGATTATTTTATATTGTGGGCAGGGTTCATCCATATAATCCAGAAAATTGGACTACGATAAACTGAAGTTGCCTACTAGAAGAAAATAAAACAAAACAAACCAGTGACCATTCTTTTTCCACCTGGTAGATCACATCTAGTTACATTTCTCAAGTGTTAGTGAGTTCCTAGAAGTTGTGTGAGAAAGCAAGTATGATCTTGCTGGCTGTACAAGATAAAACTGTCCTGACCAGCAAATCGTGCTGCATTTGATGAAGTGGAACAAGAACAAATATTTGTAGCTCTGGGCCTCCTATGGAAAAGAAGAGCATTATTCACAAGATTATTGTCTTTTCCAATATTTTGACCACCTCTTGTCTCTTTATCTTGTCCTATTTGTGCACTTCTTGTATTTGCTTCTTGTGCAGATTTTTGAAGGAAAAACCTAGCCTCTCTCATTGCGGTGTGAGGGTTTTGAAATACAACAAAATTGTAGCAGTGAAGGTCAATTGTTTGTGTATGCACCAGAATGAAATATTGTCTTTGATGTTGGCTGACTTACTACTGTATTTAATGCATAGATCCGAAACCTGGGTCATCAGGGTCACATGTATCGTCAAGAGTCAATTATACCTACCCTAAAATCACTGTTGTCTTTTCCTCCCACATAACTTACAGTCTTGCCCTCACCTGCAGCTGCCTCCATCTCTTCCCCTGCCAGCCAGGCTCCACTCGATGCCTGTTGATCCACAAAAAGGAACACACGATCTGGCATTAAAGCCTTTTTTCCTTCTGTTTTGATGCCCAGGGACTCAGGAGCACAGTCTCCCCTCATGCCCAAACCTCCCTTAGCTGGCCCTGCGCCACCTGCCCAGAGGCTGTGTTGGCAGGGGCTGGGCAGCAAGACCCCACAAAAGCGTGGACTTGTCAGGTCTGAAATAGTATTTCTGCATGTTTGGCACAATCCATTAGTTTGACTTTATTTAACTGTTCACATTTAATCCTGTTGGGAGTTAGTGGAAACAATATTATAGAGTAACTTTTTATTCTTTATGTAAATACACATGTGCAGGTACGTTAGCCTGCTCACACAGTTCAAGCATTCTCTGCTTATCACTTTCTGGAATATCAGTTTCATTAACTTTGGGGGATCATAAATGATGTTGCAAGATTGTTATGGTCTGTTAATGAAATCTGCGAAATGATGAGCTGGATCATCTTTAAAGCCAGAATGAACTAGGCCGAAAGGTCCAAACTGATATAAAAGAATTCATGTTAATAACTTAACTGAAAAACATTTAGTCTTAATAATGTTACATGTCTGTCTACAGTGGTAACTGTACTAGAATATACTCAATAATTTCTGCTAATCCTATTTGCATGGATCACATCCAAACCATTATTTATTAATTGATTTTTTTTTCCGCATACTGGTCATGACCTATAAAACATTTGTGTAAGATTTTTAAGTGTGGACCTCAACTGAGACTTTGCCGTAAGAGGTGTCATAGCATTTCTATTACTAAAGTGTGTCCTGTTGTATCATTATATACCAGTGGTTTTTTTTAAGCTCATGTTGCTTTAAGACCTTCAGTAAAGACTCTAATTTATAATTCCTACACCAGCATACATAATGATTACCTTCATATTTTTCTTTATTTTATCAATTGCAGCTAAACATGCAACAGCCTGCTAAAACTCTCTACATCAGACGCTGAACTGCACAAGCCATGGCATGAAATAGAGAGCAGCGTGGTTGTGTTTGTTTCTTCAGGAAAACCTTTTATGAGAGGAGAAGGAAATTAATCAGTTGTATCCTTCTACAAAAACTGAACAAGTTGCCAAGTCTTGCCAGATGGCCAATGTCTGTTACTGAGAAAGACTGGACTATGCCTACACTGTGGGTAAAATCTAAGCCAGGACTTCGTTTAAATTTAAAATATCAATAAGATCAATCCACTTTCGTATAAAACTCTCTTTTTAACAAACTCAGTTTTAAATAGTAATTTGGTTTAAGCCAATTAACTCAGTTTCTTTTATCTTTTTCTTTCCCTTTAATGCTTATTTCTGAGATTATCGACATCTGTATGGTAGTATATCCTTATTGCAAGCAATTCACCAGTTTGGCTACTGGTTTCTAAACTACTAAATTCCTGTTGTCTTCAGCTGGATTGAGCACCTGATAAAACAAATATTATAGATGAAGGAAGCTGTTCACTCTATGATTCTTTAGATTTTTAAAGGCAATTCATTGATTTGAATACTCTTGAATTATATTGTAATTTGACTTAATGGAGAAATAATGAGAAATTGAGTGGGTGCAAAGGATGCATGTTTATGCTCTGAAATAAAAAATAAACAGTATAGGAATTAAATAGTAAGGGATACAGAAATTACAACAGACTTCATTGATGTCCAGCATCTTATTCTCTAATAAAACAAAATGTATTCCATTCAACTGATATGGCTGTAGTAATTGACACCACCAATCATATTTCAAAGGAGCACTGTGTATGAGATTTACCAGAAAAGAACAGTGAATGAAATGACTGCATGTGAGGAGCACAGACAGAATTTCCCCCTCGTTTATTCAAGATTGAACATAATAACCAAGGAAAACTGATGTAGGTAACCACTTCTGACTTTTGTAAATTGATAGGGGATGGAGCTGTCATCAGATTAAGTCCTTTCTTCAGACCATTTTTAATCCAAATTCTACCATGAAGTTTTACTTGACGGGAAAATAAACTGTTTGGCGTTCAGCTTCTAAACATCATTGATTTAATAAGATGACCAAAAGATAATCTTTCACTGCTAACCAGTTTAGTTGCAGTATGTACTTTTGTGAATGCCTTTTCATTTGTCCTTTATAATATTTTAGACAGTTTAAGTAAAATGGATACCAACCAACTAGATTGTTTTAAACCTGAATTTAATATTTTAGCATGTCTGTTCTCTTGAATTGCTGTGATACAAGAAAACTTGGAACAGCAATTAATGCAAAAAGACGCACACATAGGTGGAAAGGTAATTTTTATTGGGTGCTTTACAAGGTAGCCTCTGATTGCATATGCAATTGAAAGGACTCGCACTAGAAAATATTTACAAAAAATATTTACAGCAATATTTACAAAAAATTAAGAAAGCAGATTGACTTTTACTGTGGTCAGAAACTTCACAGAGCTCCGCTTTGTATTGAGAAACAATTTTAAGATTTTCACTCATCCTAAATTATCAGTGATAGATAGTTCTCAATTATTGTATTATTACAATGAATTAATTTATATTCTTGATGCTTTAGAGATGTCAGTATTTTTCTGGGTTTACTGCTTCATACTTCAACTGGAGGCTTACAGTTTTACATCTTGTTTTTTCAGCCTCTGTAGCTTATATTACTATCCCCTTTATGCTAATTGAAATCTAGCTAATATCCCAATAATGCCTGAATTGTAAAACCTGATGATCCCTTCCACTTCTGCAAGGGATGAAATGATGATCCTCATTCAAGAGGTGATGAAGGAGCAATAGCAATAATAGATTTTTTAGGAGTCTGCCATAGCTCTGCAGTCAGATGTCGCCAGAATTTTAGAAAAATGGGCAAAATTAGAACACAGCCCCCGCCCCCAAACATATGAAAGTTGTTTCATATAGTCTAATATGTTAGCAAGTCATGTTAATTGCTAGATGTATCTCCCATGGTCCTTCTGTTGTAGCTGTTCTACAGAGATGATCAGTCTTTGGGAACAGCACAAATGATCTCTTAAGAAGGAGATGCTCCACTCAGTTGCTAGGATAAGGCCAAATAACATTGAATGCCTTCCCCCCTAAACTGGGACTACTTTTTCCTGATCTTTGGGAACAAGAGCCATATCTCCTTTCCTTTCCTTTTCAAGCACCTTGCATATGAAATGCAATCTAGAAATTCCAAAAGCCAATTTGATCTGTTTTTGTAATATTCTTTTCTGCTATGATTTATTTCTCCTTATATATCTGAGATATATATAGATATATATCTCCTTATGTATCTGCTTCTTTCTGTTTGCATGCAGCTGTCAAAAATGCAAAATTTTTAATATTAAAATGATCAATTGGAGACTCACTACCAGGCTGAAATTCTGATTCATATCCTTTAAGTTCTATAGCATTTTTAGTCTGCAATCTGTAGGCTAAAGCCATATAATTTATGTTAATATGTGTTCTTGATGTTTTTACCTTTCAGTTTGTTATATTTTTATTTATATAATTCTGCATATCGGACAGAATACAAACTAACTGCATAGAAGGAATGCAACTCTATATATTTCTATTTAAAAATGTATAAATTTTAGTTGTTAATCCAGCATCCAAATGCAGCAAGATCCAGCTATCCAGCCACAGATACTGTTGTTTCTCCTCCAGAGAAATGGAACATCTGGGTATTTTGATATAGGTAGTTTCCACAAGATCTATAAAAGATATGTGGCTAATATTTTCTTTTTTTTTTTAATTAGAAATTATTTATTCTACCAAAGTGGCACATCAGCAGTAACTTTATACAGTTCATGTACTATACCCTCTTACTTAAAACTAATACAGAATTTATCTCTAGAAGAATTTGAAACAGTAATTTAACATGTTTGAAGCTTACCCTAGAATCAACATAATAGTCTGATAATCAAAGATTTTTCTTTGACTTTATTGGAAGCACAACTTCCATTCTATAAAAGCAACAGATGCTTTAAAATTATTACATGTATGGTAACATCAAATAATTTTTTCAACCGACTCCAGTCAATTTAAAAGAAATTTCAGTAACACTGTTTTGGAATTAAATTAATTTGGAATGAAATTGTCTCCATGTCCTTGGAATCTTTGTAATCTAGTCTTTGACTGTGACTTCAAGGGACTGATGTCACTTGTAATATATTTATTTTAATGTGGTTTAGGCTGCTTTCTCTTCAGTAGAAATTTAGCAATAAAATTGTCAAAACAAATAAAACACACGAGTCAAGTTCTCTGAGTGAGTGAGTAAAGGAGTCTGGTATCTAGTTTTTCAGAAGCGTATGTGAAACTTAAAATGCATGAGGAGTTTGATTTTAATGCAATAATTCATTTTAAAAATGTCTAAATAGGGAGTTAGAGTAAGTTAGGATTAATAATAAAAATCTGATTGTTACTGGATCATTGTTCTTCTCTTCCCTCACTTTTCCACATCATCTGCAAGTCAACTGCACGCCTGCTGAATGCCAGAAAGCTCAGTTACAAATCTCATCTACTTTCTTCCTCAAGATATTTTTTTTTCCATAATGCCATTTTTCAGTATGGTTGAACTAGACTAATGTTTTGTGTGTAAATGAAATCCTCAAATTCTCTCTCCATCTGCATTGCACAAGCAGTGGTAATTCCTACAGAATGGCAAGGCAAGTAAGCATTGTATCACTCATTTCTAAATCACAAAAATCATCCTAGCTATATGAAATAATTCTTCCCTTTCTCCCAGCACAACAAGGAAGAAATCCCAGCCTGCAAGGTAACATCTGTTAGTTCTCCTAACTGAGTTTCTCCAGTTTCATTAAATTTCCCTTTAACACTCCAGAAAAAAAAATTAAGAAGGGTAAAAATGTTTTTTGTGACCAGTTCTACAGTAACCCCATGGTTAAGGGAAATGTAGCTGTTTAAAACTCTAGTATATTATCAACTGCATAAAAAAACAAGTGCTATCTTAGGTCAATAACTAATTGAGAAGGTGTTTTAAATTAAGTCTGAATGACGAGATTTCTGTAACAAAATAAGTAAACGTAAAGGCAGGTTTGTATTCCTTAAATGAATACTTGTCTATTAAGCTCCATATTTTTCCCTCATAAATGCTTTATATTTTGGGTATGTAATTATTCCCCGTGGTTAAACCTTATATGGACTCTTTGGTTAAACTTTGTGGTCAGGATTGTCAAGTACCACAGTTTTTTAACAAACCTGGTAATTTCTGGAAGGCTTCTAAAAATTTGCATCAGCTCCTTGAAAGCCACAAATCAGATTCCAGTATTTTTAGATGAATGAGAAACCATGTTGTTATTAAACTTGAAAGGTACCAACATATCTGAGCTTGACAGCATCCCATGGAAGATATATTTCCTGCTGCTACAGAAACATTAAGGTGATCCAAAGGTAAATCAGCAGTGACAGATCAGTGACCATATTGCACATTCAGCATCCTCAAGAGAACTGTATTTGTCTGCATATCTCATGCTTTTCTTGTCTAAATAGTTTTCTTATCCATAATTAACGTGAGGATTTGGTAACCATAAAGTGTTTATTTGCAAGGTGTTTTCAAGCAAAATAAAAAATAGCTCATGCTGTGACTGCTTCCCTTTCTGTGACCAGATTACAGGTTTGGGCAGAGTGGTATATAAATTGAAGTCTCTGACACTTTAATGTTGCTGTAGCGGCTTCAAAACAAAATACATTGAAATCAATTACAGAAGAAGCTGAGATGCACATTGCAATATTGCAAAATATGCAAATACAGCCCAGAAATATGCTGTTTCTCTTATCTCTGGAGACTTTATATGCTTTTATTTCTACTGATAGAATAACTAAATACTTATGTATATAAATAAGATTTAAAATAATTCACGATTTTAAAGGGATGTTATGAGTAGCTTTATGCCATGACCTTCTTTCTGTGAATTGTTTTATAAAGAATCTGTGCTTACTTACACAGGGGCAGAAGATTTTCGATTTCCTTAATAAATTACAAGTGTTTAGGGATAGTTTTCTAATAATAAAATGTTATCATCTACATGTATGCTGAAAGAAGTTAAGAAAACAATGTTGTTCCAAATTTTTTAATTTTAATTAAATTTAATTGTTTAATTTTATTTTAAACAATGTCTAGTTTAAGATTATGAACAATATTTTTAATATTACGACAAAATTATAACTATTGTAATTTTCTATTAATGCCCAAACTCCCCATTTACTTCTAGCTTTTACTAGCAGTGCCCATCTCTGTTTGAAGAACTAGGAAAGCAGCTGATGTGGTCACTGCTTTGCAACAGATTGCTCAATATGTGATTCGTCAAGAAATCGATAGCTTTCAGAGTCTAGGCATAAAGTCTTCAGTAATTTTACCAAGTTTAGTATCAAGTTGGAAACGATATTTGTGAGAAAAGTTTGGACATAAGCAGAAGTAGATTTGGTGACATGGTTATCTCCTATTTAACATCCATGGCACAATATATTGCCACACTATATTCTCAAGGACTTGGTTTCTGTAAAATTTTTAAAGAGGAGGACTTTCACTGTAACTATCAAGCAGGTTCAATCCTGAGAACGAGAAAGGATTTGCTCAGTGCTGAGGGCCTTGTCTAGCAAAGCTATGCAGCCATTGTGCACCACAATAAAATTAAGCTCCCGTACTTTGCTAAATGGAAGCCTAAGCCTGGTATCAGCACCTGAGAAATCAAAAAAAGCATGGCAGAAAGAATTGAAGCTGTAATTTACCTTCTCACATTCAGGAAAAAAAAAAAGAAAATCCAAAACTCAGAATTGTAAAGTACTTGTAGGAAATAAAGGTTCATATGTAGTTTACAGAACATATGTAGTTTATTTTGCTGCCCTCAGAAGAATGCATCTCAGAATTGCATATGGTTCTACAGGATCTCCTCAAAGAATATTTTGCATTGAGGGACTTGTGAGTTTTTTTCAGTGTGGAGTAGGTGTCTGTACACCACCACAGGATGAAAGAAACATTACAAGAAAAATTCATACACAAAATAACTACAACATAAAAGCAGAACCTCTTGCAATTTCTGAGGAAATATTCTGTCTTTTCTAGCTAAAACAAATTGTTATGCTCAGGGTCAAAGCATGATGTAACACAAACACTAAGAACACCTGTCTCTTTTGCCAACTTGAAATGTCAATTGTCTTCACAGGGATTCTGCTTCGTTTAAGTCTTGGAGAATCAAAAACTAATTTTAGCTGCTTATGTGATTTTTTTCAGTACCATAACAGTTAAGCACTTCATAGTTAGAGATACAAGGCAGTCTGAATGACTCAGCATATACTGTGCTTTTGGGGGAGAAACAACGTCGTAGGAATCTTTCTGAAGTAATGCTGAAGTTTCATCTGATGTCAGGAGCATGTTCATAGTCATTCCAGGCAGCAGCTCCTGAGGTAGCGGTCTAAGGAAAAGGGATATATCTGTGCACAGATGGTTAGTGGGTGTCCTAGAAGATTGCTAAGGCAAAGTCTTTCAGGCGTTGTGGCCAGTGTATCCAGAGCACAAATTAAGCCAGACAGAGCTTCATCCACATTTCCACCAGCTGCAACACTCTTGCAGAAGAATCTAGGACAGATGTTGCACTTGATAGAGCAGTCCTGCAATGACAGGAGTCTTCAGGTCACGTTTTTGCCTCCTTTCCCTTCTTCTTGGAGTTTGAATGTGCTGAGGTGACATACTGCAAAGGGGAGAAAAATCTAAAACATATATGCACCAAATGCAGGAATGAATACGTAAACAGCATGTCTTTAGGAATTCTTGTTACTTGTACATAACCTCCCTTTCTGAGGAACACTGCTACCGAAAAGCAACAAAAATGCTATATAATCTGATTGAAATATCAGTAGTAGTATTAGAGCACAATTAGGGCAGAGTTAGTTTGAGTGCTACATTCAATTAAAACTCCAAACCCTCTTTCTTGTAAAGGAAACATTGTCTTGTAAAGGAAACATTGATTCCAAAGCACGTTCTATTGTCAAAAGACAGTACAAAAGAAAATTTTACATTATCCTCTTTGAGGATTAATCTTATTCACTATCAATAGATCTTGAAAAAAATAAAGCTACTACATTAGATGACTTTAAAGGATCTAAAATACATCAGTAGTTTCTTCTTCAAAGGTAAGATTGAAAAAGTTACCAGGATCATACCTACAAGAAGAAATGGTGTAATACTAAAAAGTTACCAGTCAGAATTTTTACTTGTCTTTCTTCCTTTGATGTAAAAAAAAGTCTTCTGAGAGATGAATGTAGACTTAAAAACAGTGAAATTACTTAAGAAATATAGTGGAAGACTTAACTTTTTGACTTCTGCCCAATGTCCTAAAAGCTGCTGAAAATACTCAAGGCAATTCAGTGAAATGAGTTCAAAGTATTAAAGTCTAATCTGCAACTAGGACTTGAAATAGCCCTTTTACTTGAAAAGCTTTCTCCTCCCACTTCCATATTCCTCCTCTTCCTTTTGATGCCTTTCCATTCTCTCTCTTAAACTCAGTTATTTCCCCCATCTTTCCCACCTTTCAATGCTGAAATTCCTAAAGGTATTGCTACCTCACTTGTTTCCTTCTGAGCTGAGTCAACCCTTTCTCAGCTGCAATTCCCAGCAGTGAACAAGGAAATTCTGCTTGCAGAAATGCCATGTCAGCAGAGGGTGAACCTACTACTAGAATCTTGGAAATTATTAAAAAAAATTATAAAGATGAAAGCAAAACACTGTCAACACCACACACAAAAATGGACTGGTTTTGTATCCGTCATGGCTACTGATGTGCATATTAAATATTGAAACTGGATAAAAAAACAAAATTAAGAAATTCTTTGAAGAGTGATTTTTGATTAAGAATTTGACTTTGAAAAAAATATAAGCACCTCTATTGAATATTAGACGTTACATTCGCATAACAGTAAACATATTTAGGCTATCACAATTACAAATAATATCACAAAAATGTGCTCTAACCTTGAAATAATAATACAGCAGGAAATAACTGTCACGTATCTCCATGCTAATAATTAAAGTATCACAGTTAATGAAGTGCAAATAGTGTCTTGTGATAATATTTCAGCTATAATTGGAACTCTCTGGTGTTATCTATTTTCAGAGCCTTTTTTTAAAAAAAAAGTCCTGCTTTGTGAGGTTTACAGTACAAAGCTATAAGGGCTTTTTGTACCAATTTCAGTGGTTGGAAGATGAGAAGGAAATAGAACAGAGAGAGACAATAAAGTACTCTTGTATGCATTACTATTGAACTTATGAACATTTAGTGAGGAAATTAACGATTAACAAAGAGGTTGTTTAACAATAATCAAATAGTAATAACAGTGTAGATGACATTACTTATAAAGACTCTGTCAACTACAACTGTATTGAGTCAGTTATTTTAAGCTCTAAAATATACAAATATCTTAAAATATAGTGGTTTGATTTGCCATTACTACAGCTTTCATTTTAATGTGCTTCAAGCTAGTCACCTCCTTGTCAAAGCTTTCCAGCATATAGTCAATCCCCTCTGGGTTTTCTTGGATGTACAGAATAGATTTAACTCTGTCAGCAAAATAAGAAAAAACATCTGAAGTAAAAATATTTTGGAGGATACAGAAAAATGAAAATCAAGACCTCTCATGAAAGAAGAAAGAACCAGCTCTGTAGTTCTGTATACAGATTTCTTCATCCTCCCCTCATCTGTGGAGGACTTCATTTGAACCCCCTTCTGGACATGCTATGTAAGTAACATCTGCAAAGAACATGGGCATCACTGAAACAAAAAAAAGCTATGGTTCTTTGCTGTGCATTGACTGCAAAGAGTTTCCAATTAGAATTACAGTTCATCAAGACAGTGCCAGCAGGCTTCTGGGTGGTTAAGCCTCCAATTTTAATTGAACTGCCTTTAGCTGGTGATAAGATCTGTCTTTCTAAACAGGCAAACTGCATAGTTCCTGTAGCAAGTTAAATTCAAGTTAGGTTTGCATTCAGGATAATTACATGGAGTTGAATCTAATTGATTTAGTTGAAATGTGTATTTTATTCACCAAACTGCTACTAAACTTAATTCTTTTCCTTAGAGTATCCTGCTTTTTTCCATTTCCTATTTCTCTCCTTGTCTATTTTTCATTTTTGTCATCATGTTGTTCCTTTTGGAATAATTAATACACAAGGAGTAAAAGATGAGAAGAATTCTTGAGTTGAAAATAAGAGGCTTTTCAGAGTTTCCATACATATGGAAAATTAGTTTAAAGATTAAATCTAATTCACATTATCCATTTCATACTGTCAAACCCATTCAGCATTCTGAAATTTAGAGAAATATATTGCACTGATTTATGAAATGGTAATCTCAGAGTTCACTGGAGTTTTCCGGCTTCCTATGGAACAAAGGAAGGAATGAGTGAATGTATATTTTTCAAGACATTAAGTAACTAAAGCATATTTTTAAAACAAGTGCTCTCCAAGAGTAGCATATCTGTCTTTAAAGGTACAGAGTCATTCCACTATAATAAACACATCAGCCATGTATAAATAGAAGTGTAATATAATCTTTGGGGGGGGTGGGCAGAGGAATGAAGGAATGTACTCTTTGTATATCATCACATGAATGACATTATAATAGTAATGAATCAAAATTCTTAATTAAAGAAGTATAAAAAGGACACTTTTTAACTACTACAGGTTATTGTTAAAATTCACAAGGTGTGATCAGCAAAATATGAAACTGGCCGCAACTGTATGTGGCGTCATTAAGCTATTAGCGTTAAGAAATCATCCCATCCCTATCAAACAAAACAGGTAAGCACAACTGTTACTTTGAGTGCTTTAGTAATCTTCTCTGTTGTTTATTATATTCATAAAGAAAAGAGGAGATGACCAAAAAAGTATATCTTGCTTTCTGTCTGCATTGCTGTGCAGGTATGTCTGACAACAAAATAACCTGTCCGTTATATCCTGGCTCTCTTGCACAAGGAGTGCTATTTAGCTAGAGGCCTAATTTGCAGCTGATCAAATATATGGACATATCATTATTTTTCAGTGATGGTGAGAAAGTAATTATTGATCTTCAGTTGCAAAATCAATATTCAGAGTGAAAAGAGGATTTTTGAGACAGTCAGCAACAGAAGCTAACACATGCAGCAAAAATGTTTAGTTACTTACAGTCATAGTGTCCTTTCCAAGTTTGTATCCCAGGTGATACCAGATCCGTCCCAGCTGAAGGATGGTCAAACTGCTTTTATGACCCCTTCTGCAATGGTGGAGGAAGCCTAGAATTATGCTGTTCATTGAAATGAGACCAACAAAATTCATTGCAAAGTTAGAACACAATATCTCCAAAGACTAAGTTTTTTCTTGACTATTTATTTCTTCCTTTTTATGTTTGCCTTCTTTTTGCTAGCAGTCGAGTTAGATGTTAATGGAAAAGCCATTAAAAGAAACTATTATCATATGAAGTAAAAATGAATGCACTCAAGTGGAAAAGGAAGACTTATCGATCAATTTTCAGGTACATCTTCTTCTCTGACACTTAGCAACAAAGGGAATGCATTTTTATTACTTGGCCAGATAGTTCAGATTTCTGTTCACTCTTAGTAAAACCCTTTTTTTATAACATTTATAAAACTTTATTACAGAGTTATGAGAATAAAATTAGATTTCATAACTCACATGAGATCTTGAGGGACCTGCATCTGTAAGCTTTAAAATCATTATTAAACTTAATGCATCTATTCTGATAAAATGTGTGTTTCTTCTCATTTCTCTGAAAATTTTAACCATATTTTTTCTTTCCTTGGACAGGTGAGATTGGCAATCATTAAAAAAGTTATTTTATTTTTTAAAAATCCAATAATTGTAACTAGTTGATGTTAAAAGCCAGTTAGAATTTACTGGCATATTCTTTTGAGGGTCTTCAATTTTAAGCTAAATCACTGCATAGTTGATTTTACTTGTACTTCCCTGTGCAATTAGCATGTTTTAGGAAGATAGTTGCTGTTCTTGTAAATGTATACAGAGTAACTACAAGCAAGTATTTATACAATCTGTCTCAATAAATAGTTAAGCGACTGGAACATCAAGAAAGAGGTATTCCCAGTACTGAAGGATATACCTGAAGTATGGCGAACAGAGGTTCCTCCAGAGGAATATTCAGAGTTTGGAGCCCAGTCTAGATTCTCCAAACTAGCCCCGCAGGATCCTGTCTCTATTTACTGTACATACAGCTGAAAGAGATCAGTTGCACAAATTAGATTTTTCAAGTAGGTACCAAAATCTAGGTGATAAGATTACAACAAATTTTTGAAAAGTCTTCTTGCAAAATCCTGTCTCCTGTGTTTTGAAGTTTAGTACAAACATTTAAAATGTATATTCTAAAATACACGTCTCCTGAAAAAGAGAAGACTTATTCTAGCTCTAGATTTGAAAAGTGTAAGTAAACTAGGGCAAATGGTGTTATTTACTTTATATTAAAAAACTTTACTCATTAAACATACACTTCTTTTGAAAGCTAAGAAATGTTTTAAAATTAGAGATACCAGGCAACATCCTCACCAGAGGTAAATTAGAAATGTTACACTTAAGTCAACTACGCTATGACTTCAAACCTTTTAATTGAAAACAGATGTTTCTTTTTTGGACTGTTATTATGGAATGAGGTTTCTGTATTATACAGATTCTAGGATCCATCTACCCCATTATTCTGAAAATTCCCTTCTATTCAGGTCATCTCTGAGTTTAAAGACTCTCTTCAAACCTCAGCTCAAACCATGACACATCAGATGATTTGTTCTTCTTTCAACTTTTGCTGTTCACTCTTTGGATTTTCTTTTCCCCCAGAATTCCCTCTTGTCACACTTCCACAACAAAGTCTTATTTCCAAAAGCAGTAAAACCCTAAGGTTATACTAAATGGATTAAGGGGGGTTTTCTCTGTTAAAAATACTGGAAATGCGCTAGTGTTTTCAAGAACAGATTATAGCCCAATTCATGTTGTTCTGACTACTCATGGGTTGCTTTTTTTAAATTATTCAGATAATTTTTTAATTATTATCATAGATAGTGTGTTGTCTGCACTGAGGCTATCTATATATTTATGTTACCACAAAGTTCAAGCAGGAGATGCAGTCTGGGAGAGAATTGAACTTACAAAATTAATGTTCTTCTTTTCTCTTAAGTTATTAAAAGTTTTCTCCAATCCTTAGAATTCTGTTAAGTAAGGCTGCATAAAACTGGTTACCTAGAGGGGAATATAGAGATATTTATTTCCAGAATCCATAGCTGAAATAATTTGGTCCCTGAATGGGACTGCCAAACCAGAAAACAAAAATTCAGAGTCATGGCTATGCCAGCCTCTTCCATTACAAGTTTCTTCAAGCCGTAGAAGGAAACAGCACAAGATTCTGGATAGGGATTATTCAGATCAAAAAATAAATTAAAAAAAGGAAGAAGAATTTAAAAAAGAGGACTAATAAGGGGTCAGGGAGAAAATTCTTTTCCTTACTGTCTGAAAATATATACTGAAGGTGGTCATATCCAAACATAAATCTAAACACTAGAATTTGAAAAATCAAGGTACACATTCCCTACAGTTGTGGATATTTGCATACGCCTGCCTATAACAAGTTTCAGATCACAGCCTATTTTCCAGCAGAAGTTCTAATTTATTAATTTATTTTAGCAGAATTGGCTCATCTATTATCATGAGAAAACAGTTGTTAACATGTGATGTGGTATATCCTTACACTAAAGACTAAACAACTAGGTCTTACTAATATGGCAAATTTCACTACTGTGGATAACATACATAGATACTCAAAACGTTGCTGAAATGTGGTAAGGGAATGGCAGTATTGGTTTTATGCACTAGGGGTAAAGTTTTCATGTAGCTTAATGCAATTTTTAATGTAGGCTTAATAAAGCTTTTCCAAATACACAAACTACTTGACTGAAAGCTATGGTTCTTTACCTTGTATTACTTAGTATGATTTAAACAGACATAACTCAATAGTCTAGATGTGTTGTGTTTTAATTTAAATAGTTTTGATCTCATTATTTTAGATTTTAGTTAAACTTTTGAGGGTATATTAGGAAAAAAATCAATCAAAAGGGAACAAATAAGTTCTTAAGTCACTTTGATTCTTAGTCTGTTAGATCTCGTTATTAAAAATATTAAAGAGCAATCATTTTCTACAGAAAGAAGCCAAACTTGACGCCCACAGTGTTCTGTTATATAGATAGCAGCAAGCGGACAATGGCAAGTCTATGATCTTCGTACTATTATAAGATAATTGAACATGATGGGGTTATTCTAATGTAACTGAGAGGAGAGAGAGGCCCAGTCTTTTGAATTTCCTATTTAAAAATCATGAATGAGAGTAGTTTTAATTAGAGGGGTTTCTATAATGGAATATAGTTTTGATTATTCTAGAAGGCCAGGCTCCCTGACAGACAAGAGTCTTCCTGACATTTCTGAGGCACAAAACTGGGAAGATCATATAGATGTGACAGAAGGAACCATGGCTTCTCATTTTGGAAAAATTTTAGTCTTGGAGTCATTTTAAAACACTTCAAGGCAGTGATGATACAGAGATTTGTACTCATTACAGCATAGTTTTATTGGATATAAAGATTTATGCCAGGCTGGTATAGTGGCACACTACAGATTTCTCTACAGAAAACAGAAGCTAGTAATACGTATCAAATAATCTCCAAGTAAAAGTATGGGTAAATCTTTAGAGTCCATTACTGTCTACCCTGAGGTGTGGGCAGTGAAAACCTTGACACACTTGCATGCATATTCAAGAGTATTTCCCAGGTATTTTGTTTACATGAGTTAACTAAACATGGTTAAGTGTATGACTCCCACCAGAAAGAGAATTCAAGTATATGACTTGTCAAAGGAGTTAAACTAGGAAGCTGTTTAAAAGATTTACAGAATCATAATCTTATAACTTCAGTTTTCCTGTGGTGTATTAATTGAATAAAATAATTTAGTGGTTTTTTTCAAATAACCATATATAATATGTGCTGTTTAATGAATGAAGGACAATGAAATCTATTCTTCTTGTTCTGAATTTTTTTCACATATTAACTTTTATTTATAGAAGTTATTGTATTTAAATCAAGGGAAGCAGTAGTGCGCTTTCTGTTATGAGCAAGGCTTTCAAGTATAAATAAATGCATGCTTTTTATATTGGGGAATAATTTTCATACCTTAATATGACACTTATGCATGTTTGCCGTATTTTACCTAGAGTTATTGCAGGATCTATAGATAGTAATTTGTAGCCTTATACAAGACAGATTAAATGTGGTTGGTTTCTTTGCCACTAAATTGAATTTTCTATTTGTTATGTCTAGATGACATGATTATTAATTCCAGTGACAACTAGATTTGGCATGGATGTAATGTATTTCTGTGCTATTGTTGCTGTATATATATTCTTTACTATTTAAACATTTGAATAGAGCTTTGTAAAGCTTAGCTTATAGAAATGCTTTATAAAGTTGACTCTGACTCCAGCCACAAAGCATACAATGTCTGTAAAGTAAAGAAAGATACCATAGCGTGACAGAACACAATGGTGTCACAGAACTTAGACAGGTAACAGTTGTTTCACACTGATAACATCAACCTGAGTCATGACTAAGCAATCTTTTCTGCCAGTTGTTACCTTAATGCACTTGCACAGGAAAGTATTTTCACACAAGAAAATACTGGACTTGTTTATACACAACCAACCAGTGAGAACAGTAAGATCACACATTTGCTATTAAGCATGTACTTGCCTACTCTTCAGCTTTGAAGCATCTTAAAATCAAATGCAGGTTCAAAAGCAGGATCAGGGCCTCTGCCAAAAAGGACTTACAGCTCTGGTTAATTCTATACAGAATAGGTGTAATTTAAAGTCCAGTGAAATAAATTGCAGGGGGTTTTAATGGATCATTTGGTTTAGATCTAGTTGCAGAAACAGTTCCCTTGCAATACGTTCATACTTTGTAAAGCATGTACTGTGTGTCCTTACACAGTCAGGATCTGAGCTTGAAGCTCAAATTACGAGTTTAAAAAATTTGGTATAGTTACAGAAATTTAAAAAAAAATCAAAGTACATCTCAAAATCATTTACATACAGCAATTAATGCAGGAACAGTGTTAAAATAGAGGAGGCAGTGTAGCCAAGAAGCAGCATCTCTGGCGGACTTTTACTTACAGTACTTGACTACTTTGGATATACTAAATTCACGCAAAATCTTAAATGCAAAAAAAAATTCCATGCCATAGGTGGCCATGGCTTCTTATGCTTCTTTTTTTCTCCTATTTAAATCGTAAACTTTATTCATTTTTCAGGTTCAAGCAGAAATTGAACCTTTCTATAGAGTTATAGCTACTCTGATTTAGTCTGAGTTTATATCTCTATAAAGAAATATGAAACCTTAACATATTGGCATGTTTAATACACCTATACGTAATAGAGGTTCTTAATGTTATTTGATTCATGCAGTAGTTTTATTAAATTAAAACTAATTTATAAATTTTATTAAAGTTATTGCTTTAAAGGTGATATTAAAACTTATTCGATAATAATTGTAGCTTTTTCTATAGGAAGGAGAGTATGCTTTTGGTCCTCAGTACCTACAAAATTTCAGCAAATTGTACAAATTCCTTCTGATATTTTTGTTACTTCTACTATGGTAATGATCCCTGAATAGACAGAGAGAAGTTCCTTCAATTCCTTTCCATTTCAATCTTCAGAGGTTCTGCCATTCAGCAGCTTGCAGGAGTGGGCTCAGGAGAAAGACCTCCAAGATATGAAAGGTTCAAAATTTTTTATTCTTCAAAAAAGGACTGGTGGAATTCAAGTTGTTTTTACATTGATCACAGTACTTGTAAGAGTCTCTACAGTATATTAAAAGCTACAACTGTTATTAAGACAGGAAAGGCATTTCTGAGACACATCTGCAATATCAAGGGACAGTACAACAGAGCACAAGCATATTACATGTAAATATTTTAAACTGTAAGTGTCAGGAAATAGTATTGCTTTTCTAATATTTCATTTCTGTAACAGCATACACAAAATGCCAAGAATGCTTAGAGCCCCTACGCTCAATAATATGACAGCAGCTTTTTTGTTCACAATTCTTAAGATACAGAATATGATCATTATAGATTTTTGCATTATGCTGACATCTAGAACTCACAAGGAAAATACATCAGTGGTCTATGATGACAGTAGAAGGAGACTTTTAAAACTGAAAAGAAAGCACTGTTAGGAGCCTACGTAAATATGTTTTAGTTTTTTAATTGCCAAGAGGTGAATAGGGAGGCTGTGCCATGATATGCCTCCATCCCGCACAAGAATGATGCAGCATTTGAATAATCCTTAATTAGTCATTTTTTTTTGTTATTGTAGTAGTATCTCATCACAGTTGACACCTAGGCCCAAGTATCCTGAGTGTGAGAGTACATAAAACATATAACCCTGGAGGGCATCTCTTTGGAGTCCAGAAATAAGGTACATGCTATAACTCTACTAAAAGTAGTTGATCAAATTATCGTGGCTCTCCACCATGTTGTTACGCTCTCTACTTCTTGTGCCTCAGAACTCCCTCTCATTTCACAGCTAGATCCTTTCCACATCCTGTGCTTTCTTCTCCTCAATGAGAGAAGTGTTTATTATTAGACAAAGAGAAAAAGCAAGAGGTATTAAACAGCCAGAACAATTGGGTAGGTGTGGGTAACTCTTAGCAAAATAACACTCTCACATTCCACAAAATCTTCTGTTCTTGCCCAACACTTTGTTGGACTGACTGGAAGACCAAATAATTTCAGAGAATTGTCAAAAACACAGCTTTTCTGAGCTGTAGTACCTGCCATTTACACCTCACTACCTAGTGCAGCTGAGAAGGACCTGCTGACTTTCCCCCTTCCCTTTAAAGAGGTAAGGAAACACTCCTCATTCACCTGGATCTTAACATGTCCTAAAGACTTATTTTTGTTAATTACATGGAAGGGGTTCCCCCAATTAGGGACAAATCACTTAAGAATCAACCTCCATGATACCAAGTCCTTAACAGTAAGGCCAAGCAGAACCTTTGTGCAACTCCAGGACATAGGCAAGATCCACAACCACAGCAAGGCATAAAGCAGAGTGCTTCAGGGGCAGTGCATGGGTCCTGTGACCGGCAGAACCCCCTCGCAGATGGTGCAGCACAGTACTGCGTGGCAATGGACCTTCCCATGAAGCTTCCAAACCACAACAACTGGCTGAGAGTTCTGGTGGCCACATATGTCACCTTCAGCCCTGATGGCACGGAACTCTTAGTCAACATGGGAGGGGAGCCGGTCTATTTGTTTGATCCAACATACAAAGCAACCATACACCTTCCTCCTCCCAAAGAAGTGCTGTATTTCATGGGAAGTGCAGAACGGAAAATCCTCTACCAATGGAGTGTCGGACGGTATCCATCTCCACAGAAACGGCTTCCGCTTGTCTGAAGGAAGAGCTCAGTCCCCACGAGGAGTTACCTCCCTCTCTGGAGAGAATCAAGCAGCAAGTCAATGAGACCTTTGCATGCAGCCGTGGACTGGAGCCATCCAGCTCCACCGCAGAGCAGCCCAGAAAGCGAGGCGCGTTGCTGCTCCTGCCCCGCCGCCGCCGCCAGGTGGCGCCTCAGCGCCGGCGCCCGCCGCCCGCGGGAGAGGTGAGGGGGCGGGACCTTTGCTCGAGGCGCGCGCCCGGCTCAGGGGGCTCCGCTCCGCGGGCAGGGGAGGGTCGGCCCCTTTGCGTGAGGGTTGCTGAGCAGGCAGGGGTGTCTGGCGGGTTCGAGCAGATGGTTCCTGCGTCTTTGCAAGCAGCTGTCAGACTGCCGGCCAAATACAGACACGCGATCACTGCGTTAGGAGGGGAAAAAGTACAAATAAGCATCCCTGGGTTTTTCTGATGGAGTCCATGAGTACCCAGTTCATGACCCGGGCTCCTCGGTTTTATTCTGCAGACTCCTAGGTTGCTTGCAGTGAGTCGAGGTAGAGGAAAGTTACAGAATCACAGAGGGAGCTGAATTGGAAGGGACCCACAAGATCATTTGAGTCTAGTTCCTGTTCCTGTATAGGACAATCCCAACATTCACACAGTGTGTCTGAGTGCATTGTTCAAATGCTTATGGAATATTATTAGGCTTGGAGCTGTGACTGCTTCCTTGGGGAGCTGTTCCAGTGCTCCACTACCCTCTGAGAAAAGAATCTTTTCCTAATATCCAACCTAAACCTCCCCGGCACATCTTCCAACCATTCCCTCAGGTGCTATCTTTGGTCACCAGAAAAGAAGAGCTCAGGGCCTGCTCTTTCTCCTCCCCTTGTGAGGAAGCAGTAAACTGCTATGAGGTTCCCCCTCAGTCTCCTCCGGGCTAAGCAGACCAAGTGACTTAAGCCGCTTCTCATAGGAGTTCCCCTCTAGTCCCTTCACCAGCTTTGTGGCCTCCTCTGGAAGATGTTGAAGTTGAATGACAGAACAGAGATTTACTGCATCTGTCTGAGGAAGGAATTCCCTTTCAGATGCTGGATAACACCCCTCCAAAATGGCTCGGAAACTATGGTCCTTACAGTGTAGGAATCCCCAGTTCATGTGTTTCAGTGGGCTGCTTCTGACTCGCTAGTTGTGTTTTAGAAATCTCCACCAGATTTTTCCTAATTGTTCCCAAATGCATAAGTAAAGCTTCTCTTCTAGATGGGCACACACTTACACATCTTCTATGGCAGGAGAATAGTATGGTGAGCTATGTAATTGCCTTGGGACTTTAAGGACCACTTTAATGTGCTGTGAAAGTGCAGAGGGCAGAACATGACCTGTACTCAGGCAGCGGTGCGGCAACTGTGTTGGCTGGATAATAAAGGTTTTATGGTTTAATGTCTCTTCTGTTGAAGCCTTCTTGGCCAGAGGTCTGTACTTGTATCTTGATCTATGGTTGCACTAGAGGTTTAATGACTTAGATGTGTTTCAAATATGAATTCATTAGCCCCTTTGCATACAGTGAAAGTTAGAGCAATGGTATTTACTTCTTGGGTCTTGCTTTTGGAGTTGTAAGGCTGGAAGGGACATACTCTGGGGCATCTTTGCTGACATCAAAATAGCTGTGCTCATTTGTACCAGCTGAACCTGTGTCTCTGTACAGTCAAAGCCTATATGTGGTTTCTTTTTAAGTAGAGGAGAGGATGTCATCTTGGTCAGATAAAGGATTCATTGTCATTAAGTAGAAGCTTTGTTTATGCTGTACTCTTGGCTTCTTGTGTTACCTGGGGTAAGCACATAATTCCCTTACACTTTGTCTATAAATTGAGAACAATTCTTTCCCTTCTCACATGGGTATTATTAAGTTTAATTCAGTGATGCATAAAATGGGATAAATACTTAGATTAAAGTTGGTATGCAGAGTGTCAGACAGAGTATAAAAATAAACACATTTTAAAGCTATGGACCATTTCCTCAGCAGGGTTAGGTTGAAATGTTTTTTTTTAAACCAGCCTATACAAGAATATCAGGTTTTGCATATTGGAGATGCTGTGAAGGCTGGATGGAATCTGTAAATGTTATTTATTAATGGTCTCTATTAATAGAAGGAAAAAAAGCTTGTGTTAAATTTTTCAAATTGGCATTGGATTTAAAGCATAAATAAGTTTGATTCTGCTGGCTGCACATAAATAGGTCACCATCACTACTATTCTGGTGGGCGCCTTTGCTTTGACAACACTGCAAATCTTGAAGAGTACAAGTATATGCAGCTCCAGTATACTTACTTTATTAAAAAAAAACTATGTGTGATACTTTAAAGGAAGTAGTAATAAAGCTGAGGAAACACCAAAGTATCTGCAGGCTACTTGGCTTTGGTTAAATGACTTTATGTTGAATTCATATATATGTTACTTGCCCAGTATAATGTAGAAGAGCATTTATTTACTCTGTCATGCTGGGTGACCCACTTATTACTGTCCCATATTAAATCACGAGGAGGATGAACACTATCTCCAGATGAATATTTCACTGCTCTCCAAGGATTTTTGTCTTTGTGAAATATTCCGCAGCTGCTGTATATGGCTGAGCTATTCTCCTAGCTGTGGTTGGATGGGAAAATTAGTTTTGGCCCATGCCATCAAGACCTTTAAAAGAAAAGGCCTGAGGGAGAGTTTTTATTTAATAACCCTTTACACTCCTGCATAGCAATCCAGTGCATCAGTACAGCCAGAAATGGATTTGCGCAGCTATGAGAGGAATTGCTTGGTGTGCAAAGGACAGTCCAGCTTAGAGGTGGGTTAACAACAGCACATCCCTCCAGTCCTGGGCTGGCAGAACTCGATGGAGAGTCTGTAAAACGCTTCTGGTCTGGAGCAGTGCTGTAATAACACACTGCAGGTGTCTTTACTGTCCTTTGGATTTTTGCCTGTCACACTTTTATCTAACTCAGGGTAACTAGCTGCTCTTTCATAATCTGTATATAAATGGGTGGTTATAGAGAAGGGATGCCACTCAGTAGAGTGTTTCATGCTCAAAATAATGTTCTAGATATAAGCAGAGCACCTCTTTTATACTTCTTTGATTACTTATGTTCTCTGCTTTTTTTATATTTGATTGGTCCATTTCTCTTCAGTCTCTGTGACCGTCAATGAGTGTCTGGGTGACAGAGTAATGCAAATAATTTGCTTGACAGAAAAGCATCACCTCTTACTAACACAGGCTATTGATACTGCAAACATTCATTATTCACTCCCAATATATTGAAGAGGATGTATGTGCTCGATTTTCAGACAGACTGGTGGATGGTGCTGGCATTAGGCACTCAACAGGCTTTAGTTTAAGGATATCAGTATTGGAGTACACATAGCAAGAAGATGTTGTCTCCAGACGTCTTGCCTATAGGCAGACATCCTCATCAAATGGGGAAAGAGTACAAGGGAAAATGAGGTGGAAACTGCAAGTCTATCTTAGGCATATAGAAAAGCATGTAAGCTATGCTAAGTGATACTCTGAGAGAATCTGATTTATTCCTTCCTTCCCCCCTTGTACTGTAGGTGATGACAATCTATTCCCCCACCCCAAGGGTTTATATAAATATATCCCTTGACTCTGAGGGCAAGTTTACTTTTTCCTCTCTATTCTTTATACCTATTTGCAACTCTCTCTGATAATTTGCTAGGACATCTGTTCTTTCTCTTTCCTCAGTATATATTTTTAATTACAGTATTCAACTTTTGCTCCCCTATATCCTTCAGAAATATTGTATTTGTCTTTTGCTCAACCTGTTGCTATATATTGTTTTCTTCTTTCATAGAAGAGTAAGTTGGGTGAAGGGAAAGCTACGACTTCATCTTTGTGCTTTCTCCTGTTTTGTGTTATTTTGTTCTGCTAGACAAACTATCTTTGATTTAGTGGGGTTGAAGTATGAGTGCATAATAGATTATCTGTCGCTAGACTAAATCAATCATGGTTAACAGTGTATTGACAGAATATATAGCAAGTATCCTTGACCTGATGTTGAAAATACTTGTGATCAATGTCATTTGGTTCTTGCTGCTGCTTGGCATGGACTTTGGGGCAGAATGTTCTTTATAAGCTTTTTTATTCTAATATATGTAATAATTTTCTCTCTGTGTGAGCCATTTTAAAACTAATACAGGTCTCCATTTATGGAGTACAGAAGAAACTGGCCAGGCATGTCTCAGAGCTTTAAAAGTAAAAGAGAGAGGAACTTTTATGCTTTCAATAGAAACCAGCCTTTAAATGCTGAGGTTACAGTGAGATTTTTCACTATAGATAGGCTGCCATTTAATTACCCAGACCAGGGTGTTTTACCTTTTAATTTCTTGTATCTAATATGGTGTGTTGTTGGAGGGAAAGTATGGCATTGGTCTTGTCCATTATGGCAGCTCCTTTCTTCCTTTATTCATTTTAACCATTTATGCTCAAACATTTCTCTCACACAGCCCTGGGCACTTTTAATAGCATTTTTTCATATTAAACCAAAATGTCCCTGCTGCTTGGTGCATAGCATTAGTGCTGTAATATTTTCTGTTGGAGGAGGAGTGTCTTTTCCTTCCTAGGTGAGAGTCTTCTGGTATTTGCCCTGTGCTTCTGCACAAAGGAGGGTGCTTAGCTACTTGCAAAAGCAGTCAGGAGGTGTCAGGGTCAGACTAAACTTTTGCTCTCAGTTGCAGTGAACAGCTGAGGTATGTGCTCAATGATATTTTGCTCCTAGTGATTCTGCTGTTTATGTCTGAATTGAGAAATCAGAACGGCAATTACATCTGAACTTATATATAATATTATATTATATTATATTTATATATTATATATTGTATATATTCAATATTATATTGAATTATATATGAACAGCCCAGCTGAACTGGCTGGTGCTTAAGTTCCACATGTGCTTAATTGCTGTGCTGAAGTGGGAGCTTATTTTGGGTCTATATGTGTCTTTAGAAAGATGAAATGGTGAAGTAAGTAAAATAATACTAACAAGTGAGAAATAAAAGACTTGGAAGAATGTTATAGACATACTTTGCTACTTCATAAGAAATGTATTTGGTAAGCTTCTAGGCAAGCAATGTCTTTGCTCTAGTTTGGCTTGCATTTTATGGACAAATGGAAATATATTCTGCTGATCGTCAATGTAATTACATCTTCTTTATCTTCCTTATCAACGAATACATGTATTAAAGCAAGAATGACTGAACCTCTACTAGAATGGATTTTTTCTTCATTGTTAACTGGCTTGTTTTGTGAAAATGCTTTATTGTGTTAACTCTTAGTCCTGGCATCTGAATTACTTCTATTTGCATAATCAATGATATGTTAATATCTTGTCTGCTCCTTATCTCTCGAACAGGGAAAATATGGGTTTTGAAATATATGGGGGTTTCTGTAGATCAGTTTGTAAATACATGTTGTTGGCAAGGTCAAGGCTATAGTTCACTTTTTATTGGGGTCAGAATTGAAGAGGTTTATGGTGATTCTTAACTCATGATCTCCAGTATTTGTTTCAATTTCTCGCTTGATCTATGCAACAAAGAAGAGCTCGTAGCACAAAGTTGGGATCGTGGTGCTGTTGGCCCAAGGACAGTCTCTCCCAGCATCAGGAAACCACATGACAAATGTAGAATCCCGAAAGATTTGCCGCACATCTGCAGCCCGGCTACACAACTGTTTCTAGTTCTCTGTAGTGGGCTCAAGTTATATGTGCAGCATTTAGCATTTTAATAGATGACAGCACCTTCAGTTTCTTTTCTAGCATTGGGATTCTGGCCTCTGAAATACTTGGGTTTGTGAGAAAAGTAATTCACAGGTGATTATGGGAAGCAGAAATTCCCCCATGCTGTTTTTTTTTTATTTGTTTTGTTTTGTTGTTTGGGGTTTTTTTTAAGTCTTATAGCAAGCTGACCTGGACAAAACCTGTCTCCAAATAACATATCAGTTAAAATCTCAACATGAAGGAACAGCCAGGTGCTTTAGGGTTGATCTCAAACCATATATCCCACTCCTATTGTCAGTCATGTTTCTGCTCTGTTCATTAACAGAAATACTGACATTATACCCAGTTATCTGTGTGCTACAGTGGGGAGGATAAACTGGGGGTGTTGGAATGACTATGTCAAGCAAGCAGATGATGGTTTGCATCTGGAGCCTCACATGGTATTTCAGACGACCAGAGCCCAGCTTCTGCTGTTATGAAAACAGGTGAAAACCCTGAGCTTTTCTCACTATTTCAAGATGTTGAGATGTGAAATATGTTTTGTTCCCACAGGTATTGCTAATTGGCTGATTTTTTTTTGTGAGAATTCCTGCATGCATGCAAAAGAGTAATTATGTGAACCATATTCCTAGAAAAGTTTCAGACATCATTCTTAGGTGAAACAGTATCAGGTAATATCAGCTGATTTGTGTGTGGACAGAGAAGCAACAGATCATGCTGTAAGAGGACCATGTATTGGAAAACTGCAGGGTTCCAGCAGATTTATCCCTTGGGACAAAGCTGTGGTATTAGGTAATTCTGTGTCCTTGTGCATTTCTCATGATATAAGTGCCAAGCTTCTGTGAGCAGGCAAAAATTTAAGGAACTTTGAGCAACATCATAAAAAGACTTTGGATTACTCCTTTTGCCAAAAACTCCTAATAAATGAATGAATTCAAAACAAAATGTCATTTATCGTGAGAATTTGTTGTCAAGCATAGAGTAGTCGGACTGAAAACACAGGCAAAGAAACTGCATTTTACATACTTTATATTCCTCTCATGTCAAGAATTTGAAGATACCTATCTGTTTGGGTATTTTATTTCCTTTTTGATTTTTTTTTTCTTAGCTGGATTTGTAGTATCCATATATTCCTCATGTCCAGACCAGTAGAACTGAAATATGGGCCTGGCTCTTTGTGAGAGCCATGATGGAGTTTTATAACTCCTTTGCAAAGTTTCACGTCTCTAGATGCTAAACCAGGGACCTACATCTCCATTTCAGAAAAATGAGCTCACAGCATGCGTACTGTGTGTTTTACATACCAATCACACCTATCATCACTGTTCAGCACACATGCAATGCACTCCTCTATTTTGCTTGCCTCAAGTCTGAGGGAAGCTAGGTTGTAAGAAAGTGTTTAAGTTTTTGTTAATGCATTCACTGTAGCGTAGTGTACCCAACTGTTCCTTCTAGCCCTCCAGGAGCCCAAACATGAAAACAGTTTTGTGATGTCCAAATAGTACAGCACTGGCTTTACAACAAGAGATGAAGGAGCTCAAGTGGAGAACCCTGATCGTTGTTTATGGTAAATATGAAACAAATAAACACATAATACGGTAACAAATGTCTCTGGACAAATTATTATTTCTTTTCATCTGCATGAAGTAAAGACTGAATTTGTGTAAAATAACAAATCAGACTTCATGACTTATTTACAATGACAGCTTTATGGTTTTTGTCCTCTTTCTTTAGGATAAATGGCTATGGTATTCATACAAGTAAGGCAGATGCTTGATGTTTTAGATTTTTCACCTTTTCTAGGCAGAAAAATGCTTTTTCATGTAGCAGTCAAACAGCTGCTTCTTTTTATTGCTATAAAAGTAAATCAGAGCTTGGTGGCAGTTTCAGGAGGGAGAGAAAGAAGTGGATGTTTTGAATAAGTAATATCATTATCTGAGGTTATGACAGAGGTGGTGAATGTGCATATGATCTTACAGGAGGATGTAAACTGAAGACAAAATACAGTGACTTTGGAAACAACAGCTTTCTATTATGGGATTTTTAGATTTTGTCTGGAGCTTTGGTACCGGTTGCCAAAATAGTAGTGAGGATGGGTTGTTAGGTCACAGATTTGACCCAAAATTTTTCTATTTCTTTTCTGTTTATATTGGAGATAGCCAAGAACTGAAATGTGGGCTCTTGTTTTCAGCTGTTTTTTGCTTTTCCACATTCGTCTTCATGTGTCACTGTTCCACTGTTGATTCCCTTGTTGTCCATTCAGTAATACTCTCATAAGAGGCTTTATGAAGAACTCAACCATTTTTTTTTTCTTAGTGGATTACGTGATTACTGATCTTTGTCTATATACAAAGTACAAGTGCATCTCCTTCCCTTCACTCCATCTCTTCTGGCATCTGCTTGTTTCTCAAATGACATTTGTTGTCACACCACCTCTTCCAGCCACCTCTGTTTATCCTTTCAAGAGTTCACAATACTCACACCAGTCCATTCCTCAGGACCTGCGTATAAGTATATGCTTCTTTCCCAATGCTTTCCCTACAGAATTGTCCCTCAAAAAAACCCACCTCATCTATCCATTTTTTAAACACCTCCAGGGATGGTGACTCAGCCACCTTCCTGGGCACGTAAAGCCACCTTCTGTTATTACAAATATTTGGTAATGGCATGTTTACCATTTCTGAAAGAAAATGTTTAGTAGGGTCGAATTTGGTCTAACCGTGGCTCAATTGAAATGCCACTACAAAGCAGATTGCTCGTTCCAGCTTGGAACCAGCAAAATTGTTGAAGAAAATAATGAAATCTGACAGTGGCAAAAGTGAAACTGAAGTGGGATCACTGTCATCCACCCTAAAACACAACACTCTAGAAAAAATGATTGTAGAATATACAGTACAGAAATGGTCGTCTGTCATCTAGTTTCTCAGTAAGCTTGCGTGAGCCTGACAAGGAGTTTTAATCTGAGCCAAATATGGTTAAAGTAAAGTTTGTCTAGGTTAAAAGGGAAAAAATAACAACTCTCTGTATTAACTTGTAGAGCTCGAAATGTTCATAACGATAACATTCCAAAGAAGCAAGATTGCCAAAGACATGAACAAGTGCTAATCCTTCTCATGCTTAACCCAAAGAGTAGTACTGAAATGTTGCTTCTTTGTCATTCTTGAGGGTTTGGGGGGAGGGTGTTTGGATTGATGTGAGATTTTTTTGGTTTGGCTGAGATATGGAGGTACAGTGACACTCTACTGGAACTGAAACAGCTACCATCATATAACATTTCCACATTTTCTTGGCTACATTATTGGGATAATTTTCTTCAAACTTCTGAATGAGGCTTAATTTTGTGTTTTCTTTTATTTTCTCCCTACTAATCTGTTTTAAGCTGTGTTCCGATTCAGCCCTATCTAAGTAAGGACAAGTTTTTGTTTGGAAATCAAGCAAAACAAAGCTCTGGATGCAAAGTATTTTCCTTTTTCTAAGTGCTTGCCTTTAAATGTCTTTGTGTGAATGTCTAGTTGACACAGTATTTCAGGGGAGATGGAAACTCTGCTAAGAGAGCTTAACTTTTGTGGTTTTTTCCCCTTGTATCAGAACTATTAACAAGGTTAAAAAGAATGCCTGTCTAGTTTTGCATGGGAGAGGGGGAACCACAACGAATGTGATAAGCAAAAGGAACCAAAGCACAGTAAATGAAAAGACAAGAGGAGCCGAGTTGTGAGGAACTCACAGTGAATGGATGGCCACATTTCCTGCTAAAACATTGCCTCCAAGTCCAGGGAAGCTTATGTGAGGGATGTCATTGACATCTTCACAACCCCTGCTTAGCATGTTCCTTTGTTTCAAGTGTCTCTGGTGGGCTTGGTGGTTTTGTTTTGTGTTGTTTGATGTTACCATTTTGTTATGGTTGAATATTTTTCATCATTAACATCTGCTGAAGTTTTCCAGGCTTGGTGGTAGAAACCAGCTGATTACAGAGAAGCAGTCTGGGCTGCTGTGGTTCCTGGGAGGTCTAGTGGAGAGGGTATGTAAGAAGATGAGAGGAGGCTTTGGGGTCTTTTCCTATGGTGGTTAAATACCAAGGCTTTCAACAACTTCAGTTCCAGCTGGGTCATTGGGATTCTGAACTATGTACTTCAGCATAGCTTATGGATTTTAAACCTGTCACATTGTACTCTTATTATAGATATGGTCCTGCACTTGCAAGCTGCTTTCTTGATCTTTTGCCAGCAAGGCTTTTGTAGCAGTGCTTGGAAGATATACTATAACAGTTCCCTTTTATAATGTCTATCATTAACACTTCTTTGGCATCCGTAAGAGTTCCTTCTTTGCTGGAGATTGGAGCAGTTGATTAAGCAGCCTTTTTCTGTCTGCAGGCAATTTCTCAGCTTTCCATCTTGTTTTAAATCTACCTTTCTAGCAAAGGTCCTGGAAAAAGGTTGTGGCAGGGCAACTGTAGCCCTTACCTTCATGGTAATAATAAACTGTTTGAAAAATTTCAATCAGGCCAAAGCAGTGAGACAGCTTTAATGAGGATTTGTAGTGACCTTCTGTTTTATAGTAGGTGGATTCTGGCACATTGTCAATTTTAATTCTTACTGATCTTCCTGTGGCCTTTGATACCAGAGATCATAGATTTCTCTTAAAATACCCATAGAAGATCCAGAGCCCTGTGGGCACTGTCCTGACATTGCTTCATTAGCGTTTGCCTCAGTCGTGCCAGTTTGTCACTGTAAATATCTCATCTTCTGATATTGCCCCTGTGAACTGCCAGGTTCCCCAGGGCTATGAATTGGGCGGGTCCCTGTGTTTCCTCTATGTATATATGAACTGCAGCTTGCATTTTCAAAACTTAGATGTATTATAATCACATGCAGAAAGTGCTTAGACATATTTATTTCTTACAAGTATTTCTGTGTATATGACGGCAGTTTTTGCCTGCCAAAGTTTAGACTGTAAAATGATGCAAAATAAATGCAAAAAAAATGGGTTTATGACTGCTTGTTATCTCCTTATGATTGAATCATATTGTTTGAGTCTTGATTCGATGTCTTAAATCACAGAAGTCTAGACATAGGGGTGAATTTTAGTCTGGTTTTGGTTAGTCATGAAACATTGGAGAAATATTTCTGGATGCCAAGAGGCCGCAGAGACTGACTGCTGTTACTGTATGAGGTAGTAATAACAGTAAGACTTGCTGATGGAAAATGTCTGCTAAATCATCAACTTTTCCTGTCCAACAGAAATTTAACTAAGGGCCATCTGTTAGAGGCTTCTGCCTAATTTAAAAAAAAAAGGAGGAGGGCAGAATCAAAGATGTGGCACCTTTATTTCATGTACAGAAAGAACTTTTCTAGAGTTAATCTGTTTATCCTTTAATCCTTGTTATTCTTCTAGTGACTTGAGGCAGAGTTAATCTTGTATTGCAGGTATCAATAGTTCTATAAAAAGCTGCCATTGGGCTAGATAGCTTGACTGTGGACTTCTCTCTTTGGAAAGACAGAATAAATCTGATTCATTTCATCCATAAGAAGGCTTGTACAGTTTAGACACTTAAATTCTTGGTCTTAGCCAAGGAACTGAACTGTCATAGTTTGGAAGATTATGATCTGAATAAATGTAGGCTTGGGAATCAAAAGCACAGAAAGGCAAAATAACAGGGGACCCACAACTAGTTTGTGTGACGTTTCCATGACAGATTTTTTAGTAGTGTTACTTTCGGTAATCTTATCCACTCAGGGTAGGCAGCACATCTGCTGGCAGCTGTACTGTGGACTGTCTTAGTGAAGTGGTTGGGATCACTTCTAGGGGAGTTGTTTTTTGAGGTGAGGGAAAAGACATGAGTTCCCTGAAGGTCTGCTAGGTTGAAATGCAGAGGTCAGGACAAGTGACCAAAACATGGAAGGAACATTGTATTTCTGCCAACAACTCCAGCTTCATTTCACCCCTGCCACTCAGTCAGTGCTTCCACAACACAGTGTGTGTGAGCTCCTCTTTCATCCTGGTATCTATTCAATTAACCTGTCTGTCTGTCTTAGAAGAAGACCTAGTTGATAATTTACCCTGTGATTCAGTGTATGTATCTTCAAATTTTACTTGCCTATTTGGATCATATTTCACTTTGAAATGATTTCTGAGGTCTCTTATTTACAACCTCTGTGGATTTAGCTGTGGAAGCTAAATCTGACAGGGATTATGAATTGGAGCCCTACACCACCACAGTTCATAGTCCAGGGTATTAAAGTGAACTGAAATCAATAGTGGTTTACATTATAATGTGCCTGGCTCTGAACTGGAAACTGAAGAACGGACACATCACCTGTTCTTCCCTCTTCTGCTGGAAAATAGCAGCCTTCAACTGAAGGTGGCCAACACCGAGGAAGTACTTGAACCTTGATGATAGGACCAGGAAACTTTCTTTGAAACTTAGTTTGCTTTCTGTGTTGTTTATTCGTTTCTCCATCTGTGCTTCAGATTATATTTGCCACGTATTAAGTTTGCATGTGTTTTTAATTTACCTAGTTTCTTCAGATTTTGTAATCTCATACATTTTTGCCATTTATCTCAAATTGCTACCAGCTGCAAATACCATGACTATGTTTTTTCACTGTTTTCCTAATTAGAAAAGAAATTTCTAGCTAAAAACAAAATAAAACCCCTCCTATTGCACATGAAACTGTGTATATTTAATTCTCTGCTTCAAGTCAGTTGTTATACAGTACTAGAGCTATTACCTGTGTGATTCATGATTCTGTCTCCACCCGTGGTCATCAATAGAAAGGACAAGGCAGAAGCTCTTAAGTACACATCTAGAAATTGTGTAATGATTTCAAGTGAGTTTGACCGTTTCTAGTTTTATCTAGCTGGCTTTTAGTTCTTTATTGTCTAATTACATGTAAAAGAGATGGTAGTATTAGATGCTTCACTTGAAATAAAAAGAAAAAAGTTACATTCACCCAATAGAACATTATCAGATGAAAAGAATGGATTAGTAATTTAATTAGTTTTGAAATAGTTTCTTTAAACCAATGGTATTCAAAGAGTGCTATTCTGCTTCTTCTCTGAGTTTTTTTAAAGCTTTCAAGTCCATAAATGTTCCTATGTAATAACACTTGCATAACAGAAATTATTAGGAATACGCATGTATTTCTTGTTCTGACAAACAGTGCTGTGTTTTCTTTTTTCTAGTTTCTCAATCTCTCCCAGCTGGCTATGAGATTTCAAAGCTCCTTGTTGGTGCTGTGGAGCTGTGGCAGTGAATTCCTTCTGAGCCTGAGGATGCGGGCGCCTCAACCAACAGGTATGCTTATACTCTGTTTTCCAGGGCTACCTTACCTACTCATTTTCTATAGTTTTTTTTGATTAATCCTAGAGGCTGTGACCATCAGATAGCATTGTTGAGCAGTAATGTTAAGGTCCTGTTTATTTCCATGAAGCAGAGAGACAGCAGCAAACCTTATCACCTGAACTAAATATTCACACCACAGACCACTTCCCCCAGGTGCTGCACTGGCTTTCTGTTAAATAGCATATTGATTACAAGATTACAGCATTTTGTGTGTAAAAACTGTATGGTCATGGGCCTTTAGATTTCAATTGCCTGTTTATCTCTGTGGAAAATTGTATTTATTCACAAAGGAGCTGCTTGGGGTGCTTTGGAACAATGTAAGGGTAAACGAGTTGGGACAAAAAAGCAGATATATGCTCTTCTGGGGACTCTGTTCTTCAGTAGCCCCCTTAGTACCTTAGAGTGTCAAGATCAGTGGCAGAAGAAAAGATGTCAAGGTTTTGTCTGTGTTACCACTGATGCACAATGTTGTGTCTCCTTATTCCTTCATCTCCCACCCAGTCACTAAAGATAATGTGTAAGACACAAAGAATTTCTTTATCCAAAACACTATATGTGTATTTGTGAAGAATTTCTACAGTCCAAGGTAAGGAAAGTGATATTGTATTTCCAGTGGCTGTACCTACTTTCATAGAAGGAATCGTGTTGGGTTAAAGTTACCTCTAACACGGTGTGTTTTATGAATGACTGGGTAAAGCAATTTCCTGTGCAACTTGGGAATGCCAGGGATGTGCAGTATCTTGCGTGTGGATCGACACTGGAACAAGTAATGTATGTATGCATAATTTGCAATAGACCATTGACAACTTCATCTTATAGTTGTAATCTAGTCCATTTGGCTGTTCAGTTTATGGATGAGTTAAGTATGGCTGCTTCCCGGATAGTATAATATTTCACCTGGTGGTGAATTAACTTAAAATCCTTGTTGCTGTTCTGATGTAAATTGCCTGCCTTGTTTTCTTTAAAGTGTTTTGAAATCTTTCTTGTTGCAGCAGTCTATCTACTTTAATTAAGAAAATAATAATTTAATTCCATATTCTGTGTGTGAATTTGATCATTCAGGGCAAGTAATAATAATGTAATTTCTCGCTCTAATTCTCAGGTTTTAACTAGTTGCTTAATTTTCACTCTATTCCTCCAGATTTTCATTAAAACTTTGAAAAGCTAACCTAATATTAAGAACTGGATACTAGTATAAATGTTAGAAATAGTGATGTGAATATGAAACTGTACAGCTGTATGCAGAACCGTGTTGTTAGGGAGAAGTGGAGAGTGGCAGATAACTCAGAGTTTCCTAATGATTTGGATGCATTTAAAATATTTTCTTGATACTTGTACACCATCTATATAGATAATATTTATTTAGCTGTACAAAGGTAAACTCCAATACAGTGGCAATGAGGAGTGCAGAATAGGCCTGTACTTCCTAGAAGAAATACATATTTTGAGACGGTTTTGCACCAGGTGCTGCTGATCCATTACAATCCTAATAGAAAAGGCACTCAAGATTCTGTAAAGTGTCTTTTAAAATGGTACTTATTAGAACTAACACTAAAGATAAAGACAGTAGTAAAAGCTTGCATCTCTTCGGATGCTGGGAACCCCAAGCTGTGCAGCTTAAAAGTGAGCCTCTGATCCAAGTACAGGACACTGTGTGGACCTGTCCATGGAAATGGTTAACCCATTTTGGTCACTCAAGATATTGTAGCATTTGCTAACAAGAAAACAGTTCTATTCATCATTCCTACTGTCAAACAGAAGTGTGTTCACATGAGAACTGGTTACTGCACTTGTTAGATAAAGGCAAGGCCAAGCAAGTGGCATAATTGCCAGTACCAAGCTGGAGCTGCCCACAGACTCCTCCATCACAATTGGTGCTAAGTTTATCCAAAGTCTGTCTTGCAGCCAGGGGATGCACACAGCACAGCACAGGCCTGAAGGCCAGGCTGTACAGGCAGCAGAGCACAATCCTGGGACCGCTCAGGTTAACTGTTAGGTGGATCACGAGCTCCGCCATGGTGGGCTTCTGGTCAGGATCACTGCAGCGACCACGTCCCTTTCACAGCTGAAACTGCAGTATCAAAATAGGAAAGGTATATTACTGGTCAGATGGTATCCAGTGTTACTCAGTTTTTGAAAGCCCCAGTATCAGTCTAGCACAAATACTTGCTCTATCCCTTTGAATGAAATTTGGAATCTCAACAACGTGTGTAACTAATCTGCAAAATAGATTTGTGGTGTTTTGAAATCAATGCCAGGGATTATTAAAAAACAATTACTGGTCTTGGATGCAGCTCTAGAGTTTTATATGCATTATGGCAGCAATACCCCTTTAAAGAAAAACATGAAAGTCATTGTCTATTGATATACCAGAAAGCCAAGCATCATTAATATAATTTATGAGTGGGAAGGATTCAAAGAATGAATCTCAACTTTACAGCATTGCCACAGTTTGAAATGTGGGCAATGTGGAATTAATTGAGTCTGAACTAAGCCTTTGGACAAAATCACAAAGAGAATTGTACGCATTACATCCTGATGCTGACCTTCCTCAGAAACTCCACCTGCTCAGTCTGTACTGCCTCTTCACTGGCCAACCTGAACTCTTTCATTATGCAAAATTTCCTTTAATGCATACAGAGGGAGTTTGTAAAATAAGACAGCGAGGAATGCATCTCCTAATTATGCTCAAAATATAAAAATCTATTCAAAGTGTTTTGAAATATTTGAAATTTATAATACTACATCTTTCCAGGCATCTGAATTACAGACCAGCTACTGAGCAATATTAGCAGGATACTTTTAAATATTTCAGATTACCAATTCCAATCAGACTAAATGCGAAATGTGTAATTTATAGAACATAACAGAAGTCAGCTGTGAAGTTATGGAAGTAAGGAAACTTGAATTTGCTTGACAGATGCTTTACTAAAATCTTGATTGTGTTTGATAAACCTATTACCAAAAAAAGGCTGATTAAAAAGAAAAAGTTGAAGATGTATAATTATTATTGTGCTTCTGCATGCGCAGACCATATCATCAGGTAATTTGTGCAAAAATCAAGACAGAAGCAAAGGAGATATTAAAAAATTTGAACATGGGAACCACTGGAGAAGTACAACTCACTTAAACTATTGTATAGCTTGCTCTGATGCTTCTTATGAGCTATTGCCGGGAAGCGTTTTGTTTTGTCACTTAAAATAATCTACAGGTTATATGTATGAAAATATAATAATTGTGACAGCTGCACTGTGTATCCTTCAGCCATAAGCCTTGAGTGATTTTGTGTATATATGTATACACGCTCATACACGTTTGCCAAATGCAGCTGTTTGGCTTGCATTCTCAAATGGGTTTTGTAGCCAAGCCCGTTGACAGTTTTTTCTTTGCCCATATTCCTGTTCGTCATGCTCTGTTGCCCAGTGTAACATCAAACATAGTGTACTCTCTAGCCTATAAATGCTGATGCATAAATAGTATTTTAATGATCTTTTGTGATAAGAACTACAGTGGTCTAAGCTGTGTTAGGTCTCAGAGTGGCAGGTAGAAAAAATAAGCTGAACCACAGGGTAAGAGCTGTATCCTTCTGATTACACTGAATTACCTGGATTTCAAAATTTACAGATTTGTGTTTGGTTTTTTTCTTTTAATTTTAATACGCTATGTTAAATCACATGGAATCCTTTTTCTGCTTTAAGGTGGTTAAAGATATTTTATTTTCAAAGGACTCCACAAAGCAATTATTACCCATTTCTATAACTGTCACAGGATGCAGGAGACTCAGAGAAACTAATAATTAAAAGCTTAAAGGAGTGTGGGTTTTGGGCTAGGTTATTTTTCCTCCCTCCTGGAAAATTCAATTGTTTGAATGCCTGCTAATTAGAGTAGGGATGGTCTATATTAGATTACCTTCTCTCCTTCTCCTTTCTGGTGTATTTGGAGAGATATGTTTTAAATTATTTACAGTCTTGAATTGGTGAGATATTCCCGAATGTTTCACTGATTTTTTTTCCTGCTGTTGCCTTAGATTTAATGTAATTAGTCCTCTTTTTTTCATTAGGTCACTCAGGTTGATGTGTATCCTGAATGAAATCATCTTATTTTATATTTAACTAGTAGTTATAACATACTTAACTCAATAGGACCTGATATTTGTCTTTCTGTTTTAAATTCCTATCTTCTACGTTTTGTAAATATGGGGTTAAATTTGTAATGATACCTTAATTATTTGTTTTTATTTTTGTCAAATAAGTTACTTTGTGTCATTATACAGTATTTTGATATCTGCTTAAATAGTTTTATTTTGCCTTCTGGATGTATTGTTTTAAACGTACTCTGAATGTACAGACAAGAGGTGCACAGCACTGCTGAATCTGCTCTGTTTCCATGAGATGTGTGAAGCTTTGATTCCTGATTCTTTGTTCGGTTGATTTTTTGGTGATGATTCCCTCTCTTCCTCCCTCATTTGTTGGTCCGGTCCCTTTCACAGAAATATTCCTACTATTAAGACAAGGGTATCCAATCTATTTTTTTCCTGCCATGTTCACAGCAGTCTCCCTTCAGCTGCTAAATGTTTCTCCTGTCTCTTTTGTAGACCAGGTTTTCAGGAAGTAGAATATTGATTATTTAGGATGAGATTTTCAAAGCTTGCCTAGAGGGTTGGGGTGTCCAATTAGAAATTAATGACCTAGAGGCAGCTATGAAAATCCCACCTGTAGAGTTGAAGCTTTTAAATGAGTCTGAAGTTAAGAGCGCAGCCATAATGAGTGCACAAATGGTGTGATATTTTCCTGTGATTGGAAGCAGTGTTAAATAGCAGGTCTATCTTCATGTCAAATAATTAAGGCAGTTACCAGAAGTAGACTTCAGATCAGTGAACCAATTGTCTTTTCTAACAGGCAGTTATTTAAAAATGCTAAGGCACAGTACAGCCTTGATAATGACAAGTTTAGTCTAGGAAGTCATATTGTATTTGTTTTGTGAAGATAGTTAATCAGAAGCTTTGAAATGTCTAGAGCAAGAATGAAAGCAAGGAACATAGAGATTTTTTTTTCCCGATGGAGTAAGTGAAAAACAATTTTAAGTTATTTTTAAGACAAAAAAGTAATAGTACATCAGTTATAAGAATAAAACTAACATAAGGCTCTTGTGTGCCAAAGATTTTTTTTCTTTTTTTAATGATTCAAAGGGTATGGCAGGTGAATCCATTTAGCAAGTCTAATGACTGGAAAGTGGAATGTTTTTCGAGTAGCATGGATGAAACGATCTGTAGCCCATCAGTGTACAGCTGGAATGATGTCATACATGGTTATGCTTTAATTCTTCCTGCACTGCTAAAGGGGGAATGGGGTCTGTAATATCCTCAGACTGCCTTATTGAATGCAAATCCTCAAGCTGGAAGTGGAGAGCCTTCTCTTTCTCCACATGAGTAATGTTAATTTCTTTAGCAGGAAAAAATTTAATATGTCTCTCTAATGGTAAATTACCATTTATTGTAAATGTGCCACATAAAGGAAGTAATAAGTCATTATTATTGACCTATTACTGTTCTTTCTGTTTTACCTCTAATTAAATAAAAATGTGCACTTTGAGTTAATATGCTTTTTGTTTGAATATTCTTTTATTAGTCCAGAGCTGGTGCTGAGACTCCAACACACTGTAGTAATCAAGACTTCCTCTTAGATTTTACTAAGGTGGGGTTGAACATTTCATCTTATTCTACTTTAGTTGCATTCCCCCATTTCCATCTTTCTGAGGCTTTCTGTCCCAATATCACATTGTTAGGTGACATCTCTAGTCACTTGTTTGCTCCTCAGGTATGAAGGTGGAAGTTTTTCTCCATACTGAGCTAATGATAACTTAAAATGTGTTAGTGATTAGAAGAGTGGATTATAGCATAAAATAAATGAAAGTAATTATAAAGGAAAGCCAGAAATTTGCAGAATGTGAGTGATGTTACAGTGCAGCTGATGGAACAGCCCAATGATTGAGGTGGCTGGATAATACTAGAAAGGAGCTTCGATTCTCTCTTTTGAGGACAAATTTTGCTTTTATAGAAAACTGCCACTAGGATAGCAGCTATCCCAAAATAAACTCAGGGAAGGAGGTTATAATCTGGGAACATAGAGGCAAAGTACCCTATCTATAAAACCAGCTATGCTCATTCTTTCTTATGGGTGTTTTTTTTTCCCCTCCCTGTTGTCAGTGTTCCTTTCTGCATAATAGCACAGTGTTAGCAGGAGGAATCACAGGAATCGCTTAGTAGCTTGATAAACACTCTAGGGTAAAGGTGCTTTCCTTGGATCTGGCAAACATAGACTTGAACTTTGTTAGGTAGGGAAAGCATTGAGCCTGACCCCTTACAAGCTAGGCAAAGGTATGAGAGTGTATGAAGGTGAACAGAACCATCCTCACCTTCTTATCAGTCACATTTAGACCTTCCCCCCCAAAAAACCACCAGGAAACTGTGATCAGATCTCATAAAGAACAGATGCAAAAGCCTACCCTGAAAAGAAGGTCCAGTACTCTGTGTACTAGGACTTTTCTACATCTCTGAATAAATTCACTCTGGCATTTAAGATGCTGTGTGCACTCAGGTTTCTCTGAAGTCCAAATTCCCTCCTTGGGATCAGAAGCTTAGAAGTTAAATGTCATTGTTTGTTCTTTATGGAGCTCTTTGTCTTTTATTGGACGTATCGAATCCCAAGGGTGTAGGCAGCGTGCAAAGACAATGTGTTACCTCATGCTTCTTTAGTGATCCCATTGCACCAATTGTCACTGGGGGTACTCCAGGGTCACCTTTGTTCAACTAAACTTTGGCAACAGTACTCTAACTATAGTGGGACCAAATCTTTGTTTTGTAACTGTTAACTTTAATTAAAGTATGCTGATGTAAAAGTAACAGTGTGCAAAAGTTATTGTGGTGTGATGGAAACGTGACCACTGAAAACTGATCTTCAGCTAACAATGATCATGTTAATAAATGTTGGTGTTTTCTAAGTCAAAATTTTAAACTGAGCCCAGTCTTTTTTCTAATGTACACAACCAGTCCCACTACATTTAATTCGGTATTAGCTCTCTAGCTCCTTCGCATTTTTGGAAGTTTGGAAGTCAAAACATTGCTGCTATTACTTGAAAGCAGGATGCTGAAGAGCATTGCTGACTGAGGTCTGAAAGTCCTTATAGACTGTTACGACTGTTGATAAACATGGCAGGCAATGGATGCTGCTGAAAGGGCAAAAAATGTTCCTGCTGCCTTTCTGTTGCTTTCCCTGTCTTCCTATGCATACTCTTCTTCTTTTGCCTCTGAAACCCATCTCTGGCCTTGATCTCTTTTCCCAGAGTTTACCCTCTTCTTTCCATCAGTCCACCGGTTCCCTTTGCTCTGTGTTTTGTTCTTTCATTCCGTCATGATTCCTTTGCTAACCTGAACTTAATGTGGGGAATACTTTGAGGAACACAGGTAACTGAGGCAAGTTAATAATGGAATAATGTTAATGGAAAATACACGAAGGAAAAACCCCATCTTTTGTAGCATAGTGGTGTTGCCTCAAAGCACGAACTCTTAAAAAGAAGAAAAATTTTCTAGAATTCCTGAATGATCAATTTATTCAGCTCAATCTTTTAAGTCTCTGATGACTGTATTGGTAGTCTTCAGCAATGGTCCTTAATAAGATGGAAGAGAAATAGGAAGTATAATTTCTTTTTTAATGCTGTTTGTATAAGATTTCTGATGTAGAAAATCAATACTTGGTATTCAAAGGAAAGCTACTGAAACAAGCAATATTACTGGTTGGCAAGCTCTGCAGGCCATTTGCTTTGATTACATTCTTGCTGAGATAGTACTGCACTGATGTTTAGAAAAGCCAAAACCCAATTTTGAGTGCTTATGCTATGAAAGAATTTAAGCAATTTAGTGTTTGGAATATAGTAGAAATAAACCTCAAGAAAAAAATAAGAATATGTTCTTATTTGTGCTAATTTTCTTTTATTAATGAGCAAATAGATTTTTTTATGTCAACTGGTTGACAGATACTGTCCTACAAGCTCTTTATTTTGGTTGTTCATGGTTTTTGTTGTTCATGGTTTTCTTTTTAAAAAAAAAATTTGTTCTTTGTTGAATTCTTAACTGGCAAATATGATACTTGGATTTTTTTTAAGATCTCTTTTAGCCCATATGTAATCACAGGCATTTTCCTTGTTATATCTGGAACACAGATTACACAACGGTCTTTCTTTGTCTGTGCCAGCTCATATAATTCATATTTTTATTACCCTGATCAATTGAAACATTTTATTAAAGGTCAAAAGAAAAGAAAAATTGTAAAATTAGAAATGGAAATGGATTTGATTAACAATTGAAAGCATAAATATGGAAGCAAATTATCCAGTTTATTACCTTTTTCTGTTTAATAACTATCTTTCTCTTTGATTCTACTTCTGCATGGTGCTCCAGCTGCTTTGACTGTACAACTATGCATTCTTTTTCTGGTCTTACAGCCATTTACAAGCATGGGAGAAATCTGTGCTAGCCTATGCGTCTATAAAATAGTTGGTAACAACAGCAGTGCATGACATAGTGTTGAACTGAGTCAAATGGGTTAAGATTTCCTTTTTTTGATTTGAAAATTCAATACAATACTGAAATTGTGTTAGAGGTTTTTTCCCTAAGATTTAAATTGTGGTGCTAAGCTTTTTATTACTATTGAAAGCCTATTTTGGAAACAGACTATATATACGTAGTGCTTAGAATAGCAGTCACTATGATTGTGTCTATACTGTGGGGTGAGTATATTCAGTGGCACTTTGTGACACTGGTGATAGCTGTGCATGCAGGCTGTGGACACTGAGACTTCTGCTGACAGTCAGTCAAACCTGATCTGAGCACCCATCATCTCCCATTGCTGCTGCTTTCCTTCTGGAAGGAGATGGGGTGTTTGAGCAAGAGAGTTGATGTGCAATAGGTCATCTAATCTGGTGATGTGGTAACCAGGACTGGGGAGTCTTCTGCATGTCTGATCATCCTCTAATCCACAATGTAATAGAGTGTAGTTTACTCCAGTGCGCTGGTGGTGGTGTAACCACTGAGTTCAGTGATGGCTAAATGTTTAATGGGTATAAGGTAGTGGAAAATGAAGCCATTTTAGCTGTGTAGGAGAGGTTGTTCTCTCCTGTTAATGCCCAGGTTCAGCAAAATACCAGGTACTTTCTTAAGTTCTAAGTGTGTGAATGGTCTCCTTGAGGTTCATGTCAGATAGATGTGAGTGTATGTAACTTGCTGAGCCATAAACTATTTTCTTTTTCTGGTTAAGGCTGTAAGGGGGCACTTGAGACCCTTTGGGAAAAGGAAGCCCTCTAAGCAGTCAGTGACCAAGTTATCAAGCAGGAGAAGGTACACCCTGTGCACGATGCACTGTCTGAAGTGAAACCAGAACATAAGAAATCTGGCAGAGGGCAGGTGATGAGGGCAGCTGGGCTTTGTGAGGGCAGCTGGTGTGACAGTACAGCTGGATGCTCCCCAGGAAGCTGACCTGGGAAGACTTTGATTCCTCATCATGACCCCACTGAGATTATTTGGAGGAACAGGAGTCAGCCATCCCTGTGACAGAGGCTGAGAGATACGTCTCTTCACAGATCTTCAAATGTCCTACAGGCAAGTGGGTGGCTATTATTATGCTCATTGTGTAAATAAGGCAGAAGTACATAAAATATCATGTAAAGCAAGTACAGATAAACACTTCTTGGATTCTTAATTATGCAAAACATATTGATAGGTGTATGGACATTAATGTTAGCTGAAGACCAAAACAGACTCAAGTCTTTTATCAGTGATATGAGTGATGATTGTATTCAAAAAAGTATGAAACTGAGGGTATTTTTTTCTGGAGTAGTAGTAGTGAATTTTTATTGTTGATTAGGAATAAATGTTTGTACATAGTACTTTATCTTCTAGTGTGAATTATTTATCTTAGTACCTACTGCTTCTGTCTGACCCTGGAATAACAATTCCCTCATAAGCTTTTCATAGATGATTACAGCTACATTATCCAACACAGCCATGAATCCAGCAGTGACTGTAGCACCAGGGATTCTCTCTGGCTGCAGTAATAGCACAATTCCTGCTCCCAGGCCTCAGTGAGCTGTGGTCTTTTGAGCTGGTGTAGAGACAAGGCAGGAAGCACAGAGAACATCCAATGGGAAAGTAAAACCAATGAAAGTTGGGAATGAGTAGGATAGAGAGACAGTGCTTAGAAGCGTTGCTCCAGAAAAGTTGGGAACCACTGCACTGATTTTTGGATACTGAATGTAAGATGCCTAGGACACTGACTTTAGAATGCTTAGTGGCAACAAGCACTTTGTGTATTGAAAACTCAGCTTGCATTGAGGCCAATGAATTTGGTTTTGGTCATGCTCTATTTGCAGAACTGTATTTACATTTCTGTAAATCAAAGTCCATGCCTGAAGTCAGGATGGACAAAAAGCAACGTGAGAAATTAGTAATCATCTGAGGGTGAAAAATTGATTCAAGTGATATATGTAACATCATATAGCATCTGTGGCAAGTGAAGAGGTTGTATACACTTTCCAAGTCAGCTTATCAGCTGACATATATTTCATTCTTTATCTCTTTGTATCTCTTTCTCATAACAGTCTCTTTCAAAACATAACTTTTTTTTTCCCAAAGTGGATGTTCCTTTAGTTACAGCTCAGTTCCCTTCCCAAAAAGCTCTACCATGAGCAATTAATGAAACAAGAGACTTGTTAAAATATCGTTGCAGTCTGTTTCATACATGCTGCGTTATTATCCTTAAAGGATTGAATGGAATTGCATGGTCAGCCCTAGTTTGATATTTGTCAGGTTTGGAATCCTAGATTTTTGAAAACTCTGTTGTAACAGATCATACTGTTGTAACACAAGGGGGTTTTGTGTGCAATTATACAGTACTCCAAATATGTTAATATGCAGTGGTTGAGAAGATTGATGGATTCTAAATATATCAACAGGGAATTACTGAGGGTATCTCAAGGGGTTATTTTAGAGACAAACAAGACAAGACAGTTATTTTGAGCAACAGTCGTATAATTCTTTTACATGGAACAACTCTTTGAGAGATGTCTGATTCACTGATAATTAAAATTATAAATGAGTCTTGTTTGGCCTGAGTGATTATGTTCATGCTCCAGTGACCATGGCCTCTAAGTACTAAGGCATATAATTAGACCCTTCTTTGACCTTTCAATATCATGTTGACCATATCTAGGCTATAACAGATCCATAGCCTAGATAGTTGTTTAGGGCCAGATGGTGTTTTCATGCAAAATTAACACAAGAGATTGCTTCAAACCTCCTTGTTCCAGGCATAGCACAAGAATAGATTATTCAAACGGTGGCTCTGGTATGATATGATGAACTGTAACTGAACTTACTGAGGATTAGCACTTTGTATGTATCATCTTCCTCCCTGTCCAGCATTCTTCACGTCATTCTAGGTGGTTTAACTTGTAATTTTTTTGAACAATTTTTTTCCCACTTAGCAGCAAGTTATTGGTTTTAATCTCACTGTAAAAATAATTAATATATTTTACCAATAACAGTCTTTTGTGTCTTTATAATCCTAATTGTAGAATAGCCCAACAAGGTACATAATTTGCATAAAGCATTTGTGTGCTTTGCACATCTAAAGTAAGCATTACCTTCCTAAACTACGAGAAGAATAGAGGTTTTTTTCAGTCAAAAGTAATTATATAACCTAAGAAACTTTCACTTATAAAATCTAATTACTGATTCCTTTTCCTGAAATTTTAGTTTGGCCAGTTCCAGTTCAAGCATTTTGAATTTTGGGAAGTTTTGGAGGATTAAGGGTCACACTAAGGAAAATGATAAAACCTGGACAATAGCAAGTCTGTCAGATACTGCTGAGAATTTCTTCAAGTTAGAAGAAGACAGACAATATAAGCACTCCCTTGAAATATCCTGATGAGCTTGTTCTTTCAGAAAGAAGTTAATGTTCAGTTTATGAACAGAGCACTTCTTTTAGGTACCCAGGAATGCATATAATCATTATGGAAATAAAACAATAAGTTTGAAATAGAAACTAGGGAGAAGTAAGTATTAGCTGTACATCTTGACTGCAACTGTTCTCTCAATTTAACTTCTTAGGAATTCATAAAAACATAATTAAATAATCCTTAATATTCCATACAATATTTAAATCTGTGCATAGGAAGACGTGAGCCGCACAATTCTTACGTATTGGTTGATTTGATTCTAACCAGTTGACAAGATGTTGGGATAGACTGTACCCTAGTGTAGCTTTAGTGCTGCTTTATGGAGAATTGATATTGCCTGGTTTTCTCCAAAGTCAGCTGTGAGAATTTCTGTAGTGTGCACCTTCCTCTTAATGTACTTAGACAGGCTTTGGAAATCAGGTCCAGCAGTAACTTTTTCTGGCAGTGCCTCCATTTTCCATATGTTCATTTAAATGATTTACATCATCTTCTACCCTGTCCCCAGCCAAAGACTATTCTGTATCTACTACTGCAGGTAATGGGCCCAAGATGTATTTAGAAGCCCAGATGAGGGATGATTAAATTTATGTACTTTGTTTATGAGGCATGCAAAAGTCGTATAAAATAGTCTGATGTTGACAACATAAAGGAGAATAATGCTTTTCAATTACTGATTTTAAACTAGCCTTTTCATAAACATAACTTTGCTTCTGATGTTTCTGGCTCTTAACTATGAAATAAATCATTGTGGTGTTTTGTTTGGGTTTTTTCATCCTCTTGATCTGTTTAAACTAGGCTGCTACATGTGTTGTCTTTACAATGGTAGACCAAGGGTTTTGTGTTCCCTTTTGTTGGTTTTATGTGGAAATCAGCAATAAGCTACTAACTCAGTGGAGTTATACTAGCTTTGTGTGGTTATAATGAAGATTTGGGCTCTGTGTTAGATATCATTCAATGTTGTTCGGTGTAAGTTCCTTCATAAGAATTTATTATGAAGTCTGACTTGTTGGAAGTGGTGTGCCTGTCCATGGCACAAAATTGTTTCATGAACCCTGTTTCTCTTTCCCCTGAAACTTAGATAAAACGTGCTGTGCAAATGATTCCTCTACAAGAAAAGTCCTTGTAGGCTAAGGTTATGCCAAATAGGGCCAAATAAACTGTAAGTCTTCATTTATGGGGTTGAAGTTACTGGGAAGTGTATTCTGAATTAGAAACCTTTTTAATTATTATGGAAGATTGCTCCTTGTCGTTGTTTAATGCTGTTGTAAAACACTGACAGGAATGTATCATCCCCTGCTGCAGTGGATCTAATGCTTATGTATTTAAACCGTGTTAGCAGCAAGAGAAGGGCATTTGTAGGAGATCAGTGGAGAGATGACCCTTTATATTACCGGATCTTCTTTTTTTGGAGTTTGCCTTTCTTAGGAAACACATGATGGGGAAGGGAGGGATGCATAGAGGGATCGGTAAGGGCTTCCTATCACCCTTTGGAAATAAGCATATGTTCCTTTTGTGTGCCTGCGGAGTCAAGGCACGCTGGGAGCTGTTGGAGTTGCAACTCCAGGGAGCAGAGTGTGAGGGAGATTGGAGCTGAAACGGCTCCTGAAAACACTGAACTTCAGGCAGTGAATGCACAGGAGGTCACTCCGGGTGTGATGTCTGGCCTGTTCTGTGAAGGATGGATTTGTTCCTCATATGTTTCTCGTTCCCTTTCTGTCACCTCTCATGACTCCTGTCAGCTCATCTGACGTTTCCTTTTAAAGGGATAACTCCAGTTTGTTTTTCTATCGTGCAGGGAAGTGATGCAGTTGACCTGTAACCCAGTAAATTTTGAAGCACTTTTGAGAAACACAAGATTTAATATAGGAGTCCCTAAGAAACATGAGTAAGGCAACTTAGGATATAATTTTCTAAGGAGCTTTCTTACCAGTGCAGAACCTGCTTTAATTACCAGGTGTTTTATTTTATTCTGTTATATTTTATCCAGTTGTACTGATACTGTCAATCAATTTTTCAAAATACAAATATTCCCTTTTATTATAAAAAGATGTTGCTGAAGTAAAGAGTGCACACCTGCTGTATTAAGGCCTTGTCCTCTTTGTGGTTACTTGGAGAATGCTGTCCTAAAATAACCTCTCTTCTAAGGCAAGCATATTAATAGCATCTCCTTTCAATTGATTGTGTTTTAACTATTGACTATGAAATCCTCATTTAAATATGAATAGATGTGGGGTTTTTTTCCCTGGAGTTAAATTCTTCTATTTGATTTTAGGTCTTTGCTTGTCTATTCTCATTTTGTAAGGCAGCTGTTTAGGCTTATGCAATACTAGATAATGCTGAGTGAACCCCCTATGTTTGTTTGCATTCTTCCTTTGTTTTACTCTGCAGTTCCAAATGATAGGTTGCAGTAAGTATTCAATTTTCTGATGAGGTTTAAAAGAACTTTGGCTCTCCAATGCATCAGCACATGACTCCTGTTTCACCATGATAAGAAAGTGTTTGCCTTTAGGGAAAAGGAAAGTGATTGAATGTGTGTGTTTTACATTACTTGAACCATGATCATTTTACTGAAACAGGCCAAGACATTAACAAGGGTTTGGCCATGAGGGAATTAAGAGTCAGTCATGTATCTTATATCCTCATCAGATGTTGCTTTTCTTTTCCTTAAAGAAAAAAACAACAAAAAAACTAGTGCTGGAGTTGAATGCAGTTGGTCCTATAGGAACTTGTACAGAGAAAAACATGTGCACAGGTGGCTGGGATTGCAACAGCTATTTGTAAAGTACAGCATTATTACTGAATGTTAATAGTGATCCTGAACTAGCAAAATCTGTTCAGGGAAGAAAACACCATTTTAGCATTCACATAGTGGTCAGAAGTAATGAAGAACGAGATGTGGGTATATCAAGTTCAGTGCCATTATTCATAGAGATTTGATTATAAATCAAAGGTATGTAAAAGTAATAGGAAAATGTGTTATTTTTATATATGTATTATATTATAATTCCTTGACAATTATTTTAACCTCCATCTAGACTAGACTTTGTGGAACTTTCAGACCTTAGATCCACTCTCCTTCAGGAGTTGTCTGGCCAGGCTTCCTTCTGCTAAAATCTCTGGATTTTATCTTTGAAGTCTTCTCTGGGCTGTATCCAAAAGTATCTTTGTCTTTGAGATTCCAAGTGTCACTTTGCCCCTTAAAGATTGAGAAGTTGCTTGGACGGACAGTTCGGACGATAGCGTAGATGTAGCATGGTTCTCTCTGCTGTATCAGTACTGAAGTTTGCCTATCCACTTTCTTTCCAACAGTAGCTGCATCCATGTCCTACTGTACCACACGGTGTAAGGGGCAAGCACTGCACCCTTTGCTGATACTTTGTGAGAAACGGTGTTCTAAAAGAAGAGAATTGTTTGTAGCAATACTTCATAAACAAGTTGCTTCCATAGACTAAATCACACCAATGAATAGGGCATGGAAAAGAAAATCTTGACGTCTTCCTACCAAAACCAGAATGACACAATTCACAGTGCCTTATTTCAAACAATGATATGATAAAAATAGATCTTCATTAGATGCAATTCAGTCTTTCTCCTGAAGCTGATAGGGCACTAGTGTTTTATCACAACTCTGGAATGGTTACCTAGTTCTTTAGAGACTCTTGGAGGTACGATGTTGCTGGCTCTGTTGGAATCACCATATAGACCACTCAGTTTCATGCCAGCTCTGTGTGCCTGGGCAGCTCCAGAATTAAACCCTTAGCCAAACCCTGTTATTTCATACATCCTGATGAGACAATGGGGACAATGTGTTTCAAAAACTGATATGGTTGCAGTCTGCGTGTTTATATTCATTAACTCCATGGACCAGATCTTTTGGTTGTTTATGTCAGTCAGTGCTGATGCAGTGTAGGCATCTATTTGTATCTTTTCTGTATATTTTGTTTAGTTCTAATGAAAGACCCTATGAGACCACAGATCTTACAATGCTTCCATATATGTGCTCAGGGTTTCTCACTGATCTACAAGAAAAACTGTTTAGATTCCAGCCAGGCTTTCTGGTGGTAGATTTTTGTAGTTTCTAAGGCCTGCTGGTTTCCCTCTGCTGCCAGGGTTTCCTGGGGGGGACACAGGAACTTTAGGCCTCATGGAACATGCAGCATTAACCTGTGAAATCAAGATTTTCGCTGCAACATAAGCTGTCACCCAGGAAAGCGATGTACAAAGCATTTGTGAAATGTATGAAAAGAAGTCCAGGAATTCAGTTAATTAACCACATCAGTTTCTTAACGTGATCAATTTTAATTAAACTGAATTTTAATAGAGATCTGTGTAGTCTGTAGAGAGCAATTGCTAATTCTGCAAAGCATGTGCTGCTTTTCACTTCAGATTTGCTCCCATCTAATTAATATGGATAGGGCATTAAGCCTTTTTGGACTCTGGTGGTTTTCATTTCATGACTATTAATGATTTTAATGAACTGGACTAATTCAGTAGTTTTCATCCTAGTGTTTCAGAGCTTTGTTCATCACAAATTTCAGGTTTGTAATTGGTTTCCAGGTCTTAACAGTGGTCATTGATCAGCTTCAGCAGTTTCTTTTACAACCCAGTAGGAACATAGGAAAAGTTTTTAACCCTTTGCTAGCACAAGGGATCATCCAAACTGTCTCAATATCCAGAGAAAGAAGATGGGGTCTGTGATCTCATTGATTATGCTAAATTGTGTCTGAATGCAAGTTGTGTAGAAATGTAGCCGTTTAATACCTAAGACAAATGAAAAAGCAAACATGCAAGGTGAAACTCTGTCAATCTTGACGCCTAATTATGTCACACAGTTTACAATAGAAAGGACCTGATTCTACACTGATCCTCATGCTAATATTTTATATCAATACAGAACTACCTTAAAGCATTGCTATTCAAAATGTATATTACCTATCTGATTTACATATAGATAAAAAAATGACCGTGAGCTTGGTCATATGGTGCCATGTGTTCAAAACTCTTTAACTCTTTCTGTACCTTATGTGTTTAGATTAGAAACCCTTCATAAGTTCTTTTCTCTCTCTGTGCAGGGACTGACACAATGTGTCCTCTTAGTAGAGGCCTTTGGTGTGTTATATGGTATAAGCATCTTCTTTCAGTAGGACTTTACTGCACTGTTGAGATAAGTAAAAATGCATATGCCTTATTTTTACATTTAGAAGTATTGAATATTTTCAGTGGGGTATGAGCAAGAAATGTTGCAGAAATGTTGTAGACAAGTTTTATAATCAATATAAACTGCTTAGAACATTAATACTGGAAGTTATCTTTCAACAAACAAGCAAAGACCCTGGTTTTGTTCATGCTTGTGGCTACCTGAACTGCCTTTGTGGTCCTTGAAAACTTTAGGACAACCAATTTGGAGGAAGCGAGTAATTACCAAGTTTCTTTCTTAAATTAGTTGCTCCTCTTAGACTTGGGAAAATTTGCAAAAAGTCTTTAAATTTTTTTCATATGTGAACACATTCTCATTTGCAAGCTGTATAGAATGCTGTACAGTTGCTTCAGACTATACTAAGCTGTGGAACTAGAAACAACCATAAGTGTCCTGGTGTCATGATGATTGTATTACTGTTTTGTTTGTTGAAAATCTTGACCATCGACCAAGACTGAGTGCAGAAAGAGAAACAGGGTCAGCTTGTCATTCAGCAGTTACCTGGCTATTTTCAGCTGGCCATCAGCAGGACACAGCCTCCTGTAGGACCACTGCTCATTGGCATGAGAAGGCAGCATGGTCTGCTGAATTGAGCTACCTGTGGGTGTAGACTTCCTCTCAAATCAGTCAGGAAGAATTTGTGCTCTACAAAGCTCTTGTTCAGTTGTGTTCCAACATTTTTATTCATCTTCCTTTAGAGTCAGTGAAGATGAAGCATTTCACAACAGCAATTTCCTAACGTTTATATACAAGTCTAGTTTCAATTGCTTGATTTCTAAGTGTTAATGACAGTTTGGAATGATATTTTCCTTCTAAAAAAGAAAAATTTCACACCTTTTCCAAAGGCACATCAGAGACCTCAGACGTGGACCTTTAGTAAAGCATCAGGAGGCTATGAGTTAAGGTTAAAAAATAATGTGGTTTGGTTTTTTTTTTAGTTTTTATTTGAATTCTACCAGAAGAAATAAAAGCAGCTTTGATATAATACTAGAGATACATTTTATAGGTTTAGTGCTGAATGGGACTGTCTTTGTGCCATTTCACCAGTATCAGTTGGTACCATTTGCCCATCATCTACCATGGCACATTGGATAATTGTGTTCATGTTCCGAATGGAGAAGGGCAAGTTACAAGAGAGAAAGGCTTATGTATATTCAGAAGATTGAACTGATCATACCTATTCCTTCTGGTCCTGTAATCTCTGCAGGCTTTAGCACAGGGTTCTTGTTCCTTCAGAAAGACAGCTCACACTCTGATAGAAGGATCTCTTTCCTACTTTTGCCAGCTGTAATCTCTTCGGTCATAGCTGAGATAAGAAGATTCTTATCCAACCGTGCTGTGGTTTGGAAGTGTCTCTGTTTCAGCATTAATGTGTGTGGATCTATCTGCTGCAGTAAAGATGCATAGTGCTTTCCAACTGTTTGTTAATCCTGCTTCAGTTTTTGTCAGGGTTTGTTTTTTAGTTGCCCTGAAACTGTATCACTTCTTAAGACTATGATGAAGATATATGGACGTTTAAAATGAAATTTGTTGCATTGTTAAACAATAATGGTGAAAAATATGATGATGCTTTCATTATTCTTCAAAACAATGCTCTTTTTTGTTTGATTGGGTTTTTTTTCATTCACCTAGCATTTTTAGCACTTTTAATATTTTAAAACAATACTGTCTAAGTCAGAGGTAAGAAACGTGATGAAGTGGTAGGATCTAGTGAGTAGGGTAGTGAAAGATAGTGAATAGCATTTGACCCTTAATTACTTGATATTTTCACTGAAAAGTAAAAACTCTGATTTTATTCACTTGCTGTTTGTGAGGTTTGAGCTTATCCGTAGTCTAGCAAGCTTCTGTTATAAAGTACTGTGATGATTTCTTGAAGTGGAAAGTAAGGGGAGATTGACCTTATGCTTATTAAATTCCAAGAAAGAAGAGTTATCCTTGGATTTCTATTCTGTCTTGAATAGAATTTAGGGCCACTGGTAAAATGGATAAGAAAATAATTCTGGACAAAATTAACAAAGTAAAATGCCTCTGACTTCCACTCCCTTTCCCTGTTTTGCTCTGTCTACCATCCAGAACAGAATACTGGGTGGTAAGCAGTATTCTGGCTTTATGATGATTTGCATGACACTGTGTGTGTGTGTGTGCCCCGGGCATGATTTATTAATTTCACGTAATTTACAATATGCCACAATAATTCTGTAAAGTCAGGAAGAATTCTATACAGAAGGATTAAGAACTAGGTTTACAGCTGTAAGAAATACAGATATGTAGCCATGTTTCATAATCTATTAATTCCCTTTCAGTGATGAGTGTAAGTGTTAACACAATGACATAAAATCCATTGACATGAAGACACCACTGTTAAAGTTACTGTGTAGGCAAATTCTTGATCTTTTAGTGTGGTCACGAGAATTGACTGGAAGGTGATTCAGGGAGAGTGTATGTAAGGAAGAGTACGATCTTACTAGAACCAGTTTGCCAAACAGTTTTGAACCATTATGACTGGTTACCTGTTGTCATTCCACTAGACCAAAAATATGTTAAAAAAAAAACAGATGGCAATTGATTCAGTTATGTTGCAAGTAGATTTTTCAGTTTGCAGTTTCTCCTTCTGATATAATGCAAGTTCTACAGAAGACAGTAGAACAGAAAGAGAAACAATAATGGGGAAATAAAGGCAAAATAACATTTAAACATAAAAAACTACAGTCTGTTCTATTTAAGGATGTGGTTTTGTAATCAAGCGTTAGAGGGGAGGAAAAATGTTAAAACAGCACTAGAAAGGGACAGAACTGTTATAATGTATATCTAATACGGTCCTGAACATAATGGTGCTTTAACACAAAAAGTGGCTGTGATTTAGAAAATGGTCACATTTTAAATGTCTAGATCCCAGTTTTCATTTTTCTTTCATCATTGCAATCAACATAGTAACAAAAAATAGCTCTCATGATGTCATAAACTTTACTGAAGAAAGCAGTGTCTTTCTTGAATTATTTATTTTACATAAAACATTTATAAAATGCTACCAGACAGCATGTAAGAACAGTATAATAAAATCAATAAGCATTAAAATCAGAATGAATTTGGGCACTTCATACATTCCGTGCGATTATTCTTCAACTGTGCCCTATATGAGGCTACAACACACCTTTTCTGATGTTCTTGATCCTGTGGCCTCTCCGGGGAGGCTCTTGATATTTGAACAATGCTGACAGACTGTCCTCAGCCAGCTCCCAGCTATTGCCAAGGAACTGTTTCCCAGCTGGGAGCTGCATGTCATGGTTTGTGCTGGCTTTACCATTCTTCCCTCCCCACCTCCAATTACCTTTTCATGCTGTTGAGCACCAGTAATTTTGCAAAAGTTTGAACTGTAGCACAGAGCTGGCTGACTTGGCCCATGAATCACCGTCCCTATGGTTGGGGATTTCCCAGCTGCCACTATAGTAGAGATTTAGGTGCCACAAACTCCTTTGGAATGCCAGAATAAGCCAAGGAAACGACCTATTGCAATGAACAATGATCATCAATCTCAAGTTTGGAAAGATGGTAAAATTCTTAATGTAAGAAACAAACAAAAAAGCTAAGGAGTTCAAGTAATGTGGAAAGGAGTTAGGTTTTGTTCTTTACTGAATGGATACAGTTCTAATTATCTGAATCAGTAATGTCACACAAACAGGATTTCTAAGAAATGGCAGCATTACTTTGAGCATATAAGTATAACATAAATTACATCACTGTTTAAAAGCTGAGTGTGTGCATGTGTACAGACAGAGGCACTGGACTTTGCAAATACAGTTTGGCAAGCGAAATGAGATCATTTTGTCACACACACAAAAGCTTTGCAGCCTACACTCTGATGTCATAATTGCATCACAAAATATATTTTTTTAAATTTGTTGAGTCATAGTTTTGCTGTAGGTGGGGGTGATGCAGCCAAATACCTCTTTGAGAGTGCTGCCTCATCCCTTCATATAGTTCTCAGGTGCATCTCTTCAGTTCCTTCTCTGATGAGATTCATACCCTGGTGAGGTATGTTATCATACTAACAGCTCTTGCTGTGCTCAATATTTCTCATCTGCTGACTCATCTGTTTATTTCAGAGCGATGCCTCTGGGTTTTCTGAAATAGTACAGCATAGTTCCCCTGAGGCAGCATTGGTATTGCCTGCTGATAAGCTGTCAATAGGCTTCCCAATAATAACCTGTGCTCTGGTGTGATCTCTTGGCATATCATTTGTTGGTGGAATATAATAGGTCTCATCTAGTTTCTAGACAATATCAGCCAACAGATGGCCCTCATAATTGTATGTCTTCTTCTTGGTAATCCTGTTGGTTCCAGATTGCAATCACAATTAAGTATCTGGAAATAATTGATTTATTTTTTTAAAAAGTCTTTAGGTCATCTGCTGAGGAGGGGAAAAACTGTGGCAGAAAACTTACTCTGATTTGGAGCAAAAATTAGCTGTTTATGTCCTCATGTCAATGAAAGAGGGCAAAATTGAACAAGGCACATAATTCGAACTTAAATGAGCGCTAAAAGAAGATTACTGCTTCCCTACTTTTCCTACAAGAACTTCCGTCTCAGAAAACTGACTGTGAGACCAGGTGATAGAATTGCTTTCTTTCATATGCTGGGGACCTTTTTTTTTCTTTGGTATGGTCTTGTCTCATAAAAAGATTACGTATTTTGTACTGACCGAAAGTGTATCAACAGCAGAAGCTGAGAGCACATAAACAGAGGCTGTGTATGGTTCATATTTGCCTAAGCAGATAAATATATAGAATCTGACCTTGCATTGCTGTTACTGGAAAATGCTGCTGACAACTCCACTGACAAGTTATAAAATTGATCTTCAAAAATGTCTTTTTTCATTCCCAAACCTTTTTTTATGGGTTTCTCACAAACTTCCTATTAGTTTTTGGACAAAGTAGTCTCAGACTAAACTTACAGAAGACAACTTGCATAGTATTTTCAATTTTTCATGCATGTACTTGCTTGGGTTTGGTTTTGTTTCGTTTTGTTTTTAAAGTACATTGTCTACATGACAGTTATTGTCAGCAACAGGCAAAAATCCATGGTTAAAATGATGTTTTGCCAAATTTTGCTGTTTGTGAATGTATTAAAGACTCAACAGATTAAAATGTTTTTTATTGTACAGGAGCTATTTACTTTCAGAATTGCAACAGTCCCTGGTACTGATGAATGTGCCTTGTGTAGTATAATAAGAAGCCTAATCTGCTAATTTTTCCATTGTGTATTTTTCTGGGCTGATTGAAGTATAGGAGTTTCATCACTGAACTGCTAAAGCACCGAAAAAGCCTCTAAGACTTCATAGAAATCTTCTCTAATGTATGACTGATGCGTCTTTTTGCATGCTCGCCAAACTACCTGTTTTTATTTTTGCAACATAACTGCTGTATCTGTAGAAAATCAAAAAAGATCTGCTTGCTTTAACTAAAATTTGTAACACAACAATATGCTTTGCATACCTGTTGTTCTTAGGTAAGAGTAAAAATGTTGGAGTGATAGAATTATACTTTGAATCAGTTTTTGTCCATTTAAGTACTTGCCAATAGTCAGGTATGCATATAATTGAGACTGTTCTTCCTTTCTTTGCACAGGAAATACTCCTTCTAGGAGGCAGGAAGAATTTTGCATGAATGAGGCAGGTTGCAGTCTTCTAGACGAGCAGTATTTTCACCAGAACTGCTTCACGTATTTGCTTTCTGCCTTCAGCCTGTCCCCAGTGCACGCATACCTCTATATACCATAAGGGTAGATATATGTCACAGGCCTCTTCCTGATAGGAAGACTCAGTGGCTCAGTTTGGATAAAGTTCTGAGACTTCATTAGTGTTCTCAACATTTCTGATAGCTTCAGATATTCAAGATTGCCTCTAATTCAGTAAGTTCAGTGCTTTCAGGTCTGCACTATCGTCCCAAAAAATAGTAAAAGTCCTTTAACGGAAGTGGTTTGTGGCGAAGTGCCTCTTCTTTTTAAAATCTCACACCACCCAAGTGGCAGATGTGATCGGACAAGGATGGAGGATGGGTCAGTGAATATTCTGTATCCCAGTGGAATATGTAGTTTGGGAGTAGCAACACTGAAATTTTCTTATCAGCTTTTCCTGTCAGTCCTAGCTAGTTCACCAAGTGGAGTCTGCCCATGTGGGACAAAGGACACAAGCCTATTTCTTCTTGAAAGCTGGTGGGTACTACTGGTTTGTGTCAAGTACGAAAAATGAGGTTAATTTTTAGAGCTAATTGAAAGCTATTGGTTATTTTAGAATATTTATTCTGTATAATGGGTTGTTATTTTAGAAATTTGTTCTTTGCCAGGTTCTCTGGTTAAGTTATAGCCTGGCTGCCTGGTTGCAAGGTTTACTTAATTGCCTTTGGTGAGGGGATAAAGGTGATGCTTTGTACTTGAGAAAAGACAGAAGCAGTGTATTCTGTCTTGGAAAGCTTTTTGTCCTTATTTGTAAGGTGGCAAAATTCAGTTTTGTGTTCACTGTATGGAACCAACTATGTGATGATGATACTTTACGTTTAATTTCAGTAAGTTATGAGGAATATGGAGATGATAATTTTGCAAGAAGTGATCACAAGTGATTCTGTTTAAGTAAAACGGAAAGATGTACATAAACACCAAAATAAGTTTAGAAGGGATGAATTTGAGAAATATATCCATTAAGAATCAATTAAATGAACTGGATTGCAACATTTAAGGAAATTAAAAGTGCTCTGGAATGTCAATTTAAAGACATTCCAAGGTGCAGTGTGAAATTTGCAGCCAAGTACCTAATTATAGAGCACTGGGTACAGTTACTACGAAGATAATTTAGGGCCTAAATTAAGGGATGCAACCCATAAACAACCATGTTCATTGTGTACCCTGAAACTACAATTACACTAATGCAGATCTGGTTGGAGAACAAACGTGCATAATTTTGCTTTCAATAAATTCAGGTTGAAAACTAGCTATTGAGATTCTGGCACAGGTCTCCCCAAAAAATAACCATCAGGAGAGAGAAAACCTACATGAAGTTAAAGTGGAGCCCAATGTACCGTTTCAATGGGTTACCGGGTGCAAGCTGAGGATGTAAATCGGATGTGAACAATAAGCTGCTTCTGGTGTTTTTCTGCACTATACTGTATTGCACAGCGTAGGCCTAACCTGCAAAATATGTTTGTTTCAAACCTGCTGTACTTTTTCAAGACTCCCATTGACTATAAATAGGCTTTGAATTATATCTCAAAGCAACAAGCATGGTTTAATTTGCACAGCTCCTAGTTCCTCAGCTGAAGGTATTCCTTATTTTCCAATTCTAGCACAGTAAAAAGTTTAAGAACAGTCTTAATATCACCTGCAGATGATATTTTTAAAAAGAAGGGAATAAAACAGCCATAGAAACACAATGTGTAAACCAGATTTTATTCTGACAGTTCACTCCTAGTGAATACTGTATATGCTTGTGGGAATGAGCAGGGAAAGGGAGACATGAGGTCCTATCTTCCCAGTCGGCTTACTTGCGTCCTCTTCCTTGTTCAAGGAACTCTGTACCTCTGGCTTTTTTAACACTTATGTGAAAACTTACTTTAAATTAAAAGTATTTTAAAGGAGTATAGGTTATTTATATGAACATATGGTAAGTCTAGAAGTGTGTAGATATACGTATTTTTTTTAAATTTCAAAACCTGTCTAACGCTAAGCAAGAAATAGTCCCATTACGATAAGCAGGATTAGGCATCATTTGCTTAGTTGATGCATAGAAATATCCAGAGTCCCAGTACAATATCCAGTGCCTCTTTCAAGTTTTATGTTTGGGGAACCTAGGGTTTATAGACTTTTCAAACATGTTTGAAATTGACTCAAAGCAGCAATATTAGCAAAGCTACTATACAGGATATAAAACTTAGACGAGTGAACATTTGAAACTGTTGAATTATTTTCTACAGTATTAACCAAAATATTTTAGCTAGGTCTGTGAGAACTTTGGAATTTGTTTTAAGGGCTGTATAGTTAAAGCACTTTTTAAATGCACTGCTTAATTTTTCCTCACATTGTAATTCATTGGTGACCTTTTCTGCAATGAATTGTTGGGATTAACCAATAAATCAGCTGAAAAGACATGCCAATTTCCTCAACAGTTGACAAATTACAGTGTGGGCAAAGAACTGTATGTTTTATTTATTTTTTAAAATTTATTTCATGAGGAAGGCTAACATTCAGATGCCTTAAAGGTGGGGGTTTTACTTGGTAATATTGCCTTTAATTATGTTCCACTGTTTCTCAATTAGCATTTGTAAATGTACTGCTAATAGTCATTACCAACAGTAGAGTAACATTTTCCTTAATTTATGAATATTTACTTAGAAAATATATTATTATTTAGGAACAGAAGATTTGTAATTACAAGGTTTTTCTTTCTAGAGTTTCATTTTAATAGAAGATGTGTCTTGGGTGCATTTTTTTCAGAATAAATAAAGTAGAACTTTGGGTTTGAAGTAGTAGTTCTGAATTATTTAAATACTGCATTCCAGTTTCCACGCATTCGTTATTTCCTACTGTTTTGAGACTGTAGCCGTGCAGTCATACTAGGCACGATATCTGCCATGTACAAATCCTGTATCTGTATTTGCTAACAGATATTTAGCCAGTCATTTGTAAGTAGCACTTGATATGTGAGAAAACTAGTGATAAGTGACCATGCAAATTAGACCATTAATTGTGCATTACCTTGGATTTCTCAATTCTTAAGTATCATTGCCTGCAATGGTTAAAACAGTAATATCAGGAAGTTGTCTCTGCTGTCTTTATCATAACACACGTATTGTTTAAGGCAAGCTTTTGTTAAGTGCTTAGAAAGTGCCAGTCAAGAGAAAACGTTCCTGACCTTGGCCGTGTACTGCCCCCTCTCAAATGATATTACCTTTTCTCCTGCATGATGTATGAGCTGCCTTTCGAGCTCTAGGAGTCTGGAACGCGATGCACAAAAATAACCATTCTTGTGATACATTCAATATTTAGGGTTAGGCACATCAAAACACGGCAACATCGGAGCATAGTGCAACGTTGTGGGTTTTCTCAGAGCCCTGAAGCCACAGTCTGTATCTGGGAAGCTTCCCTGGGGAGCAGGGATGTTCTTGTGTGGCAGCTGCCTCACAGAAGCCAATGAGAGTTCTTCTCTCTAAGAGACGCCCAGACTGTTGCAAGGGAGGGTGTTTGTACAAACTGCAGTGTGCCAGGTCTGTAGAAATGAGGGAAAGTGGAGAAAGTGCCCCATAGTCAAGGGCCTGATCTCAGGTGCTCGATGTGCACAGGCCTGGAGCTGCTCCCCTGCTGTGCACTGCTATGGAGGTGAAAATCAGATCCCGTCATGGAAGAAGTGAAATGTCCCTGTGATGGTGAAGCTGCAATAACTAAAATCCAAATGATAACAGTAAATCACTTGTGTCTTAGCAAGATCAGTAATAGAAAAGGAGGTTATGCTGTCTAATGACTCTTGTGGGGAAGAGGTGCTGGTCCCGGTGCCTGTGGAGGGGCAGGCACCGGCTGATGAGGAAGATGGATGGCAGGGAACACAGCTATGTCTTCTCCCTCCCTCTTGCGGAGGCTGACTCTGCCCTATCTCTGCTTTTCAGTCAGCATACATTTTTGTGTGTATGGGTGGCATTGTAACTTTCTAACACTCTGTGGGGATTGAGGGAGTTCATCTTATTTGGGACCAGGGCACTGGTCTCATCTGACTGGCACAGCACCAGGTGGTCCCCAACACCCCTTCCAGGTGTAGTGCACCTGGGGAGCAAAGAGACAGGGTTTTGGGAACACTATGGTTTTTCTTGCTGCCTTTTATAAAAAGTGATTTGCTCTTCAAGTATAACATCAGTCAAAAATTGTGTAATTTTTATATTGCTGTGTGATAATGTTTTGAGTCTGCTTCTGGACAGGGAATGTTCTGGGAAGGATGAATGCCCTGTGGGGGCTAAAACAGAGATGGGAGCTGTGGGGAGCTGTACTTACAGCATCTGTTAAAACTGAATTTCTCTTTACTAATTTAAAACCTTCTAGAGAATATGGCTAGATGTATATTATTTTAGAAACTATACATTATTTACTTAGCCGTGACAAACATGCTCCTCATTTAAAACCAAACTGTATTGCTTGTTTAGGTACCAAGTAAAAATACCTTCCTGTGTAGGAGGAAATACTGGTCATGAGAAGCATCAGTGGTGTTAGAGTGTGTTTGTGGGAGGGGACTGGTTGGCTTCTGAAGCTACAAAACTTGATGGTGAGATGCCAGTGGATGCACTCATGTGGATACAAATCAAGTTCTTGGAGTCTGAAGGCATCTGCCATACTGGCATTAATTAAAGTACAGTTAAGGGTAGAATTGTGTGGATTAAAAGCACTTTGGCTTTACATCTGAGCTTTAAATATTCAGCTAAACTCTCTGTTGAAAGAAGGGCTAGCTATATTTCTGTATTATTATCGAGGTTTATGAAATTTGTTTGGATGCAAGTATATCACAACTCTTAAAAGTTAGATTACACACAATCTGAAACATGAGATAGCACTACTCAAGCTTTTTTTATTATAACTGTAATTAAAATCTGAAAATTTTAGGGATGCAGTTTTATAATTTATTGTTATTGGTAGTTGGGCTGCCTTGAGTGGGTTCCAGGCTGGGCTGATCCTTTGCAACTCCACATGCTCACACAGTTTTCTGCGGTGCTCCTTTTCCAGGGATCACTTGCACTGGTTCAACACAGCCTTGCAGGCAGCTGAGAATACAAAGAAATTGCTCTTCGGAGTGGGGAGGGTGACAGACTGCCTATGCCAGTCCTACCAGCACTGCCTGAGGCTTGGGAGACTTCCTTCTCCTCCTCAGCTTCTGCCCTGGCTTATATGTTTGCTATTGAATTCAAGGCTTATAAAAATGTCTTATTTGTTAACAATGCAGCAGTATTTCACCTAAGTTTCCTTTTGTTTTTCCACAGTGTTTCAAAATCAAGCTTCAGAAAATTTTTAGGCAGGGAAAATGATGATTTCCTTTTTTTATGTGTTTGTTTCTGTAGGCACTCTATGTCTTCCATAGCATAAAAATATTTTTTGCCTGTCTTAAGAAGGTTGTAAGGGAAAGCCTGATAAATTGGTATTTAACTATATGTTGGATGAAAATGGTCTTGGAAGGTTACTTTAATTTTGGCTATAATTTACAACTATTTCTTGGCAATACTTCCTTCTTTTTAGTCTGTAAACGAAATACAGCTCATAAAAGCACCGCACCAAAAAAAAATAGGAATATGCAATACATACAGTGCGTTTTTCTCTTTTACACCTCTAGTGCATTATAAGGTATGTAATTTGTATAAACAGTCACAGATGGAGCTTCAGTTTTACTATTAGGATCTCTCATAAAGCTCTAATTACTTGACTTAAAGGAAAGCACTAAGGAAAAAAATTGGCTTTGTGGATCAGAAAGTTGGAATCTGAATTGAAATTTCTGTTTCATAGTTACCTACACCTTTGTTTTGATTTGGGCCATGCCTTCACCCCAAAACCTCTGAAAATAAGGATTGCACATTAATTAACGCAAAAGCTCTGTCTGACTTTCTGTTTTCCCATTGTTAAACTTACATGAGGCAATAATTTAAATAACCTGCCAATTTTAAGGTAGCATTTGAGTGTTTTTCTTGCTGTGAGTATTACTGGCAGAAAATAGATTCTTTTCTTGCCCCTTATGTCCAAAAATGGACAGATCAGAAATTAATTCCTAGCAAAAAGAAATAAATTTAAAAAGACACTTTCCCCAAAAGTGTGCCTGCTAGGATGAGACCCAGGTTTGTGATCTTGAAGAGTGACCTCAAAGCAAAAGCTGTATTCACTGTGCTTTTTGAAGTCAAAGGTCTTTATAAACGCTGGTAATTTAAAACTAAAATAATGAAACTTCTGTTTCAAATTGTACAAGGCTCTTGCTCTAATAAATTTCTCCACTGGTGGTACCAGCAGTCTTTTCACTGTCGGAAAAATGAGTTGGATCACCCTCAAAGCCTACATCGCTAATATTACATCTTCCTCTCCAGTGGGACAAACCTAAAACACCTCAAATATGCCGTAAATAAGTTTTACAGCAAAGCATGTGAGTGGCAGAAGCAAGTTACAATTTTATTTCAAGGCTTGGCTGGGTTTTATTTGGCTGATGAAATTTGTATACAAGTCCTTAAAATTCTGAGAATTCAGCCTGCTTCTGGTATTTGTCCTTTCATGCTTTCAATTCTCAATTGCATAACTCTCTTGATTAGAAAGAATATGTATGTATGTGTGCTAATAATTTTATCTAGGGATTAATAATTGCTGTGGAGAGTAATTTAGAAATAATGATGATTTGAAAAATATTAATTAACCAGTTGGGTTGAGAGCATTGGCTGGCAGCATTAGATTTCCAGGCCTTTGATTTCTAACATGTACTTTTATTCTGTGAGTCTACATTTTTCTGCATCTACCTCTAATTAATCTTTAATCAAATCTTCTCCCATTTCTAATCCTTTGCTTTTAGAATGCTTGGGTCTTGTTCTGTTTATTAAATACATGTTGCTTTACAAATACAAATATATGCTGAAGAAAGTGACGATAACACGTAGAATGAAGTGAATGTTGCAATTTTAGGATATTTAATTAATACTAGAACACTTGAAACAATGTTTGTAATGAATGAAGTTTGCTGGTGAGTTGGTTTATATTTTATTTTTTGATACTGTCCTACTTCTCCTAAGGGGAAAAATATTTTTTGTTCTTGGTCCAACATTTGTCTCGAGAATAAGCGTAATGAGCATCTGAGAGTTGACTGTGGGTGAAATGATGTGACATGCCAATGACATTTTCATTAAAAAAATATTTTAATGAGAACAGGAAGGAGAAGGGGGTGAAAAACGCTGTAGGGTCTGATGCACTGTTAGCTACCAAAAAGTACAAATATTTAGTTTGGAGTATAATGGTGTAGATAGGCAGATAGATAGATGGATAGATGGATGTTCTTTCCACAAAATAATCTTTAAAGAGGTGCTCATTTTTTTGTAGTGGGATATAAGCAACACAAAACCTAAGAGAAAAGTAAGCCTTTGAGTTAAGTTATGGGTTGCTCTTGTTCTTTGTAGTACTGGAAACAGGAGACTCTCGGTAGTTGCTGTTTTTAACTATTCTGACAGTTTGTTGAAAAACTATGCCATTGAGAGGAACTGGGAAATGTAATGTGCTGCACTTCAGTATGCATTTGTATCACCTTTTTTTTTTCTTTATAGCAGCAAAAGCTATGTCATTAGAATGAAAATTAAAAAGTCAGAAAGAAACAAACATCAGCTGATCTCTCCCAGGTGGATTCACTTATAAAACTACAGCAGTATCTATCAATTTCAGTTACTCATATTTTGATTTATTTTACCAGTACCAAAACAATTGAGATTTAATATGTTGGGGAGCATGAGTTAGATAAATGATAAGACTAAATTAAAAAAAAAGACTTGTGTTTTGTTAAGAAGTCTGTATTTTCCCTCTCATGCATTAACAATTTTTACAAGGTATGCTTTAATCTAAGACACAAGTACTGTAAATGCATGCAGGGAATACATGACAGAATGATCATCTTCGCAAAAATGTTGAAAATAAGGGCTCATTCTTACCTTTTGTGGTAAGTATATACTAATGAATGAATCACCAAATCTTTAGGGTCAGATTAAAACTTGGATTTACTTAAAGGCCACATATATGGAAAAGAACAAAGAGTGGCCAGTACAGTAGCAGTCAGAAACCCTTGGTTCTAGCTGGGCTGGTGCCTCATGTCCCACTTAGCAGTTCAGGTTCCCCTCTGGGGCAGGAGCAGAAATCATACATGCTGTAAAACTTGTTGCACTGAATTATGTTGAAGTCGATGAGACCTTACAAACTGCCTGCAAAATATTTTTGCTTACAGAGAACTAAATGTTCAAAGTCATAAGGGGAGGCAAAGAGAAAACCGTATTTTTAACCTGCTTCTTATTGTTGGTGAGTGTGTGTATGCCTGAGATTTTTGTTTGAAATTTTGCAATGTCATCTCAGCCAGTAAGAGCCTGAGAGGGTAGTTCAAATGAGTGAATATTTTTTGTGTATCTCAGAACAATTATACAATTAATCATTCCCTTGAAAAACATTTTTATGTTTTGCCAGTGCTTATATTGGAACAGAGCCAGCACAGAAATAATTGGAAGGTCCTTATGTGTAAAAATTGTGATATGTAATAGAATTTGGAAATGTGGGAAAGGTCTGGGTTCATGTTGCAGTGATGTAATCCCAGAGCTCAGATGCCACATGAGAAGGGGAGGATGGAAGCTAGAACAAAACAGAGAAAAATCCCTCCCACCTCTTCTCATTTCAACTGTTACCATGATGACTCAAACCCTTCTCTTCTTGTACACTGTAACTGAAATCTGAAGCCATTCTTGTCCCAGTCTTTAAACGCAATGAAGAATGAGATGTGGAAGTGTCTTGTGTAGGGGGGTATTTAGATCAAAATAACAATTGGTCTTTGGTTTGGATTCTAATAAACTGACTGGGTAAGGTCCTCCTGCATTAATACCTCTTCTGTGCTCAGCAGGCAGGGACCCTCAAGTTCTAAGTCCAAAAAGCCCTCTGGAATCTGTCCCAGACAGTAACAAACCATTTAAAAGAAATGAGACCTGCATAATTCACTTCAAGCACACACAAAGGCAGATTTCATACAAATGTCTGTATGCTGTCTCAGCTTCATCTGCCAACTCATGTCTTGGCTGCCCTTTCAACACCCCTCGTACTTCTACTGGAAGATCCCTTAAAATGGAGGCTAACAGCATCATGCCAGGTGACGTTAGGAAAAAATTAGGACATGAATAATTTCACCCCAGAATATTTTTTACTTGTACCCTTGGGTGAATATGTAATAACAAAATTATTATTGCTGAATAATAACCTCATAAAATCCTTACTGAGTAATCTATTTGTTGCTTACTTTAAAAGAAAGCCCTAACCACATTTTATATACAAAGAGGGGCAGAAGGAATAGAAAGGTGTGCCTGGTTTTTAGTGTCGTTAGTCCAGTGTTAAGAATATTGTGTTTTCTAATATTTTTTAACTCAGAAATTTATTTAAATGAAAATCCATTAGGTAGAACAATCTTCATAGTAAAAATAATGGCATGTTTTCTTCAGTTTCTGACCTTACAAGTTGTGCCACAGTGAGATTTTACCTTTTTAAACCAACCAAGCATTTCTGTGCAATAAGCTAGCACTGAAGGGCTGAAATTCATAACACATAATTGTAGTGAAAGAGTTAAAGCCAACTTATTTTTTGCATATTTTTGACAAATAAATACCAGATTTATTAAATATATGTGGTGCAGGGGCAATGATCCACATGTGGAGGAAATAGCATTTATCATGCAGATGCAGAAGATGCATCCTATGTCTTCCCAGGCAGTGAACTTCACTAGCAATTAAACCTGTAAAACAAGAGGCTGCAGGACAGGACACCAAGACAGTGATCAGAAGGGGGCGAGGGAGGAGAAGAAAAAGCTAAAAATTAAAAGTTTGCTCTCTATGCTTCCAGGAAAAAGAGAAAAGCTAAATAGATAGAAAGGTTTATATTTAAAGAACGGTTTATATATTATATAGTGTTTAGAAAAGGTTCACTGAAGGCAACAACAATACTGAGTAATTGGAGTTTCTTGATCCTTTTTCTGTCCTTCAGTCTTAAACTTGTGTAAGGACAAGCAGTTCATTCCATCTTTGACTGTTAAATTGGCTCAAATCTTCAGCATCCAAAGGCTACGTTTCAGACTTATTTGATGTTCAGGAGGCCGATTAAAAAGCATCTCTCTTTGGGGTTGATTTTTTGTGATTTTTTTTTTTGTTTTACCATTGCCTTGTTTTGTGTGTATGGAGTCAATATTGTCTCTAGAGATGGTTCCACAAAGTTCTTGCTGTGGAGGGAAGGGCCTTGGTTGTGTTTTTTTCTTGTGATTGATAGCTGTTTCTGCATCTTGTCTGATTAAATTAGAGTATTCTTAAACTAACACCTTAAGAATCAGATTATTTTAGTGATAGCATTTCCCAGTAATACGAACCAGATGAGTTTTCATGTGCAATATGTGTAGTGTAATATTGATGGTGTTGCAGTGATGATCTAGCAGACAAACAAAGCATTCCACTGGAAATCAAGTAACCTTTGAGTTTGCACTCCCAGGCACCAAAACTGTCACTGTTCAGGTAGGAGAGAAGATGGTTGCACATAGCCAGGCTGTTGAAGCTTTCCAGCAGGAGAATTTAATAGTTCTATCAAAATGCTTGAAGAGGGAAGATGAAAATGAGTTTTCTGTGCTGCAATTTTGCTCTCATCAGAGTTCTGCTGATATGGACTTGGATCAGTATGATTGACTTAGAGGCTGTCTGATTACAACTTGGATACCGATTCTAACTCAATTGGTTCAGAAACCAATTCAGATCTATAAGCCACATCAGGCTAAATTGATTTAAGGTCCTCTTAAACTGATTTAAGAGAGACTGCACCAGGGACTCGCACAGATTTAACTAAATCTGTTTCTAAACAAGTTGAGTTAAGTCAATGCTCATACTGTATATAAGTCAGCCTTTAGATGTAGAAGTTAAAAGATCTGTATTTTCTAGTTGTTCACTTTGTTCATTTGATTCATCTAGATCTATGTACAAATGTTCACTGTACATAACTAATTTGTTAGCAGCAAGCAGCATGGAAAGGGAGTCATAATTTTCTTTTTTTAAAAACTGAACTAATATTTGGAAAAGGAGAGTTCTGAGATACATGCAACGGTGCTTTCTGCTGAAACCTTTAGAGGGATGAAAACGCACTCGATGGTAATGAAATTGAATTTTGAGCTTTTTTCCATAAAATGAAGTAGTCATTCTAGTGTGTGAAATACTATAATTATAAAGCAATTTGCCACCCTTAATGGGAGGAATTTTGTTTCATAAAATATTAACAAAATACAATATCAGTGCAATAGGTTAGGAACAGTCTTATTTTCTCCATAAAAAGTCAATTTGTAACCACTGTAGACTGTCTTTCTCAAGACGTCTATATTAAGGTAACTGTTCCTTTTATGGAAGTATCAAAATATAAGCATTAAAATAATCACAACAGGTGTCTTATTTACCTTTCTACTTAGTAATCAGATATTTTTCACTGTCTGCCTCTCTAATTTAGAAGCTGATGTTTCTGAAGATCCTTGTCCAAGGAAAGCAGCATTTAAAAAATGCCTTAAAAAGTAAAAACATCTGAGACAAAACTATTTTTAAGAAGGGTTATCAGCTAGACAACCTGGATCTACACCCAGCTTGCCTAAAAAAGCATTTGTATCAGGCTATCAAGTAAGGAAAAAAATTGAACTTTTTCTACACTGAAGTGAGATGAAGGAAAGTGAGGGAGCAACTGTAATTACAGGATTTCTGCTCTGATCTGGGCAGCTGCAAAGCGTATGTATCATATGAAGAACAAAGGACTGGAGATCACAGAATTAATCAAGCCTTAATGGGCTGTTTCATTTGCTCTCTTTGTTAATATTTTTAATTAATCAGTAGATTTCCTCTTTTTTTCTTTATTTTTCTTTTTTTTTTGCTGCTATTACTGTTCCAGTGTCCACTCAAACAGAGCATGACCAGCTCCTAGGGAAGTCATTAATCATATTAATTTTGATAATGCTTCAAGATCAGCTAAGAAATGGAACTCTCTAAATGGTTGAGGCAAAGATATGGAGAAAACCACTTCAGCAGAATGATAAACATAATTTTCTCCTAATAAATAAGAATCCCTCCCTGTGCATGTGTAGCTAGGAAGAAAGGTAGGGAAACACCAGGAGAAACAAAACAGAACATTCAGTTATCAAAGGAGGATTAGAAATTAAATGTGAACCACCTCTTTTTCTAGCTTTCCAGCCTGTCTGATCAGTCACTAAAAATGAATACAAAACCCCTTCTTGTAATACGTAATTGTTGTAATGAAGTTAATAAAGAATTTTGGTCTGCTTCTACTCTGGGATGAGAATCTGTCAGGGCTAAAGTTTATGCATTTGCTGAAGCTAAAGGTCCAGGAAATTGTCCTTTAATTTTAGCAAATAATCTGGATCCTATGTCTGGTAAAACAGTGTCAAGTTCTGTCCAGTTTTTCCACTGACCCAGAACACTCAGGTGTGATAAGATTAGATGGAGTTGATGTTATCTCTGAAAGCTACGAATCATTGCTCTGCTTTTTTTTAAAATCAATATACTAGTACACAGCCCTCTGTGTTTAAAAACAAACCAGATGAGCTAAACCATCGGCAATCCACAGGCTATTATTTTTATGTACTGTAGAGTTGTGTCCCTGAGAGAACATACACCAAACTTTTTCAAATGCAGCTCTAAATCTGTTTGGCAAAACAGATTTGTAAGCTTTTCTAAGTGGACAAACCCCCTGTTTTGATTATGATTGCTATTTTTTTGCAATTATAAAGTAAAATATAAACAAAACAAAAAAGCAACAGTGCCACAACAAACAGTTATAATCTTTTATTTCTAACTGGATTTTAAGAGGTCGCTTTCTGAATAAGCACAAAAACAGCTTAAGGAAATTATGTTTTTTGAATTGATGATACAATAAAGGTCATTAGTATTTTAGTCATTCCAATGCCATAAGTCCCAACTTAGTGTCCTTTATGCAAACAAAGCTTCCACTGGTGTTACTTGGGCTATACTGGGATGGAAGTTGGTGTTCAAACTGAAAGATGGGTTCCCAGCAGTATAGTTAGCAAATGTGTTTGGTCTCTAAGAACGCAGTGTACAGTGTAAACTTGATTATTAGCTAACAAATCACTGTGAGCTGAATGTTTAGTCAGTCTGCCAAAGCTGCTGGTTGGAAAATCTGTATCTAGAGAAGTCAATCACACTGGAAACCCATCCTGCATCTATTATTAACAGGGTGGAAGCAATCTTGCTTATGTCTCTATGTATGTTCACAGCTGTCTGACAATCAGGAGTGGTGGAGAAAAAAGAAGAAACATTGCCTAAACTAGTTGCTTGTGGGTTGAAAAAGCAGCGTGTTGCTATTTATCCCTGTCAACAGCAGGCCCTATTAACTATTTTTAATGAATCACCACTGCTTTTACTTTTGCCATCAGCCATGACCTTCACCATTTAGAAACACATGGTCTCTCATAAACGATAGTCTATGACACATAAACTTGAGAAGGATTCTATCACGGCTCAAACTACAATATCTATCACTAAAATAAACTGCTCATTCCAGCTGAAGAGACACTCATATATATCACGGAACCAGCCTTCCATATTTTGAAATTTACTGCCCTGCATTGGTGCTTCTTTTTCTTGGCCTTTTTTTTTTCCCTCTATTTTTTTCCTTTTAAGGAGGCCATGCAACCTTGCTCACTTAATACTTTTGATAAACTTCTACTGACAAGGAACTTGATTAATGATGGTTAAAAGAATTGAATCAAGAGTAGGAAAGACAGGGCCAAAAAAGCAGACTGCTGGGCTGATGGAAACTAACGTCTCTACAGAAATATATGATGGACCCTCCTTTTTTGCCATGCCAAGTAATTACTCGTGTAGGCCTGTTGTAATAATTCCTATTACAGCCAAAACGGAAAAGTCAGTAACTCACAGCCCTGGGACAAGGTGAAGGCAAGGCCAGAGAAGTGTGGATCAATATTTCATTTACTCACTGAGGTTAGCTTCTATCCCTGTATCAAATTCTTTTACAGAAAGCCATGAAAGAAATGAGGTTTGCTGAAAAACACCAATACAGGGCCCTCATTTCCTTGGGGGTGCTCGTAGAGTACATGGAGCAACAAAACCTTTCAGCAAAACAATATGCACTCAAGGTCACTCATTACTTGCTACTGTTGGAAAATAAAGTGCCATTAGCCTGATATGAGTAATGTACATCAATCAACTGCAGACCAGCCAAAGCATGTTTTCAGCATGGTATTGCAGCTGAAAATGAATGAACCATGTTAACGCTTTCTGAACAGTTTGACAACAGTGAAGAATTTTACCTTTGGCATTATCATTTATTTCACAGTTTTGCCGCAACTTGTCTCCGTAAAATCAAGCCAGAGCATCTCTGGTTTTTGCTGTGCTTTATTATAATTGAATTAGTTCTCATTAAGTAAAAGTCATTATTTTGATGGGGGCAGTTGGATGCTTTCCAAAAACCTCCTGTCTGTTCCTTACAGGACCCTCAGTCTAAGGGCAGACAAACAGATGTAGGAAGAAATGATCTATCATGTTAGTAAAATAGTTTAAAGCAATACTTGCTTAGAATGTGAACAATCACAGTGACATATCTACTGTGCAAAAAATAATGCTTTCTCTTGGCATCTATCAAAATGCAGGCATTCTTGTTTGAGCTTTCTCATCTGTACGTATTTCCATGCAAACAGAAGCTTCTTTTACTTCTGTGCATTGGTAGGGATACAATCTTGCTTTTACTGACTGCTTTTTGGAAAAAGTCTTCGGTGAGTTGCTTATCATTGCTTTTATGGTTGATGATATTTTTTATCTTTTCAAATCTTCTTGATTGTCATCTGGTCAGAAAGTTATAATTTTTGTTACCACAGCTCAGAACTCTCTAATCTTACCTGCACCATTGAAAAATTTATATCAGAGTCCTGAAGGGCTACTGTTCCAAGAACTGCTGTGTCATCTCGTTCAAAAATAAAGTCATTATGTAGGCATGAAATAAACCATTACAGAGTAGGGAGAATTACTGTGTGAAGAACATATTTTTTTTTCCATAAAATGCTAATATTTTCTTTTTTCCTCCCCACGTTTTGTCTTTCGTAGAGTTCTCTTTGTGTTTCCTTAGCATTCTGAAATCACTTACTAAACAAAAATGTTAAGTCTTTGTTCCAGAATCTTACCCTGAAGACTTACTGAGGCACGCAAAAAATAGTTGAAGTATTTAGGATTTTGCAGTATTACAGTCTTTTGTAGAGGTGAAGATAAAGTACTTTCCTTTTTTAACACCATCTCCTGAGATCAGACACCCAAAGCAAAGCATTCTCAGCCATAATGAGCGCTGAGATACTTCCAGCTCTGAACTAACTTAAGGTTAAGCCCAGGCAACACTGTAATGTGTAAGTAAACACAACCCAGAAATGACAGGCCAAGGGGAAAATGACTGATTGAAGGTCATACGCTAAGTCAGAAACAACTGTGGTCTTTCACGTTTGGCATTTTGAAAGTTTTTCTTAAGTTTACTGCTGTTCAGTAGAGTCTAGGAATATCCAATGAATTAATTTCATGTTTCCTGCATAAACATGTCCTCTACAATAGTTAACAACTTGGCTAACGCTCTTAATTTTTCCACAGTCATGATGTTTTGTATTTTTTATTTGTAATTTGGAAATACTGGCAGTTCAGCAGCTGTAGTCTTAATCCCAGTTCCTTGCAAACCATGATGTTTCCATTTGAGTACATCACTTGAACCACTGGTAAATGTGAGTTTGATTATATTTTGGGTTGTTTTTTTCCCTACTTTGGATTTCCTTATTTAAGAATGGAGATTATAGTAATTACAGTACTGTGGAACAGTTGCTTCTGCTTCCTTTTGTTCTTCCTATGTCCTATTTCTTTCTAATCATTTAATGTAAAATGATGTAGAGTGTGTGAGTCCTGAGACACTACTGCTCCCTTCTTCATATCTGCAAGAAGGAGAGATGAACATCTATAACTGCCTATGAAATGAAATAGATCAGTTTAAAGAGTCTTTCTTTCTAGTCACGTCGAAAGGTTTTCTTGAATTAAAAGGATCCACTACATTTGATTTGCTCTGTGGTTTAGATGTGGAGTCAACTTTGTTAAGAGGAGTAGTTCAGTTATAAAAAGTCTAATAATTCCTTAGAGACATTCTTTGAAAGGCACAGAGGAGAATTAAAGGACCTGTCTCCTGTACTTGTAGGAGAATTAGAATCACAATTGCCTTTTTTTTAAAAAAAAATCCTATTGTTGTGATTAAATTACTTTTCAAAATCTCATTCATTACGAGTAGTAAGCCTATAACACTGTATGGGGCTACTGTATGTTTCTAGAGTCCCTGAGGCCCAAGTCCTTGAAGTTATTTAGGCAACTATGTATAATTTGAAATGACTCAGCAATGCTAGTAGTTCATTCTCATGAACCTTCTTTGAAACAGTGAGACAATAGTACCATCGTTTACTGGAAGGAAAACAGATGGTGTAGAATAAATAGATTTGAAGACATTTAGGTGCCCAGTTAAACCAGTAGGAAATGGGCACCTAAATACCTGTAGAAGATCTAGGTTTCACTTACTATAGGGAGAATCACCACATAGGTATTTCAAATCTTTAGTGATTTCCTGTGCTTCTACTTGCAGTGAATAAGTCTTTCAAAAATGTCTCAATCAGGACAGGATGGGTTTGTGATGAAAGGTTGAATGTTTTGGTATGTTTTAAAAAAATTAAACCACTCTTTCCCCCTAACTTTCAGTGGTATAAAGGAATCAAAGATTTATTTTTATGTACACAAACTAGCACCCTAACTTTTCAACCTGCTTTATTTCTTATTTCACAAGAAAACACCTGGTGGCTCTTAGTGTCACTGAGAACTAGGACTCATTACTTTGTGTCGATGAACACTCTTGTATAGCTTTCATAACAATGAAGTTGTGTGTGGCAGGATTACTCTTTGAACCAGAGTGTTAACTGAGAGATTGGGGTCACATCCATCACCCAAATGTGAGGTGGTCTGCTTGCGCTTATAATAAAGAACAAATGTTTGGTCTGGAGGTCAGGATTTTTGGATTCACAGTGCACTTAGTTAGAACAAGGTCTGATCCGGGGTTAAAATCAATATTGCAAATTGCAACTAAAAAGACAAAGAATATGTCTCCATCTATGTTATATTTTAGGTACAGTAGTCTTAATGTAGAAGTAGGTCAATGCAATTAAGATGTAATTTCATTAAGGGAACATAACTGGAACTGGAATTTGTCCATGAGATTAATTTTTTTGTCTAAAGCAACTGTTCAGACATGCATCGGTCTTGCAGGTGGCGCACTTGGTTGGTTCTGTTTTAGAACAATAAACCCAGCAATCATGCAGTGCACTCTGCAAGAAAGGGTGAAGGAAATCAGTAAAAATTGTTTGTCTGTAGGGAATGCATTCTTTTTTTTGAACTGTCACAAGAATACCTGTCAAAGTAGTGTAGTAAAGCAGCTGAGCATTTGAAAAATACACACCTTATAGAAAATGAGACCTTCTGTTTAATGCACTTGTGCAGGCAGATATGCAGTGGAGTATTTAGCAGTAGAACTTTCAGGGTTGCTTTCAAAAGGGACGTGAGACAAAACACCTGATTTCAGGAAACTTCACTTCATTTTCTGTAGTGTGACAAATCTGAGCATAGTTGACCGTAAAAGATTTCAAAGTCTTGGAATAAGGAAGTGAAAGTGTCTTTCAGGAGAAGACACTTCTTCTGCATTCGTGCTGGCTGGAGTACAAAGTTTGTCCGCAAGCATGGTACATGAAGGAGTGGCAGATGAGGAGGAAAGGGGAAGTAATGTCAAAGGAAGAAGGTTATGGGATGTCTTTCCTGTAATCCACTGTAAGGATTAATTTCACGTGCATAAAATTCATATTAAGCTTTGTAGCAGAGTGTGATGCCATGTTTACAAAAGGTGTGTCTACGTCTGCTGGTGGCCAGACCATAGGTTGAGGCTCATCTGTCTCTCATAACTGTTGAGCTAGAGGAAGTTATGCATTTCTTGCACAAACTGGAAAAGTTTATTTTGTGCTTCATCCCTGTTACCCATCCTCCTAAGGTCATCCCTCAGCATTGCCGTAGAGCACAGAGCATAATATGCTTTTCTTCATGTCCAGTGCTGAGCTGGGGAGGAAATATAGCCCAGACTGGAGACAAGTGAAGAACTCTGGCTCTTTCTTGCTTCTATGAGGACCTTAAAATGCCCCAGCTTGCCATCAAGGATCTGCTGCGTATATGTGGAGGAAGTCTGGAGAGGGAGATCATAACTGGGCAACAGCTGCTCTGTATGATTTGCTTCCCTGGTAACCTGGCAGCTCTCCAAGTTGAAATCTGAATAGGAGTCAAACTGCTTGAAGCACTAATTCCCCTTATAGTTGTGAGCCTTCTCTTTCTCCTCCCTACTCCCGCTGGAGCAATGCTCAGTAGAGGTGGAAGTATTCTACCCCACTGCAGGTTTTGGAGGGTTCATGCTGTCAACAGAGAAGCCGTTGCTACACAGTGTGGTTTGTCTCGAGTATCGGCTGCCTGCTGTAAGGAACAGGAGGACTGGGATGTTGGTGGCTCTTCTGCCTTCCCTGGGCCCCATCGCTGGACATGGCCTGGTCGTATGAGGAATTAAACACTGCACGTAGAAGCATTTGTGATTGTATTGATATTAGGTGATTCCTGTTTACATCAAATCTTTTCTGTGAATTTCCAGTCATGTATAAGGATGTCGGGGTTACTTTTTCTGCCTCTGGGTGACTTGGACGTCGTCCCCCCAGTCTCCTTCTGGTATTCTACATGAACAGAATTTTCCTGACGGTATTTGAGGACTCCCCAGCTTGTTATCATGTCCTCTTGAAGCTCAAAACACTGCTCTGGATCTGAACTAAGTTGCAAAAATCAGTTTAAAGTCCCTTGGATATTTATACATATAGTGTTTTAAATCTTCCAGTTTTAATCATAATATAATTTGTGATTTTTTTAAAGTACCTTAAAGTTGTCCCATTTTCTTCCTGCTGCTTTTTGTAACAGTTCTGTCTTGATTTTTCAGTTAGTGTCCAACAGTAACTCATGTATTCCAAAATACTGCAAAAAGGAAAAAATAAAATTTCTACCTGTTGGAGAATGAACAGATGTAAGTTAAGATGAATGCAAATGAGTATCTGTTGAAGAAATGCTGATGTTTATTTTGTCAAGATATATATAAACCAGTATAAAATTAAACACAAACGACTTTGTGCTTGCTAGTAATTTTCTCTCTATGGAGGCAGTAACAACAGCAGCCCAGACAGTTTCTTAAGGCTTTTCCTGCTCTTCTGTGCTCTCTATTTGATCATCTGCCAAGGCTTGTGAATAGTGCCAAATCAAACAGTACAGCATCTCCATAAGTCTACTCTTGCAAGCTAAGGAATTCAGCAATTGAAGTGCAATGCCAGATATAAAAGAAGCAATTATAGTGGACTTCCAGGAGTTTAGGTTGAATAACTTCAATATTTGTACAACAGATATTTTGAGACTCCTTTTACTAACTGGGCTTCTGCTTTCTGTATGATTTAGCCACTGAATCTCAAGCTATGGAAATATAATCTTGCAAAAACATGTTTTCCCTCTCTTTTTTTTTTTTCTTGGTTCTGAGGTTCCACATAAACTTTGAAGCCTCTTTCTATGTGTACTGGCATTGGCAACTGAAGTGCAATGTTAGTCAGTGAAAGAGAGCATTTGCAGGAGGAACCATAGCAGCTATTTTAAGTGCAGAAGACTACCTTCCTCTTTGCAAGTACTTCTGCTTCTTCATACTTACGCAGAATCCTTCTCAAGTTTTTTGTCCTTCTTACTTCATAACAGTTAAGAAAATATTTGATGTGATAACGTGCAGGTTACAATAAAGTGAATAAGTGGGGTAATGACACTGTTTACTGTGAAAGGAAGAAAACTTGTATTTCTTTCATTGAATTGCAGTGCGGACACTTGCCAAATGTGACTGAAGAAAAACTCATCCCTCTGTGACTGGCCATCCAAAATCTATACACTATTTAATCTTCAAAAGCACATAGAGAAGCTTTGCCTAAAATGAAACTGTTTTTACATATATGTTAGTAAACAGCTGTAAACTCTTGGCATCTAGAAAGCCAGAGTCCATTGCACTGATTTAACACACTGCTTGCTTGAATTTGTGATGAGAAGGCAGGGAAGATCTAACCAAACTTGAAACTTCGTTACAGCATTGTGAGATGAGGGGAATAAATGAGTGAAATTGATCTTGCATTTGCTGTTTTTCTTTACAAAGATTCCCTTTTTAGCTTTGTGTGTATTTTCTTGTAGTCTCATAAAGAAGCAATGGCTTATTATTACTCACATGACCCAGACCTTCCACACTATGCCTGTTTGTTACATTCACACCACTGTATTCAGGAGGGGGAAATACTTTCTTGAAATATCTTTAATGAGATAAAACTTCAGTCTGTTTTCTTTGTTGTTCCAGTCATTTGTACCTTGGAATACTTAGACTGTCACAATAAAGTGGAAAATGGTTGAAGATTTCCACTTTTATATGAAATTGGCTTTTGATAGTAGTGAGCTCTAGCAAACACTAAAACAAACCAAAAAAATCCTTTCTCTTAATTGTATGTGGACTTTTCCCGTTGTTATTTTACTGTTCAGCCTCAAGTCTTGACTACGGTAGATCAATAAAGAACTTGTTTGCATTAACAGGGCTAACTTTACACTTGATGTAGGTGCCTGGCTGTATACAGAGGTCACCTGCACTGGAAATGCATGAGAGAAATCAAATCTTTTACTGGCTTTGGTTGAAACTAGGGATAAGTTCAATATGTATAAAATTACTTCTTTTCCCTCCAGAGACTTAGTTCTTAATTGTAGTTACTAGCACTCTGTTATGTATAGCCTCTGTGAGGCTTGTAATAATAATAAAATCCTAGATTTAATTTTATTTTTAAGATCATAGCAAAAGTCAGTCTATTTGTCTTGTAAGTTTTCCTTCAGAACTTCACAGTCAAATTCATTTCCCAATTATTCATTCAGAAACACTTTGTAAATTTTGCCTCTTGGACTAATGGGTGGATTCATTGTTGCATAGATACAAATTTTCTACAGTAAAACACAAATTTTATGCAGCTTATTGTAAAAAGATCTTATGCTCAGGGGAGTTCACTGTCTTGTTAGCTGACTTCACCTCCTGGTGAGCTTCCAAGTTCTATTGGTGTCTGTTAAAGACAGGGTTACTTTCTGTCTCCTTTTTCTTCTCTTCCCTTGTTCTACCCACCTCTAGTGAAAAATGCAGCAGAAATGATGATTACCTGTCAAGCAGATGTAGGTTCAAATGTGAATGGACAACACCGTGGCAGTGTGGAAGGAAGGTGTTCTGGGGCAACAACCTTCATGGTATACCTAGGTCTTTAATGACATGATGGCAAAAGTCTGGGGCTCAGCCTTGGAAGTGGATGACACTCTATGACCTGGAAATCTTGGCTCATTGTTGAACTTGTGTCACAGGCTTATGTTTCTAACTGATGGACACTGTACTGAGCTCTGGAATGCTAAAAAGATGCGTGCTAGGAAATGTCAAGGAGAAGGCTACATCTAACGCTTCTTTCTCACCACGTGCGTACCTGCCTATGCTCAGCTCTCAGCGATGCCTCTGATCAATGTTGGTTGCAGGATTTGTAGCAGTGCTCAAGGGGAGGCAAAGAAGAGGAGGGGGAGGAACTCCATTGAACTTTGAGATTTTGCAAGATTAACGTTTAAGTTCAAGACATATTTGGTCCTCAGGATGCAGCTACTTGATTCAGGGTAGAATTGGTAGAAAGAGTTTTTAACATTTAATCTTTCAAGACTTCTTTTAATGTGGAAAAAATAGTGTTCTAAGGAATCTTTATACTTCTTGTATGCAAACCTGAAGTATTTTTTACTGAGCACTTAACGTGAAGGAGAGGTTTTTTCGTTTAATTATTTTAGGCTTTAAAGTAACAAGTTTCCAGCTTTGGGTTTTGCTAAAAAATAAAATCTACACTTGTTCTGTCATCAGAACAAATCTGCATATGTTCTGTCAACAAGGTGACATTTTCTAATATCTATTTTGTAGAGGAATAGGATATGTTAAAAAGAGAAGTAGAAGTAAAATAATTCCACTTTGCTTTTGGAAAGCAACCTTTTGTAATGTGTAGTCCTATGTATGTTACCACTTCCTTGAAAAAGCTTTATTTTACCTAAAATAAACTTTCTGAAATAACTCTCACCATTTGGGAAGCTTTCAACACATTGTAGGACAGAGTTCTTTCTTTTTTCTCTTCCAATAATGCTTTGCACCATACTGTGACTTTAACTTTATATTCACATGTTGTGGGAACATATGAAATCCCTTGCCAATCCACCTTTCTCTCAAAATCCTTGAAATAACATTGACAGAAAAGTGGTGTGTGCATATAGGTATGCTATAATTACATGTATATTGTAATTATTTAGAACAAGGGTAGGTAGCAAAAAAAGATAGATTGCAAATGGAACTTTCTGACATCATTTCCATGACAGATACTTATAGCAAAAGTTGATTTTACATCAGGTCTGCAACAAACTGGTGAAAGTTCAGGTGGTACAGGGGCAAATCAGTTATATTTTATGGTATAAAATAATGTTTGTAAAATGATTTTTTAAAAAAAATTCAAATGAGGTAGGAACTCTTCTAGTAAGAAAATATAATCAAATAAGAAGTAGGGTTTTGTATAGCAACAAGAAATATTGTGCTAGCCAACTGTTTAGAAATGAAACTCGGATATAGAATCCAGGCATAGCTATTACCTGTGCTGTGGTGAGGATGATTAATCCACAGTCTGCTTGTAGAAAAATTCTGTTGGATTTAATCTGATTTGTGATAAATATTAATGGATTTTTCATTCTGCGCAGTTATGTTTATTGTTGTCTTTAGTGAAGCAGTTTATATGTAAGTTTGAAACCCACTCAAGCAATGTTTGTGAATTCAGCAGTTCATGTGAGTAATCCAAAATAAGCTTCCTAAATGGAAATTTTGTTGTGTCTTTCATTGTTTGTTTTTTTCTTTCATGAGATTACACTTCATATTAACCCACACTGTGATAAAAGAGAAAAACTAATTAAGAATCTGATCCTCAGGTTCCAATATCTTTGATTTGAGAACCATGTGATTGGGCCCTGATATATTAACAGTTAATGTTATAGATTCTTGCATTCACCTTGAGCAATTATTTGGTTTAAAGTTAATTATTAGGTTTGGCAATGAGTCAGTCGTTAAGATTAGTTTTACACCAAATTGCTTGCAGGTACCAAATGACAGCTTTTGTAATGAACAGGTGCCATTATCTCTAATTTCTTCAATAATAGTCACAAATCACTGATGCTGATTTCTGCCATTTGTATGTGGCTTTATGAAATAATATCCTGGTGTGTCTGCCTTACCAGTCCTTTATTCTGTTCACAAAGTTGAATAAATCAGGCAAAGTTACAAGTGTGCAGGAGGAATTTTCAGATCAATTATTCCTGAATGATCAGGATGGGTGTTCTGGAGGGAGGAGGGGTTCAGCACACTTGGTTCTTATTATTTATTTTCCCTTGTTTGTTGATTACATTTGTAATTCCCCTCCCCTTGAATGATTACAGTGGACTGCAAAAATAGCTAATTAACTGTAGTACAGCATTACACTGATGTGACTATTCTGCTCCTCATTGTACAGATAGTGTGCTCAGCCCTGGTTCAGGGATCTTTGCATTCTGTGCTACTCAATAGAGCATAAATGCTTTCTGTCTTCCCAAGCTTCTGAAATTATTCAGTCCACAGAGGCTTATCACGTTGCCAAGCTCATATAATCTCCTTATCACAGTCAGTCTCACACAAGTAACACCGTGACTTATCCTTATGCTGTCCAGGCCAATAGTAATGTATTCTTTCCAAATAAAACATCTTCTAATTGCCTAAGCTGTGTGTGAGGCTTCGTCCACGTGGTTACTACTGTTATTACAAGTATTTAATGGCTTTGTGATACCACGAGTATGAAAATATTATGTAAAAGGATCTTTTGTTTATTTTACATCATATTTTAGCAACTTGCTGCAACAGTACCAATTGGGATTCTAATTCAAATTTCTGATTCATGCTTTTGTTTCTGTACTGCCAGAGAAAGCACCTAAAATGTGGAATTCTTTTCATTAAATAGTTGTTTCATCTTATGTAAAGATTTTGGTCAAAACTGTGGTAGCAGTTTACACCTATTCAGATTAGTACATGGAGGTGAGAGGCAATGCTATTCTGGATGGTATGAATATGTGACCACCTAAATCTTCAATATGATCTGGATTTACTCATCTCAAATTCCTTCATATGCTTGCAGGAAGTAGCATAACTAATGACACTTGACATAATATTGTAAAATTAAAGAAATGTTTCATTTTTAGAACACGCTCTGGGAGCTTTGATGAATCTTTTAAAAATAATTTCTACTTATTTCTGCCCACAGGTTTTGTGACAGTGCCCCTTCTACTCCCTGGGCTATAATGTTTGCATTGCATTGGTTTGCCCTGTACAGATACTCTTCTAAATGAAAAGTAGAAGTGTGGATTGTAGCAAAACACTTCTTTTCTCAGTGCTTCTCTCTCATTGTGACAAGATGTTAACTTTTGGAAAATTACTATCAACAGACAAATATTTCTTCCTGTTTTCCTTAAAAATTTGTTACTGAAAAGCTATGCCAATATTTATGCTCGTCTAAATTGCAGTAACTTTTTCAGGGTCAAGCATCTTTACCTTTCCAACAATTCTTAGATGAAGAATAACAGAAAATCCAACATCAATGGATGTTAAGTAAAAAAGCTGACTTTCCACAGTTAGTTTGCATTTCTTTGTGCTATTTTTTTTAGTTTGAAAATATGTCTAGTAGAGAGGGAGCATATTATACATGAAATATATATTTTAATATAGTTTTAGTGAAATACCTTGAAAAAGCTTTTATTTCAAAGAGCAGGGTTTAGTTTATGTTATGTATGCACTAAATATTTTCTCAGAAATTCATAGTTTTTGTGTTGAGACAGAAAAAATTTGATATCCTCAAGTAAAAGGTTCATACAGTTTAGAAACCAAGGGTAAGACGTGATGTTATTTCTCTGAAATGCAGTTTGTTCTCAAAGGTTTAGGATTCTCAAAGGATATTCACATGGAAGAAAGTCTGAGACACCCAGTTCCTTCACATCTATGACCTTGTTTATAAGCAAGTGAGACATCTCTGCTTTACCATTCAACCTTCAGTATCTGTTGTATGATGCTGCTACATTGGAATAACATTGTCAGAAAATCTGTCAGTACCCTAAAAATGGCAGTGGTGGGCACTGACGAGCAGACTAAAGCAAAACTTTTCTGAGATATAACCAAACCAGCAATATGTGCTAAACATGGTACTGTAAGCAATATTCTGACCATTTAGCACAATACAATGAATTTTAGGAATGTATTCTGGAACCTGACTTTTCCTAATGGAAAAATAATCCCTTGCACTGCCTAGGAAGGGAGAGGGCAGCAAAGCATTTTAACAGAATATTTTGGAGAGGCAGCAACCTTATGTATTCAGCATATTTTATTTGCTACAGACTTGCAGTGGCAGTTTCACTCTATGGCATCCTGGTGCTATACAGCTAATATGAGGCATGATATTAAAAGCAAAATAGGCAGGAAGACTTGCAGCTGCTCGCAGACGGGATGTGTCTCCATGTATAATCACACTAAGTCAGTATTACCAAGGCTTTGGCTAGCATTTCACACCCTTTAGTGTTTTAATTTTTTTACCCTATTGCCAGGTGGTTTCTGCTCCCTAATTGCATTTACATGGACTGTGTTCTTGTATGAGCTACCAGGCACCTTCTATTGTGGTCAGGATTGGGAGTATTTTCATTGTAGTGCAAAGGGAACGATTTTACTCTCAGGATATTACCTTACGAATAAAGCTAAAAGCTCACCAGAAGCTTAAGTCCAGAGCTATATTCTTTCTGTATTCCTTAATTTCATTTTGGGACAAATATATTTTTTTTTAATTTTGCTGTACAGTTTCAAAGAGTTGTTTATAAAACAATTCCTCTTCTAAGCTGCAGTAAAATATGAGCAATGGGTGAAATGATATCTGTAGGCTTTTGAAAGTGTATCTACTAATCAATAGAGACAGAGGCTCTTTATAGAACAGAAATTAGTATTTAAAATCAGCCTTTGAGATACTGCAGAAATTTTAATTACTCTTAATTTAATTCTCTTATTGTAATTACTTGTCAAATGTTACTGTAATTTTTGTCAGGTAGCCTTTTTGATATAGGTTTGGGTCAGGGAGAAATACAGAGGTGTCAGAATAGAACAAAGCAGGAAGCTGGCTATGTTTCTTCCCATCCTTTTCTTATGGGTAGGTTTTGTACAGGAGGATGAACACTTGTCACATGGCAGAACGGTAAATATTGCAGAATTTTCTCTCTTAAACCTGGATGATTTCAAATATATTTTTGAGAAGTTCAATAAGAGGACTATATCTTTCTAATGAGACTTCCTTTTGACATCTTTGTTCATCTCCAGAAACACTGGTCCCAAAATAAGACGACATTTTTTAAAATCCAGAGATAAAACAACATCCTGAAAGGCATGCAGCCTGCAATTAACTTTTTTTTCTTTACTTTTATTTTTTTGTGGAAAAATCAAACTTTCTAACAAACTCTTGACAGCCTGAGTAATTTGATGGGATCCTTCAAGGTAAAAGGGTCATGAAACTTCATAGAAAAAGGAAACGCCTTAAAAATCCCCAGACCTTAACCTTTGCTGTAACTTTACTTCTTTTCCTTCCCAAGAAGAAACGCTGTGCTTCAAAATGAAATCTTTCTGTCATATAGAAATAACCAAGTGTAGGTATAAAATTGCTGATGAATTCTCTTCTTTTTCAAGTCTGCGTTGGGCAGGATGATTAGTACAAGGTCCACAACAATAATGATTTAATTTCTTTTTCTGTACCCTATTCTTTAGTCCATTCTCTTCTTCCTAAATCAATTTTGTAGGATACTTGGGATTTCTGTTAAAGTAATACCTGTAAGACCAAGAAAATATGCAGAAGTGGATTTAATATTACAATTATTATGATCCACCAGATGCAAACTAAACTAATAATGTATTTGATCTCAAACATCAAACCTGGCAGTAGGTCTAATGCTTCACTGTACCACTAGTAGGAATGAAATCTTGATCCCATTGCCATGAGCAGGGATTGGCTGCATTGCTCCTCAAGACTCTTGAGCTAACCATTATCAGCCATATTGCCTGCTTGCTTTTCAAGCATGAATGTGACAGTTTTAGAAGTTCTTTTATAAAAGGAGAAACGATATAAAGAAAATCTCTATGACAAGTATGGCAGTTTACCTGAGTGTATTAATATAGATATAAAGAACTATTGATAATTGTGTAAAATAATTTTACCCTTTAAATGGAAACTAAGGAGATGAAAAGTATACTAATCTATCATTAAAAGAAAATGAAACTTCAGAAGAATTTATGACAATCCCTTTACTTCACTGTAGACTTGTGGCACTTGTTATGAGCATTAATCAGGAAAGGCATAACGGTGGTGATAACAATAGTCAGGTGTGTGGCAAGAGAATTGAGAGAACTGTCTAATCTGATTAGACAGCTGGCAGATGCCATGAGAAACATCTAAAAGTTTATGGTCTAAGCAGTACCAAGGACCTCGACAGTAAGATAAATAGACATACTTAGCGTGAACTGCACACCAGCCACTATAGAGAGTCTCAAAACAAGGTGGGTAAGTGGTGGTGTCTGAAACATGACTGTCAAAAGTTATGCTTCATTTGGGAAAGAGAGAAATTAAAGGGATAGCTGATTGTCTTCAATAAAGAATCTGTAAAGTAATACGAAAGGATAGAATGGCTGAAACCAGGGCCTTCAAACAAAAATGTTTCAGTGCTGGTTGAACAATGACCTAACAGAAAAGTATCAGCAGTGAGCTATGTGCTACCTGGCTAAGTTTTGGCTGTGAGTAAAGAACGTTGTTACGTGGTTTGACAGAGCACTCTGAGAATTAAGTTGTGGTGAAAAGATTTAAAGTAAGTGCCACATAAAAATGGGTGAAAACCTGAGAAATTGGTGGTAGGACCCAATTTTAATTCACTGTGAGCCTCTTTATTAAGTTGTTACAGAAGAAATAAAAGGTGATACTATGCTGTGGTAAGCACTGAGTACATAACAAGATGCTGTTGACAGAGAAAAGCCTTGGCTTGGTTGATCTTTTAATTAATTTCAAATTAAATAGAAATATATCTCAGACTATTTTTGAAGAAATTACTTAAAGAAATCAAAATAAAGGGCTATTCAGTGGGGTCACTTGGACTGTGGAACTCTAGACCTAGAATTGCTCTCTGCTTCTGGTTTAAAAAAATGTTTAAAATTTGCATCTTAAGCAAGAGAGAATAAACTTGTAAGGAAGGTCTACTGTTCTACCTTCAAAAATATTTTGACCTTTAGCAATGTTAAAGAAGATATTAAGACTAAACAAACAAAAAGTTCTGGAAATTGATTTAAAATGGGATAACACACACTGAACTTACTAAAGAGAAATTACACAACATCTCTCTGATAAATTAATCTCTTCATGTAAAGGATTTTTTTTTCATTTAATCCTGACTTCAATAAGCCACTCTGTATGGGTCATGAGGGAAAAAATGAAGGATGAGGTAGAGGGAAATAAGGAAAAAAAAAATTAGTTGAGAACTCTACAAAAATCTGTTCTAAAACTACAACATTTTGGTTGGAAATTGGTTGAATGGAGGTTTTTTCAAAAGCCACCTTTAAATCATTTTTGCAGAACACTGGAACAAAAAGCTGGTTCAGCATAATTGAATTATTGCAAACCCCCAAATTATGAAGTCATTGTTATTAAGAAATGAACTTCATAAAGGAAGAATTTGGTGACTGAGGATAATGGAAGTGGGAAGGCATTTAATACTACAAGGGATGATGTTATGCTTTTAAAAACTAGTCATAAGGCTTTATTTTGCAGTATCTGAGCTAATCAATTGGAAATGACAACAAAAAGAGGAACTTGAATATATTAATAGATTACAGAATGAGCGTGAGCTACCACTGTCATGTGGTTTGTTGAAAGAAACCAATAGTTTGACACTCCTGGAGAGGTATTCCCAAAGGGAACGGCAAATTGCTAAGGTCACGTATGTGTGAGTGCTACATGTCATTTAAATCATTGCATGCTGTTCTTGTCCCTTTTTCAGTGGTATAGTTCCAATTGAAAGAGGTGTAGGAAAGGGCTGCAAAGATTATTGATGGGATGGAGAACCTCTCTGCTGAGAGGAGGCTCACATAGCTTGATTTGTTTAGCCTAGCGAATTGAAGCTGTAAAAGAACTTGCCCTTTACAAGTATGGTAAAGAAATGAACACCAGACAAAACAGCTGCTTAAGAGAAGGGGAAATATTGGCAGAAGAACAAATTGTGTATTACCTGATCTTAGATGCATACATTTGGACTGGAAATGAGGAGACCTCTAAGGACTGGAGAAGGGAAATGCCAAAAATGCCGTCTAAGAGTAGAAATGGGAGAGAGATGCCAAGGTACTGTTAAAATGAGGTATGATTAATTTATAAACCAGTTTATATGATGATATGGCTTGTGATAGCAGGCAATTAATTTAGATTTAGGAGGTTCCTTCCTGCCCTGTGTTTGAGATTCATTAAGTGATCTTCCCACCTGTCTCAGAGTGCATATTGACCGTGATGGCGTGGCACCAAGGAAACACCAACAATGTCGTTTTCAACTATGTCATAAAGTCAGAGAATATACCAGTTGAGACTTTTAAAGATGCTGTGACTGTTTATTCATTTCTTCCTTTCTGCTTATGACTAGTTTGCCATTACTTGTTGCTAGTTTGCCATTTTATACCTACTTTCTGTCTCTTGCAGTTTTGCTGTGCCAAAACAGCAAAATATTTGGCAGAACAGCAGAATATTTGACCAGTTCTAGCCTTCCTTATAGAGCACCAAAGGGCAAGAAAGAAACCAGACTTCCTCAGGAGTAGGTCTGAATTCCCTGACTCTGTTCAGGTTATGGGATTGCATCCTATGATCCTCATAACCCCTCTGGAACTTCAGAAGGGGATGTGGGGTCAGAGGGCTGAGCGACTGAATGTGCTCTTGAGCTTCACCAGTCAAAGCAAGGTAGGGCATCCCTTTTGGGAACTACAGCTGGGTAGTTCTGTGGCTCCTTCAGAGACATTCTCAGACTCAGGAGTGGTATGACAACTGGGCTCAGAACCTAAAAGCTGTTGTGTTGCTGATTCCTTTTCACAGTTTTCTCCTGGTAAGCCTTCAGTTTTTTTCTGCAGATGCTGGGCAATAGGAACCTGGCTAAGCATTAATTCACTTTGTTATTGTGCATTAGTAAGCAGTGGCTGCATCCCTGTTCTGAAATATATACGCTTTAATGAATGAAATTACATTTATACATCAACTGGAGGAAGTATGACTGCTAACATCTTACAAAAATGACAACATTTTTAAATTTAATTTAGTAAATTAAAAATGTATACGCTGATGGTAGAGTTTTAACACAAATGTTTCAGCCTCAAGGAAAAAAACCACAGAAATGAGGTGTGATGAATTATCTGGGGGTGGGGGTGGGTGGAGTTTTTTTTAGGAGGTTGAATATTAATCACAAGAATTGGATCTACAGTGGGATTTGTGAAGTAGGGTAAGAAGTAGGTATTGCCTCCAAAAACCTGTGCAGCTGGATTGTTTACCAATGTATCTTTGTAAGTAATCTTTAAAATTAGGAACCTATCTACCAGAAAGTCTTTTTATGTTTCTTTTTACAAAATTGTCATGAAGCTTTGACTCTAGATAAGGGAATTATAATGAAATAAAGGAAACATTGTTTAGTTGTCAAAACGAATTGGAAGTGTGACATGTGTGGGAAGAAAGAAACCACAGAAAATTGAATATTGGATCCTTGAAATTTACGTATGTGATGTGATGACTGTGGGTTGTCTAAAAGAATCTAGCCCTTCATGGTTGCTAGAATCAACTCTTTTATTGAATCTTTCTGGTTTTATGTTTTAAAGAGTAGTAGTGTTAATGACAAAAAATACTGAAAAAAGCTCAAGAAATATTTATTTGTAATAAACTTGGTATTCGCTGTTTCTACTTTTTTTAAGTTTTATTATCGCACTTGTTCAAATTTCCTAGTAAGGGAAACAGTAGATTTGAAGTTAATGTTGTAAGAGCATCCCTGAAACAAAACACTTTTTGCATCATAAACAAAATACTAGGTTTACTTAGACAATTAAGATGCAATTTTATGCAAATAAGAATTAGTCATATGCCTTACCTGTGAATCAAAAATCAAATATTTTGGTGTATGAATTATTGATGTTATTTCTTCTAATTACTGCTTAATAACCTTCACAAGGCTAAAGTATGTGATGCTCAAATATAAAGGAACATACAGAAATATATTCTCTCTCACACACACACACATATTTATATAGGAGGAGATTCAAATGATGAATGAGCATGTTTTAAAATACAGATATGAATTTAAGGCGTTATGCTGATCTTCTAATAGCCAAATATTTGCATAATCAGGATCGTATCAGCTTCACAATAAATGTATGGAATCCTGAAGTCAGCTTTGACAGCTATAGCACAGGGAGCTACCTCAATCTTTTAGTTTTGATGTGCCTTTATAGAGAATACTAGATTATGTGATAATGACAGTGCAAATAAGATACTGTAAGACAGCTTCTTCTCTCAATAATATTGTTCAGTTGTGTATAAACCATCGGTAAATTTTTAAGATTCTTTCCAGTTTTCTAAGGGCTTTATAAAATGGTCCAGGAATATGCTTGCAATACGTTTATCTTGACAAGGCTAAGAATCTAAAGTGGGGTGGGTGAGGATCTGTGTTATCGCAGCACAGTGATGGAACTGTAAAGCCAAAGACAATATTATCTGATGTTTGTTTTTTTGTCAGTTAATACTCAAAAATTACTCTTGAAAACTTGGAATAGCAATGCTTTCCTTTACAGGCACTAGTCAGAAGTAAAATTTACCTTTTTGAAAAGGTTTCATAGGAAAAATTTGCTAATACTAACTGATCGGTGTTGGGGAGAAGGAGGGGAGGAAGGCCTGACTAATTGGTCATAAGTGATGTGTCACTGCTTAGAAAATGCTGGAAGCTGCTAGCGACTGAAGTAGTCATTCTCTGATGGCTGTTTGATAGTTGTGTAAACCAAGGTCATGCTTCATTCAACTCTTAATTGATAAATGACTTGAATTTCAGAAACTACTGTGTTGGTCGTCACCAACCGCAATGCCTTTTTCAGTAATTTCACACTGAAATTCAAGAATGAATGAATTAGACTTAGATGTTCCTTTACTACTAAAGTTGTAATGACCCTCGTCTCTGCAACTGAAAGCATCCATGTGGATTTGTAGAGGCTCATGGAATGTGAGCCTTAGCTCTATTAGGCCTACGATAGTCTCATCCTTTATGCTTCTCTGTGCAATTTTCTTTCTTGTATTTACATAATGTGAGCCTACTGGCCAAAAAGAGACACTTCATGAGTTGTGGGTCAGGCTGACAGCAGGCCCTGCCTCCAGACCTGGTCCGAGAGAGAAAGGTCTTTCCCTCTGCTTTGCTTGCTTGTGAGGGGCAAACACCTATTCTTCCTATACTACGTAGTGACCAAAATGTCGAAAAAAAGCTTAAATTCATGTCTTTCAGTCAGCCCTATGCCTTATCTGCATGAGGAAATGTGAAACTGCGGCTATAATCCCCACTCTCCAGGTGTGCATTCATATGAAATGAAATGATGCTATAAGGGCATGGCCTCTGAGGGGCTGTGAGGGAAATGCAGGGAACCAACCAGACAAAATTCCAGTACCCTCACAGAAATAGCAGAGAACTTGCACTAATAATGCATGAAATGTTTCAACAGCAGCAATATTTATGTTTAAATAGCAGTTTACGAAGTCAGTTCAGCAAATTAAAACTCAGTGGGAGGAAGGGTTTGGTAAAAAATTATTTTTTATTGAATGCATGATATTTCAGGACAATTAAAACTAATTTGGAACAGAAAGCGTTACCGGTGAATGAAGCCAGTTCAGGAAGACCTATAGTTGTGATTCGTCTGTGGGTGTGTTTCCCCACATAGCCTTTCACACACACCAGCTCTTTTTTCCCTTCTGCTCCCTGTGCCTGGATGTGAGAAGCGATTGCAGCCCAGACTGAGGCAAGCAGAGGCCCCGCTTCTGTTCTCTGTAAAAGCTAAAGTAGTTCCACATACTTTAATGGTGTCAATCCTGATTTACTCTGGCACCACTGAGCTTGTAATCTGCCTCTGAAATAATAAATTGATGCACACTTGAGGGAAAAAGGTCTTATGTAAAATCAGGAAAATGCTTCTATAACAGAGAGACTGTGAGATTTTAATTTTTTATTTTATTTGGGGTTTTTTTTTGATCTCCGATAAAAATTTCAGGTTTTTTCAGACGGCTTTGTCACAGCAGAGCGAAATAAGACAAATGTATATTAAATAATATATTGGGCTTTGTGGAGCTAAATGTAAACAGAGTGTTGTTTGTATCAATGCCTTTTTCAACATGTCAGGGCCCTTCTGATACACTTGTGTTGGCATCATTATACTGTGGTAGGAGGAAGTCATTTATTTATTCCCTTTTGGCATTCATAGGATTTAGAGATGAGACATTGCCCTTCTGGATACATAATCCAATTCTGATGTTTTCTTTTTCCAGTAAAGCATCAATAATTTGATCTGTTTCTATTGTCTAAAGCGGTTTTGTCTTGATGAAAGACATTTTAAGTGGGCAGTGTTTCAGAACAGAATTTCCCTTATGTAACTTGTCATTATGTGTATACTATATAGGTAAATCTTATCTATTAAATTAATGAGAATGTGGGGAGAAGGAAATATTTTTGATCAGCAGTAACCAAACTCTGAGAACAGGGAGGAAAAAAGATGTGCAGAAAGCTTCAAAATACAGCACCGCATTGTTTGCAAAAAGCCTGCTGTTTCCTTTATGTCTAACTGATCCGTGCCAGAAGCCCTCTTGAATTTCTACAAGAATAGAGCTTCAGATCATCTGCATTCAGTGCCAGAGTCATGGCCCTGGAACCGATAATTGCCTCTGACAGGATTTAATTACCTTCTCCAAGACCTTTTCTCTGTTTGATTGGAGACCACCCCCTGCCTCCGATCAAATCAGACAGTAATAACATGCCGCGGCGCCGGAGCCAATCCCAAGCCCGGCTGGCACAGTGACCTTGCCGTGCCGGAGCCGATTGGCGGTGTCGGCCTTGGCGGTGGTGGCAGGCAGCCCTCACCGGCCGGCCACCGGGAGATAAGAGAGCAGCATTAATGCTAATGGAGTCTGTCAGCACGCCGGCTTGCAGTCAGAGCACGGCAGCACGGGCAAGCATGAGGGCTGTGGAGCTGCCACAGGCCCATGGCCCTCTCTGTGGGCTGGTTGTGGTTCACCATGCCTGCTTGGCATGACACAGTCCTTTTCTGTAAAGAGTCTTCCTGTGCTCCCCTTCTGAAAGAAACAGAGTGAATTTCCCCGGGTGAAAGCCACTGGTATTTTGTTACGTAGATGGATAACGTCGCTACTTGGTATGCATCATGCGGCCCCTGTTTTTTAATATTAACTTGACACATGCAGTCACTATATTATTTATGGTTGTTTCAGTGCAGAGCCTAAATGTACCCCCGGCTATTAGAAGGAAAACTGCATTCCTTTAGCAAATCAGCTTTTAGAGACGTACTGCTTTCTAGGTGAAATAGTGGCAGAATTTGGAGTGCAGTAGTTTATAGCAAATATCTTCTCACTCTCAGAAATTAAACAAAATCTTCTGCCTGCACCTCTTTTAGCACCTGGATGTCATAACGACATTCCTTCTTTGAGAGTTTAATTGGCCTTAAGGTGTGCGTAACTGACAAGAGTCAACAGCTATTCCTTTGTTTTTGTTCAAAGTTGTATTGATCTCAGTGCTGGTAAAGGGCTTGTCCCTGCTCCAGTGAAGGCAATTGCTGAGCTCCAGGAGGAGCCGGAGTAGGTCCAGGCTTATTTTGTGCTGTATTTGTTGCATCGTCTGTTTTCACCTCAAAGGGAGATGTAAATGCCATGTACTGAATTGGAGGGAGGGGGTGATTTGATGTCATGGTAACTTCTCCAACTCTCTGTACAGCTGTACACAAAACCTTGTGCTTCTAGAGGCAGCGCATCTCATAGCATCTCCGGCCGCAGCAGGGGGATGCTGATGATTCTTTTCCTTGCGGCTCCACTGAGAAGAGCAGCAGTTACCCTGGTGAATGCCTTGCACCACAGTATTGCCCCCTCCGATTTAAAAGGCCTACCAGTACAAACAGGAAAAAAAAGGATCACAAACAGTGCTGCAGAAGCAGGGTTACTCAAGGAAGCAAAAGGACAGAAGGATGGGGGGAGCATCTTCGGTTCTGCATTAGATAGTTTAGCCCTTTGTGCAAATGCCCTGTCCTCATTTTGCTAGTTACTCTGTTTTCCCCTTTTCCTAAGCTTCCCTATAATTTCAGATCCAAGATATTTTCATATGCTCTAAATGAGAATTACAGGAACACAGGGCTCTTCTATCTTAAGGCTAAGAAACCTCCATAGGAAAGTACTGTTTGGTGAAAATAAGTTGTGTTTATACAAGGCAGCACATAACCACTTATTTGTGCCTCAGGTCTGACCAAAGGCTGATTTAGTTTGGAGTTACTTCACCCTTCCGTGGATGGTCCAGCAACACAGCTATCTTCTGAGATGCAGAGCTGTTAGAAAGAAAAAGGTGGAAGTGTGATGTTTTCCTTTTTATTTCAAATGTGTTCTGGCATATAGCATAGTATGGAGACTGCTTGTATAGACTGAGATACCGCACAAATTCTCTTAACTGCAGTATAAAAGCTCTTCCCTTTTCGCAAAGTACTGAAAGATCAAACAGACAGCGCACTGTTCTGAGCTTGGATCCCTCCTGAAACATGGAGTGAAAATCCACTAATCCTAACTCTGTAGAATTTTTAGTTTCTAGAATGGACAAAACGACTCCATTTTTTCTTATTTCAAATAGTAAAGGAATAAAAGAGAGTGAGTGTGTGTATGAGTTGGGGGAGGGTGAGTGGAATCTGAGGCAAGTAGCATTTTCTGTTTTTTTCATTTGCCCAGACAGATTCCACTGTGAACATGTAATGGTTTTCACTGAGGCACTGTATTATTTTAAGGTAAATCTGCTGACTTCAGAATGCATAATCAGTTTCATGATCGTAATAAATTATATCACAGCCATCTCTGGTGGGGAAATGGAAGGAAATGCAGAAAGCAGTAGTGCTAGGACAGCTTGTTGGTTAGGAAGCTAGCCTAGAACCCTTTTCTTTGTTGCTTTTTTTAAGCAAATAATTTCAGAAGCATCTAGGTCAATTAAAAGCTTATTTTGAAAGCATTGTAGGGACTGAGTATTCAAGTCTCTCTGAAAGGTATTTTTGAAAATGTTGCTGCAGTTCAGATCCACAGCTGTAAATCCAGAATTGTAGCACTTCCTGCAAAAGCGGATGCATGAATAAATGTATTTGGAAGAAACTAGAACAACAGAGAAGTTCTCTAAGGACCTAGGACAGACAGACAGGCTACGCAGGCTGTGGTACTGAGGGCATTTATTCACTAGCAGTTATCACTTAAGCAGCTTGGGCATCTATCCCCTCTCCTTTCGGCTTGTTCCCAGGTCTTGTGTTTGTTGCCACAACTGTTTGCACAGCGGCGCAGTTGAACTTGATCGAGGAATAGATCCAGCTGGTAAAAGATAAAATATATGCTGACTACATGGCAACACAAACGTTTGTGCCAGCCAAAACACTGGTTGGCACGTGGGGTGGAAAGAAGGCTGGGAGGAAGGAGGAGGGGAGCTACTTAAGTAACCTGCTGCAGAAAGTAAAATCACAGTCTATTCTTATTTTCCAAGTACCTAAAATGTTAATCTAGAACAGTAAAGCTTTTGTTCTAATGTGCAAAAAGGATGGATGAGAAAACTTGCAGATTTTTGTCACTGATTTCTATACAAGCAAAACTGTCTGTCTGATTTATGCACAAAAATGTAGAAGTGAAATAAACCAAAAATTGTTAACAATGGCAGTAGCCCATGAAAGAGATGATTTAGGAGTCACACTATCAAGTGTTATGTTTTTATTTTTCTGAAGAATTTAATCGAAAACATAGAAATGCAACGCTACCCTGTAAAAAGAACAGCTATGATTTTTTATTACTTTTCTTAGAAGCTTGTATTGTATGTCTGCTACAGTACTACTTTTTTAATTATCACTGCCTAATTGTAAGATAGATCATTGTTTCATTACCCTTTTGTATTTAAGATACAGGTACTTCAGGTTTGTCTTTCCAGGCTTCGGTGGCGGTGGACTAAAGATGATTTTCATCTATTCCATGTGACACAGGTTGTTTAACAGGAAAATGTTTTTATTAGAAGAGCTGGGTTAAAGGTCCATCTGGAACCAATTGAATTCTCTAATGGCCTAACCTTCTATTTCTAGAGGGAAAGAGGAGAAAAAGCAGGGAGGAAATTCAGCCTAAGTGTAGTTCTGCAATGTGAATTTGAGAAATTTCTCCTCTGCTCCCTCCAGCCTCCTGTTCCTGCTCTCTTGGTGTAATTTGCCACGTCCTCAGCTTTGTACGTACAGCTACTTCTATGATTTGCTGTAAATTATACTGTTCAAATAATTGCTGTTAAAAGTCATCATCAAAAATGGAGGGGGGGGGAGGAGGAGCACTTAAACAAGACAAATGAGGGAAAAGTAAATTATGCTGTGGGAAAGGGTGTGGGCATGGGTTTATGAGGGAAGCCTAGGAGCTCCTCAAGGCATTATCACTTGAGCCTGTCATCCCTAAAGACAATATGCCTTATAACTACAGACTCAGTTATAGATTTTGATGGTCACCAACCCTCTTCAGATTATCAAAGTATCACTGTGTACTACCCAGGACTGCATGCAGAGGCTTTATCAATATACGAAGTACCATAAAAATGGAAGGCTACATATTGTAACCTGATTCAAAGTCCAGCAATGGTCCCAGATGTCTTTCCAAGTGGCCAAAACCTGTGGGTTCCACACCAGATTGGGGGGGGGAGGAGGGGAAGAAGAAGAAAGCAGATTGGCAGTAACATATCTTTCAGAGACCTTTTCACATCAAAAAGACTTGTCCTGATACTGTGTTGTTTAGAAACCTAGAACTTACTGAGCTCCTCATTTTGTAAACCTATTCTCACATTCAGGCACAAAGTTTAAGCAATTTCTTCCTCAAATGCAGACAGCCTGTAAGACAGAATACGTTTGCTACTTGTCCAGGATGAAAAGGGCTACAGTACATACATTAATGTATGTCGTGGAGTTACAAATATTTTTGATTGCATTGCTTGGTTGGTTTCATAGTGAAGTGTAAGAGCCTTTATGGATACGTCACTGCTATTTGTCTCTGCCATTTTAACAGCATAAAATAAGGTCTTTGCCGCAACCACCTTAAACTTTTGTTAGTAAGCAATACAAAAGGAACATCTCAAAAAAGAAAACTCTTTTGTTTTTTGAAGTTGACCATTGAAAAAAAATTATTTCTAAATAATGCCATATTATTAACTCATATCAGGATGGATTGATGGCAAAATGTAGAAAAACATACTACGTTGTTAATCGAAACAAACAGCTGTGAAATCTGAAGCTGTGAATTTTGTGTAGTTTGTGTTCCTTAGCACCCCATTCCTGGCAGAAGCATTACGGGGTAGAACCCAGCTAGAGGAAATGAATGTAAAAATTGTTGACTGTAAAATATTGGTGAATGTATTTGTGTATGTGTTTGGCGAGGAGATAACTGCACAGTTCACTCCTAACCTCATCTGCTTAAGTGCTCTGCACAGTTATTTGACAAACCTTGTTAAAAAAGATAAAATCCTAAGTGCAAAGAGCCTAAAAATGCATCTGTATTGAGAAACTGTAGTCAATTGATTATTCAGCTGGCAAAATGGAAATTTCAAGTTGCATAGACAGCTAATTGTGGCCTGCCTAGGGAATGACAGGTCTATAATTTTTAGTTTTGTGCACATTCAAAGCCAGTCACCTTGACACTTAACAGTCCATTATCTGCCGGCCACCGACCATATGATGATTTTCAAAGAGTGACAGGTCTTTTCCATTACAGAATGATAAAATGCACTATGATTTATTTGGATAAAGCTGTCTTCACTGACAGAACAAACCAGGTGCTTATCTGTTCCTTGCATGCCACAATGACATTAGGACACCTTTTACCCTACAGGGCTAACCTATTTTTTTGTCATCATTGTTGTTCTTTTGGGATAAAGATGAGTGAAATTAGTGAAATTGGTGTCCCCAGTATTGTTTTCCAGAAGAGCAGGTAAGCTGGCAGTCGTATCTGTGATTTCTTTCAGTATTAAGTAAGATAGATTGCGGGAAGCATTGCGAGCCAGATCATGCAACTACATGATTCATAATCTAGGGAGAAAAGTTTATGTTTTAATAAAAAAGGTTTTTGTCTTTTCAGCATGAATACAGAGCAAAGTCAGGAAACACGTCCCAGGACATTTGCTATCAAATAATTAAAAAAAACCCAAACTGCCACAAATAAAGCTGAGACCTAGAATTTAATTCAAACTTCAACAAGGGGCTGGATCCTGCCAGAGACTCTGCTCCACCTTCCCAGGATGTGATAAATGTGTCTATGGCTCTGTTCCTGGGCTGCAGCAAGGACACAATACTGGTGACCATCTCTCTTTGTAGGAAAAATATAGCTTGAAGAGCAGAGTGTACTGGAGCTGGTTCTTTAGGTCAGGGCATTCCCTGCCTGGGCATCTCTTCAGGGGGCTGTGTAATCCAAGGAGGGCAGGGAAATGGTGCTTCTGTCACAAAAGCTCAAGTCACAGAGTGAGCCTCTTCCTTGTACCTTGCTGTACAGGGAAGGCCATATCTTTGAGCACTACAGTTTGAGGACTGGAGCTTGTAGTTTTCACGAACCTAATAGGAGATGGACCCTCATGAATGTCAGAAACTCTCATTAGTTTCCGTGCCAAATTGTTCTCAGTGAATTTTATTTATTTATTTTTAAATGTGAATTTTTAGTTGGGAATTCTGAATACGCCTCAAGAATAACTATTTTTAAGCTATTTCTGACGTTTTAACAAGAATCAATATTGCTTCCCTTTGCCAGCAGGACTTGTTTCAGCTCCCAGTGACATAAGTGAGAAGATGCTCACCTATTCATGATGTGCTGGAGCAAGTTTTATATGAGTAACTGTGGAGAACTTTTGCAAGAGGTATGTTCTATCAACAGTTCATTTTGAAATGATGTTAAAATGATAAAAATCATGTGAAATATAAATTGACAAAGCAATTTTCTTGAGCATTTAGAGTTAGAAATAGTAACCTTTGCCATTGGAAAAAATTATTTGTGGATTTTCCAAATGATACAGAGCTACCATTTCAGTGCTAAATATAATTCTTTTAGCTCCTTGCTTATTCAGTAATGATCTACAGTACTTTTGTGATTTGTTTTTTTCCTATAAGAAATGTTCTTCATAAGCAAATGCTCTGTTTCCTATATTCTCATATGTACAGTATATTCCATATATTTATAGCACAGGAGAAAAGGCTAATGAAGAGAGCATACTCAGAAGAGAACAGTCGTGAGACTTCATTTGTTCCTTACATGCTGCAATAGTGCTAACACACCTTTTACTCTACAGAATGGCTTGTACTTGGGGAATTGTGTTGCATCCAATTTTCTTGGAAATAATGAACAAGTTCCCCCAGGTTTATTGGCACTATCTTGTGCACACTTTTTTGGTGTAAATTATTTATTCTCCTAATTTAACAGCAAACAGTCCTGGATAGTGAGCTTAGTGAGGCAATTTCATACATATTGGTTGTAGGTTAATTATTTAGGGATTGAGATATCTCTGGTAATGCCAAATAAGTACAGACCTAATAAGAGAAAGCAATTGAAAGCGTCAAGGTTTTCCAAATCTCAGATCATGCAACCATTATTTGATGGTCATTAAGTCTGGTGCAAAAGAACATGAATGTGTTTTGAGGTAGCCCACGAGTTAACCCTTATAGTTACTATCATTTCCCAGGCAATTGACCCTTTGGTCACTATGAGCCAGCTAACCAGAATGTTCAGATCCACATATTCTTTTGTCCTGTAAATGGAGATGGTTAAAGATGTTTCTGGATATGCGCCTCGTGGGATAGCTTAATGATTTGGAGGCTGTTGAAATACGAATGCTGAAGAAACAGCAGATAAATCATATTTAGGACTAAAATAAACATCTTCTGCTGATTTCTTTAAAGAAGGTGTACAGCCACACAGAGGATATAGTTTAACTCTTATAATTGTCACTACTTTATTTTTATAGGGAAATTTTGATGCTAACAATGTAAAAAATGAGAAACTCCTCAAGTTCTATGTGTCATCACTATCCAGTGTCACTTTAATGGGAATAGGTAGTGTGTATCTTTTTAAATTCAATGAGGAGATCATTACTCTTAACTGGTATGAGGATTTTTCAGCTGACATGAAAAAAGTTGGGTGATTAATTAGAGAGAAGTCTAAGCTCTGAGTAGAGCCTGTGGGAAGACTATGAAAGTAACAAGAAGAGAAATGTATGAGCAATGCTTGGTGTGGATAAAATGTTGCTGTTAAGGTATAGTTATTTCCATTCTGCTATCTTTCTTTCTGCAACAAAATCACTGCTCTGTGCTGTACTCTGCTTGACTCCTTAAATGGCATTCAAAGGAGCCCTTTAGAAGGGGTAGAAACTCTTCTCCTTATGTCTGTGCCCTAGCACCTCTTCGGTAGCAGTTGTGGGATGTGCTTTATTTTTGAAGATCCACAATGGAGTAATCTGCTCTACAGGCTGTTTTGGTGGAGTTTGGTTTTTGTTTTTTTCTTGAGGTTTGGGTTTTGGTTTTGTTTGGTTTGGGGGGTTTTTTTGGTGTTTTGTTTTTTTTTTTAAATATACATGTGGCTTCCTTGTTATTGTTACGTTTAAAGCAAATTCCTAAAATGTGCCTTGAAGTTAGAGCAGGTGTTGGGGAAGATTTGAGATGATCCTTTTTTTTCTAAGGCAGTTCATTCCACAATTTTAGGTCAGTCTTCATGGAAATTCTTGCTCCCTTCCAGATGAGCCCTACCTTCTCGCTTAAGAATCTGGTTTGCTGAAGGAGTGAGTGGTTCCTCACAAAGCTTTAGGATGCACAGGCTTTCCAGTGTAGAGAGCAGAGAATATGATGGTTAATGCATGATATTTTGCATTGTTGAGGGGATGTACTGAAGCAATCTGCACTAATTGGATTTTCTTTAGCACATAAAGCCTTCATGCCAGATGTGTTACACTGGTAACAGAGATGAATAATTGAAGCCAGATCATTAACAAGCAGGAAAGGATGAAGTCACTTGGCAGATCGGAGGAAGAGCCATTCATTGCCACATAACGGTGTTCTGCTAGTAAGGATGTTAAGAGTACAACTAAATACGTTCCCCGTTTCACATTCAATTGTTCTGAGGTGCATCCTAAAACTACTTTATTTTTCTCTATTTCATTGTGTAAAAATAAATACAATCCTTTAAGAACTGTGAAAAACTCAGGTGCATCAATTATTCTCTCATAAGAAGGTGCTGATCTGCTCAATTATCCATTTATGCATTTCTAAGGAGAGAACTAATAAACCACATGATTAGTGGAAGAAGATAAGAGAACTTTGGGCAATGCTTTGATGATAGAGAGCTTCAGGGAAGCAAGGAGGAGACCTGGGGCTAAAGTCTAATTGCCAGCTTTTTAAAAGAAGCCCAAAAAGATGGGTGTTAAAGTCTGTCCAAGCTTCTATATAGCTATATGGTGGAATAAAGAGATACTTCCAGCTATGAGCTCAGAGATCATTCAGTAACTTATATTTTATGGAACCATGAAAACTAAAGAATAAAAGCATGAAAAGAAAACTGTAATAATTGGAAGAGTAGATGAGGAATCTTGGCAAAAGTATGAAATAACACACATACAGCTGTGTTAAGAAAAATTCAATTTTAAATGCCGTGAGTCGTTAGGAAGTGTTAAAAGGCAAAAGTAAAGTGTGGTTTTCCAGCAAAAAAGAAGAAGGAAAGCTACACTACACTTAATTGTAAAGTGGTTTAATTACAGGAGTATGCTGCACTTCTTAGGTGCAGTCCCCGTCCTCTCAAGTCCATCAGCTCAGAATTGTGCATTTACACGTGAAAATGGAAACACAGATAATAAGAGGCTTTGGAATCACACAAGGTGAATACAGGAAGGGTTGAATGAGTTATGTGGAGGATTTGGAGTGATTGGGCATGTGCTAGTTCTTGTTATTTTAGAATCTTATTTTATTAAGACAAGGTGCCAATGACAAGTAAGAAAAATGACTTTTCCATAACTCAAGAATTATACGACCTGGTAGGCTGTAAGAAAAGGAAGATTCTCTTAATATTTGGGTTCTGTGGACTGTTCATACAGCTCTTTTTCCTACAAAACTGAGACTATATAGGAGATTGAACTGTGTGGCGTAATTAGAACTGAGGAATAGCATGTCTAATTTTGTGATACTAGTCTGACCTGTGAGTGAGAGCAACAAGTGGAAGACGCAACTTCATAAGACGATGCTTTTCTGGACAGTGATAAACCACATCTTCATTCAGTGCAAGGAAGAAAAATTGGTATGGACTGAGAGAGCAGTGACGGATTGGTCTTTAAAAGCCTCCTAGTTTTGGGAAAAAAAAAAAATTAGTAACCTGCATGGGGACACTTCAGCTAGTCCAATGTTTAAAGTTATGCCTGTATTACACATCCTAGGGTTTAGTAAAGAGCTATCTGAAACAAAGGTAAACCAGTGAGCCAGGTATTGGAAACAATCTAGTTTCTAATAGTAAGGAACTCTTCGATTCCTAATTTATCCTGCTTAATACAACACTGGTTTGAATTCCTCGGGTTTTCTTTCCTGCTTATAAATTTTAAACCAGCAGTGCAGGATGCAGTGAAATTAATGGGTTATGAAGGTGTAATTTTTTTCACTGTGATGCTGCTTCTGGATGAGTATTCAATAAGAAAACCCTGGATCCCACTCTGCCAGGTTCCTTGCCTCTGCTTTGCTGATCTGAGATGAGACATGCTTGCTGTTATGTGTCATGAGATCCAGCAGTGTAATTCTCATGACAGACTTCAAGTTCCTCCTTCTCTTTGTGGCATTGACTTGAAATTCTGCAGAGAGGATATTGTAGACAGGCACAGCACTAAGGATTTCTAATCCTTTTTATAACAAAGCTCAATGAAAATCTTCAGAAACTCTACATACCTGGTCTGCTAGACTTTGCGCAGTAGTTGCTTTTTAAATTTCTTCTGAGAAGCAGTGCTTAAATGGAGTGCAAACCAGTAGGAATGAATGCACAAAAGGTGTGATGCTTTCGATTGTATTACTGAGCTTTTCCCAGTTTACTTCCTGGCATCTCTGATGGCATGAAGACAAAGCTCACAGCCTATCTATGTGAAAAGGAGGGCACACGATTGATTTGGATACAGCCAAACTGATCAGAGAAACTTGAAGTAGGAACACCTGCCAGATTCAGGGGTTTCTGGGTGGAATATAACTTTTTAAAGCCTCCAGAGAATAACAGGTTGCCTTTCAATGAGATGTCTTTCAATGAATCCTGTCATTTTCACATTGTTCTTTAGTATGAAATGTTAAGTGGAGATTCCACCTGCCTGTTTCACAAGTAGGTCAGCATTTGATAACTGCATTAAAATTGGCCTTTGCTAAATGCTCTCTCTCACTATAATCCTTCCCATCCCTCTCAATTTTCCTATGTTTTAATGCTTCACTGTGGAGAAAATGTTGAGTCTTTTTTCAGATTATTTCCAGACTGTCACCCAAAGTGGAACTGTTCTGTTTTTGCTTTGGATCACGTTTCTTCCCCAAAAGCTTCCAAAGATAAACATCGTAGATACGATGCCACATGGGGAAGAATTTTTTTATGCTTGTGCAAAATTCCGTGTCTTTTTCTATTGTTCTGAAAAATAACCCAACCCAAACTGCTTTGGGCTTATGAAAATATCTTAAAGAACATATTCAGAATATTTAAATATATTATGTAATTTAATTCTCAAGTCTAACATGTAGTTCATTTTCAATGTGGCCTATCACTTCTAGTATGACATTACTGAAAACCTTCTGATTAAAGCCAGCCCTCTTATGCATACTTTACCTCTGTGACCTGTGAGTAGCTTGAAACCATTTGAACTCTGTCTAAATTGGATCCCCCTGGTTGTAAGTGTTACTGCATGTCAGTTCTATGTCAGTTGGATGGAAATCTTGCTGCAGAGGATGAAAGTTCACAGCTCAGTATTAATCTACTGGGCAAACTACATCTAATGCCTTCAGTTTTCTTGAAATACAGCTTCTGATGACCTCTGACAGGTGAAATACAATATAGGATTTTCTAATATTAATTTTTTGTGTGGATATTTAAAATCTAGCACGTGTCATCCTTCTGTATCAAATAAATGCTATGAGAGACAAAATGAAGAATAGTGACAAGTGGGTTTTTGGACGCGAAGACTTTTGTTAATAAAATATATCTAAGTCCACAGCCTCACAGTTGTCTTATTCTCAAAAAAGAAAATGAAAATCCTACCTTCAGTAAAGAAGGCTGTGTACCTGTCAACTGCTGGCTGGGAATCCCTTGATATCTGTTGGTGGAGACTTTCAGACTGGTGTGTGAAGAGGAGTTTAACAAAAAAAAAAAAAGTCGAAGCTGCATGGCTTCTGGAGTGGGCAGCATAAATCATTGAGTGCTGGTGGAGTCAGTCTTTAGCTCACAAATAAGAACTTGGAATTTAGCACCAGCTACTGTTTAAAAGAGAATCTGTATACATCTGTGTGACCGAGATGACTGTTGTCAACATCTGCTATTACAGAGTGACATCTTTACTCTGGTCTGTCAGTGTTACTCGTGCCTTGCATGTATAGTAAATTCGGGTTTGCTTTTAAAGTGAATTTTTGTACATAAAATTCCAAGCTAAAAAAAAGAGTCTAATAGATGCAGGTTTGTAAATCTGCAACTTGATCTCAGTTCTGTTTAAACTAATGGTAAAATCCATACCTCTTTCAGTAGCAGCAAGATTGACTTTTAAATATTTAGTTAGTATCTGAAAGAAAACTGATCCTCTATTCCTTGTAAATCTCAATTGTCTCTGAAAATAATGGAATTTGGCAGGAGGAAAGAAATCTAAGATTAAGCTCCGGTTTGTGATGGGATGATGCTGATGCTGGGAGGGATGCTTTTTAGGCATTAGACATGAATTCAATTCTTCTTTCTCAAAACCCTGTTCCTACTGAGGAGAAATGAAAAAGTGTGCTTTTGCTAGGCCTGAATGGAGCCTTTGGCTCTTCTAGAAGTCTGTGCTTCTACCCTGTTCTTAAAAGAGAAACTCCAGTCTATAGAGTGTGTACCTAGTTTATAAAATCTTTCCAGCCGTTCTAACTCCTATTCTGTAACTACAGCTTGTCGTTACAAAACATTGCCATTCACTAAGTCAGATAGAATATCTCATCTGACAACTCTCATCCTGTCATTCCTCTTAGGGAAGTACAAAACAATAGTAATAAATCAGTATTGGTACAGACAGAGGTATTTTAAGACAGTGGCTGTTGAATCAATTCTTGGACAGCTTAGGAGCATATTTTCCTGTTGTTTCCATTTTTAAACCCAGCCTTCTAAAATCCTGAAAGCATGACACTTTTTCCTATGAGTCACACAAAGAAATAAATTTTTAATTACAACATGTGCAAAAGCCAGAGTCCAAAACATTGGAGTTCTCTTCTGTCAGAGGTTCTAACACCTGCTATCAAAAGCCCTATATCAGACGTCAGTGGAGCTCCCCGTGGGTGCAGTGTTTGGGTCACACTAATCTTTGGGACACCAGAGCTCAGCCAGCAGCAATGCCACAGAAGTTTTCTATAGGTATACATGCTGTACATACACATATTCTAATATAAATAAAGAATAACAGCTTAGGGACTCTTACAACAATGTAATAAGAACAAAGTATTAAAAAAAAGGAAATTAAGCAGCCTACAGACTATAGCAATCTTGTGGCTTGTGGGCTTTAATCATTGATTTTTGCTTTGTTAATTTGGTAACATTGAACATAGGTAACTAGTGTTAGAAATATGTGGAAAAGAGCACACTGATGAAAATCCATCAGCAGGTAAGTGAATGTTTCAAAGTAACAGGAGTGAATACAGTCAGATTCTGAGCTGAAAGTACTGTGTGGACTGGCAATGGTGATCTCTGCAGTTCTTTGGGTCACGCTATTCATTTTAATAAAGAGCCCCAGATACCAATACATCGTTTGCTCATTTTATAACTCCCGTATGTGGTAAATTTTCTTTTTAAGCTTACAGAGTACTTTATGAATGAAAGAATAGAAAGAAGTAAACATCAATGGATGAAATAGTGTTTAATTGTTTTTTTGCATATGAAATAGTTGACTTAAAATCATGCATACTTAAAAAAGCACTTTTATATTAACTGCTAATGTCTTATCTCAAATCCAAGGGTCTGATCTCAAGGCAGAGCAGAACATCTTTTCCTTTCAATTTTATCAATTTAGCTAGAAGTGAAGCCAAGGATTTCAGTGGGATGAAGGTGATTCTGTAGTTTGTGCTCTCTGACCTAACGACATAAAGTATAGCCTTTAGTCTGAAGCTTGGGCAGAAGCTTAAATATACATTTGTCCAGGTTTAGTCTAGTTTTTGACCTTCTTAAGGTTGACAGCTTGTTCTAAATAGGAGTCCTTATCAGACTATTAGTTTATCTTGTATCTGGGTAGGGACATCAGCTAATCTGGGGAAGTTTTGTGTCTGGGTTTGTTTTAGAAGCTATAGAATTTTATAGGCTTAGCCACATACTGGGTATGACACTGGGTTTGTGGAAAGCTGGGATTGAAACCTGTACATTTTCCTTTGTCTTTTGCCTTGCCGTTTTAATCTTTTCCATTTTCTCCTTTCCAGTGGTGAGACATCTCGATGAATGGGTCACTGTAACAATGAGGGTACCACAGATACTGTGACTCAGCTTCTCTCAGCTCCTGTCAAAGGCTTTGCTTTATACAAACCTAAATGTGTAACAGGAACCCATGAAAACCCTGTGTACCAGAAAGGTACCCTGGTTGAATTCTAACTGAGATTTATAAACTGGTTTTATAAACTGGTCTTCCTTTAGAAAGCTTTTTTTTTTTTTACACTGAGATCATAGTTTTAAATACGCAGTAATAACATCACAAAAGATGGAATGGGTCGTGTATGTCTGGGGGGGATGGAAACACTGATAGAAGAAGGCTTCTAAAGTGCATAGCTTGGGTTAACAGTAACTAACAGAGAAAATGACTTTTTAACACGTAGGTTTTGAAATCACCTCATGGGAAAAGATTATATCAAAACCCATGAAAATCATGCCTAGATTAGTTTAGAAACTTGAATATATTACTAGAAAATCCTTTCAAGATTCTACATACCCTTTTTCTATTAAGCCTCCTATCTGTATATTCCCTAACAGAAAGAAGTCTTCTAGATATTTGTCAGCACAACTTTCTAATTAGGCTTATTGATAATTAATCTGGATAAATCCATGTGCAGAAAATTCTCTTTATTTTTCTTTTAAAGCATGATATAGGACATTCAAGAGATGCTTGTTTATGGGTATTTTCCATTTCATGGTTTCTGCTATGTGCTTGCCGTAGTAGGATTGTGGGTATAGTTTAGTTAAATATCCAAATCAGACTGCACTTTAAAGAAATTATTGCCTAGTATCCACTGCTTGATCTTGATGATTGCCTTTCGTACATGAAAATGTTGACGTGGCAGTAATAAATATCCTGACATAAATATTTTCATTTAAAATAGCACCCTTTCTATTATTTCAGGGTATTTTTGATTTGTTCTGGGTTTTTGTTTGGGTTTTTTTGTTACTTCACAGTTCTCGTTCAGCTCTGCAACCGCACTGCTAAGTGGCAGGAGGAATAACATATAGCTTGCAGTCCATCGTCTGCATTCCCTTTGCATTAGGTGTAACACTGGCATGAAAATCAGAGACCCTGCTCCAATTTTTCCAGCTGTCTCTGTCTCGCTGTGATCTTTCTGTAGAAATTTTCTGGCAAGTCTTTGAATATGCAAGCTTATATCGCTTTCTTGAGCATACATACACATGTTGCTATCTCAAAACATGGGTACAACTGAATAGAATCACTAATGGATTTTTTTCAGTAATTTGAGTGTGTTTACTGCTGTAGGCAAATCCTTAAAATATACATCATCTTCTTCCTTTGTCCTCTTGCTCTCAGATTTCTATGTCAGTTTGTTTTGTTTTCATTCAAAATCCATGAATAAAGCAATATCAGGATCTTTTCACTGCCATCTTCAGGTCTTATTTATAGAGTACTTTTACAGCTTCAGGAATTGTTAACTTTTAGGCAATAAATGTCATCTTACTTCTGGGGTTACATTTGTTTTATTTTCCTTAGCAATATTATTGCTTTAAAACTGTAATATGTTTTCTATTTTGGTCTTTTTCTATTGCCCCAAGGGACTGGAGCTATAACTAGGATTTGCATTGGCCACGGTGCTGTTCTTATTCTGCACATGGTTACGGGCAGACAGGCGAGAGTGCCAGGGCCAAACATGGTATTCGATCAGAAGAGCTCATGCCAAGATCTGGGCTTGAAAAATTTGGAGGAGACATTATGTCACTGTCTCTGTAGAGTGCATTTGAACAGGAATGCTGTATTGGGTTTGGGGCTTGTGTTTCAAAAATAAAAATTAAAATAATATCTTGCAAGTTTCCTTAATTTTTGTATTTACTCTCTGGTGTCACAGTCCTCGCCCTACATTTCTCATGTCCTAGCGGTTATTTCTGTTTCATTATTTTTCAAGCAGAGTTTGATGACACTGATTTAGCAGTTTCTCACAGTTCACTGCTTCAGTTTTCATCAAATTATACTTCTAGTTATACGAGACGCTTTCATCATCAATTTCCATATGCCTCAAAGACCAGTTTGCCAACACTGAACTCAAATGCTAGACAATAACTGGAATACAGGATTTTTTTTTCCTAGAGTGTCTGAGACAAGGAGTATAGGATCCCTCAGTTCTTAGCGAGTGTTTTCAGCCTGGATGCATTAAAAAACTAGACAATAACTGCTATGTAATATTGACTTTACAATGTCAAATCAAGGAATAAAAATTAACATTAACCAGAGATTATACTGTAAGATCTTACCCGTTTCTTTCCAGAACCCTATCATAAATTAGACAGCACCGCATGCAAATTCAAGCTTTGCACTTTCACCACAGAATGGAAGGATTCATAAGCATCCTGAAGTGTATTTTCTGTACAATAAAGTTTGATAATTATGATAGTTAGCACATAATAAAGGTTTTGGCTTCAGGCTCTAGGTTTATATGACCTTCAGATCAGCAGTGTCACTGGGGACACTCAAAGTGACAAGACTCCTGAGAAAGACTGTGAAAGTCTTTTCCTTCCTTTAGGGACTCTTGTTCTTAGCTTCATGCTCCAATTAGAAAGATCCCCATGTTGGAAAACCTGACCCCTTTAAAGGCTTTCCATTATGTTCATCCTACAATTCTTTACAATTTTCTATAAAGGGACCACGCTCCTGACCCAAAGGTAATTTGGAGTCCATAAACTGGAAGTAGATGTAGAGACCATCGTTCTAAATGTCTGCCAAAAGCATAAAGTTAATTGTGGAAGGCCTGAAGTGAAGCCCTGGTGCCTATTTGTTTAGATGTATAGAGGTTAACTCTGAGTAACTGTTGACAATGATCACCATCAGCAAATGAATTTGCTGTTAAATTTGTCGACTTTCAAAAAAACCTTCAAGTTAGCATAGGAGTAATATTCTGCCTTCTGCACTACCATGTCAATTGCTTTACTTGCACAGTGAGCTAACATCTGTTTCAGTTATGCAATTTGCTTTCCATGTGGAATTTTTTAACTGATGTTGAGAATTTGTATGTAACTTTCAGTCTTGAGCTTCTCTCAGGAATAGAAAGAATTTTTCTCTGTCTGCGGGAATTTCAGTTTGTGGAGTCTTTTGTTTGGAGAATGCACTGAATGTGATACAAACCCTCTTCATGGAATCTTCTGTCTTCAGTCAGAAGGACATGGACAGAGGGAGAGCATAGGCAGGGAGCTGTCTGATATCACTGTGACTTCTCAAAACTCAAGGGGACAAAGTTCATCCTATATCCAGGAATGGAAATGTGGTGTGGACAGAGTCTGCTGCAGTATGAGATAACCGATGTGATGAAGAGGGAAGGAAGTTGTTGAATAAATTGAAGGTCAAGGAAAAGATAGGTTTGTAATACTCTTTGCTGTAGTACTAGATGCCTCTTTCCTCACAGAACTTCAAGTTTTGGAATCATTTGGTACAATGAGTTTTGAGTGCCTGAACTTCAGCTGAATTAAATTGAAGGTTTTCTCATGCATTCACTTTGACTTTAATGCATTATAGAACAATTCAATGATAAAATGATCACTTGAGCAAAAAGGCATCCACCTTTTCCTAAACAGGGAAACTGATATGCGATAAATAGTATGTTTGAATACTTCACATTACTTCCACAGTTCTGTGTTTCCTGCTGCATCCATTGACCAAAAGGTAACCACCTTTTGTGCCCTGAGCTTTCACTATCTGGGAGTTCATGCAGAAATGTCTTTGCAATAAGTGCTGTGTATCAAACAATACTTGCATCGTTATGTGCATTACAAAGGAGTAAATCACCCATACATCATTCTCAATTTTGAAAAAAAAGAATGTTTGGTGGAAAGACCAAAACCAAAAAAAGTAGGAATTGTTTCTTCTCTAGGTACCTTGATGAGCAGTTGTGCTGGGATTTTTTAGAAGGGCAAATGATTCACCTACAACTTTTTTGCATCACTTTCTTTTCCTAAAGAGAGCAAGTAGAAAAGTTCAAATCAAATATTTAATTTAATTTTAATAGGGGCAAGGCAGCAGACAACCATTATCCTGTGACAATGTTCTGGTCCATCAAATATAAAAAGAATGCCCAGAGGACAACTAGTGATATTTCCTTCAGTAGTCTTACCTGATGAACTGTTAAGACTATAATGATGTGCTCCTCTGCAGATTCTGATATAGGACCCAAGTTTCACTTCCTTTTGGGAATTGTCCTTCTCCTCAAAAAGCTGGTGTGCTTCTACGGATAGACCATGGATTCTTTCTGAAGATGCAGGGTTTGCTGGAGTGTTGAACAGATTAGTGTATGGGCTCATATTTGTGAGAGAAAAAGTCAGTTAAGAATTCACAGAGATTACACAAAAACAAAAGCAAAGAGGCAGGTTTTCTAAACTTCAGTTTTTAGGTTTTAATTAGCTACCAGTTCCAAGGGAAAGAAGGTCTAACAGCTAAAATATTAGTTGGTATCTTCAGAATTGGAATCCTGTTTTTTTTTTTTAATTTATTTGCTTGTTTGTTTGATTGTTGTTATATCTACTACTACGTTTTTCTGTTAGTTTTATTTTGTTGGCCAGCGTGCGCTCTGTGACTTATGGGGCAAAAATGGAGGAAGAGAGCAAAGGAGGACTTTTACGCTATACAACTATATTCTCCAAATATGGAATTAGGTATCTGCTCAGTGGGGCATGAAGCCTAAATTAACACAGTTTTCTCCAGTTGCCTTCTATTCTACTGTTACTGAAGAATTTTGACTTTAATAAGGGGAACAAGCCTGTTAAGATACAGTGGTCTGGATTGATATATGGTAAGTTCAGTGACTTTTAGCGCAGATTGCTACCAGCGTGTGTCCACTGGATCAAACTTCACTTAGTTGAAAGGTTAAAACATCAAATTGTGCATTGTCTAGTACTGTAGGCTATTTACTAGCCTGCCAGCATGCCCCAGTCTTTGCAGACTGAAGGTAAGTTCTTTCTGCAATATAAATGAGAACCCTTCATGCTCTGGTCTTAAAATGGTCTTAAGAATTGAGAAAATAGATTTATTAAAACAAAATAACAACCTTCCTGTGGTACTGTGTCCAAACTGAAACAGTTTGAAACACTGGCATAACTTTTTCTGAAACTGTAGCATATCTTGTACCTGTCTTGGTCCTGTATTGCAGACTGTGGCACTCTGTCTTTTGCCAGCATAACTGTTTTAGGGACTGTGCTGGGGACTAGACTAGGGATCTGATCTACTCTAACTATTTTTATCCTTTTTTGGAAGGAGGCTTTTTTAAAAAGTGAATTTGTTCATCTTGTGTGCTTTGTGTACCTGAGATATGGGACCGTAAGTGGCATAGGAGTGGAGGAGCTGTGGAAACGCCCTTAAAGTAGCATTGTTGATCGTTTTATACAGTGAAACATGGCCTTGTAATTGGATCTTCCCTCCTTTGGTGATGTAATATTCTTGAGATAGCTTACTCTGAGGGTACCCTCAACGAGGAACATGCAGCAAACTGGAGCACAGTAATACACTGCATGAGGCAGTACAACCAGGTAGGATCTGTGTTGGGGTGCTACTGTAACCACAGACCGATGGCATGAGACACAGTTTGAGAGTTTTAGGATTTTTTCAAATTCTGTTCCGTGTAAAAGATCACTCAGAAAATCTTATTATTTAATGAGTTCTCAGAGATGGACTTTAAATGATACTTTCTTAAATTGCTTCACAGACACTTACGAAGATTCCTCCCAAAGCAAAGAGCAAAGTGAGGTGGGTGTCCATGGTTCATTCTGGACTCCTCTATGAGTATCCCAAAAGTTGTTAGTGCTTTCTCTTGCTTGACAGAAACTGGAGGCAGAGGTAGCTATGAAATACATTAGAGATGATATAGTAAATATTGAAGAATCTATGCTTTTTGTGATACTGCAGTGTCTTATAATTTTTGACATGCATCTGCTGCATCTGCACATTTCATGATACTTTTCAAGTTTTCAAATATATATTTGAGATTGTCTAGTCAACTCAATACACATTCCAGACAAAATAAAGATGTTTTCTTTTCCTGTACTTATAGACTTGCATTTTGACGCTGTTCTTGTGAATTAGAGAACTAAGCCAACAAAATACAACTATTTTCCTAAGAAAATTTTTTAATCAATTTAAGAAAAATATTTTTTCCTTCCTTTAGCAACTCCAAGGCCAGCTGGTTTCTGAAAGCAGGTACAACTTTGGAAAGCATGCTGTTCTCAGGGAAGCAGAAAAACAGTCATTTGTAAAAAGGGAGAGTTTTGTTACGTGCTTGTGACAGAAATAATTTCAGAGTTTCTCAAGTTGTATATTAAAAACAGTGCTCTCGATGACTGTATTACAGCTTGGTGTTGTTGCTTAGCTTGCTGTTGTATAGTGAAAGAGATGATCAAGATGTGTGTCCCACTCTGGATTCATATGAGCAAACCTCAAGTACTACTAACTTTCAGGCCACGTACCTTACTTTTTATAAGATCTCGGGAATTAGGTAAATGCTTATTTTAGTACTGGGACACTGAGACACTGGGGTAACGTCTGATTAGTTTCTCGCCACACAAAGTACCAGAGAGAAGGTTTTTGAACTCCCTAATTCCCAGTCCAGTCACCTACCCAGGCTTGAGCCCTGTTTCTCCCCCTATTCTAGAAGTTATTTTTGCAGTGTTGGTACGAGGACACAAAAACAGGAAAAGTCCTTCTGCTGCAACTGCAGAGAAGGGTTGCAGCAGGTTCAAGATCAAACCTGCTTCTCCTCGCCCCTCCTCTCTATATTTTTATATTTAAGCTGGCAGTGGTACCAATGAAACTATCCTGTCCTCTTTGTGTCCCCACTTGCTCACCCTGCTCCCTATCTTGTTCCATCAGAAATATCAGCATCAGAGTAAGTCAGCTAAAAATATTTGTGAGACTATGCTCTCAGACTCCATTCCAGACAAAGATTCCCTGGAAATGTTTCTTTGTTTTGATGAGGAGGACGACTCATCTGTGGGCCATTTTGTCTGAAACAGGCATTTTCCTCTGGTGGTTCACAGTGCTTACTTCTAGTAAAGGGGATGATGGCAAGAGTAAAAAAAAAAACAGACTAAAATGTCTAGTACCAATTTTGTAGAAAACTTACAGTTTAATCCTTTGCAGGTTAATTTTTCTTAATTTGTCATGCTTCTAAAGAGGACAATCCATCCTTGTGGATTTCTGTCTAGCAATACTGGGGACCCTTCTTATTGTTTTCAACAACAAAGAAAAACCTGCCTAGTTGCCATGCATATCCGAAGGTTGGCCAGAGTTAACATTACTTATTTAAAATATGTAGGACACTACTTACTCTTAGAGGCCTGTTAGCTTTTATATTCTGTCAGCTCGATTATTCCGAATTATTTGGATTTTTTTCCTTTTCTTGTTTTATTTTTTTTTCACCCCGCTGTAAGTGTATGACTGGAAGTCCCCTCTTCCGTTTGCTATCTTGAAAGTAAAAGAACAAAACACCTCTAATCTTTACTTTGTTACTGTTGTGGCTGTTGACAGAATAGCCGTGGATTTCGGGGCAGAAAAAAAAAGAGACAACAGCAACCTCCCTGACGCTACCTCTTCATGGAAAAGCCCCAATTACCCTGAGACAATGTTCAGCCTCAAAGGCTAACCCTACAGCGGTGTTTCTTTATGTTTTCTCTGGCTGCTGAGGTTAGCTGAGCTGCAGAAGGAGCGGAGCGCTGCATTAATACCTAACGATGAAAGGTGGGGAAGATGTGAAAACCCGTTTCGAGGATTTTTTTATATGTTGTTATTTATTTATTTTACTATTTGCGTGGGCAGAGGAAGAGCCAAGCCGCGATGTGTGTTTAAGGGGTGCGAGCCGGGCGCTGCCCCGCAGCGAAGAGGGGTCCCAGCGGGCTCTCCAGCTCTCCCCCGGGGGCTACGGCAGCCTGTACCCCCTGACCCCGAGCCGCTGCTCCTGCCGGCTCGGCGGGGGGGAGGCTGTGCCGCACTTGGGAAATGCAGCAGCGATTCCTCCCTCCCTCTCCCTGCCCGGGGGGGGGTGAAGTGCGAGGCGGCGGGAGGAGCTGTGGCTCTGTGTGTCTGAGCGAGCAGCGCTCCGTGGCCGCCGTGTTTCCTGGTGCCTGCTCCCTGACCCCAGTGGCAGTCCCGCTCACTGCACCGCGCCCGCCCTCGCCGCCGCCCCGCACTCGCACCCGCACCGAGGCCGCCGCCGGGCACCGCCGCGGGGTCGGGCGCAGGCTCTGCCCCGGCCGCGCCCCCGCAGCCCCATGGAGCGGCCCCGCTGCCCGCGCTGAAGGCAGCCCCGACCTAGCCGCAGCGGCCGCCGCCGCAGGGAAGGTGAGCGGCCCCGGGTCGGTGTCTGCGTGCCGGGAGGGGGGCGGCGGGGGGCAGCGGCGCACAAAGCGGCGGGTTAGAGGTGCCGTGTCATGGGCGAGAGCGGCGAGGGGAGGCGGGCGGGAGCTCCGGCGGCGGCGGGGCCAGCCTTCTGCAAACAATAATAATGATAAAACTGGCCGCCCGCTCTCCTTGCCGCCCCCGGCGTGACCGCCCCGAGCCTGCTGGGTCGGGTCGGGTCGGGTCGGTGGCGGCGCCGCTTCCCCCGCAGCCGAGGCGGCTTTTTCGGGGCGCTGAGCCAACCTGCCCTGCTGCCCAGGCCGTGCCCCCGCTGCCCCTTGGCCACGGTGGGGGCGGGGGGAGAGAAGGGGGGTGCTGCAGCCCTGGAAGTGCTCCGGGGGCGGGATGCGGTGTGCCGGCTGCTGGCCCGGGGTCGGGGCGGGGAGGATAGGCCGGGGAGCTTTGTGCTGGCTGGGGCCAGCGGGCGGGGGCAGCGCCGAGCAGCCGCGGGGGGGGGATCCCGGCGCAGAGGGATCCGGTGGGGGAGGGCTGGGGGGGGGGTATAGGCGCTGCAAAAGTAATGAGGGTAGCGCTTTGCCGCTCCCCGGCGGAGCTTTCCCCTCTCCCGTTTCGCCGGCGGGAGAACCGCTTTGAAACCCTGATCCCGGAGGCCTCGAGCACTTGGAAACCCTCCCGGGGTGGGGGCGAGGTTGGCACTGCCGGAATAATAAAAAAAAAAAAAAAAAAAGCGGGCATCCTCACACCACACACACACCCCCGGCTCGCCCGCGGTGGAGTTCATTGCATCCCTTCCCCGTGCATCTTCTCCCCACACACACAAAAACCCCATCATTTCTGTTCTGTGGCAGCTGGGGGTGATGTGAACTTTGTGCGCCATGGCACGTATCTCATGGAAATCGCAGAAATGCCCCCTCGGTGGCAAGCGGGGCGGGGGCTGCGGCACACGCCGGGACGGGACCGCGCCGGAGCCATTGGCCATCCCGAGCCATCAATCACCGGGGGGGCGAGCCCGGCGCCCCGGGGGCCGTGGCCGGGGCGCCCCGGGAGTCGGAGGTGGGGAGCGGCGGGGAGCCCAGGTACCGGCGGGAAGAAAGGGGGAGTCGGGGTCCGGCTCCCCGGCCCCGGTGCCTTCGCGTTGGGTTTGGTGGGTTAGGCTGGAGCCCGGTGTTGCCCGCAAACTGAGTGCAGCATCGCGGGGGCTGGGGGCGGGCAATTGCTGAATAACCGCGCTGTGGGATACAGGGGTTTGCGGGGGCTCGGGGGCTGTGGGGGGGCGTGTGTGCAGCGTGTCGTGTCACTGTGACAGTCGGGATAGTGGAGGTGTCAACGGGAGGTGTTGACACGGAATTAACCCTTCCCGCCTCCTGCCTTTCACGTTTTTTTCTTCTACAACCCGAGACCAGCCAGAAGGCAAATGTTTGAAATGCAGATGAGGAAGGCGTAAATATTTTATTTGGGGGAAATGCGTTTTTCCTGTGCGGAACGCAGGGCTTGTGTGTGTGGCTCCCCGTGAAATGGAACGTCACATCTTAAAATCACTTCTCAGTGCATATCCTACGATAGTTGTGTGACAGGCTGCTGTTAAATCGGCTGCGCCTAAGTTTGTGCCAGCCCTTTTATGAAAAAGTGCCGGTTTCTACCTGTAAAACTGAGCAGATGTCTACAATAGCGCATCTCCTGCCTCGCTGTCAGTGCAGAGCCACGCTGGAAAAGGTTTGTTGCTCCCAGGATAACAGCTATATTTGGGAAAAAGGCAGTGCACTGAAAAAAATAAAACAAAACCCTTCATTGAGGTTTTTAATGCAGTCATGCTTTTATCTTCCATGCCTTACGTGGCAGTTTTTGCATATTATTTTACTTGATAGATGTGAAAAATCGTGCAACTTTGATTCTTTTGTAGTCGTCTCCTGTATGTAATTCTCAGAGTGACTGCAGTTGGAGAAAGAAGGATAGCGATTTAAAGTAGCCTTTTTTTTTATCTTGAGCTTAAAATAAATTTGTTTTTAAAGTTTTGAAGTGTTCAGCTCCTTTTTTGATATTTTCCTCGGAGAAGTTCCCAGTAAAGAGGATAACAACTAGATGCTTCTGGTAGGTGAGCTCTAATGCTCCATAGAGCACTAAATAGAAATCAGGGTATGGACAGAGAAGCCAGCTTCAAATTTTACTTTTTTTTTTCCATTCTGGCATATGTTGTTTAATTTCATTTTAAAAGAATGCTTTGTTTCGGCTTTGTGTTAGTTTAAGGGTAGAGACTTGATCTTAAAAATCAGAGACTGGAACAATAGGAAGTAATTGCAGTTTATATACTTATAATCTTACTGAAACTCAACTTTAAAGTATTTAATACAGCCATTCAAGTATCCTCTTATCATTCTTTTTATGCCTGTTAGTTGTAATTTCTTTCTGTAGCATGAATTGTTGTAAACCTTATACAAAATGCTTATTATTTTTATGTATAATTCACCATCATGAACAAATTGGATTTTTTTCCAAGAGTGAGCTATAATATGAAATTTAATGTTCTGACCTTGCTTGTTTTAGATTACTGAAAATAGCTTTTTTGAAAGCTCAAGCAAATTTTTTTGTTGGTTTAATGCATTGTTTTATATTGTAGCTTTTAATTGTGAAAAAATAACATTAGATATGTAATTTTCACACTACTTCTTAAATTGTGCAGACACTGAAGTTCTGGCTGTGTTAAAGAAAACGTGAGTTTTTTCCCTGGGAGCTTTGATGGCTAGCATTCTTGTTAATGACAGTCATTTCTCTAACAGGAAGATGTTTTCATTTGTATTTACTTTTCTGTGCAGGGCAATTATGCTGCTCTGTGTTGCACACTCTTGGTAGTTTCTATCTCAAAAGAATTACAGTACTTGGAACAGGACTGCAATTCGAAGCAGGTGTTGTGTTTTACTGTTATGCAAAATAACACTAAAATATAATTGTAAGGGAAATTAAGGAAACAGCTGCAGTCTTGGTATGGTAACTACTACGCTATGATTCGTGAGCTCATGAGCGGTTGTTGCACACACATTATGTCTAACACAGCAAAGATTTGGCTTAGTACATCTCACCTTGCTGATTTTTACTCCTGGAACTATTGTGCTTCTTAGTAGAGGGGGGTTGTGGAGAGACCAGACCATAACCTTGGTTATGGAGGTGTACTGTCTCACTAGTGACTCAGTTTTTGAATGGGATCTTTATGGTTTAGTTTCATCTTCATATTTTTCTTTTTTTTCCTCCAATAATAAAGAAGATGAAGGATAGAAGCCAATTACTGTAATGAAGGTTGCAGAATGTCTTAACCCAACTAACATATGGAAGCCTACATAGGCCTGAGGTTGTAAAATAGTAAAATAAATGGCCTATAGCAGGCCATCTGCCATTTGCAGGGCATTTTTATTGTGCTTCATGCCAAACTGGAAATTAGTCTTTGTATTAAAAATATATTTTGAATACAAATCAAAGATTCCAAATGTTTAACGTTACACATGGCAAACACATTTCTCTCTGGGAGCTAAGTGAAGTCTGGGAAAATCACATTGAAAAATACTGCTTAGTTTGATGCTCAGGGCTCGAGTCATTCTCTTCTCTTTCCTATCTCTTTGTCTTCCCAGTAAGCGCTGATTTACTTTTGTGAATTACAGACAAGATATTAAAAAGTCCACTATTGTATGTGGCAACTAAAGGGAGGATCAACTGATACGAGGAGTCATGATTTCATGTAAGTCCTTGCAGCTAGGACAGCGTGCCCCAGCTGAGCATCTACTTCCTAAATAGTGCTTTTAAAGAGTTGCTCATCTTGATAATATTCTTTAAGCATCAGCTTATCAATTTTCACAAAGTCCCTCTGAAAGGAAAGCAGCTGAGGTATCCTCAGTTTATTGATTGAAGAAATTGAAGCTCAGACTCTGTGCAGGGAACTCAATAGAGATCAAATTTGGGAAGTTTCTGGCTATTGGGTTTATGCTCAGGTTACAGAATGCATCCAGAATTAATGCAAAATATGGTTAAGAACACTTCGAAGAAGTGAACGATGTGGACGCATAGATGAAAGTGTGTTTCTTTCATCTTATGCAGAAATATTTATGCATTAAATTGCACTTAAACCTGTCAGATAAATCATTACTGTCTGGTGATGAATCCAAACCAGTTTCATTGCTGGTGTTCTATAACATACGTAGGTATTTTGTTAATGTTGTCTAGTTAGAAACCTTTCTCTGGACAGATGAATACTTGGATTCCAAGGTATTTGGGAGTACCTTTGGCTACCTAATTGTAAAATTTTTTGCTTTGTGACACCTTCTCCAAAGTCTATCAGATGTAACTTATTTCATAAAGGTAAAACAGGGTCTTGAAGACAAGTGTATGTATTTGTGGAAAGCTGTTTGTCCTTCAGGAAACGGGGTCCACTTGTTAATGTACATGGTTGCAATTAGGGCAACGTGTTATTTGTAATAAAGAATAGTAAATGTGGAGCATTTAACTGGAGCTTTCAACACAGACATTGCCTCTCCACCCCCGAAGATAAGCTTTATTTTAAGCATTCATCCTTTGGATGTATTTAATGATGATGGAGTTCAATGATGAGGTAATTAAAAAAAAATCGTGAACAGTAATGCTTAGAGAGTTGGGGGATGGGTACATCAAAAGGATCTTTGAATGGAAATCAGGAGTGGCTATAGAGTAGTATATCTGCGTATGTCTACATCTGCTTTGATTTTGTAGCATTATGTGCTATCTTTCTCTCCTGGCAGAGGTGCGCAGAGTTGATGAGCTGCTCGGAGTTGGGAGCCGCCTGGAACACAATGCCCTACCCTGCTCCTGGCCTTGGAAAGTTGTGAGCTGCTCATGTCCATAAGGAGGAAGGATGGCTCATGGAATTCCTTCACAAGGCAAAGTTACCATAACGGTGGATGAGTACAGCTCCAACCCAACGCAGGCGTTTACACACTACAACATCAATCAGAGCAGGTTCCAGCCTCCGCATGTGCACATGTGAGTATTCCCGACACTGCCTTTGTGCGTGCGTGCCTGCCTGTGTGCCTGCGTGTGCCTTGGAGCTGGGAACTGCTGCTGGAGGAGTGGGCTGAAAACTGGAAAAATTGGCCAGTCATGTTAGCTAACAGGGAAGATGGTTACCGAATTTCCTAGGTGGGGTGTTGGAGCAACCCTGTTCCATCACCTCCGGGAGGCAGCTCCCTCTGCTCGAGGTGCGGTGCCACCGGCTCCGTAGAACTTGCCCCAGCGGTGCCTCGCAGGGTGCGTTTTCTGAGGCTTCTCACTTCACCGATCTCACTTTAACTCGCCTGAGGGACCCGTAGCTTGAAAATTTCAGCTCCCTTCCCCCCAGCCCTTACACTCAGCTGCGAAATAGGCCTAATTGGGACTAATTGTCCCCCGATCACTGAATCCTTTGTCCTCCTGGTTGCGAGTGGAACGTGTGCCGCATGCTGCATTCCACTCGCAACCCGCAGCACAAAGGAGTCCCAGCAGTTTCTCCCGAGAAATACAAATAACGACGTTAAAACGACATCCCTGGCCCTAACTGAAACAAAATAAAAGCATGGGAAGCGGGGAGCTGAAGGCTTTTTGCCTCACCTTCTTATTCCTGGGCATTGTGTGACCCGCAGGACTGTACCTAGGCACAATGGTTTGTGTTGAGAGCTAAGTACCAGCTTTAACTCTGAATTTCCTTCCCATTGTTAAGTTAGGTTTGATCTTTATCGGTTTTTTCTGTGAAGGTTCTTTTTCTTTTTACATTAATAGACTGAAAAGCACGTGGAACTAAAACAAAGACGGCATCTCTTGACCTCCTGCGTGCTATTGTTAGTCAGGGTTTTGAACGATGTCAGACTATTGAATTTGATAAGTATTTTGCGTAATGGGGGTAGGGGGGAAAGTTGTATGGAACTTCATTGGATTTTTGTTATGTAGAAGCCTGCCGGAAGAGTCACAATGTCGGAGTTCAGCACCTTCTAATAGGATTTCCGTGTGGTTACGATCTTCCTAAAGGCAACTTTAGGAAGGATGCTGGAGTGTCTGTCTTGCATGTGACTTGCCAAGGTGGAAAAAGTTTTCATCAATTACATTTGTTTTATTAGTACCATGATGATGTAACTCTTCTGTTAGATATAGATCCATTTCTTGATTCAGTTTTCAGAGCTTTCGTTAGCAAATTTCCATGGCATGTTTTGCACATCAGAGTGCACTTCTGACTCAGTACAGATTCTATGTAGAGAATGAATTCAAAACAAACAAAAGAAATTTAGAAGACAGTTTTAAAGAACCACTTCTATTGACATTGCTTTTGGTGGGAGCTGCTGTTAGGACTAAGGAAGTGTGTCTTGCAACACTGTAACAATTACATGTGGTTTGTTTCAAAAGCTCACAAACATTTATACAGGTACTTTGCTAATCTTATGTGTATCTCTGAAACGATATTGACTTGGCAGATACCTTAGAAGATAATTTACTTGCTTAGAGAAATTGTATACCTAAAATAAATACTGAAACTATCATGTACAATATAGAGTCAGTATTTTAAAGGATTTTTAACTGAGATATTGTAGCTTTCTTAAAACCAGTAATTTGGTTTCGAGGAAGGGTGTGGCATACTGCAAGGAAGGTCAAAATTTTGAAAAATCAGAAGGAAATTAGACTTAGGTTTACAATGGAAGCAAAGAAGACAATAGTGTAGTGCAGCAGGTGAGTTCAGGTGTAGGACTGGATAGCAAATGGTGGATTTTAGAAAACAGTTCAGGAAAAAATGATAGCATCCTACCAGGTGTCTAGAGTTGTAGGTTGAGGAAAGCAAGGAAGTGACGATGTGACTATGGCTATGGGTATCTGTAATGGTAAGAACCATGGAATTGTGTCCGGGGAGGAAAGGCTAGAGTGTGTGGGTGCTTCAGAGGGGGTCCTTACTTGGCTTCCCAATGTTTTGTAATGGAAGCCTTGATATTTCTGAAATATGCAGTCATCAAGCAAGAGAACTGAACAGAAAATTGGCAAAAGCAGTTAGCAGGGAAACCGTGATCTTTGTATCCTGTTGTATCTTTGCTAGTGCCACTTTGCTGCAGCTGCCAGAATTGATCTGATTTGCTTTTAGTCTGCTTTTCATTTTTGCTGTCTTAAAATAATGCATATATTGTTTTTTCTTAAGAAGGAGTTTGAGGAGGTTTTATTCTTTTCTTGTGAAAAAATATTTAAAAAATCATGGATGATGAAAAATGAGTAAAGCAGCACAGGAACTGAGCGTTACAACATGTATGTGGACAGCAGGGCAGTATATTGGTACAGAGCTCTGCTGCATCCCGTAAATCAGTGGCTGGATACAGCTTAAGGACAATTTTCTTTCCAAAAGAAAATAATTTTTTTAAAAGTAATTTCTTTCTGGATATGCATCTTGATGAGCAAAGCTCAGAACTGGATTCTTGGTGCATACTGAGCCATTTTCGGTTCCAGTATCCTTTGGGCTTGAATTTTGCACAGAGTAAATGGAGAGTCTGTGGAATATTATCAGCATTAAACCTGGTGGTTAAGGCACTACTGGCATTCTGCTGCCAGTTCCATAGGACATGTGTCCTACGCTTTCTCTCCCGCTTCCATTTTGTGCCTTTCACGTGATGGTGTCGTGTAGTTTGAACAGCAGGGATACAGTTTTCTTTTATCATCTTTACTTGTATTTTTACACCAGCACTTCTTGGTGCATCCATTGAAGTTTGCTATCAGGTAAATAACAGTATATGGAAGCTGCCTTTGTTTGGGATGGCTGCGTCAGCGATTTTGTTAGTTATTTGTGCTCTGGCATAGTAAGAGTTTTGAATCAGTCTGTCCAGTATTTGTGGTTTATTTCTCTACTAATTAGTGTTTGAACAAGTGCTCTAAAGATACTGTACAATTATTTTGGGTAAGGGAATACAATGTTAAATTTTTGTCATCTTGAAGCAGTGCTTCCACCCACAGGTTTTGCTTTTTTTTTCTGAAGATGTTATAAAATGTTTGTATTTGAATGCTAAGTCATGTTTACTTTGAGTTAGTTTTAATTAACTGCATCACCTTAGTTCCCTGCTTTGAAGGGTGACTGTAAAATAATAACAATTATAATGTGCCTGCTTTTGCTTCTTAATGATTATTATTCTTCTGAAAGTCTTCATACTTTCCCATGTTTTGTCAGGAATTGTGACATCAAGAGACAAATGGTTCTTGCCTTTTCAGTGTAGGGCTGCCAAGTATTATAAAATTGTTTGTTGTTTTTTTTTTAAAAGAAAAGAAAGAGCTTGTAAGCCGGTTTAGCCCCTTGAGATGTTCTGTATGAAGCCATGGACAGTGCCTTGGATACCAGGGAGCAGCAGTAGGATGCAGCCTGGGGCCAAGGATGGGCATCCACGGGAGGAGCTGGCAGTGAGGGCCAGGTGTGCTTTCAGCTGCAGGAGGCTTCATCCTGTGAAACTGCAGCCTCAAAGGAGAGGATAGAGAGAATTTCTACTGTCATAAGCAAGCAGTAGGAAAAAGGTAAAAATGAGTGAACTCAGAAGGTAATTGAGTTAATCAGGTATATCTGTCATTTGCTGAGGGGTTCTTTTTTTTTTCTTAAGACTTTTTTTTTCCTTCTTTTAACTCTGCATCTTTGCAGTAGCCTCCACAGTGAGTCTTTAAACCATTTCAGTTTACTAGGAATTATGAAGGCTCAGTTTTGTGGAACCTTCCTATCTAACCCATTTTTTTTTCCTTAGTCCAATGGAAAGGGTCTGAGAAGAAAATGGGACCAACCCAGATGGAAAAATGTTTATTCAAGTTTTAACTAGGTGGAGAAATCTTCGTACAACAGACCATTTACTTTCAGGGGGGAAAAAAAAGGAGTGTGAAAGTAAACTTTGCATATCTGTTGTTGAAAATGCCCGTGTTAACCACCCCAGCTGGTGAGGGTGAGGGAGTTTGATGGAGCTAAAGTAATTGTAGCCTGAGCTGCTGCAGGGCTGAGCCTGTTGGAAGAGTTCATTAGCTTTCCTCTGGGCTTGCCAGAATGGCTTGGTGGCTTGATTTTAGGCTACATGGAGTAAAAACTGTGGTATGGTTTAAATCAGTAGTAGAGGATTAAGAAAGACAGAGGTGTCTGTGCCAGAGTAAAAAACTTCTAAATGAGTTTATGCATACCTGGAGATACATTGAAAAATCTGTAACTATATAGTTTTACTGCCATTTCTGTAGTGCAGTAATTCCCCCTGTGAATATTCTTATTTTAAAACAAAGAGGATAAACAGCATTTTATATTAGTGGAACTATATATGTATAGTTGAATAAAGTATTTAAATGTATGAGCATGTGTAAATGTGTATATATAATAATAATGGTAATATAAAAATATAGCTGTATAATCATAGAAGAAAAAACTTTCAACTGTGACGAAGCCTTAAATTGGTAAACCCCTGAGATCTTATTAGGCTACTAACCTTGAGAAATAGGATCTTGCATTTTTTTTTTCTCTTGAGCAAACCATCCTGCATTTAATGGGTTTTATCAGCTCCCTCTGAGATCAGTGCGAAATCATGCATTTGATTTGTACTGTTCTCAACTTTTGTTTTGTATCAGGTGTGTGATATTTAGGAGGTGGGAGAGCTGGCATTATTAGAATAAGGACTTATTTGACGTTTACACAATAGTGGAGTTTGTACATGTGATAATATTGGTGGGAAGACTGTGGATATACAGTTTGAAGCTGGTTAGCTGTACCTACTGTGGCTGGGCAGGCTGTTTCAGTTGATGCTGTTGATGAGGATCATCTTTTTGGTGGAAGTTGTTGCTCAATCCATTAAGAACACTTCTTACAAAAGCATATATAGCTCATGACCACCTAACTTCCTTAAACAATCAAGTTACATGTAAGCTCTAATTATGAAAACATGAGCATGATGAACGACTTTGTAGTTAAGTCAAGTAGTTAAAACTTGAGCCTTACTTTGGACTCAGGGATTTTTACTGGGGTCATGGCTCACACTCAGCTTCCTTTTGTGCAGTTTTAGTCTCCTTTCCCTCACTGGTCCCTCAGTGGCATAGGTGGCTACCAAAATGCAGCAGTTTACAACCTGGTGAGTTACGTAGAACAAACCTGGTTTTGGTAAGCAGACAGCAGTGGCCCTTCAGCAGCTGCCCCATAGCCGCTGAGCCCTCCCTGCAGCAGTGTGGGGATTCCAGCAGAAAGGCAGCAAGGCCGGCTGCTGTGGGTGTGAATCCTTACAGCTGTCCCAAAATAAATAGTCCCCACTCAAGAAGAGTACCCTTAACTAATTGCATTTTCTGATTCTCCTGCAATAGGACAATGGACGCCACGTTTCAAAGATGGTAATTTTAACTGTTATTGAGAGAACTGTGTTACTGGAGCATGTGTGTATGTCTGTGTGAGTTTAAATATTTCTACTCACCTTAACATTTTTTTGCAAAATCTAAGCATAAAATAATTTCTAAAGTTAAATTTTACATGTTAAATGAGATTGAAAATTTTCATGAGAATACACCTACATTTAAAATCTTCTGAGATGCTTGAGTAGAACACGCTGAACATGAAGTATTCGTACAGTGTTGATACAAGGTTCAGAGATTGCAGTTCGGTAATTAAAACTCAAATTTAGGCCCTTTGTATTGTGCTTATGCAGTGTTTTATAATACACTAAACTCGTGAAGAATTGATCAAGTTTCTGACATCTCACCTCTCTTTTTGTCATTGTAGAAAGGAATAATACCAACCTGCTTTTAAAAAAAATGTTCACATCCATGGAGGGCTGATGCTGCAGAAATGCCAACATTATTATTGCTATATATGCAGGACAGGTTTAAAATAATTTTTTGTCACCATAGCCCTATTAGTTTCTGTATTTCCAGACTGCCCTGTCCTAAGATGGAAGCCAGAACTGTTTAAATTGGTGATAAAACCCTTCACCTCTAGCGCTAGTGGGAAGAGGCTGCCCGAGCAGTCTCCGAACCTATCAAAATCAATCAGTCAGTCCCTCAGTGTGAGGTGGGGGTTGTCTGACTGTAAAAAGCTGTGCCTGTAGGTTACTTGCAGGACTGAAAGTGGGGGAAGTTCTCTGATACACAGCCATCAGCACTGAATCTGATGCTCCCCAGCTGCTTGTTCCTGCCTGTGCCACACACTTTGCCACCTCCCCAGTAGAGCTGGTGGAGTCTTTTGTGAAGCTGCTCTATAGATCAACCCACTAAGATGGTCTCAAATCTTCTTTCAGTGGTGAGGGTTTTTTCCCAATGAGCTAGTTTTTGTGATCTTCTCCTTGGTGTAGCCTCAGCAGTGGTGGGTACAAGGTTGGGCAGCACAGGTGGGAGGGCAAGTGGGTTTATGGATCAGCCAGCGGGCAAGGATGGGAGGAAAGAGACAGTTTTTCACCTTCTTCATTGATGAAATTGTGCTGTTAAAACACCAGCTTGGAGAGTCAGTCTGGACCCTGTGGTAAACTCTGAAAGGGAGAAAGAAAGAAAATTATTTGGGTTTTATGCATGTGTATGTTATTGTTCTTCTATGTGTATTAATCATGTAAAGAAGCCTTCAGATAATAAGTATTTTAATTGTAAGGCCCGTTTCAGTAACTCAGCACTATAGTTGGGAATTTTCATTACATGATCTGATTCTATGTTACAGTATTATCTATGTAGGTCATTTAGTGGTCAGTCAGACTGAGTGACAGTTGACTTACAATTTCATATCTATGTGCAGCATGAAGTTTGTTCTTATTTTCCAGGAGATGTGTGAGGAGGTTGGAGCAGGAAGGCTTTCTGCAGCGGCTGTCCCCTACCCACTGTGCCCTGTGCTGGAGGGAAACTGGTCACTGAAAGAGTTCTTTGCTGTGAATCAGGGAAAAAAGGTGGATGTTCAATACCATGAGCATATTGTACTGGAAGCTTGTAATTTCTTTTTTTTTAGGATATCAGGGCAGTTGGGATATTGTATTAGCAGAAGATTCTTACTTTTGTGTAGTGCTTGAAGGGTGAGAGTGTGATTTATCCCGTGAAACAACTTTTAGAGCATAGATTTCCAAAAAATGAGTTAATACTTTACACAATTTGAAGGCCCCACATTGGAAATCTCATTGTGGAGATTTTGGCTTCTGGTTTTCTTCTAGTGGCAGAATGAGACTGATACTCCCTGCCAGCAGTGATGGGAGAGCCTGTTTACTGCGGTGAATGACTATTCCAAGCCCAAGGAATGTCTGGCACCTACCTAGCACACATCATATTATTTTAGTTTAGAAATCCTTGTTTGAATATCCTGTTGGACAAGTAAGCAAAAGGAAAGCCCTGTAAGCAATATGGATTTAGAAGTGTGTGTTAAATTACTGCATGCAGCTTAGTTATGTTGGATGCAGGACTGTTTCAGAAGGGCTGAAGTGTTGGTAACGAACATTGATTTTGTACTGAATGTTGCACAGTTACTTTTTGAGTTTACATTTCCAACCTTGAGCTATCAGCGATGGCTTAATTTCTGAGTCAGTTGACTAACTTTGGGTATCTATGGAAAAATTTAGAAATGCAGGGCCAGGTTTCTCCTTCCCAAAAGAGAATGTAATGAGTTTTGTTTTGAATTCTGTAAAACGTCATGCCATAACTTGAGAAAATAAATGTTCCTAGGCATAGCAGAAATAGAGTGAGGCAGGGAGATTTCTTTAAAACATGCATGGCTTACAGCAAGCTATAAAGTTACTTCTTTGAAGACATAGTAAAGTTTGGAGTAGGGACTTGTTTCTTGCGTTGCCCAAGTGATGTGAGCTAGCTGAGAAAGCAGAGTGCCTGTGTTGGGCAGGAGGTCTCTTCAGTCTTGCATGGTAAAATCATTCAGCTCTTAATGAGTGCCAGGTTTTCCAAGTCCCTGGAAAGGATTCTAGTGTGTTGTGAGTTTTGGTCCTTGAAGCAATGGTTTCTTGTTTCCAGTGGTTTAAATCATACTTGGCCCATGCAGTTGTAATTTCATGGACTTCATTGTGAGTGTTTCTGCTTGCAGAAGGCCTGATACTGGCTTTCTGATCTTTTCTGTAATGTGTTCATGTAGAGCAGTGCAGAATAAAGAAAGCAGGTAAGCATGTCTGCATATGTAACTGCACATCTTAGAAGGTGTTAAAGAAGATTTAAAGAGCTTGTTATTTGATGGGATTTAGAAATTCAAGTCTTGCTTGTTTACATTCAGTTTTGATGTGGGCAATTAAGATTGCAATTTTTAGGTCTTACATTGCAGAGGGCAAGTTTTGTGATATGGTGTGATTGGTTTTAATTATGAGGAAGCTGTGGCCAAAACATGTGAGTTTAAAACACTGAAGTCAAACTGATTCTGTCCTGTAATAAATGGGACTAGACTTCCTGTAATGATTTTTACTTGGATACTTTTTCAAATAAAAAGCCTATGATAATCCTGTACACAGTAACCTATGCAGTAGCTGGTAATGTGCTTGGAGCAGTGCCACGCAGTTAGAGCAGAAAACTGCAAGTTTAGATTCCAAACAATAAACTTTAGGTACCTGGAGTTGCAGTCATTATAGTTATCTCCTGAAGAGTTGACCATAAAGCTTGGTTTTAACCTCTATAAACCTGGAGATTTCTCCTGGCACATCAGCTGCATGTATCCTGCAGGATCTGCTGCACAGACGCTGGCTGAAACAAAATGCTGGTGGATGAATATTGGTGTTGTGTGCGGGTGCTGGAGCTTTTGAAGTGGGGACAGAGAGGATGGCTAGAGATCAAGTCAACCTGTAATCTCCAAATATAGTTGTCCCCTTCATAGCTGTGATGGATCAAGCCCATGTTTTTTCTTTCTCTTGTCTTGTAGATCAGAATGTGATCCACCTGTGTATTCTCCACTAACAGGAGTATGCTTGCCCCTATTTTTATTTTTTATCTTTTACAATGGGTGTATTTTCTAAATTTAAATCATTATGTTGAGGGGAGAGATGAACAAGAAAATCTCAGCTCTCTACTTTTTTTTACCAAAAGATATTGAAATTAATGTGCTTTGTGGTGTCTTGCAAGATTTCTTTTTGTCACGAGTTGCGGATTTCAGTATTCCCAGACTCTCTTTTCCTTGCATGCTGCTTAACATTAGGGCTACAGAGATTCCACTGGATGTTGACAAGGGAAAAAACAGTACTGGAAGCTCCCTCGCATCAGAGCCCTCAGTTACTGTACTGGGCATTAACTTATATCCAGCATATTAGACTTAAAAGCACACAGCCATTAAGTGTAGCACTCCCTTCCCAGGAGGACAGCAGATGGAGAGAGAATGGGGGAGGGAGAAAGGACTATGATAGAGGGACTTTATCTGATGTATTTGTAAGCCAGGAAACTTGCTATTTACCACGTTTACAATTTCTTTGGTATAAGGAATTGAGTGTAGTGACCGGGAGCATCAGGGTCAGCACATTACTCCTAAATGTTTAGCTATTGTATCAGTTTGTGGGAAGGAGAAGGTACTAGTCCAATATATCTTCCCTCAGGCTCCTTTTATATAGGGAGCACAAAGAAAGAAGTCATTACTTTTTAATTACTCTAGGCTTCTTTGTTTCTTAAAGCACATTCACTTTTTGGCAGCAGTGAGAATTACCAAAGGGTTATTTTCTTCCCTGTGAATGGTGAAGTAGTTCTGGGGAAAATTATTGTTCAGAATTGAACTTTCATGTGATTCAGCCTATTTAATAAATAGGAGCCTTATCCTATACTTGTTAAATGCAGTGATTATTGACACTCTTATTGCTTCCAGCAGGACAGGACCAGTCACTTAGAGATGCCGGAGAAGTGGATCCCTCAATTTTAAACTATGATTCTTTCAGGGACATCTTTTCTCTGGTAGTTAACAATGTACTGATAAGGTTATGATAATTGGCAGATATTAGAGAAGAGGAAAATCTTATCTTCATTCTTTGTTTAGTTTATAAAATTTAAATCGGCCAGACATCCACTTTTCCTCCTGGTGGACAGGATTGAATAAATAACAACTAAATAAATTATTATACATTACAAAATTAGATAGAACTCAGCTGTAATCTTTGAAATTGCTTAAAAGTTTTTAAATTTTTTTTTATTTTGAATATATTTCTCTTGTCATTAGTTTCATTTTCCATCATCTTTTGCTTGTTACGTAGTAAAGTTTACAGCTTAAGGAGAAGAATTGTTTACAAGAAAAAGAAATTTTATTCTGCTATCATTATTGTTCTGTGCCTTGAAGGTTTCCACTTAGGACATGCTCTTTGGGTTACTGAGGGGAGTTATGACTCGTATTGCAACTTTTTAGATCTTTTGGAGAGTGTTTAAATTATTTGCATGAAGTTCTTAATTCTTCTGCTAGAAATGTTGTCAATATAATGAGGCTGCACAGATCAAATACTGTAATACAAGTTTCAGACACCTTCTGAGAATTAAAATGATGATGATAATCCTCTGGGATGCTGTATGATTTCTATTTATTTATTTATTTTCTCTGTGACCTTTGGTGATGTTCTGCTCAGCTGCTTTGCATTGCTGCTTTGTGAGAGTGCTGCTGTGTTAATGGGAGGATCACACATACTGCTCCTCTCAGAACCTGATACCTCATCTTGGCAACAAAATGAAGACCTTTAACTTTTGGGGTTTTCATCATTTGCTGCTAGTTATCTATTACCATAAATTCTATGTCTTCAAGAAAACCGGTGGTTGTTACAATGTATGTGAGTAGAGTCTTCATTTTCTCTGAGCCAGAGGAGAAGTTAAAACCTAGTATTGGTTTCAAGGAATTTAAATGATCTGTGTTTAGGGGGATTTTGTTTTGTTCATTCATTTTAAGATAGAATTAATATCGAGTGTCTTTTCCTGCAAAAATTCCTTGCATTCAGTCTAGATCATGAAGAGGAATAATTTAAGTTGAAAATTAACTTTGGATTACCTGGTTTCCTTGATAGTCTGTTCATACCATTGTTTAATCTTGTGATATGGAGGACTCACTGTTTTCAGGCACTATTTCTCTTGGAAGGTTTCTATAGCATCATTCTACAGAATGAGAAAAACCTTTTATGAATCATTTTATTCAATGCAGAGTCAAAAGGTGTAAACTGAAATGCATAGAGTCAGAAAGTTGCTAGAAGGTTTTTTATTAATTAGTTCAAATTAAATTGGGTTCTATAGAAGATTTGGCGCAAGAAGTGGCAATTTCTGGATATCTGTTTCTAAAGAGGCAATGCAATTTCTTTAGGGTCCAGAAACTTGTACAATAAAATGCAGGAGGAATGGACTGGAGGTGACTAATACAAAATAAATGGAAGATGAGAAATGGATAAATGATACCCAGAAATAACCAGAGATAAGATGTTGGCCTAAAGTGTAGTTCTGGGCACCTCTTGCACCTGCAGCTGTATTTCATTTGTTATGATTTTACTGTCTGCATATGTGTTTAAAGGGAATCTTGCTCTAGCGTGAAGCATAGCAGTGATATATGGCACGTTATTGCGGCAGTAGGAGTATCGGTGCCTGTCTTTCAGGTTTGTAGCTGTTTTATTATTTTCCTAACAAAAGCGTTTTTAGATTTTGAGCTTCCAGACTGGTACCTTGTAGTTGTTCATAAGGGAAGCTGGCAGTGCTGACCAAGAGGTTGTACCTTAACATACCGAGGCAAGGGCATTTGGACCTTTCAGTGTCAGTGCTGTGCCCAGAACTTCACAGCTTTCAAGGCACACCTTTTTTTTTCCCCCTCTCTCTCTGTTCTTTTTCTTCTAGTGTGCTTGTGAGCAGTGTCAGACAGTGCACTGGGAACAAATTCTCTTTCTCCACGTATGCACACAGAGCTATTGTAGTTACTGTTAGAGCTCCTCTCATAAGTTCTCCACAAATGACTGTCGTCTCTTCGCAGTAGGGACTTCACGTGGAACCGGGAGGGTAGATTAGTCTCTACCTCCATTCAATCTAGAGTTTCTTCAGAGAATATCAGTTACCATAGTGGTCTTTTTTTACATGAACTTTTTTATAGGGACTAAAGCAGAGTTCTTTGTGGTTTTTTTTAAGGCATTAAACAGCTGTCAGGGAGTAGGATTTCTGTTTGTTTAGGGTCACCTTAGACAATGAGCTCTAAATGAAAAATTGGGTATCCTGCTATCTATCCCCTGAGTCATCTAATATTAAACAATATACTGTGCATTCCTAGGGCATGAACAGCGCTGACAAGTATGTTCAAAGAATTTATGCATTTTCTTTCCTCTTTTATTTTCCAAGCAGAAGAAGGCAGAGAACTAAGAGTTAAAATGTTGACTTGCCGGTGATATAACTTAAGTATATTTTTTATTAGCTAAAATCATGGCTGCTGGAGTTGCCATCCCCAGCATTCTGATTTTAGCACCCTCCTGAAGGCTGCTACCCTGCAGAAGGAACAGTTGAACAGTGCATGAAAATGTTTCGTGAACTGCCTTTGTTTGCACTTAAGTATATTACTTTAAATGAAAACCAGCTCTAGTTTAAGGGACTCCTTTGACTTGAAACAGTTATAGTCAAGGTCCATGGTATATGGGTGGTTATGTCTGGAGAAAGTATGGAAGATGGAGTAAAACCTTGGCCGTCCCTTTTTAATTTGATGCCAAACATGGGTCAATACCTTGGCTCATATTGGGCAGTGACACTTTCTAGCAGCGGTGCTCTGAGTATTTGCATACCAAACTTACATTAGATGGCATTTAAACAAATATTTTAAAATGTTTGTCTAACTTCTGCAGTCATTTATGGGCCAGTACTATGGAAGGGTTGTATTACTCTACACTGTCTGTTACTGTACATTACAGATGTGATTATCTGTGTTCTTTGAGGTGTGAACATGGTGTGTTCTCTTGTGAACATGGTGCGTTTCACCCATTGCCAGTTTGTGGTAGTCATCCCACAGTATCTTCTAAGTTATAGGAAGCGGTGTTGCTACAGCATTAGTTGCAACTTGAGATTTTAGTGATGTTGGTTCAGTGGTTCTTGCAGATCTCACAACTGAGAAGGCTTTAAAGCAATGACTACATAAGACTTAGCAAAACATGTTTTCTATTTGTTTTAGTAATGTTGCTGCCTGTGTTTTTGAAGTAAAGTCTTCTTATCCCTCACACAGCTACACTGCTGTTTTCTCTGAGGAGCCTTATGACTGTGTTTTGGGCATGTCTCTGTGATGTGTGGTACAGCTGCCAGTGACTTGGCAGCTTAATCAAGTTAGGAGTTCAACTGTACAAAGGAAGAAGAAACCTTATTCATTAACCCCCATGTATCTTTCAGTAATTAGCAAAGGTGGTATGGGTAATTACAGGAAAGACTTGAAGGTAAATTGAGACATTTTAGTGGGTATTTCCCCCACTGTGAGAATCTGACTTTTCAATGGCATGGAGGGACACCAGCCTGCATGTGCAATTTAAATAGATCTGGATTCTGCATTGTAAATATGCACCGGATGCAGGGGAGAAACCCAACACATTCTCTCAGGATGCTCTTAGGGCCAAGCAGAATCTCATTAGGGACAACTTCAAAGATCAGTTCCTCATGTCCATAAAAACAAGTGTAAATTATCTTCTGTGAGCCTGCTGTTAGCAGTTGCACTGTTACATTATGCATGATTCTAGACTGCCCATGGTATGAACACACTGTGCTATGTTTCATTAGTGTTTTTCATTTTTATGCTAAGCCTGGCCGCTTTGCTATTTATTGGTGTTGTTTTGGCTAATTTTCTATTTGACTTAAAATTTCCTGTAATGTTAGCTGTTAGTAATGACATAGTGCTGAAAAGGACTTTTAAGGTTCTACAGTGCTTATGGTTTTACAGAGTAATAGCATATAGGCAGCTCCCTGTGTTGACTGCTTTACTTGCTCTCATTCTTCTGCTCCCTGTGCTTAGTAAGAAGGTGACTATTCTTGACTCTCTGGAGTGAAGCTTGAAGGAGGTTTCTGTGTTGGTGCTCTGCAGCACTTGACCTAAATGTTTATGAAAATAATAGGGTAGAGCTTCAGTAACTTGTGCTTTCACTGAGCTACATACCCTGTTACGTACATCTGAAAGACCAATTTGTAATTGTTGCTCAGGAGGTGTTTTGAAATAGTGAAGTGCAACCTCTTTGCGTGGAGGTTCTGTCACAAGTTCCAGTGGAATCAAAATTTTTGCGCTTGAGTCTTCATTATCATGAGACATAGCTATGAAGTTGTTAAGTTTATGTGTTTTGTGGTGTCAGGTGGTTTAGAGTTTGATGTGTAGGTGAATTGCAAAGCTAGAATGAACCCATGTGAGACTTTCGTGTGATTTCCAAATAAGACTCAAGAGTTTCCTACTGTTGTTCGAAGCTGCAAGAATAATCTGAGATAATGTCTACATCCTGAAGGGCTGGAGTGCACCTGTGGAGGTCATTGAGAATTTGACTTTCTGCAGGGCCAGAGTAGTGCTTTAAAGTGAGGAGAGTGCTGAGCTGCTGCTGGCTGTCCTGCCGGTGTTGCCACAGTGTGTGATGTGGAAGGACTCAAAAGAAGTACCCCATTTTCAACTACAGGATAGCATCTCTGGATAGTCCATTTTACTGAGGCCTCTGGGGAGCTGTGGGCAGTCAGCATGGTCCCACTTCAGGCTGTACTGATGGGGTGGGATGAATGGTCTTTGTCATGTGGATCCTTGAACAGGGTGATCTTCTCTCCTTGAAAACAGTTAATCCTCATGTAGAGGTCCTACCTGTGGCTCCTTTGGAAAAGAGGGCAGTCAGTCTGAGCAGGGGCCAAAATTATTTTAGTGAAGTTCACTAGTATAGTTTGTAGATGACTTTCTTAGGGACATGGTTTAGTAAAGGGACAGAAGTCTTTTCCAACCAGATGATTCTATGATTCTAATGTTAATCATGTTAACAGATCCACCCAATGAGGACACAGATTATACTTTTTACTGCAAGCACCCAGATAGAGAAAAAATATGGAAGCGAAAGTCTTGCTCCTTCTTGGGTTTGGGTTTTTTGTTTTGTTTCATAAATACTAGATCTTTTACTGTTATAGAAATATTGAAAAAAATAATTTTCTCTAACTGACATCACTTTCTTGTGCAGAGCCATCTGAATTTTAATGAAATTAAAAGACTTTGAGTTCTTTACTCTGGAAAACTCCCAGCCACTTCAGTTGCTTTTTAAAATCTAATGAGCCAAAAAAGTCTCCTTTAACTTTTTTTTTCTGCTTACCAGGTGTAACAGAGGAGAATTTGAATTTTTTTTCTGTGATTAAAAAATAAAGAAATCAAAAACCATATAGTTTGTACTTGTTTCTGTATGTGTGTATGTATGTACATATACATATTGTTGATGCTTACCTGTTGTCAAGAGAGAATGTTTACATACAGTAATAGCTTTTCCATTCCCTGGAAGCTTGCTTCCTTTTGACATTCTTTTGACTTCGATTTTAGAGCCTATAAAACCCCAACAAGGTTTCGTTAGAAGTTCAAGACTGCATCGGGAGGAAGTCTTCATTTAACATCATTGTTTAGGTCTGGCTCTTTGACCATAGCAGACAATGTTTGAAACTGAGATAAGATAAGAAGTGGCAGTGATAGCCATGCTGCAGGGTTACTGGAAGGGCATGAAGCAGTGTCTGGCCATTGGACTTTAGAGGTTTGATTCTTAGTTGTAATGGGTGATTGAAATGTTCCTCTCATAGAGTTGGCAGTTAATGTGGCATTCATGTCAGTGTATCCCTCAGGAAAGAATGAAGTGGTTGTAGGAAAACAAAAATGAAAAAAGTCAGGTCTATAAAATTGAGCAGAGCATAACTCTGTTTTTTATATATAGCATGGTCACTTGCTGCTTTTGAAGTTCAGGTAAATACCACGTAAGAATACAGTTTTGTTCAGGGAAGTTATAAAAAAATGGAGTCACAAAAAAGGATGAATGGTTAGGACTGAGATGCTGAGAAAGATGTGAAGAAGATTGTGTAATATACCCACTTAGCACAATAAAGAAATTCCAGTCAGGGCTCCTGTTATCTTAAGATATTAAAGTTAATTGCTTTTCTTTTTTTTCTTTGTTCATTCATTTGTTTGCTTTTAATTCATCTGTTTAGAAAGTTTGTTTTTCATCCAAGCCTAATACTGTCTCTAACAAAAGGAGTCGTCTAGAAGTCGAACATACGATACAAGATCTAACTGTTTGGAAGTAGAGAAAACTCTAACTAGACTGAGGAGTTTCTTATTTTTGTCTGAATTGGAAGAAAAAATGCCACTACATTTAGGAAAATTGCTATGCTGATCCAACATGTAGCTCCTGCTGAAAGGAGGAGCCTGCTGTCTTCATTTCTGCTGTACTCTGTGTTCCTGTTGTTTCGTTTGTGCTCCTGCTCCCCTGTCTGATGAGCTGAATCAGCTCATGGAGGGGTCACACAACTTCCAGCACTAGTCCGAGTCAACAGTCACAAGAAGTGGCAAGGTGGGCACAGGAGAACAGCTACAGCTTACAGCTGGGTCTGCATGGCTCTCCTGTGGATATGCAAGGTCTTAACTTGTAGTACTGGCTTAAGACAGCTATTAGTGCAGCTGCACGGTGCATTGAATTGGGAAAAGGTTTGACTGAAAACATGCCTGGAAGAGAGGAATGGTTGGGAGGCTCCTAGTGTAGGCTCTGGGTTAGTGAGTGTCAAAGAAGGCCTTTTTTCCTTATTTCCAGACAAGTATCTATGAAACAGCTCATGACTCACCTTTTAAACTCTGGCTTTTAAAGAGGGCCAAGTCTGTGTTTGTGCATTTTACACTGTTAGCCTGCCACTATTAGTGGCCTTTCAGACCTGTGAATGGGATGGAGGGTTAAGGCAGCCATCTTGACAGGCTTCCCAATACAAGGTGTTATCTTCTGTGAGCCAGAATTTGGTGGGACGCTCATGAAAGAGAGAATCACAGGCTGGGAACTAACAGGGAAAATCTAGGAAGAGACAACAGGTCTTCATTGTTAACGATTTTTTCTATTTTGCTTAGTGGTGTGAAAATATGACAGCAGAGTTTCTACAGTCAACAGCACTTCTCTGCACTTTCTTCAGAATACAAGCGGCTGTACTTTGTATTCTCCTCAGTGTGCAGCTCTGACATCTTGTTAAACTGGTGGCAAGGCCATACTTCATGTCCCAGGGCTGAATTCCCTTTGTACCATACTGCAGTTGTCCCTCCACATATAAGCATGTACCCATCATGCTTGGATTGGAATTGCATTTTTGCTATGAGGCTGAGAAATGAAAAGTGAGTGGCACATGCCATGAGTCAGAGACCTTGTTAAATTCCCGTGAGGTTAGATTCCCTTTGGATAGTTGGCTTGTCTGAGTTGAGCACAGCAAGGCATACCCCTGCCTACTGAGGTCTCGGGGCTGGCAGTACGTACGCCTGGCAGGTTGCCTCGCACTGAGAAATAGTTCAGTGGCAAGTCTGTAATTTGGGCTATTCTCTGGGCATGGTTGTTTAGCAAAGGTCAAGGGCAGAGTGACTTACTGGATCATGTTTGGGGTGTGCGTGCACAGAGGGAGAGTGACTTATTAGGAGGGGTATCATAACACAGTGAATGTCATTGATCTATGTAGAAGTGGTTGTCAGGCACTTTAATTAGCTGTTTTCTGAAAAATATACAGCTGTGCACGTTAACCTGAGTTGTATTTGCTGCTGTCTTGGGGACACAGTGTAAAAGGTATACAGGTATCAAATCATAATAACAGCAAGGTATTACTTTTGGTGAGAAATGGTCTTTGGGGACATTGCGATGTTTCAGACAAGCAAATGTCATTTGTGTGGGTGAGATGAGCATAGCTCTTTGGAACTGCATGATATTCTCTTTGTCAGTTAAGATGATCATTATTTAAAAAATCTGGCATGGTACTTGACAAGGAGAGAAATAGACATAATCCTTGTTACTATAGGTGATACCCATGGAAAAAAAAGCAATTGCTAGGGATGGTTGCTGCTGGAAAGCCTCTGAATATGTTACCATTTGGTTTCTACAGCAGCCTGCAGGCAAAGCAATTCTTGAGAAAAGGTTTAGAGCAGTCAGTTTTCTGGATGGCAGATTGACCAGAGCCTCTTAATTCTAGAAAGAGCCAGTTTAGGTGTGTTGTTAGTCTCAGGTCTTTACAGTCTGCAGAAACTGGAGCTCAGGATATTATAGGCCAAAGTAAACCAGTCAAGTAGAACTATGTGGAATAATGAATTGCAGAAGAGATTTCTGGAACAGACTGAAGTATCTTACCAGTTTTGTGCTTAAGGGCAGTATTCGTTATGAAACAGTCTGTAAGTCTGTTCTTGGTTGCCAGAAAGTTTGGAGAGAGGAAGGGGGAGAAAGGTTGCAGGAAATTAGTCACTTCAGTCAAAGATCTAAGCATCTGAACTGCTGATTTTGTTTAATATAGATGTCTGTTAAAGTATTGATGTGAATAAATAGTTTCATTTAGCTCACATTCCTATATCATTACGGTCACTGTGAACTCTGACTCGGTTGACTTCAGTAAGTAGGGAGCAGAAGCCCTTTGTGCTGTCCGACTGGAAATTTCAATGGCAACACCAGAATGCAGAAATGTAAAGAAAACTAAAAACCCAAATGGATCCAGATGTAAAGGAAGAAATAGTTAAGACACTTGTTCCCAGGTTCTAACAGTTATGGGGTTTTTTTTGGGGGTCTCCTTGACTAGTTTACTAAATTAGCTTGTTTCCCTACTAGTGACAAGTGCTGGGAGGTTTTAAGTTACTGTCTTTTGCAGAATGTTTAGTAATGATTTTTTGCTGAAAACTCATAGAAGCATTTTCTTTTTTAATTTTCAATTCTTCACAGCCTTGCAGAGCTGTTGTAGAAGTCTGTTGTAGTCTGTCCCTGGAAGGTATCTCTTCCTGCTCCAGAATGATAGGGAAAAGAACTGGCATTTGATTTGCATGCTGAGAAAAATCACTGTGTATGGGTAGGTGGGTGTAATTTTACAGATATTCTTAGTCAAAGAAAAAATGGTTTTGATTTTTTTAAAAAAATAAACAACCCACCCAAGGTAGTATAGCTGACTATGGGTGCACCCTGATATATTTCTGCATTTTGGTTTTGCCAGTTTGTCAGTTCTACCGTGAACTTCCAAGGAGCTGAAGGTTTCCTTAAATTTTTATTATTGGAGTATATGTTAAGAACATCTAAGTTTCTCATCCTTTTAAGTACTAAGAGCAATATGGAGATGAAAACCAAGAGTAAGTGTGTATCCTTACAGAGAAACTGATTCAGATAGTTTTTACAGAAAAAGCTGTTCTGCAGCTGGTACTCTGAAATTCCTCTTGTTGTGGACACTCACATTCTCCAGGAAAAGTGCTTAAGCTAAGTCAGACAACAGGACTGTGCCTAATAACTAGACTCCCCAGGGAGTCATATAGGAAATGTTATGGTACTTTTAATTCACAAAGCCTGTCTTGCTCAGAGTTACCTCCTCATATTCTCAAGCTTGAATAAATCAGCAGATAAATAAAAACAAAGAAAAATATTCTTTTAAAAAAAGGTGTAAGACTGTGAGGTTTTGTTAGCTTGGTTGTTGTTAACTCGTCATTTAGGGATCCTGAGGTATGATTTCTCTGTCGTTAGCTTGTTAACAACAACTTTGGTGGAATTCATGACTATGAGTGAGACCTTAGGTACCACTGACTTTGTGAGCTTAAATGTTGCATTATTCAGTTTATACTTTACCAGCACCCACAACAGTGGGAAAATTTCACCCACCTTGGCTATTCCCGTCTAAATATGAAAAGATGGTTTCTATTTATTCTGCTGCAGATAGGATGTTTCATAATTTTTATGTTGGTTGAAGTAGTGAAATTCTGTCTTTTGTTTTGAAATATAATCAGTGAGATTTCACTTACTTGATTCAGTTACAAGCAATGCAAATGCAATTACACTGCCCGCATCTCATTTTGTGTCATAAAATGTTATGTGGTGCAGCTTCTTTCCCTCCTTCCTGGAGCTTTTCAGGGTGATGTTCTTTCTCTAAATTTCAAAGCTACAAAACATTTGCTTTTTGTATTTGACATAGAATTTACTTTCTACAGTGCACTTCTACACCTGCCACCTCAACCAAAATTTTGATAGTGTACGGCATAGGGATTTGGAAAGCAGTTGGTTTTCAAAGCTTTCAAGGTCTTATATTCTGTTGCATATTAAGTGATTACTAAGTAGACTTGTAAAGTTAACAACAACCTCTGAGTCATATGCGATAATACCTTAATATTGTTCACATATAGAAACTGCATATTGAGGTGTTTCAGATTATTTGGGCTCGGAATTGATTTGTAGATATTATTGAAATCAAAATGATTCTGTGGTTCTTCCCTGCCTTTGTTACTGGCATAGAAGTGAAAGTAAATGCATTTTTAAATTGAGTTTTCTAAAAGTATCCCTGAGGTAGATTTCTATCTTGACTATAATTCATTTTTGGATTTATTTGATTTTTGGGGGTACATATTTGGAAATGAATACTGTGACCCAGTAAGAATAATTGCTAACTACAGAAGTCTGTAACAATTCTGATAAATATGAATGTCCCAGATACTCCCACTGAGTACATTCAAGTCATTAATTTTTATGATAGAAGTATAAACAAAGCAAGAATGTTCTTAGATAACCTATAACTCTGTGGTTCCCCACAAATCCTCTGCCCATTAACTACATTATTGATAAAACCTCCTAATCGTATAAGCAGCAGTGCTTCTCATAGTGTGTCTAAACGTGAAGTGTGTCAAATACATGCCATAGATAAGTGTGATGGTGCGACAAAAATATTCAGTGCTGCCTTTTATCCTTAGAATTTTTAAATTTTCCACAAGAAGGCATTGGTGCTGAGTTCAGCAGCCTCTAGGATGTAAGTACTCATTGCTTAGGAGAAAGTGTATCAGAACTTAAATAATGAGTGAGATTTGAAAAAGAAAATAAAGGGGGGAAGAATTTAAGTCAGAATCAATTGTGCATTTCTAAGGAGTATCGCTAGCTGAAGCTATATTCATGTAGTGTACTGCTAGTGCAGACATGAGATTTTATTTCTTCCCCTGCTGTAGCTTTATCTACCAAACTTTTTCTCCCTCATACTAATGTTTTTCTCTTGGAGTATTGTGGAATGCATACTATGTGACCTGCAGTTCCTTGTCATAAGTTGTTTAGTACTAGAGAGAGGGAGAAGAGGGAGAAAGCTATCTGGTATAATCTTTTTAGCTGGAAATGTGCTTTCAGTATCTACAGTACAGCACGCTGCAGCCTTCTCCCATTCAGTCACCAGTTGCTTGAATCCAGTTCTGACTGTGACTGGGTTCCACGTTGGACATGGGTGTTGGAGAGCTGGTTAGTCGATTGAAGTCGGTTGCACTAGAAAGATAAAGGATAGAAAAATAAAAGTGCACAATTCTCTCCAGTAGGTGTGGAAAGTTGTCTTTTATGTTTCCATATCTCCAGCACAGTTACTCTGAAGGATTCAGAGCATACCTAAGAGCAGAACTTGGTATACTTTTTCCCTACTTCAGTTAAAATTATACGAAGTTAACACATATTCTTCTATCCATCCCAAGATTGATTCAGATCTCTCACCAGCCTAAATCTAGAACTCAAGCTGAGTTAAGATTACTGGTGGCAAAATTGATGGCAATAGAATTACTAGGAGTATAGAAATATTAGGCCAGCTGCCTGACTGTATAACATGAAAGTTTATGTAATTTCCATCAACCATTTTAATGTGCTGAGATCTTCTGAAACCTGGATGCTAAGTAGGAACCTGTATTTTCGTTTTAGTAAAAGCTAGTTAATAATCTCTATATTCCTATTAAAAACAAGGACTTAACTTTAGAAGAAAAGTTAGATTGCTGTCTGTATTTTATTATCTTCCTTGCAAAAAGCTTTTTAAACCTGAAGAGGAGCTAGAGGGTGAAACCTTTTGCAAGGGCTGAAATAATTCATATACATGAGACTGTGTGGCCAAAGGCCTTTTGAGACGGTATAGCTATTATGAAGTTTTACTTAGTAGGAAAACAGTGTTGGATGCCCAGATTTCAATGGGAAGCATTTTATTGCTCATATCTTCAAATAGTTAGAGCTTATATACAGAAGAGAATATACATCTTAATGGAGACAGAATTTTGTACTAGTTCAGATCCACAAATGGATTTTGTAGATAACTTACAGTGTCTGCCAGTTTACTTCCTTAAAATAGTATCTGATGCTGCAGAATACTCGGGAATTCCTTTTTGTTTGATTTATATGTTCTGCTCTGTTTGTTCACCGATCTCCTACTAACATCAGTGACAATTTCATAGGCATGTTGATGGCACTCTGTGCCCTTAGTAACTTAGAAATGGGAACTGATGGCATTTGCTCGGCATGAATTGTCCTTCCTTTGAACACGTTTTTTGGACTCAGTTTCATCACCCCTGTGGAAGTCAAATCATAAGGTAGAGCAGCAGAGAGACTCAGGATTAACACTCTGTTTAGGAGGGTCTAATAGTTTGCTTGCATGGAGATGGAATTGCATCTCGTTCCTGGAGAGGGTCATACCTGCAGGTGAGAAAGGAAAGTGATTGAGAAGCCTAGTACAGCAGTTTCTTACTTGTGCTGTATGGTTAACTTGTGGATTAAAGAACACTTGTATTTCCTGAGCTGCAGGTCAATGAAATTTCCAGTAGTTACTGTACTTTAGACCAAATATATGGTGGTGGTGGGGGAAAGCCGACCTCAGATGTTTCTCAGCAAACACTCTAGACTCAGTCCTGGGTATTTGTTTCTGAAAAATAAAAACGGATTTTAGATTTTATAGCAAATTCTGCAGGATTATCAGTTCTCCTCAAAATTTTGTACACCCTCAAGTCCAGTTATCTTATTCCATGAGAGTTATGATCTACTGCTGAATTTATTATCTCCAAGAGAAAGTACGGAATTGTGCTTATGAATTCGCTATATTTTAAGGCATTCCAGATTTCATTCTTTATATAAATGGGCATAAGAAAGGAAGTATATGATACCATAATTTCTCTTAGTATCTCTTTTTTTTGACAGAATCTTGTGATTATAAGCTCTCTCATCTCTCCTTCTGACCAAAATTGACCTAATTTCTGAGAAAGATGGCATTTTTGATGTGTCAAGTTAGAGCAAAACCAATTAAATTTAACATCTACTTCTATTTGTTTTGGGCTTTTTTTACAATACAATTTGAAAAAGTTGTTTTACTGTCGAAGCAAGTGCTAAAGCCTCTTCTTTGGTTTCAGTCCTAGAAATAAGTCCACCCCATTTTATGATTTATGCAATTGAAATAATTGGAGGGCTACCACACATCAATTGAGCCTTGCTCTTGCTGAGTTATAAAAATGTGAATTTTTCAAATCTCATTGTCCTTAAATTAAAATCGGATCTAAATATTCTTTTCTTTGGGGTTTGGGATGCCAAATTATTCTTTGAATATGTTTAATGTGAATGCTTGTAGAGTTTTATAGCAGGGGAAAAAAAATCTGCCTTTGATGTAGACAGCTTATTGACATACCTTCCTAGTGGGTGTGGTTTAATCAGCAAATGAGTTCTTTTGGGGTGGGGTGAAGGTATAATTTATAGGAGTCCCACAACAACAATAAAATAATTTTGTAAAGTTCTTCTTAATGACTATTAATTGAAATTATACCAGCATAAAAATGGCAATTTACTGTTTTATTTCAAGGAGAAACTTTTGCTTGGACCTTAGAGGGATGTTGATACAATTTTGAGTTCTGTTTTGCTTCTCTAACATTTGGAAAGCCACCTATGCCCAAATTTCAGAAGGTATTTTATCCGCTATAAAGAAATTTCATCTGCAAAGGAATGATTAATAGGACTATCAAAAGCACTCAAGCAAGTCAGTTTCTGAATTCCCATTAATATCAAAGGAGGTTGGGTACTTCAGAAAAAAGACTATTTGTGATTATTTGCTCCCAAAGAGCACCATAGAAAATCTGTATTTTACTGCTTTCTGGTTTTATTACTAATCAGAATCTGAGATTAAGAGAGTTTTGACTCTTAATTAGTTGACATTTATATTGGGCTGAGAAGATGTGTTATTATAAATTCCTTGCAAAGGAGGGTTTTCTTAACTTTGTCCAAATGATGACAGTGGTTATTATAGGTCTTTTCTGTTTAATCTCATAAATCTCACTGGAAGGGAAACAGCTCCAAAACCTGTAATAAAAAGATCCATCATTTCCCTGCAGCTATAATTGTTGGAAGCATTAGCAGTAAGCTGCTGAGTAGTGCATTGAGTCCTCCTGTGGGTTTGTTAATGTAATTTAGTGTTTTTTTCCCACATTGCACCAAGATGCAATTAATGCAATTTTTGAAATAAATATCAGACCTCTGTTTTACAGTTTCTAGAACTTTCTGTAAGGTTTTGATGGGTGGCACGTGTATGTGGACGTTTACAGAAGAGGTGTGGCTTTGCAGTTAATTTACAGTATTCTATTTCTAGATACCTGAGCTTGTGTAAATAAGATCTTCCAGTGAGAGTGTTGAAGGGTATTTGCATCTCTTTCTTTTTCATCCGAGAAGAAACCAGATGTTTTCTTGGTGTTTGACCATACTGGAAGATGGAGTCAAGTTAACAAAAGCACTAATTTATATGATTTAAACAATTAATGGCTGACAGTGGCCAACTAAAGCAATGCTGTATTTTGACTTTCATTGTATTTATTGAGAGGAAATGAGTACTTGGCTTTGTGTCATTTGGCATATGTTTTATCACAAAATCAGCTGTGTATGTACATGTATATATTTTTCTGGCTGGAGGTGTTAGATATCTGTATGATGTGCTGAATTTATGCTTTAAGAATTTGCACACAGCCCACCTTTTGCTGGAGTGTACAATGTGATTGGATAACCTGTCTGGCTGCCTTCACCAAAGTTTTCAGTTTCCCTTTCAAAATCATGAGATCAGTTATAAATACTGAGAAGCTAATCTGTTTGCCAAGCCATTTTATAAAATAGTCACTACAGCTTCAAAATTATTTGTAAAAGCCTATTTTGTTTGTATATTTTAAATTCAAGTCAGAAAGCGATAAAAATTCTTGATGAACTGGTATGAGTTTTCAGGCTTTCAGATCCTTATGTAGGAGTGTTGGCACAGTGGCTCTCAAGGTCCATCTCCAGTGTGACAACCAGGAGTGAGAGATATGTGCTGAGCTTTCATGTCACTGCACTGCTGCTGGAGGGGCCACCAGTGAGGCCTCCAAGGCAGGCATGGGAGAGGAGTTCCTGGAAATGAGGGTGGAGGTGGCCCTGTGGAGTTTGCTGATTTGCTGTTGTTTGCTTACCTGGTACAGTGGCTTTTGCCTCTCCTCTCTGAAGGGAAGTGTTGGCCTGAAGCAACCATAGCCACCTCTGTGGTGCGTTGTTACTGAAGCTTTCACTCTGCTGGGTTTCCTTCCACTCTCACCACCCCACCCAGCTTTTTCTCCAGTTTATTGCTTACCCTGTTGGATGAGGAAAGCCACTGTAGCCTGTAGTGTCTGGCTTTACCCATGGATACTAGGATTTCTTAAGCAAGAAAATCAAAGTTGTCCTTGTCAGCTGAATGTGGTATTCTCCGTCATCTCCTCCCCCTTTTCCAGGCACATACTTTTTCTTCCCCTTTTTAATCAGTTCCTGTGACTGGGCCCTCATCATGTAGAGTCTTCTTTAGGATTAGGATCCACAGCTGTGCTTGGGAAACCAGCATCTGCCCTGGCAATCATTGTGAGATAACTCAAGGAGTTAAAGATGCCTGTTGGACTCAAGTAAGCTGAGCCTGTTCAGGGAACAAAACCAACGGGACGGAGCAGCTGGGGAGGCACAGCTGTGTATGCTGGGGCTGCATCGATCCAAACACGGGTGGCTGAGCTTGTGGTGAATGAGAGAGCGCTGGATAAAACCCCTGAGGCCTGGCAGATCCTTGGGAAAAACCTAAGGTCTTGGACACCATCTCAGAAGTCTTACAGCCTCCTTTAATGTAATTTCCCTTTTTCTGGAATTTTATCCTCCAATAGCCTGGGTCTTGGCTGTGTGCTGTTGGCTTTGATGTGTGCCCAGCAATGGTCCTTTTGCTGATGTTTCAACATAGTGGGTGAGAAGATGTGCTTGCTCTGCCTGGCAGAGTCTGGCTGGCCATGGGATGCTGCAGGCAGGCAAGACATGTGGGAAGGCTGTCCTGAAGTGCACCGTTGCTGTGGTGGCTCTGGCTGCCAGCATCCTGCAGCTGCAGCATGTAGGGGAGTTACAGTGCTGGGTGTTGAGGTGCGTACAGCACTTCAGTAGAGGAGAAAGGAAAATGCCTGTATCTTCCAAGATGCCTTACAAATTTGGGGAACTGAATTCAGAGCAGCCGTGGGAGATGCAGTTGCAGAGCAACAGACGTGCACAAATCTTGCTCCCTCATAGCTTTGGGAGAGTGAAGCAGCTCAAAAGATTCTAAGTTCTAGTGAAGAACAGGAGCACTGTGTCTGCCCTTCACTTGATGCTGGAGTTCTGTTTTTTTATCTGGTAGTGTATGAAGACTTTAGTAATGTGTCTGTGTTCATATCAGTCTGACAACTAAACTAAATGACACAACATTTTAAAACTAATGTTAATATTTTGAGCTGGAGATTTTAAATTCAGGTGTTAAAATTTTTTTTGAGATGTAGACACATTTACAGTTTGATTTTGTTATGGTCTTCTGGTTTGTGGCATTAAAAGCTTGTCCTAAAATTATGGAGTTGGCTTAAGAGTCCTAAGATTTTTTTCAAATTAAGAACAATTACACATTTTTACTTTCATTCAATTTCTTGAATATCTGTAGGGCATACAGATGCATTTATTGCATTCTTCTTCATCTGAAAGACTTATTGATAGATTTTGACAAAAATAATCAAGGCACAGGTCTCACATGATCGCTTACTTCCCGGACTTGGGACTGGCTTTAAGCGAAATAACAAATATCACAATATAACAAAGAACCTAGATTTGGCTACAGTAGCAAATACTTTGAGTACTGTAGCAAGGAGCTTTCACAGAAAACCTCATTCTTCTCTTCTGAACTTCACATGCCAGAAGGAACATGGAGAGGCAGAGGTGCGAATTCAAAGAAAGGAAAAGCTGAAAAGTAGAAAATATATTGCTTTTGTTTTTCAACAAAATTATCTTTTGTTGCCTTAGTTGAGGAGGAGAAACTAACAGCACTTAGAAACAAGCTTTTTAAAGTGTTTTTGCAGAAAATGTTTTATTTAATCCCAAAATAAATATACAAAAAATAACCATCTCTTTGAAAAAGAGCAGGAAGAATATAAAGATTTTTAAGGAGGCAGCTACACTGTAAATAAATAAAACTATGACTGTTCATAGTAAGTATGAGTAGGTGTTTTTTAAAAAGCTGGTAATAGAGATAATTTTTTAATACAGAATAGTTACTAGATAGTGTGTCTCCAAATGACTCCCAAAACAGTAGATTGAGTGCAACAACACACAGATTTATGTGGTACGCAGACTTGCAGTCTATGCCTAAATGGATTTATAATGAATACTAATTTAGATGTTGTAAAAAACAAACCCACGAATTCATTCACAGATATAACCCGATAGAGAAATTTTCAAGCGATGAAAAGACATCCTAGAATGTGAGAAGGTCTCGGAAGGACATGGGCCCATATGTCGCAGTTAATGCATCTGATGAGCCTGGGAAAGAGTCAGACTATGTGGTCTTTTGCACAGACTGCTGACGTGTTCACCTGTAGCAATGTTAACAGAACCAGCTTAAAAAATAGTGGGATGTAAGCACTAATAGTGCTGGTTTGAGGTGTAGAGTTTGAGTGGGGGAGGGATTTTCAGCATCTGTAAATGTTTTGTCTGGCTGTAGGTGCTGCATTGGTCTGAGTGATTTATTTGTTGTTACAAACTCAAAATTCTTCCTGGCTTAATGTTTAAGATTTTTATTTGGTTTTCAGGGATGAATTGGTTTCTTGGGAATTGTTCCATAAGAGGGGATTTGGGGTCTGCATATCTCAAAACCCAAGAGAGCAGGGATGTGAAAAGGCGGAAGCCACGCTCTGCTCTCTAAGCACAGGCATTCCCAGGGACGACTAACCCAGAGCCCTCTATTTTGAGCATTTGAACTCACCAATGTAGAATTATTCTTTGCAATCAAACCTTTTGTTTCTTTCAGAAAAATGATGCTTGTGTCTTTACTAAATTATCTTTGGAAGCAGAGTTCCCGTGTAATTCTGCCTTTGTGTCTCTGGAGGGGCTGCACTGCCCTTTCTGCCTTGGAGGTAATTTCTAATGCTGTTGATTTATAAGACATCACTATGAGTAACTAGCATAAACTTGGGCTGAAATAGAGCTTTACATATCTGTTCCACAGCGTGACATCCTAAATAGTCCTTTGCCTTGCTGCATGTGAAAGGCCCAATGTTTTCCTCCTCTATAAGTTTCTGAATTCAGTCCTCCTTCCTTGCTGTTAAAATCCCCTTGATAACTTCTGCCTTGCTCATTGTTACTTATTTACTCAATCTCTGCTTTTAAAGCATAAAGCCATGACAAAATTGCTGTCTGAGGGGTGAGGACAGCGTACATCTCTGGGAGCCGACATCCCAGCCAGCACTGCACGTGGGCTGCCATGGACACAGCCGAAAGGGCAAGGGGCAGCGCTCAGCTTGCTTCTGTGCACAGCCCTGCTCTCTTGGAAGTGCCACGGTAACTGTAGTTTTTGAGGAAGACACTGATCAGTGATAGCTGAGCAAGCCAGCTTGGATCCTGGTGTGCGTTGTCATTTGATTCAGCTGCAGCAATGCGTGAGGAACTGTCCTTTTCAGGTTTGTACCTAAGGGACTGTTACTCTAAAGGAGAACAACTGGTGGTTAAGGGCAGTTTAGTAAAGCCAAGTAATTATCTGATAAACAAGGTCTTTCTAGAAGTGTATGAAGATTACATTGTCCCTTCGGATTTCTAAACCCTTGTCATAAATGCATTAAATGTGACAGATCTTACATTACTGCCATGATCTTAGAAAACAGTCATTGCTCAACTGCCTTGCAGGATTTCATTCTAGGTCTTTCATGAACTTTTGAAGAAACACCTTGAGTGCCTGATTTGCTAAGGTGCAAGGTATCTTAGGAAAAGTAAATACCTATTAACACCTCTCTGTAAAGGAAGTTAGATGCCCAAAATAATTTACTAACTTGAACAAAAAAAATTCGTATTCATTTTGATACTTGCCTATTTTATTAAGTTGTTTTCTATTTCCTGCTTACTGTATTAATCCTAACATATGAGCATTTAAATTATTCTGGAATAACATTTACTGCACCTTTCTGTGAGGATGCTTTTCCAAATTCAGTGATAAAATGATCTGTAAAATGTTTCATTCTACCAGCTTAAGAATACTGAAAAAATAAAATATTGGTGATGATGAAGTGAGTCACAATTAGCTGGATGCACTGTGTTTGGAGCAAATGGTAGAGAATATGTGGAATTTCTTAGGTAGAGAATGGCGGTGTGCAGGGCTGAAATATAACAATTATTTTATCTTCTGTTGAATTGCAGTGAGGTTCAGATGCATAATTGTTAAAGAGCTTTTAGAAATGCCAGTCTGTAATCCCCAGGTGTTGAGTGGCGAGGTGAGCAGACCACTAGAAGAAGGGATGATGTTCGCAGCCCAGATAGAAGCCTGCTAGCAAGCAGAGTGTTGCCAGCAGCTGTGAAAGGGAAGCACCTTGCCTACTTCCAGTAGCTGATCTCCCAAGTTCAGAGGCCAATCCTCTCGTGATGTATTAAGAAAGGAAAATCTCCTATTATTGTTTGCCATACTGTAGCTCTGGATGAAAAGAGAACTTGAGCCTTTAGGACTGGCAATAGAATCACTGTTATTAAGTTTCTATTGAAGGACTATTTTGAGTAAGATAAATTGATGGGCTGAGCACAATAACCTTCAGTATCTCGCTTTCAGATACTTAGTTGGCAAGAACAAGTGAATAAGAGAAGAAATTAAGCTAAGATGTAGAAAAAAGGTTACTTGGGAACATTTTAGTATTTGTAAAGAGGAGAAAGAAGGGTCAGGAACTTAATGAATTTTGGTTATAGAATTTTCTGTAAGTAAGTCAGTACATGAATAAAAAAATTCTAGACCAGATTTTGGTGTCATACACAAATAGGGATCACGTAAAGCAAAACAGATTTTGTTCGGAAACAAACTGTGGAGAATAGCAAGAGCGTAGCTGCTGTGTGTTGGACTACCCAGAGGCAGGCAGTGCTGGTCATAACTCAAGCAGAGATGGTCAGAACAGAGTATGTGGTACTGATGAAAGCTGCTGTTCATTTGGTTTTCTGAAGTGAACATACTTGGAAGTGTGGAAATGTTGATTTGGAGACCCCTGTGTTTACTGTGTGACTTACTATTAAAAGAGTTTCAGCTTACTTTCAGTAATTGGGAGGAAGACACCAAATACAAAAGCATTATGGCCTATTATTACAATTTTGCCCAGCTTGCCAGTGTGATTTCAGTGGTTAAATGAATCTTCCTGTGTAATAATAACCTCGTTAATTTCTGACCTTTGCAGAGATGAAGAATTCGTTGATTGTCAAGAGTTCACATATTCACAGAGGGTTTCTGTATTGGTAATCAGTTGTGTGGCTCACCTAGTCATATGTGGTGCTTTGACTGGAGTAAGAGGTACAATACCAAACCCAAAAAGTCATCATCTCCCAAACTGCCCTTTCCTATCCAGTCCAGACTACAGTAATATTTAGTTTTAAAGTAAAGACCAAATTAAAGTAAACATCATCTTGTAGAGCATGAATTGTGCAAATTTCAGTAGACTATGACAACCAGACGTGGTTTATTTGTGGTATATAGAAGTTTTTTGGAAATAATTATGGTATCTAGGAAAATGCAGTCTAACAAATACTGCACACACACAATTTTAGCTGCTATTAAACATTCTACCAAATCTAAAAGACTCACTAAAATCACATGGATGCTTTTCCATTGGAGACTAGTACGTATACATATGGAGTCTGATTTCTTGAACCACTGTAAATGCCCCAGTGTAGGGAGCTGCATTGTTCTCTGGAGAATGCTTTTGGTCTTTCTCACTGATGTAGGGAGCTGAAGTTAACGACACTGGGGGAAGTTTTTCACACAGTTCGGTGTATAGTAAATACTACATACTAATTTTTCTTTGCTAAAATTGTAAATACAGTTCAGTAAATAAAGGAATACGTCAAAAGCCTGTATTTTCTTAGAATCTGTGATTTATTTTCTATTACTGATCATACATCTCATTTCAGCTCTGGGAGTTTAAAAAGGAAAGATTCACAGTGGTGTGTACTATTAGTTGTTTTCCCTTTCAATATGGAAAGCTAAGCTAATAAAACCTGTTAATTTTTTTTTTTTTACTTTCATGCACCGATTTTGGAATGTATGTCATGCCAGTTTGTTCTAATAAGTCTTATAACAGCATTAGTTTAGATGCTTTAAAATACTTAGAGCTTGGTTTCGCTGCTCTGTTGGTTTGAGACCTAAGTGGGCTATTATTCTGACACAACTCCTGCATACTTCAAAATATCTAGCTGAAGCTAAGCTCTAACCATGGTCAAAGTGGTACATCAGTGGAATGGATGTTGAAGTTTTGTGGAGTTGGATAGGGTTTTCTGTTGTGTTAATCTAGATGCTGTGCTATTCAAATGTTGAGTAAATTGAATTACGGTAACTCTGCAGAGAAGTAATTGCTATTCCAAAGTAGGCAATGGGTTGCCTACTGTATTTTAAGGTTTTTTTTTTACAAATTGGAACTCCTAACTACTAAGTATGCATAAAGCACTTCTTTTCCCTATTATTTTTCTCTGTTCTGCTTAAGTTTAAAAAACAAACAAAAATCCCACCTAAAAAACAACCTTCTGTGATGGGTTGCGTATAGTTGATAAGATCAAATTAATGAATTTAGCTTGCGCATAACTCATTGAACTAAAGTTATAACATTGTTAGCTATAGAAAAAAATGTTTTATCTATGGTTGCTTAGTGCTCTACCACATCAGTTCCTGACTTGATAGATTTTGGGAAGATAAGCTCAGAATTTTGTATGAGGGTAAGAAGTTGTCATTAGACTCAGTCCTGCAATTTCCAAGCTTCATCAAAGCACTCCTGAATGTACCTGATTGTGGGTAAAAAACATTTCCTGTTGGAATCTGTAGGAGTGTCTATGCCCTTGAATAAAATCAGATGCTAAGCTGCTCAGCTCAAGTGAGAGCCTGTTCCAGGCCAGCCTGCGTGACCTTTTATTTAACAGCCCATGCACTTGTTCATATCTGAGGCAGATGATGAAAAAAATATATCTGATTTCAAAGTCTCTCCATTTTCTTAAATGTTTAAACTATCTTTAGTATCAGAAACTGGCTGGATCTTTTTTATTTTTTAATGTCCTTGACTTACTGGAAGGTATTTGAGCAGCAGTGTGGTCCCTACTGGATGTTTAGCAGTGTTGCATTACAGACATTTCTTTCAGCATGGTGTGTGTAAATGGATGTGTGTGTGTGCATGCTTTTATAGAGATAGATCTGTGTTGATATCTGAAATAATAGATGTGAGGGTTTTAACCTTGTAACTGTTACAAGATCTTTATGTGTCTGCTTTAGGGTCGACCCTATCCCATATGACACTCCAAAACCAGCCGGCCACACGCGATTTGTCTGCGTCTCAGACACACACTCCAGAACAGATGGCATCCAGATGCCTTATGGGGACATCCTTCTCCACACGGGCGATTTCACCGAACTGGGACTGCCCTCAGAGGTTAAGAAGTTTAATGACTGGTTAGGTAAGGAATTACTGCATTTTGGTGACCCCAATTAACCCCTCCTGTCCAAGTGTCAGTCACTGCCTCCTAATTGAATTAGAGCACTTGAAAATCTCCCCCCACCCTTGCTTCACTTCTCTTCATGTGATGTGCTGGTTCTAGCCTCACTATAATTCTGTTAATTAAGACAAATTCAGAGACTTTGCTGTATTTTTGCATTATCTTGGGGGAAAATGTTCTGTCATTCCACAGCAACTATGTATCCTTCCGTATGCACTGAGGAGGTGGTGGCTCCTCCTGTGAACACATACAGTATCTCATCACTTGATGCTGTGGGGTTTTATATTAGTAGCCAAAAATATTGCTCACTTTAGTTTGGGTTTACCATGATTTAAAGCATTGCTGAAAGCCACAACATATTTGGAAACAATGAAAATCCTTCCTCCCACAATATAGGAAGGCAAAATCAATAATACTGTTTGGAAGAGAAGAATTTTTTTGGAGTGGTAATAATATGATTGCGACTTTGAGTTAAAGTACTGGCATTTTAACTTTGAATGCAAGGAACTCGGTGCCTCTTTGGAGGAACACCTTTCATATTCTGCTGTATTTGATAGAGGTGCCTTGATAGGGTGTTGCTACTGTTAGAGGCAATTAAATTGCAACAGCAGCAGAACAAAATCAAGGAGGGGAACTTGTGCAGGATGCCTCTGTTATAAATGCCACTGATAGGCTGTCTGTGTGCTGCCATGTCACTGTTTGCGCTAGAAATACTCAGAGGTGAAGGTGGCTCAAGCAGCTGATCCTCAAGAAATGATAGAATGAATTTACATTATATAAAAACCTTTGAAAGCATAGCTTGGTTATCAGGCTTTACCTCCACCACCACATTCTCTCTTGCCGACCGTATGATGGCCACATCTCCACGTACCTTTAATAGCATAATTTTATTCCACTGGAGTTCCTTGTCTGACCCTTAAAGAGATAAGTAAAGAACATTTGGATTTACAAAAAGAATTTTTAAATAGAAGAGCTTCCACATTCTCATCTTTTCACCTTTCTTTGCATTTTCTCCATACTGTTCTTTTTATCTTCCTTCTGACCTTCTCTGATTTTCATGGCCCAATTTTAAAGAATGCTTTTCCTTCCTTTTATTGTCTGTGCAGGTGGGATTGTGGCTTCCAGATACTGTCATGTTACTATAATTTAGTTTTATCATTCTTATTTATAGAAAGCGGTAGTAGATTTAATGGGTGCAAAATTATCCTTTTTTGGGGAATGTAATTGCAGGCCTGGGAAGCAGGAAATGGTAGGAGCGGTGCGTAGGCTGAGGGAAGAGACACAGTAGAAAGCATCTCCATCAACATCTGAGTGTTCTTTGTAATAACCTATCACAGAATCATACAATTATTTGGGTTGGAAAGGATGATAAAGATCATCCAGTTCCAACCCCACTGCCATTGGCAAGGACACCACCCGCTAGACCAGGCTGCTCAACGCCCCATCCAACCTGGCCTTGAACACCTCCAGGGAGGGGGCATCTGCATCTTCCCTGAGCAACCTGTGCCAGTGTTTCACTACCCTCATCGTAAAGAATTTCTTCCTAATGTCCAATCTAAATCTTCCCCCTTCCAATTTAAAGCCATCCCCCCTCGTCCTATTGTTACATGCCCTTGTAAAAGTCCCTCCTCAGCTTTCCTGTAGCCCCTTCAGGTACTGGAAGGCTGCTATAAGGTCTCCCTGGAGCCTTCTTCCCTCCAGGCTGAACAACCCCAACTCTCTCAGCTTGTCCTCATAGCAGAGGTGCTCCAGCCCTCTATCACCTTTGTGGCTCTCCTGTGGATCAGTTTCAACAATTCCTTCTTAATTTGGGGATTCTAGAACTGGACACAGTACTCCAGGTGGGGTCTCACGAGAGTGGAGGAGAGGGGGAAGAATCACCCCCCTTGACCTGCTGGCAGTGCTTCTTTTGATGCAGTGCAGGACATGGTTGGCCTTCTGGGCTGCAAGTGCGCATTATCAGCTCATGTCGAGCTTCTTATCAACCAGCACCTCAAAATCCTTCTTTGCATGGATGCTCTCAATCATGTTGTCCCCTAGCCTGTATTGAAACTGCAGATTGCCCTGACCCACGTGCAGCACCCTGCACTTGGCCTTGTTGAACCTCGTGAGGTTCACACAGGCCCACTTCTCCAACTTGTTCAGGTCCCTCTGGATGACATCTCGCCCTCTGCTGTGACAGCTGTGCTACTCAGCTTGGTGTCCTTTGCAAAGTTGCTGAGGGTGCACTTGATCCTACTGTCTGTATCATCAGTGAAAATATTAAACAGCACTGGTCCCAGTATGGTGGGGCACCACTTGCCAGGCATCTCCATCTGGACATTGAGCTGTTGACCACTACTCTCTGGATAAGACCATCCAACCAATTCCTTATTCACCGAACAGTCCACCCATCAACTCCATATCTCTTCAGTTTAAAGAGAAGAATGTTGTGGGGGGCTGTGTCAAGGGCTGTGTCCAGATAGATTACATCCATTGCTTTTCCCTTGTTCACTGATGTGGTCACCCCATCATAGAAAGCCATTAGGCTAGTCAGGCAGTACTTAACACTTGGTGAAGCCATGCTGACTGTCTTGAATCACCTCCCTGTCCTCCATGTGTTTTAGCATAGCCTCTAGGAGGATCTGTTCCATGATCTTCCTAGGTGCAGAGGTAAGGGGAGATAACCTGTAAATGTTAGCATTGGGCAGGAGGAGGAGCAAGCAATGTAAGGGCAATGGGAGGCTCCATTGCTTCCCTGGGAGTGGGCAGTGTGGTCTCACAAAGCTTCAGTCCTTGTAGAGAGGCTGGACAGCACTGCTGTTCAACGAGGTTTGGGTGTTACAGATGCCAGGCAGCTCCAGGAAAAGAGCTGCTTTCTGGAGATTGTAGACTTACAGGTTCTACTCTAAATAAACCACAAATAGTGGTGTCTGGCTACCAAAGTTTCTCTTTGGACCTTGGGTTGTTTCACAGGTACTGTTCTGATAGAGCCAGAGCCCATGCCCAGTGCTTGGCATTTGAAAACACTCAGTACTGTTGAAAGCCAAAATAAGGAATCTGCTTCTGTGTATTCACACCTTAGTGGGAAATGTTACAGTATTGGTAGCCATTTGGCATTCCTTGTTTTAAGAGATATTTCATGATGATATTTTATCACACAGATCCTTGGTTTAACGTTTGCAACAGAAGGAGTTACAACCCTTGTTCCAGCCTCAATAATTTATCACGGGGCTTTCTTTGCATATGTATTCTGGTAGAAGTCACTATGGTATTTATCCGAAAAAGCAGATTTTCCATTCTTTGGCAGTAACTGTCACTGAAATGGAAAGCTTTGACTGTGAGAGGACCTACTGGCTCTGGCCTCAGGCTTTCGCATTTCAGGTACAGAGAAAACTGCTTTTATTCTTTCATTTTTATTTATTTCTTTTTACACACATAGAACCCACTTACATTTTCATATATATGACAATACCATTTATTAGGTTTCTGGCATGAGGTGAGGCAGCAAATTCATTCCCCTGTGGAATCTTGTCATGCTAGTGAATACTTGCTCCAGTGCTGTTCGCTCCTCATCTGGAATCAAAACACTATGAAGTCAGGTGTGCCCTCCTGACACTTTATTTGAGGCTGCTGTCTGCAAAAAAGGGAGTAATCACGTTTTACTATTTACTCTGTATATTGTGAAGATTAATACCTTCAAAGTTGTGAGGTGATGACGTGATAGTTTAAAGAATACATACCAGTGGCAGGCAGGATCAAACAGGATTCCTTTTTCTTCTGCCATATAGTAGAAGGCACATCTTTTTCACCATAGTTGGGTAGGAACCTTATTCCAAAGCAGTGTGCGGAGAACTCCCATTGAGTACAGTGTTGTCCTTATAGAAAGAGATTTCCATATCTTTTGTGTGCATGGTTTCCTCTGCTGGCAATTGTGTTGTAAAGCAGTAATGAAGACAAGGCATCTGTATCATTTATATTTTGAGGGAGAGAAGCAAGATCAAAGCTAGGCTTCATTCTGCAGCTCATTTTACCTACTCTGTGGTAAAAAAATTGCAGGGTCTCGTCTCCTCTCGGATTATATAATGGGATAACTAAGATGCCATAACTGTCCATAATTTTGTTGGCAGTAAAGCCAAGGGAAAAGTAATAAGGCGATTTTTCTGAATCCTGCCTTGCTTGCACTTCAGTGGGTGTCACATGTGCCAGAGTAACAGAGGACTGAGAGCACTCCTGTCAACTCTGCAATTTTATATTGTGCATTCCTTTGCAGGTCTTTGGGTATCTCACCTGGGCAAAATGTTCAGCATCTTGCCCATCCACTTCATTAACATTCTTCCTCGTCTCTGTAGCCTAATTGCAGAACAGACTTCCTATGCCCTTTTTCCTACTTCTCCTAGCTCTTGGCCTTTCCTGCAAATTTACTAGTTCTTATGCTTTTTTCCCTTTGACTGATAAATTTTCATTATTGGTTTTGCATGAAAGTTGTCTGGGCTCATACATTGAATAACCTCTGTGGTCACTTAGTGATTGCATACCCTGGCTGAGGTAATTTATTCACTTTGTTTTGGTGTGAACATGTCCCTTGGGTCTTGTAACTGCTGTAATCACTTGACCTTAGTGACTGTTAAATGCTTTAAACACAGTTATTTTAAATTTATAATTGTTTTCATTAAAAATCTCTTATAGCAACTTAACTGACCTTGCAGTAAACACAACATTATGTGCTGAGAAAGAATGAAGACGTTATTCTATGCCTAAAATATTTCTTATTGAATGTTTCAACATAGTATTATTATCACTGTTCATATTTTTCCCATCTATTCTCATTCAGTCATATATGGGAAATGAAATACAGGAATATCTAATTATGGCTCTGTCTTCATAGTGCAATATTTCCTTTGTAGTGAGATGGGAAGTGATTGAATAACTCATAAGAGCTGAAGAGAAAGCAAAGATAAATTCAGGCAGATAAATCTTTAATGAGTGGCGATATGTTTATTGTGCTCAATTAGTATGGGCCTAGTTGTGCATACCCTTACTTGCATGAGTAATTTGCATCTGATTTAGTAATTTTTCTCAAATAGCCAGTTCTGTTCTTGTTTTGTCTAGTGGTTATCTCTTACTGTGTCTGTTTGTGGTTATGGGTTTTCTTTTCCATGCAAGATTTCTAATGCAAAGCATAGTACTGGACGAACTAGGCAAAATTCTGCAGTGGTAGATACAAATAAACCCCAAAGGTGAAATTAGTGCTGGTTGATGTCTGTGGAGCTGAGAGTAGAATTCAGCTAGGTTTTGTCTGAGTTGGTCTGGATTCAGCAACTTGGCTGTTTCATGTTTTTTCTTTCATGTCTTGCTTTTGTTTTGAATGCGAGTTTCTTTTAATTTCTGTGGGATAACAACTTAAGGAACTTGGAATTGTTTAGTGGCCCAATACAGATGAGTTTGTGCTGGAACAAATATTTCTTTACCTGTAATGTATCCTTGCCTTTAGGATGAACGTTGTTGATATAGCTAAAATAAAAATGAAGCTTTTTTTCTGTGGTTTAGTTTTTCTGTCATGTTACTTATAAGGAACATAAAAATGATTGTAGTATTTTAATGTGGAGATTTTCTTGGTACACTCTACATATATGAATGTGGTCCTCAGAAACGTATTGTCAGGTCTTTTAAAGTTCCTTTAAGTGTGAATGCTTAGTTTTTGAAAATAACAGCCTCAGCTTGGAATTGCTGGCTGTGACATGGAATAGATAACTAAATGGGAAGAGCACTGGGAATGTGGTGTAGCTCTTGGAGGTATAGACAGACACTTGGTTCCAGTCTACACGTAGATTTCTGCACTAATACTATAGAAGCTTGAAATTATATCCAAAAGTGTAAACCAGACACCTGCTAAAATAGTGTTTGATCTTGAAGATAGTATTGTTTAATCTGAAAAAAATGAACTGTAACAAAACAGTATAATAGTAAGATCAAGTTCTTTTCTTATCATTGTTTGAAAATTCAGGGTCACATTCCTCTTTTGTCCTTTCTCAGTCTCTCTGGTCTGGCTCAGTTGTTCCCTCTTTTTATCTAGGCTTCATCTCCTCTCCAGTCATTTTTCTGTTAGGGTTTTTTGTGTGTTCCTTTTGCTGATGTACACAGAAAACAGTTTCATTGTGACAAAGTATTTGTTCCTGAGAACATTTGCTTCTGAAAAGTATATATCTGATGTGAATTACTTTATAATCTGATGTGATGTTTTTTATAAAAACAAACCAGTAAGCTTTAAATTTCTCCATATTCAGAGGGATATTAGCTCAAAATATTCTGAACTAATTTAGAATCAGAAGGAGGCTTATGAATATTTTAAAGTGGAATTATGGCAATAAAAACAAATCTCTTCCTATTTTTATAAATTTATTTATTTCTGATTTGTGCTTTTACCATCTGGAGCATATTTTGAACCCTATATTACTCCACTTGTTATAGCTAGAATGAATAATTGACTAAACATGAAATAACATTTTGATGAACAAAATTCTTAGCAGTTGAAAAAAAATTGCATTCATTGCAAGTGAAAGAAAATGCTGAGGTAGCTTTAATCCTGTAAGTATGTATGAGTTTTGCACAGCTGTTCTGGGAGAGAGGGAAGCAGCTTCCTGGAAAATCTATTAGTTTGATTTTGAAAGCAGCTTCTCTGGTGACAAACTGTTTTAGACTTCAGACTGGAGTTGGATACACTTATTTTAATAAGAGATTGAGCTGGCTGCTGAAGACAGTTGACTCTTCTGTTGGTTTTCTGCTGTCTCTCTCTCATCCCGTAGGAGTTTCATGTGATTTGGAGGGTCCTTACCAGGTTGGTTGCCTCCTTAAGAGATGTTCTGAACTGGAGAATAATGGAAAACTGAAGGTGCACTGGCAAGCCTGCACAGACAATTTTATTGTCTTTACTTGCTTATTAGATTTAGTTGCTTATAGTTGCTAAATGTTATGAGTTTGGAAGTTGTTGATGCAATTTCTTTAAAAACTCTCTACATATATATGATGAAATCTGCAGTTGCCTTCAAGATTTTTTTGATCTGGTGGTTTTGTACTTATTTAGGTCTCCGGGATAGGTATCTCACTTTGTCCTCATGGTAAAGTTTTTAAAAACTTCTTCCAAGTGTATTTAGTTCTTATTGCAGTATCACTACTTCAGAATTTTTCTTTTTGCTTGTTCTAATTTGAACTGTGTTTAATGTCACTATTAAATTCTCATTTGTACTTTGTATTAAATTCCCATATGACTTGACTAAATTAATCATCAGTGCTCAGCTTTTATTTGCATATACCTTTTTAAGATATTAATAATAATTAAGGCATTATATCTTAAGATATTGAAAATAATTTCATTCTTTTTCTTCTCAGAGGAATAAAAAGTAATTTGCATTTTATTGTATTTATAAAATTGTGGGGTTATACAGACATGTGGATTTTGGGTAATGAGCTGAATAATGTTTTCCTGATGTAGCAGTCTACAGTGAAAGCCAAAAAGAAAAGAGTACAAAATTCTACTTTCGTGCTGTGGTTAATATAGATGCTTCATATATATCCTCTGCTCCGAGACAGGTACTAGGTGCTTTATGGAAAACAGAACCCTAGAAGTATAAATTAAAAGTTAAAATAGAATAATTTGTATGGAAATGAGTGTCAAGATAGCAAAATTTCCACCGACTAAGATGGTATTTGTGCATTAGGAACACTGTAACTTTATTCATATCTAATCAGTTGTTTCTTGTTTCATTCTTACTATTTATGACAACTTTTCATAAAGAAATTTCACAAGAAACTGTTTTTACTGCGTGTTCGTGGCATATAGAGAATCCTCAATGGCTTTTTTTTTTACCTAAAATGTAGTCACTGATTTCCTAGAGATGAGGTGTAACATTCTCTTTACAAGTTATGTACTACCTGTTATGATCAGTCAAACCAAACATTCAGGTGTTATTTGACAGCCATTAGAAAACTTGGCTCACATACAGTGTGCTTTCAAAGAGAATAATGTCCTGGATTGAGTGGCTCTTTTTGTGTTTAAACTTAACATATTCATTTGGTAATTTTCAGTTGAGGGAAGGAGCCAGGAGCACTGGGAAGTGTTGCACAATTCTTAGACAGGACTTTCAATCATGGTAATTGCTCAGTCATTTCTTGGATCTGCTTCCCTGGACTACTGTTGTCTTGAAAGGGAGGGATGATCAGGTTTCGAATAGCAAATCATAACCAAAACAAATCTATTAAATAACCAAAGTAATTCTTCCTTTTAATTCCCTCTTTCCTGCAAATCCACTCTAAAACAGAACAAAGATTTATGGTTGTTGTATTGACCGGGCATGAAACAAATAGTGCCACCCAAATAGCAAGTTTTATACATGTTGTCATCAAATTCTTCTTCCAGCACTGCTGCTGCAGCTGCATATCATAACATGAGAATGATTTCAATGGAAAGCAATCAAAATATGTGTTCTTTGTATACCATCAATTTATTTGCTACTTACAAATTAAATGTTGCATCCAAAATACAAAATGCAAAAATGCCTCTTAAATTTTCACTCTACATCCACCATATTAACAATACCTAATTAAAATAAGAAATCTTTCTGTTAGTAGAGCATCACATTTCTGCTTACAAAGAACAATGGTTTCGGGGCGGAGGAGTTGCTTTGAGCAGAGACACGGTTGGGCTGGAGGGAGAAAGCACTGCAGATTTTAGTATAATGTGTAGTTTTCAAAGAAATTTTATTTCGTCATAAAGATTAGCAGGCTGTGTAATTCAATTTAAAGCTGGTTGGCAGTGTCCTGTCTATTACAAAGGCTTTTTTTTTAATCATCATTTTTTTTATGTTGTATGCGACTACAGAACCTAGCAGACAGCAGGAATCATCTTTGAGTTTTGTGCTTCCCACCCTCTTTCCTCTTTGCAGTTCTGTATGTTAGAAAATGTGTGAGATTACCTTAAACTGAGCTACGAAACAGTATCTCAATGAAATGACATCCTGCATTTTTTTTAATAAAATGATATTTTTTTTTTGTGGCCAGCCACTGAGAGTGAAAATCTGCAAAAAATGTTAGATTGTGAAGGGGGCTGATTCAAGCTTAAAACTTGAATGTTAGCATTTATTCACACTGTTGTGGACATAACTCTGCTGTAGAAAAGCAACATGCAGCAATTTATTTTAATGCAAGACTGGCAGACCTTTCTCTTACAGTAATTGCCTATACTAGGGGGGTTAATATATGTTCCAAGAATTACTGACTTTTTTTTTTTGTTAAATAGATTGTTGCTTCTTGCTGGCTATAGCCAGGCTGCGTAACTTGTTAATTAACCCTCTTGTTGAAGTAGGCTGAAGCGGAGTATTTGGGCTTGGAAAAATTCTGCATACATTTTGTGTGCTGGAAATGATATGTCTTGACAAGAAAGAGCTGTGAAAGAAGGACTGTGCAATGTGCCTGTTAAAAGAGCTTGAAATCTTTATTTGTTATTTAGGGAGTATATTGACTTCAGAGGCGTGTTATATTCGCTTGCAATCTGGTAACACTGGTGGGGAGAAAAAGGAAGAGAACCCCTTCTGCCAGAGCTAAAGGAGTTTGTATTTTCTTTGTCCTGCTTTGTCATTCTGGGCATGACTTTGTGAGTAACAGTGAATGCTCTATAGGCTGATTACAAGACCCACAGGCAGTGTCTTCTCTCATAAACCAAGGCTGGAGGACCTGCTCCGCTGCAATGTCCTGTCTTGTGGCACCAGGCTGGTCTCAGCGTTTGGCTGACATGAGGACCAGTTCGTGGTGACCCTTCTACAGCTTTGGGAGCTGAGTTTCTCAGGACTTGAGATCACATTGAGGCTGAGGTCACTTCAGTGCCTCACTTCACGGAGCTGTTCTGGTCTCTCTTTTCTCATCCTGCACCCCAGCTATGAGGTGGTGGTTACCAAACCCTCACTTGCCATTGATGGTACATTTAGTAGAGAAGGAACAAAGCAGCACAACAGGGGAGACCAGTGTAAGGAGAGAGGCAAGAAGATGCAAAACCAGCACTGAAGAAAATAAAATAACATCAAACTGGGGGAGAAACTGAGACTACAAAATAGAGGAAAACAAACAAGAGCACAGAGGTGTAAAGTAGTGGAGATTAATCTGCTCTTTCCAGAGCTTCATTTCTTCCCAAGTTAATAAAATTAAGCTCAGGAACACTCTGTACTTTGAATTTCCTGTAACTGTTGATAAGTGAACCTTAAAGACCTCAGAATTATGTACATCTTTTCTAATGAACTAGACAGAATCTTTAATACTACAGGTTGGGCTTTGTATCAAAATGTGATAGCTCCTTTTCTCCTGAATGTTGCCCTTAATTTTTTTTGTTTTTAATGTAACCAGCCACATAAACATGGAGAGTTTTAGTTTAAAACAGAGCTGCAAATTATAAAGTTACCCCCATTTCCTTGCTCTTATTTGAGCCACTGTCCTGCATACATTACTCTTATGGCTCCCTGCACTCTCAGCAGCATTTGGCATTTGCCTTCACTACTGAAAGATAAGCAGAACAGCTGCAAGGCAACCATGAGGTTTCCTGCATTTTTGTGTTGGAGGTGTCTCCTGAGCATTGTGGGGAAGCAGTTTGTTCCCTCTTCTCTCCTTTGTCCCTGATGCAAGCTTTGGTGGTCTCTAGGGATTAAAAAATGTAGCTGTAGCCATGCACGTGGTCCTGAGAGTAAAGGTCCTGGATAACAGCCCCATATAAAACCCCATGCAAAGTAATTCCCAGACTAGCACTGCAGGGAAAGCTGTTTGCCATTTGCAGTCTCCTGGTAGTAAATTATAATCCTGTGCCATTAGCTGGAGTATGAAAGGCAGAGAGTGATTGCCTGAGCAAGGAGGGCTGTGGGGATGCCCTGGGATAGAGGGAAGGGAGAGCCACTGCGCTGGTGACGGACAGCTCTGGCTCTCTATATTAAAATGAGTCCTGGCATTTGAGTGAGTTACTAGAGAGGATGTGTGTACGGTTATAGTGGAAGCAATACAGCCATTCCTAAACAAATGCTTCCGTGAAGCCAGCTGTAAAAACAATGATGCTTGCCTTTGAGGTGAAAGGGCAAAACCTTAGCAGAAAGGAGTATAAATAAGAAATAAATTGTTACCTTTGTGTAAGTGACTGAAATAGCTGTTCTCTTAGTGCTTTGTCTTAATGATCAGCTCTGATTAACTATAATTGATGCTTTATTTAGCTAAACTTAAGGTCTATATATCATGCCTTTGAACAGCAGTTTTTCATGCCTTTTTTTCTTTGTTTTTTAAGTCTAGAAATGATGGCTAAAATAGATAAGTCAGGAGAGACCCTATGCTGCAGAAAGCACATGAGATGAAAAATCGCAGATGCTGCATGCCCCAACAGTTAATGGTAGCTTTTAATTACAGAGAAATATTTATTCATGTACCAGAATCCTCAGTGTACTTCTGTACATAAAAGGAAACTACAGAGGCTGCCTCATACAGGCTTTACAGCACATTGGAAAATGTTAGTGTAAATTCAAATATATGGATACCAATGCCATAAATATCACATATCCATTTAGCTTGGTTTAAAAAAATTTCACTGCCTTAGTAGATTATGCTTAATATTGTCCTTATAAAGGAGCAGAGACTCCTGCAGCAAAGGTCCTGTGTACTTGTAACAAGTGTAGAAAAGATAAGAGTTTCAACTGAATTCTGTCAGAAATAAAGCACTTAAACTCCATATTGCAGAATGGAGTTCACGTTACATATCCTATTTTTAATTTTTGTATCCTTCCTTCTTTGAAACAACAATTAGGAGGTATTTCAGCACATTGATTTGCTCACTGAAATTCAAAGTGCGGTGCCTTGGATTTTTGAGTCTTCAGTCTGAACCATCATGTCATGAGGTTCTGGGATACTGTAACATAAATAATTTGTCAAATTGAAGTTCTTCAAAGCCAGGAGAGAGGAGGTGGCAAGAAATAGTAGCAGGGGTGAGATTTGGAACTCAAGAAATCTGGCACCAATTTCTATAGTTATCACTCTAGACCTTTATCAAGTTTTCTTCTCTATCTCTGTTTTAGTGTTTGGGCTTAGTATATATGCTTAAATTATCAAGGAAGATATCTGAGAATATGTGCTGTTCTGCTCAGGCAATTCTAGATAGCTATGAAGAAAACTGCATGAGAGGAATTCAGTTCCTTGTAATAACATGATACAGCTGGAGTGATATGGTTGTCTCCTTTAGTAGCTAAGAAACCTCTCTGTGGGCTGGGTTATTAAAAGAATTTCCTTACAGGACTCAGGAGATTCCTGGTATCCAAGTTCATCTTGAAAGACTATAATGGAATGTTTAGGTTTATTTAGAATAATAAATTTAAATGTAGGATTCACAAAATAGTACTGGAGGTACGGAAAAACCTGCTTGAATATTTTTGGTTGACTGTACTTTCTGATTGTGTTCTTTGTGTACTTTTTCTTTAAAGATTTCGGGGGAGGACTGTAGAGGTAATTCTGAAATACAGTACCTAGTGCTGTCAAATGGATATCAGCTGCTTCTAGAGGTGGAGTTCAGTTCAGGTTTTAGATTTCTCCTGTTCCAGCTTAGAAAAGGAAGAAACAACTCCCAAAAAACATAAGCATCACCATCTCAAAATATGTTTAAAAACACCTTTGAATATCAAACTTGCTTCTTGTATCTAAGTGTTTACAAGTAAAAGCACAAAACACGATGACAAGTTAGCATTTCAAAAGTAGCTAATGGCTTTAGCACAAAGGAGAATGTTACGTTTTCAGAGTTGTTAAAAAGCTTATGTCCTGCTTTTAGTCAGTAGTCCATGCTTTTAAAACCTTTGGGATATTTAAAAAAATATATTATCTTACTTCTTTTTACTTTCAGTTTATTTTCTTTGTGATTATTCTTGCTGTCCCTTCTTATTGTTTTTCCTTTATCATTGTGGGAATTCATCCATGGTACGTTAGCATTGGTAGCAAGTTAAGACTGAGCTCCAGTATGTTTTGTAGTTTACCAATAGTGTACTCAAAAATTACAATTTTAAAAGGTATGATTGCAATTTCATATGTAGAAATTGAGAAGTTATGTAAAATATACTGTATTATATAAAGAAAATTAAAGTGGTTATCAGAAGTTTCTTCTTTATGTATTTGAGGTTTTTCTTCTCATAAGTAATGCTCTGATCGTCTTCCTGAGATAGAGAAAAAAAGGAGGCATTTGGAGGGATTTTTTCAGAACTCGTGGCTAGGCTTTAGAAGGTGGCAAGATGGTAGGAGGCGTCTGCCTCTTGCTTTGTGCATTGTGAGCCTCAAAGACATCCATTTAAAAATGAGGAAACAAATAATGGGAACAAGTTCAGAGAGGTGAGAAACAGGAGAATATTTTGATGATTTTATATGGTTCCTGATTGATTTATTTTTTTTGTCTTAAGATAGTTAGATAGATACTGGAGGTATCATGATACAGATGTGTTTTTCAGTCCTTTGGACGCAGAATGAAGTTCTGCTGCTCACAGAAATGTCCCTGTCAATAAGGCTGAGAAATCTGGGACAGAATCTTCTAGATTTGGGTCCTGTATTTGTAATTCTCATTTCCTTCCTAAGTAGGGAACAGTTGGTATCCGGACTTGTTTCTCTTTTAAATAAAGAGTTTTACTTTGTCTGGAAAATCTCGTCCTCAGCATTTGCTGGCCTTTTGCGGTGCGAAAATATATGTACATGACAAAACCAAGACATTGTCTGTGATAATTATGATTAGTTTAATTACTTTCTCTATAATTGTTTCTCAAGATGACCTCCTTTTTGATGGCTTTTATTCATTTGTTTTAGAAAAAAAAAGACTTAATTGGAATTGTAAATTACAGAGACGAAGGGTATGTTATATGAAGTGGGTTCAGATCTGTTTGTATCAGACAATGATGGTTGTTTTTTATATTCTTAAGATTCATGGAGAAAAATAATTTAAATTGATACAATATGTGCGTGCACAAGGTAATATCAACAACCAATATATTATTTCAAAATCTGGTGAGTTCCTTTATAGAAGATTAGTTTATATAGTATGGGGAGACTCCGAAAAGAAAATAGAATTGTGTATTGATGCCTTTAGAAATATTATTTGAGGGCAATAAAATGTTCCCTGAAATTCCCTCCTGAGTGAAGAAAATGGAGTTTGTTTGCAGTAATTGCGTTTTCTAGCATTTGCTTTTGCACTTTCCAATATGAGTTAAGCCAATTGGAACCTGTGATTTCGTTTTGCTTATTGGCAGAAGTACCATGTAAATTGATCTGTGATGCATTTATAGAGAACGCTTTCAAAATTTTGAAATAGAGATGGCTGCTTCTTATTAGATTTAGATAGTATTAGGGTTCATTTCTGTATTTTAGACTAATGTAATAGTAACAAAAAAAGTTCCTTTTCAATTTAGTCTTAATCAAGTTCAAGGAGAATATTTCTACTTAGCTTCACTGGCACCACGAAAGCAGAGTTTATTTTCCCATTCTTAGTGTTCGTATTCAGAGTTTGAGATCCGAGACATTCAAAACCACATGGAGCTGAAATTAGTTTAAAACTTGTCAGCGCTGGTACTTTAAGATCATGATTGTGAGCAAAAATTTAAAATTCTGTTGGAATTCCAGAGTGTGTTTCTGTGTATTTGCAGTATACGTGCACTACAGACCTTAAACTACAGGGGGTTAAATGCAAATCTCATTACAAGTGTAAATATGGGTTTAGACGAACACCCTTCAGCTCTGCTGGACTACAGATGTTCTTGCCTGGGAACCATAGATATTTTCCCAAGTGAACACTATTTCACTTAAAGGATCTTTTTGAAAGTTCACACACAGCACCAGAGCAGTCGTAGTAGTCCTTTATATATTGGTTTGCTTTCCGAAAGAGGAGAGTATCAGGAATTACCATTCTGCAAGAAGATTTTTTAAAAATGAAAAGAAAGAAAAAGGCTCTTGCACAGGGAGGGTATTTTTCTCTGAATTTGCTAAATTTAAAGAGAAACTTCATAGCTGTCAGCTCTTTTTTTAAGTTAGATGATTTCCTCCCCCCCCCTTTTTTTTGGAAAGCTCCATCTTTGAGGTTACGTAATTGCAAGCCTGAAAGTAAAGCTTTTCCAGGGACTAACAAGCAGAGAAATCTGTGCTCCTTCTGTTTCAAATTTCATAGTCTTAAAGTCAATTTGGGGGACTTTTTACACCTGAAGTTGGCAGTGTTATAAGCTGCAAAATCTGGAGGGTTTTTTGGTTTAAAGGTTAGACTAAACAAAAACTTCAGATTCTTTCTCTTTCAAAACAAATAAATGTCGTATATTAATTGATAAAACTTCAGTGTAGCTTTCCGTGTTTCAAGAAAAAATGTTTCAATAACAGTAGCCCTGTGAAATTCAAAACAACTCTGAGATCAAAACCTGACACATGTAATGTGAAGATAATGCTAAGGAAGCCGCGGAACACTGAAGAGAAACAAAAGATAGTCGATTATATTGTGCTACGTTTCTTCATTTAACGGTGAGAAAGATATTAATCACAAACAGTTACATTAGAATAATGTTACGGTTGAGACATAAATACATAAAAGCAAGGAAATGTTACCAATGCAGAGCTTCGTTAAATCAGACCTGTAATTAACTAGGTTCAGCAGTATATATGGCCCTGTTGCAGGGCTCATGCTGCACCTGATGTTGTTACGGCCCAGTGTTGTGAGACATTCTCTACCTTTACCTATGGGAGAGAGAGTAAGTGGAAGCACTGGGTATTAGGTACTGCTGATTGTGCAGTATCAAACTTTTCCTAAGTGCCTGTGTAGGTTAAGTAGCACCTGTATCCGTGGTTGTGCGGAGAGAACCGTGTTTGCTGCAATACCTTGGCACTACACAGCTGAGTCATAGGTGCTGAGGCAAGATTCACTCGATACTTCCTTGCTTTCATGGGTTTATGACTCAACCTTGGCATTATTGTAACGTAGTTTTTTGTGTTTAATGTTTCTTAGACTTGGTTTTCCATTGCCAGCATGGAAGAAATCCTAATGCATGAGTTTCAGAGGAGAAGGTAGCAGTCTGAACCTGCTGTGTGGCTCGATCCGCAAGTGTGAGTATTAACGCTAGAGCTGTCAGGCCTTGTGAAAGTTAATGAAGCCTGACGGTTACAGAGTGAAAGGTCAGAGGCAGAGCTTGCACTTACCTAACGTTTCTGTTTTGTTGTGTCTAACAGCGTTTTCAACAAAGGGGAGCTTTAATGTACAAGCTTTAGATTTATCACAGGAATACAAGGGTCTCAGCCTTTGCTTCTCCCTGTGCTGTGGTTTGATGTTTTCTTTGCATAAAGGCAAAACAGTTAAACTTTCATTCGTCTACTCTTCGTGCTGTGTTGCCCATGTGTGTTTTGCCTTTGTTTTTCTTCTCCAAAATTGTCTTTTGGAGGGGAAAAAAAAGAAAGAGGCATCCGAACCGATGACAGTTTAAAAAGCCAGTGGAATACTTTTTAATAAAAAGATTTTGAGACATCACGTCCTTTAGTTATTTGTACTTCTTTAGAAGCATGTTCTGGTTTTTTGCATGTTCTGTCTTTTGTTTGCCCATCTTTTTGTTTTTAATTGTTTCATTCTGTAGATTTCTACAGACACAGAGAGATAAAATGCATAGAAATTAGTGAGTTACATTTTTCAGCCAGGATATTGGTTGACATCAGTTTTAGGTATACCATTGAGGACTTTTTGTGAATGCAGTTTGATTAAAATAGCCAGAATATTTTCACAGTCAGTTGGTCAATCTTATTGTAGAAAGGTGTTTGTTTTTCCTCCGGGTTTTGGATCTCAGTACCTGTAGCTGATTGTTGGTGAGAGAAGTCCAGCTTACCATTTGAAAGCTCAAGTTTATATAAGTACTTATACAGTCCAATATATTTGTTGCTGCTGAAGGAGAAATCAGAGCCTTTGAGATATTCTGTCTGTCTTTTAAAAAGCTGAAAGGGGCCTATGTGTTGCAATTGTGCCATAAATATTGGGAAGAGAGAATAACTGTGGTCCTGAGGCTTCCCATTAGAAACCTCAGTGGAGTTGCAAAGCTATTGACCAGTAGCAGGTTCTGCTGATAGCCATTGCCTGGGCAGCTGTGGCCAGACAGCTGATAGGAGCAAACCAAAATCTGTTCCTTCACTGTTTCTCTCTGGATGTGTATGTGCTTGGTTATAGGTGAATGTTCCGTGATCAGCTTGGTGCTTTCGAAGCATATATGACATACCATAAATTCAAGATGATTCACTTATGCAGGCATCTCACTGGTACAGATTTTCCTCTTTTGAAGGGACCAGAACCTTGTACTTCAAGGTTTCTTGGCCCATTTCTCAATATATGGCCAAAGGATCTATGAGGCTGTGAAATAGGCATGGAAATGCTTCACGTGTCATGGAAGTGTTGTGTGGTATGAATAGGTAGTGGATCCATATGCATATTCAGAGCTTCACATGAAAAGCACTTGCATAGCATTTGGGTGTAAATACAGGTTTCTACCACTATATACACAGCTAGTATTACATTATTTCTTATTCCTGTACTTCCCTGTCGGTTTCGTAGGTACAGTAGACAAAAAAAATGTTATTTTCTATTTTTATAGGGACTCAGCAGTTAACATTTATTACCAAACTCCTTTTCATGTCTGGCAGCTCTACAGAACTTGGGTTGTGTGACTAAATTGTACTCGTATGAAGCATGCCATTAAAACTGGAATGGTTGTTCAACAGATTAAGAACTCTGAGGATCAAGTACTTAAGGTGAACTTAAAAAACACTGGAACACCTACATACACAGCTTAAAACCCCCCCCACAACTCTCTACCTTCCTGACCTTCCCCCTTTGTCCCATGTAATAGTTGTATTTAAAGTCAGTCTGTTCAGCTAACACTTAAGTGATATAAGTGTTTGCAGCCAGCAAAAGAAGTCCTGCCATACCAGCACTCACAGTCTTGTTCCTTTTTTTGCTACATCAGTTTTCAGCTGGATAAGTTTCCTGATCCATTGTGCTCTGTGGCTACCAAATCCATGTGGTGGCAAAGTGGTGTGGTGGCAGAGAAGTGAGGATGAGTGCTTGAAGGACAAAGCTATATGGGACTGTAGCTTGAAGATTCGCTTGTTAAATGAGAAGTCACCAAAGTCTTCAGAGACTCTCAGGTTAATGAATTTACTATAAACAATTCAGGTTTTAGAAGCTATTCACAGTTAACTATCTTTGTTTTTATTTGACCAAGAGCGATACTGACCTTTTGTCTTCCGGAAGAGAAACAACTCGTCTAATTGCAGTATTTTCTTGTTAATTACACTGTGCCCTTTATTCTCTACTGTTGAAGGCAGATGTTGAAACATATCTTAGCCAAAATAACGCAAATGTATTTTGAAGATACACATGTGCCCCCTGTGTGTGTGTGTATATATATATATACATAAATACTCCAGTATAAGTGAGTCTACTTCAACAGACTTGGTGCCTTAATCATTTTAAGGAGCCGTAATTTTAGGATTTTGATCTCATCTGTTAGAAATTTTAAATATTTTTAATTTAAACTCAGTTATTGCCCTCGGAGTTGGTAATTGGCGTTTCTGAAGCACTCGTCCCAGCAAATTCATCAAACCCTTTTCCTAGTTTGGAAGGTGATTCTTGTATGGATTCACAGTATAAATTAGAATGTGTATTACTGATGCATGATGGAAAATTTGATAGTTAGGAAATCAGGCTAATAAAGACCAAATGTAGCTAATGGAAATTTAGTGAAGGAAGATGAGGAAGTGCCTTTCAACCTGTATATTGTGCTGCAGCGTCTCTCTTCGTATAGACAGCACAGATGTAGATATGCAGAGATTAATCTGGTCAAGATGGAACTAAAATACCATGGAGTGGGAGATTTTGTGTATGACTGTTTATGTTTTCATATTAATCACAGAAGGTCGGCAGATTATAGACAAAGGGTAGGACTGCCAAAAAACCCCATGCCAAAATATTTCATAAACTGTATCAGAGAGAATGGATGTTGTGTACTGTCATGGGGCTTTTCAGGAAGGAAAAACCTGGATGCAATGGATAAATAGCAGACAGATGAATAATCTGATTCCAGGCAATTTATTATTGGGATTTGTGCTATAGTCTTTCCTCAGGGAAGAGGAAGGAAATGGACGAGACTTCCTCTTGCTGCTCCCCTTTGCTCGGGCCTGGCTTTTGGTGTGTTTGCATTTTGATGAGTGGTGTTGCTCATTATTAGCTACTGAGCCAGCTGTGGAGAAGAAAAGCAAAATGAGGCTGGTTCTAAAGTTGGGGAGCTAGGTGGGGAGCCAGATTAGGCCTTGGTGCCATCCTGTGATAAAGTATGTCCAAGTGTGGAGTGAAGCACATCTTATATCCTTGCTGGGTGGGGCATCTGGGTCCATAGCCGTTCCATCCACAGCACTGATTACTCTCTGGCTCACAGGCTATGGGGTGTGTGGTGTGGCTGAGCTAGATCTTAGGAGTAGATGTTGATGAACTTTGGTCTCCATGGGGCTTCTCCTCTGGGGCCTGTTTTGCATTATTTCTCAGTCCTGATGTTAGTCCTTAGGTTTCATTGATGGGACCATGTCCTGAGCTCCCTGGCAGCAGTGGGGAGAGGCTGTTCTCTCCCACGCCAAGGGCTCCCTGGCACCTTCGTGGCTCTCAAGGACTGACCAAGTGGAGCCTCTCCTTAGTCTTAATAAAATCCACATCTGTCTTGTCACTAATTGCAGTAAATACTGTGTGGTTTTCCCTACTGATCCCAGGTGCTTATATAGCATGCATAATGTTACATTTATATCTTTTCATAATCACTGATGCCACTGTTAATTTGCCTTTTGGTGTCCTGTATGCCTTCAAAGTAAGCCCTCTTTTTCAAGATGTCAAGATAAAACTGTTGACTTCAAGCAAAAATATTCCAGACTTAGTTGGACATGGTATCAACAAAATGCATTGATTTTCAAGTCTATCAAAATAAATGGGAGGAAATATAAAACTTGGACATTTACCCAGTAAGATAAGAAGTTTTTCCTGCTAAAACTGGCAAATGTTGATAACTTGGCAGAAACGTGAATTTAACCTCTCCATCCTACTTCTTCAAGAATTTTATCACATCTAGCTTGTTTTGGGGGATTGATAGTTATGACGTGTATCAAATTTCATGCCAGTTCTATCTTTTATGTTTCCTGAGAGAGGAGAAAATAGCAATTTTGCCTTGTGCCCAGGAGTTACAGAGAGCTGGAATTGTAGGTACCTGCCACATCGAATTTTTAAATAAAAATGAATTGCAGAGCAGCACGTAGAATGGAGGGGGCAGGAAGAGAGAAAGGAGTGAGGCATAAACTGTAGAGGAGCATTTATGGCATCTTCCTCAGCTTTTAATCTAATGCAGCACTGCAGAGAGTTATGAATATGTATGATCTGCATTTTGTTCAGATGTGTCTATGAAGATGTCTTCTTTTTTCAGGGGATTTGTAGCTTTTTGGTTTTCTATCCAAAATTAACTAATTTTGCAAAGATGATGTTTATATGCATATCTTGTGTAATTCCTGTTTCTATACTGTAAATATTGAAAAGCAGAGGGATTCAACTGGTTGCTCATAAGTCTTATTTAGGGGAAAGTTAATCTTCTTGTAAATACTTACAGCTTTACTTTGAAACTTAGTTTTTAAAAAACCCACAAACCTGAACAGTTTTGAAAGTTGAAAGACAAGTTTTAAACTGGCAAAGCCACATCTGTTTAAGAGAGCTGTATTCATGCGAAATAGATAGCATCCGAATCTGTGTTCCTTGAGGCAGATGTTGGGAGTACCAGAAGATGGACCCGTAGGTTTCCAATTACTTTTTTGCTACCTTTATGAAAAATAAACAAAGAAAGAAGGAAACAAATCCCAACCTTTTCTCAGTTCTCTTTAGGAATAAACACTGAAATGAATGACTACGAAGTCAATCTTATGGTGAAGGCAGTAGAAGTTAGTACTGATGAAAACTTAATGTGTGTTTTTTGGCAAGTCATAGTGGGACAGGTTTTATAAAAGAACCTAACTTCTGTGAAGACACCACAGTATGGGACCATTTTTTTAAGGGAGCTCTGCACCCAGTATGTTTTCTTGGAAGATCTGGCTCTGATTGTTGGTGCAGAGTGCTTGAAAAATCTTATCTCTGTCCAAAAATCTGGCTCTGTGGGCCCGATCCATGCCTCCTTCGAAACACTGGGAGTAGTTGCCCTGAGTTGGAGTGATCAAGCCTGTATTCTTTATCTCTGACTCTCACAGTAAATGAATTAACCACATTTCCTTTTTCCTACCTTGTCTTATTTGTCTGAGTTTCATGGTTTCTTTTACATGTGTACTTCTTACAGAAACGAGATGCTACTGTAAACTAAATAATAGAATGAAAGTCCATTGCAAGTGAATTGAAGCTTTGGAGAATAGGCTAGGTCTGGAATAAATGCTGCTTGAACACAAATTAGTCCAAATAATGGCATAATTTAGAAAACAGAAGCATCAGCAACCTAATTCAGTACACCATGGCTGGTACCCTCACGACATACTTGAGGCATACTGCAATCTCTGCTCTACCTATCTGTTGAAACACCTGAGGCATTGTGCCGCAGGTCACTCCTGGATTGGGACTCAGGACTGCTCACTTTGACCCAGTCCCATCAATTCATTGGTAGGACTCTATGTCACATCTCAGGCTAATCTAAATCAGTGTGCCATCAATTGAAAGCAAGGGAGCAGTGGTGGTTTCTGCCACCTTTAGAGCTGGTTTGGTGCCTACCAGCTTGTTTAGCTCAGCAGCACACGCTTTTTGTTATGACATTGCTTTGCGTGACCTGACTTTACATTTTAACACAGTTTCATTCAATGGAAGAGAAGCAGCATTAATAACTTGTGCTCGGCATGGAGGTGCACTCAAATCTTGGGTATTTCATTCTGTTTCTGCTAGCTGTCTACTTATTGTGCTGGCAATGCTGGTGTGGGAGGAAAATGTGCTAATTAAGTCCTCTTTTTTGTTATTTCAGGAAACCTACCATATGAATATAAAATAGTGATTGCTGGGAATCATGAACTGACATTTGATAAGGAATTCATGGCAGACCTTGTTAAACAAGATTACTACCGCTTTCCCTCTGTGTCCAAATTGAAACCAGAGGACTTTGACAATGTTCAGTCACTCCTGACAAATAGTATTTACTTACAAGATTCAGAGGTAACAGTTAAAGGATTCCGAATATACGGTGCCCCGTGGTAAGTCCCAGTTTAAACTTTCTTTGCTTTTGTTACGTGAACCACAGCAGAAATTGTTCCTGTTGAAAATGTATGAAGCTGCTTTGTTGCATTGCCCTGGAGAACAGTGTCAAACTTAGCTGTAAACCACTCTGAAACAATTGCCATGTTTTTTTGTGGATAAATAGGTTATATTTAGCCATGCACGTGAAATAAGACAAAAGGAAATGTAATTTTTTTCTATACTGCCTGCACTTATAAAATCTGTGTTTCTGGATTAACTGCTGTGTATCTTAGTACGTATTAGGGAAGCTCTATTATATTGTATGCTAATTAGATATTTATGTCTGTTGTACTAATAGATTAATATGATAGCACTTAACACCCACACTGAACAAGGTACAGGGCAGCCGGTGCTTTACGTGTTATTTCTGATCAGTTCTAGGCACTTGTTTTCTTTCGCTTGTGAAGTTATTGTTAATGAAATTTCAAGCCAGTTCTGTTCTCATTCTACTACTGTGCTGAACACAGTCTGAAAAAATTGCTGTCTGGTTTTGTACCAAGGAAACTTTTCTTTGTTTTTTCTGTATGTTATTTAATTGTGATGCCTATTATCTCTGTGTGGAATCTTGAGTAGCACTTGTTTTAAATCTCACACTAAAACCAGCTGCAGTCCTTTAAGGCTCTACCAGAAACCTGAACTTCAGTGATGGTGATAATCATTCTGCTACTTGGCATTCTCAAGTACTTAGATGCTAATTTATGCACACCTGTAAGAAGAGTTTATTATAAGCATATAACTTATATTTTCATGTCAGGTTTACTGTAAATGTGAAAGTAGGAGAGGAAGGGGAAATGGCAAGAGCTGAACCATAGAATGGGGCAAACCTATAGAGATATAAGAAATGTTGCCCTTCGTCTCATCTCTATTGACTGTTCCCTTGGCCTGCAGGCCTTGGTGATTAGTACACCACTGCACAGGTTGATGCTTCTGACAGTGCTTTTTGTGATCATATTGTGTACATCAGTGCTGGCTGGAAAACTGCGATCTAACTCTGTATCTTACATTCTTGACTTAGGCTACTAATTTTTTAAATTTAAATCATAGCCTTTAGCTGGTAGTTTTCAGCTGCTTAGCTGAAAAAAAAAAAACCCCAAACCTGTAGATTCTGCAACTAATTGGGAAAGATGATCTTAATTCAGGTTAGGAATCATCTCTTAAAGACATTTCAAGTAAGGGTTTTTTTTTTTAGCAAAAGCAGCATATAACACATAAGAAGACAGAGCACATAAGGGCTTGGGTAGTGTGGGGTAGATTTGAGACTTGCTGCCAGGTGAGCAGCTGTGTGAGCTGGAAGGTTAGCTGCAAAGATTGAGATTGCATTCAGATTCTTTCGTATGTATGTGTCAGACTTAGAAGACTTGTGTTCTGCAGGCATCCAGTGATTACGAAGCATAGGCACCTTTTCAAAATTTGTTTGGGGAAGATTTGCCTGCACTCTGGTTACCTCAGAGCTACTGGAGAGATCTGGAGAACATAGAATCTAAGTCGGGGAAAGAGAGAGCTTGGTATTCTGAAATGGAGAACCATGTGATATCCCTTTACATTTACATTTGTATCTCCTGGCAAAATGTAGTGATCTTTTTTTCCTCTCTTTTGCTTCCCAAATCCATAATGGCAATCTGTTATCCTTTGTCTCCAGCTGCATTTAGAAGTTCTTTCATTTTGCAGACATACACAAGGACTTGGAATGTTTGATCTGAAATATTGAGGGACACTGAATCAAGGAACTGAGTTGTTTTAACTGTGACAAGTGAATGACATGTATTCTGACCTAGTCATGGAAGACAAATTGTAATTATTCCTCCCTATAATCTATTGATAACTGGATTTTTCCAGTTAGCGATCAGTGGGAAACGAAGGCAGATTATTAGAAAGAGATGCTGAGTTCCAACCAAGTGCAGACTCTTTCTGAAGGATGTTCCATGTTCCTTTTGGAATCAGCTGTGAGAAACTGTTGTCAAAGCATATTCTGAAAACTGTTAATGTGGAGTTGAGACTATAATTTTATATACAGCTTTTTAGATCAGCTAGTCTGTGTTTGGAGCACAGAAATGTGGTGTCATCTTTTCTCTCAATCTCTTTTTATTTTATTATTTTTTTAAATAATGACATGTCCTGGAAAATGTGAAAATTCAGCTAGTTTCTTGCATTTTAGTTCGTCTTTGAGGCAAAGAAAAGTCACATCAGATACTGGAAAATCTGTTCCAGATCTTTTCTGTGCCTGGAAACTGAGACAGAATGATCACAAGCCTCTTTGCACTTCTTATATTTTTTCTTTTTCCCCTCCAATCACATCTCACTCAACCACTATAAATCTTCAGATTATCCCAAAGGAAGAGAATTTGTGGGGGTTTTGTAGGTATTTATGGCCTCTTTACCCCAATTAGTTCTGTCACAGAAGTGGAACACTGGTCATTAACCCAGAAGATGCTTCAGCCCTAAAATGAGATAAGTTGGCATGTTAAATTTATGTGCATTTTGGTAAGTATTTCCAGAGGGAAAAAATTCTCATTTGCTGATAAAACTACTGGTTTTAATTTTAAAATAGGGATCAAACCAAGAATAACAGCTGTGATTCTGGAGGTTTCAGCCTGTCAGGGGTTTCTAAGAAGTAATTGCCAGAATAGTGGGAAAGATGGCTATCAGTCATCTATCTATTTAGAAAATGTAAATTGCCAACTCAGTGTAACTACAGAAAAGAAATATCAGTCCATATTCATTACATGTTATTACTCATGGTACATCTGAAAGCTTTCTAAAGACCTAAGAGAATTCAAGTAGTGCCTCCTAACTTACAATTTAGTAGAATTTGTATGTAGAAAATAACTTACAATACACAGGAGCATTCATGTGTATTTGCAATTGGAATGTGCGGTGGTGCATATCAACAGCCTCTAAGGAGAAGAAAATTTGAATTTAGCCTGATGGTTCTGAGAGCATTACATGGCATTAGCTGGAGGGGAGTTGAAAACTAGCATCAGCCCCTAAAAGAGAAAAGAGCAAAGGTAGGGCATGAATCATGTTCAGAGCTCTGCTCATTTTCAGAGGTGGAGAATGTAACTGACATTTTCACACCTTAAGTAGATTATTTGATGTACCATGAAGGAGCAAAATGGCTGAAGATTTTCCATTTGGTCTACAGATAGCAATCCACAAAAACATTTTCCTCCTTTCTCTTCCTTCTGACTTTGCCCTATGAACCTGACTTGTTTGGTGGCAAAATAATTGATGGCTTATGCAGTCAAAAGATTCTAATGGTAACATATTCTCCTTTGAGAATTTGAGAGTCAACCAGGAACACTGAACAGTACAAAACATACAAACTGTAATGGATATATGAATTTTTGAATCTTTAAACTCCCTTTGTGAAGTATATGTAAGCATAACTCGTGCTGATGTGTCTGTAAAAGGGTAAGGAGAGAGATTCTTGTTTTTACTGCAGCTCTGGGTAACGAATATGAAGAAGTAAATACATATAAATTTTCAAGTGTGTTATTTGAAAATATGTGTGTTTTTTCAAATTATATGTGAAAGTTTTCATCTATGTGAAGGACTGAATTTACTACAGTGTGCTAGAAAAGTTTGAATACAAATATTCTAGCAATGTGTGTTTTATTCTAGCAGTGTGTGTTTTATTCTAGCAATGTGTGTTTTCTAATGAAGCTTTCAAAGTATTCAAACCACCAGAGAACTGTGGTTAACTGGAGCCAGAATTTGTTTAAACCACGTTTTGACAGAAACAATTGTTCAGGGAAAATATTTTTCTGTGTTATTCTTTTCTCCTGTTCAGCTCTACAGGTAGCTTTTTTGATCTGTGTGAAAGACATAAATAGTTCCAATGAAAAAGTATTCTTATGAACTTTGATTTTATGCATAAAAATGTATGGTAGTTAGTTTCTTGAATAACGAGTCAATATGGATTTTAATTTCTGTTCCACAAAAAATGTCACAAGCTTTGAGTACAAAATACTCTAGTAAAGCAATAATTTAAATTATTTTTAGCTATTAAAATATATTGGCAAATTCCACCCATATCTAGCAGAAGGTAAAGTATATTTGAAGACCTAAGACTTTCAGCATATATGTTTGTTTGGATTACAAGAGATAAATCTTTGAGGGAAGAAAATGTTTAATATAAAAACTAATTCAATATAAATTAATGCATTTTAGTGGTTATTGGAATCAGCTTTATGGAAATAACTGAAAAGCGAAAATGTAAAAGATTAAAATTGATTATTTGAGTAATGACTGAAATCTGTGATTTACATCATTGTAATGAAAATCAGTTCATCCTGAATGAAGCCAAGGATAAAGCTCTTCCCTTCTGACAGGAACAGCAGCATTGTTCAGCAATATCCTGCACATATGTCAAGTTGTAGCTTGTTCAGGTCTCCAGAACAGAAGCACAAAGCTGGCCTCCCAGTTGCTTTTAATGAACACTAGTGGGTTTTTCCTATGTCCAAGAATTTGATCTGTAGGGTGATCCAGAGGTCAAGAACAAACGGCTCACTAACATTCACCTCTGCGAAGCCAAGGCTTTCATTTGCTTTTTTTAGTAACTCTAGAGGAAGTGCCTTAACTCTTTTTCAGAAGCAAAATTTTAATTGGCATAGATAATGCAGCCTTATAAGAAAGTATAGGCAGATTCAGTTATCTCCTTTAAAAATAATGATTTGTGCTTTTTTTTCTTTTCTTTTTAGCCTAATGTAAATGTTGTAGGTTTCATTGAATAGTTTTGCATCAGTTTAAAATTATTTCTATAACTCTGTTTCTTTCCCTGCTTCACTTGCACTCATATTTTAATATAAGTAGCTTTCACTTAGTGCTTCTCCCTTGTTCTGATCAGTGTTTTCAGACTTTGTGTTTATCCTGTCAGAAAAGTGTCAGATGTTGGGTTTTTTTCTTTTCAATTATAAGTTTTGTAATGCATCACGGATTTTGCTGACAGTCTTCAAGTTCTTGAAATAGCAGGCAAATTAACAGCAGATATTGAGCGTGAGGACTGGAAAACCAATTGGCAACTCACATGATAGGATTCAGATATACTGTTGGGTTGGAATAGATCTCATTTCTTTTATTTTTGTAGTCTTAGTTGGCAATTAGCATGTGCCAAAAAAAAAGAAGGAGTAGAAATTGGACTACTCAGCGATAAAGTTCTTCAGTGGTGTTTAGCAGTGAGGAAGCCAAGGGGAGACTGGACAAGACTGTTGATGTTGTACCAGTTCTTTAGGAATTCCAGCGTTTATGCAGTTGGTAGAAGTCAGCAACCGGGAAAATTGTCTGTGTTATTCTGTCTGTATTTTAAACAAACACACCACAGCTGTAGCATGGTTGTGTTTAAAGGTGCATGCTTCTGTTTCATTTTTCTTGGCATTTGTCCTTCAGGTCTCTCATTTTAAGATCGAAGAATGTATTCCCCCTGGTCTAGAATTGCAATGGTTTATTTACATTTTTTGCCTTGTTAGTAATGTCACTGATTTTTCATCAGTCTCCTTGATATCAGTTTCACGTCTAAGTAAAATATTGTCCTGTTTACTTTTAAAAACTTGCTTTCTTTCTGTTCTTTCTTTCGCTTTAAAAAATAAATAGTGGAATGTTTGTAATTTTAAATACGATATCTCATGAGTAATTTTTAGTACTATGGTGCTAACCTGTCCTAGCTAATTCTTTGGAACTCTCTGTATCCTGGCACTGGAGCAAATCATGAAATCTTAAGCTTTCCTTCAGGCTTGACTTCAGCAGGAATAAGAACTTCAGAGTATTTGTTACTAGTGTAACACACAAACTGTGGAATTCTACCCAGTTCAAACAGACGTAACACAGTGACTCCCTTTTTAATCTGTCCTAGTGTGGAAACAGGGATTTGAATTCATTCAGAGCAGGATCAAACAGATGATTGTGGAAATCTGCTGTGTCTCTAATTCCTGCTCTGTTTTCCTGAGGTTCAGTACATGTTGTGGGAAAAAGCAGAGATCCAGATTGAACATACGCTGGGCTGTTGAGGGGGCAGCTCTTTATAGTGGTCTGCTGTTGACAGGTTTTGCTCTAAAGGAGGTAATTTTGATATACAAGTTGTGCATAAAAAACTCACAGGTTGTGCTTGTGTTTGTAACTTTGCTTTGTTTGCTTTTTTTTTTTTCACTTGCCAGCTGTCCAGGAACAAGAAGTTTGCTTTCCTTTTGCTGAACTCTGGAATAACACAGTAGTCAATGTGGAATTTGTGTGCACTGAGCAGGCTGAAAGCATTTGCAGCCAGCAAGGAGTTGGGAAGAGCAGGCATTAACTAGAATACTGCAAAACTCCAGAAATTTTCAGCTCGTCTGTTACAGACTTCATCTTGACAGATCTGAATCCCCTTAAAGAATGGGAGCTGGGCAAAGAGGAGGGAAGGAGAGAGTTAACCCAAATCTGGAGGTAGACTCAGTGTTTCATGTTGGTACTTACTTGAATACATTCTTCCATGTGGCTTTTGCTCTTCAGGACTCCAACATTTCCATTTTCTTCTACCTGTACGTGAGCCATAGCTATTTGTGGTGGTCCAGTGCAGAAGGGAAGAAAGAACTGAAAATATCATGCTGTTCAGGTTAACTGAGCAATTATTTCCCTCAAAGATAACCTCATTCACAGTAGGAGAGTGGAGAAGTAAAAGAGGAACTTGAGCTTTAACAAGTGGACATCAGAGCAGATTTTGCATTGGATGGTGCTCTTCATGCCCCGTTACTTTCTTTCCTTCATTGGCCCTGTGTGGCCTATCCTGAGCAGGAAGAAGGAGCAGCTGGATGCTTTGAGTAAGAGGCAAAGAGGCTGCCGGAGGAGGTGTGGGCAAGTGCCAATGAGGGCACAGAGCAGGAGGGCGTTCAGGACTTCAGCGAGGAACTAAGTGGGAGACCCAAGACATTGCTGTAAGGGGAGTCAAACAATGTGAGGGCTGTGTCACTGGAAGGGCGAGGCTCATCCAGCCCAACGTACATGAATGTGTGTGTTTCCAGCAGGATATTTTGATCCAAACATCGCATCAGTGCATTCTGGAGCGAGTTATCAGCAGTGCTGCCAGTTTAAAAGCACTGGATGCACAAATCATCTCTAAGTCAGGAGTTCTGACTCTGAGTAAAAAGAGACTACAGGGACTGATACCTTCACAGTGCAAGTGTTGACTCACACTGGAAAAATGTACCTAAATCCCCCTATTCCAACAAGGTACCTAAATATGCCAAATTTGGGACATGGGTAGTTTCACTGACTCAGTGAGATCAGTAGTAACCTTTAATTAAATATATAATCATCAGTTAGATATAGGTATATTAAGAGCTTTGCTAAGTTAAATTATAATTAGAAAAACAAGGATACTTTCAACTGTCTTTACAAGATGCAGTGAAATAAATGAGATTGGGGTGGAGGATGATGGAAGAAGGCAGGTCTTGCCTGTGCTGTTGGGAATGTGAAACAAATGTAGTCTACAGGTGGTTTGCTTCATAGATCATCTATTTAGGACAAAGAGGAAAACATTTGGAAACATTACATTGCTTCATGTAGAGCTGATGATGAAGCTGACATGATACACTGGTGATAAAATGCAACAGAAGTGGATTTAATAAAAGTAGTAAGTCAGGTAGCAAGTGACTAGATTTTGTTAGCTCCCAGTGAATGTAAGATTTCTCATGACTGTCTTCACGATGATTTGGGTCATATTTATCTAATAGTTATTGATCAGAATGCTAACTTTACCCTGACATGTGTATAAAATGCTTAAAGTAATTCACAGAGGCTATGAAATAAAGCAGAAATTGCACAAGCACTTCAAATAAGAGAACACCAATCATGAGTCTGAGCATAGACATAAAGGTCAGGAGTGACAGCTGCATTCATCAGATTTTCATGAGAATCCATTCAGTAGAATAGATCTGGCACCGTACTTCAGAAGTGCTTAACACTCATGGATTCAGCTGAAAATCAATGAGACCACTGGGTATTTATAACCATCTCTAAAATGTTTAGGTGCTAGTCTATATTATGGTTTGTGTGCATCTAAAATATGAAAGTTGCTGACATTTCTGACTCTGCTAGTTAAATATCAAATCTTAATATGGTTGAGAGCTATGTTTGTGTACATGCACACAGAGGGAAGGGTTAAGCAGTAGTTTACAAGCAGGAAGATGTCAACAGCTTATCATTGTTCCTTCATAGATGTGGCTGACTTGTGTACACCCTTAATAAGTGAAGAAAGCCTCACAAGCTGTGATACCTTGCTACCTCCTGAGATAGTTTTGCAGAGGCAAGGACATTGTTTTGTAGCCTGCATGCACAGTGTACCTGGGGGAAAGTGGTGGGAGTTGCCACCTAGTTACTCCATTCTGTGTTCTTCTTTAGTGTTTTAGATAAATGCTAAATGCAGTATCCTTTAATATATGTGCTACACTGGTTCCCTTACATGCTGACATGCATGCCACCCTTGGAAACCCCTTGCCTGTGGCTATTTTGACAAAAGAATTAATCCTTCCTAGAAAATAAGCTCATGATGATTTTACATCTTCTGTTGTATTTATTTTGTGAGTAATGTTGTGAGTACATGAGTATTATATCTGCAGATCTGCCAGCTTCTCTGTCCTCTGCTGGTGGAACTGACATGAAAATTGTGTGGTCTGATTTTTCTGTTTGAAGAACAGTTTAGTTCTGTAGACATGTGAATCAGTATATCTTACCAACAAAAGCTGGTATTTGCAGCTGCTAACTGTATTGCCCTCTTGAGTAAGATTTACAAGTTAGTACCCTGAGAACGTACTTACAGATTGTGTATCACCTGAAACTTTGTGTAAAGAAAGCTTTATGTAAGAAGGACGGATGAATCTTTCAATTTCCTTTTCCTAGCTTTGATTTTAATGCATCTTGTTTCCAAAAAAGTAATAAAAAGGAACTGCAAGAAAGGTGTTCTCTTTAACACCTCTCTTAGTGTTCCATCTGGACTGCTTGGGACACCTCTATGTCCTGCATCACATGAAAAGAGAGAAGAAAGGCAAACCTAGTGCTAATCTGAAAGCTGTAGTCTAAAGTGTTTCCGTTTTTAATATGGGATGCCCTCATACACGGTAATCTGTTTTTATGGGTATCTGAATTTGGTTTTTTCTGTTCTTAGTAAGTTTGTCTCCCTCTTCTGTTTGTGAATATAGCACAAGTTTTCTATTTGCTGAGAAACCTAGAAAATACCATTCTAAGGAAGAATGTATTCTATCACCTAGCCTGAAGATCCTTATTTATAAACTCTTAGATTTGTAAGATTTAAGAATGACCTTGCTTATATGCTTGTGTGTGTGGCACTGAAAGAGCTAGAGCTTTTGGGAAACCTTAGAAAAAGTGAAAGTAAGCATAAAACACTCCAGTAGAGTTTGGTATATTGTTTAATCTCTCTGTAGATAAAGAGATACTCTGAAACATAAAAAATGAAATCTGTCCTTCCTGAAGTTAGAAGGACAACTTTATTTCATTCAGGATTTTGGACAGCAGATCCAAAATCAGATGTTCAGTGAAGCAGTGGCTGTGAGTGGTACCTGCAGTTGTTGTGGAACTCTGAAGCAGGCACAGGCACAGCAATTTATATTGCCATTATCTTCACTACATTTTGTTATAGCTGATCAAATTGAATACTTTCAAAAGCAGAGAAGTTTCCTCAGAGGCATGAAAAAGTTCCATCATTTTCCATATGGTGTTTGTGTAGATGCTTCACATTGTAAATGCGTAGCTTCTAATTGTTGTTAAATATCAGTGAAACTTGGTTAATGAAAAACATACACATCTTGCGTTTCATTTCAAAGGGCTTTATTTGTAGGACTGTCTGGCTGAGTACCTTTTCCTCATGAGATGGTCCTGCTTAGGGCCAGGAAAATGGTGGATGGCATGGTGGGAGCTGCACACGTCTTTGGGGGGTCAGATGGAGTTTGTGGGATCTCTGCTGGTTGTGAGCATCTGCTACCATGTTGCAGTGGCAGCTTGTTTTGAGTAAGTCACTCCTTATATGCCAATATTGTATTTGCTGATCCATCTATATAACTGAAAAGTATAGGTTTGGCAAATTTTATGATCTAATATCAACCGAAGTTGAAGTGATACTTAAAGTGTGAGATGAAAGTATACTTTGTTCCAGACAAAGACTCTGTTCTTTCATAAGTTTTGGAGTTTAAATATGGATAAAATATTCAGAGATGCAGAGGCTGATGGTCCATCTGGAAGTGAGCTGCTTTAGGCACAGAACAGTGAGACTTTGCCATGAGGATGTGCCTTTCACTGATAATTATTAGCAGTCAAACTACCTAGAGTGTACACCTTTTCTTATTTATATTCCAGTCCTGTAACCTTCCCTATTCTCTTGTGCCTTTGTTCTATTAATCTACAAAACAGGGCTTGACTTGTGATTAGTCCTTAGAGGTTGTTTCTATTAATCAGGCTGCAAAACAGGTCTACTTGGATGTTCTGTTGCAAGTGCTTAATGTGCTTTCCTCATCAGTCCGTGGCACAGAGCTGCTAGGGTTGTCTGAAATGGCAATGAAATCAGTGATGTGTCTGCTGCACTTTCTTTGTGTTTACATCTTGATTGTGTTGCTGTAGGATGGGGAAAATAGAAAGAGGAAAATAATTGCAGTCCCGTAGAAAATTGCTTAAGTTTGTGACTGTGCACATATAGAGAAGTAACCGGCAGCTGCAGGACGGAGCGTGGCACAGCAGAACTGCTGCTTTCTGAATGAGAAAAACTTGTCCCATCTTTAAATGCGAGGATTAAAATTCAAACTTTGATCACAGATAGGGAGCTAAGTTTTAAAATCTTTTATAGAGTTTTGAAGATCTATCTATCCAACCCCATAGAACAGGATTTTTTGAGATAGTATTTTTCTACAGTAGGTGGGAAGTCAGACAGATTTCTGCTTATATATATATATAAAAACAAAAGTAATCTAAGAATTAGTGGTAAATGTAAACTGAAAACCCCAAACTGAACTGTTCTGTAACACTTCCATTATTAGAACTTATAGTGAAATTGGAACAATATACAAGGTATGTAGTGAGAAACTAATCCTGTTTCATTATAGAAGATATTACTAAGTATAAAAACGTAATGATTTATCCTTCTAATTAAATACAGTATTTCCTCCCTGTAGGATGAAAGTATCTATTTAAAAAAATGTGTCAGAAGAAACAAACCAGACCCCCTGATTATTTTTGCTGTACTGTTCCTTTGATTTTACTTTGTAAAGTTTTTGTTATGTAGATTGCGTATTTCTTTGCCAGCTCAGTAAAGTCTGTCACTGAGCTGAAGAGCTTGGGCTGCTGTCTGGAAAAATCCCTGGCCCTGAGGCGGCAGGGTTTGTCTCAGCTGCTGCTCTTGCCTCTCATTGTGTCCATGCACATTTTTTTCTGTATTCTCCCGGCACACGTCTCGGTTTCTCCTGGTGCACAGTCTTAGATTCCAGCCTTTGCAAAACTGGCCCAGTCTTGGTTTCCAGTAAAGTCTACCCCCAAGTTCTTGCTGTCTATGCTGAGAACTGTCCCTTACCACTTCATGTCATCATTTAACTGCTAATTTGAAAGGCTTTGAAGGCTTTGTGCTGCCTCACCCCCAGCTACAAACTGCTTCATTAGGCTGTGGTTTGTCCAGTTTGACCTTTCATGGCCCAAAGAGCAGAGTTAAATGCCAGTGTGGCTGATGCAGTGCAGATGTAGTGGCTTTGGTTGTGCCTTACGCTGACATGATCCTGGCAGGAATAACCGAGCGAGCAGCTTATGCGCACCCAAGTAACCTGGTTCGCAGCGATTAAGAAGAAAGCATTCCCAAATGTATCGTGCTTGAAAATTCATTGCGCCTGCTCTTTATTGTGTTGATGGAGGAGGAGCTGGGATTCTGGGTTACCACCGTGTTCTCTCTGTGGCAAACTTAGGGTGTTATAGAGGGCTGGCTGCTCAAAGATACTGTACTGTAAAGCCATTTTTCAGGGGTTTGAAGGCTACTAGTAACAGTCACCTAAACAACTTAGTAACAGTCTGTACTGTTGAGGTGGTTTTCTTTCCAGTTGTAGCCATCTTTGAATAAAGCTGTTTCAAAGCCACCACAGTGAAATTTTACGTGCATTGTTCTATTAGGAATTCAGAAGAAATAGACCCCCTAACATGGTTTTCTCCAGTCCCCTTTTGGTCATTTCATTTTCACCAGCTATTTCTACTGTTTTTTTCTTCTTTCTTATTTTTCCCTCCCTCTTCATCATTTCCCCAGTTATCAGAGAAATCACTCTTCCTGCATTGATTCATTTTGACCAGAGTCTGGAAGGCACAGAAAATCAAATTAACTAATATTTTACTTTTGCATGTGATTAATGCTAATGCTTAAAAGAAGAAAATGCTTTACTGTGATTTAATTTTCCTTCTCCACTTGATTCCCAGTGATTTAATTTCGTAGAGGGTTGTCTCTCTGCTTATTGTCTGTTACGGAGTCATTGAAGTTAGAGAAGGAAAAGACCCATTAAGTCATTTTGCTATCACAGAATTGTCTCCTATGCTGTATTTTTGACTGTTTTGCCTGTTTTTAATGAATGAAGAAAAAGTGTTTTAGTTAATTCCTGTCAAGATTGTTCTTAGTATAGTAGGTGTTGCTAATGGGAACCAATATTCTGCTTATATTCTTCGTATGTTCATTTCATTTGAAAAAAACAAAACAAAGTTGTACCATGCTTGATGAGATGAGCCTAAAGGTTTCTTGTACCTTTCAAGATATTTATAGTCTTGTACCTTTCAGATGCTGTGCCAATTAATTACATTATATATTCAGTCTTTGTAATCCTTTCACATATTTCACTATTGCTCCTTCTTACTTCTGGTGATGTTTTCTTATATTCCTGAGTGTTGAGTTTTCGTTGGTGGGGTTTTTAATATAAAATCTTCAGAGGAGGCTCAGAACCAAACCCCAGTATTCTTCATGGATGTACTGTATGGTTGAGCAGAGGTGCTTGCCTGGCTGATGTAGTATGGTGGCCGTATGTTTCATTGCTTCTGCAGAAAATCCAGGCTTTTCTCACAGTGTCTTTTTGATGTCTTGTGATACATCCATGTGTGTAGACCAGATCATTTTATTCTTTTTCCCATTCACATTGCAAACTCATACATGATTTGCTGTCAGCTGCTGCCCTTAGGTCTTCTGTTTTAGCGTGATGGCTTGCAGGTTTCTTCCTCTCACTGATTATTTACGTTTTTTAATTCTTCGCAGATGTATTAGGCTGCATTTTTTCAGGAGTCCTGCTTTCTTCTCTCAGTGTTTCTAACCTCATTTTGCATAATTTCTTTTCCCACTGTCATGTTTATAACACCTCTCACTATATTGAAATCTGTGAATTTAATTAATGTACTGTTTACCCGTTCTTCCAGATCATTAATAAAGATGTTAAATAAAACTGATCCTAATACCAATCCCTGTGGCAATCTATTTGTTTATAGCCCTGTAGCCACTGTTCATCTGTGTGAGAGCCCTTACAGGCAAGCCATTTTTAGGGTGTTTTTTAAAGAGATTGTATCCCATTTTACTAAAGTCTGGGGTGATAAAACCTAGTATATTATTTTAATCTACCGACTTGACTGAATTTAATATATTTATAAAAATTAAATGTGATGAAATAGAGCTCTGGTTTTGGAGCACTTGGGAATCTTAGCAGCCGAGGAGGTATAATTCTCCTTTCTTGGAGCAATTTCACCTCCTCCATCCCCACCTCCCTATCCCAATTACACCATAATTTTGTTCTGTGCTGAATTTAGACGTACTAGGAGATAATTCTCAATATCATTCCGCAATTCATGGTGTACACATGATCACCATGTTTCTCACTGCTTTTTCAGGGTATGATTTTAAAAACAAAAGTACTCCAGAAAGAATTCTTTCTGTTAATATTTCAAGCTTTGAACATTTTATCAGCAGTCGTCATGATCTGATCCTTGTTATTTTGTGATTTTATATGCATATATGTGTGTACACGTGCCTATTTGAAAGTTTGTTCACCCGTTGGCAAAATCGACAACAAACTCGGCTTAATTTTGAATGTGTACTTTAACCTTTGTGAAACTTGTAAGATTTATGTGTATGCTTAAGTTTAATGTGGGAGTAAATGCTTTCTTGCTGTGTAGCTTGAGGGTATGTATCATTTGGTTAGTAATCCTCTGAATTTTCATTTGATTCAAATTCAAAGATATTTGAAGTTGCAACAGGAGAAATCTTTTGTTTCATTACTTTTTCCATTTTTATTGTGTGCATCTGTATAAAATAGCAAGTTGTGTCATCAGAAGTTGGGAAATTTTCTTTTGTGTATGTTTGGTTTGATTTTACAAGCTTGGTGCAAAAATTGATTTGTACATCCTAAAGTGTAGTATGCAGAGTTTATTTGTCAAAGCTTGGTTGGACTGCCATGCTGCTCAAACCACAACTGAATCTTCATAACTGAGAGAAGAAAAGGTATTAAAATATGGCTCACAGCCCTGATTTATGACTCTGCTAATCCAGAACTATAGTAACGTAAAAACAGAACATTTGTTGTTAGCCTTTGGTTGTTTGGGGCTGGGGAGGACTGCAGCCTGAATGAAGAAATCACTCTTGGTGTGTGTGGTGCTCATATATTGCTCACTGCTGTTTTCCTGGGACTTCTTGCTTCTTCCTGCTTAAGGACGCAGCTTCTCTAGTGACAATAAGGAGTGGGATGCTGTATTAAATGACTTCAAACAGTGATTTTGATGTAACCTGCAAGCATTTAAATGCCCCTGAAGTTGCGGAAGGGAGGTTGGGAGACAATGTAACCTCAGTTCTATGATCAGTAATACTATGTCTAAGCTCTGCTGTATTGCCTGTTAATATGACTTTCTCCAAATCAGCCCCATTCCTGGTTCATTCCCCAGAGCATGAAACAGGGAGTGTGTGCTGACTGCGGCAGGGACACAGATTCTCCTTCAGTTGTGCCCCAGAGTTTGAGCTGGCCAGGTTTATACTGGATAAATGCGTTGTTTCTTGTTGCTGCATTGCTTTCTTTTGAGATTTTGGTCAAGTTTTGATCTGATGCTACATTAAAATGAGATTTAGTGTCTTGTTGAACAGTGACTTCAGAACCGAGTTAGTACTTCAGTAAGATCTAATAACAGTGAGAGATGGAGTGACAGGTTTGGTGTGTATCTTTGTACTTTTGTATATGTAAAGATGTCCCATTTGAATTAAAGTGCTTTCTGTATAAAGCAGGTAATGGAAAGTGGCTGTGATATATTTTTAAGCAGTGTTATTAAGCTGGCATATGTTCTTAGTGTGTTGAACCCTTGAGGAGAAATCCATTATGAAGTTACTGTGCCCTCCCATCAAGAAGCCATGTGATTTGCACTTACGCATGAAAAGCAATTTCACATAGGTGACCACTGTGAAATAATTTTAATTCAGATGTATTTTAGAAAGATAAGTCTGTAAGGAAATGCAATAAACACATTGCTCAGGAGGCAAATTGTTGGGTCATAGGTTCTTGGTGTAAACAACAGAGTGCTCTAGAAAGGTGTCCATAGTTTGTGAGAGCTGATCATGTATGCATGTCAAAAATGCCTTGAAAATTAATAATTTACACAATTACTGCACAAGTAGAACACATCCTCGAGGAGATCTGGTCCTTCTGCTGCTTATTGAATGATACTGTACTGGTATGTATCAAGATTTAATGATATGACTCTTTAATTACAGTATTTGATCTGTATTAATAGCTGCAGCCTGTAGTAATCAGTGGAATGGAATTTTTAAAGTTTGTTTGCAGAACTGCAGACTGCCAGGCAGCTGACACACGTGTGCTGACTGTGCTGCCAGTTAAAGAGTCACGTGGGTGCCGCAAGGATGGAGCATATAGGTGAGGGTCCCAGCTCTGACGCTGCCTAACTGTCCAAGGAGCAGCAAGTAACTGGTTTGTTTGCCTTAATTTTGTCTACAAAACAAGGCTCATAATAGTTATATGCTTTCCTCACTGCTTGCCATTCAGACAGTAGTTTCAGCACGTGAAGCACTGTGAAAGTGCCAAGTGTTACTGTTAACTTATTTTTAGCAAGATGATACAGCAAGGTACTGAGCAGATGCAGAGTTCTGTTCATGAATGATTTCAAGGGAGCCAGTGGGACTTCGCCTGCTTGAAGTTGGTGTACTTGCTGAAGTACGTGGCTGGATCCGTGGCACTGGAAAGCTAAGTAGGTGTCTATTTTTTGCAGGATAAGAAGGGGCGTATTTGAGATACTGTTGAAGTGTAATAGATAGCTGTGTCACTTGAAGTGGGAGCCGATAACCTGTGATTTCAGGATACTTGAAGCCCTCTTCTCCAAAAAGGGGATGCATAGTCAAAACCGTGCACTGTTTGCTTCCTGAAATTCTGTTTGGGATGGTAAATTCATCACTTACAAACAATTAATTTGTTAAGAAAGATTTAAAGAATGCAGACAGGCTTCAGTCTGTATAGTAGTACAATGGAGTCACAGAAAACTGTCTGAAATTGTTTGCTGGGAATACTGTACTTTCTTGCTGCTATGTGAACTCAGAAATGGGCTGGTGAATGTGCCAGTAGTGTAGGAATTGTACCTCACACTAAGTGTCTAGTCCAGTACCTGTTAAGAACTACTTTTCCCAAAGATGTGATGAGTTGTCAAAGATCTGGGCAATCCCAGCTCACCTCTCCCCACCCCAAATGCCAAGTCCAGCCTGTTTGTTTTCCATGGAGCTATTAGGTTGTTGCTTATTTTTCCAACAGACCCAGCTTGGCACTAAGTACCTGTAGGGAAGATACTTAGATTTCAAAGGAATTTAGACCTTCATTTGAACTTGGGGGTGGGCCACACATAAGTCCCTGTGGGAAGAAATGCACCTTTGTACCTCACAAAATAATACTAATATTCATTCCTACCTGCTAATAACCACCTCCTGCTCTTTATTTAAAATAAGACTAAAAGGAGAAGATTCAATCTTCAGTCAAAGGCAATTCCCAGGTATTTGAGAAAAGAGTCCTGCAGTTCAGGCAGTGAAAACCGACACTTCTTGCCTTCTATCAAAAGCAGTGTTGAAATGTAGGGCCTGTTATTGTATATTTATTCAGGGATCAATCACAATCAACCCTCCTGCTAGTTCATCTGTAAGGGCATTGTAATCCTATTTTTATCAGTTCCTTCCTGTACAACAGACAGTTAAAATAGCATGAGTAGGGGTCAGAAATATCTTAATGGGTTTGGTTCCCAGAGATATCAGTAACCAGAGGAAGAGTTTTGTCGAAATTTCTTCCTGAGCTGATAAGGTGGATAAACAGGGGCAAGGTGCAGAGCGAGGACATGCTGTGGGAAGTAGAGCATTGGATGGCACCGTAAAGGAGCTGCAGAAAGATTAGGTAGACACTATTACTTATGGAAAGACCTCAGGAACAGATGGAAAATACATGTTAATATTTGCCAAATTACTTCTTTGTGCACGGAAGTTTAATTCTTTTCATAGTGGGAGAGCTAAAGTCTAAGTGATTTTTATAATTAACTTTACTCTTGTTTTTGCTTTTCTGCTTCTTGAAGATCTGTGAGTGATTATTTAAAGAAGGCTGATTATTGCTGATTGGCAGCATTTCATTCTTAACTTTGGGCAATATGCTACTTTTATTTAAACAATAGCAGAGCTCACTATACCTCAGAGTAATTACATTTTTATTTTACATTTTTACACTTTATGGTTTTTGTCTATACGTTTTACATTTTTCTGGTTATGAAGTGATGAATTATGCTTTCTAAACTCTTTGTCATTAATTCAGCTCTCTTTGGATGCAAATTAGAATTAATTTATAATTGAATGCAGCGAATGGTTTATATTTTATTCTCTTACTAGTATAAAACTACCTCAGAACTTAGAAATCCATAATGAAAAAATAAGTTAATTACAGCAAATTTTATCTTCTAAGACCAAGTATTACCTTTGTTTCAGTTTTTAAACCCAGCTATTGTTCCTGGTCAAGCTAGTCTTTCAAGATTGCAGAGATAATGGATCTAGGCTTTCATACTTAGTTTTTAGTCATAAATTGCAGGTGATACCTTTGCTTTTCTGATTTTCAAGTATGTTTTTGTTCATTTTAATTAAACTTTTATAGACACTGCTTGTATGAGCAAAAATAAAAATATATTATCTGCTCCAAAAGTAGAGACAAGTGCTGTAAGAAGTCTTTTCCAGCAAACTGATCCTCAGAGCTTATTTGGGGACTTCTGCTAGTTCAGTGGCTTGACTTTTAGCTTTAGGAGCAATTAAACATTACTTACTTTTTAGGATATTAATGATTTTAATATATTATTGTGAGTGTAGATTTCATGTGGGTAGTTATAGAATGAGGGGTAAATGTTAAAAAAAATTAGCTGCCCAAAACTGTAATAATGTACTTAATATAAACTAGAATTCATTATGTAAAAACACAAAATAAAAATCCACATTAAATAAATTGGAAATAGATGTGTCTCCCCACCACCCTTTGTTGTTGTGAAACTTAATAATTCTGCTGCAAGTCTGTGATAAACTTGCTGAAGAGAGCAGAGAAGCAACACATGTCAAGCTACTTTTGTACTTAAGAGTATTTTCCCCTCCCCCACATTGCACTGGGGTTTGCAGCTGCTTGTGACACTTGAATTTAAGTTTAGTTACATAGTATGAGAAGTTTATGTTCATAGACAATGTGCTGAAGATTTTGAATGGCGTTCTGTCATATTTATATTTTAATTTTAGTTGTTAATTATTCTAATTGTGTATTCCAAAATAGCCTTTCCCGTGGAAACTTATTAAAAATAAATTGTACAAGAAAACAACCAATCAGTAAATTAAAAAAAAAAAATTTGGGGAAAGAGTGACTTTTGCAAGCGATAAAAGAGTGAAGACGTCAGCATTCCTCTGTCATGAATAGCCAAAACTAGTAACAAATCATAAGTCATCCCACACATTACAAACTAAAACTACATACATGGTAAACTAAACTTTAGCATTTCTCTACTTCTGGAGTGGTGTTTTGCTTTCTGAACACACCAAACACAAATTGAGAGGAACCTGGTAAACTTTGTGTACATCTGCAACTTCTGGAAAGCTCTTGTGCTTTTCACCAAGTCTGGGGAAGCTCATGGGGATGGGTGGTGCTTTTGCACTTTTTGATACTCGCTTTTAATATTTGCACTTTTTTGTACTCAAGCTGTCAGGGCTGATAGAAAGCAAGCACTGCAAGTAAGTCTTCCCCTGGGATATCTCACAGATCTTCTTGTCTGCCTTTTTTGTTTCTGTAGTGGAAGTTCCATGTGTTTTTCAGCCTACCTGTCCAAAGCACTGTTTTTTTCATTCAGAAATGTCATGCTCCAATGTGCATTAAAAATATTAAATAATTTTAATTCTTTAGCAGCCAACCTTAACATAAGCAATTAAATCTTACTGTCTGAGGAAGAAGCATTAGTGCAAGAAGAAATTCTGTGCAGTTACAATAATGTAGGTTTTTCTTTTGTTGCTGTTCTTAACTATGCTTTCAAGAAGTATTATTTCTGGAGGCATGGTATATAAGTTAATTTAAAAGTTGGTCTGACTTCTTTTTCTCCTTAAATGGCAAGATGGTAAAGATTGGTTTGAGCAAAAGATGTTATTCTAGTTTGGAATAAATAATGGGGGTGGAGGGGGCTGTGACTTTCATATCACAGCTTTCATGTCATACTTGGGGATCTAATTATATTGCTCTTTCTTCTCGCCCTACTCTGATGGTAATATTTCAGGTGAATTTGTTTTACACCAGCAAAAATTGACAAGAAAGTGCAAACTTGGTAAAGCTATAGAAACTGCTTGTTCTTGATATCCTGTTCCAGAAACTACATTTTTTCATTACTGTGGTAAAACGGCCGCCCTCAAGCAGCACAGGGAGCTCCCTGGGCTCTGAAGAGAAAATCCATCTCGTGCCGCTGCTCTGTGGCTCCCAGTCAGACACACTGCTCATGTAACTGTTCAGGACTGAAAAGCTGCTGTTAAAACTTGAAGCAAAGATTTTACAGACTAGATTTCTCAAATCTGCAGTGAGGCTGGTGGAAGGAAGCAGAAGTGTCTCTCCTGCGAATTTTGGTTTAAAAAAATGCATTTGCTATCAGCAGCTCATCTGAATGTGTGTCAGTAATTGTGCTTTATGTGAAAACATAGTTTGCCTTCTCCTCCTGCTTCCTCATTATGTTTTCACCCTTCAGGACTACTCTTTTACGTTTCATTCTACGGGGATTTTATATAGATAATGAGTAACCTGATTATAATCCTTTGTGTAAAAATTTGCTGGCTGTGTAGCAAGGTACGATACAGAGCTCGCTTCACCTTTCCGTTGACTTCACTAACCATTTGGTCTGATCCTTCTGAATCCACCTTCATGGATTTCCAACCTTTTGAGTATCATTATTATTAATGAAACGTGTTTTGCTATAACTCTGCAGTAAATCGCTTGCCAATAGTATCCTGGAATTAAATCTTGGTACAGTTTAAATCAATGGGCAAACTTCTCATTTCAGTGGGAAATGAGTCCTTATAAATGACTGTCAAATCTGGAATGAGAAGACAGAAGACCGTTGTTCCCCCCAAGACAGACAGGGGCTGTGTTTTGATATATTTTTCAGTCAAGTAGAAGTTACTGTATAAACCTTGTGTTGTATGCCTGATACACTCCAGCTCAAATAAGACGTTGTGGTCATAGAGGCTTCGGTAAACATATGTTAAAGGTTAAATAGTAGCTTATAAAACACAGAAAATGGCAAATCATATTTGCCTATGTGCATACATAGCTTTGTAAAAGAGCAGACTGACCTGGGTGGCTTTGGACAAGGAAATTGATTGCAGTGGCCGTGCCATATTGATATAGCACTGAGAAATGTCTCTGGATTTTAACAGAACTGGACTGACAGGTTGCCGTGATTTTCACTCTGTGTCATGGGAGACTTTTTGGCTATGAAGTTGTATCTGATTTTGGTGCCATATTATAAAACATGACACTTATTATAAATAAATGTACTGGAGTCATAATAATAATCTATTAAATAATTATCTCTGATAGTTACCCTATGTGAACTGGCTTTCATAATTTAATATCTTTAAATGTGCTAAAAAAGTATATCTGTTTCCATGAATAGTGTGAGCAGAAGGCCATGATAATTAAGTCATTTTCTCTTTGGGAAGAATAGAATTACCATCTAAAATATTTATATATCTCAGTGACCATATAATGTATCAAGTCCAGTTTGAAATCTCTATTTCCTATAGCTTGAGTTCAACAGAAGTTAAAATATCTTTGCATAACAAGAGTAGAAGTTAAAAGTAGTATCGTGATGTTCTCTTGTCAAGAATAAAATTCCCAACTGTACCAAAGAGAAGGAGAACAAGAGGAGGAAAAAACAAAAGAGGGCAAAAAAGAGACTCTAGGTTTCCAAAGAAGCAAAGAATAAAGAAAATGTTTTATTAGTACAGTTTGGGATAGGAACGTAGAAACCTTGAGAGGAAAGCTAATATAACTAGAAGTTTTGATACCGTGCTAGCAAAATTGGGATAGTTTAACGGGGAATCTGTTTATAGACAAAATCCATGCAGAAAGAACCCAGTCATAAAAGTATCTTCAGCATCTGCTGACAGTCTGCATCGTTATTTTGGAAAGTTCACCAGATAAGGTTTTAGGCCCTGGATAACTTTCTGGCTTTGGTCCTCTGAGTCTAATCCAAGGTTTATTGAAGCCAACAGGATTTTTTCCACTGATCACGGTAGGCTTTAAATTATATGCTTGATACTGAAGTTCTTCGGCAACAGATAAGAAGAATTTAAATACAGGACTTGGAACTCTGCCTGATTAAGGACTACAGGTTTACCTCTTTAAATACAATCGTATCTCCATCTTGATGACATCTAAATATCTTAGAAAAATATTGACGTCTGCAGGCTCGTAAGAATTTGAAAATGCCTTTTATTTTATTGCTGCAAAGAATCCTTTATTGTAGCTATAGTCTGAAAAGCTTTGTGGGTGCTGTTTCCCCAGTATAGATGTTTTCCAGTATTTCGGTGTATTAAGAACTTCCTCATAGTGGGCTGGTATCGGTTCATTATGCAGATAAAAATAAAGATAGGGATGAAAGCCAACTCCCTATGCAATCAGTAACATTGACTCCTCAGTTCTGTAAAGCCCGGATTTCATTTCAAAAGTTAGTTCAGAAGATAAAAGCCTTTTCAATAAAAGGCATGGCCAATATAGTTTCTTACTAGAGGACTAAGTAAATAGAAGACCCTTATAATTCCAGCTGCTTCTCAGCTGTACTATACTTGTTGGAGATGTAAATATAACTATTTGAAACAGTATGTAAAATTCTTCCAAATTTCTTAAAAACTATTAAAACTTCCACTAAATTATTTTCATTCTGAAAAGAAATAGTTGTCAATTTTTGCTTGTGTTTGTGATGCAGTCCGATACTGTCACGCTTTAGAAAGGCAGATGGGAACGATAAGGGAAAGCATCTAATTCACACACCACCTTTATAATAACCCTGTTTATAATGTGGGCTGAAGACAGAGAGCTTTTTAAGTTAAATTGTGTGGACTTGAAAGCATCAATGCTGAATATTTTATGTGAAGCTTGTCAAGGGCCCTTACTAAAATAGCTTAAAAGCAGTATCACAGTTGCCTTCTTCTAAACATTGCACACTTTCAAATAAGAAACATGCTGAAGGATTTTCAGTATTACCAGAAGTTGGTATATATATTTTTTTAGGTGTCACATTTTATATGCTGTATATATACACGCAAGCTTATGTGAACGAAAACACCTTTCTCATCACTTTTTTAGAGAACCTGTATTTTACATAATGCATGGTGTTCCTTAAGGTATAATAAATGGGTCTTTTTTTGTTTTGTGTTTTTCTGGGTTTGAGGGTTTGGAGTGCTTTCTAAATTTTATTTAAAAGTTGACAGTTTAAGCTAAGCCAAGTTCAGCTCCCTTTTTAGTTACAGGGGATAGAAAGCAGCACCTGCAGTCCATCCCAGCTGCTTTAAACATCAGCATACGGAAAGTTGAATTACTGTTTGCAAGGGCTTGTCTCTCTCTGTTGCCTATAAAGGAGCCCAGAAAACTAGGGTGTACCAAACATTTGACTTTTGAATGACTAAATTTAGCTGACAAGGACTCTGGTATTAATAGACATACATTCACTGTACCTAATAATAACAGGTTGCATTTGTTCCTGATGCATAGTAGGAGATAAAGCCACAGCAGGTATAGACTTGTTTCAGTAAGGATATCGTGACAGTGATTTAGAAACTGAAAATGTTAATCATTGTGGAAAACTCAATCCTGATGACAGCCAGTGGTATTTTGTATTTTAAACACTTCCCTAATTTATCTGTCTGAATATAAGTTGCAGTTAAGCAATTAGATGTTGAAACAGAAAGTTAAATACTGCTCTTCCTTTTAAAACTTCATATTTACAGGCAGGAGTAGAACAGCTCTAACATTTGATGAACAAAGTTTAATAAGGAATTGTATGTTTTGATATGCAAGTAAGTCAAACGAATGTGTCAAATCTTGCTCATTTTCTATGCACTTTCTTTTACTTGATCTTTGCATAGCATGTAATACGGTGTATCTTGGTCATGTATGTAAATGAAAACATATTTATGGACTATTTTTTATATATATGTGTGTGCGCGTGCATAGGTAGATTACTGGCCTGCTGGGTAGAGGATGGTGAGGCTTTTCCTCTACTTCTTAGTTTGTTTTTTTAAAGAGTATTTAATTCATGTCTCCTGGATAAGGAGGACTTTCTGAGGAAGTTTCTTAACCACTAGAGTATTGAATAAACTGAAGTCACCATCTAGGGTCTTCTGCTTCCCTTCCCCCTTCTTCCTCCCAACTGTAGCAAAGGAATGGTAAGCTAAGGAAATGGCTTGGGCTGTGGATCTCCTAGGGGCAAGTAATCTCCTGCATCCGTGGAAGAGGAAGGTTTCAGATGCATCCCACTACCCCAAAATATTGTATGTCTTGCTAGTATCATCTCAATCATGGAAGCTCCTGATCATTTGGGGCCTTAGTTTTGTGCTGTTAAAGAAGATAGTTTTAGATTACATTTACATCTATACAACATCTATACAAACCCTATATTTACCCTGCCTCTGCTACTCAAAAGTTTATTTCTGCTGCTTAAAGAGAGACCTTTAGGACCTCTTTTTTTTTTTCACATGGAAGGTACCATGACAGACAAATTATTTCTTCTGAGGATAAAGGCAGGTGAAGGCTGAATAGCAGCTTGTGTCAGAGAATGGATGGCTGCAGAGCCTTATGAAGAGGGTAGAATGTGAAAGTTTAAACTGGATGTAGCTAATAGAAATGCACCTTTTCCTATCTTCTGCGCTCTCAGAAGCAAAGCAAAGAGCAGAACAGTGAGAGATGACTTATTGAAAAATAAATCATGGGTGAAATTTTGAACATTGACTTCAATGAGACCAGCATTTCACAGACATTGATAAGGCTGCTGGATGTTTCTGGATGGAGGTTGCTGCATACAAAAATGCTCACTACTGCTTTTTCAGCATGGCTCAGAAAGAGTCATTGCTGTCAGTGGCAAGTCTTCCTATCTCATGGAGGTAAACAGGAGCATTATTCAGAGTGAGGAGTTACTCAAATGGAAGAGAGAGAGAATAAGCAGTATTTAGGTGTTAATTGGTAATATAAACCCATCTATTTTTCTTTTAGTGGTTACCAGCTCATTGACATGAACAAGCTTATATAAAGAAGTTGCCTTTTAAAGGCAGAAGATAATTATTCCATTACAGAGAAACTCAAGTTCAGAGATTGATCTTGAAGTTGTCCTAAGAGCAGTTCATTGTAGTTAATTGAAATACTCACATAAGTTAGGGTAGTAATAAATGTTACCGTGGTCTTTTCCCCACTGTCACTGAAAGGAAGTCTTTGCAGATTTTGAATTCCCAATGAGCAGGAGGCATAATCTCTTAAGCAAAAGTTTTCTGAAGCTGTTTATTTTTTTTTTCTCAATACCATCCTAGCTTCAGTGTATTAATCCACATAAAATATGTATTGTGGGCACACAGCCCAATCTTCTGTAATGCAGGGGGCTTATTGCTGTTTCTCACTAACCTTACTGAGATAACCTGTGGTGGTAAAGTAAAAACTATTTGTAAGATTTGGCCTTTAGTGGTGTGTTTTCATTATGTGTGTATGTGTGTACATACATATACGCATACAAAGTTTTCTTAACCCATGCTCTGTATTTCAGTCTGCGTAAAGTCACATTGCAGAGCTTCCTCCTGTTACCACTAATACCTGCAGTTGACAAGGAGCTGGGGCCAGGAGTAAATTTTCACCTTTGCCAGGCATGGTTTGTTGGAGAAACTAGATCTGTTGCTTTCTTGTGCGTTTTCTCATCTGTCATTACGGCAATACATTGTGGCAGTTCAAACTGCTAGCATGGAAATAAGATAAAAAGTGTTTGGGACAACTGGGAAATTTCATTTAGACAGAATGTCAGACTCTAGTCTCCAGTGAAAATACTGTAGGTTTACCATGTCGAGCTTTGCGATACCACTTGAAGTGAAGTTAAATCAGAGGCCAGCCATGAACAGGAAAGCAGTTGAGCCTGTAGTACAGTTCTCATAGTCCTGATCTTTCTTCCTTGCAAAGGTACATTACGATGGCTAAGCATTTAATAAAGGTGTTTTGAAAGCATGATTCCCACAGAAATGTCTTCTAATTCCTTGCATTGTGTTGAAGTTTGAAAAGTTTAAGTCTCTAAAAACTTTGTTCTGGGTCTCGTTCTTGTGGATAGAGTTCATGCTGGCTAAAAGTTATTTGGCTTTGCATGGTAACCTAACACTGATATTTCAGGACAAATAGGCACCAGTGTGGCTCCTGAAAGGGTGAATTATATGTATTCATAAGCCATTCCATTCATTTCTCTGACATGGAGAAAAGGGTAGGGCTGCTTTCATCCCGCTGCCAACCCTTTTATCGTTAAAGAATCAAATTTCAGGAAACCTTTCTGCCTAGGTCAAAATTTCAAAGGGATCCTGTAATATTTAAAAGTTTAGTATCTCAGTTCTCATAATTTTAAGGGGAGTGTTTCTTTTCCCACCGAGAAGACAAAACAAAGCAGCCCCCCAAAATAAAACAGAAACCAATGAGAAAAAGTAAAGCAAAATACAGGTTTGGAGATGTGCAAGGTTAGTAAAAATGTGTTTAGTGTTACTTCACTTCCTACTATTCAGGACAGTGCATTGTTAAAACTGATGCAGTGTTTATACACATTGTGGTTATGGCTATAGTTGAGGCTATTGTTGAAGGATGTTATACAGACATTTATCATAGCATGTCAGTAAACCCATTGTAAAAATGTCCTAGTAGTTAAATGAGGTTTAGATTTAATGAGGCTGTAAGAAAGGACTGTTTTTTTATCATACTGTAAATAAGGTTCCTATAGCAATGTCATTGGGACCAACGTGCAGGTTTTCTTTTGTTTCAAAATAAGAGTGATATCTCCATGAAGTAAGGCAAGCAATTTAAATAATACACTTTTACAAAGCCTTTGAAGAAATAATTGCTTGGTCATACTCTTGACTACACAATGACAATAAATAAAGGTATGACATTATAGAAAATTCAAGACCACCAGCAGTGCCCCTCTGCCCCAAACCAGTATTACAATATGGGTAGTAAAATCCTAACACTAATAAAATATTATGTTAATGGCTAAGTAATAGACTGGCAATGGCAGAAAAACACTCTTCAATACTTAGATACTCATCTACCATAGTTCCAATTTTTTGTGCTACTTCATATGCCAATGGTGGACTGACTTCAATACATGTTTTAAACACTGCTGCCACTGAGAAATGTGAAAACGAGGCTTGTAACCATTAAGAGTTTACCCACCAAGATTTACTTCTCTTACAGCTATGAAAACAGCTATCTAAAGCTCCGAAAGGTAGTCATTTAGACCACATTTTAGCCTTCTGCATTTATTTTCAATATGACATTTTCTGTGAAGTATAGGGGCTGTGCCTTGTGTTTAAACTAGAAAGTAGGAAACTTTAAGGGGAAATAAGTATAATTTTAACCATTCAAAAGGACATTGTCAACAGCAGAAGACTAAGAAGGGAAAGAGTATCTTACTCTTCATATGTTTTCTTCATGATAGGGGTGTGTTGTTACCTTTAAAGGTGTTGTTTGATGGTAAAGCTTTAAGTGAATTTTGCCATCACAGAAGCAGTTCCTGGCCTGAATAACCAGCCCTGAGCTCAGTGCTACCATTCTCCAGGCCCGTGTTTGTGCTATTGAAGGTTAGAATCCTGAATACCACATACCTGAAAAGATCTTCCAATTTATTTCAAACATGATTAATTTCAGTGACACCATCCCATCCTTACCAGGACCACCAAAAGAGAGTGGTGCTTGTGGCATGCAGGAGCAGCAAAGTCCAGGAGACAGGCAGGAGATTTTCCAAGTGGTTTTCCTGGCAGAGAATCTGCAAGCTGCAATCTTTCTAGTCTTTGTAGAGTGATTTGTGCTTGTCCACTGGTGAGGGACAGCCCTCCACAGTGCAGAAGGCAGGACTACCCCTGGGCTTCTGCCTTTCTGACAGCCTGCTGTGAGCTTCGGGGTGGAGCAGAGCTGCATGGGAAGCTGACTCACCCGAGTGAGAGGCATAGAACTTAGTTCTGCATCATTTGGTTCCAATTTTAGTATTGCTGGCTTTAAGAGGAAGATCCAGACAATGGAGTATTCTCAGGGAAGAAAAACAAAGAAAATCGTTCAGGATGAGGATATTTGGATCCATGGCAGCAGTCATAAACACAACAGCTTTCCTCTTCCATCAAGAAACATTTTGACTTAGCCAGGGACTTTAATGCCCTGTCAGTGTCTGAGGTTACCCTTTGGCAGTGCATTTCCTTTTGGCTGCTATGTTCTCTGATTAAACCTCTCCAGGGGCATTGCTAGGGGTGTGATTCTGAGTGCTTTGTCCTACAAAAGTAGATTCCTGCAGCTCTCTATTTAGAAGGCTATTTAATGTTAGCTCTCTATTCATTTGGAAATAATGGTGTTGGGGAAAAAATTAATTAAAATGGCTTCAGAAAGTAGTTAATTATAAAGCCTACCATGGCCTGAAGTATAAAATACATTGCAGACTGAGAAACTATGTAGGGGTGCATTACTAAAATAATTAATTTAAAATTTTACATATATCACCCACACAGCAAATGCCATGGCTGCTGCTAAAATGAGTCCAGTGCCCTTCAAAAACTGTGAGCATCTCTTGTATCTCCCACTCACTCCCTTTTAGATGTGCTTGTTTTATTCTTTACTACGGGCATGCACTTTGTGTTAAGAACATCGATTTTGTGGAAGGGCTTTGGTTAAGAAATTAAATCTTCACCGCATTTATTTCTAGCATTATAGTTCTGGTTTGTGGGGGCCAGGGTTTAACTCGTTGAGTGCTCAATCTAACACAGGCAAGAGGTGCATAGACCAAAGCGCTACCTGTGCTGTGCTTTGTTCAGCCAGTTCAGCCTCCGTATTGATCTGGATCAGTTAGTGTCACCTGTTAAACTAGGCTTACATCATTTGCAGTCCTGTCAATTCTCTCAAAGGATAACAGAGATGTAGGACCTTAAACCACCAAGGGATCCCATCAAGGCAATCCTTTATGTTCAGCGCTGTTGTACCAAATTTACGGCTTGTCTGTGCTAGTGATGCTGTGTATGCCAAATAGGAGTTAAATATTGCAAAGTCTCACCTTTAAGTGCAGTCAAATAGTTCGTGGGTTCTGGTATTTGGAGGTGAGGCAAGGTAGTTTGGGTTTGGGGCTTTTTTGCTTTACTTTTGAAGAAATGAAGCCATGCTCTGTGCAGGTTCTGGTTGTGTGATTGCATCCTAACTGTACCTGCTCTCCAGTTGCTATCAATATGCTGAGGTTCTTGCCTCTTGTCAGTCTAATTTCTAGTTGGTGCAGATTCTTGACATTCAGTGCTTTATCAAACATAGGCTGCTTGGCACCTATTACCACTGATCTCAGCATTGCTAATAAACAGCAACATCAAGGCCATATTTTCTGGTTCCTGTCAGGCCACTGCTTTCCTGGGTGAAATAAAAGTCCTATTAACATGCTCCTCCTCATTGGCTCTGACAGTTTGATTAATTAGGCCCCCTCTTTAGATGACCTCTGCACTGACACGACAAGGAGGTGAATATAAAATGAATAGTTTGCCCACATAATGGCCTTCTGCAAGTTTCAGATTTTTATCAGATCAGACTGAAGTCTGGGGCCTGTATTAAAACCTACAGTGAACAGCAATATATAGCTGTGGGTTATGAGCCGCAGGCTTTACGACATGGTTAAGGAATTAAAACCAAACCAACCCTAGGTATCCTGACATATTGACTTCTCCTCTCGGAATTAATCTTTACTTTACTCTCTTGATACAATACAAATCTAATTCATTTACATTATCAAATAAAATGACCTTTTGTTTTCAACAGATTTTTTTATTGCCAGAAAATACAGTGTGTTAACTCTGTGGTTATTCAGCCTCCCATAAAATACTAATGTAAAACCATTATTCTAGTGCCACACTATTTAAATGTCAGTCTGCCTTTCTATTATAAACCACTAGTTCATAGGCTTGTAACTCATCAGTGAAAAATTTACTTCACGTGAAAATTCAGAATATAAGCTCACAACTTTTCTTTGGAAGTCTATTTTTTAAATACATGAGTGTGCATGTTCCCAAGGGATGAATATGTAATTGTGAGCCCATAGCATGGCATTCATAGCACCAGATGCATCTGATTTGTGCCAGCACATTGCCCACCTGACAAGGCCCCTGACTGGGGCTGGTGCTTTGCGTTTCCAGAAGAAGCAGTTTGGTCAGCAGCTATGCAGTGGGTTTTGAATTATGTTGCAATCCAAGTAGGAGGCAACTCAGACTTTTAATAAATCCTGGAGTTTTCGCTGATGGTCAATGAGAGAACCATACATCTTCCCTACCTCATTTTTCCTGCTGCTTGCTTGCACTTAATTACATTCCATTAACACTCTCTTGAGGGGAATTAGATGTTGTGTGTTGCCTTGGAGAGATGTGGGGGTCAAAATCCTCTCTGCATCCAGGTGAGAACTGGAAAGAGCATCAATAGCACTTTGTTAATCAAGGGGATTCACTGATACTGAGGTGAAAAATATACTGTGTTGTGTTGGTTCCTGATTAAAGTTTTCATGTTAGTTTTTTTTCACCAGAAGGGTCAAACTAGCTCTTATTCAGTCTGTGGTGAGCTGCATCTCCCACAAACCTCTTTGAAGGGACAACGTGAAGGTAGATGAGCCTAAAATTAAATGTTGTGTAAACTGACCTGCATATAATTTGAGCTCCTTCTTTAATGATCTTGAAGCCAACAAAAGCAAGTGACCCCTGATTAAACAGATCCTTTTCGATTAATATAATGCACCTTTTACCTTTGTGAAGCCAAATGCTCTCTTCAGACTTTTAAACAGCTTTTGCTTCTTTTATGACCCTCATGTTTTTTTTTCCTCGGTGTCTCCTGTCATTTTTTTGCTTTGTGTTCATCTGTTGATCACGTAACTGTATTACTTTAATTGATTTGCTAAATTGGCTCATACATAAGACAGCTCCTCCAGGTAATAACTTGAAAATGTTAGCTTATATTACAAGGGTCATGCTTCAGTGCTACAGCAGTTGGAGTTGTCATTGGTTTGGGGAGTGCATTGCACCGTTTCTTCAAGATATTCGATGGACTCCTTGTGACAGGCAGAGGAGCAAGAGATAAATGTATATTTATACTTTTTTATATATATACACACACCCCCTCGTTGTATGCATGTAATATTAGGTATAGGATTTTTGTATGTGTGAACTTGGTTTTCATACAAGTCTCCTGAGGTTTCCTGAGCTGAGAAGGAGGTGTGATATGCATTTGGAGATCCATAATCACCTCTTTCCCCAGATGACTTTTTTTTTTTAGTATCTTGGTTGACAGATTTGAAAAATTAAGTAGCAATGGTTTTGGATGAGGATTGGACAGGAGTTCCCAATTTCCCTTCCTGAAGACTTCAAAGTAGGATCACAGTTTTGAGTAAAGGTGAAATTTTGAGTAGGCCACATGCTGAATTTCTGTACAGAGCAAAGGCTTTAATAAATGAACAAAATGAAGCAAATCTGCATATCTTTTAGATAAATTACATTTCCTAAAAGTTATAATTAAGTAATAAAGCAGTATCATTGCTTAAAGTCCAGCTGTGACATTTTATACTGTACCTAAATGCCAAATTAGCATGTATTGTGACACTGGAAACTCTGTTTTGGCTGTTTTCATCTTGTTAGTGAGGGTAAGCGATTTGACATCCAACTTCAAGAATAAGCTGAAATGGAAAGTAGTGCTGACTTCAAACAAACAAGAAATGCTGGGAGCATCCTGTGGCCTAATTGTAACTAACTCTTTCCATTCTTTCATGTAAATTTTCAGAATATCATGTTACAGTTTCTAAAATTAAATAATGTGGGCTATGTGTGCATAGAAGGCTAATACGTTACCCGTGTTTGGTTTTCCTACCACGCCTCCTGGAAAGTTTCACTTTCTTGTTGAAGAATACTAAGCAGTATTTTGAGCAAAACATAAATAAAAATGCTAATGGCATTTATGGATAAGCAGCACCATCTGGCAATAAGCAATCGCAGTGTCTGATTTTAAATCATTAGAGTAGATAAGGATAATTGACTTATTGTTAAGGACTAGTAGTGAAAATCATGGAAGGTGGCATTAATTTTCTACCTTCACTTTAAGCAAGTCACTTAAGCCTATATTGTGGCAAATGTATACTCAGTGTAGTCAGTCTAGTTCTACACAGTATTTCTGTAAACAGGGCTTTATCTAGAATGTTCTGAGTCTAAATTTAATTATTACTTGTGAGATACTTAAAAAGAGTTTCTGAAAGACTTCGAGTTTCTGTGATTTTGTGCTTAGTGGTTTTGTTTGTGGTTGTTTTATACTTTTCAGAAGCAACAAACTGTTTCGTTAACTCTGGAAATTAGATCATGAAAAGCAAGAGCAACCCAGATGTTCAGAACATAAGGGCACAAAGACCAAAATCTTTTCTTGATTCTCTGTGCTAGAGCATGGAAGTCTGTTGTATGGAAAGCTTAAAGCAGTACAAAACCAAGAGCTAAATTTGGCTCTGATGTAAGCCCATTGTTTGGGAGACTTTATAACTCAAGACTCTTTTCTAGATGTGTACTAACCACAGTTTAACTGCCAGATATTAAGAGTGGTAGTGATGGATTTCATTTCTAAGGTGGCTCAAAACATACATGTGATCTCTAGTAGGTATTTCTGTAAGCATAGAACAACAAGTATTTTCTGTTTTCAAGAGGATTATACTCAGAGAAAAATAGATTGAGAAAAGTTACTGTATTTCAGGTAGCCTGGCTATTGCTTTTTCCTCCTTCATCTGCAGCTGGGTTTTGCGTCATGGATTATAGAAGTAGTGATATTGTCTAGTGTTCTCCCTCATCTGGATTCAAATAGGTAGGCCCTGCAGGAGCTGGAGGTGGTGCAAGAACTGATAGGGACGTATGGGGGGCGCTGTGACCCCGCTGTGACCCTGCTGTGACCCCTCTGGGCAGCAATGAGCTCAGACCTTGGCTGGGCAGCTCTTGGGAGTCCACAGCCAAAAATAATCCTCTCGGGGAAGACTTGCCTTTCAGGTTGGTGTCATTAAATTACATAAATTAAGCTGTAAAGTTAGACAAGTGCAGAAACGCTACATGAAATAATCTATCTGGAATTCCTCTGGTTTATTCCTTTGGCATTTATTAATGAGTAAGCAGTCATGTTGTTCTCTGACCAGCGTACCATTTCAGAGGAACTGCTCTCTAATGATGCTCAAGAATTCTAAGTAGCATTCAAAACCACAGCATTTCCAGAGGCGATTTCTTAGGAACAAGAACCAATTTTACCAATAGAGTAAGGAGGCGTAACTACTTTTGAGTGGTTTATTTGTTATACTGTCTTCTATCTGGCAGCATTGGTTTCACAAATCACTGAAAGGTAGCTTGCTTCTTTTAAAGGTAGCCATCTTCAGTTAGTATTTTCCAAACACGGCTTTTACAAATATATAAATATTCAACAGAAGCCAGAGGGTGCAATTACATCTGTACAGATTTTGCTTTTTTATAAGTTACAGGCACGTACGCTCCCCAGGTGAATCAAAGATATGCACAAATATCTGTGTCTGTTGAAGAGACTTACTTCCCTTTTGCTTCTGCTCTACTTTAATTTATGTGGTCATTGCAGAAACAGGGCTACTAATAAATTCCTCTTCCAGATCTACCTGGGGTAGAAGTTTTGTCAGTTTGCATTTCCTGCATGGGTCAGAGGCATGTAGAAAATTCATTTAAGATGTAATACAACTAGTGTATTATGATGATGTTTACTGGAAGAAAACAGGTATCTAAGCATCATTCTATAACTTGCACAGTTACTGGGCAAAATTGAACCAGAATTCCAGCCAGCTGCTTTTTTTTCCTTTTCTTTCCTCCTGGCCTGTCCATCAGAATGGACAGAGGATTTCTGTTGTGGTGAGATCTTGGACTGAAGAACTCCTTCCTCTAGATAGAATCTGTACATTTCTACGAAGACTACAAAATTCTACCATAACAATGCAAGGAGTTCAAACTCTTTCTAATCCCAAAGCAGGCCTGTGGTGCTGCCACAGTGTTCCCATCACCATGTGGGGAAATGTAGTGTACTTGCTGTATGGAGCCCGCTGAGGCTGGTGCTGGCTTAGATCAGGTCTATCCTCAAGCCATCCTCAACCATATGCAGCACAGAAGTACACAAGGTCTAATACTTGCTTCTATTAGTAGGCCTTTGTAATTCTGTTCTTTATGAAAGTAGAATGAAATTAGCCCTTGAGTCAAGTTTGAATTATTTTCATATTTTTGGAATATTAAAATATCTCCCAGATCTAATTAAGTAAAGCCCTAAATAAAATAATTGCAATACAGTTAGGGATTGGAAAACCTCAGAAGAGTTGGAGGAAATTTCCTCTTTGTTGAGCAGTTCAGATATTTAAGCAAAGGTTGTCTGAGTCAAAAACTTTAAAAATTCATACTCCATTCCTCTCCTTTCCCATATCCACTGGTTTCCTGGTATCATACCCTGTTCTGCTTTGTTGTATATTCTTTCCCTCTGTCCTCAGGGGACACTGTGCTCTGTATTGCGCTGTACTCAGTATCTTGTGATCCTCCGTGACATTACTGGCATCTTAACCCACTTATATGTCCACTCCTTTGGCCTTAAGATTCTTAAACCCTGGCTTGGTTTTATGTGTTTAACTTTCCTTCCTTCTGTTCTCTTCTTTTTAAGAAAAAAACAGGTCTTCCCCACAGAAGACAAGTTCTGGTATTAAATACTTTCTGCGGTGCTCTGGTATCGTTAACACAAAACGTATGAACTGAGCAGATGTTTTGCATTCCTCCTCCAAAATGCATCACTTACCATTCAAGGTGCAGGACAGAAGATGCTGGTGGTTGGTAAGGGCCATCAGAGAAACCAGATACTTAAAGATATGCACAGAGGTAGTAGGCTTCAGATTTGGGGACAAGAGCTCAGTTACCTCTCATAAATGTTGGGGCAACCTGGAAGCAAAGGCACAGACGGTGGGAGAGGGAAGAGCTGCAAGATACATAAGGGAATTCTTTTTGTATATTGGTTTTCCAGTGTATGGACAGGTAAAGCTGAATTTACTTCTGTATCTTTCCTTTCCTTGTTTTACATGATAATCTGGTCCAGATCAGCATATCCATGGAATAACTTTAATGACAGCAGCTGAGGTCCTAACCCTTTGTTTCAAACCTCTCAGCGATCCAAGCATGGATCTCTGATGGGAGCTGGGCTAAAACCTCCATTGGCCAGATTGTACAGTCTGAGGTAGAAATTGAGGACAGTTGGTGCAAGAAGTATACCAAGTCGTACTAGCTTGTGGTGATTAGCTGGTTGCTGCAACTTCTCATTGTGAAGGACTGCTTTGTAGCGAAAAGACAACCTGTGTACTCTCTCCCTCCGAACCTGGTGGACAGGTGGGGGTTGTGTTTCTCTGGTGTTTTCTCATTTAGACAACCAGCAAGTGTTTAGTTGTAGTAAGTCGTAAGAGAGGAATAAAACCCAGAAAAAAACCCAGAGAATATCTGAATACCAGCAGCTGTTGAGGGTTCATGTTTTGGTAACATTGTAAAAATAGCAGAACTATATTTTAGAGACTTCCTGACTTCTGTGCAGGTCAATAACAAGGAGATAGATACAGCATCATGGCTAGCATAATCACAATACTGGTAACCCACTTTTCTCAGAGCTTCAGCTGTTTAAAGATGCAGGGTAAGTGAAATCCCAAGGATCCAGACCCCGTGATGCTTCTTTTGCTTGTGTATTATTGTCCTCACTTTCTCAGGGGGACACAGAGGCACAACAGGTAAATGCTGGGGGGAATGAACTACAGCTCAAACCACCAGACTGTGCCTTTTACTGATATTCCAACATTACGTATATTGAGCACATTTAGGAAATCATTTAGCCCTTAAGATTTCCTTGTTGTTGTTATGTTATGAGAAAGGGTTTAAATGTTCACTATAAGAAAGAGTTTAATGAAAAAATTTGTAGCACAGATGGCACGTTTCAGAGCCTTTAGAGAAGCTCTTATCTTGTAAAAGGTACTTCCTTAATACATTGTGCACTTGCCCTACTCAGCCTTTTGTTTCCATGATTACATACGCTCTCCTCCTTCCCCTTCTCCCTCGCCCCACGCTACAATCCCTTTTTGTGTATTCCCGCTAGGCACGCTCTGTCCATTGACTGAATGGAGACGGACACGTGTGCTCTGCTCTGCCCTGGCAAACATTTGTGCGCAGCATTCAGGGTGGAGGGAGGAGGATTGAAAGGCTTTTCTTTGCTGTGCACAAAGGTCATGGTTTTTTTCCCCCTTTGTGGTTTGTTCTGTTCTAGTCTGCTGCAGCACTGCAGCTTTCGCCTGGGACTGTAATAGATGCTTTGGGGATGTGCTTGTAGGTCAGTCTGGTAACTGAATGAGTCTAGGAATGCACATCAGTGTTCTGTCCCACTGTTTTTGTTCTATTAAGAGAAATGTCTCTCCCCTCTCGTAAGCCAAATCTGTGTTCTCAGTTTGAAAGCTGACAAAAATAAAGAGCATTTTATTATTGTTATTATTTGTGTAGGCGTGCTACCTCTTGCAATGCCTTTTAGACATTGCCTCAGCTGCTGTCTTGTGTAAGGAAACAGACTGAGATTTTTGCCTACTGTACACTTTACTCATTAGATTAAGGATAAAATTGAAGCTTTTCTAAAACCCTTGGTAGCCTTAAAAATGAATTATTAAAAGATTGAAAGATTAAAAACCTGTGAGATAATTTTTAGAAGTAACTATTGAAATAAAGGGATTTACTGGTGAAGTTAAAAGGAAAACATATCTAGAAGGTCCATTATACATTTACCTTTTGAGTTGTTGACCTCTCAGGATCAGGTAATTAAATTCACGAGCCAGAGAAAGATGAAAGTAGGTAGTAGGAGATACCATCCTTAAAAAATGTTTAAGTTCTGTAAGCAGCTGAAATTCCTGTATCACCTGGATGAACTTGGCCATGGCCTTGTGTCTCCTGTTTCCCCAGGTGTCAGCGTTGCCTCTGAGGTGTGCACATCAGGGAGCAGTTGTGATTTTGTGCCATAAAATAATGCTTCATCAGTTTGCTTGCTCTTTTTCTGTTGTTGAGGGTTGTTTGGTTTTTTTTAAATGTAATAATAAATAGTAAAACCATGCAATATTACTTAGAAGAAGAGAGATTCAATCACCCGCTGAAGAGGCAGCAGTCTGCCTTTGGAAGCAGATGGATTTGTGTCTCTTGTCAGGGGGTTCTCCCAATGCACTTGCAAAGGCAAAGTGAGTTTTGTCATGCAGCTTAAGATCCCCTTCTTCCTGGTATTATGTCAAGTGATGTCTGTGTCTCCTGCAGCACAAGGAGTGAAGATGATATGCAGCGTACTACATAAGCATTATTTTAATTACCAAAAATGTAACTTCCAAGATGCCAGGTGGATGGGGATCTGTGGGGATTCCTGCATAGAAATGAAGAACTGAAAAAAGTAACGATGGGCCAGGTGTCTGCCTTTGATGAGGATATTCCCTGTGTCACATCTGGTGCCAGCATAACTGCTATCCCTAAATGATAAGGCAGCTTTGCAGTCAGGGGAAGGCTGAACTGTCAGGTGAGCCGAGGATCAAGAATTATCATGACGGTTTGATGGCATGTGAAGGATGCTGTGAAGTGCAACGTTGTTCTGACGAGCAGAGGCTCAATTAGGTTTTCCCAGACACGGGCCGACACACCAGGCAAGCGGGACCCGTGTCACGCCGTGCATCGGGTATGAGGAAGTGTTCTGGTCCATCAAACGGAAAATGACAAAATCATTTGTAATCTCTCATTACTAATCCCTCTGTGGTTTTCACGTCTACACCTCCCTCGTGGCATTATTCAACAGCTGATAGCTTTCTTTTCTTGCCAGCTACTTAAAAATGAAATATACTGTAATGGTTTTTGGAATTAACTGAAATCTTTTACTTAGAACTTCATAGGAAAGAAAAATAGGTCAGGTCTTAAATAGGGTTACTAATGACTAAGTAGCCTTTACTAACTATTTGCACTTGATTGCAGCTTACCACAGGTGGGTGCAGCCAAAGTTCGTTATAGATATCTCTTCCTAGATATGAGGTGACTTCTCCCCCTAAGTAATCAACTTAAAAATAAGTTACAGAAGACATGTAACTGTGTGCACAAGTTTTTTCCTTTAAATCCTGTAGAAGTTGAGATTAACTTTATTTTTACGTATGCAAAAAATGGCACTAACAGGAGTGAAATATCCCTATCTAATATCCGTTGGTAGGATCCTACCTGCCTGCAGTGCAGGCTTTGTCTTCCATACACATTTTGCTGGGGGTAACCAGTTATTCATCTGTCCCCTGAAGGGATTCTCCGTGCTTCAATACCGTTTTGTCTGCACTGCAACACAGCCTAGAACAAACATCAGGTGACCTTCCTTCTGATCTCATCTAAAGCTGAATCTGTGCCATAAACTTTTTTTTCTTCTTTGTGGTGTTCTGAACACGTCCTCTTTCCTCTTGGCATTTTGGTGAGACTCAAAAACGCACCCCTGAGACGCAGGGGCCGATGACTCTTGGTTTGCATAGTCAGGGCGCAGTGAGTCTGCAATGTAGGTTCAGGTTTTAAATGCCTGAAACCTAAATCTGTAATCCAGGTGTTCTTCCAGTCATGCCTGCTCTTGTCCTTGATTTTATTCATTTTGTATGAAAATATTTAGTATCTTGAAGAAGAACTTGACCGCCTTTTTTTGTGCACATGCTGCATAATGGGGGAGGTTTCTTGAAAGTTTTCTTACAAGTGCATTCCCATGTGGTGCCTGTTAGTCACGGCTAATTACAGAGGCTGGGGAATGAGGAATATATTGGAGCTCAGGTTCCCCTCCTCCTCCTCCCCCAGTGCTTCAGAAGAAAATAAAATAAAAAACCTGCAGACAAATCCAGGTTTTTCTGTGGTTATAGTCTCCAAAGAGCTCCAGAGAGATCACAGATGTGGTTTCACATTTCAGGTTTAACTATGGTGTAATAACTACAGTATTATCTGCAGGAGGAAGGTGCAAGTGGGGAAAGAATCATTAATTGACAGTGAAAAGTTCAACCTATGCCTGTGTGTTTGTTTTTTTAAGCAGCTGAATGTTTATCCAAACCATATTTTAACTTTTAACTGCAGCCCTGAAGGTTATGATAATCATAATATGTTAAAACCTAGGAATATTATAGAAAATTTAGATATGTGTTTCAGAAAGGTCAATTATAGAAAAGCAGAAACACTTGTGATTTAGCTAAAGGTAAGACAGATGCTTCAGTTTTAATTCTGTTACCTGCAGACCTCCCGTGAGATATGCTGACCTTACTTTACAACACATGAACTTTTTTAAATGTTTCAGTGGGTGCAGAGTAAGCCAGCAGCGAAAGAATGATGTTTCATTGCTATGCACATGAGGAACTCATAGCTTACATAAAATGTTTAACTAACATCTAATTTTCCTGTCTACTTAGTGTTCATGCAGCATCCAGGAAATCTGCTGGGTTGAACGAGTTCCTATGTGTCTGTAGTGTAAGCATTAGGTCAGTAGGACTACATGGGATATGGCTATTACTTGTGACCTTCCTGCTCCGGTATTAGCAGTGCCTGCTGTTTTCCCATACTGCTGATTGTCAGGAATTCAGACCATACATATAACTGTGTGTACTCTTCACTGGTCCAATTATTGTCTCTGGAAAACAGAATACTTCAATTAAAAAAAAAGAATAGAGATGTAATCTCAGCAGGAAATTTACACTTAAATGCATATTTGAGGTTGAATAAATGCATAATTTAGAGGGTGCAGGAGGTAGATTATGTAAATGATGAAAGACAATGATCTCTCTCATTTTTACAGGTATGCTTTTCTATAAGGTTGGGTTTTGCGTTGTTTTTTTCCCCACAATTTTTAATTTTTATTTTCAGATCTGCACTACACAGAAGACCGCAGGAGTAGCTTGAGCTCTCAGAAAGATGGTCTCAAGTGCCTTAGGCTAGGACAGGAGTGTCCTACCTAGAAAATAAGACCACCCAGTCTAAATCTGTTGCTTAAACTCTAGGAAATGCACTCATGGATGAAAACTTTTAAAATTAGTACAATTATAACTGCTACATAAAAAGCTGTTTGTAACAGGTGGAGATGCTGCATCATCTCTTCTGAGCATTTGCTCTATGGACCTACCTATGAAAGGCTTTATTATAATACATCTGCCTCAAAATGATTCAGTTTGTCTGTTATACCTTGAAAAAGTGCTCTGCTATGGTGGAGGAGGCTGAGGATCTGAATTTTCCTTGAGAAATACTAAATTAATCTTAAATGATAAAATCTATTTTTAAGGTCATTATGTGTCCAAACACGTTGTGACCAAGACCTCTAGGAGGCTGAGGAGTTTCAAGTCAAGTTATGTGACAATGTTCTGATACTAAAAGTGCTGGGAGAGCAAGTTTGAGTTTAGTGAAACAGCACAGTACAGGTGGTGCTCATAACTGCAGTGTTGTACAGCTTTGCGGTTGAACTGTTATTCACCAGCTGCCTTGGGCTGTGAGAAATCATCTCTTGCTTCCAAAAAACTTAGAATTTTGTTTAGTTTGGTAAGTAACGTGAAGCAGGAGTGCTTCTGTTTGAAAATCCCCAAACTTTGAAGAAACACTTTAGATTTAGCATGGGGGTTTTTAACTTTTGTTCCCCTTTCTCTGGTGGATAAATGCCTTCAGGGCTCGATATTCTTAAAGTACAAGAAGAACATAGGATATTCATCTAAATTCAAACATCTAGATTAGTATATATCTGTATCTGAACCACTTTGTTTTAGAGGCATACCCTTGAAAAAAGCTGTCTGCAAGTAATCTCTGAAGCATGGAAATTATTTTTATTCAGAAAAACTGGAGAAGGGAAGAGGTCTTTATTTTACGCTGATGCATTCCATCTTATTTTTCCCCAAAGGACACCGTGGTTTAATGGATGGGGCTTTAACCTACCCAGAGGTCAGTCTTTGTTAGACAAGTGGAACCTTATTCCCGAGGGAATCGATATACTAATGACACATGGACCTCCCCTTGGTAAGTGAAACAAAAGCTGTGTATGATTTTTTTGCATGAAAATTTTACTTTCAAAATAATAAAAAATTAATAATGCTACAAGCTATGCTGTAATCACAACTTAACTCAAAACTATGAATTAAAACACCTTTTTGGTTGAAGTGTGGAGTGGTGGTTGGCTTAGCAGATCTGTTGAGCTTCCAGGTGTTTTCTTAATTAAAAACTAATTTTTTTGTTAAACTCAAGCTAGGGAAGATCAAATATCTGACTCTACAGCCATTATAGTTTGATATATTATTTAGGAACAGTCTCCATCTGACAAAAGTTTCCATTCCCCTATGCTTTTTCAGAGACAGGCTAAAACTTTGAAAACATTTTTGCACTACAGTAACAGATTTCCTTAAGGTTTTAGAGTACACAGTCAGGAGTTCAGGAGTATGCAGTTATTCTCCTTGATAATGTCCTTGTAAATGTAGAATATGTAACAGTAGTGTTAATGGTATTACTTGGCTTATGGCAAATTTGTGAAGGAATTAAATTATGATCTCAGATAATTATTCCTTACTCAAACTAATGACAGGCAAGCACCAGTATGTGAATTTATAATTTGTTTTTTCATTAAGTAGTTGAGGTTTTTTTAGTTACATTTTGCTTTCCTTGTAACTGTGAGTCATTCACCAATCCCCTCTTTAATTCTTGATTCTAACCTAAGTTTTGATGGTCTCAAAAAGGCACCAAGATGATCATTCAGCAGGGACAGGAGTACTCAGTTTTGGTGTATCTAAACTCAATAAAGCCCACACTAAACGCATTTGAAAATTCATATTATTTTTCCCTATCCTGTACCCCACAAGATAGTATTGCATTATTATTTACTGCTTTCCTTTAAGACGTGTGGCAAGCAGAGTAGGACCATATTTTGTTTTACAGCTGAGCATCCGCTGTTATAAATATTGTTTATCAGGATAAGAAGGTGTGTCAGTCTCTTTTACGTTACCATTATTGTTAGTAGACTGTGATTTTGTAAGGATTTTAGTAAGCTCTTGAAATACAAAAGGTCAGATCATCCCACAATCACATGAAGTCACTAACTTTCAATATGGTAGTGAATATAAAAAAAATAATTCCCAGAATTGCAAGGTGCTATTATAAAACAACATTTAAGTGGTACCAGGCTGGCTCAGTGCTCCCACAGAGCTTCTTAGTGACTGTGAAGTTGGGAATTAATGCACACTTACATTTTGTGTCACAGTTAAGAGTCAGCAATCTAAGCAGAGCTAACAGGAGGGGATGTGTGTGTGTGCGCAGAATTACAGGAAGTTTTGACCAGTAATGTACTTACCACTCCTTTTATAACAATTATTCTTTTACTACTACTTAGACAATGTTATAAGATGATCTACAAATTCTGTTTAGTCTTACCAGAGCAACCAGCATGCTGCATTGATAAAGCACTGACACACCATCCACTGACAGAAAGTGCACCAGATATTGCAAAACAATGCTTTGAATAGCACTCTTTAAATCTGTTTGTTTTCCCAAAGAAGCAAAAAACTACATAAGCGTGTTTCTAATGTTTCATGGGTGCTATTTTAAATGGATTTCTAATCCATGTGCTCTGCATTGGGTTCATCTAGAAATACTGTGGTGCTGCAGACACCAATGAGTGCTTTAATAAGCGTACTTACATTTTGGTTTTGATGGAGGTAATGAAGTTCAGTTTCAAAAGGTTGGCACTGTATTTTAACTACAGACATACGTTAGGTGCTAGTACTATGCCTGAAAGAAGGGAGATCTAGGTCTCAACCTCCATGATAATACTGACAAAACGCTGCTTTTTAAATTATGTAAATATTAAGGGAGGTAGAACATAACTGGACTCCTTCTCTCCAAAATTCAGTGAAGTTCATGTCACAACATGTTTTTACTACCTGAGAGAAACTTGACACAGGCTATAATTACTTCAAAGTCAGTAGAATGCTGCTGCAGATGGATATGTCTCCTGATTTCCCTTTTGGTCCTCCTCATTCATCTTTCCCTGCTGATCCTTACCAGTCTAGTCCAGGCAGCTGACTTCTGTAATAACTGATGGCAACTTTTGTGTGGTTTTCTATATTTACATCCATATCCATTGCCACTGAGTGACCACGTAGTAAATTAGCACTAGCTTGTTGGAAGCTATTTTGCTGCATTGCCTTCTGTTGGTGACCAGGGACTCAAAAGTAATAGGCATTTGCAGACCATGGTCCTCTGGAAGCTGTGGGAGACTCTATTTTAAATCTTTGGGGTGAAGGAAGTATTGGGTCATAGGAGAGCTTACCTTCCTGAGGTATTTTGTTTCAGGAATAACCGCCTGGCTGCCTTGGAAAGCTGTCTGCTGTAAGAGCCAGCGGAAAGGGAAGAAAAATCTGAAACAGTGCCAGGAATAAATGTCCCAGAGTTTCAAGGTGGAAGATGAGTTTAAACCTATAGTTTAAAACACGAATCACATCCAGAAAAATATTAATGCAGATGGAGGAAGGAAATCTTAAGGAAGACAAAGTGACAGTGAAACATTTCTTAAAAGCCTTTGTGTGCTTTAATGGAGAGGTTATGACTACAAATAATGTAATAAACCTTCTGTGAATTATGACTTCCTGAAAGACTACGTGAAATCTTACCTGAATAGAGAAAATTAATACTATTGATTGCATTTTGCCTTCAGGTTTTCGAGACTGGGTTCCAAAGGAGCTGCAGAGAGTGGGTTGTGTGGAACTGTTGAACACAGTGCAGAGGCGAGTAAGGCCCAAACTCCACGTCTTTGGTGGAATTCATGAAGGTAAGGAGCAGCATTACTCCCCCCCCTTAGACCTCAGGCTAGTGTCAAAGAAGTGCATTTCAATGGTGTATTGCAAAGGATGGCTAAAAGCATATTGGATAAAGTGGGGAGGGAATTGAGGGAGTGATTACATGCACAACACTTAGTAAATTTATGCCAGAATTAAAACAGACTGTTTCAGGAATGTGTGCTACATTTAGCCACCTACATATTTCACTGTGCAAAGGTTGTTCTATACAGGTTATTTGAAAGCAATTCAAATTTTGACAAACTTAGTTACAGTAACAGATGAGATTCCCCACTCTTGCAAGCCAAAATGAAAATTTTCCCCATTATTCCAAGCACGGGAGCCAAGAAAGGTGCTAGAAAAAGAAAGAAAATCGAAGACAACTTACTGTCTCAGCTCACCTCCCTCAGCATTTAAGGAAAAGCAGAAAGGAGGGCATCTTGAATCAGACATCAGAGGAAGAGATTGCCAGAACTCACTTTTCATGCATTTCTAAAAGCGCCCTGTAATACAGTTTGTGTATGTTACTTTGCAGTAGTCTCATATTTTAGAAGAGATATTTCCCCACTGTCAGTACCAGGTCAGGCAGAGTGTAAAGCTTCAGAAACAATAAGCTCAGTTTGTGGCAGTGGAAGAAACTCAGAGATTAAATCCATTTTAGAGATACTTAAATATTTAATACAATTTTGTAGCTTTCATGTGGCTGAGAGACAAGCACAAGGGGTTCTGCCTGAGAGAGAGTGTAAGACTTTGTGACCCTAGAACACAAAATTATACATTAAATACTTTATATTGTCTCCCCTGGAGGTATCTCCATTGACTCTAATTAGGTTCTCCATAGGCTTGAAGAATTGGAGGACTTCATAAAAGAAAACTATAAAAGAACAGCTTTCTCAACCAGTGTTGTTAGTTTTTCTGAAGCCCTTGTGACTTCATACAATGAGTTTTATGCCTGGTATCTGTAAACAGTGAGTTTATAATGGAAATACTCACGTGACCTTAAATGTAGTGATGTGAATAGCAGTCTTTTAATGCAACTAGGAAAGGGATATTTTGTATAAATATTAAACCTTGCATTTTAAGTATAAGTTCATGCAGCAGGACTTCTAAAACATGTAAATTGTCTACAGCCTTTTTAAGCACATGGGATGATGAAACTTCTGGTTGTAATAATGTTAAGTAATAGGTGCAGAAAGTACTTTAACATACAAGATCATTATTATGAGAAAGCACCGAGGAACCATGGGCACCTAACCTTTAAATCTCATAGGAAAGGTGGTAGCACCTGTTAAAAGTGAACATTCAAATACATTCTTAACACGACTACTAACAAAAACGTTAAAATGTTGTTTAGTGCTTATGCAGAAGACTTAAGAACAGCACATTTCTGTGCAGAAAGAAATAGGTGTTAAGAGCATTATCTTACAGTGCAATTAATTCTCATCCAACTCCAGCTGAGATGAACATGCACCACATTCCATTAAATCAGCCGAGGCTATACACACATTTTGTGATGCAGGTTTTTTCTTGGTTGATAAGCATGAACAACCGCAAACAAGGTTTTTCCCACCATGAGATGATCTAAATCAAAATTGCCAGTCTAAATAAATAAAGTATTGCAGGCGGACAGTGCAGCAATTCCGAAGTGATTATTCTTTCTGATAGACACTGTGGGTAGCTGTATTTATCTTAGCTTTCAGACAGCAGTGATCTGTACTGTATCATAATAGTTTAAAAGAAAAGCATTTTTTCCCTGTGGGTTGGAAATGGGAAGTTCTCTTCTTCCATGACATTCTGATGCTTTATTTTTAAAAAACAGTACATTTGGTGCCACATTCTTCCTAGATTTTTTTCTAGCTTCTTTGTTAGCTTTCTGTGGATGTCAGCTGAAAACAATGGCAAAGCTTTCCCTCACCTTTTGCACTGGTGGAACTTTCATCCCTATCTCCTTATCTTTGAGATGGTGTCTGTAAGAGAAGAGTGTCTGCCTTCTCACTACATTTGTTATCATTAATTTTCTCACATTGTGTTTACTGAATGAAGGTTCAGGTATGACTCAGCTCATGGTTTGCTATAGTTTGCTCCACTTGCCCGAAATCACTGGAGTGCATGATGCTCTGTTATATCCTATTCCTGTGTGACAAGTGGGAGATCAGCAGTGAGATGGCATTGCTGCTTGTCCCTCAGACTCACTGAACAAGGGCATTGCTGGCCGGAGATGTAGAAGGTCAAGGAAAGTCTTCAGCATTCTGAAACTTGTGGCGCAGTGTTACTGACGAGTCAAGTCCTTGGCATGCTGAAAAACCTGTGATTAATATTTGCTTCTTCTTGCTTGTTTATTTGGGAACGCATTATAAAGATCCCTTTGTAATGTAAAGCAGTCATCTATTTAAGCTTTACCTCAATGTTCTGCTTAAGCTGGGGGTCATCCGTTGTCCTCCAGTGCTCTGTTGTTTTTATAGCAGGAAATTCCTTTCTGTAGTCGTGATTTTCACTGGTAGATAACATTAAGAAATAAATATCCATGTGTGTATATTTTTAATCTACTACTAAGTTTCTGAAGTTTCACAAGTGAGCATGAACACCAGCTTGGTAGTCCTGTGATGAGCAACTGGGTCGTAGAATGGTTTGGGTTGGATCATCTAGTTCCAATCCCCCCTGCTGTGGGCGGGCACACATTACACTAGATCAAGTTGCTCATGGCCTCATCCAGCCTGGCCTTGAGCACCTCCCGGGATGGAGTGTCCCTGGAAAAAAAAAAGGAAAAATGAAAAGGGCTAGCATAGGGAAAGCTTCTTGGGTTCCATTCATTGTCCAATATTGGGGTTTTGTAGGCGAACCCGAAGTTACTTTTGCTCCTGTTTGGTCTTCTTCTTATGTCAGACATTTCAGGCATGGAAACTACAGCTCACTGATTAAGTAAATAGAAAAAGTACACGTGTGGCTTTGTCTCTGTTTTTGCTATATCCAGTTACAACAGAGGATTTTCCATGAAGGAAAAAGCTTATGCATAAAAAAAAGTATAAATTTGTATCTCAAATAAAGTACATTGAATGTTTTTCAATCAAGCCTTTGTGACAACTTTTAAAGGCTCGTATCATTTTGAAGGGATTAATTTAATTTTATTCCAAAGCACTGATCCCACAGCAAGCTTTCAGTGTGGCTGCCCACAGGCAGTGTCGTTTGTTTATTTTACAGTGTGACGTGTTGTCCCTACAGGTTATGGCATTATGACAGACGGCTACACAACGTACATCAACGCGTCAACGTGTACAGTCAGCTTTCAACCGACCAACCCTCCAATTATATTTGACCTTCCAACCCCTCAAGGATCATGAAGCACTACTAAACATTTGGAACTGGGGGAAGGTCGATAAACTGCCATTTTTTAATTATAAAACATACTGTTCCATGTTTATTTCTAAACTGGGGGAGGTGGGTGAGAATTTGCGGGAAGTATGGGGGTTTTTTTGGGGGGTGGGTTGGGGGTTTGATTTTTGGGGGGTGGTTTTTTTGGGTAGGGTTTTGATTTGATTTTTTTTTTTTTTTTGTACATTGCTGGTACAAAAGAAACGAGAAGTTAGAGGTTGTGCTTTTTGGAAATGCAGCATTCATTTTAAATTGATAAAGCATTGTGAATTTGTAAAATGAATTTCGTTTTTCAATAAATTTGCCATTGTAAATTGTTATAGTGTTCTCAAAAGGACAGCCAAGCTTTCTTTTAATAAGTGAGAGACCTTATTTTAATATTATATTATAAGCTAAAAAATAAGCAGCATTTAAAAACACCCAAATTTGCACAACGTATGTTATTGTCGGGGTTTTTTAAGTGTCTTCTTTTTCCCTAGGTCTAAATGTTAGCTTTACATCTCCATTTACATCATATTTTTTTAGTGGCACAAACAATGGTTTGGGGTCCATTTACCTCTTGATCTGTGTGCATGTATTGAAACTTGTTTCTATAAACAGTGGAATGCAGCAAGGGGAGAATAGACTTCTCAGTTGTTTGTGTCTACTTGCTTTATACGTTAAAGACTGATATAGATAGTCACAGCCTATATGTGATATCTGCCTTTTATTGTTTGTTTTTAAATTATTTTAGCTTTAAAAGACTGGGGGTGAAAGCTGCAAAGAGCAGGTATTTCATGCAGTAAAAAAAAATGTAAATGCGGACTCCTTTTAAATATGAATTTATATATATATGTATTTTTTGTGCATTATAACTAAGCTAGGATTTAATATTGCCAGTATAGCATCTGCAAAATTATGCTGTACAGCACATCTAAATTATGAAGGATGTGACACATTTTCCAAGTGCTCAAGGCCTTCAAGAGCCCGAGTTAAATCTTGTGTCGTAGTTCAGGCATGTATAGAGTCAAATGGATACAATCAAGCCTAACTAAAATAAGGCTTAGTTGTCCTTTATATTTAAGTATTCTTCTTGTCTTTTTATTTCCTTTTTTTCTTATTTTGCACTGTGTGTAAATGCAATCTCGCTAGCACAAAATATTGTTGCAGATAGTTATTTCTGTTCTACCACTGTAAATGCTATTGAGCTTTGTTCTGTTTTATGTTACCTTGTTAATGGAATTTAGAAAAGCAGTTGTTTCTTTAAATTTATTGTGATATTATATCTAGCGGCCTTTATATGCAAATAAAATTGCAAGATTTTTAAATATGTTGCTTAAGGGAATTTTGCATTCTTCTGTGGCATTAATAGTTTGGGGCAGTGATAAGGGTAAGTAAGAACTTTTCTATTTCTCATTAAATTTTTATTGCTTACCATTCATAGGATGTCAGCTGGGTCGATAAAGCACTCAGACTTCTCCTTCCGTTTCTCTGCCATCCATCTTTCCATTCCTTTTAGACACAAAAGGTTTTGTCTTCAGATGTTATAATTCAATGGAACCAAGTTTGTGCAGTTAAGCCTTCTAGGATGCTATTCCAGACGACACGAGGAAAAATCGATTAGGCAGTAACATTTGTGCTTCCCTCACTTAGTCATTAGTACAGAGCTGCAGGTGCCTTATGCTCATCCACTGCAGGATCCGCTATGGGTTAAGAAATTAACAGTCATGGATGAAATATATCACTGCTTATCTGGATCTCTTCTCAGTTTTGTGGCCTCAGTGGGATCCGTCACTGGAAAGAGAACTGCAGGGGAGTATGGTTCAGCGTATGCCAACAGAGTGGCAAACACAACAGGACCTGCAAGTATTGCTACAGTGCAGTTAAGTGTATAACAACAGAATCCTGTTAAAAAATAGAAGTTATGGCTATGAAAATCCAGTTTCAAACATGAAAAGGTAAGGCATTTTTGTGAATCTGCACCTGCAGTTACATGGAACAAGAGCTGGAAAGCCACAGAGTGTTCCCATTTGTCTTAGCAGATTGTTAACTTTTGGCGTTATTTCGATATAAAGGTTATAGGAAACAAATTTTAGTCTTTTAGAGCAGAGCTACTTAGAATGCACATTACACATAACTGTGGAGTTGGGTGAAATTTTCACATTCATAAGGCTGCTATACCAAAGTCTGTTCAGGGAAAGAAGCTGCTGTACTCTCAAAAATCTCTTTTTGGGTTTTTTTTTGTATGTAGAATTTCTTGTCAGGTTTCCTTATAGAATAGACAGGCACCTTCATCCTTTAATGATATCTGCCCTGCTTTTCTTGCAGTGCTGTTTATTTTATCAAATGAACCAAAGCGGAAAAAAGTCACCAAGTTTCAGTCCTTCCTTTTGGTGTAGAGATAGGATCTGTCTTGTGAGGTTGTTTTTCAGCAAGCAAAAGACTAGGGAGTCGTTTTTGGCAACAACAGCTGTTTATTGGCTAAAAACATGGCTACATTTAAGATGCTTCTCCTTCCTTAGATAAAGCATTTTCATGCAGCCCATAAAAAAGCATATATATAGTGCGCCTTAGATATTCTCTTTCACTGATCTATTGCTTGTTGTCAGTGCATAAGGAGGAAATATTCAGTGCCTGGGATGCTTTGTAGTACCATGAACTTCCAAAAGAGCAGACACTATCTCTTGCTTCTGGATTGCTCTGCAGCCTTCTGAAGGACCTGGCACCTCTTCACTATCTAGGACAGGTACATTCTCCACTGTTGTTCTCCACTTCAGGTATCTGCCTCTAGTGAAAACTGGGTTATTCTTATAGCAAAAATGTTAAGCCAGCAGCTTTGTTCCAGGATTTGGGCAGCCTGAAGCCTTCTGGCAGCAGACAGAGCCAGATGAGAAAAGGCTGGCATAAGTTCAGCCAGGAGTCTGCCTTGAGTAAGGCTGGTAGTGAGAAAATACCAGAAGCAATGCCTTAAAGAAGCAAAGTCTGTGCTAGACTCTGCAATAAACTAAAAACTGATACTTGTAGCTTTAGGTTTCCTAAAGGTGTGTACCTTTGGTTTCTACTATCTGTCATATGGCTTTTTGGCTGTGTGGTGCAGCAGATGCTTTATCAAGTGGTTCTGTACTGGGATATGAGGACCTGGATTTGTAACAACAGGCTGAGATTCTCTGCTTCCATTTAGATGAGCAACAAGGATAGCCACTGCTTTATCATCACTTGGTGCTGGTGCTGAATACAGCTGTTAATTTGGAGAAGTACCTAATCTTCAGGAGTGCTTTCTAAGCATGCATTTTCTCTTGGTTTGGGGAGTCTATTTGTTTGTTTGGGGGGGTGAGGTTCCCTCTGGCTCTGTCAGCTTCACCTTGCAAAGCCACTGGTTCAGCATAGCAGGATCTTTTTCATTTTATTCCCTCAAATTTTCCTTTGTCCTTCCAAAAATTATGTAGCTTTTCCTCTTCTGAGAAAGCTATTGGTTTGGCTAGTGGCAATTTCAAAAAGGCCAGGAAAATGTTAGCAGTTTGGCATTTTCTCTCTTTAGAGATTTTTAAATGTGTATGTGTCTGTCTTTGCTGTCACAGGCAGGTTATTTTCCTTTGCTGGATGTCAGCTATATCTGACAGTCAGGGTAAATGGGACACACTGATTTGAAGAAGTTTGATTTCACAGGGAGGCAAAAGTGTGATCAATCTGCTTCTTTTCTAGGATCCTTTACTACTAAAAGTAGCTCAGTATCTATATGCAGAATAAACTGTGGATAATAAGTCTTTCTCTGGGGTCTGATCCAAGCCCATTGAACTCCCTGGGAGTCTTTCTATTGACTTCAGCTGGCTTTGGATCAGACACCTGGCATCTATCTGGATTGTGTTTCTGTCTATTACTCATCCTTCAAACTGGAGGAGATGGTCCCTGGTTAACATGCAAGAACCTCTTGGCAGAAGAGGAACCTACCTATTGTAAGTGCTGAATCTTTCCAAGTGATTGATTAACAGCAGCATAGTCGATTAACCTTTCTTCTTCTGAGAGCAGCTTTCATAGTCATCTCGATAAGGCTGAAAGCAGTCAAGGCCTTTATCAGGGGAGGGCTGCAGAACAGGATGTTTCCCAGAGGTGATTGGTTCCCAATCCTCTCTGCATAGTGAATTTAGTGAATTCAGCAGACCTTGAGGTCAAGCATTTATTAGGCTAAGAGACTGTCAAATCAATCTGGTCTACTCCAGGCAAGTTCTACCAGCAGAACGGGTTTTGCCAAGACTCTGTCTAAGAAATAGATTGATGACTAACTCCTGGTTGAAGCTGCCTTTCTCTTTTCCATTTTCTGTGAATCAGATTTTTTTCCCCTCACTGACACCAATATTTTCTCCCTAGACAAATTTATAAGGAAACTCCAGGAAACCATTGATAATTTAAGTCGCAGGGAGACTTCCAAACTCTGTAGCCCTTCCATTCTGTGTTAAAATGATCCAAGGGCTTTGAGACCTTGCTTTGGACCACACCTGGTTGAATTACATTTCTAGAATTTTCTTTTCACACACACTCCTCCTCCCTTTTTATAAAAGTTTCTAGCGATTATAGACAGGCAGGGATCCTGATTTTCCCTGCCCAGCGTGATATCTTATTGGTAAAAACTGTGTGGAATAAAGCCTGCAACACAAAGAAGTGTATTTTAGTTTTTCTCTGGTTTGGGATATAGGTCCCAACTTCCTTGTAGAGTCATCGTTTGCATTAACCAATCTCTTGTACACCATCATTGTTTCTGATGTGCATTCACCTACTACTCAGATAAAATCACATTGTGGTCAGGCTTGGACAACTAAGTCAGCCCTTGTAGGATACCTGAGCACTTCTGCATAATGTCCCCACCATCAAAGCACTGTCTGACCTACAAGGACAGAGAAGGAAACTCAATTGAGTGCAGCCTAAGTGCAACATGGAATACTAAAGTCACATTTAATATTTTCAACTAAGTTCCTCTTAGCCTAATCAAGAGACAATGCAAGAGAAGTCCGAGTAATTTTTTAGTGCACTAAAATGGTTTTAAGTTGTCCATATTGATTTATTTTTTCCCTGACTAGTTATAGTTTTCCATACCATGATCTCTGGCTTGAGCCAGCCAGTTTAGTAACAATTACTTTATGATGTGGCTATAAGGATGTATCTAAATTTTTATGAGGAAGATTTCCCTGGGCTCAAGTTGATTTTTATTGATTATAGAATAGCATCAGAGGAGTCCTTCATTTCTTCTAGGCATCATTTCCCTGCACTTCTTACATAGTTTAGTCACTTATTTTGTACCTGAGTTTTACATTCATGGGAGGGGTCTGACAAAAACATTACCTCAGTGTAGGATGACTGCCCGAATGGCTAACATTCATCTTTTCCTCAGAAGGTGGGTAGTAATTATTTAAGTAGATGGCTCAGTGGTACAATAGGACTTGTCAACTTGATGAACTGAGGGGTCCGGATTGCAGGAGTCCTAGGAGTTTATATAAGACTTCTAAAACTACAGAATACTCAAAAGTAGACCCAAAAGTTTTCCTCAGGTCCCATTAAAATGTACTTTTGTACCACTTCTGCTGATAATGCAGCTCAAACGTGTCAGTCTCTTGCCAAGAGCTTTCAGCGATGGGCTGTTAGAAGAGGAAGAGTACAACAACTTCAAGTATTTAGCATGCTGTATACAAGTGTTTTTAACATTCAGTCTCATGTGAGTATTACAGCAAATATTTTTTTTTTGGCTGCTGAGAGTCACTGCATTTGGAGGAAAAGCAACTTTTCTTGTTAATTGTCAGTACAGTTTGTGTTGCTCAAAGTCAACATAGCTCTGATTTGTTTGGGAGCTTGTTGTGCACATAACAAGGCATTTCCCCTGTAAGGCTGAGTCTAAAGGGACAGGATGCTGAAAAGGTAGAAGAAAAGGATTATTCTGAGTTAACAGATTGAAAAGTGACCAATTCACCTAAGATCACACTAAACTGAAACTGCAACTCCTGAGAAGCGTTGTAGCTCTTTAATTGTTCTTTTTATTTTTGTACATTTGTTTAGCAAATGGATGATAAAACAATTCCTTTGTTACCCGGAGAACAATGTTGCTGCTATGAAAATCATCCCAGGATCCTGGAACACAGGCTGGCTTGTGACAGGGAGGGCTTCCAGCTAGACAGAAAACAAAAATGAAAGCCAATTCCTGCATTTTTAATCTCGCTAGAATAGAGGGAGGATAAACAGGTAATACCAGTCTCTTGGTAACAACGAGCAAACAACACAGCAAAACCTTTATCAATCATCTAAAAGTATTTAACTGCATCTTTATTTTTTCTTCAGCAGGCAAATAAATGGTGAATTAGCTTAGTTCAAACTCTCTGAGGATGATTACTAGCAGATTCTTTAAAAGATTTGCAGTTTGCAGCAGGTACAAAATCTTTACTGTAAGATACAGACTACAGCTCTGTGAGTAACACCGCATTGTTATTGGCTTTGTGTTATGAAGTATCTGGAGAATTTTGGAAGCAATGTATTTGAATATCGTATTGACACTACAAGGCATCTGGCTCAAGCCCAGCTCAGGCTGGGTGAGTGGCAGTTCCTAAGAGAAGCTAAATTGTATTGATTTAGGTCTCCTAATCAACAGAACAACTTCTCGTACAAAGTGCTATTAGATTTATTGTAGACTTAAAACTACAAAGTACATAGGGTTATTATTCATAATCAATTTTACTAGATGTAAAATTTTGAAATTCAATAGCTATATCAGCTTAGTGTTTTTTATTTATCTTTGATTTGAGTTTCTATGATCAAACTGAGGCCAGATTTTCATATATCTTTACGTTGCCAGGAACATTTGAAAAATCCTATTGGACACTTTATCCCTTTAGTGGCATTTAAATCCATCACCTTATGGTATCTAGAAATATATTAAAAAATTCACATATATGACTTGTTCTATGCAAAAAATCTCACCTGTTGCTCCAGGGTTACATTGGAGCTACTACAGTTACCAGTTAGACTTAAGCACAGTGTATAGTTGCAGATAAATTTACAGATATTTGTATAATACCCTACAGGAAACAATCGGCTACACAAATACTTGCTCGGAAAAGCTGTGCCTCTCATTTGTATGACAGTGGCTCTCCAGTCAAGGCTAAGACCTTCTTGACTCAGTGTTACTTGTCCAACATGGTAATGAGTCCCTTTACTGTAAAGTTGAAGACAAACAAGAATCAGGGAAAGCAAAAAGCTGGCAACTATTCTGGTTTGCTATTGGAGAGACCATGAGACAGAATTTAAGATAATCAGCCAAAATCACACCACTTCCCTGTGGCCAAACTAGGGATTGAATCCTTGTTTCCTGATGTGACAGCTTGCTGCTCTTTGGCTCCCCACAGCATTTTATTCAGAAAGATCTTCCAATGAGAATAAACCAGTTTCCTAATCCTAACTCTGAGAAACAAAGTAATTTTAAAACTCACAAAACGTTTCACATTCCAGCTGTCATTTGAACCAATGATAACTCATAAAAAACAGAAAGGGTATTCTAAAGACATGACTGGATTTCTAGACTTAAGTGTGTAGGCTATAAGTAATGCAAATGTTAGACAGTATTTTATAACTTACTTACTGAAATCTTTCTTTTTCATATAAAGCTTATAATGATGCGTGTTCAGGACAGAAGCAATTTTAAGACTATCCCACCTTAGATTTTTCTGAGGGAGGGTTGGTTGGTTTGGGATGTGTTGTTCTTTTTTTTCTGTGAAGTACTTCTCAAAGCACTTTTCCTAGCAGTTGTTCTTTGTTGAAATCTTAATCCCAGTTTAATTTTTCTCAGACCAGCCAGCCAGAGTTCTATATACTGCGCAGTAAATTTTTTTGTTGAACTGTGTTTTGATAGATGTAGCTCCCAGCTGTAAAGACATGCTTGAACAATGGGGGCAGGTAAGCAGCGTGGTTGCACTGATGATTTAGAGTTTTCTGGCTTTTATATGGAACAAGAGGAAAGCTGGTCTGGTGTCAGCAGTCATTACCTTCTGTCTGTGATGTGCTTTCCCGACACAGTGACACTTGGGAGTCTGCTTTGTAACTACGTTACTATGAAAACAGACTTTGCCAAGGAACAAATTATATCTATTTGGAGTGTAGTAACTATATGCAGACAACCCCAGCTGTAGCTGTGGCTTTCACTTGTGTCATTTACAGGCCTGAATATTTGTATAAATGCCAATTAAGCTCTGGTAGCATTATTTGTCACAGAAAGCTTGGCCGTCTAATGAAAATATCTCAGTTTCTATTGACAGTCAATTTGAAGAGGACTTTTACTGCAAAAATCATTCAAGGCTGATTACAGAATTGTAGTAAGCAGTTTCAGCATTTCTCTGGATCTGATTGGTGCTGCTGTGTATGTGGGTTAGGGATGCAGGACTGGGTACTGTGAAATCACTGACAAAACAAGACTTGGACGAGATCTGGTGGGTTATAAGAAGATCAGTTTGGTCTGATGGAACAACCTGAGACCAAGAATATGGCAACGGAAGAAATACTGGAAATGTATTTAGAAGGAGGTAACACAAAATGTACTCCCTCTCCCAAATATATTCAAACAAGAACATCTTGTCCAAAGTAAGTTTGACCAGCAGTAATCATAGCGCTGATTTTAGAAATGAACATGAAACACATTGCACGTGCCTATGAATCATCCTGGATATTTGTATATTTAGCTACTGAAATAGCTGTCTATACTTTTCTAACCTCTCAAAATCAGTGTGTAGCTGTACTATTGCATATTTATTGCTATATGCATAGACCAGAACTGTGATGATAATATGATACCTCCACAGTAAGAAGTAGGTGACCTGCCATCTAGGTCAACTGGTTCTTTTTCCTTTGAGACAAGATAGTAGCTCTTCATAGCAAATGAAGCCTCTCTAATCTTCAACCATTGTCCATTTACACATGAGTAAATAGGTTAAACTGTTCATAAAATGACAGAATCATACCAAAGAGTAATACGAAGTGGCAGTAGCAAAACTGAAAAGTAGTCCATTATATTTTGTCCTGGATAGTACCTGCCAGCTACCCAAAGACAGTACAGTATTGGATAGCGATCAAATTAATGGCTTTGGGAAATATGGTTATTCAGAAAAGAGTCTTGTCCTCATCTGTCCTGCCAGGAGACATGCACTCTTGTGACAGCCCCCCAGAGCTCAGCACAGAGATTCACAGGTTTCCTGTGAGCGAGGATCCTGCCCCAACCGCTAAATGGCCAGAAGGAACTAAATTGCCCGATTACGCTATGATTGTGTCTTTACATAAAAGAGCAGTGAGTTTCATTACATAATTAGTTCTTCTTTTCCTGCCTACTTCTTTGTGGTGTGGACAGTACATTAACCTTTCAGTCATACAGCACAGCTCCTCCTCTGCAGCACGACCTCCGAAGTCTGCTCCTGCCAGCCAGGGGCTGGGTGCTGGGGAACACTGCAGGTTCCCTTCGCCAGCACCCACCACCCCACACGACTTCCCTCCAGCAGTGAGAATGGCTCCCTGAAACGAGCAGGAGAGAGAACAAGCAGCAGGCAGTAGCAATATATTTTACAGTATATTTGTGTACACTGCAGCATGGTATTCTTTTAGGATGTAAATAAGCATAAAATAATACCAGTGTTACTCTCTCAAGCAAGAATGATTAACTGAGCTAGGCAATTTCCCAAGCCCCTCGTCATCCCTTGCCCTCTAGAAAGCTGCCATGATCCAATAATAATCACTGGACATTATCTTTCCATTTTGGTAGTTTGTCCAATGTAATTCAGCCAGGACTTATGGCTCATCCCTACAGTAATAGGTCACCATATGCTTCACATCTGGTCCTACAAAAAAAGCCATATTACACATATGATGGCAACTATTTTAGGGGACACTCTCTAGAGACCCTAAGTATGACTAACAGTCTTGACAGTTTAGCAGTTTTATTAATCAGCATTAAAACCTCATTTTAGTATTACAGGCATAATTACTATTAGTTTAAATGATGACTAAAATAAGCAATCTCATGAGTTTTGTTATTTAGCAAGCTGATATAGCCAATTTTTTCTTAAAAAAAACAAGAGCAAGTCCACTACTGTGTCTCATCAAAAGTCATTGGAGCAAACTGACCCCATAAGTGATGATAGAGCAGAAGTGTATTAAATCAGAAAAAAGAGAAGGATGTAGACTGCTTCTTACTCATATTTCCAAGAACTCGATCTCTGATTTGTCATAGGAGAAAGTGCTGCATTAAGATTATCTGTAATATTTGAATATCTGCTGTCAGGTGAATATTTCAGTTTGCAATTAGTATCTAACTAGCTTTTATCTGAGAGGGAAGAAAAAAAAGAACCCAGTTTTTAGACATCAGCATGCAGAGAAAGTACACCTTTTCTTGCTTCACATGTCACATCCTGGAACACACTGTTATGTAAATTCTGAAGCGTTTTATTTTCTATAGGTTTACTAAAGAGGACTGAAAGTTGATGTAGATTCTTTATTTGAAGTCTTCCAACAAAGATAAAATGCAGGAACCTGGATTGCTCACAGACTGCCACATGCAGTTCTGTGTACGTGTGTATTGCTCTTCTCCAATGCCCTAAAATGCTTTTCTCTAAAACCTTAATAAGGGGAGAGTATGCAAGGTGGACAAGTACATTCTAACTTTCAATAGTTCATATTGTGAGACAGTTGCCTGCAAGAAGTCAGCTATGCACATTTAGAAAATCATCCTTAAAATAGGCAGAGTAACCATTTCATTCTCTTCTCCATTGCCCACCAAAACAAAATTCATCCAATGGTCCCTAAACCAAAGGTGGCAGCTTTTATCTTCACCGCCTCTTGCTCCTCAGCTGTTGAGAGGACTTCCCTGTTCGCCACCACTGTGGGTCAGAAAAAGCAAGCTTCATCCTCCTTAAGCATGATGCTTTCTTCTTTCTTACTGAAATAAAAGTCACTTTCCATCAAATTTAGCAAGCATTTGGGATTTCTGGACCCTTGAGTCAGTGTAGCAGCAAGGTATATGTGCTGCTTTAAAACCTTGACAGGATAAGGGCTAATTTCCAGGTGGTTTGTTATAATAGAAAATCTTCTAGAAGTGCACTGGAATAGTAGATGTGCCTCTGCTCTGTGTATGTCCTGTGGGCATCTCTTCAAGAACAAGTAATTTCTTCAGCACTTGCAGCTGAAATTTCCCCTTTTCCTGCTGGTGGGCAGAAAGTTGTTTCATTCTTCCAACACAAGGTTGACTGATTCAGTACGTGTTTGGTGGGCAGTTATTGAGTACTTGGCATTGCAAGGTATGACGTACCCATTTAAAATTAACTAAGTTACAGCTACAAAGCAGAGAAAGACATTTATCCCAGGCACTGCAATTAAATTGGGTTTACTTCATATTTCATCTTTAAATAAGCTTCATATTGGGGATGCTGACCCAGAGCTGCACAGTGAGGTCCCTTTAAGGGCCATCCACTGTCTTCCCTGGCTGGCTCCCTGCCAGATTACAAACTGGAGCAGGAGGCATTGGAAATCCCTTGAAAACCATCATTTTTCAAACAGCCAAGAACTGTGATGCTAATCAAGGAAAACATGGGAGATGTACTGGATTCTTTACATGAGTGAGTCTCCAGGGTTGAAATTTATTTTAAGCTTGAACTTATTTTTAGAGAATTTCTTGCTGTTGTTGTCAGGCCTATGCTAAAGCAATTATTGCCTGTGAGGGTCATTCAGAGTTCACTATTACTGAAAAACTTACAGCAGGGCTGTGAATGGCCTGAACATCTTCACAGAGCTGCCTACACAGACTCTGCCCTGTAAAGGAACCAAGCAGCTTCCTTCTGGCCACCCTGCCTTCCTCCTTTTATTTATTTTATTTTTTTTTTAAATGAGAAGCAGTTTTGAACTCTTTTCTTTAATTGCATAAAGCCATGCTGCAGAGAAAACCCTCCCTGTTCCAAGTAGCCAAGTCCCTCCCCAAATGCAACTCCTGACCTGCACTAGGGTGGCAGCTCCATTCTCCTTTTGTCTTGTCCCTTGGGGTATTGAACAAGCCATCATCAGGTTTCAGAGTAACCCACTGAGACAAGATCTCTTTTGACATGCCATCTAAAATGGATGAATGAAGATACAGAAAATTTAAAGTTACAACAAATGAAAGCCAAAATGAGAAACAAACATAGCCATCTAAGGGAACCCCTCAAATGTGCTTTTCCCCCTAGATGAGCTGCTGGCCTCTGACTGCTCCTTTCTGTCTGGCCAAGGTGGTGGGTATGGAGTTGTTCTGGTCCAGCACGCCTGTTACTGCTGTGTAAAAGCAAACACTGTCCTAGTGAAGATCTACTGACTTCATGCATGTCAATTTTCACATTCTCTAACTGATACACAAACTTTTGTTTTAAATAACATCATTTTTACTTTTAGATGCATTAAGAAACTAACTTTTCTACTCAGTCCCTTGGCTGGGGAATTACTGAGTAATGCAAGGCAGCTGTTCTCGCATTTGAAAGCTCTAGTACTAAGAACTTGCATAGAGAAAGAAGTCTGCACTAGGGAGAAAGAGGGTGATAGGAACAGCAGGGATCCTGAGCTGACTGTTCAAAGGGAAGATTAGAATTTTATGAAGCTGCGTCTGAGTGCAATTGCTGTCCTCTCCACCACAGAAGGAGGACTCAACAACCTAGGTAAGTACTATATTCCTTGTGTGAAAGCCATATTCATTGTTTTTCGCCCTGCTATAAAAAAGCAGAACACATGTGGGGCCAGAGCTGTCCCAAAATGTGTTATATTTTGACAGCTATGCTCCAGAGAAAAGCAGGATGTGTGTAGTTGTTGTTTTGGGAAGGAAGGAAAGGTTTAAAGAACAAAAAAAAATCAGAAAACTGCTTGCTTTCCTTACTTACCTCATGCAGGTTTTGAAGCAGATTGTCAGCTGCTGTGAATTTGTATTCTTTGCTGAGTGCCAAGGAGATAAACTGCTTCATTTGCAGCAGCTGAAGGTGGAGGGCTACTTTACATATGTGTGTGTATTTTCATGTGCGTGTACACATACATCATCATGTTTTCACTTTCATATGTGTCTGTATGTATATATCAAAATGAAAGCCTGTTGATACTTTATGTGTTGACAAACATCCACAGGTGTTAAGGTCACTGGTTTTATGCAATTTGTGCCCACATACACAGACTTAGAGGGCCTTTTTCATTGTACCCAACCAGGAGGATTTTTAATAACAGTGCTTGAGAAGTTTTAAGTTGTAGCAGATAAACCTGTTTATTAATCCAAAAGAGTCGTGATTTAGGTGATCCTCAGGATAAACCTCTTAGACGATACAAAAATGCTGTGATTTCCATTACTTGAGCCACACCTCGAGTACTGTGTTCAGCTTTGGGCCCCTCAGTACAAGAAGGACATTGAGGTGTTGGAGCGCGTCCAGAGAAGGGCAACAGAGCTGGGGAAGGGGTTGGAGAACAAGTCCTACGAGGAGCGGCTGAGGGAACTGGGGTTGTTTAGCCTAGAGAAGAGGAGGCTGAGGGGAGACCTTATTGCTATCTACAACTGCCTGAAAGGAGCTTGTAGTGAGGTGGGTGCTGGTCTTTTCTCCCAAGTGACAAGTGATGGGACAAGAGGAAGTGGCAGCAAGTTGCGCCAGGGGACGTTCAGACTAGACATCAGGAAAAACTTCTTCAGTGAAAGGGTGGCCAGGCAGTGGCAGAGGCTGCCAAGGGAGGTGGTTGAGTTGCCATCCCTGGAGGTGTTTAAAAGACAAGTAGATGAGTTTCTGAGGGACAGTTAATAAGTACACAGGTATGGTTGGACTTGATGGTCTCAGAGGTCCTTTCCAACCAGATGATTCTATGATTTTATTAGGTACTGTGGAACTGCAAAAGAGCAGGCACAGGCCTGATCCTGCACCCATGGGAGTCGAAGGTTTTGCCACTAATCTCAAAGTTGCAGGCATGCTGTGGTACTGCTAAAGGTAGTCATGGGCCAGAGTTTTATTTGGCAACAGAGAACAGAAACAAAATCAGAATCTGACACCAGCTTTTGGTGGAAGTTAATACATTTTGGGCTCTGGTCATTATTCTCATGTTTAATAATGAGGAGAAGTATGTGTACTGGGTAAGCATAGCAGGATCAAAATAATTCCTTGATGAGAGGCTGAGGCCTTCAGGAAAGGGTCAGTCTTTATTGCTTGTGAGGGTGCTGTCAGCATAAATAATTATCATGAACTTCAACTTCAAGCAATCAAACTTCATTGTATTGAAGGAGCCCCATTAAACGCTCAGATTGTCCTTAATTTGATTGAGTGCAGTCAATTCCTTAGGGAGAGAGAGACTACAAAAAATCAATACAGCATCGCAAAGGAAGCCAAGGTGTCTTGGTTGTGTCTACCAGAGGAAATGGAACTGTCTGAAGGAGGGGAGCTTTCCTTGGTCCCACTAAGACACAAGGGTGAAAAAGCTTGCTGAATATGAAACCTGGTAGTCAGAAGTCCTCAAACCACTTAGACCAGATGATGAGTTTCGAAGGCAACCAGGCTGAGATGAATCACACTCAAAGCAGCATTTCATTGAAAGTCCGTTGAGATGGCATTAAGTTCCTCTTTTACCTTTCCATGTTTCCCAGTTCTTACCCAGCCAGTTCACATGACAGCATCTTGTCTGCGATGCTGATGCTTTTCTACCCCTTGCTGCATGCAGCTGGCAAACTTCTGGGGTGATCACTGCTACCTTGCCTCGGGTTTAACTTCTTCTGTCATCAGGGAGCCATGCAAGCTTCAAGGCACCTTTTGTTCCCTTTCTGTTTATAGTTCCGCAAGTCAAAATATGCTGCTGGTTTCAATTTGTTTTTTTAAAATCTCCACTCAGCACTTTCTTCAAAGGAGATAGGGACATAATACTGGATATTAAAGGGGAAAGATCCTAGATTTGTGAGAAAAACTGATAATAAAAACCTATTAATAATATTTAGACTTATTTAATGATACTGCCTGGACCTGTATAAAAACCCCTTCCCCAAATTAGCTCCTTTTCCTACGTTACATATCTTTTATTGTGATTCTCTGCTACACTACTCATAGCAACTATTGTTAGAGAGCGTTTTAAGTTGGAATAATTGGCACAATTTTTTTTTGTTTGAACTGCTTTTATCTCTCCTGAGTTTAAAATTACCCTCTGTCACTTTGTAGTTATTCTTTTAACTGAAGTTGATAGTGAAATATTTCTAAACAAAAGAGCAGCTTGTGGTAAGCAGATTTTTTTCCTGATATTTTGATCATAGGACTGTGGAAAAAATTTAACTTTTAAAAAACCCAGAAAAATTAATAAAGCCGAGGCCATTTATAAAGTAAAATGCCTTTTCATTTGAAAGGTCTTGGTACCTGCCTACTCAGAGGGACTTCAGGGTTCCCAGTTTTCCACCAAAAAGAGATTGAGAGATGTTTCTTCTGAATTGTGCCTCAGATAACAGAACTCCTTTTGTGTCAGGGAGATTGCAAAAGACAGAGGTAAACATTTTACTAACAGGTTTCATGATATTTCCCTTTGTGATTGCTGGTTGAGTGCTGGGAACCTGGACCTAACTCAGAGCAGTAATAACACCCCCTACACTTTCAAGTGGGCTACAGTGAACAAAAGATGCCTTGCTCCTGCTACTCAGAGGTCAAAAAAACAAGCAATCTTTCATATAGCTTCAGCCTTTCCCCTACAGCAGGTTCAGAGTGCAGGCTTACATCTGCAAAGGGAGGATGCCCAGCTTTCCTTTAACTTTTCAAAATGAATAAACAAAACTTTTAGCTTGCTTGTACCACACAGCCACCTTTTTGTGCAGCAGAAGATGGCTTTTGACTGACTGACATGGCAGGTGCCACGGGAGCCAAGGCAATTCTGCATTTCAGCTGATTGTTGTCACTACCAAAGCCTATTATCTAGGGTAATAAAGTTTAAGATTAAGGGGATTCTGCATGTTTGTGTTATTCTCCACAAAGCTTAATAGACCAGCTGCTTTATTACACTTCGCCTACCCCTTCTCATTGTATAGAGAAGCCACGTGTATGAATGGGAACGCACTGAGGCAGACCTTGGATACCACCTGGGAATATCATATTGCCCTGAGTCTTCAGCTGGGAGTACTAAGTAACCAGCAGTTGCTAGCAGGGGACGTTGCATCTTCCACCTTGCTCGGCAAAGCACATTGCATTATTGTCAGGCTTCTGCCAAGACTGCAATCGGGTTGTGTTCCCACTTCTTTACGACTTGGGTGCTCCACGTGCAATTGATCTGGCTCTACTGGCCCATTTATGCTAGAGATGCAAGTATTCAGATGAAAATGTCTCCTTGCTCTGTTCTTTGGCGTATGCCCTTGGAAAAAAAAATGTTAAACATCTGTAGCAGAAAGTACTCAAATGAAACTGCCAACCATTCATCACTTGGAGAATTTATGGATGTCTATCCCTCAAGTCTTAAACTGAAGGCCACAACATAGAGATATTATTGCCACATATCTTATGCCAAGCAGGGAATCAACTAACCTTAGGTCAGGGGGAGGGAGGCATGGAGAGATACTCTGTGTCATCACTGCCCCCCCCCCCCTTTTCTTTTTACTTCTCGGGTATCTCCTAGATGCATTAGAAAATAGGATCTGCCAGTGTAACATCCTGCCTTCCACACAGTGCATGTGGGAACTTTAAAATAATGCTAGCATTTCATTTTCAATCCAAAGATCTTGTAGTGTTTCAGAAGGACAAAAGCAGACTGGAGGAATGGGCCAACAGGAACCTCACAAAATTCAGCAAGGGCAGATACAAGTCCTGCACTTCAGAGGGACTAGCCCTGTGATGCAATACTGGGGAGAAGCCACAATGAAAAACAGCTTTGGGTCATTCGAGGCAATGAGCTGATCATGAGCCAGCAGTGTCCTGTGGCAGCAAAGGAGGCCAACGGCGTTGGGGTTGTATTAGAAAGAGCACAGCCAGTGGGTGAAGTGATTAGGTCCTGTCTTTGGCACTTGTTGGACCACATCTGCAATATTGTGTCCAACTCTGGGACTCCTGATGTAAGGAAGATGAAGAAACTATGAACAATGATTTTATCTGGCTTTCGTATTACCATCCAGTTCTGCAATAGGAGTGTCCTTAAGAGCTTCCCGATCACACAATGGGGGCAGAGTGCAATAGTGTGTCAGACTTAAAGCCCCTTCTCTTTCAAGGCACTCAGCATCAGATCTAATAATACTTTATAGCTCCAAAATGAAGACTAGAGCTGGGGATGGCATTACCTTTAATTAACAGATAAGGCTACCTGTAACTTAGAAACTGAGTCATCTTTGGGGTTGACATAGCAAAGCCACAATGTGTTGAGGTTTGAGAACATCTTCAAATATCACTTATTTCTATCCCTGATGCAGACACGCTGTCTTCATATAGACTTAAAGAAACAAACACATCAAAAATCAATATACTTCAGGGATCATGTGGGAGGAAAATAAGAGTAATAGTGAGATAACTCTCATATTTCTTTAAGCCATATTAATGTTTTCTTGCCCACCAACCACAGATCATGGGTGTCTTAAATTCCAGAATAAGGTAGGTCTGTGTTGGAAGATGCATAGTACTTGTCCAAACTGGAAGTCATGCAGGTATCTTTAAGAGGTACCAAACCTATTATGGGAATACAGGAAGAAAGATTGGCAATTGGGAGCCAAGACAGTATGCATGGGCAGAAGGATTCTGGAGCATCTGCAACAGTAATGCAGGCTAATGTAGGCAATAATGTGCATCACTCTGCAAACTCTGAGCTATAGATAAAAAGACCAGGTAAGAATTAATATTAATTGATTACTATGTAATTAAAAAATGCCAACAAAAAAAAAGCCAAAAGAATATAAACCAGGAGATTTTCCCTGTAATAATTCATTTTTTGGGAAAGATCCAGCTGGTCTGACTAGAAATTGAGATCAGATCATGCAGTGTACATACACTATAGTGACTACTACGGTTCACACTCCCTATAAGCTGCTTTATCATAAGGCAACAGCACTTAATTTAGCTCTTAATAAAAAGTGTCAGAAGATTAAGACCAAGCTGAAGATTTCTACTGCCATCATGGGATTTAGAGGTTATGCTGCAATCATTAATACAACCACTATTTGAACTCTTTTGATCACCAAGTATTAAATTCATCCCTAAGTACATAAATCCTAGGAAGCAGGAAAGCAGAGCTACCCAGCATCACCGGTCCTTTTTCATTTGCTTTTCTCATCATTGCCTGTGGTTGTAATGTCTTTCAATCATCTCCTGAACTGCATTAAGAACCAATACTACAGTCCCTTCCCATAAAATGCCATCTTAAATTCTCTCAGAAGCTCTGTTTTCTTATTTCAGATGCTCTCAGAGAACGCCTTAAAATCCTGGGTGGCTCAGCTCTCTCCCCAGGGCTGTTGGGCATGTTTTGTGCCACCCCTGCATGCATTAAAGCAGGCTTGACTTTGCTCCCTACTCTTTGTAGCAAGCAGGTATTTCTCAGGTGCATTTAGATGAGACTGAAAAGTCTCGATACAGTTGCAATATTCCCAGTTATGGTATCCCAGCTAAGCCAATGCGGTGTGCTGAAAGAGGATGAGCCTGATTGCATGGGTCAATATAGGAATGCACCTCCTCCTTCCCCTGGGGAATTCAGGTACATTGTATGTTCCTGCAGTGAAAACCTGGCTGTAGATCAGGGGAGGCTGTGAGATGAGATGCTGCTGTCCCTCCTTCCTGTCTACAGGGGCAGAGTCCTGGGTCAAATACACAATAGGGCAGATACAACATGGCAGCACCTGCTCTACACTGAGAGTTTTGGTGAAGGACAGTCCTTTTTGTTTCATGCTATGATCTTTCTAGTGTGTATGACTTTTGGATTTATCCCTGAGATTATATTCTGTATTTCGTTATGATGATGTTGTGTCCATGGCTGAGAACTTGTCCACTGATAGAGCTGACTTAACAGCACTGTTCTGGCTTGTGCTTGTGGGTGTAGTAGGTCTGGTTTTAGGTCCAATGACCTTATCCTTGCACTGCAGTTCTCAAAGAAGAAAGCCTTTTTTTTAAAAAAATATATATGTAATGACTATTGTACTCCCCTCCTCCTGTAAAGCCAGAAGACCTCAAACCATTTCTTAAAACAAAGTCTGCATTGGACGTGGACAAGTAAGTGCAGCAGTTAGGGAACTGTAATAGCAATTTTTTTTGTTGTTGTTTTAGAAGTTCTTAGCAAACATTTCTAAACCAGACAAAGGATTACGCTAATGAGCCTGATGAGTTAACACTGCCTTCCCACAGCTACAGCTTTTAAGACAATGCCCATGTTTTCTTCTAAAAACAAGTCCCTCATTGAAAGAAAGACCTCCAAAACACACCGTTTCTCACAGAGAAATAATTCCTCTAATTATACTTTCTATTCTACTTTAAGGAATATTTGGATAAAACTGTCACTCCACAATACTATGCCATTGCTTCATATTCTCTCTTTCCATATCCCTTTCTACCCTTAAAAATGAAGATTTACATGAAACTTCTACTTACTATTGCAGAAAACTTGTTTTAGGGGTTTTTTTAAGTGCCACTCACCTCAGTGCTGGTAGCTCAGGTTGGATTACGGGTTCTCTTAGAAGGTGAAACGGTCTTAGTAATGCTTTTGACTTTCATTACTCAGCCAGATTGTGGAGTCTATGAATTATACCCACATTGACACAGTGGTGAATTAATTGGCACGTTTGACAAGGACAGCTATTACCCCATGTTGTTCTGACAGCTGGGTTTGATATCAGAAATTTGTCAACCTTTCCCTTCACGCGAGCTGTTGGAGGAACATTTGAGCAGAACAGGCGAGGACATTGCAAGATTCCCCCCTCCCCCTGCACAATCTCAACATCTGGTGATAACCTAAACCCTAAATAAAATCACAGTCGTTCATAACATCAATAAGCAAACAGCACACCAGACCTGTGCTATAAAACAATCTCCTGTCTGGGCTGACAAAGCATTCAAGGAGTCAGAAAACTAATTTATTATCAGAAAAGTTAGCACCTTTCAGTAATGACTTTCTATGAGTCCTTCAAGTGCCAGTTATGCTTATTGGGTGGAAGTAAATTTGAAGTTTACCTGAGTTTGGGGACTGGCAGTTACAAGGCAGCTTTGCACCTTGCTGAAGATCAGGGGCAAGATTTGAGTTACAATGGGAAGTAAATAGTTCTGGGCACAAAGCACCTTGCTGGGGAGCTGTGTTGCTCTCTGGCGACTGCTGCCCCACATTGCGACAGTTTTGGATAGTTTTTTGTTGTTTTTCTTCATCATGGCTACTGAAAAGAGCTTATCCCTTGTCTTTTAAGAGCAGATTAGGTAATTATTAGTATTTTAACAACTAAAACAACACATAGGTGGCAGAGACTCGCTGGCCTCACAGATTTAGTTTTAGTGCTCCCTCCCCCAGAGGGAAATGCCTCTGCTGGTCTCCAGCTCAGCAAGAGCTTTCTTGATGGTCTCGTTCTCAGCGAAGAGCAAAAGCCTTGGCTTTGTCCCCACGGATGGGCACAGAGAGGCAGAAATGCCCTTGCAGCTGACAGTGCTTTTTCAAGCCTGAACAGGAGAGCAATGAAAATAGACTTATTTTGGCAGCCTAATGCAGCTTATGAATAAACCATCAGACATGGAACTTCATTAACTGTAGAATTTAGCACCAGTCATACTTAAAAGTTAATTTGTAAACAATCAGCATATGTTAAAGCTATCAGAGTCAAGACTTACAGCAGCTCTGTAAAATGGAAAAAAAAGCCCCCAAAACTTCCCGATTCCTCAGTTCAGCAAACAAGTACCAGCTACTTTGATCTCCCAAGGCCACGTGGCAAATTGCAGGTGCACCAGGAAGAGAACCAGATGCTTTAGGGCTGTCCTTCAGCCACAAAGCAAGTATCTTTTTTCTTGGAATACAATGATGTTATTTTTAAAAATAATAATCTGGAGACCAGGTTATCAGCACCTGTTGCCCTAAGAATGAAGACATGGAAGGACTTTCAGCTGGGCTCTGAAAGGGACTAGATCTTTGGAGAGATTGGTCTTTCTAGTTGGTGGCACCGTGAGAGCGGAGTCCAAGCCTGACAGCTGTCCTCTCTGAGCAGAGCTCTGGACTTCACTGGTCCCAAATTTTGGAAGACAGTATGGAGAGCTGCCCAGAGCTGCTTGAGTGGCCAGCAAAGGATGGCTGAGTCCCTGTCTTGGTGCTTTCCTTCAGCACTGAAGATTTCAGCAAACTCTGGCTATGCCAAGGGCATTTAGAGGGACACTTAAACACCTAAAGAATTAAAGCACACTGGCGAGGTGGCAACAGAGGGGGAGGACAGAGGTCTTGTTGCTTCCTAGCCAGTTAGATGATTATGGTTTTTTTTCTCTTTCCCACCCTCCCCATACTAAGAAGCTTTAAAATCTAATTTTCTTGATATTACACTTGCTGCTCAGAACACCAAAAAAGGACTTAATTTTTAAATATTGTAAAGACCCTGTACGGTGGAGCATTGCTGTCCTGTAAAGTGTTTGGGTAAAAGTTTTAAAATGTCAAATGGGCATATTATCATTAGTTTGGGAAACTGCTGGTCTTTAAAAAGATAATGCAGCCAGGGTTTTATTTACTAGTTTTGATAGTAAGTGGTTTACAGTAAAGAGTCAATCATCCAAAGCTTGGTAAAAAAGATGCTTAGAAATTGCTATTACAATGTTTATGGGTCTGTTGAGGGGAAATAGCTGTAACCAGCTCGTTTATTTTCTTTGACCAGGTCACATGTTGCTGGATGGCAAATTAATTTCATGCAACTCACAGACACAAGTTTAACACCAAACTTCTTTAGCAGCTAATCCAAGAAAAGCAAAGAAAAAAAAGTAAAGTTCTTGTTGCAACACATTCAAAAAATTAGCAGAAGGTGATCTGGTAGGCTCAGTCCTACAGATTCTTGTAGGAAAAATTGCCTCATGAAAGTCAGTTGTTCCACTTACATGACCAAGGACTACTCACATGTGCAAAGGTTTCCAAAAATCAGCTACAGGGCTTCTTTCTTTCCATTGGAACAAGCCATGCAATCCCTGCCTGCCTCAGCCTCATACCATAAAGAAATGAGCTCCTGGGTGGTTTTTTAGCTCTGTAATTCATCCCAGAGAAACATAAGGTGAGAGAAGAATGCAAGGGAAGCAGGTTGTTTATTCCTTCTACATCTAACTGCAAAGCTGGTAAGTGATAAATTGATTGCAAAGTGCTGGAAACGTGTAATGGACAAAACATAACCCAGGCTCTCCAAGTTTGGTGATATCGCCTCTAAATTAAATGAATGATTAAAAAAGACAATTCAATCAGTGAGCAGAGAAAGTTGCAAAAATTAAATGCAGTTTAATGGTAAAACATTTCCATTTTTGAGGCACTATGTTAAATTACGCAGCCATACATCAAACTAACTTTCAAGTCAAAGTGACCTTTGGTTAAGGTATATTGAAATAATCTTAGTTTATAAAATATCTTTTAGAGGGGGGTAAAAAACCCCACATGACAGACATAGATTTTGTTATTTCAGATACTCATCTTATTAAATTAAAAAATACAGCCTTGCAAGTGTTCATTAGCAGCAAAAGAAGCACAGGGATACATACAATTAGTATGATTACACTGAAGTGTTAAATTACCTGAGCCGGAACTGCAATAGTAGATTTCTTTTAGAAAAAGGATGGTCAAGTAGACATAGGCTGTAAGATTACCTTTAAAATGTTTTACTGTAGACCTAAAATAGCTACCCAGCTTAAAAAAAAAAGAGAGACAGAGAAGGGGAGGGGGGAAAAAAGAGAGAGAGAACATAATTTCAAAACCCTTAGCTTATTTTTAATTTATAGTCCTTGGAAAAAAAATAAGTGGATAGCCCAATCATTTATATGCCTGGGCAAAAGCAATACATCTATATAAAAGTACAGTGATATATTTCTGTTGCTAGTTTAATGTGCTGCTCTGTGCCCTGCGTGTTCTGATTCATTGGAGAGCAGCAATCATGTCGACAGGAGCTGTTCTTCAGTTCCCATCAGCGACAACTAAAGGCCAATTCAAGGTTGTGGTGGGGTCATGAATCTAACATAGTCACTGATAGAACAATTTCCCTTCCGCATGACACCGTCGGTGGGACACAGAGGGAATATATGGCAAGGACTGCTGCAGGTATATCTTGTCATTCCCATCCCTCCTCTTCCCCCCTGACTTTTCCTTTTTTAATTTTTTGCAATGGTCTGTGCTGTTAACAAGGAGCCTCTGGGGAATACAGAATCTGTCAGTGGAAAATAAGAAGAAGGGAAACTTAAGAAATGTGCATCTTCCTGCCCTCTGCGCAGGGCAGCTCAGTAACATCAGCTCAGTTTGAAAGCTGGATCCACCCCAAGACGGTATGAACTGTGTATCTCTGGCAGACATATAAATGGGAAAGATACTGGGCCAAACTCCACAGGGATTTCACCTCTGGTACAGCACCCTTAAATAAGGAGGCATTTTTATCTGGATGTAACCCCACCTGAGTTGCTATCCTTCTGTGGTATGAAAATCAGACCTGAATTTTTCCTGACACTGTTGTTATTTTCACACACTGAAGCCCATAAACGATCCTTCCAGAGGACTTGGCACAAATTTGAAAAAGTTGTAAAAAAACCCAGCCAACTCCCGCTATTGTTTCTGCCATACACGTCCCGGGCAGAGGAGATTTTGAACCAAATGAGTAATATTTCATTTTTGTGCCATTATTAGTCATCACAAGACCATACAGTTAACATGACACGGCTTAGCGCTGCAAACGTTAACCACCGGGCACAGGACTGACATTGAGGAGCAACTGCATTGCAGCTGACAGAAACACCTAATGCAGTAAACATTACACTTTGAAAAATTAATTCCAGTATTTGAGATCTGCAGACTGTACTGTTTTCTGCCTTCCCTATTAGAACCAGCAGACCTGTAAAATGTGGATTTGCAGACTTTGTTAGAAAGAGGCCATGAAGTAGTACAGTTTGTTTGCAATTAAAGTTTAAATGATGCTAGAAAGAGCTGCAGACTACTGGTTCAAAATCTAAAACTATCAGCTACAGCACAGCTATAGTTGGTGTTCTATATTTCCCATGTCTAGAAAGCCAAAAGCATGGGTTATATTGTATTTGCAGTGAATAAATGTAAATCCAGGCTTTTCTTAAAAGCAAATTTTCCTCTCTGATGTATCATGATCATTCACTCCTGGAGCAAGGCCAATGCTTGGTGCTTTCTGAAAAGGCTGTTAGTGAACTTGACCCCGATGAGGCTCAAGTCCCCCTTCAACGCACTGAGCACAGAAGGACTGAAGAACAACAGCCATTCCTATTGGCATGGATGCTGTTCGACAGGGGTACGGGGAGTTCAGGCAGCCCGCAGGGTTGAGCCTGTTCACCAGTTCAGCCTCTCCCTTCTAAAACCAAGTGCAGCTCAGGAAAGACCGGGAAAAGTGACCTTTGGCTGCACCAGAAAGCAGGGGGAGCCCAAGAGAAGCTCTGCTCTCCTGGGGGTTCTACCCATCTTTCTAGTAAACAGCTTACAAATGAAATTTTGGCCTCACTTTAAAATGAGGGGGTTTCCTGCTTGTTTTAGGTAGCCCTCAGCCTCCATTTACCTTTAACTCCAAGATGGTTTCAATGATAGTTTATGGAAACACAAACACAACCCATTTTAGGTATCTAAACAAAGTTTATGTCCTCTGCTCCTCTGTACTGCTATGGCCGTTAGGAATTTTCAGAGCATTGGCATTTCACAGATAATTGTTAGGAAACTTAAATGCACCTTGGCTTGCATGTTGGTGTCCGGATCCTTAGCACAAGGAGCATGCCGGGTTTCATGTAAGTAGTGTGATGGAGTCAGCACAGCCTCAAGCCCCACTGAGACCTCAGTACGTTAAATAATGGCACAGCGTATTCAGATGGTGTTTTGGTGGCCTCCCCAGAGTCAACACATGGGCTTGCAACCATGTCCCTTGCATGATTAGCATTGGGACTAGGAACCCAGTGGAGGCTGCAATGAGGACCTTGCTCTGAGCATTCTTAAATAGGTAGGCAAAGGCATGGAGGGAGGTCACCGGCTCTTTTGTAATGGCTGGTTTCATTGGCACCACTCGTACATCTGCTCACACACACGGCTTTTAAACCACAGACGGTAAAGGAGAGAAGTTGTCCCTTTTTCAGTGTTGCCACTGATTCTTCAACAGTACATAGACCAGCTTTACCTGGATTTGGATGGATCTGTGAAGCTCAAGACAGCCTTCTCTGTCCCAGATGTGGTCCTTCTCAGGCTGAGACACATTGGCAAAGCAAAGCCTGAAAAGCGATAGTGGGTCTGTGTGTATGCTGGGGTATAAACACAAGGCTTCAGAGCCCAGAGCTGTCCCACAGATACCAGCTGCGAACGCTACAACCACAGTGTTTCTGGGAAACATTGAAACCAAATTAACAAGAAGCTCTAATCTAAAAATATAGCTGTAATTTACAATTCCCTTTTAATAGAATTTTATTCCTGCACTTGTGATTGAAGATATTTATAGATAGTGTAAAAAAAAAGGACTAGGAATTTATATTTATGAATAATAAGGAAGAGCTGTAAATGGAAAGAAGAGAGGTTGTGCAATGTTCCTGCTGAAATGCAGGCTTCCCCATCAATGTCCTATCAAGGATGTTAACTCTTACCCACTAGCTATTGACTCTGGCTCAGGCTCTGCCAGCTGTATGCAGCTGTGTTTAAGCATGTGATGGATTTTTTACTTTTGTTTATACTGTTGTAGTTGCTTCTAATCAAACTGGCTGCAGATAAAACCACAGCATGCATTTGAACTCGAAGGTGAAAAGCACACATCTTTATTCTCTTATTGACTACCTTCTGTGTGTGGGTGGGCATCTGTCACACCATGAGTGAAGAAAATGCAGGGTCTAAACCCTCCTGGCCTCATGTGGGAGACCTACACTCAGTTTATAGTCTTTCATTGGGCAGAATATTTTGCCAAATTGATTTCACTTGCATTAAAAATTCTTCTTTGGAAATGAAAGTCTTGGATCTATCTCATTTTTTTAGATCTGAGCTGGCAACTGAGTTACTATTAAAATGACTTACACGGGTAAATTACATTTCCTATGTTACAAATAACTGGAACAAAGAGAATGTACCAACATTAATAATTTACCTTATAGGCTTAACTCCTTTTTATTTTTTTCAAACTTCCACAAGCAGATTGCACTTCCTCCAATGTATTTATTATTCAAATTCAGGCCACAATTTAAAAGAAAATGTTTACCTCCCAGATAGCTTGAATTTTGCTTCCATTTTTACTAATCAGTATTTGCAACATAGTGTTAGTCACAAATGTCTAATGATGTCATATCATTTCTGGTCTTCAGCTAAATCAAAATGTGATTCTTCTGGGAAAAAATAATGCCCATGTGTCTATAAAAATCAGATTTCTACTAATAGTCTTCTCTATGTCTGGATTTCATCTACATTCACTCACACTAACAACTCAACTGCTCAGTTGTTTAGCAAATGATGATTAAAACAGGCAAAGTAGTTTTATTTCCTTGCTTGTCTGCAAAGAGAGGAAAAATATTTTCTTTCCTTTAGCAATCTTTAAACTGTTCTGCTCTACAGTTCTTCCCCTTCCCCCTGGTTCTGCAGGTACCATTAACAAATAAAAGGCTACTGACAATAGGTGCCTTTTAGCTGGCTTTTATGGACTTCTTAGAAGCAGCCTTTGCAATTCTGCAGATCCCTGGGCCACAATTAGAAAACACTACAAAACCAAAAAAACCTCAGATGTCAGAAGCAGAACAGTGAATCTTCTTTCATTCTTCCTCCAGTTCTTGTTTTGTTTTAATTTTTCATACCTAGGACAATTTTTCACCTTTTTTAGTTATTTTTATTGTTAATTTCTAGGCATATTCCTAATTTACTGGTGTTACCAAGACATGAAACCTGCATATAGACGCTGAAAAGGCACCAAACACACCTTTTCAACTTCTCCCTATCTGATTTTCAGCTAAACATCCAGGTGCTCCTCACACCCTCTGCAATCTCCACTACTGTGGTAGAGAATGCTCTGGGGAGACCTTACAGAGGCCTTCCAGTACCTGAAGGGGGCCTACAAGAAAGCTGGGAAGGGACTTTTTACAAGGGTAGATAGTGATAGGATGAGGGGGAATGGCTTTCAATTGGAAAGCGGGAAGATTTAGACTAGACATTAGGAAGACAGTCTTCACAGTAACAGTGATGAGACACTGGCACAGGCCGCCCAGCGAAGCTGGGGCTGCCCCCTCCCTGGAAGTGTTGGAGGCCGAGCTGGATGGGGCCTTGAGCAGCCTGGTCTGGAGGGAGGTGTCCCTGCCCATGGCAGGGGGGTTGGAACTGGATGATCTTTAAGCTCCCTTCCAATCCAAAACATTCTATGATTCTATGCAACCTCTTTGCATAACAACTGGAAAGGCAGCATCCCACCAGCCCTAAGTCCTTACCATGTATCCCTAACCCATGCAGAAGACCAAATTTGATCAGGTATCATCCTCTTGTGTGAACAGCTCAAGTTACTTTGTCAAGCCCAGTGTGCTGTGTGGTTCCTGTGAGATGAGCCACCCAGGCAGCTCTTGATTACTGTCCTGACTTATCTGTACCTTCAAATGGGAATATAAGTAAATATATGAAGAAGAAAAATTCTGTCCTACGAGATGGCATTACTAAAGCACACCTAGGAGAGGTTTTCTCTGCTGCTCCCATATAACAATAGTGTAACTTTCAGCTGTCTGCTACAGCGATGACTGAACGTGATTGTGTATGAAACCTCCAGACTGCTCTGTTAGACACCGTGAGGATTAAACATGCATGGAACTCGGGCAGTTGTTCCAGCACAAGCACTGCAAGTCCTACAATGGGAAGTGCAGTGCTACTAAAAAGCGAATTAACAAAGCGAAGATGCAATACCAGGTGACAGCTGTATGTGAACTGCAGATCTTCCATTGCTAAAGCATAAATGTTTGCCCTTTGTAAGAGTGAGGTAGGACTGTGCAGCCTTGCTTAGCTGCCCTGTCAATAGGGTTTGTCTACAGCAGACACTGGCTACCCTGGCCACCACAGGCTTATTGTAGATAACCCCAAGGTCTATCCAAAGTTCAGTTGGGAATTTACAGCAGCTGCTGGGTCATAAAGCATATTTGTGATGCAACCATGCAAGAAAACTTCATTCCATGGAGGATTTCTGCCAGCCTGCTCTTTGATGCCACTAAGTGAATGTAAAGATTTTAACATCAGTTTGCATGTGTGCAGCTCTGAGAAATGAGGAAAGGCTTTTCCAAAGCAGAGCTGAGTTGCAGCAGGAGCCACGCTGCTGTCAAGAGGGATGTGCAAAGGCAGGGTCTGCAGTGGCAGGTCAGCTCTCTGAGGGCAGGAATCTCTTCTTCTACATCTATTCTGCCTTCTAAATGGCAGTGCACTCTCTGCATTTTTGGAGGAGACAGAATAGATTTCGAAAGTGGCTGCTTATCGATTTATAGTCTTTATGCCGGACATAGCTTTTTATTAAAGAAAGCAGATACTCAATAGTGTTAACTAGTAATGGGAATTGGCTTTTCACTAATTGCACAGAACCTGGCATTAATACACTTTAATAGAAAATAGGCCAAGGCACTCCAGATCAATCCAAAAGTTTTTCCTGACTATGCTAAAGACAAAGGACTTCAATAACAACAACATGGCTAAATAAGACATTTTTTAAATTTATTTATTGTTCCTCCAATTATCAAGATAAGGACGTATCTCCAGGGAACTAGGGAAATGCTTTAACTCAGCTGCATTTCCACTATTTGTTTGCTCCATAGGGATCATTATTTCCCAGTGTGGTATTCTGCCCCATTCACCTAGTTTGTACATGGAGGAACTTTTTGCTTGCCTCAGGTACATTGGGATGCAGGCAGAATAAATATTCTGGAAGTAAGGCTGACATCAGAATTAAACCAACTTATTATTTTTAAAATATTGTAAATATTTGTAATGTTAACATTTAAAGCAAGTAAAAAAATAATAAATTAAATTATTATTATTAATTAATGACATTAAATTATTATCTTGGTTTAAATGTTATGAAACAAACTCCCTCTGTGTTCAGCTTTACCTTCTGTCTTCTTATTAGAGGGGCAAGAGGGCCATTAACAGCTGTTCCCTGCTGAGCACCCTCTCCCTCCCCAGCCTTTACCTCCAGCCAGCCCCCTCACCAATACTCCTTCACTTGAAAAATGGTTGGTGATTGTTAAAAACCTCTCAAGGTTATCCCAGACGTGTAGCTCCTCGGGGCTCAGCAGATAGTTGCTGAGAAGATACCATGAGTCTGTGGGGTCCAGCAAAGAAAAGACAGTGTACTCACAAACTTTTTCATCCAAGAGTTGTCACTAATTTTGAACACTTAATAAAATCAGTCTTGCTCCCATTATGCAGTTTACGTTTAGTTTGCAGTGTCTGTCAGCCACTGCCATAAAAACATTGAAGACAGACAAAATCCAGGACGAGACTCAGTCACTGTCCCACTGAAACTCTTGTAGAAAATGAGAATATATGCTCTCACAGCAAACAGCGGTTCCAAGTGGAGCAAATTGGAGTCTCAGCCCCTTTTAGGCACTATTACCAGTCAAATAAAGCAGCTAATAATAAAGGATTGCTGTTTTATTTCATGCACTTAGATAAAACAGATTGGCAAAACCTTACTAATGGTTTGTGACACTCAGACATTATACCAGCTGGCTCCTAGGGACAGGCTCTTGTAAAAAGACATTTGTCTTTTTTTTTCTTCATCAGCTTCAAATTTTCAAAAGGTAGAAGTTCATGGTTCTACCTGAATAAAGTTTGAAGCACCCTCACCTTTATAACTACCTCTCCCACAGCTGTGGGCTGCTTTTAGATCTCACTTCAGTCTCCTCTGAACCTGACTGGAAAAAGCTCCCCCTCTTACCCCCATCACTCCTCATGGTGCTCCAGGCACCAGCAGTGACATGGGGACTGACAAAGGGCAACGCTAATTAATGCTTCATGCTTCTTAAGGATGTATGCTCGTGTCATGAGAAAATCATTTTTAGCTCCATGTAGGTCGCACAGTTTGAGTTCTTGTCACCAGCCTCCCATCGAATAGACTCCAAGATGATCTGGGGTACAGCAACATTGTATTTCTCCCCATGGAGGCAAACGCAGCTCTGAAAAATGAATCCCAAACTTATGAAAATTTGTGTCTCACCGCTACAGAGTTCAACTGCAGAGGGAAACTCTCTCCACAAAGGAGGCGATACTCCAAAATCACTCTCTAGGCTATTCCCAAAGACTATGGCCCTGTGACTCCTGGAGAGCACAGCAGGAGCAGACCCAGGCTGTGATGAGCTGCGGTGCTTGGGCACAGGAGGACGTGGGAAGGAAGGAGGTCCCCTCTGGAAGGGCTTCGGGCTGAGCATGTAGATTTGCCATCTGAAAAGACAGAGAACGTGGTTTTCAGGCAGCTCAAAGGTCCTTCTTGGCATAGAGTACAAAGGTACACGGTTTAGCTCAGTTCTAGTCCAGGTCACTGGAATGACAACCCAGAGCTAGGCTGCCAGCATCAGTTTGTTTGGATTGCTGCAGGGCTGCGGTGGAGAGCAGGACTCAGCTATAGCAGCAGGAGATTGCTGCACCTCGCCAGTGGGCTGAACTTCCACGCCAGGACAGAAGGCTCTGCCTCCCCTCGTCTTCGTTCCTGTAGCTAAACATGCCTAATAACTACCCAAAAAAGCCTTCAGAACTCTGTAATTATCTTTCTTCCTTCTGTATTCCATTGTTCATAGTTTATCAAAGAAATGAGAAATCAAACTGCCTGTAAAACACCACTACTATGTTGTTAATATCCTATCCTGAACTGAATTTATACCATTATTAATCAGTGATAAAGCCACCTATACTTGTCCTCTTTTTCTAATATGGTAATTTGTATACAAAGAGCTATTCTAGTCTTAGTGCTAGACCTTTAGTTGCTTCTGGATATCTGCAGATGTGCAGAGTAACTTGCCTTGCAGGAATGTTTTATTTAGTAAGACAGGACTTAGAAGTGAAGGGGTAACAATTTCTGATCATAACCTTGACTTTGCACTTCAAGTAATTATACTTTAATTGCATTACCCTATTCGAAATAGAGTTGTAATTGGAAAAAAACAATTTGACATTCCCTGATGTGTACTCTGACATTCATTATTTGCTTTTTATTCAAATATAAATGTTCTCTATAATACTATCAAAGACAGAAGAAAAAATAAAGCAAAATTGAAATGTCACTAGCAATTTCTGACATGTGAGAAGCATCATCAACTAGTGCTGGATGGTAGGCAAGGGTTTCCAATTCACTTAAAAAACAAAAATTGTGAAATGAGTGGAATCAGACTAAAGGAAAGATGTAAAGGGGGGGAAAGAACTACAGCTCTCTTCCTCCAGGAACAATCTCTGTTGCACATGGTAGTATCAAAATAGCAAGGCAGCTACCAGCTGTAACTGAGTGATGAATGGGCCTTTTGGATTATATCGAAGCCGAAGATGCAGAAGGATCATTTTCAACCTTCCAGTTAACTACTGAACAATTGTTAAGGCCAACAGAAGTCAATGAAATGCAGGTCCCCTTTACTCATACCCTATAGGACAGAACATCCACTCAGGTAGAAAAGTGGGTTTCCATCTTCCTTTTCAACTGCTCTTGGAGAGGTTCAAACAAATCCACTCTGATCGGTGGTAACTTACACTGTATCATTTGTACCTTTCCTGAGAGGGAAGCTCCAAATAGTTTGGCTGGAGCAACTGCATATACAGTCCTACAAGCACTCACATAGACACACATGGCTTTACAGAGATTTGGAAGAACTAAAAATGACCTGAATAGGGTTCAGGGTCTGAACCAGCCCTACATGGTTTGGGGCATTATGCCCTAAAATTAAATTTAATTACTAAAAAGAATTTAAAATTACATATATTATGGGTAGAATAGTGCATTTGGTTCTGCCATTTTAGGGGAAAAATATTACATAAAAATAAGGAATCAGCATATGCTCAGACAGTATGTGAGGAAAACCGTGGCTCAGCATGTTACCCCAGTTTGGGATGGAAGTGTCTGGTTGGGATGGGGATGTGTGCGTGTAGAGCTGGCTCCTGCAGCTTGTTCACACTGGAGAAGGAGAAACTGCAGATGCCTTTTGCAGAGATTCCTATGATGGATGACTTTTGTCAGTGGTCCTGCATTCTCATTTGCTCCAAACAAGATCTAGTCCCATCTTTTACTTCAAAGAGTCAGCAGTTCACAGGCAACAAATTAACACAGGGGAGTCGTAAAGTAAAGGCAGTTGGCACAGACTGGGCTGCATAAATTGCACCTTTCTCTTTTTTTGATAAAAGCAAAACCAAACCAAAAACACAACAGTAGGAAAAAAACATTTTCTTGAGAAAAATAAAATTCTGGGTTTGCCTAGAGATATAAACAACTTTAATTAGTGTAAGTTAATTACTCTGTGCTTTCTGCACAGCTAATTTATTATGACCACACAGAACAAAAACATTTGAAAGTCATCTATGCTTCTTCTCCATGTTAGGCTGCCTTGTCCCCATCTCCAAGCACCACTGTGAACTCCAATAGGAAGTCCAAATTTAAGTCCAGATACAGACATTTGGCACTGAATGTGTCATAGGGACTTCAGGTTTCTCTGGATCTGGTCTTTAGGGAACAATCCTGCAAAGGTTATCCAAATGTTTTACTTTGGGGTGCCAACAACAGAAGGTGATTTTATTTATATGTATACCGATGGTTGCTCCATGGCTGCCTTCCACAGTGGCTTGTTAAGATTGTAAGATCCCGCACACAATCTCTTCTCCTGTGTCAGTACAAAATCACACACAACAATAACGTGTCTTGGTTCAAATAGTCCCTTCAGCTTCAGCATTTTATCATGGCACATTTGACTTGTGCAGAACCCATCTATTTGCTTGGCCTGCTTACCCACCTAAGCTCACAGGACGGTTAGTATGAGCTCACTACTGAGACAGAAGGGTTTGCTACTGCCAGTGAAATACATAGACACAGAGGCCTGACAGAACAGTGTAGCCAAGATTTGGGGCTTCCTCAGCGATAATCTGAGGAGCTTGTACAATTTAAGCAGTCTATCTGGAGGTTAGGGATACTGCAGAAGCATATTTAATGGAGTAACAATTCTGACTTTCTCCTTTCTTAGAGATTGAGCTTAAACTCCCAGGAAACAGCACAAAGCTAATAACTGAAAAATCAGGTGTCTAATCACCCTAATTAACAACAACTATTAAGAGAGCTCATTGTCAGGAGAAAGGTTTTAGCAACATTGAAGTCAGCTGCAGGATCGTGCCCATCTGATTGGAAACTGCCAGGGCAGTCACTTGCCTGAGCATTACCGGGTTATAAAACAGAAAGAAAGTAGCAGCTTGGAGGTTTGTTGGTGGGGATTTTTAATGTTTATTTTGAAATATTTTGCTTTACAAGTTTGCAATGGAAAATTAAGTGAAGAGAAAACTCATTCTCCTGAATACATCTGGTTTATCAGGTACTCCTATGAAGGATAAACTAGAACAAGAAATGCTGAATTGAGCAATCTTATTTTGCTACTGAAAGTCAGTAAAATCTAATTTTCTACCTTTAAGCAAAGTAATTGTGTTAATGGAATAGCTCTGTAGTCTTTATATATATACCAGATTATGAAGCTTGTTTCTTCTTTGTCTCAGATGGGCTCTGGCGAACATAACTTTGATCCTTGGTTCTAGCTTCTTAGATGATTTAAGAGGCCTTAAGGACTGTGAATTGAGTAGGATTTTGGTGATTTTTACCAGAGAAGTTTTTAAGCTCTGATGATTCTGGTAAGTGGCTCACTTGGGATGCTTAGCTGATGCTTGCTGAGACTATTTTGCTCTTTTCTTTATATGGAAATTCATGTTGTCTGCCTTATGGTATTAACTCAATAGCAATTTAAAGTAGGCAGAGTAATCAATTAAAATGTAAGATCAAATGGAAGAATAACATGGAGAAAATCAGAAGATGACCAAAGAGAATTGTTTTGACTCCTGGTTTCAGCCTGAGGCTCTGCATGTGCACTAGATCCCTGCTTCTTCTTAGGAGGATATGGTAGATAGTGCTGTCACCTGTGGGTGAGATGGAGAATGGAGCTTGTTGCACTCCAGTTGTTAGTATTTTGCTAACTAGAGCCTAGAAGGGCAAGTCACTTAGTGTGATAAACAGATTTGATTTGCTGGTGGGTCTGTGTGAAGGGCTGCCAAAGGAAGCTGGGATAAGATGAGAAGAATTAGGGCAGTTTTATCTTTGCTCAATAGTAGGAGACCCAGGGAAACTTTTCCCATCTCCAGCTGCCCTTTGTCTTTCTCCATCCTGACCTACTACAGCTTATGCTAGGCTTCTTCTGGTTGCCATTGTAGCTATTCTGGTAAAATACTGCCAGAGTGTTTTATCTGTTTTTCTGGGAAATGGGACACGTGTGTTTCTTTGGGTGTGTACTGCACACTGGCAGTAGAAACAGTGCAATGTCAGAGGCTCTCCTATTTTGCTAACGAGTGCAGGACTCCACTGTGAGTGGCTTTCTCCGCTACTTAATACTGAATTTCTAAGGGAATGCTCAGGTAGAAGCTTTAAACCAAGATTTCACAGTGAACCCTGTAAATCGTACATGTGTCTGTAAAAAAACTGTGTTGATCTTTAATTAAACAACTAACAATCAGCAAGGTATTTGAGGGGCTGGGTGAGAAGCTTTAATACAGATTAAAAAGAAAATAAATGTGTCGTGTTTTTAAGAGAGAATTTATACTTGAGTCCACTTATTTTAACCTCACAGATGTGGGTAATGTATCTCTTGTCTTGCACTCGATTCCTGAATCTGTCCAATAACGAAATCCCCTCTGCTCAGACATCTTGGGATGCATCTCTAAGAGGTGCATCAGGAGAGGTGCACGGTGAGCTTTGCAGAAAGCTGATGCCCTCTGCTGGGTATAAAAAGTTTAACATGTAAAGCCTGCATTACAGAGCACGATTGTGTTTTGAACAAAACCCCTTCAGAGACTGAACTGGGCAGTTTAATGACACATGTTCCACACCTCTGTACAATACTGTCTAATATGTGCTTGGATGAGAACTGCTAATTTGAAATATGAGTGGTTATGCCTTTCACATTGTTAAATATTACATGCAACTTGTAAGTAAAGATCTTTAAATACAAATATGATCCTTTCAATAAACTGCTCCCCTACTATTATTAGGCTTTGAAAGCATGTATAACTTAGTTGGAGAGAGCTGTTTAGCCAGTTTAACTAGTTGTCATTACTATGATATTGGCTGGTTAGAAGTCATGGTGTATGTATAAAGGCAAATACAACTTTAAGAATATTTGCTGAAGAATTACTGGGCGAAATTGTCTGGATGAGGAGGGACAAGTTATTGTGTGTCTCTACAGCCTATATTCCACCAAGAAACCAGTTGCAAAATGCTGCAAATCTGCATTTATTACGACAGAAATAAGACCAAAAGTGTGACTCTCATTTTAGAGAAAAACAAAGTAGTTGAAACTGCAAATTGTATGTTTATGCTTTTCCATGACAGCAGGTGAACTGGAAGGCTTTAATACTGATTCCAGCAAGCTGTAGCTGTTTCTGTCAGATAACAAATGACAGATGTCCACCTGAACACTTAACCTCTGTGTAGTTATGCCACTACAGCATTTCAGTGGGCACTTGCCTATTGGCCAATTCTGGTTAATATGCTAACACCTATACAAAAAAGGCTGAAAAGAACATCAAACCAGGCCTAAAATCAGAAAAAAAATTAGTTACCTTAACTCAGTTTTGTTTTTCCTTTGGAGGCTTTTATTCTGACTTCTGGATTTAGAACGTCATGCTGTTTGTATAGGTTTGTCCACTTTCTGTTGTTTCTGATGTCTTGAATGGTTAGGAAAGAGATTCAAAAGTTGAGTCTCCTCATCTTAGTTTAAGAGTTATGAGATTAATTGATTAAAAGAAAACCAAATTCATGCTGTGCCAAAGGACAGTTACAATGTATCTCCCAAAGATAAATGCCTTCAGTAGCATAGATAGTGAAAATGTTAAGATAACACCTTCTCTGAGTTAATTACTTGATTGTACTATAGTGTTAGTTGAGCATTTACACTCATTTGAGTGTTTTTAACAGAAGGCATCCCAGGGCATGTTTCATCAGTTTGAAACTTTCAGCTTCACTAGGGGGGATAAAAATGCACACATTCTGTCTCAGATATGACCCAACTTCTGTGGTAACTCTCACAAGATCCACAGAAGAACTCTACCTGGTTTTAAATGATGTTAAATTTAACCACGTTCTAAACTTAATGTGAATCTTGCTCTTGAAAGAAACCAAAAAAATACTTAGCACTATACTTAACAGATCACAACTCTTGAGCTTCTGTTGAACAAACTCAAATTGATCCATGGTATATGCATTATTCATAAAACCAGAATCTTTTATTGTAATTTACTTCTGTCTTTTTAATATGTAAACTTTGTTTAGGCATTTATTTTTGCTATTAATATCACAAGACAAGTTTTAGCATGGTAACTGGGGTATATATGCAGTTGGATTTTCTCCAATACATGCAGAATTTAAAGTGGTTATTATACCTGGTTTATGAACTTTGGCTTTTATCGAAAGTAGTTGTTTCCTTTGGCTATATTAAAACAACATACTATTTAATAGACTTAGTTGTAGAGTAATTTTGAAAGATGTGGAACTACATATGCTATTGGGAAAAATATGAAATCACTTTCAGATTATAAAAATAGCTTGTCTATTTGTTGGTGGGATAAGTTTGTGCAGTGATTATAAAAACATACAGGAAAAATCAGAAATGCGTAGCTGTAAGCATTTTAAATCTAGCAAGATGGTTAAATTTGACTTGTAACAAAGTCTTTTAACAGAAAAACACAGATGGACATAGAAGTGTCTAAAAATATATTATTGAACTTAGTAACACACTACAACTTAGGCATGTTAAGGAAATAGAGCTAAATAGAAATGGCCTCAATATACGAGCAAGACGTGAACAACTAACACCAAAAAGTTCTGTTTTACTGGAAAAAACCCTTAAGTCTCCTCTAACGTCTACAGCAATCAACAGTACACAGTATGTAGAGCAGGTTTATAGTTAAGCAGCAGCCATATGTAATATTTTAGGAATCAACTTGAGTGACTTATTTGGTACTCATTGCTAGTGAATCTCTAAAATAAGAGACTGAATATGCTTTTCAGAGACTTAGCAGAGATGAAGAAATAGTTTTAATAATGGGATACTCTAGGCAATTCACTTCAGTGAAACGCTTTAAGTTACTGAATCCAAAGTCTAACTGTGGACCTCCAGCGATAAGTTATATTCACCAAACAGTTGGAAGCCTGTTAAGTTTATTAACAATAGGTAATGTTGACTCTGGTCTAATTTAAAAAATAATAAATACATAAAAAATTACAAGATCAGACCAGTTTTTTCAATCTCACTTTCGTGGAGGTATCTATCTCTATGTTCATCTAATTAAGAAGGTTGCTTAAGAGATGAAACTGCTCCAAACATGGATTGAACACACAAGGTTAATACCTGTGTCAGGATAAGTAAGCTCTGTAGTATTAAATGCCATTTGCATGTAAAGGAAGCCATGGCGATCACTCATCTTTGATGTTCCTGTCTGGAAAGAGTGTGAAGAGTGTGGTGCTCTCCCTAAATAAACTCACATGATGGTTCTTGTGATAAAGGTGGCTGGAATCGAAGGCCAACAAGAGAGACATCCACTGGAAGAACAGCCAAAGCTCTGACCAAAAAAAGAACATCTGTTTATTTTTGTAGCAGATTTAATAATAATGTAGTATAAGTCGATGTTTATACTAGACCAGGACCAGCAGATGTCAGTACAACTCAAAGCACAGCTTTGGACTTTAGCAATGCAACCTTCATGACGCTCTTCAGAAAAGTACTCTGAACAAATAGCAAGATTATACAACTGCATCAATTAAGTCTTCAGAAAGCAACAGTTAACAGTTCTTGAATAAACATGAGCCAATAAACATGTGGATCTTTCAAGTCTACCATAGAAGTAGGAAATTTATCCAAAACACAACAAAAGTAACAAGAAATAACACTTAATGTTACTAAGATTTCAATTATAAAATCTTGCTATATTTAAAAATTTAATGTTCTGATTATACATACAGCATCAACCAAACAATCTGAGTTCAACTGTGTGTAAGCACTTACCCTAAAACCAAGCAAAATAAAAAATAGGAGGAGGTTGCTGAAGTACCAGTACAGTCCAATTACAAACTGATAACAAATACAGCAAAATAATTTTCAACTGTGTTATACAGAACCCAACAAAACAATATAATAATAAACAATTTAAACCGTTTTTCAATGCCTTGACTGTTTAATAACACTTCAACGAGGCTTGAATTCGTAAGGATAACTCAAATTCTCATAACTTGTATGGGATTTGAACTCCTAAATGTCTTTGAACCCCTTTAAGTGAGCAGGACTGAATTTAACAGATGTAGCTGGGAGAATTAATAGAAGATAACAACATTCACTGTTAATACTGGAGAGGCTTTACTAATACTGCATGTAAATTCACTTAGAATTTTTAGTGTTTCACATAAATTAGATTCAAAACCATGAGATCCTGAACTACAGAAGGAAAAATGAGGGCTACATGGAAATGGTACCCTGTAGAAAACAGTATCTGAAATGATGGTGAGTGGCTCAGGATACATCCCATGAAAATGTAGCACTTTACACTTAAATACAGTGAAAGACTATTCACTGAGAACTTATTTGGATGATTGAGTATAAGGCAGAATGAAGTGTGAAAAGATAGTAGTATGATTAAGAACACTTTCATACTAATACTGGGAATGAATGTGAAAGTGAGCACATTAATCATGTGGATTGTTATAAATTCCAATGGTTTTCATTAAACCATTAAATGATGTATGTATGGTGTTTAATCAAAGCATGGAATATATGCTCAGAATAAACCATGTGCATATACACTAACCAAGGTGCTTATTTCTAATTACTTCTCCTCCCTCTATCTCAATTTGCTCATACACCCACTTGCGGTCACAGCGACATTCAGTTCCACACTTCTTGGAGTCACACTTGGGGCAAGCATAGAAACATCCCAGGCAATCTTCATTAAGACAATCACAGAGGTCCATTCCATTGCAAAGTAGAAGTCCCTGGCTGTCGTAGACTTTACTCTTTGCTGGTATAATTTGCCTGTATAATGAAAACCAACAATTATTTTCATGGTAAAAAATTCACCTATTTTAGAGTCAAGCTACTAATAGTTGTGGACAGAAGTTTGCTTTCTTCAGGTGTTCATTTTGACACTCCATTAGTTTAAAAGACTTATATATGTTACTGTATTTGACAAAGTTTTTCTCAGTCCTAATTGTCTCCACCATAGTGCTCTTGAAATAATTTCAAGAATAGGAAGCTTTTATTTTCTCAATAGCACACTTATTCAATCACTTATGAATACTCTTAGTTATATGGTGTAAACTTCAGATCCCCTTTCAGATGATGTGAAATGCTCCCTTAATTTACTTTTCTTTTGTAATGTGTAGCTGTAATTCAAAGCAGGTCATGTAGAATCATTTACGGTGTACAGGTCCTAATTTAAAAGTATTTTTGATGCTTTTATTGTTATCTACTTCTAACAGCTCTGTTAAACTGCAGAATCACCCCCCTCTGGCAGGGACCTCTGGAAGTCACTTTGGCCCTCTGGTCAGAGCCAGCTCAAGTCAAAATAGGTCACTTAAGGCTGCATCCACAAGAGTTCTGAATAGTTCCAATGTCAGATAATGCCACAACACTTCTTATCCAGGGTTTCAGTAAGTAGATAGAAAAGGTTTTCTTAGCATCTCATCAAAATTTCCCCCGGTTGCGAGCCAAATGGAGTAGAAGAAATAACTGGAGGGGGAAAAGTATGTGTGGTTTGTGAACAGCACATCCAGTGTCTGTTTCTGTCTTATAAAGTTTAACTTAGGGGGAAAAGTATTAATGTGATCTTTCTTGCATGTTTTAACTTGTTACACAATATTTGTTACAGTTGGAACTTCTACCACTCTCCTGTTGGAACTTCTACCACTCTCCTATTGGAACAAGACTGAGTTCGTCCAAATTTTCAGTGGAAAAAGACAAAATTCAGCTGTGTATACCTTTCCTCTATGGAAAGCGTAATTTTAAAATTAGTCATGTTGGAAGGCTGTAATTAGTTATCTAGTCTTGTCCAGCCTGGACTTTCCTTTTTTAAAATGAAGGTATGGTCCCAACATGCACATCTTCATTTACAAAGTGTAATTATTTAGTTTATTGAAAGATGAAAACGTCAATATTTACGTGTAGTCTACTTGATCTCTCTGTATTCAAATCGGGCCTATTAGCAGAATTTTAGTTCATGCATAAATCAATAGATTCACCTATGGTCTGTGTAGTATTGTCATGCCTAATCAAATACTTGTTTATATTCTAGTTGTGTGAAATATGCACCATATGCTAACAGTTTATCTTCTGTTTAATTTATCTCAGTAGTAAGAGTGAACTTTAACATCCTCAAAACCAAAAAGCAATCTATAAACACACAAATATCCACATAAAATATAGTGTTACAGGGACACTGACCATCAAGACTATTTTATTTTGAAATGAAAGTTAATGATAATCCAAATAGAGGAAATAGCTCACCTGTCTGTATTAAATGATGCATTTTTTGATTGTAGCCTTCTTTTTTCCCTCTTACTGGTCTCAGGAGTGAATTCCGTCTGTCGTCCTGGATTAGCAAACTGTAGAGACTTTAAAGCCTTAGCTGTGCGCCCCTGAACAAAGACAGAAAATTTCATTTAATTACAAATACAAAACTAAATTCATAAGAAAATGTCCAAACAAGCCAGGATATTGTAATAACTTAGGTAAATTGTTGGCCTCAACTCTAAGCACTGGCTTTCCCAGGAGAAATTAAGTCTTAAAATTTTTAAACTGGAGAACTCTATCAGCCTCAAAATACAACAATGCAAGCTTTATGGTAGCAAATTTAATCAATGCTTTAGAATTTTACCTCCTGTCAATCTCCCAATTATGCTGGTATGTAATTGAAAAATACAGTTGAGCAACAGCGCCTGGGTTGAAAGGGACAACAGCTACTAGAACGCAATTCTGCTTTGCTACAGGGCATGTATGGATGAGCTCTTGCTTTCTACTGCATGCATCTCAAACAATGCAAGCAACAACGTACAAGCTGTATTCCAAACCCAGCACTATCCTCCTACACTAGTTCATTACTGCCCCTGAACAAATGCCATGGCCTTCGCAGCTCAGACACCACAAAAGTACACTTAATTCACCTCAGTGCAGGTTTGCTTGGTAATGACCTGCTGAAGAAAGTGCATTTTATTTAAACTGAAGAGAGTAAACCAGAAGTTTATCTCAGCATCCTTAGGAGCAACCTTTGTAGCATTCAGCTTTAAGCACAAAAGCCTGTTTTTTGTAAGACTTGAGTAACAGCTTCAAATTTCAGTAGCAGTCTGGTAGGTACGTAAACTTATGAGTTGTAAGTTGCCCTAGCACACAAAATAATTTGACTTTGAAAGGCCATAGTATTTAATTAGGTAAGAAGATTTTTAAAGGTCCTCCAAGTAACAACTTAAATCCAGTAAACTCCCATGCATCTAGAACACTATACCCTTTCTTATTTCCATTAAAAAACTTAATTTCTTTATGTAAGACTTATATGAAACCCAATTCCAATAGCTTGCGCAACTTAGGAGGGGTGGGAAAACTGATCCACATACATACATCCGAATCAAGTTTTCTTCTTTGGCGATCCTCAGATTCAACGTCCACACTTCCATTTATTATCTGCATGCATTTGGGACAAAGCTTCCAACCAGGCACAAACTGTCTTCCAAACTTGGCAGTTAGAAAAGTTGCATCATCCAAGTCAATTGCACGTAAGTTTTTCTTTGACAGTTTTCTGTGTATATTAAAGGGATCACAACATGATTTTTGTAAGTCTTCAAATCTATCAATGTAAATTTTTGCATGGTGTAAGCAGATTGTATCGTTCTCTGAAAGGGTTATTCCAGTCCTCATCTGAAGCAGCAGTAGATCAGATGAAGATATATCTTCCTTAGTCTTTAAGCCAGTGAGACGAGTATAATAAATCTTATGGCATTCATTGGCAGCTTGAAGCTGAACTCCAACTGAACAAGGATCCATTTTACTTTATCAGAACAACTTATTTCATTTATTTTGCCTAAAATGATTTCTTTGACGTCTTTAGTGGCTTCTATGAAGACCACCCTAGGGAAAACATTACAATGAATCAGATTTCTGCAGCAAACCTTTATCTGTAAGCTTGACAGACTAAGTTTAAGTAATTTAAAAAACACATAAAGAAATTACAGCCTCCTAGTCTAGGTAAGACTAAAAATACAATGAATTTAATTTTGGAATTAAACCGTGAATCCTACATTCTTTTCAGTGGCACTTTTACCCCAGCTACAATAAAGATCAGGTAAAAATATTATTTAGCAGCATCACTTTCTAAAAAGCAATCTTGGAGCAAGGTACAAGGTGTATTAATTGTTCAGAGAGTAGCCTGCTCTGGTTACCAGTTTCCTGGGTGATTCTTCTTGGCACAATCCCTGCCAATTAAGACCAGTTACAAAGATGGCTCACAAGAAGAGATTGTTTATGGCTAAACCACTCACCCATCCTGCTTCCAAATAGTTTCTAGGCAAAAAAGCTGCTGAAGGTAGGCTGCACAGGCTGCCTGATGTCAGCTAGCAATTCCCAAACAGCACCTTCCTGTGTGCTCTTCCCAAGTATAACTCAACACACAGAGAATCAACTTGAGCCTTTTCAAGAAATAGCTGTGGTATACACAAAGATCAGCAGTTCTAGATGTATGCACTTATCATATGGCCTTTGCTTGCAGCTCCCTGCAACTGAGCACCAGGTCTGTTCAATGTAAATACTGGGCAGTTATTTAAAGTCAAACACAAATATAATTACCAAATACTATTCAGCTACTGCAGAGTGGTCATGCATCCATGCCAAAGTTTGTTGCAAATCCAATGCTGGCCCTAAAACACGAGAGCCTGAGCTCATATTGCACTGTTTTCTATCACAACATAAAGAAATAATTTCTACCAAAAGAAAGGAATCAATTTGTTTTCAAAGACCCTGAGGCCATTAAGTACAATGAATACAACCTACCTAGGATCTTATATGTTCACCTACACAGTACTCTGCAAAGAGGAAAAATCAGATAAGTTAAAAAGCATTGTGTATTGGGTTTGACTGGTATAGCCCTAGACTTCTTCCTAGCAGCACGTAAAGGTTCATGTTTGAGATCTGGACTGAAAACAGTGTTTATAACATGCTAATGTTTTAGTTACTATTGAACTGTGCTTACACTGTCCTTTTCTGCTCCTCAGACTACTCTGTTAGGGAGTAGGCTGAAGGTGGACCAGAAGCTGGGACAGGAGACAGTCAGGACAGCTGACCCCAACCAATATTCCTGAGGGATATTCCACAACCTATGATATCCTGCTCAACAATAAAACTGTGGGTGAGTTTGACAGAGGGGATGCTGCTTGGGGACAGACTGGGAATAGGCTGGTTGGTGGTGACCAATTGTTTACATTTGCATTGCTTGTTTTTCTTGGGTTTTAGTTTCCTGTGTTTTTTTTCCTTACAGCTTTTTTTTTAAAATGCTTATTAATTATTAAAACTGTTTTTATCTCAACACACAAGATTTTTCCTCACTTTTACCCTTCCTATCTTCCCTCCCATCCCATTATGGGGGCAATGAGTGATAGCTGTGTGGTGCTCAGTTGCTAGTGGGGGTTAAACCACACCGGAGTTATTTGTGCTAACCACCAAACAGGGTAAAATTGCTTTTTAATCAACAGACGTATCAGACAACTGTATAATGGAAAGTGTCTGGGATGCTACTTTCAATAAAATAAAAACAAATAGCATCACACATAACCTACTGACATGAAATAAGTAAGTTTATGCAATATACAGAAATACGAACAGAACAGTGCAGAAGTTTAACAGAGAACAATGAGAAGTTAATAGACTTTTTAAAATTACTCTGAAAAGCCATTGCCTGGAGCGTTTTTGCTGAGAAATCTTCTTGATTGCAACACTTCATTTTTTTCTGAAACAGATGTGTATCTGAAGCAATTGCACAACAGATTTCCGTATATTAAATTGCATGCACTGCAATTTAAAGGCCTTGCTTAGGCCACGCTCTTGTCCAGTGAGGGGCTGGAGCATAAGCCCTATGAGGAGCGACTGAGGGAGATGGGGCTGTTTAGTCTAAAGAAGAAGAGGCTGAGGGGAGACCTCATTGCTCTCTACAACTACTTAAAAGGAGGTTGTAGTCGGGCAGGGGTTGGTCTCTTCTCTCAGGTGACCAGTGACAGAACTAGATGGCATGGACTCAAGCTTTGTCAGGGAAAGTTTAGGCTTCATGTGAGGAAGTTCTTCACTGAAAGGGTGATTGGCCATTGGAATGTGCTGCCCAGGGAGGTGGTGGAGTCGCCGACCCTGGAGGTGTTTAAGGGGAGATTGGATGAGGCACTGCGTGCCATGGTTTAGATGATGGCTGGTGTTAGTGTTGGGTTATAGGTTGGACTTGATGATCTCAGAGGTCCTTTCCAACCTGGTGATACTGTGATACTGTGAAATATAAACGATGTGCTGGGCTACATTTGGCTCAGTAACCTTGTTTTAAAGTATAATTTTACACCTGATTCAAGGCAGAACTGACTATAACTGAACAATTATTTTTAAAACAGTTTTCCCAGCCTATTGTTAAGAATGGTCCAGTTTTCACATTTTAAATTGCAGCAAGAATAATAGAGGCACACAGTCCTGAGTGTAGAGGCACAACGTTCTAAACACCTGGTTTTGCAAAAAAGGGTGTGTATGTATTCCTTTCTGAAAAGAAAGCAGAGTTGGTTCTGTTTTTTGCAAGTTAAGTATTCTAATACTTCGTATAGATTTCTCAGGTCAAAGCCTAAATACTGTATTTTAAGTGCTAGAACTAGTCCAGGCCAGTTAACTATGACCTCTCCTGAAGTTTTGACTCTGCACAGCTCTTCAGATCTGCACTGAATAATACAAAGAAGAAGTGTCAATATTAATGAAGTTTTTAAAATTCTTATTTTCAAGGGCATGCTGAACACTGAGTGCTCTGTTAAGTTTTACTCCATAAAAGTTCCAGTAGTTTTGCCTATTTATGTATTTTTACTGTGGCACTGACTTTGAAGGAATGTTTTCTCTCTTAAAGACCACCTGTCAAACTTTACCACTTGGTAAACCACCTATACTCAGAACTAACCTTTTTTTTTTTTAATTAGATGCACAAAATTTGTCTTTCAAACTAAAGTAACTGGCACTGTATGATCAAAGCTCACTGCAGCCGAGTTAACATTTTAACAGCAATTTAGCTAACACCAAATAATCTGACCATCTATTTTGTCCTATGCACCAACCTTGCTTCAGTGCTAATGTGTACTGATTCCTGCTGTGGCAGGTGAGAGTTGTGTATCTGGATGAGGAAGCACACTAGGTCAATGTAAAAATAATGATCTCAATTTTCAAAATTTACAGATGTGTTATAAGGTAGAACTCTTGGAAGATGTTATAATGTAAAAAAAAATGTTTTCTCTAAAACCAAAAATAATTATTGCATTGCTATCCCTAGCAGGCACCTGTTGTGAGAGCTGACTACACTACTTGAAACATCCCTGCACTAAAAAGAGGGAAAACATCAAGTCTACCACCACATTTTGTTCATATGACTGTATGCTGGTGACAGGTTGTGTATCTCATCCACTTGATTTGTAAGAACTCTTGGTAGAAGCTTCAGCGGCATTTCTTCCCTCCTCCCTAGTGGGAGGAGTATACAGCATTTTACCTTTGATTTCTATGTGCTGGAAACAGAAGAGTGCTTCGAAACCCAAGTACTTAAATGATTCCCGCTTTTTGAATCATCAATAAGTGTTTACTGCACCAAACACAACAAACTAAAGCAGGAGGTAGTGATAAGGATTAGCACAGAGAAGCCGAGTTTCAGCAAGGGTTTTCTAGCTCTTTGCTGCGGCCAGAAACAAAGGATGGAGGAAACTACAGCATTGGGTTACAAGAAGTCGGAAGAGAGAGACCAGTCCTGGAAGTGCAGATGTGAGCCCACGCCTGAATACGCAGGGCTGGACGTTCAGTAGCCACAGCAGGGCAGGCTCCCTCAGGACGGCAACAGCCCCCAGCCAGGGCCGCGCGTTGGGAGCCGTGCCCAGTGAAGGAGGAAAGTCCCGCTGGTCCCTGGCTTTTGCGGAAGGTGTGGAGCCTGTGCGAGGCTGGGCGGGAAGCGGGGCCTGCGGGGCGGCCTGGCACGGGGGTGCCACCGCGGCCTCATCCCGCCCCGCGCTCTGCCGCCTCGTCCCTCCCGGCCGCGCACCCGCCAACCCTCGGGGGCGGGAGGCTGTCCCCGGTACCTTGCCGCGGCCCTTCTCGCGCCGGGACGCCGGCACCCGCGTTCCCTCAGCAAACGGCGGCGCTGCCGGTAGCTGCCGTGAGCAGCCTCCTCACTACAGAGCGGCGGAAGCGCGAGGGCCACAGCAGCACTTCCGGCTGCGGCGTGGGGTTCTCTAGAGAAGGTCACGTGGTCCGGCGCGGACTCGTGCGTGACGTGCGGTACCGCTGGGTCGGGCGGGGGCTGAGTGCTCGCTTCCCGATCCGGGAGGGGTCGGTGTGGTGTTGATAGAAGAAGTAGATGCTACTACAAAAAGGGGAATATTTTGATTTAAGCTGAAGCAGAGTTAAGTTTCATCTAAGTAACTCTATTTTTTGAAAGTTAGGCAGAATGTCCCTCCGTTAGCATATTTTTTATAGCTTTTTTTTCAAATACTGTTTGTCTAGAAATTGATCAGAGAGAGCTGATAGTGTCTTGTGTTAAGTATGATATGTGCTGAACAGATGTATCTTCTTCTAAAATTACCTCTGCAGTCTTTCCTTATTGATCCAAGAAACAGTTCTGTTACAAGAAGTGAAGTCAGAATCATTTGGTTGGAAAAGACCTTTGAGATGACTGAGTCCAACCATGCCTGTCCACGTCCTAAACCACATCCTTTAGAAACTCGTTGACCTGTCTTTTAAACACCTCCAGAGATGGTGACTCAGCCACCTCCCTGGGCAGCCCGTTGCAGTGACTGACAGCCCTTTCCGTGAAGAAATTTTTCCTAATATCTAGTCTGAACCTTCTCTGGTGCTACTTGCAGCTATTTCCTTTAGTTCTATCAGCTGTCTCTTGGGAGAAGAGACCAAGACTACAACCTCCTTTCAGGTAGTCTCCACCCAGCCTTGTCCAAGCCAAACAACCCCAGTTCCCTCAGCTGCTCCTCGTAGGACTTGTTCTCCAGCCCCTTTACCAGCCTCGTCACCCTTCTCTGGATGCGCTCCAGCCCCTCAATGTCCTTCTTGTAGCGAGAGGCCCAGAACTGAACACAGTACTCGAGGTGCAGCCTCACCAGTGCCGAGTACAGGGGCACAGTCACTGCCCTGAACCTGCTGGCCATGCTGTTTCTGATACAGGCCAGGATGCCACTGGCCTTCTTGGCCACCTGGGCACACTGCTGGGTCATATTCAGCCGGCTGTCAACCAACACACAAAGGAATATTTTGATTTAAGCTAAAGTAGAGTTACGTTGCATCTAAGTAAAGTAAAGTTTCATCTAAGTAACTATTTTTTGAAAATCAGACAGACAGACTGGTCTGCTGATAGCATGTTTTCTTGATAGCATGTTATTTGTTTTCAAATAGTGCTTTTCCCAGACAACACTGCTTAAAGGGAAAGCCTTGTGTTAAGTATGGTATGTGCTAAACAGATGTGTGTCTGTCTTTCCATACCTAAAATGCAAGGTCAGACAGAGAGGTGGCTCCAAAGTTCCAATTAGCAAGAGATTTGGCTGTTGTGAAGTTCATAATAACATTAAAATTAGTCCTTGGAAAGTAACAAAATAGGCATAAGATAGCTGGAAAAATGTATGCATATGCATGTAAGTGGGAAATCCATTCTGTCCCTAGCTCTTGTCTCATTACACGATTTATGGAAATCATTTTCTCCTGTGTCTAGCGCTGAAATAAAGGATGCCTGCTTTCTAAAACTCCAAAACAAGTCTTAGAAAGTTTATTTCCCAGTATTTTTGGTATCAAGGTGGCCATGGACTGGGCTGGGTTGGGCTGAGGCAGCCCTAGCTCCTGGGCAATCATTGCCCCTGCCCTGGTGGGACAGCTCAGGGCACTTGCATGGATGGGGCTGTTTCTTATTTTAAATGTAACAAAAATATTCAAGATCTGTTGCTTCATTTAGGGGAAAAAATCCAGTTATTTGGTCAGTAGAATGTCTCTGAAAAGCCTGTTACTTGGTTTTTAATTCTGTGATGTTTTCTATCTCCATCCCTGGAGGTGTTCAGAAAGTGTGTAGACTTGGCACTTTGGGACATGGTTTAGTAGGGCGCGATGGTGTTGTTCTGATGGTTGGACAGGATGACCTTAGAGGTCTTTTACAACCTTAGTGATTCAATGATTCTATGAATCTTTTCAGGGTGGAGGTATGAAATTTTGGCTGTTACTTGTTCATTCTATGGCTAGATAGCATCACCAGACCCTACTGTTCCTGGAAGTTTTGGAACAATAATGATAAACAGGACACAGGTGTCCCAGTATGTGCCTTAAATTTACAGCACTGGTGCTATTTTCAAATTGTGATGATATTAGTGATACCTAAAAGAAAGCCATAATTCATTAATAAATGCTTATGCAAAGATTTTGTTGTTTTATCTATTTCTCTTTAGTATTTTTTTTCTATTTCTGTCAGATTGGTCTCTTTCTGGAGTGAATTCAGCCCAGAATTTTTTTAGAGGCTGTCCTGTTCTTGCCAAGCCTCTTCGAAGGCTGGATGGCCTTTGGAAACATTGCCCTTCTCATAAATGAGGTGTGATGTGCAGGCACGTTAGGCACCAGGCTGCTCTACCTGTGTTGGTCCTGCTCTTCACAATAACTGCATGTTGCAGAGTTAGAACACGAGACAAAAAAGATCTGTGAGATCATCTGCTATCCACTATTGCCCATAGTACCTCAGTGTAGAATCCTAGAATCCTAGAATGTCCTGAGTTGGAAGGGATCCACAAGGATCATTGGGTCCAGCTCCTGTCCTTACACAGGACACTCCCAACATTCACATCACACCGTGTGACTGAGGGCATTGTCCAAATGCTTCTTGAACATTATCAGCCTTGGTGCTGCGATTGCTTCCCCGAGGAGCTGTTCCAGTGCTCCACCACCCTTTGGGTGAAGGACTTTTTCCTAACGTCCAACCTAAACCTCCCCTGACACATCTTCCAGCCATTCCCTCAGGTGCTGTCATTGGTCACCAGACAGAAGAGATCAGTGCCTGCTCCTCCTGCCCTTGTGAGGAAGCTGTAGGCTGTGATGAGGTCTCCTCTCAGGCTCCTCTTCTCCAGGCTGAACAGACCAATAGCCCAATAACATTAGCAACAAATTAAGGCCACCCAGTTCAGTCATTGTAGAGGCTTAAATCTCCCTCCCCAATTATTAAAGGGAATAATTACTAACTGGATTTCCAGCGGATTTTCAGTGGATAGTAATAGTAAGAAAGCTGAATTATAGTCAGGGCAAATACAGCAAGGTGTGGCATGAACCTAAAAATTAATTTTGATGAACCATAGAAATTAATATTGGTAACAGAATGGTAAGTAATATGTATGCATTAATTGGGGCTTGACACAGCTGATGGATAGTATGGTAACAGATGACACTTCTTTTTAAACAAATTATTTTGGGACTGAGCTAGGGTACTGATTAGTGCTTTGGGGACTGGTTTCCTTGGAAGCATTCTTAAACTATTCTATGTCTGATTCTTGGATTTGGGAAAAATCAGCCAAGCCTAAAAGACACAAGATTTGACTTAAAGGGCAAAGCAAATGGCTTGAAATGTGTACACAATTTAACATAAAAAGGTAAAATTACACAAATTTCTTCAGGCCTAGCAATAGTTTTCTTTATGTCTCTACTATATTTTGCCATTAGAAAAAAAATCTTAGCATAATAAAGTACTAAAGTTGACCAGGCAGAAGTGTTAGAAACAGCATGAGAGATCAAAACCAACAAAGTATGGGGGTTCTCTTACAGTCTGTTATTCACAGTCTGTATCCCTTTAAAATGGAAGACTGTAAATCAGGATGTCTTTTCATCTAACTTTTTGTAACAATATTGAAGAATTGGTGGAATAGTTGTCTAAGGATAATTAAAAGCCTGTGGATGTGAGAAATAATTGTATATTATCTTCAGGAGATACCTAGCATTCTAAAGCACAGGAATGTAAAACTTTAATCATGATGTGACACTAATGGTGTGTAGGTTGTGCCATTTTCCTTTTCTCCACTGACCATTAAAGAAAACCATTATAAATTCCATACACATTCCTTAAGTCATGCCTTGACTCAACGATGACAGAGGCACTGCAAAGTGCTATCATTCAAGGAGGCTTCAGTAAGGCTGCTTCTGCTGACTTATACTGCTTAGAATGAAATGTGTGGGATTAATGAAGGGGAATAATTCACAAGAGGACATATTTGAGATACAGGTTGTGACATCAATTTGTATTAAATAAATACAGGAAGAGCAGTGGGGTGTGTACATTCACTTTTTCAGTGTTAGTGTCAATCTGTGAGGCTGATTGTATAGAGCAAGGTACAGATTTCAGGTTATCTGGGTGTTAACTTATCTGCCATCCGTGGGTATAGACTGGTTTTAGTTAATCACATTAGCTTTTATCTATGTAAATGCAATTGTGCTTTAGTGAGAGAGAAGTTTTTGGTTTAGAGTGAAAGGATTCTAGGTATGGAAGATGAAAGTAAACAAACAGGATCATGAGCTAGAATAAATGTGGTAAAAATATTCTCATATATTTTGGTAACGCTGGGCTGGGATTTAAATTTGTTTCTTTGCCAGTGCAGGTTGACTGTGTGTGCCATTTTCATACATAAATGCATCTGAAAACTGTCAAAGCTTGTGCTGCCAAAGAATATGTACATCAAGGTAAATTTTAATGGATTTTGTGTTGAAGAATAGTAGAAGTCATACCATCTGAATCCAGTCTGCTTGCTAAGATTAGTGTGTGCCTCAGTTCACTTATGTATAAAATTGAAGTAGTATTGACATATATCATCACTTAAAAATTGCTGTGTCCTTCTGTCACCCTGATTTTCCAGCATTTGAAGTAGTGACAGATATGCTACTGATGTGCAGAAAACACTGGGATAGACTTAGAAGAAATATGGTATTAGCACTGTATTCAATTCAGTATAAATTCCAGGTGGCTCATCTCAACTTCAAAGATAATCAAGTGAAAATTTTTAGAGGAGCGGACTACCTGAGAAAGCACAAAAAGTAAATCTTTTGATAATTTTTCTTTCAGGAGCACTATGTGGGTTTTAAATTTTTCGTAACTTTACCTGTGATGTGAACAGGATTGTTTTAAGAGTTTACAGCTTATCCATAGAAAACTTCCAGAAATTTCATTTATCTACATAACATCCAGGTGGACTGTCCAAGAAACCAGCAAAATGCTGGTAAAGGTCAGAGATCTGATTTAATTAAGGATGATGTTAAATTGCTTTTTTTAATAAAAGCAGATTAAGATACTCCAGTAGTACGGAACCTTTTGTATTGCATGAAATGTCTCTTAAACTTGTGTTAAATGAAAATATTGCTATTATATTTGGCATATTTGATGAGAAAAAGATCTAATTTAGTCTATATATTTCTGTTAAGAGATCCTATTTCTTTCTTCAGAGTTTTTAGGTGAACGTCTTTCTGTGTCTAGCTCCTAGAAAATGTGTTGAAACAGTAAGTAGACATAGATTTTGTCTGCTTTAAGCTCGATTATGAGTTTCTTATGAGGTGTTTTCATGTGCTCTTTCAAAAACATAAAGTCAGAAATGAAGAGAGTGATTGTAGCAAGGAAAGAGGAAGAAAAAAGCTGACAGTTTTGACAGAGAGCATTTAGGCATAAATAGAGAAAAGAAGACCTTTAGTATCAAGGAGTAACCCAGTAAACTGAGTGTGAAGCTGCTTAAGACATAGGAAAAACTAAGGCAGAAATGGGACTGTAGCAGTTGAATGAGTTATTGTGAATTATCAGACTCTTTTCTTCTATCAAATCTTTATTTTTTATTATCAACAGGTGACAGTCTTGGATTAAATCCTAAAATGTGCTTGGAAGCTGCCACTCTCCTTACAGCTTGTATATTCCCTTATACTCTGGAGATTCCCAGCTCAGGGGACTTCTTTCTTTGTGATTGAACATTACGGTCTAGGAGTAATTATTATTCTGTTTAAATAATGCTTCAGGAACAAAAGCATTAGTTTGTGGAAGGGTGAAAGAAAAGGATCCTAGAGAATTTATTATGTTGCCATTAAATTTATGTTGTCCAACTGCTTTTTTATTTTCTTTTTTGTTGCCATGTAAGTTGTCTCTACGCTTTACAAGGACCTACAGTTTGATTTGAATGGCATCTAAATAAATACTACTTGTTACAGATAAGGATAAGTGCTTATTTCACGCTCTGCCCACACAAACTCAAATACAAGTGTAAAGACGTTCACTAACCCATGATCAGAGTTGTAAATAAGTAGCCCATATGAGTTTTCCCTTGTAAAAATGTGAATGCCAAGTGCTGCATTTTATCTCGGAGTCATGAACTAGTGCCTTTTCACTAATAAAACTGTTTCTTTCACATCAAATCTTAAAGTTCCCAGAAGTCTGGATAATCACCGTAAAGGTAATGGCTTTTAAAATCTTAAAAAGTACCTCAGGATAATATCTTTTATTCTGTAAGATGTGTACATAAAAACATGCATATACTGGTTTAAATAATTTTCAGGCCTGGCTGTGATTTATTTTTATTTAAATTTTACAATTTTATAAAGATTATGGATTATTTTCAAAATTTGCATTTAAATTTTGACCCCAAAATGTTGACTATTTGGATTCACATCATGGTGCATTTTTGAGAAGTAGAAATAATAGAAATTCTGTCAGGCTGAAAAAACACTTAAGTCCCCCCAACACTTTGAATCTCCCTGTGTCACAGTGAGAGTTATCTGCTTCACTGGCCTCTGGCTTTGGGATGCCTCTTTGGGAATCTTATGCCCTTTCTAGACTTATTTCTTGATAGTCTTTATAAATTTATTGCCTGGAGCATTCTGTCTGCTCAGTAGGTCTTTCTTTTCCTTTTTTCTTTTTTTTTGTTTGGCAGGATTTTGGCTGCTACTTCCAATCTGCTCCTCTTGTTTGAGCAACTTCACAGATGATGTAGCATCGCCCTGTTGCTGTACTGTGTTCTTTGCTTCGGGGCTGAAGAGAACGTGCTTAGAAACATGGATGTCTGCTGTCCTTTGGAATCAATGCAGTGTCTCCCTGCCAGGTTTGTATCTCATTAGAAAGTCCCAGTAGACAGCATTTCATTCTAATGTTTGTGTCTCAAATGGTGCTGATTTTTAGGAGAAATTTTCTTTACCCATCTGTAAAAGCATTGAATTTATTTCTGATTCAGAAAGCAGGAACATTATTTTTGCTGTTAATAATAGAAATCTCATTCATCCTCTTTCTAGACTTTTAGTGAGCAATTAATATTTGCACAGACCTAAGATCAGTTAGTACTTACTCACTGGTAACAGGTTAGGATGTTCAAGGAATTTAGGATTTGTGTGCTAAGAAAAATGTTCTCTACATGCTTGGCTTGATGGAAAATGAAGGCTGTTAATCTGACAGTTGGCAAATCAAATAGGGGAAACTACTGTTTTTGCATTGATTTATGGTCAAACATTTGTCTATTTGTCTGTTACTTCTTTGCAATGCACTCTTATGTCCAAGGCAGCAAAGAGCACGGATAATTAATACATACCCATGAATGGGCATTATGTCAGAATGTAAGTGTGGGATTAAGGGTCACACATCATTCTAGGAAGCCTTACTTGGTTGTTTCCTGTTAAATAGTAGGGCTTGATTTGTGGTTAATCTGCATTTCTTTAATGCAGGCTGACATAGAGAACAAGCTCCAAGGCTGTCTTATTTGAACACCAAAGCTGAGGTGAAGAAACAGGCAGATCAGCATTCAGGTCTAGGAGCGCTGGTTGTATGACTGCCACCAGGTATTGACAAGGACTGTCGTTAAGTCCTAGTTTTGGAAAACCTATCCAGCACAAATAGCTAGCAGTGATTATTAGCTATATAGTGGGAGCTCTTGTATGTGATATGGTCTGCAAAGGGAGAAATCTTCCAGGGATATTTTTATTCAAGGTAAAGATTTGCTCTGTGGACATGGTTATACTGGTATAAAAATATTTCTGATGCTATGGGTAGCTCGTACATACTATATTTTTAAGGAATGTTTTACAAGGCAAATCATGTCTATCTTACCACTCATCAAATTGTTATCTTATTGAGAAGGTCCTAAGTAATATCACTTAGAGAAGTTGAATGACTTGCTGAAATCCTGAAGCAGTTCAATAGCAAAGTAGGAATAGCACCTAGCAGGTCTTGATGTAGACTTGTATCTTTGAGGGTATCTGTGCAAGGTTTTATTGGTGCATTTGTGCTGGGACAATTGATATGGGAAACATATTTCAGTATAGCCTGTTGTTTTATTTGGGCTCTGCTGAAAGAATACTCTTGCTTACTAAATTTGCTGTTCCTAACACATCAATTTTACCGCTTTTCCACACTTACACTCATGAAACAGCTAATCCTGAAATGCTTGTGACAAAGAATGTCAGAAACTGACTCTAGATTTGACTATCAAGTGTGTTTTACAACTTCTTATCAAACATAAAGTCTTGGTGTTAAAACGGTCAGTGCAACTAGGTGTATACATGAAACAAAAAGAAATGTGTCTGTGATTTTAGACTTGTTCTGTTACAGGAGTTGGGCTCTATCAATTGTAGCTATAGGAATTGCATGGTTCCTTGAAATCCTTACAGAAGCAAAACAGTTATGCCATGAAATCTTTACTGAAAACAAGTTTATTTATATCCTTTCTATTTTCTATTTTTTTAATTAGTTTTTTTTTTCTTAAAGCATGGGAAACAGTTACATTGTCCAGCAGTTTCATAACCTGGTCACAGATTAGTGACCTAAAAACAGTTTGCCCCCTAGATTTCATGCATCGTTATGTATTTGGAGAGAAAATGGTGCATTTGTCTGCAACTGATAGGTCTGTTAGCAAATACCAGCAAATACTGCAAATAGTCAGTCTAAACATAGGGTTTTTTAACTTCCAAAAACTTATGTAAACCCATTATGTATTGTATTAGGCTCTGCTATTTAAAAGTGTTTGAGCAATCAGATTTTGGATGCTTTATCCTCTATCTTTCTGTCATTTTGAAAGGTAAACCAGGAAAGCCTCTGATAAATGATGGGAGAAGATTCAAGTGTTCAACCTAAGACCACTTTGTAGATGTACTTTAGAGTGTCCAAGCAAAACCAACACTATTACCTATTATGCTGGAACAAACCAATTTACAAGTCAGTCAATCTACAGTGAATCAAGAATGTTGTACAGTACTTTATAAGTTACAGCCATGTTTTTCTTTATAGCATTTATTGAATGCAAGTATCATACTTAAAAGAGAGTACCTCAACTTCCTGAGATAACAAATATGGATTAATACCAGCAGCTTTACTGACAGAAGAAAGCTGTTACCAAACCAAAATCACATAACTATCCTATAGATGACTAGAAAAAGTTTCTTACTTTTAAGCTTTTCGTACTTATAAGCTTTTATTTTTCGAATTATAAATTTTGATCTTGTGCTTTTATTGAAAGCTAGAGTATTGTTGTGGCTTAAACCCACCTGGCAACTCGAAAAGATCAGGCACTCTCTCACTGCCCTCCAGTGGGAAGAGGGAAGGAATGGAAGTAAAGTAAAACTTGTGGGTTGAGCCAAGTACAGTTTAATAGAACAAAGGAATTGATGATGATAACAATAACAACAATAATAATAATAGAATATAATAAAATACAACTGCGTGCTGCCCAATGATTAGCCTATCCTGAGCAGTGATTTCAAGAAGCACGGACAGCAAGCACAGCAATAACAGAACACAGAACACTGAATACAGAACCAGGATTGCTGCGCCACTCCCCAGCCAAATTCCCATTTTGTTACTGAGCATGATGTTATGGTATGGAATATTCTGTTGACCAGTTTGGGTAAGCTGTCCTGGCTCTGCACTTGTGCACTAGCAAAACACAGGAAAATGAAAAATCCTTGATTTCTTGGCAACAGCTGAAAAACCTCTCAGGGTATTTTCCACATTATTCTCACACTAAATCTAAAACCCAGCAGCTACTGGATAGAAAATTTACTCTATCCCAGCTAAACATAAACATTACCAGGCGACAACTCAAACAATATGTGTTATCAACATTATTCTCATGCTAAATCCAAAACACAACAGCTACTGGGAAGAAAATTAGCTCTATCCCAGCTGAAACCAGGGCAAGAACAAGAAAGACAGCGATACTATGCAACATGCAGCTAAAATTTCTCTATGGATGGAGTAGGGAATGGCATTGCACACTTCATTGAAGCTTCTTGTTTCTCTAGTTTTTTTAGTGTCTTTCCAGGGCCAGCATTATAGCTGAGAGGAAGAGGAAGGTCCTGGTCATTAGGGCTTCTGAGTGAGTCACCGTGTGCCCACAAAGTGCTCGGGGATCTAACCCCTGGTTCCTGGGGTTAGCTGGAGTCTGCTCTAGGTCCACAGTGCAGGCTCAGTAGTGAGTTGCTTTGAGATTCCAGAGTCTGTTTTGTTTCTCTACACTTTCTCCTGGAATATCCTCAAATGGCTTCTTAAGGCAGCTCATAGCATGAGCTGTGTTTGCTTATTCATGTCTTAATATTCTTCTCTCTTTATTGCCATGTTCAAATGACTTTTTAAGTTTTCCCTGGGTTAGTTGCATACTAGCTTTACAATAATGACCTGCTATCTTTTGTCTGTAATGGTTTTCTCCTGTCTGTTTTGGAAATAGTTGCAGCATGTAGGTCTGCTTTCTCCCAATAATATTTATGATGTAAGCATTCCTTCCATGAAATTTTTGTTGCTATCCCATCTCAAAGATTTTGTTTCTTTGTTAGTAATGTGAATTTACTATGATCTATAAAGACACTTACTTTGGAAAAATAAATTATTCACCACTTAAATCAGTTTATGTTTGGAGTTTTTCTGAACTTAAATAGTTAGTAATTTGTTTAGGACTTTTTGTTCTGTTTCTTTGGAACAGCTTCATGTCATTCTCAGACAATTGAATTGCTTTGTACCTTCTTATTTATTCATGCTTTGCTTTTTTGGTACCAATTTTTTATTGTCAGTGTACTGTGTTAACGCTCTATTTATGTAGAATTGTCAGTGGTTTTGTGTGACTGAGGACAGAATACACTCTTATCTCTTCTTCTAGTCAGCAACAAGATATTTAATCTCTTCTTTTTGATGGTAGAGACTTCTTTTAAATTCACTGAGCTGTTTTGTAGCTACTGAACCATCCAGTCTTATCCAAATCTGGTTATGTTAGGAAGTATCACATGCTTTTGCATAGTTGATAAAAACAGTGGTCACTGAAGTCCTAGGGAAATGATGTCATGAGGATAATCCTGCTTCTGAAATTTGCTCCATGCAATTCTGAAATAGAAAGAGCAGCTCTGGTATCAGAAGTAATACCATTGCATCAAGACTCCAGATTCTCATTCTTTAGCATGAAAACAAGATTCTCTTCATCTTCTTGTCCACCTAGTAATTGTAATACAGTTGCTTATGGCTTTGCACAAATCTGGTGGTTTCCAGTTTTTATTTTCAAAGGAGCAGGCACCTTTTTCCCTTATTGAGTTAATATCCACCTCTTATTTTTGTTTTTCACATGTGGCATTTTAAATAGTTCTGTTGAGGTGTGAATCTTTTTCTACTCTTTTTAGTTGCTACTCAATCAGATCTTTACTGTTTGGGCAGAACAGCCATGCTGTCAGAGTGCCACTGTAGAGCCAGATCGTGTTGAACATCTGCTCTCTAATTATACCATAGAATTTTTTGTCATGGGCTGTTGTTTTAGGGTGTTCACTTCTGTGAGACTTATGAAGAACAGAGCTAAGAAAGGAAAGTAGCTGATAAATCATCTTAAAATTTTGATAAGCAAGATACTCTCCCCATTCCCAACATTTACAGCCTCCTGTATATGTACATGATAAACTGACTATCTCACGGACTGTGTACAGAGCGTCTTGTCTACACTGCAGACCAAGAATGTTTTCCAGTGTGCTTGGTGTGGTCTCTGGTTGTCCAAAACTGAGGAACCAGTTGGAATGTGTGACAGCAATTACTGTGTCTGGGTTTGTTTGTTTGAAAGAGAGGAATGGGATGGTGGCCACCTATGTAATCAGGATCTGGAAGCTGGAAAGTGCTGGTGGAACCCATGGTTGTGCTTTTAAGAAGTGTGGGTAGGACTGAGTTACATACATCAATTTTAGTTGCAAAGTATTCATAATTATGTAGTGACACTAAGTGTGAAGTATGCTAATGCAAAGACTTCTCACACTTATGGAGGAAGGAGATAAAAGGCTGATATTTCAGACATTTTAAATGAATATTCTCATTTCTGTACATGCATTGTTTTGTTTTTCTTTCCTGTCTTTATTATCCTCCAGCAATAGGAGACAAACATTTGGGCCATTTGTCATCATGTTTTCATGTCATTTTAGCTATACGAACATATCACTGAAACATTTTCTTATTTATTCACTTTAATGGACTGTGACCAAAGTGTTATTTTCCTTTTGTGTAATTTCCTTTTCTTTTCTGTAATCTCTATGTTTATGGTGTTTTATATTGTTTTCTTTTTCTTTATTTCAAAGCTTATGCATATTATATTCATACAGTACCTCTTTATGGTGCTCTACTGTAATGAGTGGAAGAATTTTTGAAGTCTCTATGACTGTTATTCTAAATGATAAGCATGAATTTACTTTTAATGCTTCCCATGGGTTTTCAAATGTTAGGTGGTCCTTGGAAAAATCCTTAGTATATTGAAAGTCCTGTTGAAAATGTAAGTCATATGTGCAAGTGCAGTTTTTAATATTGGCAGCTGGGAGCTACATTGATGGACAACGATTTCTGTGTGTCAATTGCTCTATAAAGAAAAAAGTGAAACTGAGAGTTTAGTTTTTCTTGTATTGTTGCAACCTGTTTAGGAAATGGTTCATCAAATAAGCTATGAGTGACATAGTTAGGCTAAGGAAATTTCCTTCACAAAGAGCTCCTTGGTATTGTTAATATTTTATACTGCCTTGGAAGTTCTCTTCTGGAATTGTTATAATATTGCTTTTTATTGATATGACTGGAGAAATTCTTTTAGTCTGGATTTTAGTCTGAATCTTCCCAAAATGCAGAGAGGATTGAATGACCCTAGCATGCAGGCTCATCCATCTCAGATTAGTAGCTCCTAAAGTAAGGGACATACAGTGGAACCATAGTTTTCTGTCTCAGTGGAATATATCCCCATAAATTAACGTTTTGTGTATTTATCAAATGTCCCTGAAGGTATGTGCTTTTTCTTTTAGTAGCCACAAACTCCTTGGAGGAATCTAATGCAGTGAAGTACACAGAAGCTTCTCCTTTGTTCAGTGTTTGTTCCCATGAGGTAACTTGTACAGTACACAGTGTCTCATTCTTTTGGTGACTCTTCGCTGAAATAGGGGGAAGCTAATTTTGTGAAGTGAAATATGGTCACTGTGTACTTGCTTGGGTCAGGGTGAGTATTCTGGTGTTAGGTCAGACTTGTATTTAACCGTTCATTTTCAGTGTGGTTTTGTGTCTTAGCGGGTTTTTTTTTGTTAAATAATGGAAAGCATCAGAAAAGAATGGCAAACATATCAAAAAAGTAGAAGAGAGATTTTGTGTTTATGCAGAATTGATTATTTTTGCCAGCAGGTAGGATGGCTGTTAATTTTTTTTACTTGTCTTTATTCTCTAGATAGCACCATAACTAACAGAAAAGCGGTGATGTGTTATGTTAGAGTCATTTGCATAGAAAAACTGTATGTTCAATGCAGTGCTTCTCAGGCTTTCTTCTCCCAGATTTTGTCTGACCTATCTTTTTTTTAAAAAAAAGGTACAATCAGGCTGATGCCTGTTCAGAGCAACCCTGGGGGAAAACCTTTTGAGCTTTGCAAAATGTTTAGCTCTGAGAACCTAAGCAGAGATTAGAGCAGAAAGAATCAATGCCAGAACTTCATAAGATGAGCAGAAGGGGAAAAGGTAATCATAGAATAGTTTCGGTTGGAAGGAACCTTAAAGATCATCCAGTTCCCATCCCCCTGCCATGGGCAGGGACACCTCCCACCAGACCAGGCTGCTCAAGGCCCCATCCAACCTGGCCTTGAACACCTCCAGGGAGGGGGCATCCACAGCTTCCCTGGGTAACCTGTGCCAGTGTCTCATCACCTTCATATTGAAGGTTTTCTTCCTAATGTCTAAATCTGAATCTTCCTGCTTCCCATTTAAAGCCATTCCCCCTCATCCCATCACTACTTGCTCTTGTAAAAAGTTACTCCCCAGCTTTCTTGTAGGTCCCCTTCAGGTACTGGAAGGCTGCTGTGAGGTCTCCCTGGAGCCTTCTCTATTCCAGGCTGAGGAAGAAGGAAAATAAGATGAGAGGAGACTAGGCTGGACTGGGACAGAATAAATGGAGAAACACTGGCAACTGGCCAAGAATCTAAGTTTGATATGAACTGAGAATGCAAGATAGTAAGACTCAAGGCCTGGGGAAGAAAGGGTGAAAAGAGAGAGATTTAAACAACAAAAAAACCAGAAGCAATAGAAATGGTGGTAACAGAGTAGATCAGAGCTCTGAATTTAATGCAGTTTTTCCCCTCCAGTTAAATTCCCTTGAAAAAATTATAATGTATGAGAAATCTGGCTTTGGTCCTTCTTAGAGTCAAGGTACACTGCTTTCTTGAAATAGGGGAAATAGCAGGTACAATGTTTGCTTTCCCTTTGGTTTACAAAGTGGTAGTCATTTGTCAAGTAGGTGGTGCAAAATACCCTCCTAATCACCAACTGTGCACTTTTTTCTGTGTTGTTGCACAATTTTATGAACACAGAGAGCCCAGAAATAGGCATGTAAGAATTAAACATTAAGTGACACCAGTGGTTGTATCAAACTTTACAAATACTCTTGTTATTTTGTCAAAACAACTGCTTCAAGAAAACACAAGGCAGCAAGTGGTAAGCAGTTTTGAGATAACTAGCTTGTAGAGACTGGATTAAGAACAATCTTACCAACTCGTTTGGCTTATGGGCTGAAGCAAACAAGTTTAAATTGGCATATAATAATAATGCACGGTCAGAACTGGAACGGGGCGGAAATTAGTCACAATATTGTTGTATTAGAGAAAACAGAGGATGACACTGTGGCCTTTAATGAGCTTTTAACAGTACTTTTTATGAAATCAGAAAATAAAATTGTAAAATACCTTATTCATATTGAAATGTTACGCCATGATAAGAAATTAAATTTCAAGAGTGTTGATCCACTCAGTTTTTACCCAAAAGTCAACATTTTGACTGTGAACAGATTAGGATGAGAAGACTCAAGAAGAAGATACCTGCTACTTAAAATACATTAATTCAAACAGAAAAGAAATTTTTTTATGGCAGTTCTGTGACTTAATTGTACTAACTCTGCATTTCAAATGGTTTCAAAATGTTGTGCAAATCATGCTTTTAGATAAGTCTTTCCGCAAGGATCTGTTTTGTCTTGAGTAGAATGCAGTGGCTCTGTTGGCAACAGTTAGTATAGAAGAATAATTTCTCTATGTGTGGGAAAGTTTGATAGCAACTCTATTCCATCAGTGTAAGCTGTAACTTTGTGGTCTTCCTTAAAGGCTGTGTAAAGTAAGTGGATTTACTTAATTTACAAATACATGTGTTTATCATACGCATTAAACTAGAGTGAACATCCACTGCTTGTCTTTGTTTCCATTTCCATTCTCGATGTGAATTCATGTTATATTCCAAGAGTGTTATCAGTTGAGTGAAATCTGTTAGCTCTGATGGCAGGGACTTGGGCTGTTTTGGAGAAGGGAGGATCTGCATACTTTCTCATTTGCTCTCTGGATGATCCATGACTACATGCTGAGAGAGCACAGACAGCAGTTTTTTCTTTGCCAGAAGGCTCTCCTATGCTCATTAGTTAAAATAAGGGATGTTATTGTCCCATCTTTCCGGGGGCAACAAATTGTTGACTCATGGATGCATAATTTATGGAACAATATCTGTTTCTTTCACTGTTGGTGGCGACATCAACTGTATGATGAAGCAGGAAGGAGAAAAATGGTTTGGGAAGGAAAAGTTCTCTGTGTGACGAGGAGCATAGATAATTTCAAAGGGAATAAGTAGTATCAGCCCATTAACATTTCATCTTTAGAGGTACTTTCAATCACAATGTTGTGCCATTGTGAAAATCACCCTTTCTATTCTTTTAAATATTACAGAATTCTGAGTAGTAATATTTATATTAGTAGTGTAACATTGACAAAACAAAAATCCTAGTCAACAGTCTACATCTGAAATAGGGTTTTTTTTGATTGTCACTGCCCAGTTTTAAAAGTTAAGAATCAAACTATAGTGTCACAAGCAGAAATTTACAGTACGTAAAATATTGAAGATTCAAGCTCAGCCTTCTGTTGGATATTGCTCCGTGGCACAGACAGTGAAAATGTGATACAGTAAATAGCAGATTGGGTCCAGATCTTATAAGTAAACATATGTAATTTGTACTTTTTGCACAAACTGCTTTTCAATAATGTGTTGATGTGAGCCCTGAGTCCTAATCTACAGTTCAGTTTTTAATCATTGGCACTTTTCATTGTTTCTTTACAAGGCAAATAAAATTAAATTTAAATTAAATCTAAAAAGACATTTATGGCTTTCTGTGTTAATCTATTCTTTTTACAGATACATTGTCTTTAGTAGTTTAAGCATCTTGTTATTAATCAATTTTTAATGTTAATTTCCATTTATGTATCAGTTTTATTAAGGATGGCTAAACCACTGCAGCCCATTGCAGGATTCCAGTAGTCAGACATTATTTGAAATATTTTTTCAAACTTAATTTTTCTAGACTTTCAGCAACATAAATGTGATGTGTGAATATGGCCATCAGAATTTAAGCTTGTTCCTTTGCAAAATAATGAAAATATTCTTGTGAGACATCTAATGCATAAAATCTAATAATTCTTTATGAACTCTTAGAAAATATACCATATCAATGTGAAGTGCCATAGGTGACCTGTATAGTCATAAAGAAAAATTCTGAGCAGTTTTCTACTTCAGTTCTATGTTTATTCCTCATAAAGCAAGACCCTCTGCATGTGTCCAGCCTTCTATATCAACTTCCATGTCATCATTTTCCAGTGCAGCTGGAAAGAAACATGTTCTGCACACAGGTTTTTTTGAAGCATAGCATGAGATAAAGACTGGAGTGTTCCTTCCCCCTTACACACCACTTGTAGTCTTCCTGGTGGGGAATATAGTGCTGTTGTGTTTAGACTTAGTTTGTCCTTTTCACAAACTTCTACTTCGTCAGAACCAATTGCCCTTTAATATCCTTCTTACTGTTTTTTAATCCAACAAATACCTTCTGAAAAGTGATCTCAGTGTATCTTGCAGTTCATGGAAATTCTGTGATCGCTTTATTGAGATTCCCTCACCTATATTCAGTTCAGAAAGTCTTCACAGCTATTGCTTTTTCTCACTGTTGTCTCCTATATTTTTTAACATTGTTACTTTTTCATACTTGAAGAGAGCCATGCTCAAAAAGAGCAGCTATTCTGTTAGAATCAGCATTTCAACTGTTACAAGAATAGTTTTATCCTGAGATTAGGAACTGCCCCTGGTGAAGTTATTGGGATCTTCTGTAACAGCTTAGTAGTGTAAATACACTAGCAGATGCTGCAGTTATATAGCTTTTCTTTAAAGTTTTCTTGCTGATGATTGTACAAGCATTTCTGCTGCCCTGAGGAGCATAAAAATAAAAGCATTCCCATTAGAGCAGCAGGCGGGAGGGCTGTTAATCAACTGAGTGCCTTGTTAAAGAGATAACTGAAAAGTCCTCCTCAGCTGAGGCTTGATCCAGAGCTCATTGAAGTCAGCAGGTGGCTTTGAATTACATCTGGTCTGCAGTAGTTCAGATGAAACCAACAATAAAGTGGAAGCTGCTGTGGGTATTTGTTTTTATAGATTCTCCCATCACTTGATCTCTGGGAATGCAGTAGACTACATTAATTACATTTTTTAGTGTATTTTTTTATTGGGAGATACGAGACTGTTCTGGCAGTGGCAGTTTAGTGCACAGTATACTGCTGGTTCCAGGACAATGATTAAACGAGTGCCAGCTTTGAAACAATTCTATTTTATTTGGAAATAAAGCAGGTAGAATTAGAGACCTGGAATAGTTCTAGCTGCCCAAATTATCTTGCTCAGCTTCTGAGGTGTTACAGTTCTTTGGATCTTTCTCCTGCTGTAGAATTCTGTCTCAGCCTCTGCGTGCATCCTTCAAGACTGCTTTCCTGCCTAAGCCTCTGATGCTGTCTTAATCTTGATGTGATGCTGGCTTATCTACAATAGGCCCCTGAAATCTCATAATGCTGTGTTTTCACTGCTGAGGTAGTGTGCATCATCTGCACTGGCAGTAATTTAAGAGGAATTTAATTGACACTCAGAAGAACACCAAATTACACTGCAGGTTTTTTTTTCTTTAGCTAACTGGATAATTTTATTAATTGCACAGAGAGGCCAAGTCCCCATTTTCGTGTTATAGTAGCTTTCACTATGCTTAAATGTCATCCTGCATCCCTTCTGGGCCAGCCAGGTTGAATGAAAAACTTCTCTTCAGCTAGAGAAATGTGTTTAATAGGAACTGAGTGAGCATCAGTGCTCAGGATGTAATTAAACTGGTTCTGCAGTGAGAATGAGCCTATGGTGTCCCATAGATTGCTCACATGCAGTTTGTTTCTATATGAAGTATGATCTATGAAGTGAATACTCCATGTTTTCTAAAAGGAAAAAAATATAGTTTTTACTGTTCTGCATTTTTATAGCCTTTGTGTTTTCTCATGTTACTTTCAAGAGCAGAGATTGGGATATCAGTTTTCTGCCTACTGGCAATTTACAGATGATTTGGTCAGTACTGAATGCTCCCTGAAAATAAGCAATCAAGAGAGTGAGTGTGTGGCACTGCCTGCTATTTCTTCCCCTGGGAGTAGTGTAATGCCATCTTGTGGAGCTGATGTTTTATTACTCTAGATTAAAGTGAGTAACAAGTTCTGCGGGTTTGGTGCGTGCTTTCCCTTAGAGGGAGACCTGTGCATTTATCTTGTCACAAGAGACAGAATAAACCACCAAGCTCTAAAGCATTATCAAGGGGAGTAAATATTTCATGGCTTTAAAATAACACAAAGATACTTATAGACATGCTGTCAAGGAGAAAATTCAATATTCTTGATCAACTTGTTAAGTATTTGTTTTCATACAGCACAATATTCTTCTAATTGACATTATAGCAAAGGAGAATTTTAAGGGAAGATGCAAAGGAGAACTAAGTGCTTTTGGATGTATCAGCTCTTAACTTGACAGAAAGTATAGAGGTGCTTGTCTGATAAATTAACAGTGATATGATGGAAGCTATCTAAATACTTGATGAGAGGTGATGAATAGGAAGGATCGATCGTAAAGACCACAGGGACAGTCGGTAGAAGGTTGCACAGAGCAATGATATAGTTAGATTGGCAAACCAAACTGGTGGTTTGTGCAGCAGCATTCTTCATAAATCTACTATCTGTAAAAAGTGCAAAAGGCTATTACTTTTCTGTGCATTTTACTATTTGATGTTAACGGAATCACTGACAAATAAGTACTCTTTATCTTCACTTTTTTCTTCTGTCACATCTGTCACTGTGGTACAGTGACACATGGGGTAAGGCACATTCTTGGGAAGTTCTGCAGCTAAAACCTACACAATGAGACACCTATATGGCATAGATGTTTGCAGAGGTTATTTATTTATAGTATTGATCAAACAGCCCAGAGATGTTCACAAATCACACTGAAGTTGAATAGATGGGGTATTTATGTAATAAACATAATGGGAAGCCACCTATAAGTGAGTTTTTGATTTGCATTAATTCATTGCTGCTGTTAATGCTATATAGGCAAATGAGAAGGCTTCTTATGTTGAAAAGCCTGTTTGTGGTTTAGAGTTTGTCTGTTTCGTAAAAGAATTATGCATTTAGGAAGGACTGATGAAATGCAGGAAGTCTTAGAAGTAAGGTGGAATTTCAGTGCCTAACTTCAGGCAACTATTCTGGTGAGCTACCTGAGGACCCATTAGTGTACTAAAGAGTAAATTAGGTTTAGGAAACTTGACTTGTGGAGATTTTAATTTAGATAACTAAAGCTGGGTTCTTGAAAGTATTGCTTACAGTGAATTACAGCGTGATTTGTTTTGGAAACTCAAGTGTTCACCAGGAAAATCTGTCTGGCCTTGGTTTCCCAATAAATTTTACTTTAGTGCAGGTGCCACATAAAGGTCATTCTCATCCAGGCAAAGAAAAACATTACTTGAAATCAAAACATTGAGCTCAATAAATGCCAAAGGCTGTCTGTGAGCTGAAGAGGTGAAAGGGGAAATTATCTTTTGTTCTACATTGAAAGCTGACTTTGTGAGTTTCATTACTCATACGTGCATTTCTTCTTGTCACAATATCAATTTCATTCTCTTCTTTTTGTGATTCTTTCTCAAACAGCAATAAAATAGACTCAGTGTTGTGCTCAGCAGAGGTGGAAAGCCACTAAAGAAACGTTTAAAAATACTAGGGATACTTTATTTATAGACTTCATCATGCCCTTTTCTGTTCTGGAAGGACTTACTCATATAGTATAGTTTTTTACAAAGAGAGCCAGAGTTGTAAGTAAGTCCTTCACAAGATTTTTATGCTATCTTCTTCACTGCAGAATAGGAGCATTTCTTTTGCCATATGTTTTTCAGCTGATGTCTTTTTATAAAGACACATGCTGCTCTGCATTTAAATCAAAGGCAGTATCAAAAAAATCCAGGTAGCACCTTAAGCAGAATATGACTGATGATGGTTCTTGGTGCAGAACATCACTGCCATTTATCAATTATTGAAAATTTGACTTTAGAGGTTGTGTGTGGCATTGTGTGTGCCCAGAAGTGAGAATGCATCCAGTTAGTATCAGAGCAAAACTACTGAATAACTGGATATATGCATACTAAAATATTTAATCTGAAAATTTGAATAAGGTGGGCATAATGCTGTGCACACAGTTTGGAAAAATAGGCATGATTTTAGGTGCTTATCATTTAAAAAGAATGAGAACAGACTTACTGATGTGAAGAAGTTACTAGAATTCCTCTTCAAAAGACTTTCTATGGAATAGAAGTGAATTTTTTGCAATGTCATGATTGAAAATATTCAAGAAAGCCTCTCCTTGTGCTTCTGTCAGTAGCCATAAAATGTGGCAAGGAAAGGAAGAGGAAAGCAGCTGTTTTATTAAAAATTCTAAATAAAAATTTAAAATGCACAAATAAGTAGTTTTCTTCATTTTACCTAAAAGCCTTAAAAAGAATTATACAACCTGAAATCCTGAGCATCAATTAAAAGAGTGAAAGGACTGTCAGATTTGTGTGCTCTGCAATCCTTGATGTGTTAAATGGATACCAAAGAAAGACTATTCTTCTCTCGGAGTTTTGCTAAACAATAGGGAAAATTTATAAAGCATCATCACATTCAAGCCTAATGAGACCTAGATGGGACTGGCTGACTTGGCGAGGGAGACTGTACACGTCACTGTGTTTAATGCACAGATAATGTCTAGCATTTTTAATTTGACTTTAATGTAAGTGTGAACAACAGAAGCTGTTACTTCTTAAGTATTTAGCTGTATTATTGGCTCCTGTCTGTTATGTTACGTTATAAAAGCCTGTGTGCACAACCAGGAGGAGCATAGAGACATAGTGGTGGGTGGAGGTGCCAAAGTAATCCAAGGTGCAAAAGGTCTGCTCAGCTACTGCCAGGGCCATTGCAGGAGAGATCTCAGCCAATCAAAGACTCATCTCCGCAACCCAGAGGAACAGAGATACACAAAGACATGGTGGGAACCCAAATTAAGGCCTCAGAGGAAGGAACACCCCTGTTTGGGCCATCTCCAGAACTGCCCTTCTCAGCCCCAGTTCGCAGGTGTGAAACCCCATCAAGATAAGTTAACGCTGGAGCTCCTTTTGGACTGGGAAAGGTCACTGACTAGGGATATGTGACACATAATGGGTTGCAGGGGAAGAACATTTTGGGATTGCACAGGATTTACTATGGTCTGTTTAGGGGAGAGGAATGGATTTAGGTGATCTGGAGAGCAACAAGTGTGGGAGAAGATAAGGGCATAAAAAGGGCTGGTCTGGTGTAAATAGCATTCTTCTTGGAATGCTTGTCTGGCCACACCTTGCACCTGATTAGTACAGTCTGTCCTATTGTCCAGAGGGTCCACGTGTCTGGGTGCCAGCAACTGGAGAGCCTGAAGTGAATTAAACCAGGTGCCACTCCCTGGCATATCTGATCTGTGTGGTCAGCTGTGTATATATGTAGTATGTATGTTTATTCTGTGTGTGTATGACTGCTGGGCATACGCCTTCAGCCTTGCTGCTGGTTGGACCTAGGGGTATGGAACTGCAGAAGCCTTGTCTCTCTTGGGCTGTTAGATCCAGCATGATACATTTTTCCTGTAACAATGTCCATACCTTTTTGAGTCATAGATGCAGTAATTGTCATCAGAACCACTCATTAAACTGCATAACAGATGATAAATAAAGAAAAGTTTATTTGTGAGGACAAGGTCTATTTCTGTTTAATTCAGCAGGTTTACAGTTTTGCTTTTCTCTTGTTTTCTTTTGGGAAGAAGCTTGTACTATACATTGCTCTCTATCTGTATGATGTGAAATTTAAGACATGTTTGAAATATCAGTTCCTTGAAAGGAAAAAAAAGAGTACTTAGAAGTCTTTCAGACATCTCGGGCTTTCCCTGTAGAAGGAAATAAGGCAAACCAGGTTGCAAGGGAAGGCTTGGCTAGAGAGTATTATGCAGTTAATTCCTAGTGGTAATGTTTTTGATTCTGTGACTGGTTTCTTGCTCATTGTTTTGCAGTGGTGGAGGATCTTTTTCTTTTGTACCACAGTTATGTTACTCGATTTGTTTTAACCTTGAGATCTCCAGTGGTTTTAGTTTCTTTATTTTCACTGCAATAAGTTTAGATTGTCAAATGTTCAGTAGCATGTCCAGGTTCACAGTAATAAGTCCTAGTCACAAGCAGACCAGCAATATTTATTGCCATGTCATTACTCACACAGTGGCTGGAACATATTGGGAAGACAGGTCCCTTACTGTGTCCCCTCTTTGATAGGAAGAAATGTGGCTAAAGCATCTTGCTTGTGTTGTTGGGTTGCAAACAAAAGTTATCAACATCTACTTGGAAATACTTCACAAACTGAAAGAAGAACTAAGTCTCATGGATCTGTCATTAGGAATCATTTAAGGTAAATGGGAAGTTCTTTGCCTAGCACAAATGTGTTCACTGGGAGAATATGACATGTTTCAAGCAGGAGAATCTGATTATAATGTGTGAAACATCTTGTGTAAGTGCTTTTTGAACAGCTTTTTGCATACTGTTTTTAGGATATATGTAGTGATGTCATACCAAGACTGAAGGGATCTCCCAGTTCAGCTGTTTGTTTTCAAAACCTGGCAGATCCACATTATGCTCTTTTCATCTAATAGTAGAGTTACAGTTTGACACTCATCCCTTGTTCTTCATTTTGTCACAGGTAATAAGCTTTTATTTTATTTTCAGATCAAGTATGAGGATACATATTTAATAAACTGTTGTAGTGTAGTAATATTACCAATTATATAATGCTTCAGACTGTTTTTATGTAGGTTTGCTGGAGACAGATGTCGGGAGGTCCCGAAGTCTCCCTTACTGACTGCCATATCCTTGGGCACATCACTTTTCCCATTTTGAGGTCAGTGGGGTTGTGTATATCAAAGGCAGAATTGCTTGTTTCTTTCATATGGCATACTGAGTTATCAAGAAAGAGAAGATCCTTTTTTGTGCTATTAATATTACCTAGTTTGAGATGTGGCAAATAACTTGAAATAAAAGGGTGACATTAAAAGGAAATTTTCTAATTTGAGATCTGACACTATTCCAGTCTTCATAGTGTTAGTGAATATTTAATGGATCAGACATCTACTGAAAGGATGTAGACTGAATTATTTAAGGGCATCACAAACCCTTGAATATTTAACCCCTGAAGCATTGAAATTCATAAGTGAGGCTTAGTTATTCTGATGTAATGTTAATTTCCCAACTTGCTCTCATGCAATACTATTTTTAATTATGAAAGCAATTTATCTACACAATACAAGAAAAAATAAATGGATATTCCTTGGATGTTTTATCAGAATACTCTATAATCCCACTAGATAGCCTAATATTCTTAAAATAAATATTCTAAAATATTTTAGTCTTGAACAGAGAAAAAAATATTCTTAGAAAGCTTCTCATGAGTCTATAAGACCATTCCAGACACCAGACTTTCTATTAGCTACAGTGTGTTTTCTTAGCAGTGATGTTTGGGATTTGTGTTGAGTCTTTGTCAAAATGCTGCACCTTCATTATCTCTAATTAATTTTTTTAGCTGGATATTAGAATTTGACAAGGTAGTTTCTATACTCTGCTTACAGAAATGCTTAATAAGATGTCAGTCCTCCACGTGTTATACATTCTTAATAGCAAATAGTAACTAGTTTATGCATAGACAGGTATTGATTTGGTTATGATTTTACATTGTCCTTGAACTAAGCATCACAGTGTAAAGTGGTTTCAAGTTCCAGACATAATAATCCAAGTATATGGACACATACAGACACTCGTAGATCAGGATCTACTTGTCTTAAGGCTAGATTGTGTAAACAAAGACAATGTATTAAGGTTTGCATCCATTCACACTGATGGCCTAAATCAGTGTCGCATCTAAAGCATTAGCTCACATGTGCCTTAGAATTCTTATAAAGATTCAGGTATTTATTCTAAAAGGAGAAAACATATAGGGAAGAAATTTAACTTGTTGGGTCAGATCTATTATACCTTATATGTCTTGAATGTCTATGTCTTAAGAAGGATTTAACGGGTTAGATTCATATTCTGACTGAATAATATCTCTATCTATACCATTATTCAATGTATCTAAGGATAGCTGAATGTAATCCAAATGTACTGGGTGTAGAATTCAGCTTCCTTTTTCATACAGAATGATATCATACTATACAAGTAATACAACCGAACCCACGCCCCTGGTATTTTTTCAGTGAATGAAGAGGTAGTTAGTGTGAAATAAGGCTTTACCTCTTGCCTCTTAGAGATGCTACATGAATGAAAACTAACGTTTAATGACTGGGAAGAATAGCTGGTTAATTCTTTTTCTTCTCCACCTACACATAATGAAACACTGACATTTGATTTCTTGGAGGTACGTCCTTTTTCTAACCCCGCTGCTGTCTTGTTTTCCATATTTCCCAGACTGCAGCCTTGTGAGCTGTTGTAATGTCTATCAGTGAAAGTCACACTGAAATACCAAGGCTTTGACAGCTAAAGTTAATAACATAAATTGAAAAGAAACACGAGATACACAGAAAAATGTTATAGATCCCATTGCCCAAGTGGATGGGAGGCACTAATATCAAGGCTGCTATCTCCAAATGAGTTTTTCAGATTAGCTGATTTGCTCTTTTTGTTGTAGTTTTTTTGTAGTTGCAACTAAGATGCTGGTTGGTTTTTTTTTAAATGTAAATGAAGTGTGCGGCTAAATATTGCATATGACAAAGTGCTGAGGGAGGAGGATGAAGGAGGAGTATAGCTTATTAAGGCCATGCTCAACTGTCTTTTCCCTTCTCATTCAGACAGCTGAAGTACAGCCTCAACTTAACATATACAAGCCAGGGTCCTGATATTCCTGTTTGCCACCTACTATTTGTAATTGCCTTTGTCTCAGGCTAGAGTTTGTGGATGACTAATAAATTCTTATTCATCAGATGGGTTAATACAGGGAGAGGACATTTATATTTCTTGCTCATGGTAAAAAATATTGGGAGCCTAATTATATGTCAATATTATAAAGGCAAGTGTAAACATATTTTAAGCCAGGAGGAATTGTTTACACAACTTAGGCAGGGAATAATAACTGAGGATTGACAAGAGTGGAGTTATGCCAATATGTTGATGCTTTATTAATGGCTTCAAAGCTTCAAGGATGTGTATTTCTTTGCCTGTCTCTAAAATCAGAATGTACTTTCTACCTAAAAAGGCAGTTGAGATTGAATGGTACTTCATGTTCCCATCTTGATGTCTGGAGAGCTTCAAGTACAACTGGCACAGACACTCATAAGATCAAGGTCAAAATGTCTGCAATGTAAATGATAGAAAGTATTAATTCACCCACAGACATGGCAACAGAGATGAATATTCTTCAAGCAGTTTATTTATACGTCTGGGTATTTGAAAGAGTTAATTAATTACAACACAATGAATCCTGCATTAAGTGTCCCTCTCAAAAGTCTTTAAGGGACAGTACAACAGTATGTGTTGCCTCTATGCTGTATGTCCTCACCAGGAGGTTATAAATTACAGGTTTCCTGCTTTGAGGGTGATGCAACAAAAGAGGTATTATTAACTAGGAGTAAATAAATAGATAATTTAGTCCATTATAGTTTTTATTACCTATAGAGTTAGTTTCTGTATGCAGGTGGCTAAAATCTGACATATTGTAAGGTCTTTTTGCAGAGCCTGCCTTTAAAAATAGAATTAATATGCAATTTTTGAAAAGTTCACAGTTGACAGAATAGTTATATTGAAGTTGGAAAACCTTTTACCCATTGATTTCAATGGAAAGGGTTAGGCCCATTGTAGGAATTATTTAAAAATGACTTCTGACGTTATTAGGAATGTTTCTAAAAATTTGCCTACCAATTCAGTATTCTAGAGTAGCATCTTATACTGAGACACTCACTTTTTGACAGTTGCCATTTGTTCATCATGATAGAGCTACACAAAGAGCTTACAAAGTACCTATTAAATATTTTCCTTAAATAATAATTCAAAGCAGATTTGGACTTCAGACTGCACTGATGTACATGGCTTGCATGTACCATCACTAAAATTTTGGTAGAACGTTTATGTGAAAGTAAATTTAATTGATTATTGGGCACTGAATGGAAACCGAACTTTGAGAAGATAAAGTCAGTCTCTTACAAACTACTAAAGGTAGTCCAAGGTATTTTCAAGTCAGATCAACCTTCTGTAGGAATTTCTGAATTTCTGTCACTACTGACAGTGAAATATTTGCAATCAGTCTGTTGAGATGATTTGGAATAGATTTTTCTTCAGAGTAGAATACCAATGGTAGTTTTGTATAAATGGAGACATACATTCAGAACTCGCTGATACTAATGACAGGACTTCATGTGGGACTTATGTTTCCTGAGCCTTTTGTGTGATCACTTATGATTAGAAAAGGAAGATAAATCCAAAGAAGTAATTGTTTGCACTTCTCCATTGCTCTTTTGAAAACAGAAATCTTTCGATGCATGATATACCTATTTTTCAAAAAGCCAGCTTTATGGAAGAGATTTGGGTCGAACTCATATCTAGGTACTGGACAGGGGTTGAGAAAATGTTCTAAACAGGTATTCCTGAAGGCTATAATTCACTTGCAGGGGTTAGTTCTTATATGAAGGGCACCTTTTTCTTCACATCTGAGTCTCTAAGAGGCAGTATTTGCCTCAGCATTGGTACCTAATATATGTGAGAGATGCAAAGTGAGAGTCTGGAAGCTTGTAGTGATGCATGATTAGGATTTTATTTACTCTCATTCTGATGTTAAACTCAATACTCTTTTGACTGCATTAATTATAGTTTTAGTTTCAAGGTTCTGAATACATTTGTTTACAAAATGAAAATGAGTGGTTGCATTTGTCTAATGGATGAAATGAGAGCTGTATGACTTTTGTTTTCACATGCAAGTTTATTTTTGACAGAGATTTGGACACAGGTATGGAGGTATTCTAATCCCTATAGTTTAAATAAAATATTAATGATAATCTTTATTCTCATCCACAGTTCTGTTATGTTATAGCTATATAGTATTTCATTATCTTATTACTGGGTCAGGCTAAAGTATACCAGTTTTTTATTTGATGTGATTTGGCCTTATAATGCAAATATGGCTCAGGTGGGCATATTAGTTACATGAAAAAAATTATGAAGGGAAAAGAAAATGTGTGATTTAAAGTATAGTAAAGTAGGAAGGTAGACTCTTAATTGGCTTTTTAATTGGCTTATTGAGACATCTGTAACAGAAGTGCAACAAAATTATTTTTATTATTCCAAAATGCACAACAGAAAATACAAATATTTACAGATCTATTTTGAAAACGTCTCTTTTTCCACACTTTTTTACAATGACAGGCAACTGTTTTGCAATTTCAATTAAAAATTCTCTCATTCAGAATGGAATAATTCCTGATATGAATAATATGTTAATTTTAACTGAAGTCATCTCATGTTTAAAATTGAAATGAGTGAGAGTCAATTTGATTTACTTGTTACTTTACCAGTTTTAAAACTTCTCTAGACCAAAGAAAATGTCTGTGCAGATTAATCTTATACATAAAATTAAGAGAAATAATATATTTCAGTAAAAAAGCTAAAAATGAAATAAGTTATAATATCTACTATAAGAGAGATCCTGAGTATCAGACAAATTCCCTTTAAATAAACATGTCTGTAAGGGTCTCAAAAGCAGACATGCCAGGCGACCTCAAGAGGTCATTTGCTTCGTTCCCTTGCCTCATGGCAAATTAAATTTATCTCTGTCATTCCCAACAGGTTCAATGTGTTCCTGAAGATCTGTAGCGGCCACTGCTCTACAGACCCCACTTCTCACCCTTCCTTCCTTCTTCCCCTAACCTCCTGAAAATTACTTTCAATGTCAGCTGTCTATACCTTTTGGAGGATTTGGTAGTGAGTACTCTGAATCTTTCATTAGTTGTTCTGTTCACTATGAACATGGAGAACCGACTGTTTCTTTTCTCTTTGTAACAGTCTTCAAGGATGTAAAAAGGTCCCACTAATTCCCCCCGCTCCTTCCCCACGCCCCTGGAAGTGTTACCTCCCATAAGCAAAATAACCACATTTATTTACATATTTTTCTCCTAAGATATTTTTTAGGCCTCTCTGCATTGTTATTCCTTTTCTGTGGATTTTCTCCAGGTATTCAGTGCCTGTCCAAAGTGTTCTATGTCCAAAGCTGAAAATAACTCGACTGAGGCCCTTATGTTGAGCTCAGTGGTGGAAGTAGGTTGTGTCTTGTAGGCTCTTCTCCTTCCATTCCCACTTTTCTGCAGCAATGTGATACCGATGACTCAGCTTGTATAACCTCCAAATCTTTGGTGCTGAACTGCTGCCGAACGAGTTGCTCTCCGTTCTGTGGTTTTGCAGGTGTTTCTGATGAAGAGCAGTATTGTTTTGTTTTCCTGAGAGGCTTTCATTCTGTGAGTTTCAGATAATTTTCCCAATACTGTGACATGATTTGCTGTTATGATTCAGTCAGTCCTCCAGCTTGCTTCTAGATCCCAGCTTCACATTGGCCATTCATATTGGAATTAGTTGCTGCAGAACTCTATGAGCTTCTATTTTTAGGAAGGACTATTGTGAACTACTTTCAAGGCGTGTTATCACACCATGTTTGCACTACTGGGATCAGGTGCATCTATATTAATCCCTAAATAATTTATGAGATTCCTATGTTAAAAAATGTTACAAAGATTCTCATTCTTACTCTCTGTTGCATAATGAGAGGAAATCCAGTATTTCTAATATATGGCAAAATTTTCAGAATTATGTGACATACTTAGGATATGTTTACTCAGGTGAAACTTGATGATTCTTTTTTTTTCAAGATATCCAGTTATGAACTAAAGTTCATGTTTTTTGTGCTATTGTGACACTGAGCCTAAGCTAACAAGTCTTTACTGTGAAAGCACAAGAGTTCAGGTGACATTCAACATTTGAACACAGGTTTTGGCTCTTAAATAAACCTCCCGTTATTATTTACAGAGCTTAATGACTATATGAAATATTTTGCCCCCCAAAAAGTCAGGATTTCAGCTGAGAGAGGTTTACTGTCTAGTTAATAGAAAGTGAGGGCACAGATGTTGGTTCTAAGGAAATCAGTGCTGCAAGGCTTTTTAAAATAAGTGCACTCTGAGGGGAGATGGAAAGCAGGGGATAATAAAGACTTGGAAGTTGGGAACTTTTTGAAAGCATGGATAGCATAGAATAAGGTAAGTGAACTGGGCAGTGGAAATACAGGAACATAAAAAATGAAGGTTAATAGAGAAGAGGCAAGGGCAGAAAGAATCAGAAGCAGCATTTGATAGATGTATAAAAATTATTTTAAGAAAACTGATGGGATAAGTATGGAAGGCCTGAAGAGAACTTTAGTCAGTAGCTCTCCATTTTGGCCTTAAAAATTTTGTAATCTTGGCAGTTTCTAAAGAGCCTTGCCTGTTATCTTCCACTTAAACCCAATCAGTACCTTCATTTAGCAGTGAACATTTAAGCCAGACTCCATCTCAAGTACCCTTCATTGGTTACTTCCATTCTGACTGAAGGAACAGTAGGATGGCCCCAGCCCTCTTACAGTACAGTCAGTAGTGTCAGTGTCACAGGTCTCACAGTGGCACTCGGTAGCTACCGGGTACGAATAAAAAGATTCGAGATGGTCACCACAGCCAGGGATCTTCACTGTTTCATACACAACCTCCTTGAAGGTACATGTTTGCTGAACAGATGATACTGGTGGATATTTATATACTGGATCCTGAAAATTACAAGAAGGAAATACTTATTTCGAAATTTGTTATGTGGTAGAATTCCAAATTTTTATAAAATAAAGAACTTGATGTTAAAACTAATTAAATCAGTGGGGAAATTCCCACTGAGGTCAAAAGGATTTGGATCAGACTCTTCTAATTTCACCTAGATCCTTAGATTTCTCCTTTCAGGAGGACCGGTACGGCAAATTTGTGTCATAACATCACCAGACAATCTTGTAGGTCAGTTGCTTGATTCTGCAAATTATTTGGAAAAGTAAAGGAGTCTACATAGTAATGGCTGCTTTATTGGTTGCAAATGGGTACAAAAATTGAACACAAAGCAGAGATCCAGATTGTAATACTTACAACCCTAGGGATACAATACAAATATAATGTTTGCAGCCAGTTAAATGTCTGGATTTTGCCAGCATCTTTTCACCCTTCCCTTTGTGGCTCACATTGGCTGTGTATCTACTTTCCTGTCAAATAGCACATGTATATGCCATAGACTGGAAAAATGGTTTATTCATATATCACTTGAAATATTTAATTCTGGTGCCTGAAATTAAACTTAAAATTCTCACCCTTGTGAAGCAGTATCCTGAGCACCACGTTGCATTCACTGTAATGCAGAATTCACATTCTTCTCTTTCCACTGCTATAGTAATATTGGTGAGCTGACAGCTATTGCAACAAAGTGCTTTCCAGCAAAATAACAGCACGTAACAATTAAGAGTCTTCATCCTAAATACAAAGCAAAAAAATGTTTCTATACTGGAGGAACATCTATGTTTATTTTCAACAGGAAATATTTATAGAAACAGGGAGAAATTTTATCCTCAAGTGTTTCTATAATAGCAAGCTTTCAGAAACATCGGTGAGAACATAAGATAAAGCCGTTAAATAGATCTGTCCATATGTTTGTTATTAAAGGAGTTTGATTTTCCTAAGCGACTGAAATGGTATGTCAGCAGTCTTTGCAGAATAATAACAGAGTACTTACCACTTTCAATTAAATATTTTTATCTAAGTTTCTGTACAGAGAATGTCACCTACCTTTAAAGAGAAAAAGAAAGAAGCAAGGAAGAGAAAAAGCAAAAGATAATCTATTTTTTTCAGAAGCAATTAATTACATACATTGTTTGCAATTTGAAAAAAGACTTTTAGATTAGGATTGATGAAAACTTACCTGTATTCTATCTGCCTTCCTAGTGATAGTTGTAGTGAAAAGAAAGCCCTGTGCTTGCCTTTTATACTAAGTTGTGTGTAACTTATACCTTGAGGATTTGCAGTGTATTAATGCAGCATTAGTTTGGTACTTGGTGAAAGCGGATTAAAGTTCAGGCAGACAGTGAGATCAGGCCTTGTTAAGAGGAATAAAGACAAGCAAAACACACTCAGGAAGGGATGGTGAAGGTTACTGTCGCAATGTCTTATTTGAAGTTTCACTGGATTTGATTCAGTGGCATTTAGAAATAGCTGAGCCATTCCACAATTTCAAAGAAGGCTGAGAAGACTATTTTTGGAAAAGTTCAGGTGTTTTAAATGTGTTTTATGTCTACTCTCAAACAAGCTTGGAGTGACAGCTGGTTCTCTGGTAATTCACGGTGGAGATGTTGCCAGTATTTCTTGGCTAATGAACATGTTCTTAAGCTTTTCAGGTTATATCAGTCTTAATTGCTTTTCTCTGAATAAGGTCTTGCCCAATGAGCTGCATATGGACTTGTTTATTGATCTCTGGTGCTAGAAAGCTAGTAGTGCGAGTTCTTGTCAAACCATGAGTACCTCTGCTTTTCTTTACCATATGAAATACCACCGTGTTTTTTCAAAATCCAGATTTCTATCCTAGTGTATGCAGTTCTGGTTCCTGTCTTTTGCATGGTGATATTATTTTTTAACTCATCTAAGGGATGTCTGTATTGTGGAAAGGGACTATAATGATGTAATAAGGCTTCAGATCTCAGATCAAGCATTGTCATGTTACAGGGAAAATGCTAATATTTTTTACAGGTAGCCTTGCAAACTCAACATAAATGCATTCCCTAGTTTGTCATGATGATAAAAGATTTTATGAATAGCGTTTCCCTACTCTCTGCCCTTTTTCTGTGTTCACAAATTAGTGCCTCTTCACCAGAATAACGACAGAGAAATAACTTTGTTGAGCTTCACGTATCACTTCTGGGGAAAATGACTCACAGTAGCGCTGTATTTACTATCACCTGCTCAGAACAGCCAGTCTTGCTTTGTTATGACTGTTCTATTATGGTCAGTCTGACTTTTACAGAAATCTATCCACAAAAGAAAACTAGGCAAGGACATACACTTAAAAGCATTTTATCATGAAAAGAAATGCTCACTGGCTTATTAGTTGTCCTGCAGACAGGATACTTTTCAAAACGTCTTTTAATAATGAGCCCTATAAGTGTCTCGTACCTTCCTGTGGTCCTGCAGACTGGCCATCTGTTCCAGTTTCCATTCAGTCTGCAATAACTTAATTTGTTAATGAATTTCCAATCACATCAAAGTTAGAAAGTGATCCACCAATTTTCCATGGACATCTCTTATGGTAATAATTTTGAAAGAGAACACAGATCAATTAAATGTGTAAAGAAGTCAAGAAAGCAGACATCTTCCCCTTTATTAATATAAACTCTATGAACATTCAATAATGGTCTTTTGTATCATTTAGTGTCAATAGTCTGTCTTCCCAGAGAAGATTTTCATTTGCTGTAAATCACTAATTCCAGGAATACCAGAAAAAATCTTATTACAATTTATTACATCCCTTCTGGGGATCTAGCCTTTTCTAAGTACTAATTTATGCAAATTAAATAAATAAATTTCAATAGAAAAAAATCTCATCTCTCACTTGCAATGATCTGTTTCATGGTTTGAGGAAGTCACAGGTATTCACCAAAACCCTAGTTTCACAATGGCAGAGTGAAAATTCAGCCTCTGCCATGCCATTTCTTCCCTCTCTTAGTTTCTTTCTCTGGCCCTCTCTACCTTCTCGCTTGTGCCAATACAAATTAGGGAAATCGTTCTGATTAAAAGGAAAAAAACCCAACCCAGCTGTCTTTTACAGTGTTGTTGTTAATCCATATCAATTTGTTCCACAATGAAATGAACAGCTATAGCAGGATAATTGATGAGATTGATTGGGGAGTGGGAATGAAGGGGGATGTTAACAGGAAATGCTTTACATAGAGCTCATGGAGCACATCATTGTAAATATAATGCAAACTTTTTAACAGAAAAATTTAGTCCTGCACTGACTTCAAGGGCATTTTTTTTCTGCAATCATCAGTTCTAGGTTGTTTCTCCAGTTATCAGCTCTGATTAATTGATTGTGTGAATATATGAAAATGCATTTTTAGGATAATGGGAAACAGCAAATTGAAATCAGCTAAGCATGAGTCTGTCATCTGAGGAGTGGTAATTTGGTGAGTTGTTACTTGGTTGACTTTGATTTGTTCCCACGTATTTTGTTAGAAAGATGCACTAAAGGAATGGCTTCTCATGATGGGCAGGATGCTGTGTAGGTGTATCTTTTTGTAACATTCATACCTCTGGAATATTTTATATACTAACTTTGTCATACCTTTTCAAGTTTATATTCCAACTAGATTATAAAAGATTATGGTAGTTGTGAAGGGAAAAACAAATGTTATTTATCAAAAAGCTATGATTTTCATATATTGTGAACCGTATGTGTAGGTTTTGTGCTATTGAATTTTGTATCTATTTGAGAAATAGAAATGGTTTTGATTTTAAATGGCTTATATTTCAATTTAGGGAATAAAGTCAGAAGGAAGAATGCTTCCTCTTCATGTGCTACAGCAACGTTTAAGTGTTGAGTAGTGGTTTTATCTATCTAGTTCTTAAGCAGTATTACCCATCTTAGATTTAGCTGCTGCTATCGTGCTTCTGGGCTGAATGCTACATGTTGCCCAGATTGTTAGTGAGGAATTATAGAAGCCATACTCCTAGGATTCTGTGGTCATTTATGTATAAAGCCTAGGAAATGAAAAGATATTGGGGAATGTCTATGCAGAAAGATTCAGACAGACCTGCATGTGTTCTTGTCACACTTGGGGCTAGGTAAGAAATTCACAGATCCTGGAATGTCCTTGTAAATGTGCTGTTGAATTGGGGCAAAGTAACCTCTTACTCTTTCTCCACCTGTCTAGGGTCAGCTTAACAGTTGGTCTGTTGTGCAGAATCTAAGCTCCAGCAAGTTCCATGAGAGGGCTCAAGTTGCTGCAGAATCCAGTAATTGCATTGTGATTGGAAATAGAAGAGTTGGATTGGAATGGCTAGTGATTAATGGCCAAGGCTTCTGTCAATGGAGATTGCTGTATCCCTATTGAAGGCAGTGGGGAAATCTGGTAAATGCTGTAATGGAAGATCTGGTCCTCAACATGGATGGGGAGTTGATTCATCGGTGTATACGTAGCCCTGTAGATAGAAACTTTTGTGAAAGTCATCGTGGGCATCAGATTCACATGGCTGTGTTAGTGCTTTAGTGGCATCTCGGGTAAACAAAAGGCTTCTCTGTTTCGCGATTTTTTTTGTATTCTATGGCTATTTACCTTGGACTGTTTACTGCTGTAGTCTAGCAAACCATTGTTACCACTGCTGCCCCAAGAGAGCACTTGCTTTGCTTCTTCTAATCACTTCAATCAGAAGTGCTGTGACACATTCTGCTGCTGTTTCCCTTCTAAGCAGCAAACGCTCTTTTTCTTCTGTTTGTGGTTTGGGGTTTTTTGGTTGTTTCGTTTTTTGGTTTGGTTTTGTTTTGCAAAAGCATCTAATACAGATCTCAAAGCTCTATGTTTCTTATGTGTCCTAAACTAATGAAATTTATTTCTTCAAGGGGAGTGCTGGTAAGACTAACAATTCTGCTACTGCAAGCTGTAAATCTGTCTTGATGAAAAGATAGTTTAGATCTTTAAAAGAACTTCGCATCTATCAAAGTGCTATTGTAAAACTTGGTTATCTGTGGGCAACTCATCCACCATGAGTAATAAATCTGACTCTGTCCTAGTAGAAGATGTATTGAACTTTCTAGAGGAAAAACCACAATGTCTGATATTAAAGATGGGTCTTATCTGTATGTTATTTCAGCTGAAGACTAGCTGTAGCTTCTAATATACTCCTTTAAAAGCGTCAAGGGACGTGGTTTTAGGTTTGTTAGATTCATAGTTGTGGTTACATTTTTTAGATTTGTTTAATAGATATATTACTGGAGATAATAATTCCTGCACCTGAAAGCTGTTTGTCATTGAAAGTATGTCCTAAGGCCTGTTTATGGTACTTAAATCTATATGGCTTAATTAAATTTCCGTGGGTTAGAACAAAGGAAAGCATTGGTTCTCTTAAGGTTGGAGTTGTGCGCTTCAGTGCCATCATACTGAGTGGAATATGTGCTTATGTAAAGTGTCTTCTGCCCACAGCCTGTCTTGACTGAGTACCCTTCCTCTCCACTCTTTTTCTCTTTGTCCAAATGTTTTTGTGCACAGCTCCAAAGGTCACCCAAGGTACTTAAAGCAGAAGACCTTCTTGCTGCTACCCAGTGACTGACTAAATTGATATCCTTGAAGTACACAGACTGCAAATTATTTCTGAATCTGTACTTCAGGACTCCCTGTGTGGGGCTGGTATTTCACTGCACAGCAGCACAGGCCTATATCAAGTAAGTTGACTGGAGATTTGTCTTTCCCTTTTGTTGTTGTTTTTCTTTGTGAAAGATGGCTTTTATCGTTGCATTACTCCTCTATATTCCTTTGAGGTTATTAAAGTTATTGGAGAGATCTTCATTGACTTTAGCGCTAACTGCATTGGGTAGTTGGTCGCTATTGTTCAATACAATTTTTACTGCTATTGTTTTAATTTCCCAGCACTAATGATGCAGAATTGTGAAGAAACTTCAGTCTGCTGAGCATGTAGCTCAATAGATGAAACTAACTGGTGTCAGCCAATGAGTTAATCATTAATTAAGAACTCATGTGTCCACCCATATGTGAGCAGAATACTTCACCCTCAGGAGAATAAGGAAAATACTGGAATGCATTGACTATGTATTTAGTAGCATAGAATTTCAGAAAGCTTTTGAGATACCAGTTTCCATTGCTTGGAGCAAAGATTATACATCCTGTATTTCCAAAAACCTACGCAAGCTGTTAGTCTTGTGAAAATCCTGCTTGCAGTCAACAGCAACAGAAACTAATCCTTCTGGAAAGTTTAATAAATACAGAACAGAGCAAGGCATAGTACAGGTGCTTATGTTATTGTCATTAGTTATTTTTTTCTGTAGTTTTTGTCTCATACAATATAAATTCATTTTTATGGCCAGCTGTATTTTCCTACCCTTTTTAGTTCTGGTGTCCTTGCAGTCTTCAGTTGTTTGCTCTTGCAAAACCACATTGTGATCTTGGCTTCTTATAGAAATCAGTTGATAAGTCCAATGGTATCTGCTATAAAATGTATGTTAAGGTTCTGCTCAAGATTAAATTAAGTTTAAGAAGTGATGCCTGCATGTGCTGGTAAAGAAGGAACCATACCAAATGTTGTCATCTTTGTCACTGAGCAGCAGTAGTGAGCCCTCTGGATTTGCTCATGGGTTATTAAGTAGGAGGCAAGTTCAGTGTGAACAAAACTGTCTTGAGAGAGAAAGGCCAGTTTAATTTTTAAATTTTCATTTCATTCTTAAAAAATAAACCCCAAAAGTTGCTGAGTAGCAGACCTGGCAATTGCTGAGCTAGGAGAATACGTGGTTTTCTTTCTTGTTTACAACAAAGGTACACAAATTCTGTCAATAACATTTATTTTTTTTAACTTATATGTACTTCAAGACTTGAGTCCAAAGGACAAAGTCTGCCATTAGTAGTTCGTGTAAGGAATGATTGCATTTTTTCCTAGATGACTTGTTTCATTTGATCTGTCATGTTCATATTTTGTTAAACCTAGAAATAAAAAGGCAATGTTTCAGATACTTTAAAAATCCATCAGTATTTCTAGTATGTTCTGTAACCATGCTAAGAAGCTAGGCAAGCATTTATCTGTGGATTTTAGGAAGGAAAAAAATGTGCTTTTCTACTAAAACAGGTTCTAAATTTGGCAGGACTGTGCCCTATTCAAGCATAGACAACAATGCTTGCTAATTGTTTTCAACTGCAGCTATGTTAGGCAAGATAAGACTTGTTTAAGCCTTCCTGGCAGTGTGTATTGATAATACAATGAAGTTGGTGCAGAACAATTCAGCATGCTTAGATAATGGATGAAAAGCTGATCTTGGGTTGCTAAATAAAGTCTTGGACCGAAGATGTCTGACCCATATTCTTTTTGCAAGTGCAGTAATTTTTTAGGTCAAATCACTGAAGAAAAATAGATTGAAAAGAATGTATACAGCTGTAGCCACCTTCAGCTGCGACTTTAACCTTTTATCTGACCAGCTGTACCTACAATATTCACTGTTTTAGGGATTTTAAATGTGGGGTTTTTTAAAATGGTGGTTTCTCAGCAGTTCTATGGAATCTTTATTCAGGGGCATGAAGCCGTGATTGTGCAGAGTATAGTGTGTTGGAGTTGCCATTTGAGCTGTAGGAGTCTGATTGTGATCAGATTGCAAATTTGCAAAGAAATGTCGTCAAACTACCACAGGAGTCGATATTGTAGAGCTTTAATGAGGAAACAGATCTGAAGCTTAAAGAAAAATCTTTACAGGTATCAGTCCAGCATTTAGCTCAATACAAATCCCAGATTTTATTTGTTAGGTAGTATTAGCAAAATGATGAATTAAAACCCCAGGCTTTGTATATAGCTAAATTGCTCTTTAAGGTGTATTTTTCCAGATAACTATAATAATTAAAACCAGAGACTTTATTCTTAAACAAAGTAGGTACAAATCTGGCATATTCAGACTTGAGTTGAAGTCTTAACTTGTGGTTGCTTTGAATAGCATTATACACAGTTCAATCAAATTGGTGGTTGGCAGGATCTGGTTTACTGTTATCAGTGAAGAATGAAGCTCATTAGCTCATTCCTTTCCCTCCCATTCTGTTTTTTTTTTTTTGTTCATTTGATACTCATTCCTCACTAACCATGCTGTAGGAATGCATCTCTTCTTATGCAGAATGAGTCCAGTCATTAGCAAAGCCAGCTGTGGCAGGGAAGTAGACTTCTAGGGAGAGGAAGAAAACCATGTTCTTGCTGCCTCTTTTGCTTGCAACAGAGTTTGAAGTGCATATATCACAGAGTGAGAGCTTAGGGTTAGTTCTCTATCAACAAATGTCATCTGTCTCATCCTTCCAGACACTTTCCCGGCATTAATCAGACCAAGAACCCAAGATTTCTCTGTTTTTCTGGTAGCAGCTACTAGATTTTAACACCCCAGTTCTGAGTACCAACAATTCAATTTTGCTCATGTTTCTAGAGGATTTCACTTGGCATTGCTATGTAGTCATTTTACTAGAGAAAAAAAAATCCAAAACTGAGAAGAGACATTGAAAAATAAATGACTGACCACCTTAATGATACAGAATTTTAAAAGCCTAAAATGTGACAGCAGTCAGAAAATCCCTTTCATTTAATTCAGAACATTGGGAACCTTTTGCCTGCTGAGGGCTGAACACATTTTGGGAAGCAATGCACAGGCCCCACAGAGAAATATAGGTTTAGAAAACTTATTTGGAGGTGGTATTCATGGCTTCTGGTTTTGATGTTGTTTCCTTGGTGATCACTGGAGCTTGAGTAGAGAAGTGCACAAAGCAGTTTGTGCCATTCCATGATATCCTTTCATGGCCTCTCCAATCCACAGGGGAAGCCTGGAAATATTGTTTCTGATAGGAAGAAGGAAGGTGAAAACACCATTATAGACTAGGGGATGTGAATTATATTGACCAGAAGCACTCTGTTACTTAAGGACATGAAAAAATTGATGGGAGAGTCTGAAAGACAGGAGGAGCTTTCCATGTGTTGTGACTGAGAGCATGCATGGCACCAGACTTTGCTACCGTGGGATGTATTGGCTGCTTAGCCTACAGGGTAAATACTCCTGTATCTGACACAATGTCAGCAGATGGAAAGCTTTCTTATGGTAAAGCTACTTCATGGCTTGGCCTGAGTCACATCAAAAAATACTGCTCACCATTCCCTTTAGGATCCTGGAGTCCCTCATCTTGCCAAAGACAGTAGAAACTCATTCTTTCTGTTTCATTAGGGGCTTGGGACTGTGCTCTCCTACTTCCATGGCAGGTACAGGCAGTAAAGGCATGCTTGGTAGGTGACTGCGTGTGGGATGCCAGGCGGGACAGGGGAGTTGAATGGTGGCGTGAGAGGAAGGAACAGGGCAGGTGTCAGGCAGGACAAGTTGAATGAGCCATCCTGTGAAATGAGTGTTCCTAAATGTGATTAAAATTACCTCGAAATTGAATACCTGTGGTCACTGATCACCTTTTAAAATATTAATCTGTGTCGTGCCTGTTTCAGCACAGTATTAAATGCCTGTTTGAAATGGATCAGTCTAAACACTGGCTGCTCAGCTTTGTGGGAATAGAAAAGCCACTGAGCAGAAATCCATTTGTAATCTCTGTAGTGCTGTCTGAAAAAGAAACAGTCCTACTCAATTGCTTTATTAATTATATAAATGAGCAAGATCATAGTTACTGATAACGAAGGAGGTTTTGTGGCTTGTTGTGGTGCCATCTCCTGGTTCTTGAGTAAAAGTTCACAGGTTGCTCAAAGTTCCTTCACAGCTAAAGCAGATTTTACAGCATTGCACCAAGGAAAACTCAGTCATAGAGTTTAGAACTGAAAAAAAACACTTTAAATCTCCTGGCTGTTGGCCAGATTCCTGTTGTGCTCAGTCCTTTCTAGATCTAGTAAAGCCTTTGGGCAAAAAGGAGTTTCAACACTCTCACAGTAATAGTAGTGATAATATAGCAGGCATTAATGACTTCAGGCCATTTTGCTTGCCCCTGTGTAAGAGAAGCATGGAGAACTGTGCTGAAGAAATTGTGCCTTCTCTTTTCTCTCTTTCTAAATTGTGGAACATTAAGCATAATCATTCCTGCTGCTGTCTTAAGCACAGAATTGCTCTGAAAGTGGATAGGGACAGTACAGTCCTTCTGCTTCTAATGAGCCTGTTTGGGGTAAGAGAAGAAGATTTGCAGAGAAATATATGTAATGGTCCTCTCCATCTGATTTCCACATACTCATTGCAGATCTTGTATGCTGAGAGGCATTCCTCCTAACTTCAAGTGGTCTTTCTGCTTCCTGTGAGGGAACCTTACTTACCTTAATATTCTCTAAACCTTGGAAGTGAATAACCTTTACTCCAACTTGTGCTCCTTGTCTTCCAATTTAATGTTGTCAAGAAAATTGTTAATAAAAGTCTGATTCTTATTAGGCTTTATTTTGCTTTCAGCCCTCAAAGTACAGAACTTTCAGTAGAATTAAAATAGTTATAATTTTGCAGCCTCCTACATTATTATCCACTGTTTGCCATTCTGTTTTTTACTTTAATATTTTATCACTGTTTATTGCATCAAGAAGACTAAAAGGCATTTTCAGAAAAATATTTGTCATTTTTGTCTCTTTTTGAGTTTTGATTTCTATTTGAATGACTTTTACATAATGATAATTCCGAAATAAACTGTCAATTTATCCATCTATCCAGCAAAATTTCTGGGTGTTTGCAAATACTGTGAATCCCATAGCTGCTGACCACGTACGATTTAGTAGCTCCAGAGCTTTGCTTCACGTTTCAGCTTCACACACACAGTATCACACAGTATGACAAGGTTGGAAAGGACCTCTGAGATCATCAAGTCCAACCTATAACCCAACACTAACACCAACCATCATCTAGACCATGGCACTCAGTGCCACATCCAATCTCCCCTTAAACACCTCCAGGGTCGGCGACTCCACCACCTCCCTGGGCAACGCATTCCAAAATTTCAAAGGTAACGCACAAGAGAGATGAGCAGGTGAGGCACTGAAAGAGAAAATGACTTCTGCTGTATATGTCCTTTTCTAAATGACCTGGAAAGGCAATGATGTGATAGTGCCACAGACACAGTCTTGGAAGAAGACATGAGAACTTGTGTGTTCATTGCAGCCCATGGAGTCCTAATGGGTAATTTAATAGGCAGTGATTTTAGTAAAACTGTAAAATGCTTAAGACCTCTTGCTGGTTGAGAGCACTATGATTTGCACTGAGGTCTGAGGGTACAGGAAAGGTGAGGAGGTGGACCTCAAGCCTCAGTTATCAATCTGTTAGATTTGAACATTTTAGAAAACAAAATGGAAGGCTCAGTATGTACTTTTGGAATTGACTGAAAAAAGTTCCATCATATGTCCACAACTATTCTCCCATTATAGACAACATTTCTATGGCTTCAGATGAGGTCACAGGAAACATGCTACCATATTTTTGTGAGTAAAGTTACTAATGAAATCAAGTGATTAGTTGCTGTCTACAGATGGTAAGAGGGATTTTTTTTTTTAATGAATTCCTTGGTTGGTTATCTAAAGGAACCATGATTCATTAGCCAATACTGGCTAAAGCAAAAGTGAGATCGGAGAAGTAGTTTCTGCCACCATGAGAGGACTACTTTCAGTACTATTGAAAGAATTCTAAGCCGTATTTCAGTGGCTTTAAATGCAGATATTTTAAGGCTGTGAAGCTGTTCTGCATTTTCTCATAACTATTTTTGCTTTCATGAACTGAACAATATATTTAAGGGTTACCCCATGGAGGATTATGTATGCTGGAGTCAATCCAGTGTTAACAAGACCTATAAGCTCTGCAAAAAATGCCAGCATTTTGTATTCTTAATTTCTGATCCTGACTACCAATGTCATCACCTGCTCCTGGATACTGGAGATTATTATAAGACTTGAATGACCTATTTAGCTGTTCTGAATTTTGAATGATGGATTTTTTTCCTCCCTTACCTGCTGAATTTCTTCCCTCCCACCACCTTTAACATAAACCAGAAGTTGTAAAAGATTATTATATAGTTTTGTAAGGCAGTGATCTCTATATAATCTGGGAACACTTTATAACAAAATTTAAAACAAATTTGTCATGGGTACTATAAGACTAGGGAAAGGAGTCATCCTGGCTTTTAAGCCTTGTACATAGTAATGACTACCAGATATTCTGAAGTCCCAGTCCACTATCCCAGGGGGGTGGAAGCAAGTTTTAGAAATTATACATTCCCAACAAGCAGCAGTTAAGACTCATGAAATTTCAAAAGCTTACATGCACTTTTACATGTGAATGACATAATATACCTATTTTCCAGAGCACCTGCACAGGTCAAAATTTTGATATCAAGACGTGGCTCTCAGCCCACATTGAGATTAGGTTAAACTTGTGCAGAGATCTCCTTGTCTGGACTTTGTGTGATGTTCAAGGATCTCGCTGAAGCACCTTATTTAAAAAAGCACAACTCCTGGGTGTGGAAAGTGGAATATTTATGATGTATAGAGACTGTAGTTTAAGTATAGTGCAAAGCTGTAAAACTGTCTCTGATACTTAGTCTGCACAGATCTAAGATAAGAATCATCTTTCAGGAATAAAATCTAGAACAAATAATTGAAACTCTTTCTTGAAAACATAAAGATTTTTTTTTTCTTGCTAAAGGTGACAAAAAAGAATATTCAAATATTTGAGACTGAATTCCTTCCAGTTAAGAAAAGGATATGGATTTTCTTAATTGGAGAATAATTGGATTCTGCCTCTCAGGCAATTTACAAGCTTTATATCATAAAGAGACAAATTATGTGAGAAAAATGGCTGCAAGTTTTAGGTGAAAAAGTTTAATACATCTTTTAGTCTGCAATGAGCTGTGATATACTGCAACTAAATGGAATTACTGCCCATGAAGAAATCCTGTGCTTTTTTACTTTTTTTCTATCTTTTAATATTTATCAGGGTCTAGATATACGTGAGAGAAAATGGAAATCTTTCCTATACTTCAGAAATTTTCCATAAGCTTACCGTGTTTTTGTGGAAGACAAAACGTCATGCTTCAACAAAGGTGAGGACAATCTCTTGGCTAATAAAGCAATATCTCAACAATTAACAAAAAAGATCTCCCATTTCCATAAATGACAACTATGACTGTCTTTGGGGAAAAAAAGTTTTATGAAAGAACTTTATAACATACCCTAAGAGTGGTTACACTCAACATACTTCACAAAACTGGCATGTGAAATTACTACTATCAAGGCTCTTGTACTTATTCTATTATATTCCATTCCAGTTTTAAAAATTGGACAATACTCAAAATAACACGTATATTAAAAACAAATGAACAAACACAATCTAAAAACACATGGACAACTGTATACCCATGGGTCTGAATTAATAGTATGCAAAGATTGTAAACTTATCAACTGAAAATTAAGCAAAAACATAAATGAAAATAATAAAGGAACAACCACGAGTAAGTTGACAGATTGTGAAAGATCAACCTGACAACCTTTGTCATTTTGACTCTTCTATAAGCAAGCAGACTACAGCAGAGCTTGCATATAAGGTTTCCAGGAGTGTGTTTGGTATTTTCCCATGTAAAATGTTGTTTGGCTGGGAAAAGTGGCTTGTGGAGTGATGAAAAACTCAATGCAATAATGAAAGTTTTAATGAGATAAGAACTAGTAATCTGAAAGAGAGACGGCAGAATAGTGAAGCATCAATCTTATGCATCTTTTTTTTTTCCGTTTTTATCCTGTTGTAAAAAGTAGGCAAATTCATTGTTATCTTAAAGCTGGAAAACCTCATTTGATTCAAAGGTGAAGTGCAACTGACTAAATGAATTTGAAGTGAACTGATAGAAACGGGATGAAACAGTATTAAATTGCAAAGTCATGCATTTGGGGACTAATTGCAAGAATTCCTGCTATCATCTGGAGCTTCATCAGTGTGTAATAACTGTCAAGAAGCAAAGCCTAAGTGTACTAATCAGCTGCAAGATAATTATGTTTCAGCAGTGATATGGCAGTGAAAATGGCAAACATGATACTCAGGTTTATCAAACAGGAGAAATTAGTAAAACTGTTCTACAGGTAAGACCTCCTCATGTACACTGTGTGTATGGTACACGTCAGCTAAACTGGATGATGTTCAGCTTGAGCACGTGCATTGCTCAGATGAGGGAAATGGAGAGCTTAGCCTGTAACTCTTAGTGTAGACAGGGTGGTATGCTCACGAGATTGTGGCTGAAGGTCTAGAGATGGCTTGTGCATTGCTAGTCTGGAACAGAGGCAGTGCTGTGTAACGTGACAATGTAGACATTGGCCAAGAAAACTACTTTGGTCAGCCCAGCAAAACAAGGCCGAGATGTGTCTTCTCTCTATAAATGCAGTGGGAGGCATGTATCAGGGTGGGTAAATGCTTGAACGAAGGTACAGTGTTGGCTGAGGGATAACTGGTTCTAAACCTGCTAATGAATAAATTTAACCTGGAAATAACAATGGGCTTTAGAAGGCAGCATTATACATTTATTAGCAGGAATATATTGTAGCAGAGGCTGTCTGCTTGTTTCTGGTTTTTGGATTAAGTTCTTACAGATGGCTTTCAGATAGAAGGAAGAATAATTTCTGTATCTGGGAGACTTTCACAGCAGTGCTCACGGTCCCTTCAGTTTCATATCATTGATTGCAGCTGTAAAGTGGCAGAAAAACAGTCTCTAAATCAGACTAATTTTATTATTCTGCAGGGGTTTTTTTACATAATTCTTACAATGAAGTAATTGTCTTTGCCTTATGAAGGAAAGGTTTGGATAAATAGTTTTTCTAATGAGATATATCCTCTGAGATATTCCTCTGAGGAAAGAACAAGTAACTTGTGAGTACCTATCACTGTATCGTGTGGGTAGACTAATATTTAATGAGTTTTAGAAATGCAAGCACCAAATTTATTACTATAGTTCAGTGCCTTCCTTTCAGTTTGCAGGGATTTTATGCATTATAGTTTTTAGATCAGAAATGTTCCTTGTGCAAGAAACTTCAGTGAATACACTTCCTTCACTGAGGCTGCACGCATGAGAATTTAAGGCATTGCTGAGATATTGCTCAGCCTTTCACTTGTTTCTAGTACTTTATGCTTCTAAAGCATTTCTGATGATTTTCCTGCACAGACTGAATAATCCTGATTTCCAACAGTATCATCTTGTGCTGTTCTCTGAATGCCCCTGTGCTAAGTCCACAGGCCACTCATAATTTTAATTTATTTTTCCATTGTCTTCAGCCTTTTCCTCTTGTCCTTTCAGTCAAAGTTTCACCAGTTTCACTGGAGTTGTAATGCAGTAACTAAGAAAAGAGTTGAAAGAGTATGGGGGGATAAACCAAGGTGTGCTGTTTCTCCAGCCTCTGTCTGCCCATGTTTGATGTGAACAAAGTAGATTAATTTTCATTATAGTGGGAAAATGTAAAGACACATTCATGATATGGAAATGAACTTTAGCAGTAGAATCTAATTATAAACTACAAGATTTTTCCTTTGCTTCTTTGTTAATGCAGTGTATTTTCTTTGTCTTCTCCTCAAGACAGCCTTAGAACTTTACAATCTGTCCTCAGATGACCCTAGAAATGTGGATTGCCCATGATTTATGGTTTTGATGTGAAAATAAATTATCAAGCATTGACAAGGGACATTTCAAAGCCCTGCTGCAACCTCTTAATTATTTAATAGTTTCTAAAGAACCAGGCCTTTATGAGAGCTCTGACATTTTAAAAATTTCAATGTTTTACCTGGAGGCTCAAGGATGCTTTTCTGTCATTAAAAGAAGTAGAAAATACTAATGGAACAAGAATTCATAAACTCAAGCAAATTGGCCAGAGGAATATGAGTGGACTGACTTTCTAAGCATGTAAATAGTAAAACAGCAGCACAGTATCCAATGATGGCAAACCTTACATCTGCCTGAGAGATGTTCTGCCGATCCAGATGTAACAGTACTCTTGAGATGTTCCTTACAATGTAATGGAAGAAAGAATATTCCCAGAATGGATGCTTTGAGTTGAACCCTCTCTGATAATCGATTGAAAATGTTTGTAAAAGTTCTTTTCTGAAGCACATCTATCTACAATTTGTCAGTTTCTGTCTTTTTATCTTGTTAATTATTGGGGCATTATTAAATATAAGGCTCCGCCAGCGTCCTGGTTTTTGTTCCAGATTTAAAGATATATTTTCTTTCTTCACAACTACTGATGATGTAGTCTAAGTAGAAATGGGGATACCAGGTGTGGGAGTGTGTAGTGACAAAATTGAAAGTGGTTTAAATCCCAGTCTTTAGCGTGATCTGTGACAGAAACTAATGTCATATTTTGCTGTCTCTACCCATCTATTTTTAAGAAGCCTGAATCTTTAAATATTATTCATAAAATATAAACATGATCGTGCAAAACATTTAGAGATACCACTGGTTAAAAATGTAAAATTTAATGCAATGTAATTTTTCCCATTTATAGGCATTGACAGTTATTCTGTTTGCAGTCTGAGCAAATAACAGATTTTCAATCCATTAGAAAAAACAGAATTTCAGTATTTAAGAACTTTCCAGGAAGCTGGAGGCAGGTTCTTAACTGAGGTGTATAGTGGTGGGAGAATGAGGCAGTGCTCATAGGTGGAAACAGGAGTGGCTTGGATTATTGTTATGGAAAAAAAAAATCATTGGAACAGTTTGATGAGAGAGGTCGTGGAGTCTGTGTTCTTGGAGATTTTCAAGACCCATCTGGACAAAGCCCAAGGCAATCTGGGCCTGGTCTTGCTCAGCTTTGAGCAAGAGGTTGAACTACCTGAACTCCTTTGATTCCTTCCAACCTAATGATTCTATGTTACTAAAACCTCCTGTGTTACAAGAAGTGGAAGAAACACCATCACACTTAACCTCTTCTTGTATATTTTGCAAGAACTACATTAAATACCAAGAAATCAAAATGATCGATCAAATTAGTTGTTAGGTAGGAGTGAAAATTTCATTGCAATGGTTTAGCCTGATTCTCCTCTAAGTTACAGAATATAAAATCAGACCAAAGCATAGTGAATTTTCCAGGGAGTTGTGGTTAATGGAACAGTAGAGTTGCATTTCTTTAGTTTTTCAGATGTGCTTTCTTTAGTCATAGTTCCCAGGAACAGTCTTTCTGATTGACTGTGAGACAGTTTGTTCTGGTGAATTGCATGTTAGTTCAATTAGGCTGTGAGTTAAAGAGGAATCCTTTCAGACACTCAGTGTAAAATCTCTGATAGTGACCCAGAAAAAGTGACCAACTATTGCCTTTGAGGGGTATTATACACATGGTATGTCCCTCATAATAGGATCATATTTAACTGCTGCTCTAGAGGCATTGGTATCTATGGGTAATTCTGAGTAATTCACTGTAATGAGTATTTCCTTTCATTTCCTCACTCCTTGCTACAAGATTAGTAACTCAGCTTGGTTTTTTAAATTATTATTTGAGCTAAAAATCACCCCAATACTTCAAAGTTCACAGTTACATTACATATCTATATAGATATTGCAATAACTTGGTATTGCAAGAACCTTGGTAAGGTATTAACTGTTGTTGCATTCTGTTAGAGGGAAAAAAGTTAACTTCAGGACTTGCCATTTCCAAATTATGCCAAGGAAAATTAGACACATTATCTTTCAGATAATAGAATCCATACACTTAAAATATTCTGGGATTCTGAGGCTTGCATGCAGAACTATACTCAAAATTCTTCATAGACATCTAGAATTATCGAAAAGAATACTGAGATGTGTTTTTGTTATTGGCAAGAGCTGTTTTTTTTACCTCTGTGAATAAAATGAAATGCATTATATCTGAAAAGCAGTCAGCTCTTGTGTTTTACATAGCTTCCCACAGCTAATGAAATCGTGTCTTAATGTGATTGCTGAATCTGGGACTCATTACAGCATAATCTTTGATTATCTGATTTTATATTTTGCATTGTTTAATAGTCCGCTGATTGTATATCTTCCATACCACTTGTGAAACTTTAGACCATAATTTTACACAGTGTGAAGCTGTTCTTTTCTTTTATATTCATAGCAAGAAGAAATGATTAGCCCTCACCCATATATCTCTCCAATATTGAGTACAGATTGTTATTGGGGAGCTCTCAGCATCAAAGGCTAGTTTTCTGGTGCTTATGCGCTAGAAGAAAAGAAGAAAATTACTCTATTTGCTATTGCTGTCTGCATTGTGTTCTCTTTCTAGAAGGTTCTTTTGACCATTCTAATATAGCCAGGTATTAGGAACTTCTGTTGAAGCGTGTGCTGTCAGCAGTATAATCACAGATTGCCAGAACACTCTAGGTTTATACTTAAAATGTTCTATCACTGAAATCCATGGAAGTTTTACTAGTGATGTGGAAAAAGGCTCTATTGACAGAACCTAGCTTGAAAATAGATCACTCCATACACAGCCAGAAGAATTCAGTTCATCTTGAGGATAGATTAGGATTGGTATAATTTTTAGATACTACCAATTGTTTATATCTTTTACTTCCAAGATATGGAGTCTTTGATGTTTAAAATTATGGTTTTTTCAGTTTCATCTTCAGTCATCTTTTCGGTGATCCTTCTTCTAAAAAGGAAATATAGGACAGAAGGAGTAATATGTTACATAAGAGATTGTCCTTATATAGGCAGTAGTGGAATTTAAGGGCTTATGTATACCTTGTGCTGACATTGATTCTTGGGGTAATTTTCATAATATGCAAGTTCTCTTCTAACTCTGATTAATTCACTGTTGCTTGACTAAGTGTAGGAGAAAACATTTCTATTATAACTTATTTATGTGAATAAATGCAAATTTCAATACCTGAAATTATGCACTTGAAATTCAGTCTTCTTGAAGAATCATGCCAGTACAACTTAACTGCATGAATATTTGTAGAGAAAATACAAAAAGAATTTGTATGTCTCTCCATAAAACTTCAGTGGAAGTCAGAGTGAATCTACATGATTTCTTCTAAGCAGAATTTCCTTGTAGTTTGTTTGGATTATTTTCACAAACTTTAAAAATATTCATCTGTGATGACAAAAAAAAAGGATACTTGTGTGACTTTACAGTCATGTGATAGATACATTCTGACCATCTATCAAAACATGAAAAAAAACCCAAGCAGTAGTTTTCTAATCTTAAAGAATATATGTGACATCTGGCAGGCTGTGTTTAAAGGATTAAGGTGTGCTGAATCGAAGGTAGTTTGAGAGAGACATCTTTGATTTATTCATTGCTTTGTAATGCAACAATACAAGCAAAGTAAGGAAGCGTTTTTGAGTAACAAGTAAATAATTTCGGTTGAAGAAGATGATTAAATGTTGTTTTTTACTAAGGATTTGTCCCTGCTACCCACCGCTCCACAGCAATTTTTAATCTTTTTTACATTGGCTTTGCTGTGGAAACTAATCACTTTTAAGTTCATCTCAGGAAACAGATTCAAAAGCTTGAAAGCTTGAATTCAAGAGCTGTGTCCATTTTTGATATGCTGGGTAGTAATCCAATTAGATTTCTGGTTTTACTTACTGAAGTTAAGCCTTATCAATGTTATGACTGCTGAATAAACATCTTGACATATTTACCAGTTAGTTTGACCATTTTTACCTGTTTGTTCTTATAGTTCTGTCTATATGAAGGAGTTCAAATAGAACGTTTCTATTAATCCTTTGGAAAAAGCCTTGATGTGTTGCAGCTCACTTTGTTATTGGTTTTCAGGTTGTTTAAAATGGTCATGTTTTCCTGAGCACACCGTGCTGCTGTGTTTGTCTTTACAGGGTCACTTCTTCAGTGTCATTTATTGGTGATGTAGACATCATTACTTTTCCTCTTTCCAAAGATAATGGAGTTCCTGCCCATTATAAAACACTTCTCGAGTTTGTGTTAGAAACCTTCTGAAAAAGAACAAGAACTCAACAGTAAGCTGTAACTGTAAGCATAAAAAAGTAGTTTCTGTATTATTTGACCTTATGGGACCCTTAATAATGCAATATATAAATCAGATTTTGTCTTGATTGACTTGCTGGGGATACATAATTATCCCACCTGAAAATAATCTAAATTGGTCTTCAGCATACAGAAAAAACTAATATGTTTTGCATCTTGCATATTTACTTGCTTTTATGTCTTGTGGTGAAGCTTGCTGTATCACAAAAAAAAATTGTCTAAGATCCCTGAAAGAGTAATTAATCTATAGCTAGAAAACAACCAAATTAACTTGTGAGCACTAGGTGAATTGCAGTTCATGGTGTGGATATGAAAGTGAATTCAGCTATCACTGTAATAGTATCATGTAATGAAGTCATTTTTTTAACAAAATAACATATTATTTACTGACTCCAATATTAGAAATACAGATATATGCAACTCCCTTCAATATGTCAGCTTTAGCAAACGTTATAAACATCTGCAGCCACTATACATTTTTCAAAATGAATCTGTAATATATGGATTTTCTGCAGTAGCTATAAACCTAGTCCTTTTGTCACAAAAAAGTGCTTGTTGTTGCCTTTTGTAACATGCCAAAAAGATAAACAGCTATATAATCTTAAACAGATGAAAGAAAATAGCTTTCAATAAGCTTTATTAAAATTTACTATTCTCAGGCTAACTGAAAAATCTGATAATGATTGGGCAGTTTGTATGCTCTAATGTTTCTTAATTAATTGCTGGCTTATTGTTATCTGGTATGTCCCTTTTCTCTGCCAGATCTGTTCCATCCACATGAAATTGCTTTTGCAATTATATTGCCCTTGTAAGCCCTTTGTGGCATGATCCATCATTTTTCATTTCATTTACCATGCCTGATAGCTGGTGGAGGTTTTGAGATGCTCCTGTATTATAAAATATTTTGGTTTGTTATTGTTCTTGTTACATGAAAAGTTCTGGAAATCTCTCTAATAGGATAAAGCTTACATGTTCTACCATCTCAATTCATGTATAATACAGTGGGACTCGATGGGGATCGTGTTGGGAATTGGGCTTAGTTTAGAAACAAATGTATCATAAAAAACAATCCTACCTGAGATATACATTGTCTAATGGGCTGTATGGAAACTGTCTGGACTATCACAGTATAGAAGGAAAAGCATGGAAATATATGAAAGTATATAGGTGAGAGGGAGAGTGACTAGTTTTATTGGAGAGAAACATTTTCCCATGGCAGAAAACTCATGTAGTGTTTATGTATATGTGGAAACATTTCTTTCTCTGAGAACAATCATCTAACATATTTTTATGCTCTTAGGACATATATGTGGAGTGTTAGGGAATATGTGCGATATTTTCCTCTTTTATGTGAGGATGAAGTTCCCTCTGAAGCTGAAAGGTTCCTTTGATCCTTTTACTCTGAATGCAGTGAAGATTCACCTTGCTGTGAAAGGCACCATGTGAATTTTGTTGTGTCTGTTTTACACCTATTGATGGACAAACAAGTCTTTTGTTATCCTTCTACTGATTCTGTGTTGCACTCACAGAAATTATGCCTGATGATGCATTATTCTTGCATGCACACTTTCCTCCTTGCTGTAACTGTTTACACCTATGTTTGTATATTTTTTCTATGAGGTTTTGCTCCTAAAAAAAATTCAAGGTGGGGTTCTTTTATGTTACACAAGACAATACACAGGGCATTGTATGGTTAATCCAAAAGAATTAATGTTGGCAAAAATCTTGATAGAATACTTTAAGAATACTTCTTGCTTTGGATTGTGCAGTATTAGTCAATGACAATGGTAAACAGAGTAGCTTAAGTAGCTTAAGATCAAGACACAAAGAGATAGGAATCAAATGAATTTGAAAAAATCCTGGTACTTAATCAGCTTAATTAGCAACACATTCATATAATGACAAGCTGCTTCTGTTTCGTGTGTTTTGTTTGACTGCTACATGAGTATATGCTTTGAAAGTGAAAATTAAGAAAGAATGGAAAGTGAAACTCATTCCCAGCATCTCTTCTTAGACAGCCACTAAAACCCAACCTGTACTGCGACAAGCACTGCTCTTGGAGAAATGGAATGCCATGTGTCACTGTAGGACTGTGTTTGCCTCATGCTGAAAAAACTATTTCTTAGTGTTACTACAAAAAATACATAGTAAGCACTTTTTTCCAGTGCGATTTTTTGGGCTATATCATTAAAAAACCCCAATTTATTGTATGAAAATACACATGAATAGAAAACTTTGGTGCATTGGTAGGGTGTTCTGCAAACTCAGGAAAATTTTCCCTACAGGAAGGCTCTCTGTTTCAAACAACAGACTTTAACTGTTGAATACAAAGATAGCCAAATTGTACCTTCCTCTAAAACTAAGGTTTGAACCTGACAATTAATTTGCTACTTGAATCATAATGATGAGCTGTATTCATGCTATCTGCAATTAGTGCCAAATTAATCATTAAGCAAGGTTAAGAGAGCAATAAAGTGGTTAAATCACATACCATCTGCTTGCCTGCTATATCTGAGGTACATTTGGACTGGGATTCAGGCCACCAGCCTTCCCCCTCTCACAAGGGAGAGAGGAAAATATGCCTCCTTATGTTTTTTAATACAGATTGTTCTTCCATTCCTGTCTGAAAGAAACTGATTAGAAGACCAGAGAAAGTAATTTTGAAAGGCAGCCAGTTCTCTTCAGAGGTGAATAAATGTTTGAGTAGTGCAGTGGTCTGAGAAAATCACTGCAGTCTGCTCACTCTGTACCCCAGGTGGTTTCTTCATGTTTTTTAGTTCGTGGAAAAAAAGAGGTTATTGTCCTTGAAATAGTTTGTGCTGCATTGGATTATCCTATATGGGGCACAATAGATACACAAAAATGCATAGACCTACAGTCCTTGAAAGTCAACAACTGAAGTACAGAATCCCTGAATTTGTAATTATATGTAAGCTGTAAACACCTTCCAAGCTTTGTGTGCTCTTTATTTCACATAAACTTTTCAGTGTATTCAGATTTTAGTAGCTTACTTTTGCAAGTTTAGAAACTAAAGAGAATTTTGCTCTGTGTCTTCACTGTCATAAACTATGACTAGGTTAGAGTCCAAGTCCTGTTCATGTTCCCATTGTGCTTCCTATTTTATGCTCCCTGTTATCAGTAACTAGACCAGGTAAATGACTCCATGGTTGGGGTGCTGCTGTACTATGTGCAAGAGAAACTTTCTGACTGAGATGCAGTTCTGTGTTGTTACAGCTTCCTGCATGACTGCAGAAAGCCACTTAGCTTCTATGTAAGTGAATTCCCTCAAGAAAAGAGGTTCAATAGGACATCTTACAGTCACATGAATGTCTTAAAGACAATTACTTGCAGATTTTTGAGGTGATAACATATTACAGCAACAGATGGCCTTGTAACTGAGTCACCCTATGAACACTGTGCCATCAAAGTCTTTTGATGCCTACAGTTCTTGTGTTCAAAGTAATGATCTTTTTATTCTTGATGGTATAACTATTAAACTTCATTATCTCAAGTCTCCTGTTGTAGGTGCTCACCTTGTGAGTATCCTGTGAGAGGTAACGAGTAGCTCTGTATTTTGTGAGCAAAACTGCACGCACACTTATACATGAAGTTTGCATGTCTACCCGAACTTCAGTTCAGCTGCAAGGGGTGGTTTCATCAAGCAAACAGTGCAAACTGAGGAGGAAGAAAGAGTATAAGAGAAATAAGAATGAGGGGCTATATGTAAAGCACAAGGACATAACTGAAAGCCTACAATGAATACAGTTTCAGTAAGATCCTAAAGAAAAATTCCAGCCGTGTAAACTCAAATAAAGAGGTATCAGTATGGTATGTGACTGCATTTTGAAAACTGGGCTCTTATAAAAAATCAGTAGGAAGCCTTTATGATGAAAAGCTAATTTCATTCTGAAAAATGCCTCTAGTAACTGTTCAACGGAAGGGCTGTTTTGTTAGTCTGACTTCCTGTTTAGCAGCTGAAGCCACTTAATGAAAACACTTTATTTTGAAGAAATTATCTTCTTCTAAACTTTGTGGCTTTATATGCTGCCCTACGAAATATCTGGATTGACTTGAAATATTTTTTTTGCATTATAGCACAGTATTCTAGGTAATGAGAAAAATAGTGAAGAATAATGTCTATAATAATCACTTTACAGAATACTTTTTAAAACTATGTAGTCTGCTTTTGGTTTGGGTCTTGCATTTGTGATTCACTAAAAATCCTTTAGCCAACAGTGGAAGTTTTGATTATGCAACAACTTCAGAACTGAAACTTGATTCTTTTGGCAGCTTTGTAAAATGTAAAATTGGAATGAGAGTCTGGATTAAAATAATATCCCCGGTCCTTCTGTCACTACATGAGGAAGCTACACTGTCTCTTTTGAACCTGTTTCTGTCCACAGTGTGCTGCCTAGGGTCTCATATTCTAAAAACTAAAATAAACAAGAATTTTGGGGGGTACTACTGTTAATATTGCTGTAACAATTCTTCTTGTATGGGCTGGTTTGAAATAAGATGTGCTTCTTGCAACATTACAATTTAGCTAGGGCTACCTTATGATTGTGCTTGTGTTGATTATAATTGGATTGTCAGTTGCTGCCAGATCGTACTAAATTCATCACTAAAAAACCCAGATTTCTGTTAATTCACTCTTGTACTTGGCTCATCCTCAAAATTTCTGATGGTTTCTTCTTTTCTGTAGTCATAATTGGCCCATACAGGATTTTTCATGTAATGCATAGAGAGTTGTCCATAACTAATTCCCTGCTCCCCATTACATTTCTGAATATATTATCTGTGGAATCACTGCTTGCTCTCCATTTTGTACTAGTTCATTCTCCTCAGTCTGTATCTTCATTCCTTGCATTTATGACCACAGTCAGAATTTATTTCTGTGACATCTCTATCCATGATTTCTTTTAAAAGATTTAACACATCATTGCTTCACTTCTCTCACTGTTTCTGTACACCAGCAAGTGCTGTAGGATCATGTGTCATTTCCTTCAAGACTTGCTGTAATACTGCATCTTGTACTTCTAAAACTGTGCAAGAATGGCCTCCCAGTGAATCTTTTTTTAGCTTATTTTACTCTCCAGGTCATATCTCGGCACATATGTCTTTTTATGATCTCTATGTATCTGTGAATTAGATAGTCTCAGAAATAGAAAGTGAACTAGAAGAGATAACATAGCCCCAAGCTAGAAGAGGAAAACAAAGCACTGAAGCAATGAACTATCGTGGATACAAAGTGTTAGGGGATAAAATTAAAAAACATCAACTCCAATGTGCAAAATACTGTTTGCACATCAAAGTTTGTGGGGACAATTAACATACTTTATTAGATCAGGGAGTGGCTGGAAAACTAGAAAGAGGTACACAGGCATGTTTTTAAAAGAAATCCCATTTTCTTTCAGATATGGCCCAATTATTTTACCTTTATAAATCTTTACCTTTATAAATCTCTACCTTTATTCACCTTTATAAATCTTTCCTTACCAGGATCCTTAAACTATCATACAAATGCTGTAGCGGACAACACTACAACAGAATACTGTTGACATATGAGAAATTGCTAATGTTTGGAATCAATAAATCAATTTCAGCCAAGAGATATGGAGAGACAATCAAATCCTAGGTGAAAAAAAAAGAGGTGATAGACTGTAGGCACTTGACAGACTGGCCTGGAGATTAGTCGCCCTTTGTACATTTTGGCAACAAAATTGGCACTTGTGTCTTCACCAGCAAAAGGGCTGTGTCCTCAGTTATGTAAACTCACAAGTTAATATAGAACAAAAGCCAACTGTGCTGTGCCCTAGAAGTTCTATAATACCACCTGTTCTGTATCAAATGCAATGCAGATCCTGTAAATGATAAGTGGTTTTATGGTTTGCTCTTTCTGTTGAGGACAGAATAAGCAGATGGGAGCCAGTTGCTTCCATGAATGAACTGTGCTGTGAAGTTAAGACTGTTTATTTTTAAGTATGTCAGCAAGTCAAACATACTAAAACATATCTATCCAAAGTGTTATCTTTAAGCAACTTAACTTTGTAGCTAAGGAAGACAAATCTGTGAGTCCTTTGAGAAAGAGCTGTAGGAACGTTGGACAGAACATTTCATAAGAGTGATAGGAGCTGTGATATCAGAGTTGTTCATGTTGAATGCAAGAGCAAAACAAAATATTTCTTTAATGTAGGAATTATGCTGAATACTTAGAAGGATTCTGTTTTTCAAGTGCTTTGTTATAAGTAGCCAAGTCTGCTGTTTCTGTTGGTGTGCTCACCCTTTTTCATGCAGGAATGACTTCTGTTGATCCAGTCAGTGTGTATGATAAAAGCTGTCCTGATGTAGCTTAATGTGCCTCACGTAGTGTGTCTATTCCTTAACTTCATAAAAATAATATCCATCCTGTGAAAAAGGAATATGCAGTTATCATTTCTAGTAGTCTTATAGTCTTAATACTGAGGTCTCATGCACTTCTTACGAATTGTGAATGCTGTACCTTATAGTATACCCACAGTGTCTCTTATCTCTTTTGCCAGAAAGATGACAAGGGAGTTTAGCTATGGAAAGCAGGCTGTAGGCAGAATAGGTTTAAGCACTGGTCACTTTAGAAAAGAAGGAAAAAAATGTTTACAAAAAGAACTGGTATAATTATGCAAAAAAAGTACTTTTGACTACTGGCAAGGAATCCAATTTGGCACATGTATTATGTTTTTCTAAGGAAGGATTTCTTCCTGGGATTTTCTGATATGTGCCATTAGAAAAGCAGGGCACTTGTGTTTGCATTCAGCACCTTATTTGGAAGACTTTGTTTCTAAATCCTGCCATTTGGACTATGTTTAGCATTGTTTTACCATGTAGTTCACAGATATATTGAATGTATTTTTACGGACTTCTCAGTGAGTAAACCACAGCCTGGTAAATACCTCTCAGTTCTGCCAGGTGCAGAGAATTGCAGCAGAGAATTTTTCAGAGCTGTTGGTATTTTGTGTTAATGTATGATATGTTACATTTCCTGTATTTTCTTTCTTTATCCTGTCCAATAAAAAACATAGGAAGAAAGATAGTAAAGATCCAATGAGCAGTTCCTTAAAAATGAGGAAAGTTCATGAAAATCAGGAAAATGTCTTTTCAAAAGAAGTGATAACATTAATTGTTTTAATGACAATGGCACAGATTTAATAAATATTAGTTTCTTAGCAAAAACTGCAGAAGATAGAAAATTGCAACTGAATGATGACATATTTTGATGCTAAATATAAAAAAGAAAGTAGGTATCTTTTTGTCCTGTCATCTTGCTCAATTTTCAAAGCAAAGTAATCTTTTTTCTTTTTTTAGAAAATTAACATTTTTATCATCATCAAATATAGCAAGGTCAAGTAAAACGCAGAAGTTTGAATATAGTATAAGACCAGAACAAACATTCCTGCTGGAAAAAAAAACCCATCAAATGCCATTTTGTATCTTATGGCCTAGCAGAACCTGGACTTTGACTATGCCTGTGCAAATAACAGAACTATGACAGGAAATGGAAAAACCTGGTAAGGATGACTTTAGTTATATGAAGTTGCATAAAAACAATTATAGACAAATTCTCATTCTGCGAGAGAGAACAAAAGAAAGATACTAAATTCCATATATGTTAAGAGTTACAGCACAGTTCAGCAAGGAGCAGCAGGATCTAAAAAAGTGTCTGCCACAAAAGGCAATCATAGAATAGTTTGAGTTGAAAGTGATCTCAAAGATCATCCCATTCCAATCCTCCTGTCTCCCACTGGGTCAGGTTGCTCAAAGCCTCATCCAGCCTGGCCTTGAACACCTCCAGGGATGGGGCATCCACAGCTTGTCTAGGCAATCCTTTCCAGTGCCCTCATACTAAAGACTTTCTTCTTTCTATCTAACCTGCATTTACTTTCTTTCAGTATAAAGCCATTATCCCTTCTCTTATTGCTACCCGTCCTTGTAAAAAGTCCATCTCCATCCTTGTTGTAGGCCCCGTTTGAGTACTGGAAGGCTGCTACAAAGTCTCCCCAGAGCCTTCTCTTCTACAGGCTGAACAAGCCCAACTCTCCGTGCCTGTCTACGTAGGAGACGTGCAGCCTCCAGCCCTCTGATCACCGTCGTGGCCCTCCTCTGGACCCAACAGGGCTTCCCTGTGCTGAGGGCCCCAGTGCTGGATGTATTACTCCAGGTCGGGTCTCACAAAAGCAGAGTAGATGGCGATAATCACTCTTCTCAATTTGCTAACCACGCTTCCTTTGATACAGCCCAGGATATGGTTGTCCTTTTGGGCTGTGAGCGCACAGTGTTGACTCATGTTCAGCTTTTCACCTATCAGTTATCCCGAAGTTCTTCTTGGCATAGCTGTCCTCAATTCCTTTATCCCTCAGTCTGTATTCATACTGGGAATTGCCCTTACCTATGAGCGGGAACTTACGTTTGGCCTTGTTGAATTAATGAGGTTTAAACAAGCCCACCTGAGCCTGCTCAGGTCCCTCTGGATGGCATCCCTTCACAGCAGCGTGTTGACTGTGCTACACAGCTTGGTGTCATTGGCAAACCTGCTGAGGGTGCACTCGATCCCACTGTCCGTGTTGGTGACAAAGATGTTAAACAGTGCTGGCCCAGTTCCAGCCTCTGAGGAACACTGCTCATCACTGGTCTCCACTTGGGTATCAAGCCGTTGACCACAACTCTTCGAGTGAGACCATCCAGCCATTTCCTTATCCACTGAGTAGTCCATCTGTCAAATTCATGTCTCTCCAATTTAGAGACAAGGATGTTGTGCGGGACAATGTCAAATGCTTTGCATTAGTCCAGATAGATGACATCAGTTGCTCTTTCCTTATACACCAACTCTGTAAGGCCATCGTAGTAGACCATCAAATTTGTCAGGTGTGATTTGCCCTTAGAGAAACTGGTTGTCACCAGTCGCCTCTGTGTGTTCTATGTGCCATAGCATCGTTTCTTAGGAGGATCTGCTCCATGATCTTGCTGAGTTCAGAGGTGACACTGACTGGCCTCTAGTAGCCTGGGTCTTCTTTATTTCCTTGTTAAAAACGGGGGCTTTGTTTCCTCTTTTCCAGCTAGCAGGAACTTTACTGGACTGCGATGTCTTCTCAAATATGATGGGTAGTGGTTGAACAGCTTCATCCATCAGTTCTCTGAGAACCCCCAGATGCATCCCATCAGGTCCCATGGATTTGTGCACCTTTAGGTTCCTTAGATAGTCTCAAACCTTATCTTCTTCTACATGGCCAGTTCTTCATTCTTTCAGCCACTGCCTTTGCCTTCTGCGCCTTGGGCAGTGTGGCTAGAACTTGCTGGTGAGACTGAGGCAAAAAAGTCGTGAGTACCTCAGCCTTTTCCATCTCGCAGGTAACTGGGTCTCCTGTTTCCTTCTGGAGAGAGCCCACGTTTTCCCCAGTCTTTCTTTTATCCCCCATGTGCCTATAGAAGCTTTTTTTTTGTTGCTCTTGATGTCCTTGACCAGATTTAAGTCTATCAAGGCCTTAGCTTTCCTAACCTGATCCCTGGATGCTCAAACAATTTCCCTGTATTCCTCCCATTCCTCCCAGGTTAGCTGTCCTTGCTTCTGCCCTCTGTAGGCTTCTTTTTTTTTTTTTTTTTGTTTGTGTTGGTTCAGGAGCTCCTTGTTCAACCATGCAGGCCTTCAGGCTTTTTTTGCCTGACGGAATGAAACTAATGAAATGAATCACTTCCTTTTAAATAAGATACATGTTTGTTTACCTTGTTGAACTAGTGTGTAGAAAGTGCTAAAATGCCACAAACAAAATGTGTAAATCTCAATAGAATGAATTGAGGGATGGCATAAATATCTTGTAAAGGTTAGCTTTCCTGCCACTTATAAACAAAAATCAGCCTATTTATGTGTACAGTGAATCTTTAGTTTGTCAGCATCTGGATTGCTGTAGTCAGAATATAATTGCTACTCTGTGAACTTTGCAATTATCTACTTTGTTCATTTGGGTATTTTAAGAGGGAAAGCTGATAAGAAAACCAATTATGATTTCCCTAGATAACGGACATTTTTGTAACAGATTTCTTTTCTACTAGTTTGACAGAGTGCATTGTTAAAAAAAGTAAGTTCCAGAACTGCATAAAACCCCCGTGATATGTCAGGCATTTACTCAAATGTAAAATAACATTCATTTAGAACTCCTACTCTGCCGAACCAAGACTTTATAATTTACCCTACAAAGCTGGTAGTTGCTCGTTTATCTGTCTTTCTAGCTAAAGATAGGTAATGGACTCCTGCATATGCAAGCACTGAGAAAACATCTTTATCTGTGGATAAAACAGGGGATTTGTTTTGATTGTATTCAGAGAAAACTATTATCAGGATCTACTCACTTTCTGATCATTAAAATGCTAACTCTTACCTTTAGACATTTGAGATGTATACTGGGCTATTTTAGCCACCTTTAGATTGGTTGTCAGCTAACCCTTGTTTTCCCCTTTTGCCACTGCCAACAAGAGCAATATGAAAATTAAGAATTTGATATGTTTCACAGAAAGAATTTGTGTTGTTTTGTTTTTAAATCACAGTTGGAATTCAGGCCATAAGTGTAAAAGAAAGCAAAGATTACTTAAGGCATGAAGTTTGACTTTTTTCTGACTAATATTTTTCTCCCACAGGTGATTTCACGCATCATGTTCTGTTATTTAATAACTCCATGCACACACAAAGGAGACCTTCAGAGAACTGTGAGCTAGGTTGTATAAGGTCCTGCACATGGGTGTTCATATACCTGCTCATACATAGACACTAGAAATATATTTATTCCACTTAGCAGAAGAGAGGGGGAATGCTAAATGTTTCTTGAAATAGTTAGACTTTTTTGTATGTAAATCTCCTCATACTAATGAGGTATAAGTATAGAATTCAGCTCTGGGTGTGATGCACACATATTTACATTGCTTGGATGCTTTTGCTTAGACTGTATTGTTTAATGTAATCCAATCTCTTTGTTAGAACAACCACTGTAGCCTTCCTTTTGAAAATTCTTGGTAGTGGTTAAATTGGTAAAGTTTGTGGGTTTGATACATACTTGTGTTGATAATGTGTATCTGTACATTTCACTTTGAATTATGAAGAGATCTGAATTGCAAGCAAAAAATCTACGTTACTGAGATTCACTTGACTCCTTCCTAACCCTGAAAAGAAATTTTGCTTAAAACTTTAACTGAGCTTGTTGAAGTGGATAAATCTGGGTTGGTTCTGAGGTCACAACGTTATTGTTTGAAAGTTTTACTTGCCAATATGTTAAGCTCTACAGCAACTTTGCTATTTGGAGAAAAAATCTAAAGCGAGTTTTACTGAACTTCAAAGAGAATTTCATTAGAAATGGGAGTGAAGTGTAATGAAAGTTGGGTAGGTCCTGTGCATTCTGTCCTGTATGCATGAGTGGTCAGGGCTTTTTCTATTATGACTTTAATACACGTACATACAGGTATATGCTCTCATTTGATGCATGTTCCTGACCAAAGGGGATACTCTGAAGCTAATTTTCAAATCTGAATCTCTTCAATTTGCTCCAGGTCTGAGTTGGTCCTTTGAAAAAACCCCATGGTTTTGTGCAGCTTCGTGGATGTTGGAATAAAAGACCTTGTAAAGGGTGATGTTTTATTCTTCTGATTCATGCATTCCGTTCAGAAAAGTAAAGTTATTATCTTAACGTCTGGTTGTGACAGCCAAAAACTAGGCACTATATGTTTCAAGACCACCAAAATTGCGGATGTCTTTTTTTTATAGCCTGCTTTTAAACCTGCAGCTTTGCACAAAATGTATTAATGAACTCTCAACTTTTCAGTCCAAGTCCTGCATATGTGGCAATACTCAGCAAGATTAAGATTAGTCAGTTTAAGATGTGATGTCAAATATGTCTGTGATAAAGCAAATGCTTCAATGTATATGAGTTAACTCTCAAGAAAGTGAACTCATTCAGGAATAAAAGTAGCTTTAGTTTGTTTACTAAATTTCAATACTATCAGTAATGACAGGATCTCTGAGTGTAGTTCTATTACTGAAATGCTAAGGGAGTTTTGCAAGCATATTATTATTCACCATAGGATACATAAAATAATTACAGAACCTTCTCTCCTACCAGGTCAGCACAGAGACAAAATAGCGCCCTGAAATGTAACTTGTTGCTTTTCATGCTGCTTGACTATTGATAAAGAGAGAACCTTGGTCCTAGAGCCCCCTCATCAGCACTACATTAGTTTTCAAATATTCATTTTCTGTTTTAGGGAAAGTGTCTGGAGGAATTCGGCATTCTTTCTAATATTTTCCTAGAGTATCTGAAAGCAGCTGCCTGACATGTGCAAGCCAGAGAGCATGACAAGCCTGTCCCAGTTAAAGATATACTGGATTTTTATTTGTTAGTTTTCTTGGCTTTTGCCTTATTAAAACTCTTTATGAACATTTCCAAACATGAGTTTGCCTTGTAAAGGTAATTGGGGTTGTTTACCCTGGAGAAGAGGAGGTTCAGGGGTGACCTCATCACTCTCCACAACTATCTGAAAGGAGGATGTAGTCAGGTGGGGGTCGGTCTCTTCTCCCAGGCAACCAGCAACAGAACAAGAGGGCACGAGCTTAGACTCTGCCAGGGAAGGTTTAGGCTGGATATCAGAAAAAAGTTCTTCACAGAGCGAGTAATCAGGCATTGGAATGGCCTGCCCAGAGAGGGGGTGGATTCACCATCCCTGAAGGTTTTTGAAATAAGACTGGATGTGGCACTTAGTGCTGTGATCTAGTAATCATGATAGTGTTGGATTACTTGATGATCTTGGAGGTTTCTTCCAACCCAGATAATTCTATGATTCTATGATAAGGGAGTCTATTCCTATTAACTGCTATTTATTTATTTTATAACTCTAATGTTCTACAATTATTTTACCCAAAAGAGTGCATGTTCAACAGATTAGAAGGACAATGGCATGATAATACAGCCAACAGTCTTATTATTTTTTTGTTTGCTTAGGGAATACCTTCAGTCTAGCTTCATGTTAATATTTGTACTTGTGGACAGAAACTGCTGTTCTGTTAGCTGGGTGGCTGTGTGCACTATTCATTGATTAATCCATTTCATACCGTATTGAGATGGTGGTGCAGAGAAGTAGGGTGAATGTTCACAGAGAGTGCAGAGGATGTTTTCATGACTGACACATCAACAATCCCTTGTGTGAAGCACTATATTCATATAGTAGTAGAGTGTTGTTAAGTGCTGAGAGTCAAGCAAGGGGATCTAAGAGCCTAGGTAGATTAGGCTCTTTTAGTTAGTACAGAGGAAATTGTAGCCCTTCTTGAGGCCATGAGCCTCACCATATTCTTCAGCATTAGGTGCTTTTAGTCAATGGGTTCAGAGAATTATATTAACAAAAAGGGAAGTCCATTTTCAACTTAATTCCTATTGGATTCATCTAGGAGCTAGATGTCAATAGGTTTATGTGCCATTTATACAGATCCATATAGGGAATGAGATAAGCTGTTGTTAAATAAAATATAACTTGCTTTGTGTGATATGGAACTAAGTGTATCTGCAGGCTACTAAAGGTTCCAGTTCCAACTATTTGGCCACACAGGCCTAATCCTGAATAATTTGGGGAAGCTTTTGACTTCAGTATAGGAAAGACTTCAATATAGGAAGTACTTGGACCCTTAGATCCATTTAACTCTCCAACTTCAGCAACACAACTCAGTAACACTTTAAACTTTGTGGTTTTATGCTGAGGTTAACATTCGGGCTGGAATTTCCGCATTCTGATTTCTGATACAGAATTTTGACATGGCTATAGTGCCAAACTTTTAAAAGTGCTAAGTTTAATTTAGTTTTCAGCATGTGAATGATAATTTTGTTTGTAAACTACAGCTGGTTTAGATTTTGGTCTCCATGTGAAATCTCTTGCCCCCTGTTTGTGTTCAACAATAGTTAAGCAATAACCAGAAACACCTCATAACACAACGAGAGTTCCCACACTTATACACAGATATGAGGACATTTTGCTATAGTAAATTGCAGCTCAGAACCAAAAGATGTCTCTAAATTTAAGGGTTGACAAGGAGTTGTTTACTGTCTGGGGATAGGAATTGAGCTAGTTTTAACTAGGATTTTTTCAAGAGTTACTCTGTCTCCAGGATACAAAAGAACATCAAGTCTCTACAGCTTACATCTGATGTGTATGCAACCTCTTTACTTGGGCTACAGGGGTGAAGTGCTACTTTTGAGAATTCTGTGTTGGGCTGTACTAATGGAGGTTATAATAGCTATATCTTACAGAATTACCTGCCCTGATGCATAAACACAGAAAGATGCTTCTGGGTGCAGTTCCTTCCCTGGCCTGATTGTGACAGCTCTGCCTGAACACGAGGAGAAACGCTGGTTGGGCAACATGTGATTTCCAGAACAATTTTTCCTGTTTTCTCTGAAGAAATGACTACAGGCTGGATGCTTTACTCAGCAGGTTAGACCTAATGTACAAGTGATATTATTGTATGGTGTTAATTATACTTCAGCTCTCCCAAGCTCTCCCAAGCGTTACTGTAAATGATTCTTAAAGTCCTGAAATGCAGGCCTCCTTCCAAAGGGTCATTTCCAAAGTATTTTTTGTATCTCCATATATACAACAGTACCAGATAAATTTATATTTCTATTTTAATTTCTTGATTCTTAGCTAGTCCCTGGCCCCCAGACCAATTTCCTTCTCCATAGCAACCCTCTGGAAAGGGCTTTTCCATTCTGGAAAGGTTGTCCTCAGTAAATATCATACTGACAACAACAACAAAATTGTGTTAACCTTACACAAAAATAAAGGCTATCATAAGATTTTTTCTATACTGCTTGCTAGTTCAAAATTAGTTACAAAAATATTTATTATATTTGGTAATCTCAAGAATTAATTTTTCTCCAACCTTGTAAGGTAATAACTGTTGTTGCACTCTGCCAAGATTAGTTAATTCTGGAACATTTTTTTCTGTGATAACTTTGTGCTTAACACACCCTTGAGATCACACAACAATGTCTCTGAAATAAAGAGGTTAAATGAGCTTTTACAAGTATAAAGTTTATTTGGGATCAGTGTGTTTTATAATCTGGATCAGTACACAAGAAAGTTAAAACTTCTAGGTAGAAATCCCATGTGAATCTCATCTTGAAGCCATTAGGAATAAGGCTGAATAGATTCTGATTTTTGTCAATACAGATCTCCTTATTAAATATTGCTCACACTTTCTCTGATATGCAAGATTGCTTTAAAAACCCCATACATTCTTACAAGATTTCTATTTGCATGCTTGTGGACAAGAGTAGAATCAAATTTTTGCCTTATATCTGAATACTCTGACACAGTTCTGCTACATCATGAAGTCGGATCTATCAGAATCAGTCTCCTCTTAAAATAGGGAGCAATTTTCTGCATCCTTATTGTGGCAGGAGGAAAGAGATCCTTTAGCGCAATGGTGAAAGCATTCCCTCACACACACCTCTAAAGGTCAAAAGAAAACGGCTGTGTTCCTTTCCCTGTTGACCTTAATGGGAAGGGTATGAAGTCTAATTGTTGCTTCTCTCTTTATCAGTCCCATCTGGTGTCCTGGTTCATTTGTATTTGTCAGTAGGGTGACAAGGTGATGCCAGATCAGACCTTGCTGATTTTGACCCAAAGATTGATCTGGAAGCTACACATGATTACCATCAAGTTATGAACCAAAATATGTGAAATATGTATCTCCTGTAGTTATAGGCCAGAACCTTTAGTTGGAATTGTTCTAGTCCAGTAAATTTTGATGGAAGTGAAGCCCTCTAGCAAGATTTGAAACATTGCAGTTACAAAGGTGTAGCTTCATCCTGCAGTTCCTTCACGTGGTTCCTTCATGCACATCTTCCATTCATGTTAATATCATAAATAAGCATTATAAAATATTTTTACTAGAACTTGAGCAACATCTATCTGCTAAAAGCCTTGAGTTCATAGAAATACCCTTTTCACCTAAAAAGATATATGTGAGATATATTTGATGCTATACTTGAACATCTAAAATTCCATTTTTTCCATACTTCATGTTCCTGAAACATGAGATACTTGAACTTCTGACTAATAAGACTTTATGATTTTAACAGTAATATTTCTGATCTGTTGTCCTACAGGTGTTTCTGTTCTGCAAGTGATGATTAACTTAATTAATGTAGCTTTGCACTGTTATTAGTCCACTACCTGATTTTCTTTCAAATTGTTTCTGATAAAATCCCAGTGAGAGTTTAGCCTGCTCATCTTCATAATATTATCTGATCTAGACAAATATATATGCAAGCCAGAATTTAGCACCTGATATTTCTAGGTTTTATACTTATTGCTTTTACTGTTAGTGTAGTTTGAAATTTGCATATTCAGAGAAATATACATATTCTGGAATACAGAAATGGAGCAAATCTAGTGACACAATCATTTAAGTGATTGTATGAATATAACTCCTTTCATAAATTGATTATAATAACTGTATCTGAAATTGAGAGCCACGCTGCTCATTGCCTGATCCGAGTTCTTCCATTCTAAATAAAAACAAATTGTTAGGAGCAAAAAGAAAGATGGGAAACAATTCTTGTTATACTGTAAAAGGAAGGTCAGCATTCAGGGAGGTCACCATCCATAGCATGTGGCTGTGGGTATCTTGGAAGTCTGAGGTGGGACCAAGAATATGATTAAGATCTCTCCATTGTCAAGTAGTTCCTTATTTAGAGGTTCTCCATACTATCATATTTTTTTTGCGATTGTTGATTTCAAGAATAACCCTGATATGAGTCTCTGTCTAGAATGAACAGAGCAATATTGAATTCCAAAAATAAACCATACATCGTATTTTTATCCTAGTTTCTGAGTAGGTCCCTACTCCAGTGCAAGAATTTTTTCACCAAATATAAATATCATCAGTGCATTTACTGCTATTCATCCTAAACTCACTGGTAAATGGCAGTGGTTTTGCAATACTTTCCAAAGAAAGTATAAAAAGCTTGCTGTTCTCTGGAGTGTCAGCTTCCTTGGTTTAGCCTGTTGCAGTACAAGTAATAAACAGATGTCCTATTCATGTGTGTTGTATATAAGAACTAACTTCTGCAAAGTACCTCATTAAATAGTGCCAGTCATATTCAAATGAACAGTACTCAAGTTAGATTCTTTGACAAGAGTGTCTTATTGAGCCTGGTTAGTAAAATATGAATAAAATATGAAGTCCCTAAAGCCATGTAAACACTGGGAGAGAAACCTTAGTTGTGGAAACAAGAATTCATTACTACATTGGCACCTGAGGATCTCCAGTACTTTAATCAACTAAGAACAGGCGTTAAAAAAGCCGTAAAATATGTGTTCTGAACCATGTTTCATCACATCTGAAATGGTATTGTAAACACAGTCTTTTCACTTGAGTATCCTGAGTACCCACTGCTGCAACATTTTACTTGTTTTGAAAGCAGTTCCAGATCTCCTGTAAAGTTGGCTGAGATGCCTTGAGAAGCTAATAGAAATAATAATGAAGCAAGCATAGGAAGGAGCAGAAGAGCAAAAAAGAAGATGACTAAAAGGGAAATAGAATAATTCGTAGTCTAGAAGTGCAGTGAGTACTGAGCTGTTTTTCAGCCTTATTCGCAGCACAGAATTCTTGAATATAGCACAAAGATTGGTGCTGGACTGGGGCCAGACTGCCAGTGTGAATCGCAGCAACTGAAGAACAGCAAAAATTAATATTGGACATAGCAACATAAGTTGGGCTTTTAAATCTCATGTGCCCTTTGCATGAAAATGTGTTAAATTGTTGTGTATTTTTTCTGGCACTGTATAGATAAGCAATGTGTATTGACGATCAATAATGATGCATCGTTCTCCTCTACATGACTGTAAAACAGAACGAATCTATATGATGGCATACCTTAAGGATCCTTTGCTGTGCTATAATACTCTTATTACAGTGCTATCAGAGATAATGACATATATGTATTCTCTCTTTGTTCTGTCAATAATAGTATCCCTTATGAATATGAAGGAGCAGAGGGAACGTACTATCTTTTAAATAAAAATTCCTCTTTGAATACTATGAAAATATACAGCTGAATGAAATGAATCAAAATATTCACCTGTAAATACTTAAAGCTTGTTTTTTTCTTTTAAATCAGTTAAAAATTGGATCAAATAAGATCTCTGTGTTATATTGAATTGCATATAGTTATGTGATTCTGATCACATTAGAGTGAATTTTAAAAAGGTATAAAAAGTAATTCAACTTCTCCGGTTATCAGTGTTATTTGTGTATACCCTCATACACCACAATTTATTTATCTCTGCTCAAGAATATGCTTTAACTATTAAAAAAAAATAACAGTGATCAAAAAGTCATACCAAAGTGATTGGTTTGTTTCAGCTTGCCTGTCTTCATACTCAGATATCCACTGAGTTTTTCAATTTAACAGTTGCATGAGACAAGAAAATGCATCTAAAACTTTGCTTATTGAACTTTTACCTTTTTTCCCATTTTTTTTGGTCCCAAGTCCTTGAAACATCTCAAAAAGGAATAAAAAAGTGTTCAGGTCTTGCCCACAAAAAGCAACACAACACTTAGAGAATGAAGTGACTGAATTCTGGAAAGTGCCTCGGGAATTCAATTTTGCTGAAGTAGGATTAAGTCTAATTTTTACTAATAATTAAAAAAACCCATCTATGATATTTCTTTTATTTTTATGGCAGTGTGCTTATGACTAATCATAGATCATACAATCGTAGAATCATCTGGTTGGAAAAGACCTTTGAGATTATCCAACTGCAGTCCAACTGTACCTATCCACTACTAAACCATGTCCCTATGAAGCTCATCAACCCATCTTTGAAACACTTCCAGGGATGGTGACTCAACCACTTCCCTGGGCAGCTGGAGTTTGATCCCCATATTTGATACGCTCTTGTGCCAAGTTGTAGAAGAATTTGGGATTTGGTATTGGAAGTGAATTTGTAGAATGATTTTAAATTGCATCTAGGAGCATCAAAGTTTTGGACTTCTCTAGTGTTGACACCACTTTGTATTTTAATAGCATTTTGGATTACATTAGGAATTTCTATACGTCTTTCACTTTATATTGACTTTTGAACTTGAATTGAACTTGAACTTGATTATAAGAATGAGCACTAGCTGATTTCGCACTAGAGACAGAAAGTTGACATGGACTATCTGTGTTGTGCCACTAGGGACCTGAAGGGGGATACTCACCAGGTTCTCTTGTTTTCTCTGGACTATGGATGAGGAATGGACCTAGGCAATGAAAAAAAAAAATGCCTAACTTGCTGCACTTGTTGAATTTGTCTCCAGTTGCAAACACCTTGAGGCAAAGTGTCTGGAGTGAGTGCTACCTTTGATTTGTCTTTGCTATAAGGTTCTAAGGCACCAAAATCCTTCTTTTCTTTTTCCACGTTAAGTAGGAATGCCTACACTTAGGTTTTAATGAGGTGGTAGCTGTGTTATCAAATATAGCGAAGCCACATTTTCATGGTGCTTGCTTACAGAGAGTGGAATCAGTCACAATTTGGATTTTCAAGGCACAGAAGGAATAGCCAGGTTATACAGTGCTTGTGTTGCAGACAGCTGGCAGATGGAGCAAAGATTTGACATCTTTGGCAAAGGTGTTAAAACTTGACTATTTTAGGTTTCATCTACCAAATACACAACAGTACCCTAATCATGATCTAAGACCTATTTTTCAATGTAGGTATAGAATTAGGAGTAAAAGTTAATTTGGCCCCAAGACCTGCGCAGCTGGCAGGCTGTGTGCTGGGCAGGAGCAGAGGGAATTGTTTTCTGGTTTGCTTGTACTGGTGGAGGGTTTAGGGTGAGCAAAGCAACAGGCTGCAGGTGGGGGCAGCTTTTTGCTTTTGCCTTTTTCTTTTTTTTTTTTGTTTTGTTTTGTTGTGTTGTGCTTTGTTTTGGTTTTCCCCTGGGAAGCTTGATCCCCACCGAGTTTTGAAATTCCCTGAGCTACCTCAACATTTTTCTGCCTTAAAACAGAAGCTACGGCTTGTGGCATTGCTTTGGGAACAAAGTTGTGTTAGCATTATTCAGCATTGGAATATTTATTTCAATAATTAATACATTAATAAGAAGAACAGAGAGAGCCAGGGGCGAGACGGGGGAAGGAGCCGCGCAGAGACGGAACGCAGTGCAGGGCGGTGGCCGCGAGGGGGCGACGGGGAGCCGGGACAGGCGCGGTACCGCGGTCGCGTATCCCAACGACGGCAGCGGGGACAGGCGCCGTGCAGCATCCGCGGCCGCGTATCCCGACAGCGAGCCAGGACAGGCGCGGTGCAGCATCCGCGGCTGTGTATCCCGACAGGGAGCCGCAGAAGGCGCGGTGCAGCATCCGCGGCCGCGCATCCTGACAGGGAGCCGGGATAAACGCGGTGCAGCATCCGCGGCCGTGTCTCCGTCTCCGCGTCGCGCAGGCGGGGCGGGCGGCGACTCCGCGGGCATCAGAGCTGGCTACGGGAGCATCCTTGCTACCTACAGCTTTAAAACCCAGGGGATAAAAGCGTTGTAGTAGAGCTGCTTTCTCCTCTTGGTGTTTTTGGGGGGTGTGTGGTTTTTTTGTTTTTGGTGAGCGTTACCAAAAGCCGGCACAACAAGTGGATGATGCGGGCAGGTGCTGGCTGAGCCGCTGTGTCTGGACGTGCCTGGGGGAGAAACTGCAAGAAGCGAGACCCGTCCTCCCTTCAGTGGAAACAGCCTCGGTACGGGGATTATTTAACGTTGATTTACAAATCTACTGCCAAAGCCAGGCTTGCAAGGACCAGTGATCACGCTTATCCATTCATTCTGTCTCTCTCTCTTACACACACATCGCCTTCATTTTTTTTTCCTATTGGAACAAGACTCTCGCTTGTTGCCTTTTTGCAAATGCCTGGGCGAGAAGCAGTGGCTTTGCAGAGTGCCTCGAGCTTCAGCTGCCTCTCCGACTCACTTCTGGCGCTCTTGTTGCACCCGGAAAGAAGGGAGAAAAATAACTCGTCAACCTGTGGTGCTGACTGACCATACACACCTGCAAATGTAGATCAGTTGGCATAGACCCCTCCTTAGGACTGCTGTCACCAGATCCTTACACTACCAGGAACAGCATTGCTATTTCTCTGCCTAGGAACAGTAAGTATAGTAGCACTTTTTAAGATCTTTTTCTGCATGACACGTAGATACGATTTTAAAAATAGCGTCATTTAACAGTTCATCTTCAATCGTATTAATGGATAAAGCTATAAATTAAGTTTCTATTTCAAAGGGTGTGTATATATTTTTGTGTGTGTGCTTGCATGTAGATGTTGCTTCAGTGCACCTGCAGTTGTGTTTTGTTGACGTATATCACAATATTTTCACTTGAGTGAGCATTGTACGTGCCTGTTTCCAAATTGAATTTGGTGAAATGTTCATTGTGATTGAAACACAATTCAGTTATAGATAAAAATGTAACAATCTTACATCTTATGTGTTTCTATAAATATAACAAAAGCTCTTTGTTTAGATACATTTATTCTTTAATATTTCATATGGATATATGTAGGTGTATCTATTGCATATGTACTCAAAGATCTGAATGCACTATGTATTGCAGTATTTTTATTAGTGTTTATATGTGTTGGTGTTTCAAAAGCATGCATGTGTTTGTGTATGGATGCAATTGCTTATATGGGTGGCAATTTTGTATCTCTGTCTCTATATTTGTGACATACCCACCCACATCCTTACCCACAGAGCCGTTCAAAATCTCTGTGCATGTGATGTGGGTGTGTGTGTAATGTAGAAGTGTGAATAGTGTGGGTAGGGGAAGATTTGAATACTGTGGTAATAGATGACACAGTTTCATTTGATCGGTGTGACCTTTTAGGAAAACAATCCAATCTTTTCCCTTTTGTTTTGTTTATTTTTGTGTGTTTGTGCATGTGCCTCAGGTTAAGTGCTTCTTCTGCATGACCATAACCAAAGGGTGACCCATCCACTCCCTTATGTCCTATGGGGACCTCAGAGCCAGTTTCTCAGTCTTCATCTCCTCCTCCTCCTCTTACCACTGCTGCTGACGCCCTGGGTGCTGCTCCCAGGTTTGAGACGTTGTTGACAGGCTGAAGAAGGGATTTGCAAAGACCTCCTCACTGTGTAAATAAAGTGATGTTTGGAATTATCTTCAGCTCCCCAAGTAATGATATTAAACAATAAGATTGCTAGGCCAAAGTGTTAACATGAACAAATTATGAGGAAACAGACTATTTGCATTTGGTTCCAATGATGAACTAAAACCGTCTGTGGAGAACAGGTACCCTTTGATTTGCATATTTTTCTTCCTCACAAATGCAGTCTTTGTAGCCTGCAAGTTAGTGATGATTCTGATCAGATCTGCGATAGCCACAGGAAATAAATGAAAATAAAGGGGCAAGGTGAATGAAAGAACAAGGTCTCAGCTGTTCCCTGGTTCTATCTGAGAGCTTCATCTTTTGTTATTAGCAAAGCAGTAGTTTGTGTAAATCATTTTGGACAGTATGAAAATGCAGATCTGTGGTTTTCAAAAACACAGATTCAGTGTTACAACTATGTCACCCTGTTCTGTGTCCAAGGGACTGTCCTCCATATGCTTTCTAGAGTGAAAGTTAAGATTACACTGTAAATAAACCAAAACCTTTTTGCATTACGTGATTAAAAAAAAGTACTTGCAAAAAAAATGGAGGTTGCAATGGTGAGTGCAGATAGCTCTGGGTGCAACAGCCACATGCCGTATGGATACGCGGCCCAAGCTCGGGCCCGAGAGAGAGAGCGTCTGGCACAGTCGAGAGCTGCAGCAGCTGCAGCTGTAGCAGCAGCAACAGCAGCAGTAGAAGGTGGGGCAACAGGTGGAGGTGGACCTTATCACCATTACCATCAGGAGCAGAGTCGAGGTGCATCCTCCTCTCATGGCGGGACTGCGTCGCGCAGCAGCGTGCCCCACCGCCAGAGTGGTAAGAAGCGGAAGAAAGGGAAAAAGAGGAGTCACCACTTGGGAAGTAGGGAGTGTGGGGCCTCCTTCCCCTGTTCTGAGCTGCTGCCTCTCAGTGGTTCTGAAGAGAGAATACTGAAAGACTTGAGTGAGGAGGAAGAGGAGGATGAAGAGGAGGATGAAGATGATGAGGAAGAAGGAAAGCTCTACTACAGTGATGACTATGGGGAGGATGAGTTTTCATACTCGGACCAGCCGCCTGATGATGGTGGAGGCCCTGGGGGTTACAGCTCCGTTCGCTACAGTGAGTACGAGTGTTGTGAGCGTGTGGTAATCAACGTGTCAGGACTGCGGTTTGAGACCCAACTGAAGACATTAGCGCAGTTCCCGGAGACATTACTGGGTGATCCAGCAAAGCGAGGCAGATACTTTGACCCTCTCAGGAATGAATACTTCTTTGATAGGAACCGACCCAGCTTTGATGCCATCCTATACTACTACCAGAGTGGTGGTCGGCTGAAGAGGCCAGTCAATGTACCCTTTGACATCTTCACTGAGGAGGTGAAATTCTACCAACTTGGAGAGGAGGCCATGCTCAAGTTTAGGGAGGATGAAGGGTTTGTCAAGGAGGAAGAGGAGAAAGCTTTGCCAGAGAATGAGTTCAAGAAGCAGGTTTGGCTGCTGTTTGAGTACCCGGAAAGCTCTAGTCCAGCCAGAGGCATTGCCATTGTCTCTGTATTGGTCATCTTGATCTCAATTGTCATCTTTTGTCTGGAGACTTTGCCAGAGTTCAGAGATGACAAGGAATTTGTAATGTCCCTGAGCTTAGGGAAGGGGCTTTCCAATGAGTCGCTTCACCTGGATGCTGGGGAGCACACCATCTTCAATGACCCTTTTTTCATCGTAGAGACAGTATGCATCATTTGGTTCTCCTTTGAGTTTACAGTGCGCTGCTTTGCGTGTCCAAGCAAAGCACACTTCTTCAAGAACATCATGAACATCATAGACATTGTCTCCATCTTGCCTTACTTCATTACTCTGGGCACTGACCTGGCACAGGAGCAGGGCAGTAATGGTCAACAGGCCATGTCTTTTGCCATCCTGAGGATCATCCGTCTGGTCAGAGTGTTTCGCATCTTCAAGCTCTCCAGGCACTCCAAGGGTTTGCAGATCCTGGGTCACACACTCAGAGCCAGCATGAGGGAACTTGGCCTCCTCATCTTTTTTCTTTTTATTGGAGTCATTTTGTTTTCCAGTGCTGTTTACTTTGCAGAAGCTGATGAGCCTGCCACGCATTTTCAAAGCATCCCAGATGCCTTTTGGTGGGCTGTAGTGACCATGACTACAGTTGGTTATGGGGATATGAAACCCATAACTGTGGGTGGGAAAATAGTTGGGTCCCTGTGTGCCATTGCAGGAGTGTTAACCATTGCTTTACCAGTGCCAGTGATTGTCTCCAATTTTAACTATTTCTACCACAGAGAGACTGAGAACGAAGAACAAACGCAGCTGATGCAAAATGCAGTCAGTTGCCCATACCTCCCAACAAATTTACTGAAGAAATTTAGAAGCTCATCATCTTCATCCACAGAAGATAAATCAGAGTATTTGGAGATGGAAGAAGGAGTTAAAGAATCTCTTTGTGTGAAGGAGAAAAAAAGTCAGGACACAGGGAATGGTAGTGAGTCAGAGAAGAAAAACTGTGTGAATTCAAATTCTGTGGAAACTGATGTGTAATTTTGAACATTTCCAAATATATTTATGCATTAAAGAGTGCAGTGAAAATAATGAAATATGCAAACAAGAGTCCACAGCATACAGTAGTATGCCATTTAATGGTTAACTACAAATAAAAAGCATTGATAAACTTGCATTACATATCAAGTAAATGGTGTAAATTGAGGAAGGGATTGATAGATCTGATATCATTTCAGACTTTATATTTTTATTAGAATGCAAGTGTTTTGCACATGAGGCTGAAAACTTTATTCAAAACAAGTCAGTTTCAAAGTGGGTGCATGAACTGTCAACATCACTAATAACAGCTCTGTGGTAAAAGTTGGCATTCAGAGGTATTTACTATGTAAGAAGCAATGAAGTTTGTTAGTCATTTATCTATTTATCAGTGCTTTAATAGCAGCTACCATGAATCATTGGATACCATAGTTATTGTTTTTCAAATGGTAAAGTTATTGTAAAAAGATATTCTACAGAAGATAAATCTAATTTTTTTTTCTTGAAATCTACAATGCTTGTTTTTAACTGGAAATTTAATTTGAAAAGGCTGCTGAACCTCCAGAAATTGTTTATTTTTATAACTCTCTTTGGAGGCATTGCAGCATTTGTTGTCTAATAATGAAAGAAATGAAGTAAGGGAATCGTTTAACCTGGTCTGACAGCAGAGGCAAAATGACTGGAATGCTTTTTTGCACTACTTTATATGCTGGAGATATATTGAAAGAGACTTCATACTGTGAATGTTTACTAGTGTAATAGTTCAATGACAATCATGGGAAGAGTGAATTCTGCATCATATTGTTTCTCTTTTCTTTGTGATGCTGATGGCAAAACAGCTAATGTTACATTAATTCCATACTATTTTTAATTATGAATATCTGTGATCTGGAAAAGGATTGTGAAGTAAAATTTTATAATCAAAATTATTTGAAATCAGTGTTTTCTACTGATGCCCTCAAGAAATACCAACCTAATTTATGTGTTTTTCTGGGTTAATTTAACATTCAGAGTCTATGATTAGTACATACACTTTGTCAGTATTGAAGAAATTCAATGTATGGGAGGAGAAGGCAGACGTAATAAGATACTTGGTTGTTACTGTACTGACAGTTGAGAATTGCTAACTTTTAACGTGCTATTATTGGTGCTGCGTTTTCCCTTAATTACAGCTTTCACCCATGTGTATTTGAAGCAACTTTTAAGATCCAAAATAGGCATTCTGGGATTCAAAATGAAGATATTGGGTCCCATGCAGTCCTTAAGAAAACATTCCATGATTTCTTTTCAGTGATTCTTAGGGCAGCTGTATTTTACTGTGTGTCAGAAACTTCCATTGCACTTCCTAAGAGATTAAGGTAGGTAAAAATTATCTGGCCTACAAGACATTCTAGACTCCAGAATGAAATAGGTAAGGTATTGCTGCATATAGCATAAATAATAGATACAGCATAGGCATTTTTTCAGACTTAACAATCACCTAGGGAAGTCACAATTAAGCTGGAACTGTTTTTGAGGAGGCATTGTGGAACATTCCAGATTATAAAACTTGAACCAAATTGGCATATGCACTTTATGGGCTGGGGCAAGCCATTACAAGAGAGAAAGAGGCTTACCAACACTACTGAGCTGCAGTAGTTCTGCAATATTCATTTAAAGCCGAGTTGAGGATTTTTGCGGGGGAAGAACAGGTTAGTGGCTGGCGTATAGTTCTGGAGCTGAAAACCAGCAATAAAAGCAGTCGAATTGGGCACCCAAGGCATTATGCAGGACCTGTCAGAGGAGCAGTGCTTGCTGTATGCAGCATCCAGTGGTATCAGACATAGCCATAGACATAGTTTTTTCTTTAATGTCTTCACGGATTTTCTGTGAAACACCTCTTGAAAAATTTCTCCCCTTGTCATCTTTTTCACTGCAGAAAAACTAATAAAAAACAAGATTACAGACTAAAGGCTGCGTTGTGCTGAGCACTGATTCAAAACCTGTGTTTAAATGTCGAATTCCTAATTTAAATCATAGAGCAGACTTCACTACATTTTTGATGTGGAGCATTAAACAAAGCGCCTTTCTAGTGTTGTGGTATTAATTTCAACTATATTTTGAATGAAACATCTCAGTCATTTTTATACATGAACGTTTGCCAAAATTGAATATTGCATTTTATTGCAGCTCACTTGAGTTAAATTAACTAAATACTTTTCTCTACAGGGGCAATATCAGCAGTGAGGATGAACATTCTGTAAAATCTGGCAAAAAATCCATAACTGAAAGTGTTTCTTTAACAGCTAATAATTAGTGATGTAAAGAGCACAAGGGTTCTCTTGTAAGTTAACTTGCTCGTAGTTCTGTATAGTAGCAGACTGTGATAAGAATGTAGAAGTACTGGCTAGATAAATAAAGAACTTGGAGAAAATTAGTGGTGCATATTTGCAGTATTGGCTGGTTGAAAGTGAAGGTGGTTTATAAGAGGTGGAATTTTACATTTCTAATGGAAATAAGGAAAAAAGCTCTTTGAATAGCTTTTAGAATATGTTTGTGTTGTAGACATGGAGCTCGGCACGAGGTAACTGCTGAAGTAGTTACTCAGCTTCTCCAGCAAGTCATTCAGCTGTTCTGTTACCAGTACACAAGCTTTTAATTTAAAACAAGTGTGGCAATGTCTGCATTAAGCTGTGATCATAGCAGTACCTTACTGTATGGAGTAAAAAGTTTTACTGTAGGACCTCATAGCCATTGGCAGAGCAACATTCTGGGTGTGTCAACGCTACATACTGCAGTATCGTAGAGGCATATCCTAAGGTAACAGGTGGAGCCAGCTCTGCCTCCTGCAATGGATAAAACTATGTACTTTTTCATAAATAAGAGCTACTGTAGTTTAATGTTATATTGTGCTATCAGTTTGGCAGACAGCTTTGAATCACAGGAAGAATTGTACATTCTGGAATGGAAGCCAATACCTTTACTTGGTCTGGCTTATAATTTTATTATTCAACTACCCATCAGTCCAGTGAGTTAGAACACAGCTTGGAAATGCCAAAGGCCTACCCCTAACGTGCTAAAACCCAAAGATCCCAAGTGCTTAAAAAACCCAGAGATTTTCATACAGTATCACTTTTGTTGAAATGGTGTGCCAGAGGAGCTCTGTATTTGAGCTGTTATGGCTCCAAATTACTATTGCTGCTTCTGTTAGAGCTTTCCCAGTGTTACTGGATACTGACAGCTCTCAGAAAAATAATTTTTTCATCACTCGGGCATTTTACATTTTAAATTATAGTGGTGAAATGCATTCCTAATGTAACAGACGTGAATACACTAGGGATCATTTTAGTTCTACTAATGTAGTTCAGATGCTTTCACATTGACATACATTTCAGCTAAAAATAATGCAAAATGAGATATTTTGATATCTCGGGTTCACTTGCAGTAGTGAAAAAATTTGGAGGAGTTCCATTAGAATTCATGGAATCACAGCAGCATCAAAGCAGATTTGAATATAGGCTGATACTTAACTGTGTACTGGCACTTAGAAAATTCATAAGTCTTTTTATAGTAATCTTAATTGCCAAGGCCAGACTCATAAAGAGAGAGTTTTGCCAGCTGGAGTATTGGATTTAATGCCTGACTTCAGGGATATCTCTCTCTCTCTATTTTAATTACAGTTATGGAGTTTTCTGATGTTACATTGATTCCTTGAAAATTTCGGCTTGGATGCTGGAACTTGTATTAAAAGAAGTGTCGTATCGCCCTGTTAGGGAGTTCTTGGCAAAGCTTTTTAGTGTTCAGTTAAGCTTTCTCAGAATGATTCCACAAAAGGCCAATTCCATTTGATACAAATTATAAGGTTTTTTGTTTGTATTTGTAGGAAAATTCTTCTACTTACATAGTTTTGTTGTGTAGAGTCCATTTCGGTGATGTCCATGCAGTGTGGAATAAATTTTGGAGATTATGGGAGTGAAAACCCCCACTGCTATCATGATTCTATCTAATTCATGGCAACAATGTTCTTAGTCTTTGGTAGTTTGAACAGGCATAATGGCCATTTTGTGGTCAAGAAAAATGGGATTTGAGTGTATCTTGATTCAGTAAAACTATTCAAATAGCTTTGGAATGTGAAAATGATTTTGCATAATATTGGTGTGAAAAGGGTTTGGGATCAGGTCATAACCTTGAATAAAGGATCATTATCTTGCAGCTCCTGATATAGAAGGTTCCCATCTAGTATGCTTTCAGGCGTTGAAAGTCATTTGACTTTGGATATGAAAAATTAGCACTAAGTTACCCAAGAATACGAAATACTTCCTCTTCATATTTGGGTGAGTGTAGAATAAACACATGGGACATGGGACAGGATATGTACTTCCCTGTTGCTGTAACTGAAGGATTAAATTATTCTGATTTTTGTAGTGAATAAGGTTGAGTTTATAGATTGACCATATCTGTGCACCTCTGTTTGAAACAAATGCTTGCAGAAAAATTGGCAGTTTTAAAATAAATTAACATTCCTTCATTTCCACAGAGATCGTCTAATGTGGAAAAAGACTGACAAATTAATTCTGTGTTAAAGTGCATAAATGTTTCATACCTGGCAACCAGGTACAAACATGAAACTTTATATATTGCTACCATGCTTTCTGTGTATTCAGAACTCTGATGACATTATTTCTGAAAGAAAACTCATTAAAGAATTATGTACTGAGATGGTTGAATTAATTTTTATTTTTAGTATTTTCCTGTAAAATCTTAATGTACCTTGAGACCTTTTTCTGCAACAGGTCCTTTGGAAAATAAATACATAAGTATATAAGAAGGAAAGAAGAGAAATCTTAAATTACCTGTCAAAATCTGGTAAAATATTCTAATCGAGGGAAAGTAGGTAAGTAAAAACATTTTTTTACTTCACTTGTGTGTTTATGGTATTGCCATTGAAAACAAAAAGAAAGTGGGGGCAAACTGGTTGAACAGAGAGGTACTTCATGTATTGTGTCTATTCCAGGTACTCTGTGATCTCAGGAGCAGCAGCAGCAGCTGCATCTTGGATCAGCTGCTGGTACTGCGTTGTGCAACTGGGAAGATGCTCATTACCAAGTCGGGTGGGAGAGGATACTGTGAAGAGATTAGATTGTCTGGTAAATCCATGCTCCTACCACGCTGTCCAATCTGAGTGCAAAACAATTTTTAAATTATTTGCTCCGAAATACCACGGAAGCCTTTTAGACAGAGCGGTCTCAGAGGTTTCAGCCTGCTAGTTCCGATCTACAGAAGGCTTTAGGTTCACTTTCACAAAATGTGCTTCTAGGCAGCTGACTTCTGTTCATTTCATTAGGAATTCCTGAATCTGGAACCACGTGATTGGCTTAAGGTCAAAGGCGTCTTTAGTTCTAGATAGCTGCTTTTTTAATTCTATTTTTAGCAGTCAGAATAAGGGTTATTTATTTATTTATTAAAAGTATCATCCTGGACATGAATGGTAGTTTTCAATTCAGAAAATCAAATTAGATATATCCAGTATAACTCTTGTACTTTGAATTTATTTTAAGTATCCTAGCTTTGAGATCAATGGTCTTGCACTGAAGTAATCTAAAAGTTCTATGTCAATAATAGATTATGCTTTTAACTAGTATTGCAGTATATGGCAACTAAGAGGAGAATTGCTTTTCCTTTTTTGTATTTCTATTCATGTGATTATGATGCAGACTTACGCTGTAGAGGAGGGATGCTCCAGTGGGCTTCACTGCATGTTTACTTTCAGTGCCTGGAGAGCAACGCCCCATGGTATGCTTTGGGAAAGAATCCAATCACATGCATGGGGAGACAGCATTCCTTTTTCTCCTCTGCCTTGTGCAACTGAAGCACGAGGCCTACTCTGGGCACCGTGGTACCTGCTTGCCCTGCACTGTAGATTCAGCCATGTTTCTCACTTCTGTTCTGTTTGGGTCAGTGAAGGTTTGCTTTCAGTCAGAGCCCATGGTATTTATCCTTGGTGTGGTTTATCCACTATATGTATGAAATTTAATTTCTGCCTTTTGTTGTCTCCCTATCAGGACAGCTCTGTAATGAATTCAGGCTGTCATTCACTGACAGTATCTTCTAGCACTGTGGAGCCCTAATACAGAAAACTGCACAGGAGTGTTGATATGAAATAAAGGTACCTTTTGTTTTTCTCTCCAAATAAAATAAGTTTGTATTACAACAAGTTACACATTCCACTGGCTGTACATTTCAGGATAAGTAAGTTCTGTTTCATTAAGGAACTTGTACTTTCAAGGTGCCCTCAATTGGCCCTGAATTCATCAGGAATTTAAGACATGGAGTAGTTTTCAGGTCTCAAGCATGAGGGAAGATGATTCCTCTTTGCATTCAAAATAACAAGGCATTATTATAAAGCAGAAATCTTGCATATTTTTCAGGTTTAAGGAGGCTAAGGAATAGTAGCTTTTCTGTTTAAGTCTGTCTAAAATATTATCTGCAGACATACATACTGAGAAAAATATGGTTTCATCACAGAGAGGGGGTAGAAAAGATTTTTTTGATTGCATGTTTAAAGGACATCCTCATATTTTCTTGTGTGCCAAATGACAAACTCAAATATAAGGTATTGTATCAAGAATCTATCCTACTTCAGAGAGTACAGTAGAGGTATTGTATAAAAATTTATACTTCAGGATTCAGTTCTATATCCATTTATTTCTGTTAATTATTTATAAGCACTGTTATTATTCTGAACTTATGGATCACAAAATTAAAGACAAAAATACTATAAGAAATTCAGTATAAGAGAGGAACAGCAAGAAATTTTTATTTTGGTCTCATTTAATTTGTGAACATCTGCTCTAATAAGTGATATGATGATTCAGTGGGTTAGAAGGCACAAATGTTTTCTCTGGCTAGTAAAATATTTCTTGTTATTCATAGCTTAATGGAGAATTAGCATTTTTCCTGGCTTTGAAATATGTAGCAAATGTGAAAAGACACTAGTAAGTAGAAATGGTACTAATTTGTTGCTCTTTGGTGTGTTTTACAAGATAATTCCAGAATTGATTTGTAAAACTGGGGAACTCAATTCTTAAGTGAAATGGAGTAACTGTAAGAGATTTACTTTTGGAATGATGCGAAGAAAGTGCATTTTAAATTCTCTCATTTTTGTGCATCTGGAAATTAAGGCATTCAGACCATTAGCTGGTTTTGAGATTTCTGCCCTGATGGCTCTACAGCTTTTGTTTCTTTGGGAGCAAAGAACGAGTTATGTTTCAGTCTTTTTAATTTCTGTGGTTTTCTGTTATTTTGAACTATACCTAATAGAGGTGACCTGAGAATCCACAATGTTTTCAAGCTTAGTCTTGGTTGTATTGGCACATGAAACAATAGATGTGATTTAAAAGGTTTATTTAATAGTCAGGCATCTTAAACTGTAACGTTTTCTAAAGAAATACTCCCAATCTTTTGAACTTGGTTCTATGCCTGAAAAGCTTCTCTTGATGTCAGAAAAAGACTGGAAAAGCACATAATATGAATGGCAATTTGAGATGGTAAAAAAAAAAAAATTGTGTTAGTGAGGGCTGGCTCCTTCCTAGGGACTGGGGAGCAGGTGAAAATGATCACACAGCCACCAGGGCTGGGACCTTGCCAGCCAGGGTCTGTCCCATGGCACTTGAATGGGGGAGCAGGGCAGGATGGCCTAACGAGGGCACCAAGGGCAGCCCACAGCCCAGTGGTGCAGCACAGCACCAGTGGAGGCTGAAGGCACAGCATGAGCTTTAAACAGGGCTCTTCGACCCACAGGTGGGAAGGGAAGTGTGGGTGGGGGAACCAGATGAGACTGCTGAGGGCTATTAAGGCCTATTAGAGCACTCTGGCCCCTGCCAAAACCCTTGCATTTGCTGGTAACCATATTTATTAGGTCTAGGTCTGTTCTGCTAAGATGCAGTTGTGGCTCAAGGTTTGTATTGCTTCAGCCAAAACTGAAAAGGTATATTTTTCAGAGCCTTGAACACTAAGCAGTTTTTGAGGTTTTTTTCTTCTCTCGATTTTTGGCTCTTAAGCATTCCCAGTCTTATTTCTTTAGCATTATATTGCTGACTTTGCTGATGCTGATACACAGTTTAGTAGAATAATCATAGATGTTGTTGCTTGATTTTTATAGAAGGCTTGCTTTATAGACAACTTGCTTGTGCTGATGGGCCAGAACGTCTTCAAAGGCAAAGCTGGTTTTCAGCTGTTGTGTGGATGGGTCCTAAAGATGCTATCACTTGTTACTGGAAAGCTGGGAAATAACGATTGAAGTTCTGATTTGGACTGGCATCTAGAAAGGTGTTAGAAAGCCAAGTGTAGTACTTTTTAATCTTTTGATGGAGATAATTAGTATTTTATTTTTTGTTGTGCTCTCAGTAGCTGGTGTCACTGTTGGAAATGTAGCAGATGTTGGTATTAGGTAAACAAGCCATAGGAAATAAGTAGAAAATTGTGTCTTATATGTATTATAAGGTGTCTTCGCTCTATTACTATAATCTTATAATGGTTGAAATACTTGAGAGGTTATCTAAAAAAGAGTAATCTTTACCCAAATCCATTTTTCCTTTGTGTTTTATATATAGGAGGGGAAAAAAACCCCTACAGTCTGATATAAACTTCATTAATGAAAAATTTCTGAACGATGTCCTTAACTTACTCTGTTTGTCAAAGGTGGAAGGTGATTTATGTGGCTTCTATGTAAGTTCTGAATGTCAAATATGACAAGTAGTTAAAAAGGAGATAGGACTTGGAATGTTATAGTTTCAAAGAAAGCCAGAGTCAATATTTGTTTTTCAATATTTATGCACAGAGTTGGGAAACTGCACATAAATTTGAGAAGCAAAGTTTTCTTACAGAGCAGTTTTCATATGACCATCCATGCCTCCAGACTCAAAAGTGCTGGAAAATTCCAGAGTCCCAGTCAGACCAAACACCAAGGTTCCTTGAACTCTGAGGATCACAAAGCAAAATTCCACCTCTTTCCTAGGGCTTGCTTCTTCACAGAGCCTCAACCACTCTCACCACATCTCTAGCCCACTGGCAGTCCCAGGGAGGAAAAATCATAACGTATGAGATATGAAGGGGAGAGAGAATTCCTTTGTTCTGTGTTCATTTGAAATTGTGTGGATTAAAAGCCTTAAACAAAAGATGCAGTCAATATATTGCAATACTTACTTTCATTTTCCTTTTCCCTTTGGGAAGCGTCTTCTTGAGTTATGGGTGTCAGTGACCTCTCTGCTTTCTCTGAATGCCCAGTGTTTGGTGTGGTGCTGTTAGCATTCTCTGGATCTGTTTTTTTTTGTGATAAGCACTTAGTCCATGTGGCTTTCCAGGATAAATGAGTGCAAACAGATTCAGGGACTAGGTCCAGAGTGACAGAAAGCTTGAAAAGTTCAATGTGCTGTGAGCAAAGTTAAGAGTTTTTGGTTGTTATTTTTCAGTAACTACCATTAAGAATGTTATGTTAATTAGAGAGGTTCACAGCTGCCTCCAGAGGTAGATTCATTATTATATCCTTTCCAGCATTTGAATTGTTGTTTCTTAAACCTTCCTTTTTCTAATGAATGGTATTTTACATTGTAAAGGGTTAAAAGCTTTTAACCCACTTGGAATGGTTTATTATAAATGAGCAGTTTTTGGCCTATAACTGCGTGCTGTCATGGCAGGGCTGTGGTGGTTTGTATGTCAGTGGTTGGTCCTTAGAGGAAGGAAGGGCTGTGGTAGAGTCCCACTTTGGAAGAACTGCCTGGTGAAGCTGTTTGCAGCTTCAGAAAAAGCAACTGCTCCACTCAAACAGAAGAATATGTTGTTGCATTGCAAAAGTCTGCACACTTCTATATGCTGTCTGCTCACACACTAAGCAAGAAGAAATGCATAGGGTAGATTTCTTCAGCTCATACAGCTAGTATCAAAGACTATATTTTTTTGCATTGATAATGAGTTTCACACACTTGAGGAAAGTGCATTTAAATCCCAGGATTAAGGAGAGTTTGACAGGAATTACCCTCCTTCTGCAATAACTTATGGTGCTTCAGGTTATGGAGAAGCTCTGCTTTGTTCTTTCTGAAAGTGCAGACACCTCTCTTTTCCTGCTAGATCTACAGACAGTGGTCTTCCCTGAAATCAATTAAGGTGGATCATGCTTCTGTTTTACTGGATGTTGTTACCCAAATAAACACCAATGGCAGAATAATCTTGTCCCCACCCCATACAGACAAGCAAATGCTCAGTGATAAAAAAATCTAAACAAATATTTCACTATATTCATATTTACAAGGTAATTTATACATATATATATACACACATTCTCAAGTACAAATAGGCATCAAGGAGAACATTACATTCTGCAGGATTAAGATCACTGTTTGCAAAGATATGGAAATCTGCAGCATTTTGCAGAATCTGATTCTTAAAAATAAGAACTAAACAGACATGTGTAGGAATCTAAGTTTTGGAGCTTGGCCTTACCTCTGTTCATATCACCGATTTTACTACTGGGCTACATAAAAGTGGCCTTTATTTTTAAGAGAGGGAGGAGGTCAGAAATGCAGAAAATATAAGTGGTATTCTGAGTATGTTAATGTGACACAGCTCATACAGGACATGGCACAGTGCTCAGGTATTTGAGCCAGTTCTGATCAAATTTTTCGGTACCTGGAGCAGCCTGGCCAGAATACAGCAGAAGGATATTTGTATGGATCACCGTGCATTGTTCTTTACTATTTCCTGTCCTAAGATAACATAAATCCCTTTGAATGCCATTGCATTTTGTTACAGAGATATTTTTTTTCTACACCTGTTCATCAGCTATTCTAAATTAACAGAACATTTGTTGATTTGTGGAATTTTTTTTGAAGTGACTTTTTTTTCTTAGATGAAATTAAAATGAAATTTTTTTTTTTAAATTCTTACTGTTGAGAATGTTGTAGACAACAAGGTTTGGTGTTCTAATTCGCATACAGTGACTCTGAGAAGAGAATAGAGAAAGACTCATAACTTTATTACTGTTTGTTCCATAGATATTATTCTTAGGAATAATGTCTTAGGATTTATTGCTAAGAGTAACGTATTTTGAAATCTGCTGCAGAATTGTAAGCTAAAACTTCCTGCATCTTTAGTCACATGCAACCATCAGATTTTTTTTCCTTGAGTGACAAATGTAATTTTTATATTTGAGCAAGTGTTATGCATAGCCAAGAATTTTACTGCTGTGTTTCTTGTCTTTCAGATATGGGATTCTCACAGAAAGCTCAGAAACGGACTTTAGAGTAATTCTGAAAAAATATTATTAGGAATAATGTGTACAGCATATACCACAAGCCAGTTTATTGGGACTATGTGTATATAAAATGCACCTAAGCAATGAAAGCCTTAGGTTGTTCGGTCAGATTTTTAAATGCTAAACTGATTTATTTAACAGCAGATGTCTGCATGCATTTGACATTACTTGGGTTTTATACTTTCTATAGACACAGGGAGCTGAACAAAATTGATTTTTACAACTCTTGAGAAACTGTGTTTGATTGCACACCTACTTATTTTCTGTTCTGGAGATCTGATTGTAGTTGAGATTTTAGGATGACTGGATTTTATTAATGTGAGGCTGCCTGTTATGAAAAGGACACAACAGTCCAGTTCCACTGCCATTTTTTGTTTTATGAAAATATTTCTGTGTTTTTCATATCAGATGCGATATTTTTTCCCCACCAGATGTCACATAAGCGAGCCATAATTATGCAGGCACGTATTCACAGTTTAGAGTTCAGGGAACCTGCTTGATGACTGACTAATATGGACAAACTCTTGCTGAATGCACTACTTGTATAAATACAGCATTTACTTGTTCCAAACCACCTACACTTATTTCTGTTTTGAGATTTATGTACTCAGTAATATTTTATTTTTTTCAGTCTATACAAAGAAGATATTGTATTAAATGAAAAAAATTCTGCATTTTAATGCTGTGGTTAAATTTACTACCGAGTTTCTCATACTACTTGCTAATTCCTTCTGATCTTGTTAAGTTTTTCCATTTATTTTATAAATGCAGAGTTTGTTTTAAACCTTTGTTCCCAAGAAGCAAATGATTTGATCATATACATCCTTATTTTTGAGACATTAGTACTTACCACTGCTTTGTATGCTGTGTTTCACTGAAAACTACTTGGTGGACTGACCATCATCAACGTAAAATATTAAATGATACTGTACATCAAATTGTGAAAAAATAATTAGTGGTTCAGATTATAGCCAACCATGATAATATCCAGGAGGTTCCATTCATAATCTCTCTCTCTCTTGATAATATATGAAGAAGAGTTTATATTACATTCACTGTGTGAGAGTCCATGGGCTCCTTTCAAGTTAGTGGACCTAAAATAGTCACAAGTGATAAAGTGAACAACTCGGAGATGATGCATTTGTGCAAAGGCTCTGACACTCCCTGCAGGCCAGCACACCACCAGTACCAGAATACACATTTACAGGGTTTCTCAGTGACTGCAGGGGCCTGTAGTTCTGCAAGGTGAAACCCTGAAGGGAGGACTCTCAAGGAGCTGCAGAGATCATGAATCTACCTGAGCGTGCTCTGCTGGTTGCTGCTGAATCCACTCAGTCTTTCCATTTTTCCTATGGACTTGTAGAAGAGACAGTGCTGTGAAAAAGGCAAATCCCACTTACAGGTGCTATAAAGAATAAAGGATTTTGTTTGTTTGTCACTTAACAGCCAACTCTGCCAGAAATGGGAGAACAGCAATATGATTTGTCCTAAAAGGACTTAAGTATGTAACTACCAGACATTTTCCTCGGGGGGAAGAAAGGAAATTCATACTCTGTGAATGTCAATCCTGATGGAGAAGTCCTTCCTTTTCCTTTAGCTAGAATTTGCTCTTCTTAAGCCAAACTAATAATCAGTTACATCCTCTCCTGTTTCTTTGCTTCTTTTTCAATCTGTATCAGCAGGTGGTTTTAACAAAGTTGCCTTCAGATACCTAAGAGATGATCAATGGAGAGGCATTTCTATATGTTACGGTTTTTTTTTCTTATACAAAGACTTGAGCAGGGATAGGTAATGTTGTCAGTAAAATGAACTAGTGGGATGTCTTCTTAAGTATAAGTGACCTAATAAGAAAACTCAGTAACTAACCATGGAAGTGTAATTTTAGCAGAGGACAAATCACATTGGGTATATTCAGTTTCTTTTACATTAAACCAGTGAGAATATCATTGCTAATCTTTTTCAGGTGTCTTTTACTTAACTGCATAGCAAAATGAGTAGTCAAAGAATATAAATAGATTTGAGAGCAATTGTAAAATGCTATCCAAAATGAATAGCTAAAATCTAATTTGGCAAAATATGGCAATATAAAAATAAATTCAGTATCTTGCTAAAGGTTTTTAACTAGAGAACCTCTTTCTACTTCTGTTTCTAGCCATTTTTTTGTTCTGTTTCTTTTGTTATGATGCCTTTCTTGTGAGGACTGCAGAGAAATGCAGACACACAAGAAAAATGGCTTTCATGAGACATGAGTTAAAAAAAACCACAAGATTTTTTTTTCAGGATTTTAGTTGTTGCAATATTTTAAAATTTATTTCTTAAATGCTTGGCCTGTAATGACTGACAAAACGATTCTAATTATGAAAACCAATATCGAGCTTTAGTGCATTCTGATTAGTGTTATCACTCAGTAATGTGTTCTGCTTAGGAACTGATGGTGCAAGATGGCTTGAATATGTAGATGTTGATGATGATGATGATGATTATGGATAGTTTCTAAATTTACTGAATTATTTTGCCCAGTGTTGCAAACTGTGAAATATTGTTCAGAATAGTAGTGTTTTATACTGATGTTTATCTAATGATAATAATCTAAATCTTGACATGTTACAAAAGAAAATAATTGGAAAGCCAATACAAATATTAACTGTTAGCACTGTTTTCTATTAAATGCTTTTATATATCTTTAAAATGTAAAGACTAACCAGTTGATGGTAGAAAAGTGGTCCCGTGGTTGAGATAATACTTTTTTTTTTCTGGTTATGAAAAGCTTATTGTACTACCTTCTCTCAGTCTGTACTGGGTAGAAAATTCTAATTAATTTATGGGGGTGATCAGGTGTTCAATACTGATTAGAAGCATCTTCAGTTCATCTCTAGGTTAATAGTAACCTTTCAGTTGTCTTTGGTAAGGCTGTTCACCTACACCACAAACATGCAACCTGATATAGGCATCATAACTACTCTCTAACACGGGCACAGACATTTTTCTGTAAATGTGTACTGCTGATACAGTTTTGCTGAACATCCAGGTGATGAGATCCATGGGCACAGATTATGGAGTCTGATTTTTCTAGCCAGAAAGCTTTAATATGCTTGAACAGACTTCTGGGTGAAAGGTAGTCCATTTGCATGTCTGTATTATCAATGGAAATGTAGTACAAGTATAGTTTCTTTGTGTCACTAAGTGGGAGAAACTATTGGTTAGCTAATTCAAAGTTAGCATTTGACATTACATTATTTAAAATTAGAGCTTTCGTTTTATGGCTTAGATATTGATTTTTGTATGATTACAGATTCACAGATAAAGTATATGTTTTAGAAGGAGATGTAGTTACAGAAAATATAAATTGTGTAAATGCAACTTGTGTTTAAAGATGGTTAATTGAGGGTAGATATTGAAAAAATCTGGGGTTGTGAAAGAAAATCTCTGTGCTCCATTTTTCATATTAGAAAAAGTCTTTTGGTAATCAAGATCTAGCTTGTGAATCCAGTTTTTATTCTTAGTAACTGAAGTATTTAGTTATTATCATGATTCTTAAAGTAATGACAGAATGACAGTTTGATAGATACAATGACAAATAATTTATTATTAGCCAGTAACTTCTCAGTCAGAACTGTGCCTTCTTCTTCTTTGCATCTCTGAAAAATTTGTTTATTTGATGGAAGTGATGCTGCAGTGCTTCATGTTGAGTTGGTTTGTAGGTGTAAAGTATATGATATTTTAAAAACTTTTTTTATGGTATTTGTGTATTTCCATGCATCACAGAGATTCATTAGTCTAGTGTCTTTCTACCATAACCTACACTGCAGTATACATTTTATTAAAAAAAATAAATCTGTGCATTAACATTAATGTGTGGATGGTAGGAAGTCTGGGCTGTCTTTTGTCTTCCATGACTTTTGTATGTTTCAACTCTTTATCCAGGCAGTCAATGCAATAGGAATCAATATGCTTTATTTTTTACCCACTTGTAGATCAGCAAATATCAATGACTCCCTGTGTGGTAAAATGCATCCTCTGGGGACAGCAGCCTTTTGCTGCATGACTTGCTGGGCTACACTGGTTTGTTACACTGCTGTAAGGCTGCAGAAAACCCATTCACTGTGTCTTCCAATGCTGAATGCTGAGCTCTTCAAGCCTTTCAGGAAAAGTGTTGGGAAGTAGGTGGTAGAGGCTGGAAGTGTAAAGAAGAGTGACCCCAGAAGGAAGAAATTCAGAAACTGTTGTGCACTTACTGCGAAGTGTGATTTATGTAGTATTGTGAAAGAAATATGCTTTCATGATAGAAGAGTCGTTCCCTGTGGTCAGCTGCAGATGTAATCTTTGCTCTGAAATGTGTGTGAGTTGAAAAGAGTTAGGACTGGTAATGAACAGGACAATTCAAAATAATATTAGAGCACAGTGGCTCCTGATTGTTCTTGATTGGCTTAAGAACTAGTTTTACAAGTTTGTTTTGAGGAGGAACTTATGCACCTGCCTTAAATTATTGTTAGGTCAGGTTTAGGCAGTACAGGCTAAATGGAAAGAAATATGTTTTCCTAAATTAATCTGTGTTATCTTTTGAAAATAGTTTTAAATATGATACTCTGCATTTACAATAAGAAATGTTATTTCGTAATATGCAGCTGATGGACTGAATTAATTATACATACTTTCTCTTAACATTTCATCAATATTGAGTATTCATTCAATATTGAGTGCTATCAGTCATTTCCCAGAGTAAGAACAATGCTGAGGTCTAGTCTATGTGGGACGGGATGCTCGTAGGAAATTGTGTTTTATTCCTTCCTTTATTTTGTGCCTTTCTATGCCATTTGACGAGCTGTTTTTCCCAAGTGAAACCAGAGCAGTGCTTTTTCCTGCTTGCTGGAGTTCCAGTGCTGGTATACTCCAAGCAGTTGATGAAACAGTCATTCTTCTTATGCCTTTGTGTTTGCGTGATGGCTAATTGGTGAATTTATCACTGTTGTAATTTTACTGAGTAATCTGGCTAATTATGGCTTTTAGGGGCACTAGCAGCTAGTGTCTGGACAGCTTCCAATGCTGTATATACCACTATGGGTTATTTCAAATGAAAATTTGCCCTGTCTATATTTGATATTTGAAAATGGCATTTTGAGGCCTGCTTTGCAATGCTGGAGTCCGTGTGAGGAAGCACACATGTGGCTTAAACCAGTCTGCTTCAGCATCAAGGTGTTTTGTAGGCATTCAGGAGGCTCTGGCACTTGCTGTGTCAGCTAGTGAAGGCAGTCATCATTGCAGCGTAAAGGATAGATCAAATTATGAAAGTTTCCTCTAGTTTTGAAGATGATGTTTCAAAACGAATCCTAGTGATTCAGCAAAAGCTCTCAAATACACAGGAATGTTTTGAGGCTCGTGTTTGTGGACTATGGCACAACAGAGCTAGTGTTGAATTGTCATTCTTAAAATTAAAAGTGAATGAGATTTTTTTTTCTTGCTAATGTGGTAAAAGTTGAGGTGAACTCAGTTTTGTGGGCTTTCAGTTCACATTTGAGGCAGTGAAAAACAGTACATCGAAGAGTTTCAGAGATCAACATTTGAAAGAATGAATGAATGTTTGCAATTCTAATTTACAAGAGAAAGGTGGATATTCCCTGAACTCCTTTAAAATTGATGAACAAATATTCCAGTAAATGAAAAGAGCTGAGAGCAGTGCTGAAAGAATGAGTTGAGAATAAACAAAAAGGACGGCAACATTGAAGAATGAACAAGAAGAAAATCCAGAAGAAACTTTCTGGAGAAGTGGTGAATAGAGAGCAAATTACAGGAGAGCTGTAGCAGTGAAGGAGCCATATAACATAGATGGAGCTGGAAGACATGACATGTTTTGATTTGGCTTTCAACTTCTAACAGGATATATTTGTAGATTATCTGTCACCTTAACTTGAACCCTCTCCTACAGTTTATTCCTTTCTCTTGTCTGTGACACTTTGGCTTTGATATCTTTCTTTATGTTTCACTGTTTTTTTGGGAGATTGATGTTTCCTGCACACTCAGGTGGATACCTGATTGTATCTTATGGGATCATCTATTCCTTATAAAAACCTTGCAGTTTCTTCCTAAGTTTGAGAATGTCTCAACAGCATGACTACAGCTGGGGAAATACGCCACCAAAAATGTCATCATTTGTTTATTTACCTGAAACTTTAAGTAGACTTTGTTGGTATTTGTCCCCTTGATTTTCCTCAAAACCCTGATTTCTGGGTTTTCAAATACCCCTTTTCTTGGACATAATTGTTTTTAAGAAGTGGCATGATTTTTAATGCTGCACAAACACATTTAAATGGGTATAGCTGAGAACAGAATTGGGTCCCGTTATGCTTATGGCTGGCTCTGAGGCCCTGCTGAGGCATAATATGGTGCCTTGGGGACAAATTCCCTTCTTCACTGTGGTTGTAAGTGTGAAACTGAAAGCAGAGTTTTTCCATTTGTGTCAAGTTTATTCAGATTTTATAAACACAAGCTTCAGCAGTTATTCTGGCTGCTTTGAAATAAACTGCTGTGCATTTCCTTTTGAAAGAGACTACACTGTCCAGAAAATGCTAACAATTTTTTATTCTATGGGTGTTTGTAGCCTGCTATCTATAAATATTTTTGGTTTTGAAAGCAACTTCAGCCCAGTATTAAATCATACCATAACTGATGCTGGCCACAATGTTATTTGCTATTTTCTGCTAGTTCCAATACCTATTTTTTCTTGATCTGTCTGTGATGCTGGTGCAGTATATAATGGAAGCTGAAAAATGGCTAAAAAATTGGTTGGCTTTTTTGGTGTAGTAGATACTAATTTCCATTTGTAGTGGGTCTGTGCCAGTTTGTTAGTATGAGTAAGGACATGCCATTCTCATATTTCTGTACATTATACAGAAATCTCTAAAGGATACGTGCTTGGCTCTTTGCCTGTGTACTGTATAGTTTACCACATTGAGATTTTGCAGTGTTTTGATGTCAGTATTGTTGAGATGAGTTCTCATGCTTTCTGTGGATCTCACTGTTCTCAGTTTATCTTTATGGGGAGAATTACAGCCCTGTTGCTTAAAAGCATTATTCTGAGAAGCTAAAATGTTGTACTAGATAGCATAGCATTTGATTTTATTAAGCAAAATAAATTGATATTTAGAAGTGCCCTTTTAATAAAGGATCATGGTCCTGAACTATCAGCTGGCATAAATTGGCAGTACTCCAATTCCACTGACTGAGTGGAATTAAATGAACTCATACCAGTCTACCTGGGGTAAGAATCAAGCAAATACTAAGTGTTCTATCATATGCCAAAGACGAATTAATCTGAAAGCCCTGATTCCAATGTTTGTGTCTTCAGAAGGGACAAATGTAATGTCTTGTTGAATAGACCCAGTTTCTGGTTATTCAGAATTAAGTATAAAAAATAGTGCTTGTAATATCCTTGCTGATTTGCTGCATCAGTCCCACATTGTACCTCTTCTATGCCACCCCACATGCTGCCAATGATGATCTGGAATCTCTTTTAAAATATGAAGAGATGCATTTTAAAGGTACCAAAGATTTCCTCTTCCTCTGAGGCATGTGTGTTACATTCAGACCTTTAGTGAAGAATGGACCAAGTAAGAGAGCTATCTCAGCAATATTGCTCTGGCAAGTGTTTCAGCTGAAGCCATTCAATAAGGATGCCTTCTGGAACAACTTGCTTAGGCTGATACCCTAAGTGTGTTGCAGCACGTGCAGTTCTCCCTGGCCAGACAGTTCTCTGGGGTGTCTGTAGTGTTTACAGTCAAAGACTGGGGGACTGCACGTGTGTTTTGCCTTTGCACGTCTATGTGGGGGAAAGGGAGAAATAGAGTTGTAAAGGGGGCCTCTTTGTACCAAGACAGCATTAGGCCACTGGGAGACTGCTGACTTGTTTGTTGTTGGTTTTTGCTTAGGGTTTTTTTGTTTGTTTGCTTTTTTCCAGTAAGGCTTCCTGCTTTCAAATAGTTTCACTTTCGTGTCAGACTAATTTTCCTAATGCCATTGGTTGCTGATAATGATTTCCTGACACGAGTTCTTTAGAAGGTACAGCAATGCTGAATTCTGATGTCTGCAGTATCAGCAGTTCCAACACTGTTGCTTTACTACACGTGCTCCAGTGTGAGCTACTGTGCTTTCTGTCCTTCTTCAGATGCTGTGATTATGTGAAAGCTTTAGATGCCTAATTTTTATTCAGGGGATGTGCTTGTGTAAAAGATTATATGGACTTTTAGATCTAATAAACCTGTGTAAATACTGCAGCTGGCTGCAAAGAAGTTGTGATTCTATGAGAGGGCTGACATAAAGTATGCTTTCACAATATGCGTTCTAGCATTATGTGCAGCAAGACCAAGTAAAAAAACACTTAAGCAGCAGCAGGGTTTTTTTTTTTCAGCCTAGCACAGAAATGTGCTTGTAAATGCTTATTTTCCTTTTTTCTCATAGGAGATGAGATAATTATTCACTGAAAATTTGGTAGTGGAGGGGGATTTCTTGCTCTTTATTTTAATAATGTTCCTCTGTAGAACGAGTGAGTGATGGCTAGTACCTCCAATGCAAGTTTATAATTTTTCACCTGTGTTCTGTCTTCACATCCTTCAATTCAGGCTTAAGTGAGCCTGTTTTACTTTATAACTGGGATAAGCTAAGAGTATACATTCGATATTTTTTAACAGCTCATCTGACTGGCACGAACAGGTAAACTACTGTATCCTGATTTTGCTATGTCATGTGCTTTTTCTTTAATTGTGAACTTCATTAACATATCAGGAGCAATTCTGTTAAAGACTGTGGTGGTGTAAATCTGATGAAGTGGGATGCTAGATGTGAAATGTGATGCTGAGTGTGAGATAAGAATAAGGTTCATCTTAACTGAATAAGTGGTTTTGTAAGATGGTGAAATACTGTCCAAGTAAACCTTTCTGAACCTTTCATGTCTGAAAGAAACACGATTTAACAGGTAATGTGCTGTTGGTTCTTTCACAGCTATATGAAACTTAAATGCTTGGAGCTTGCAGCTAGCTGGAAACTAGCATGGTGTTCTGTATTTGAGCAGACATCTTTGGAAATTGTCTTTACCTGAGTGTCTTTAGCCCAGCATCTTTAATGCCTAGGAAAGACTTGAGAGCATAAAATTAGTGCTTACATTGAGTACTTTACATATTTCACAGCCCCAGCTGTATCAACATCATTGATACAATCCTGCATTTCCCTGTAGAACACTGTGTATGTAGTTATGGTTTTGCTTATTGCAGTGCCTATCAAAATTACTGATAGATAGTAATAATACTGTTATTAGGGAAGTTTCATGGAAATGTCATGAGCTGATGTTAGCACAGAGCAACCCCTTCACCCTTAATGTCAACCCAACATATCACTTCAATGAACAGACATTCTTGCAGCTTAGCAGGATGCAAGGGAGGCCTGTGCTGTGCTTATTCTGCACACTGCATGCAAAACTTTTAGAAAGACTACTTCAGGTTTTTAATGGGAAAGGTCCTCCCTAGCTAGGTCTTTGAAATACCTACCTGTGCATGAAATTAGTGAGAGCACTGCATGAAGCCTGGGGGGGAGTAAAAATGCCCTTCTGCTGGTGCTGAGGAAGAGCTCAGAAAAATTTTGCTGCAGGGAGCTGAAAGCAGTCAGGTATGTGAGTGAGCAAATCATCATTTCCATGAAGGGCGGTGGAGGTGATTATCATCATAACACGCATTAATAAACCAAACCTTTTTTTGTATTTCAAGCTGTAAGTGATTGTGGTGTAGCCTGAACAGAGCTGTGCACTGACTTCAGGCACGACTGGTCATACAGAGTTCAGCAAAATCTGGAAGGCAGGAAGCCACTTTCAGGGTGTGAAACTAAACTAACATTCAAAAATAAATGTGACTGTGTTTTCAAGGTCAGCTTTTTTAAACTTCGCAGCCTGGAATGCCAAGCTGTCAATACAAGCTAAAAGGAAAAAAAAAAAGCATATTTAAGAACAAATATAAGAGAACTCCTTACATTAAAAGCAATACGTTTTAGTAGTCAGCTATGCTTCCTCTTCATGCTAATTTACAAGTGTGGTATGTAAGCTTAATTCTAGATTGTACAAGCATACAGCTCCTGTCCTAGCAATTTCATCTGCAGTTCTTTCTTGGGAACAGTAGTTTTTAACATATTAGCTATCTGGCTGCAATTACTATGGTAAAATAAGCAAGCTGTGCACTACAGTATATAACGGTATGGCTCCCACAGTATAAAGCAGAATTGCTGTATCCAGCAATTAAACTATTCTTCCATAAAGAAGATAGTAGCTGTGATACTTAAAAGCTGTGCTTTGAACTTTGACTCACCAGTTAGAAAGAAAATAATATTGGTGCTTGATAGAAGACGAAGTGGTATATTTATGTGCAACAAAAGGGAGAAAATTCCCTCCTCTTATGTGTATTTGTCTTAAAGAAATAGCAGATTTAAGTTCTTACCACTGAATCTTTGGTAATTTGCAGATAAGTTTTTATTCTGTCTAAACCAAGGTATGCATCTCTTCTTCAGGCAGCACTGACTGACGGTGCAGCATGGTGCTTGCTATCTATTGGTGCTTGCTCTGGAACAGCTTGAAACAGTGGTACTGGAAAGTGAGATTTGTCCTCAGTTGTCTTGAAGTGATGTAACCATCAAAGACAAATTAGGTCAGCATATTTATCTGCTTTAACAGTGAATAATATGCCAAGAACTTTCAACAGTCCAGTTGTCCATGAGTGCCCACATAAAGTGCCTACATTTTCTAGCAGCATAGAAAAGACATACACAATTAAGACCAGATTTTGCTTTTATTTACACCAGAAAAGAGCTGAGTGGAATTTGATTGAGTAACTCAGAACATACTCATATCTAAATGTGTACTAGGTTGTATTTAGCTTTATGCAAATAAGTACCAGAGGCGGATAGCTGAAAGCTTTTGCCTTTCTGTCCCTGAGCCCTGTTCATGTACAGACTCTGTCCTTGTAAACAGGAGGAGAGCAATGACTGCTCCAGGGTAGTGACTGCACAGCATTACCCTTCTACATAACACCCATCTTTAGACAGAATTGTGTGGAGGTTTTTATGTGGCACTGACCATGATGGCTTTTAAAGCATAGGGTTTTAAACTGTGGATTGCATTTTTAAAATTTTTATCAATGAAACCAAGTCAATAATACATTTCAGTGCATCCTGCTTTGTAACTTATCTTTAACAATCTTTAGACTAAACATTCTTTTAAAATTTCATATTTGTATGATGCCTGCATGGAATTTTCTGGTACTGCTTCCATACATAATACTAATAATTAATTGAAGCTACCCTGGCTAATTAAAAGAAAATGGAACAAAACTTTAATCAAATCAGTTCAGTTGGAAGCATAAATTAAGGAAGCCCCTGGATTTCATTGACTGAAAAATGTTCTTTTCTGTCTATAACCGCCACTTTCAGAAGTGTTCTATTTCTCAGCAGCTCAGTGGTCTGGAATGACTTGGTGAAAGAAGCCAGCTCTAAAGATCAGGATTAAGTTAATCAAATAGTGGACTGAACATAATCCGGTACTCAAATTTAAACTTGATTGTGCCTCAGGATTCTGTTTACTTGAGGGATGTTATCAACTTTGGATCTGCCGGCAGGAATGAAATAAATTACGCAAGTACTATTCCAGTGGACCAGCATTATTGTGGTTTATTGACCAGTGTTTTGTTGTTATCATTAGTAAGTTTTCTAAATAAAAATAGTTTGTAATTTTTTTTTCTGTTAAAATCCTGATAGTCGTTAGCATTAATAGTTTATTAACAGTGAAAATCAGCATCATCTTTGCTGCTGTGCCTGGCCATATTCATGAACATAATTCCTATACATTTTACTCACTGCATGCTGTAAGAATAGAGGTAAATTTTTGAAGCTTCAGTGAGTTGGTCTCCTTTTTAAAATTTAAGATGGCAGTTTTTATTGGCTCCTGCTTGTGTGAATAAAAATACTTATGTGGCTTTAATATTTATCCTCCCAATGAATTGAAAGCTTCATCGCAAGAGAAGCTGACTGGGATCTATTCAGAGCCACTTGCCAGCAGCAGATTCTTATTTGTTTCTTTTGCCCTTGAGAGGCAATATCTTTCAGATATGCCCAGAACATTTAAGACATCTAGTTCTTTGCTTAATTAAAGAGCAGGTTAAAAGAGAAAACATATCTACTGATAAAAGTTGAAGACTAAGTGGGTCCTGGCTCTGCTTTAAAGGAATCTATCCATCTCTCAGACCAAAAGCCTCATAGATGGCTTTAAAGGGAGGAATATTTTTGTTGTTGTGCTTGGTATAATGACAAGGTTGTCAGTATATATTGGAAAGTTACCACTAGTGCCAAGCAAGTATAGTCAAGAACCTCATTCAGATCTGATAGGATTCTTTTCTCATGTAAAAATTTACTTATTTTTTTTTTATTTTATCTCAACATTTTAGATTTAATAAATGCTTATAATTTCTTCAGACTGTACTGCAAAACAATAAACAAATATCAAAATTTTAATACAGCTTTGGAAATAAAATCAAGGGAAAGGTAATAATATCTGAGCTTTAAGCACTTCCTTTAAGCTGCTAAGTTTTTCTTGTAAAGATGCATTCTGTGCCCTTGAACAGAAAGTATTCATCCATTTGTTCTATTGAAAATTGTCAGTGTGTCCATATGGTTTTATTTATGAGTGTTGACTATAACATTATCCATTATATGCATTTCTTGTTGATGGTTCTATTTGAACTAAAGCACTAAAATTCTTTATCATGATACGAAGTTTATATGAAAAATTTAGAAGAGTTATTCCTGGAGTCATTCTGCGTAAGGATGGAGAAAGTGAAAGCTTGTTGACATAAACCCACCAGTGATATTGTAAAACGAAAGTATTGAACCTAAGAGAGGGAGAATGATCTGGTAGCTCTGTGTGATTTGCATCTTGTAGGCTAGAACCTTGGGCAGACTCTTTAAGCACTATATGTGCCAGCCGACCCTCTCTGAAGAGAGATAACTACATTGCAGATGATGGTACATGGGTAAGGATGGGGCTGTCTAAGTAGCTTAAGTACATGGTCAGGCTGTCTGTGCAGGCACGGGTGTCTGTTCAGAAAAGATACTTAGTGTTGGTGTGGGGTTCTTTTAATACTATTTGTCATGTTGGGACTTTTAGTAGAGTCAAAGACAATGTAAGGCTAAGGATGAATTACATTATCCTTGCTTCACAGATTAATGACAGGAAAATGTCTTATTTCCTTGGGTTAAGATTCTTCTCTCAATGCAGTCCTACTAACTGAGGCAGGACTTTACATAAAGTCGGACAACGCTGAAAACTCACATAGAGATGTTTAATTAAAATTGTCCTAACTTGCAGCTGAGAGTCTTGAAACAAAGCCAGATTAATGAAAGTACCCAGTCTGATCATTTGTACACACATATCCACATACATAGAGAGCAGTGAGATGGGGAAGAGAGGAAAGTAATGGAAGAATTCGGCTTGGTCAGCACGTATGTATATGTGCACAGAAGACATTTAATACAACGCAGGATGTGGATCCTTTAATATGACTACTCTTGTCCTTTCTAGCTTATGCAATTCCTATGTCTCTGTTAAATTGCTGGTTTCTTTTCTACTGCCTTCTAACTGTTGCTTTACTCTGACTTTTGTAGCCTATTCTCCCCTTATATATCGTGTCTCCTGTCACTACCATGTGAATATAGAGGAATGTTAGCCATCCCACATGCTTTCAGTTCTTAGACCTTGCTGAGGGAGAGCATCTTAAAGAATCAGAGCTCCTGCAAAAGCCAGTGGGTGAAGGGGAAGCCAAGTTCAGAGGTGACAGTTCTTCTCAGTTTGTGTTTCTGTTTCTGATGTCAGTCCTTTGATCCTCATTTTATTCAAATTAAATTTTAGTGAATAACCTTTAGTGTTGCTGAAGATAGTATGAACTATCATACCCCTCAGTCCAGGCCCTTGAACTCCAGTAATTTCTCAGTCTCTGTACAGCCTGCTTTGAATGAAGCCTTTGCTCCAGCCCTTAAACTCTGTAATAGGCATCTGCTGACAGTGCTTTCTGTAAAATGATCCTTAAACCATGGAAGGTGGCCCTGCCAATAGCAGGGGCGTTGGAACTAGATGATCTTAAGGTCCCTTCTGACCCAAACCATTCTATGATTCTATACACCTGTTTCCTCCAACTTTAGTTTCTACATAACAGGAAGATAGTATCACCCTTAGCATGTACAGCACTACAATTCCTACAGTATGTAAAGTTATATGGTAATTACCTTCTTGTTCTTTTTTTCCTGTTTCGTATTTCCTATGTGTAAGTTCTCTTTTGCCTAAGCAGGAAGGTGTTAAAAATATATATATTTCAGTTTGCCACTGATTATTGGATCTGCCCAGGAAAACTCTATTCAAACTGGCAAAGTTAATGATTTACAATGGGCATATACTTCATAAGGTGAAGACTGGAATATACTTAATTGAATAACTAGTTCTAATTATTTCTAATTCTAGTGGAAGTAATACTTTTCGTTGAGCACTTTGCCATGTACTTGAGGAAATATTAATTGATGTGCTATATATGTGCTGCTTCTGCTGTTATTCCATAATGCTATTGGGTACTTCATGTAAATGTGTAACAGTATGAACATTGTTATACAATTTAAATATTTTTTCTGCTCAAGTAGAAAGTAGTTCTTTATATAGCAGTGTTACATTCCAGATAAATTCTGTTATTTTCTAGCCTTTGGACTAGCATTCCTTCATTTTTTGTTTTCTGTGGCCTGTCATCACTGAGCCATGTCTGTTTAGGTCACATTCATCCACTGGGGTTTGTTCTAAAGTGTGTGTTCTACCTCTTGTTTCTACTTAGCTCCATTTGTTCTAGATGTTCAACTGATTTATATCAATAGACTACTATCTTTTCTTGTTTTCTTAGAGTCTTAATATTTTCAGATAGACTTTTAGTGGATCATGTCTTCTCACAGCAGTAGTCAGTGGAATTTCTCTGGATTTATGTCTGTGTTACAGAAATCAGTATTCAGCCTACTGCATTCCCTGTGACGTGCTTCATGACTGCATTCTTCGGAAAATAATTGATGGTATTCTGCAGTACCAGAGACAAAAGAAGCACATTCCTCTTCTTACTCTTATCTAGGGGATCAGGGATAAATATCTCATGGATCTTCAAGGATCCTGGCTTTTTGAGAAATACTGTTTTTCCATGTTCATTCCAAGTAAATGTGTAAGTTTCTGTTTTAATTGCAGTAGTTCTGCTTTGATGCTGCATGGGGGAATTATACAAAAATTTCTTCTATGCTGATTGTTATCCTTGGTTAGTGTCTTATGTCTACATATTATCCAGAGCCTTTGATCCTGGATGTTATTCTTGGTTATGCTTTTGCAGTGTTACTGGAAACAGTGGCTTTTGAAGGTGTGACTGAGTTAAGAATCTGGTCAGTCAAGCAAAAACCCTGACATTTTCCCCTCTGCATTCCTGAGCAGAAATAATTATGCATCACAAACTGACAGACTGCCTTGCTTTGGCATTACATTTCCATCAGTTTTCCTTTATAAGTTTTAGCTACCATGGCTGAAAACGGGTGCATAACTCTTTGTTGGGAAAGTTCCAATCCAAACAGGCTGCCATATTTTGTGAGACACCTTTGTACATTCAGTATAGCTGAAATCTAACTTTTGGAAGTCTTAGGATTTGTACAAGCCTTTATGTTCTTTATACTAGAGGCTGTGACCAAAACTCTGCCCTTATTCCTTTCCATCTCATTCCAGAATTACTTGTGGGATTAAACTTGAATAGCTGCAGACAAATGTTAAGTTCTTGCATTTTATCATTTCTTTCAAGTATGTATTTTATGAATTTTGCGTGGTTTTGTCCTTTGTCTCTTTCTAGCTGGAGGAAATTTTAATCACCCTTCATCTGCAGGCTGCAACAGCTGAAGGTTTTCAGAAGGTAAAAAGCTGTGGGTAAATTTAAGTCTGTTGAGGTCTGGAGGAATGCAGTACTAGAAGTAATACAGCTGGAATATTTTACAAAATAAATACTTGACTGAAATCTTTAGTCTCTCCTGAAGCTATGCTTAAAGTACGCTTTACAAAGCAGGATTTGTAAAGTCAGGATCTGCAGCCATTTTGTTTAACAGTTATTTCTAATGAAAACAAGTTTCCTTTCAATCAAAAATGTTTCAGAAACCAATTCCCAATTCAGTGGATAATTTACTGGCTTTTTTTGTATTTTTTTTAAGTGACATTTCTTGGCTTTGACATTAAGCTTTAGAAAAGAAAGAAAAATGGTTGTAGTAAATCTTAAATTACAGGAAAAATTGCTAGAAATTTGATTGACATTTACTAACTCTCTTTAGTCTTAAACTTTCAGATAATCAGACTTAGCTCTTCTCTATAAAATGGACTCAGATATATATCACTTCAAAGTCTGGGTGTTTTTCAAGTAGCTGTATCTCAAAAATATCAGAAGGGAATGTCAATGAATAAGTATCTCAACAACGAAAGAACATATATATAATATGTTGAGCAAGTAAAAGAAAATTAAAAGAAAATGGCAGTTTTAATATTCTTTCTGTAATGTAATGTAATATAACTGTAATGTTAGCAGGATTTTCCCTCTGATTTATGCAGTAAGTTGGAAATATTAAGTAGTTAATTCTTAATAAATGAATATATAGTAGTAAATTTTAGTATTCCAAAATCATGGGAGAAGAGGGAGGCAGAGCACAGATAATAAACAGTAAATATCTTTAGGTCAAACCATAATTTTAAAGACGCTGATCATTATGATAGTAAGAAACTTAATTTTTTGAAAATTTATTGAGACAGATGAAACTACCGTGCAAAATATTTTTTTCTTTTCCTTAAACTAAAAGGAAAAAACTTCCATCTTTGAATATGATAATTTTTCTTTTTTAAATATGAGAGAGATTTGCATTTAAATAATTATCTTACTGGGAATGGGTAAGAAGTATTTAAAATGTAGTCTGAAGTATTTCAGAGGTGGTTTGCATGATGTGGAAATAGGCTCTCAGTGCAATAGTTAAAGTTATATAAGGACCTATAGAGAGACAGACGACTTGTTTATTTTTTGAGAAGTGACAAATTCACTAAATATTTTTAAGATGAGCTTTGTTTTGGAATAAGGCCGCAGTGGTACTCCTAAGCAAAGCCAAGGTTAAAGTTTTAGAAGAACTAGTATTATATAATCCATTTCTGAAATAGACAGAGTAGGCAAAACGTGTCAAAATACATGTTTGTTTATTTATTTACTTGAAATTCAACCTTGGGAAAGAGCTAATCTTCTAAAAAAAATTGAGAAGGAGGTGCATTGCAAGTAATGTCACCTTGAAAAGGGATGTCATGTCCTTCATCTCTTTTTTCCTCCCATTTTTCTCTTGGTTTTGGTTTTCTCCTGCCAATCTTTCTACCTAAAATCAGGCAGTTCAACATTTCCTATCCCACTGCCATTTTCAGGCACTTGATCCAGTTCTTAAACTTCTCCGATAATTGCCTGTCGGCCTGGCACAACATTTCAGAAAATTAATTGCATCCTTAAGAGTACCAGGTAATTTGACTCACATACTATCCTGCTGCCACCACTTTGTGTTAATAATCTGCTACTTACCTTCCTCTTCCAGGAATACATATATTTTAGCCACTGAATATATTAGCCATAAACTGTTACCGGATCTTTTTCTTCATTTTTCTCTGCTGTTAAGATTTTTTTCTCTCCAATTCACTAGCCCTTTTTTTTAAACAACATAATTTCATCTATACTTAGAGAATTGTGGTAGTGTTGAAAATTTGGGGATTTTTCTATTATTGATGGTTGCTATAGGCACCCAAGAGCGAGTTCTTGAGCTGCTTCCTTACTGCCAAGTGTAAAATCCTACAGCTATCGAGCACAACCTGCCTTGATATGCTCTACAAGTACTTTCTTCTGAATGGATGAATAATTTACACGACTATGAAATCTTTTTTTGTGGTTTTGTACCCTTAGGAGAGCAGCTGAATATTTACAAATTTATTTTGAAAGTTATGATAATTTTCTGTTCTGCAGCAACGTTTTGGAAACCATACCAAACCAAAGAAAAAGAATGACTCCCAGATTATTATATGAAAGGATTTTTTTTTCAGAGGAGAAAGGCTTTCCATATGATACTGTGGTACCTTATTGGAAGCTAGATAAAATTCTTATAGTGCAGCTATAATATTGAGTGAGGAGGGGTAAGAATGGAAAGAAGCAGACCTAGGTGTGTCTGTTTTGATTGATGTGTTAATGTCTTTTACTAGATACAATCTAGGGCAGATGATGTGTTTTAGCAAATACAGAGACAGCTCTGTGAAGGCAGAGAAGGGGATTAAGTAACAGGGAAGCAGGTCAGTTTTGCAGATTCTGGAGCATGTCAAGTCTCTCTCTGAGATTTTTATGAAGTCTGAAATGGATCACTGGGGGACCTGTCCACATTGCATTCTGTAAACTGCTCAGCTGCGTTAGAGATGAGCTGCTGTGGGGTGGTCTGCACGAAACATATTGAGAAGATTAATACTCAATCTCTTTCAGTCTTTTTTGGATGGTGGAAGATTAATTCTGGAAACATACAGGACACACATTGCAACTTGAAATAATACATCTCTCTATCATGTCAGAAAAAGCTGCAATAAGAATCAAAAAAAATCAGCTTGTTGCATAATTGGTAATAATGCACAGAAGTAAATTGTTCAACTCAGTTTACAATCAACTATTTTACTAAAAAGTGACATTATGTACCACACTTGTCAAATATTTCAAAACCTTCCCTGAAAAGTCAGATCAGACAAAATATTTTAGTGCCATGGAAATGTCCTAATTCAAACATAACAAAGATACAGATACTCTAGAAACGCTATGCAGCATGCAACCAAAATGGTCTTCTGTTCTATGGTTTCTGAATGCTGGAAGAACCAGGTGCACAACAGGCTTCAGTGATGACTTGGCTTGTTACAATGAACCTGGAGCCAGATGTAAATTCTATGTAGTTTGCTCTTTATGCTTTTTCAGCTCTGTGTCTTTTTCAGGAGACAATGTTGTATTGAAATTATGTATCATGTTTCCATGTAAGGTGTCCTAGGGGATTAGGGAAGAATTCTGAGCTTCTTGTGATGCTCTGCACCAGTAGAAGAGGAAACTGTTCATGAGGAAACACTCAGGGTTCATTTTTACTCTTCAGCAAATGTAGATTGCTTTTACTTTTGTTCCTCTTCGGACAGAAGGTGAGTTGAACTAATATCTAGAGAAGTGACTGATGAAGGAAAAGAGTTTGTACTACAGTGAAACCTGTGACTGTTGCATGTGTGCCCTAAATGACAAGAAATAATATATAGCATAAAGGGGGATCTTTAAAATCACTAAAGCATTAAGCCTATTACATATATCCAGAAGAGTTTCTCATAGGTAAAAAAAGGTAGATACACTTAAGGTGACTACCATGGAAATAGAATGGCTTAACTAACACTTATTGATAAAAATATTCTACTTAATATAAAATTTGAGCACTCAACTGAACTGCAAAAGCCTTCTCTTGAATCTTGAGATTACCCTTCAAACCATCCTACCACTAAATGCCAACATTGCATAGAGAAACAACTGTTGCTATACAATGTACTGCTATGCACACCTACAATCGCCTTGTGATGACAATGAAATGGTAATGTATTATTATACTTGTACAGATCATGTGTGATTTTTTTTGAGCAGATAATGACACATACTCCTACTGTTTCAAATTATGAGGAGGAGTCAACATGGAGAGGTATATGAAAGTAAACCTTATGTTTGCTACCATTACATAGTGAGTCTACAGAAAATCTGCTGCAATAATGATTTTGGAATACTGACTTTTGAAAGCAGCAAGTTTTACAGATTTTACATTGGTAATGATACACTACACTAGCTTCTTTTTCACTTTCACATGCAAGTCAGAGTATTGGTTACTATATTGGAAGTCTTACAAGGTTTAGCCCAAAAGGTTTTGATTTTTTTTCCTTCCTGTCCTATTATGAGAGCTAAGACAGTGTTACAGGTCTTCAGGTAGAGCACTGAGGAGCAAGGCGTTACCAGTGTATTTGGTTTTCTTTTTACTTCAGCAGAAAATGGTATTGTAGAGACCACAGTTGCTACAAAGCTAGTGCCAGTTTACACTATTCTTTTTTTTCAAGTTAATATGTAATCATGCAGATCTTTCAAGGACATTTTACAAATTATGTATAACACCATCTTATAGACCAACATACCATGCAGAAATATATGTACAATGCGATATTTAATCTCTTCATTGTGTTATGTCCTCCGTAGGAAACAACATTGAATTAAAGATACCTCAAAATCAGATAATAATAATAATACCCATAGTATTGAATGTAGAAGAAACTGTGTACAGTATTGAGAGGCTGACTCATGACCAAAGCATGGTGCTGTTTATAGATTCGAAGTCTGAAATTCCTTTTCAGGAGAGAGTTGCGTACAGATGATGAATTCCGAACAGACATTCAGGAAAGATGGCATCTACCCATGCAGCAGGTCCTGTACCGTAAGCAGCTGCTCAAGTAGCTTCACATTGTTCTCTCCTCCTTTATCTCAGAAAGAAGCATTTCATTACATACACACTGAAACATGCTAAGTTTTACTTCAGCTTGAACTGTATTTTATTGGCAAACCCCACCTATTTAACTTCAAAGACTGCCAAGACTGAGAATCTGTCAGAGCTTTTGACAAATTGTAGTGCATAGTTACAGTTTCTATTGGAAACGGACAGCTTACGGAGTACTCTAGGGTCAGTACTGATATTGACCTTTTCTACTTGGCTGGAAATGCATTGTATTATATGGATGATATAAATAATAATATTGGTAAAAAAAATAAAAAATATTGCTATGAGGCTCACTGCAATGCTTTATGAGCATGTTTTGAGCTCTAGTTTACTGTCACAATTTTTGAGGCAAGATAATAATATTGGTAAAATTTCAGTATTAAAAGATTTTCTTTGAATTACATAAAAACCTTAGAGATAATTATCTTCAGTCTAAATATTCTTTCCTCTGGCTCATTGGCTGTTTCAGAGTAACTTCTTTTCACTGTAAAACTGCTTACAATTATGACAGCTTTCATACTGGTATAGAACTTGCTTAAAATATTTGAAGTGCATCTCCAGTAGCGCTACATAAGACGTGGGATGATATACATGTAAAATTTAAGTTTTTACCATTCCTACTTAATTTTACTTTTTCTATACTATAATAAATTCTATTATTCTCTGGTTTTGCTATAATATCTGTAAAAAAAGTTTACAACAGCCACAAAGTGTGTAGTTAAACTACATATTAATGAACAAGTATATGGTTCCATAGCTGTATCGACACGAATAAGTAGGTTTTTGTGTTACTTTTATTGAAGTGAATGGACCAAAACTGAAGTCGTTGACATCAGTGAGATTGTTAACTTTACTTTTATAAGACCTGTCTTGAGACCTGTATTTTTTATTCAACTTGTTCTTTGTTTTTCTTTGGAAGAAGCTCATATTTTAGTGATGGTTTTAGCAGAGATGTAATAGTAACTGTGCTTGCTGGAATACTTTTTCAGCTTCCAGCATTTAGTCTGCTGTCATGTTTTGGAATGAATAAAGGGTGTATTACAAACTGTCTTAAGGCTTTGTACTTACAACATGTTCCAGTTGTTCTTTCCAGGTAATTTGTTGAGCTCATACTTAAATACAAGTGATTTCTGGCAAGATCCCCAGTCCGTAGTTTACTTCATTCTTCATCCCTGTGTTTACTGAACCATTTATTTTAAAGTTTCCTCAGTTCCAAAGAAGTTACAATACAGTGTAGTTAACTCTGATCATCTTTGTCAACTTCAATTACTTCATCATCCAATATCTAAATCTCTTATGTTCAGCCTTTCATCTAGGTTTACCTGATATAATTATCATCATGATTATCTTCTAAAAGCCTGATGCACAGTTGCAGTCAGACTATGTTAATTCACAGTGTTCTCTGCAAGTCATAATTGCAGTTTTGAGTGGTTGAAATTTTCTTGGTTGTACATGAACAAGCTTTTGTAGTAGTGAATACATTGTATTTTCAACTTTTTAATCATTTTGGCATTAAAAGAGTTTAAAATAATATAAAAGGGTTAAAATAATATAAAAGGGTTTTTACAGTCACTCTAAGTATAGTATTTATACTGAAAAAACACTTGACAGTCAATCAAATATTGATTTAGTATGGTATTTTCAGACTGCTCGATGGAGGGGTAGATGTATAAATACAGGACATGTGTGAGCTCCTGCTATAGATTTATGACACCTGTGACTTGAAGATTTAAGTTGCTTCATATTTGTTTGTTGCTAGTAGTTTGGTTTCCTATAGGCAGTGAAAAAAAAAATTATGACAAGAGTAATAGCTACCAGAATTCATAGAGGGAGGCTCTTTGTAGGATAAATGGAAAAATAATTTTTTTGCAGAAGTTCTGAAATGTACTGAAGAAAACTTCTTGCAAAAGATGCCTGTTATTAGCCATTCTCAATCTTACAGAACTCTTGGAGGATTTGCAAGAATATAGTATGCTGGAAAGGGGATAGGATTTTATAGAACTGTTTACAATATGAATGGATTTTTTATGGGTTGTGCAGAAAGTTCATCACAAGGTGTGAATGGAGAACACATTATATACAAAAAGTGCTCTTATATTACTTTTGTTCTGGCTGATATTTCAGAGGTTTCAAAACCTGAATATCTGGATTAATTGTTTAGAACTGAGTACTGGCTGATCACCCCTAAATTTCTTGTACTCCCACTTCTTCTTCCTCATTTTAAAATATACAATATATTGCTTTTTCCAGACTTCATTGCCATGAAACTCTGATTTTCTCAGGCAATCTATCCGAATTCTTCTGCAGCCAAATTTTTCATCTGGAGGATACTTTATCCATAAAAGTGCATTTGTTTATCATCTCTTGATTAGATTGCTAGAGCACTTTAAATGTGGGTGCTGCACACACTTGGGTAGGTTGGTAGAATGTGTGGGAAGAGCCTTCCTTCATCAAAGTAATGTTTCTTTTAACACTAGGGAAAAAGCTTTCAATGAGAAGAAAAGACTTGGAACAATCTGGTCTACAAACCTACCTAACCATAAATCTTACCATGAATAGATGACAACTTTGGCAGGTGAAGCTTTTTTAAACAGTGTCATTAGGATTCTATATCTGAATCTAATGCCCAGAAAGAACTACTACTTCTCTTTCTTGGAGAGTACCCAATTTTAAATCTGTGATTCAAGCCTTTGGGATCTTCTGTCTCGAGGCTTTTTGCACAAAACTAGTTTTACAGGTTGACTATAAATAACAGTTCTGAGTTTGTTCCTTAACAACTGTGTATGGAGATGTCTGTCTTGCAGCACTCATCTTTTTCTGCCTGCTTCTCCAGACAGAACCTCACTAAATTTATTCAGACATTCATCTTCCCCGTAGCAGGTCAACATGAAGTATTAATACATTAATACAAGGCATCTTCAAATCCATCACAACAAGAGAGAGAATGTGTAGGCATATGAAAAAAGAATGGAAAAACTGCGTGACATTCTCAAGGTCATAATGTAGGCTCGAGGCAGAGCAGGAGATAGAAACCAGGTGCTCTGGGTTGCAGATAGTATGATCTGGCCATATTTCATATCGAGCATACTTGCAGAAATTTTAACAACTAAACTGAAACCAAGGTATGATGTAATCCTGATTAAAATGTGATTCAAATTGTTGAATTTTTTTTAATCTTATATTATGACTGACATTCAGTACGTTAAGTAACTAGATTTTTTAGCTTCTATTTTCCTTGAGGATTTTTCAACTGGTAAAATATATTTAGTGATTTGTTAAGGCTTATTCTTGCCTCTTATGTGCTTCTCAATTAAATTTCATAACCACTATTTGGAATGATAATGAAGAAGTAGAAAGCGTTTGAGCTGAAGAACACGTTTACAACATAAGTTAATATAACACAATAGTAAAATGAAGATTAATAAAATGCCAGACATAAGATGAAAGCAATAAATTAACTATGTTGTAATGCCAATTTTACAGTAAATACATGTGACTCCAGCTATCCTTTAGTGATGAAATTAGAAAACTGGTCATGATAAAACTGAAAATAACTGTGAGACCACATCTTCAGGATGGGTAATGAGGTTCTGTCATCATTAACAGAGTGTAAAATCATACTGGGCAAATGTCACATAACTTTGCTGTTGACTCCATTAGGAAAAGACACATTTTTTTATCTTGTAAATTTAGTAAGATTTGAACTGAAAGTGCAAATAAGATGTTTGAAACATCCTGAACTGGAGTCTGCCAAATATTGAATGTTATATCTCAGATTATAATGTGGGTCATCCCTGTTCTCACTACTGTAGATAATTTAGCTTTCTAGTATGTCAGTATAACATTTTTTCAAAAGTGCTCATGCTCTCGTGTTACTGTATATGCTTTTAATTTTCTCCACTTTACGTATATTTATTAACAAAAGGAAGAGAAAATGCAGCTTAATTGTGTCTTTTTGGCTCAAGGAATCTGAATGACAATTAAACTGGCTTCAGTGAAAAACAGCGGTAGAGTCATGCCTTTATTCTGATAGTTCTATTCTAGTTGAAATTATTCTTATATTATCTTATTTTATGGGAAATCACCAGCAGAGTTCTTCAAAAATTACTCTCTCCAGAGAATGCAGTGCACAGCATTTTCCATTATAGTTTTTTACTCTCCTGGAACTATTCCCTATAATTTGAAAAAAAGAGCATCATTCTTAAAGTCTGGAAGATGGTATAAAGAGTCTTCTGCAAAGGTTTCTATTTTCTTCTACAAATCAGAAGTATAAAATGCAGAACAGCAGTATGAAGTAAAATACAGGGTGCTATCTTTATAATTTTCTTGCAGAACATTGAAAAGCTTGATTTTTTTTCTCTTGCATGTAGTTGTAGTAAAGTGACAAGAAAATCTTTTGTAGTACAGATAGCCTAGATTTGTCATAATTCCCCGTGTGTCTCCCTGGCACAGTGGCATATAGTTTATCCACTTTTCTTTGTGCAAAGGGAAACCAAAAAGCACTAAAAGTAGTAGCAGAAAAAAATATTAACAAGCTCAGAATTTTTTTAAACTATGACTTTAGAGCTGTACGTGAATAAGTAGAAGAAAAGCAGTGAAACAAAAGTGCATTCGTAGGAAAGTCATTCAAGCAGAACTTTGAGGAACCTATTCTTCTGAGTCTTCAGGTGAGCAGACAGAAGAGGGAGAATCTTCTCCTAGATCTTGAACATAAGAGTTACCTCTGATAACAGCAGTAGGACTTCCACTGCAAAGCACAGTAGAACCTGAAATAGACATCCTGAAATACACATTGGGCTGCTACAAGAGGACTTTGTAGGGAAGAATTCAGAATTCAGCTTCTTTTTCCACAGTACAGTCCCATTATCTCCTCCATAGTGATGTCCCAAATTAACTGCCCATGTTTAAGATGCACAAATACTCTTCCCCCACTTTCCCTTCATATTTTTTTCTTATAGATAAATCTCTTTATGCTGCACTCTTCAGACTATTTCCTCATAGCATTTTCTACTGTATTACAACTATCCTCAATTCTCATTTTTCCTAGCATTGTGTGATCGAAACACTTAGGAAACCTGAATAATCACATTTCTCTCTCCTGATTCATTCATACTTGGTTTGCAAATTCAGTTGACAGTCACGCGTTTACAGGAGGTAAATGATATCATGTGAAAGAGAACTCATGCAGGTTTCTGCAAAGTTTGTAAGGAAACCCCCTGTTGGGTTTGAAAGGTAATGGTAAAGATAGACCTAAGTCACCAGAGAACTTTGTGTCAGTACAGTGCAAGAAAGAATTCAATTGTTCACTACTATGATGCTGCTTAGGTTGCCAAAATGCTGGTTTCAGAGAGGTATGTGGGAGTGACTAAGCAAGGAATATGTTTCTGTGAGCAAGAGTCTTCCATTTCCAGTGAAAGAGTCTAATGATGCCTTTTGTTAAAAATAGCTGATTTTAAAGCATGTTAGCACAATTGTTTTGTGCTATTGTCATTATCTGTTAATGGAATGAGAAAGTGAATGAGTGAATTGTAAAAGTATTCCTGCTCCAATATTGCCATTTAATAATATTTCTCTAAGTATTTATTCTGTATTTCTGAGATCTTTCTTCTAAGACTTTTAGCCACTAAAATGCAGATATATAGGAGTAGGGCACGACTTTTTTTTTTTAATCCTTAAAATGATGCAGAGGTAAATTCTTGCCAAAACCAAATAGCCTATTAATCCTTGAGGACCTATTTTATATGAAGGTGATCAGTATATAGATGCATAAATCGATTTCTGTAGCATGACTAGATACATTATGGATGAATATTCAACTCAAGAATTATTACAAACTGTTTTGATTATTAGCAATTACAGTGAGAAGTTTTTACAGGTCAGAAGAATTACTGTTTGCTCCTGTTCTATATGGTAGATCAATCTTGGGACTATACTGCCATGAAACGTTAAGTTTCATAGGGTTACTCCAGCATGTAAAATTGAGTAAGAATTGTTAGGAGACTTGTTCAAGGAGGGTCATGTGTATTGCATATTAATGTTTGTGTTTTCATTAGTATGTTCCCTTTTTCTATTGCTGTTCCATTTTTATTTATGTGCATTTTTGCACTGCCCAGCAGTTTATACTTCTTTCCATCTTTTCTCGTTTTTACAGTGTAATTCAAACTCAATAAAACTGAAGCAAGCTTCACTTTGAGGGCAAGTCTTCTTGAACCAATGTGTTCTTCTCCACTTAATCTGGCTTCCTGCAGTAGGTATAATGTCCTTTCAGATAGAGTGCTAACTACAGTTCATCCAGCATTGCAGTAATGCTAAACTGTCAGAAATACAATGATGCTGCCCTGATTCAAAACCTATTAATAAAACCCAAGCCAACAAATGGAATCATCTACTAAAAAAAAAGGAAAAAATCTACCAATTTCAGTGAGCTTTGGATCAAATCTTTCAAGCCAGGGTGTATATATGCTTCTTCAGATATGTTAAAAGCACTCCATTTTCTTGGCTGATATCACAGAACAACCAAAAATTATTGCTATATTTTCAGAAGATGGAACAGCTAGTATGGTCTTAATATTTGCGGTAAGGATGAGCAGATCTTATGACTATCTGATGTCTCAAGATACTTTTGTTCAGAAGGTTTGCAAAAATAGTTCTGATTTGTTAAGCTTTATATCCACATTTTACTTTATTCTCTTTCCAGAAGGGATTATACATGAAAACAATATGTAAAAAGTACTTTGCTGGTTAGAGGGACACATGACCTAGACAGTCCATTAGGACCAGAGGTGCACAGAAAACCTAGCAGCTAGCGACCTGGATGGATTTTTCTGCATTTTTTTTTCTTGAACTAAATTGCATATTTCCCCCCACCTCTGGTTTGTTTTTTTTTCCTAATAGCCTTCTTGGTTTTTTTCCACATTAATGTCTGTCATTTCACTCTGTCTGTTTGTTGGTTAGTTTTTGATTATACTTTTTAATTGCTGAAGCTAAAATATTTCAAATGAGGAAAAAGAATTGGGAGGTATCTTGTCTAGATATAATCTTAGATAATGATTACTTAATTACAGCTAGACTGCAAAAAGGTACAAGAGAATAATAGGGGATAATATATGGTGTTAGAAAAGATGAGAAGGAAAGGAAAAGATTTTTTGTAGCAGTTTTTACACTAAGGAAACAACCAAGCTATTTGGCAGTTCACTGCCCAATATCATTGTGGGTGCTTTCTCTGGTGTTGATACTTGGTGTGGTGTCTCTCTGTTGTGTTTGTATGAATCCCTGTCTCTGTTTCTTTGTTAGGAAAATTCAACCATGTTATATAATTTATATTCCAGTCATTCCTTCAGGCTCTAACAGGTCATGAACTAATCTTGAAACTTTTTGAATAGGTAAGGTTTTAGAACATGTTACTAATGAGAATGAATGAAGAGTACAAGTGAAATTTGGGGAAGAGGGAATGACCTCTCTTCTCTTAGGTCATATATTAGAAGTTGTTAAACCAAGCCAGTCCTTAGATACAAAATACAATACCATAATCCTGTAATCACATTAAAAGAGGAAGCCAATTAGGACTGTTATGTTGGATCTCCTTTGCAGCAAAGGGCTACGCTTTTCTCTAAACTGGGCTATATCTTCCGGTTTCCAGACATCAGAAATAATACTTTAGTTTGTAATTTAGTTGAGGCAAATTCAACTTGAAAAACCCAGACATTCCACATTCCATAAGTGAGTTGATAAAATTATCATGAATATAGGTAATAAGATGACTTTCCTAATCTCCCCAGGGTAACAAAAAACAATTAACCACTGTGTTAAATATAAACAAAAGAGCTATGAAATCTCCTAAGCTATAATCACATAAATACTGAGGAATGAATAAAATGAAACAAAATAGAATATGAAGTTCTCTGTAGAAATATCTAAGAAGCCATTGACATTAGGATTGCATTTCACCATTGAGCAAAATGGTGACAGATGTGTAGACTCCTTTAACATATGGTCCCTAATCAGAGAGTGGAGAGATGAATAAATTACTGCCTTGTGCCTCAAAGATTAATTTCCGTGTCTTGAGATAGTTGTGGTACTCATGTAAATACATATCTAAATTGTCCTTTTAAAAAAATATTTACTGAGATACTTAAAATTTCAGTAATCAATGAGATACTTGAAAAAAATCTAAGTGAATTAGAAGGATGGCATGGATCAGAGTAGTGTCTCTGCTTTCCCTGGTTACAATACAATGGAGAGTTGGACTATTTACATGGGAGTTTCCTGTTGCCATATGACCGTTCTTCTGAAATTACCAACCCAAATTTAAGGTGACAGTTTATATGGGCCTTAAAGTATTGTGACATACCATCTCACCTTTGAGAAATCATCCAAGTTCAGTACATTTTAAATTAGTGTTTAGATGTGTCCTTCAATTAGTAAAGTATAAGGCTTTTGGTTGCTTTTAAGCTTGTGCTGAAATATGCTGTACGGGTACAATGGGTTGATGGATTTTTTTGCTTTGTTCTTTTGAGATAATCTGAGATGTGGGTTAAATTATTCCCTTTTCACTTTTCCCCTGAATGTATAATTAACTATGACTTATACTAAGATTCCTTTGCACAGTAACATAATGCCAGTTATTTTTATGTAAAACATATGTTTTTCACAGAGGTTTAGATAGTTGTGGGTTGCAGTTAGAGATTTTTATCATGCAGTTCTCTCTTAGATTTATGTAATAGCTTGTTCAGATTTTTTTTTTAAATTTAAGCTGTGTTAGAAGAGATAAAGCTCAAATTTCAGGTATTATGATTCTTTCTGGAAATCTAACCAGTATAGTTTTTCCGCTTCATTTTATTGCCTTTTACTGTAAATATAATTTATATTATAAAAATACAGTTTATACCTTAATTCCTAGATCTTTTGCCAAGTATTTTTATGTAATAAGTAGGTAGATGTAAAACTTGAGCAGAAACATAGTGCTTTTAGTTTTCCATTTTAAAGCTTTTATAGTAAAATGGAACTTCAGCTTTTACCACAGCGAAAGGTGACCTTTTAAAAACCAAAGTAGGTAAATAGATCTTATTTCAGTATCAGCTGGAATGAAGACAGCTCTTTGAAATAAAATGGAGCAAGATTCAGTGGCACCGTTGAATCCAGCCCAGGCTTATATTGTCTGTAAGCCCCTTTTCTGTTAGCGTGCTGTTTGGTCCTTTCTCTGACTGAGATGCAGTGAGTATGTTATCTGACCAGCTGGCCACTCAGCACATCTCTGCTTTTTCATGAGTCATGAATGTATAATGCTACCTTTTGAAATGGGGTATTAGAATCTAGGAATGTGTGAGAAACTGGGGAAATTGCAGAGAAGGGAAAAACAAGGAGAGAAAACAGGAAGACACAGCTATTGTGGTGGAAGGTCAGAAATGTTAAACTCTTTGAAACATCAGAAATGTTAAACTCTTATCTCATGCACACACATGTTAATTTCAGCTGTATGTCTACAATCCAGTACTGCAATTTATAATCTTATTTCCATAAACCTGCTTAATTAGCTGAGCACTTTGGGCCTGGTGTTGCTCTGCGAATTTATGCAGTCAAAAAAGACTCTGTGAGGCTATTAATAAAAGCCCAGTGATTTTCATCTGGATTATATTTGGTTGCCAATACACTGCATTTGAATTAGAATCTTGCAGTTAAAAATTGTTTTCATCTCCTTTTAATTCAGACATAATAGTTCTTATAGCCTTCAATTTATGGAGAAAGCTTTAGATGGTAAAATATTTTCATTATTTTATAGAAAGAGGAGCTGCATCCAAGGAGTTCCAAGTGATTTGCCTGAAGCAAGATGTTGATTGTCAGAGCTAGGACTAGAATGCAGAGGAACACAGCTCCCATTCTTATGCTTCATCTCCTCTATGCAGTGACCCATGTGCATTTTCTTACACATTTTCTTATATATGTAGCAGGGGAAGAGTCACAATTGAGTTCTTGGCAATTTTACTAAAATGTACTTTTGTTTTTAAGTGTTAATAATTTCTCAATGCTTCAGTGTAACAGAGCATGTTATTATTTCAACCTCATGCAAAAAATGTAATGTGAATACTATCTGCTTAAGGAATTGAAAAATAAGTATTTTCTTTAGGGAGATAGAGTACTTTGATCAGGGAAGACTCACTATTCAGAAGGTCAGTTTTATCTTTCTGCCCCCATGGTGAGGCTATTACAGATGGAAATACCATGTCACAAGTAGAATATCACAAAAAAAAATCTCAGGAATGAATAATTGTGCATTGACTTTAAATGGTGATATTGTTGCACAATAAAGGACTCATATATTATGCTACGAAATATTGGACCTGTTCCCAGGAAAGGTGATTTCAAAACACAGACTGATTGTGTTGGCCAGGATCAGCCAGAAATAGAATATTTCTAGTAATTTTCTGTGGAACGACCTGCACTTTATTTCATTATTCCCTTCGAAATGGAGCTGGAATAAGACACAATGCCCCTCAAAAATAAACCCAACACCCAAATCCCAGACTTCACAAAAAAAGAACCCCACCCTAACCCCCTCCGAGAAACCAAAGCAGCACCAAAGCAATGGAAGATTGGTAGGAATAGGGCAATGGCTTGAACATCTGTGAGGTATTAGTGCAGAAGTAGTGACAGAGGTGTAACAAAAATACAGTAAAGTATATTTTATTTTAGAATACAAGATGGATATGGATGTACATGACAGTGCACTTTAAAAATTATTTAGCACTAGTGCAGAGCTCTCTGTATCTAGATCTTAAAGCCTTTGCAAGGTATGGATAAGTATGCTTATGTATTGATTGTACATGTGTCAAAAGAATCCCCCCATGCACCCCAGGACATACTGTGATTTAGCAAAATAATTGGAAAGATGTCGTTTTTCTTTGTCTTACCCCCTAAGTAGGAGATGTCAACAGCTCATTAAGAGCTTCCCACTGACACAGAAGCGACTTTTGCCTGGATGCCTACAAAACTGTAAGAAATAGACAAAAAAGTATAGTACAATGGAATTCCTTGCAAAGTGCAAAGATTGGAATGGAATTGCTGAGTCACCAAGCAAACATATTTTTGCTTTGAGGTGTAATCTTGAACACAGACATAACAGAAAGAAATGAATGCCTGGTAGTTATTTGGAACTTTAGGTGGATTTCCAACTCTGAGGTACTTTATGGTTGAAGCAATTAATCATTCATTTCAGGTACAGAGCAGCAGCTCTCACTGATAGTTCTTCTGCTGGACATTTGGCTGGCTACAACTTAGAGAAGAAGCCCACAAAGTAATAGAAGGCAGCATCAGGCTGGATAAAGAAGCTAAAGTACACATTGGTCAGGTTGAGGCAGTAGTGAAAAGAACTGCCACTTCCCATATGGCTGATTCGTCCTTTCAGTCTCCTTCTCTGAGCTCCGGATTTGTTGCTCTTTAAAGCTCAGCCTCCTCCACATCACCTCCAGTGATTTTGAGGGGAGGGTTGCAGAGCTCGCAGGGCAGGGCCGAGTGGCAGCTCTTCAGCTGTTAACTCAGTTTCCGTGTGCCAGTACTGCTTGGCAGGCTCAGCCTGGCTCAGTTGTGCAGCTCTGTCTGTGCTTACAGCCATTTCAGTAGGAAGGTCAGGATATAGAACTAAACACTCGTTGACATTCATCCTTAATAGAGTAGGAAGTGGTTTCTACATTTTCTTTTTTTACTGCCGCGTGCTTTGAGGGTGCCAAAAGGGGCAGATTTTTATTGTTGATTTTTGTTTGCCATTTTGATAAATCACTGTGTGTAATTTGTGGTTAGCTGTAGCTCATTTTTTGTAGCCCACAGTGTCAATGTACTTTCCACCATTTCCTATTGTCTATTTTCATTTTACTGTTTCCATTTCCTATGTTTATGGTTTGTAATAAATACTCTTCTTTCAGGGCCCTTAACTGAGTTTCATCCGATATCCAAGCTAGTATCTGTAATGCCCAAATGTGGAATGTCAGTACAGAGGAAGATTGGGATATTAGGTCTGGATGCTCTGAGGAATTGTCTTAATAGAACTGGGACAAAATATAGTAGATGGTGCATAGGCAAGCTTTTGGGGACTAATCATAAATATTTTTCTTCATAAGTAGGAGAAGGACGGAATATATTTTCCTTCATTGATGAATTACCTTGAGCAATGAATCTTTTTTACCTCTAAAAAAAATCCCAAGATGCCTAAGGACAAGTATTTCCACCTGAGATGAGGGAGATTTAATTGTGTTTGTAACAACACTAGCAAAATCTTCTATGAATACAGCTGGATAGGTGACCTGAGTAGAGCGTGTTCTGAAAAGACCAACTGTGGTCAACAAAACATTTCATCTAGGTGGAATCTAAAAGAGTCTGGATTTTTATTTTAGCAAATTGGAAGCCAAAAGGGCCTGTGATTGCATGACCTCATTGCTTTGAGAAGTTCAGAAGAAGGAATGAAAATCACAATTTAATTAAAAGCTGACATATAAACAAAGAGGTATACTAGTCTTGAAAGAATTTAAACTGGAAATAAACTGGAGCAATAAAAGTTTTAGGATGGACCTTGACTATTTTAATAACATTTGATGACATACGTGTGGTATCTGTGGGCAGAAGATCTATTGTATCCCAGTTGGTACTCAGCAAGCAGAAAATGGCTTTAGCTCACCAAGAAGTTCTATCTAAAGTTCTTGATCCTGTTCAGGGTAGAAATAAAAAATGAAGATAGATACATTGTTCTTTCATAATTTTGGAATTTAGAAACAGTATAAAGCGGTGCCTCAAGAGACCTGTTAAGGAATATAATATATGCTGTGAAAATATATCCTTGCTACTCTTGAGAGGATTTTCCATCATATGATACTAAAAATATCTCTAAATCCACAGTTGATGAGTTTAATTACTCATCAGCTCTTTACATTACAATTCATTACCCTGAGGTAATAAAGATAAAATAAAGCATTTAAATGCCATTGTGCCATTGTCACAGTATGTTCAGCAGAATGTCTCTAATCAATGCTGTTTGTGTTTATGCAGCATAATTAATAGAAATATGAGCACTGTCCTGAACAAACCTTTCTTAACAAGTGCCTGAGCTGCTGCTTGCCTTTCATTTTCTATTTCTTTTCTGTAAGGAACATGAGTTCAATTACAGGATTTTAATGAACAGTATTTGCTTTACTTACATTTTAAAGTCCCACTGTAACTTTTAACTGTTATTATGTTATTATATATTAAAAATATGCCTTAATCCAGGATAGTTATGGCTATAGTCCATTTTACCCTACTCTTGATGGTAAGATTTTTGACAGATAATTTTAGATAATGGAGCTCTGAAGAAAATATTCTAGTACTTCTAGTTCTATATATAATGCATAACTAAAAGACTTTGTAAATAGCAATGTTATTTTGTTTGAGGCTTGTTGACGTCTGTGTGGTATATTATAGCTAAAGTTAAAGTGCTTGTGTAAATGGTAAGCCTAAATCTTTATTACTGACTAGCAAACTTTGACTCTTTAGTCTAAATCAGAGATCACTGTTATCTACAAATTAGTTACTTTCAGCCCCTGTTGCTGTCATCCAATACATGGAAGCTGAATATTAACTGCTAGCTACACCTGGTACAGAATTGTCTTTGTGATATGGACCATTAAGCCTATGAAGTCCTTTCCCCAAGGGATTTGGTCTTATTTAGGCCAAAACACCATTTTAGAAGCTTAGTCCTCATTTTCAAAGCAATCAATAAATCAGATCTCAAATGCATCAAAGACAAACATCAGTTTGTGAAGCACCATAGTATCTACAGATCTCTGAGGCAAATACCAAGAGAAAAAACATGAGAACTGGCAACAGGATAATTTCCACCACTCTGCCTTAGTGAGGGAACAAGAAAGATATTTTTCCCTTCTGGAATACAAAACTAAAAAATCAAATCCAGAAATTTCCAGTTCAGCATATTTGGATTCTGAAAAGAACTGAGAAGCCATGCAGCCTTCTACAACATCAGTTTGGCTCTTTTGAAATCAGTTGAATCAGTTTTGAAATCTTTTCTTCATTTATTAGTGGAAGGCTATAAAAGGGATTTAATAGCGTTTAAATAATCCAGTTGAGAAATTAATTTAGACTATCAAATCTACTTGTGCATACAAGAGACAAATATTTATTAATAATTGATTTATTTTTTGATCAGGGGATTACTTTTTTAGACATAAAATTCTTTGTCATGAGCAAAAAGTTTTCATTTTTTAGGCTGGTGATTTTTCTGTTACTCTCAGCAAGCATGTCCTTACCAATTAAAGACTGACCTGGTCTACCCTTCTTGCTGTTTCATGCACAGTTGTTATTATATACCATTTAGTCTGCCACTTTCAGCACTGGAATCAATAGCTGTGATCACATCCAAGGATGTTACATGACTGTATGACCCAGATATAAAAGTCTACAGAAAAACCCTGACAGTGTGGAAAGCCTCATATCTTGATTTATTTTGCACTAGGAAAGATATTTGCTTGAACGAGCTGAAGACTTTTAACTTCCCCCTGGTGTCATGGGATAGTTCTTCTAATCCAGGCTTCTAACTTATTGCATGGTGAATGTGTATAAGGGGGATTCATTAAAACAAAGGGGAAGAGTCCTCATTGCAGCAGTCCATACGAGGTCACAATATCCCCGAGAGATTTATTTTGCAAGGTTTTTGCAGAATGGCCCAATGCACGACACAAGGCTGAGGTATACTATGAGAAGTAGGGGACCCAGAAATGAGATGATTCCTGTGCTTCCTAATCCATTTTAAAGAGAGAAGGGGATGTGTGAATGGCATAGATGTACTAAATACTGGAGTTACAGAATTTATTATAAAACATTTAATCTCTTGCTGATCTTAGGCTGTTTCATCTGTATGTTGTACATTGTGCTCTTTCATTAAACATTTTCACTGTAAACAAGAGATAAGTAGTCCTATTTGGGTTACATAAAAGGATAGCATTAACGACAAGAGTCTCTGCCTGTGCTTTTCTCTCTCTCCTTTCACTACTCATCCTGAAAGGCCATCATTCTTCCATCTGAAGTATTGTAGGGCATGGAAAAAATCTGGACTACACTTGATGTGGCTGACATAAGAGTGTTATTTTGGGACAGTTACAGTTTAATTTATATAATTTAATTTATTTAATGAAGTCAATATGCTGAACTATCTAAGCTAGATCTCCGAGAGCACAGCTGGAAATTGGAACTGATATTGCTATGTTACTAGGGTCATACAAATTAAAGGGATACTTTCTCTTCAACTATCCAGCTTTTGGTAGTCAAGTTCACAGTATCACAGTATCACAAGGTTGGAAAGGACCTCCGAGGTCGTCAAGTCCAACCTATAACACTAACACCAACCCACCATCTAAACCACTCAGTGCCTCATCCAGTCTCCCCTTAAACACCTCCAGGGTCGGCGACTCCACCACCTCCCTGGGCAGTGCATTCCAATGGCCAATCAGCCTTTCAGTGAAGAAATTTTTCCTAAGATCAAGCCTAAACCTCCCCTGATGAAGCTTGAGTCCATGCCCTCTAGTTCTGTCACTGGTCACCTGAGAGAAGAGACCAACCCCTGCCCATCTACAACCTCCTTTTAGGTAGTTGTAGAGAGCAATGAGGTCTCCCCTGAACCTCCTCTTCTTCAGACTAAACAGCCCCAGCTGCCTCAGTCGCTCCTCATAGGGCTTGTGCTCCAGCCACTTCACCATCTTCGTTGCTCTCCTCTGGACACACTCCAGCATCCTGACATCTTTCCCAAATTGGGGAGCCCAGAACTGTACACAGTATTCAAGGTGAGGCCTGGCCAGTGCCGTGTACAGGGGGACGATAACTTCTCTGGTCCTGCTTGCCACACTATTCCTGATGCAGGCCAGAATGCCATTGGCCTTCTTGGCCACCTGGGCACACTGCTGGCTCATGTGGAGCTTCCTGTCAACCAGCACTCCCAGGTCCCTTTCTGCCTGACTACTCTCCAGCCACTCTGTCCCCAGTCTATAGCTATGCATGGGATTGTTGTGTCCAAAATGAAGTACCCGACATTTGGACTTATTAAACATCATCCCATTACAATCAGCCCATCTCTCCAGTCTGTCCAGGTCCCTCTGTAGGGCCATCCTTCCCTCTAACAGATCAACCCTTCCTCCCAGCTTGGTATCGTCCGCAAAGTTGGTTCATTCTAAGTTAATTTGGATATTTCTGTAGGACATCGAACTTTTGCTATTAAGCGTATTACGTATTTTGTATTAAACATTTACTCTGTTTTACAAAAGTCAGTAGTCTTTATGCCCAGGATAATTCTTCTATGGTCCAAATCATGATTGCAAAGCCATGCACCTAAACTGGGGATCCTTCAGTCTCTAGTTTAATATGCTTCAAGCTTTGCTTTCAGTTGTATGCCCTATTTCTTGTATGAGAGGTAATACATTTATTGAAGTTAATTTATCCAGTCACTGTAAGAAAAAATGGTAAGTTTTAGAGCATGACTAAATGCTATGATTTCATGTAATGACCTCTAATAATTTTTTATAAGGGTATAGGTGAAGATTTTCAGTTTAAAGAACATATCAAACTAGGCTACAGAGTATATAATCTTTTCTTCAAGAACGGTATCTCAAGTGAATTATTTCATTTTGGAAGTGAAATAGTGCATAAACAGTGTCTCCAGAAAATAAGGACATAAAATTTTTGGCACAAAGTTCAGGACAAATGCAGTGCTTTCAAATCATCAGTGAGCTCGGTAGTTCATAAGCTGTCTTTTCAGCAAGGATTGCATTCTGAGGCTTCATACCACATGCAACTGGCAAACAGTAAATGTGGCTACACTGAATAATTCTGTCCTTGTTAACTGAAACAATGGGACATGTTTAGTCTCTTTAATTCCAAAGAAAACTTATAGACCCTCTACACCAGTGAGATGGCTGCTCCTGCCTTGAGAAAGAAGTGGAAATGGCACCCTGAGTTTAAACTCTGATTTTTGGAGATGTAATTCCCCGTTTCCATGAGCTTGTGTTTCAAGGGGTGTCTTTATACATGTAAAATGTATTTTTTTCCTACTTAAAATACATTACAGACTTTTCTGGCTTTGTTTTATGGCCTGTCAAATGCTTTCAGCTATTGAAATGGGCACCATGCATTTCTGGCATGCAATCCAAGCAGTGGTTGCATTGAGACAAGTGAATATTGGGCATTTGGACAACAATGATTTCAATTTTTATTTTCTTTTATGATTAAAGAATACATCTGATACACTTATTCACAGAGAGTATCCTAGATACAAGTATGCAGTCAAATTAATTTTGACATCAGTAAAGTTCCATTGGGAGTTTATTTTTTTAATTTCAAGTTTCTTAAGTCTTTCTGTAGGAAAAAAAACCCATAAATTTAAAGAATAAACCTGGTGTTTCTTTGTCTGATCACTGGTATTATTATAGAAATTCTTGATTTGTTGAAACCTTGAAATTAGTATCCTTATGATAGAAAAAGAGCATGGTGTTTTGGTATAGCTACTACTTCAAGCAAGGACACCTTAAGAAAGAAATGGAAGAGGAGCTCCTTAGCAACAGAGTATATTAATGATAAATGCTAAAATTTGTACGAAACTGGTACAAATTAGCCAATATTAGACTGTGCAGTCACACTTGCCTCTTCTTTTGGTTGCTATGATTTTACAGTATAAGAGCTTCAGGCCACGTGTATAATGCAAAGCCTTTTCTGTAAATTCATTTTAGGTGACAGTGTTTTTAGCAAGTGACAGTTCTAAATATAGCCAAATGAGTTAAAAAGACGTTGCCCTTAGGTTGGGCTGCTCACATTGCCACAGCTTTTTTTACTTTTCTCTATTACAGATTCAAATACAAAAAAAAATAAATAAACAAAAGGAAAACTATTTCTCTCAGGGGCTTCTCCCATTGTTACAAGGAATGGTGAAGACTTATGTGACGGTGACGGAGTTTTACTTCAGGCTATTTTTGCTCAAGTTAGTGTGCATCTTCAAAAGCATGATTTGAAACGAAATGTGCTACTATACAGATGATCAAACACACAGATTTGCCGTGTCCATGTGTTTGTTGTGTACGTGATGGAAGGATGAGGAAAACACATAATGGGTTCGTGCATCTTACCTCTGAGCAGCGTGGGGTTTAACATGGATAGACTCTAAGGTAATGATTTATAGACAGGAATTTTCTAACCATGCAACTCATTTCTGCTTGACAAAAGTGAACAATTCCTCACAGTGAACTTACAATGTTTTGGGTGTTGGAGAATTTTCAAGACAAAGCATGTTGGTACTCTTGATTTGGAAAAAAGTTTCATAAAAGCAAACAAGAAAAGTAATGTGTTTAGTAAACAAAGCTCTATAGCTCTTTTTCTCTAACAAATTGTAACTCTAAGAGTTACTATTTGGTATAGCGAAGTGGAAAAAAACCAGAAGAGATGTCATGTTATTTGCAAACACACGTGAGATTATCTTTTTACATTAAGAATTTATTATTTATATTAAAAAAATTCTACCAGATTTATCAAGTTACAAGTACAGAGAGATGAGCTGTGGCATGAAATGAGCAGGTTGATCTTAGTTACTTCAGTGACCATGACTGCCTACCATGATAAAAGCAGCACCCTTGTGTTCTAAACAGTGTCTCGTGGTTTAAATCTTTCTTCCCTGCCTCTGCTGGGAAGGATGTCCCATGTCAGTTATAGCTCTGGCATGTCCACTTGTAAATTAAATTTCCAGTGTGAATCCTGTGTTGAGTACGGTATTTCTGTTAAACCTAGAACAGCATAACAACTGTAGGCACAAAGCTTGGTCCCACTGGAAGAACTGTTTTGGTCATTAAATAGCTGAGGATGAAAAGTTCTCTGAAAAAGTACTCATATTTAAAATATGTAAGTAGTGTAAGGGCTGCCTTTGTCAATTGGTGTGTGAAATGTGAAGGCCTAAGGATGTCTGAGAGAATGTTTGACTAAGAAACCTGATGGCCAATAGGGGAATCATCGGTTATTGGTTAATTATGATATTGGTTGCCCAGATCTCATGCATGGTCTGGTAAATAAAACCTCTAGCTGGACAGGCAGATTGTAGTCAGGTCTTTCTGTTCTAAATGGTTGTGCTACAGTTTCTCACTGGAAACAGCAGTGTCCTCTGAAGATTTTCAGCCTGGTTTCAGATTCTCTCCAAACTTCACCTGTGTTAGGATTTTCATTAAACATCTATGTTCACATAGAGGTAAGTGGATCACTGGGAAATGGAAAGAATGCAGAGCTTCGATGTCACATATCACGTACTGCTTCCCTGCACTGTCCCACTGACAACCCCTGACATTTCTGCAGAGCCCTGCGACTGAGCATTAAAGCTGTGTGCATGTCAGGGATGGATCAAATAAACATCTTTCCCAAGCCCAGCCCCTCAGTTCTTATTTCAGGTGTACCTTCAAAAGCGGCTTGATGTGTTAATATAGAGGCTTGTAGTATTCCAGGTTCGGAAAATATAACCAGACTTTTGTTTAATCTTTAGAGAGCGTGCTCTGGTTTGCAATTTGAACAGCTACATTTATACACAATTTCCTATTTAATCATATTTCAGGATTTAACTGTAATCCTCTGAAGAGACTATGGAAGAAGACAGATTTTTAATGAAAACCAACAAAAAAACCCCCTTTTGTGTGTTCTTGAGTGTGACCATATGATGCACACCTGGCCTCCACCCTTCTGACTACATGGTTTTTTCTGTGTTTGTGGAGCTCAATACTGATGCCAGAAACAGTAATAGTGCTAAACTATTTCAAGTTCATCATCCTAAGAGCAGGAATTCAGGACCCATGAAAGCATATTTTTGATTAAGTGTCCGTTTTAGCCTACTGAGCTGTAAGAGGCACTGAGGAGAGCCCCTGTCATGCCATGACATACCTGAAGCATGGTCATTCCCTTCAAAGCCCATCAGAGATGTTTATGCAGATTTGCAGGCTCTTGCTTCAACATCCGTTTGGAGCCTACACCTTGAGAATTGTAGCCACATATGAAAACTTAGATACACAACTCACATGAGAAGGGCACCAGCTGCTTCTGAGCTGCAGGAACTCTTTCCATCAGAAATGAGATTACCACAGCTCTTGTTTGGCCTGGCTAGAATGTGGTATTTGATTCACCTGGGAAACAGCCTGGCTATATCTCATCAAGGCCCACCTGGATTTTGGCTGTGGTGAGAAATCCTTGACTGCTGTTGGTGGCAGATAGGAGCTTTTACCTCTCCTCATGGTGTCCACCGATTGTACCTCAGTGCACGTGTGAACTGGTGTAACAACATCTGGCTGAGCACAATTTTGGGAATGGCCTCATCTCGACAAGCTCTATGGTAAGGTATTCCTGCTGCTGCCTATTTGGAATCCTTTCCCTTCCATTTTCTTTCCATGTGAGTAATGATTTCTTCCAACTGCCAAGAGAAACCTGCCCAGTAGGTTCCCAACCTCTGCTCCCAAATGCTGTGTACAAGCCTGCCTGCAGCCTCCCAGGTATGCTGTGGGCTGAGGGACTGCATTGCTGGCTGAGGTGGCATCAGCCTCCTGGTTGTCCCTGCACCACCAGGCTCTGTTGTTGCTTCCTTGAGGGATGCATGTGGTGAGAAGAGCTGGGAAACACATCCCCTGTTGTTAGCTTCCGTTTCTTACATATGGCAGGATTTCTCTAATGTTTGAGAATGGGCTGATCATTCCTTTCCTGCATAGGATACAAGCTTTCCTCCTTCCAAGGCGTTCAGGAAAGCCAAGTGACAGAAGTGTTTGCAAACTGAAAATGGTTGCCTGAGAGGGGGTGGGCAGTACCAAATTGTGAGTGGATTTACATCTGCCTGGGGAATTTCAGATGTGTGGTAAAATATTGTAAAACAGCATGGGTGGTCATGAGATAGGGCATCTGATGAGTGCTCTCCAGAGCTGCGAGCTACAGCCTGTAAGTGATTGTACTGTAGCTGAAATGAAACATCCTGAGGTCACTTCAAACAGCCAATAGGAATGTATTATCTAAAGGAAAATGATAAATCATTAAATACCTGCGACCAAATTTGCTGTTGAGAAAAAAAACTAAGTTGTTTGGAAGTTCAACTGAATTCAGGCCATTGAAATTAATGGATCTACTCAAAGGAAAATCCTCAAAAAAACTAGGGGTAGCAGAATATGTCCTTACAAAAATATAATGTGCAGCAGAATGTTTCACACCATTTTTTTTCTCTGAAGTCCTGTTTATAAAACACACAATACTTTCTTCTCTGTGTTTTCCTTAAAAAGCCAAACTTTATATATATCACAGCTGACAAGCTACGTTGTGATGTGTCAGTTTGTGTTGTGTCAATTGCCTCTGGTTATATAATGTGCCATGACATGACTAATGCAGCCCAACATGAGTCACCTGTCGTGACAGCTTTATGATCTTGAAACAAACTGCTTGCCCTCCCTTCAGAACAGTTTTTCCTTTTTATTAATGATGCAATTTTATACAGCTTACTCTTTTTTGTTTTAAATTTTTACAACATAATGATAAGTGGGCACATACATTCAGTATTAATGTATATGAGTAAACGGTTATTTAAATGCGCTCCCACTGCTTACTGTGAAGGGAGATGATTATGGATCTGCTACTACAATGCAGCATTGTACCTGAACAAAAAGTTTCTAACAGAAAAGAAATCCCAAGTGATGGGTGGGAATCTGAACATGAACAGTTTTAATCAGGGCTCATTTGTACCAGGAAATTGTCTATAACTTTACGCTGAATTATTAACGTCAGGTTGCGATTGTGGTGTTAAACCTGTAATGGTATAAATGCTCTGTAGAAACATATGTGAAATGTGAACACAGCATAGACATAAATGCAGATTTTTGCCTAGTTTTCTTTAGTAGAGACACTGAGATACTCTCAGGCATTGCTTATTATAAGCAACCATCTGCAGTCTTAAAGTAAAACAGGTGGAGATTTGATATTTCTCAAAGATAGGTAACTTGTAAATGCAAGTTAACTCATGTCATGCAATCCATTGAAGTATTTTTGATTCAGTGTTTTTTTACTCTGGCATCAGGAACTAATTGTGAGTTTTTTCATGACCATTACATCTTTCCCCCTCAGATAAATCCAGGCTTTATTTACATACATGAATATAATGGGTTTTTTTCCCTTAAAGCACACTGTCTTTGTATGATAACAAATTATTTTCTTGTTTTCCTTAAGAGCTTGAATGATTGTGTAATCAAGGAAATCATTGCATGTTTCTCGGGTTATTCAGAAAAAAAATAGAGTTCAAATCCACTGGACTCATCAAGATACCAAAGGATAATTGCACAAACTTGTGTCGCTCCTATAAATAACGTATGAAAATACAGATGTACTGAAATCAGTTCAGTTGTCTTCCAGCAGGTGATGGAACAACAGCAATTTTATTGACTATAGAAAAAGGCTGAAAGAGTTTATTTTTATATATAAAACTTATAAATTTTGCCATATCATAGCAATTGTATTCTTTTGTGTCATCTCTCAATAAAATGCCATGCTTTCTCTCTGATATCAGTAACCCATTAGTCTCATTATTTCATTACCCAAGACTGCTTATGTGTACGTACATGGTACTACTCTCTAAAAGACTTTATACCTTTATACGCTCTCTTTTTTCTATTTCTTTAACTATACAACTTTCATGATTGTATGAAATTATTGCAGAAGTTAAAAAGACAGGCAGTGGAAGAATAAACTTTAACATAAATTTGATTATTTTATTATTAAGTCTGTACTACACTAGAGTTATACCTTGAAAATTTCGTATTATGCTAGCACTGTTTTTAATTTCGCTGTGACTGGGTAGTGATCACAGTGAAGGCTGCAAGTACAACTGGAAATGTCTTGTACATGATATAGGTGTTAAATTTGCCAAGACTGCTGAATCTGCAGAACAGTTTTCCTAATGTTCATGTTGAACACAATGATGTGCTGTCCTATGCTATGTTAAATAACCCATGAAAATGTGAGGTAATACAGCATGACAGCTTTTTAACTACCCAACACAACAGCATCTTTAGATTTACAGTAAATGAAAAGAGAAGGAGGGAATAAGAACCAACATCCAAACCAACTTATTTATGTGTGTGCAACTGTTCTCCATTTGTGGTCACAAAATGTCTATTCTAGTGCACTAATATCATGTTCTCTGGCTAGTTGTGCCTTCTGTCTGGCACAAGGAGGCTGGGACCGGTGGCTTAAATAGTGTTTTCAGCAGCTCCTTGATAGCAATACAGTTTTCAGTTTTCATTTTGTTATACGTCCCATTCTGTCTATGATATATTTTAGTGCTAATCAAGTTCAGTCACTGCCTTTGGAATAAAATGAGCAGAATATTGACACAAGGTCTTTCATTATGTAGATGAATTGAAACCCATAAATGTTAGGATTTCCATCCATTTTATGTGGCTTTTAGGTCCTATGCTGGCCCTTGAAAGAGCACTACTTATGAATAAATATATTCACTCCCCCTTTTTCCACATTTTGTGTTGCTCTGTAATTGTCAGCAACACATATTCAAATTGCCATGCATACCTAGTCTTTCTGTTTTCCTTGTGTGTACAGCACACAAAAATTTGCAGTTTTACTGGTTTTGTATGGTTAATAACGAAGCTTTAATTTACCATAAAAGAAGTATTCCAGTTCCTAATTTCTCTCTTAAATACTAGGAACAAAACTGCCAAAAGGAGGTGTGAGATTTCTCCCTGCAAATATATGTGAGCTGTTCCTTTAAAACATTTACTAATCCTTGTAGCATTTCCTCTCACTCCAGCACACACTTGACTCTGAAGAAAAGAGGCAGCACAATGTGTACTTTGCAATGTATGCTCATAAATCTATGCTAACAGACCAGTAAAATCTTCACAGGTTTTTGAACTATTTGGCACTTGTTCCATTCAATTCTGGTCACCGTTAGCTAACTTAATCTCCAATTTGCTGGTGAAAATTACTGTATTTTTACTAAGGAACTTCAGATTGTGTTCCCCAGCTCCTTAGGAGCTTAGTCTTCTGTGTGGTAAAGGTGTACAAAAGGATAAAGCTTATGTTTTAGACATAGGCTTCACTGGAATTGTGTAGCCCTTTTATTGTCTTGAAATCAGATTTCTGTAATATTTTCTACATGAAGATACACTTTAGAATTGCTTGGAATGGCAGCCATGTACCTATTGAGGTATGCTTAATGCAGCACATTGTAGCAGTGCTCTGGGAATGTATTTTGGTCCATGCATTACTTTGGATCTATATAGTCTGAAATGGTTATCGAAGAATACACTTCTGTATCCTGCAGAAGAACTGGAAGAGTAACAAAAGAATCTGGCCTCTGACTTTACTCTAAAGTAACATCTGCATTTCTCTTACTAAAAATGCACAGTGTACCTGATAGAAAAGAATCGTGTCGATAGGGTGTGTACTTTGAGGAAATTCTTATGGTAGAACTTGTGAACTTTTCCCCATTTTTGATTCTGCAGCAGATAGTCAGGTTGTGATGGCTGCACGTCACATATCCTTAAGCTGGGAGGGCTTGAAACTGAGAATTGTAGGTCTTGATGCATGAACCTTTGCCACGTGAATCTAAAGAAGCAGCTCCGACACTGGCAACAAGTCTGAACTCTGATGTGGTAGGGAATTAACCAGACTGACTGAATCCCATTTCTTTGCCTGGGTTATGTCTGAGGGAAAGGGGAACACTAAGGGAAAGCTGAAAGGAAAATTTTCATTGATATTCTTTTGCCAGTAATTTATTCTAGATTGAATTCTTACACTAAGCAGTAAACTGATCATGTTTTAGACAGAATATATTGTTTATGTTGCTGAAAATTGCATAAACAAAATCTTTAAGTGTTGCATTTTATTATCATATGCTAAAACTTGGAAGAGCAAGTACGAAGAATGAAATACTGAAATATTTTTCTAAACCAGCTTTATTCCAGTTTGTGTTATTATTTTTAGTAAAAAAAGCCACAATCTTTCGTTTGCATCTCAGCATATAAAACTGATACTTATTATTTGGTAGCTTTGTGTGAATTTTTTTATATTTATGTGTGTTAAGCGCAATAGAAACACCTTTACTGGTCTGAAGTAGTTGTAGAAGGCAATATAGAAAGTATTTAAGTGACCTTCCTCTGAAGAACTGATGAAACTGTCCTATGGTAATACATACATTACACAGGGAGTTCTTTCAAACATCAGCAGTATCTCATAAGTTACTATTCTTTTGCTAACCCTCATGAAATCTTTAACTATATCTATGCTATTATAATGTGTTAAGCATGATCTGGTCATTTTGTTAAAATACAAGTACTTTCCTTGCATTTGAATGTGAGTTGTGTGGAGATAAAGTATCTGCTTTTCACAGGCTGCCAGCATGGATTTGCATGTTAATGGTTACTGTTCTCTGGAATTTTGAGGATATTTGTAGGACTTTGTCAATAATGTTAATTGTAGAATAGTTTTTTTTCCCCACACACTTTCCCCTAGAAAAGTCTATAAAATACTCACAGGACCTAAATCAGAAATTGATAAATACTGAAGCCTTCTCTCAGCTGTATGCATAGACTTTGGATTTGCATAGAAATGTAGTCCATCATTTCTGGAAACACCCTGAATACCGACTGCTACCACAAACAGGACACTAGACCAGATGGACCTTTTGTCTTTGCTATAATAATTTTGCTTTTGTTGAAACAGAATAGAACACAAAAGAATACATCAGGGAACACTGTTAGCATGTTTCAGTGATTTTTTTCTTGAAAGATCAAGCTGTAAAAATATTTCTTCTTGCAAAAAATTGTACAATTTAATGGGAAGCTGTTGTGGTTAAAGAACCTTGAACTTGGGACACATGCTCTGAAACAGACACTGTTTCAGAAGGAGGAAATTGGGTGAAAATCATCCATCTTCACAGCTGCCTTTAAAATTGAGATGGGTTCCCTTTCCATAGAAGCTGGCTGTAAATGGAGAATACCCATAGGCATACACCCATCGCTTAAAGCTGGGGAGCATTCCATGAGTTTCACTGAGTAGCCAGAGGTAAATTCTGATCCTGTGAGAACTCAGCTCTTTAGTTTCACCCTTGTGCATGAGCACAGAGAAATGGCACATTGGTGTTGCTTTTTACTGCTTAGTGAAAAGTGTAAGTCAATTGTTCTTGTGCAGCAAAACCACAGGTATTTTAAAGTTATGGGGAAGTACCCTACTTCTGACTTAGAATCCTTTTTGAGTTGTTGAGTTAAAGGGACTTCATACTACAGAACTTCAGCTGGGCGAGCAGTCAGGTACTCTACAATATTTATGCCACATATTATGCTGTAGTATAGAGACAACAGCGAATACTATGAGTGGAACAAATTGTGACTGCAGTGCAGATGAAGAAGATTACCTTTTTCCAAATGTACTCTGGGAGCATAATCTTAAGAATCCTTCAATTAGTAGTCAGGACACTTGCATACTTTGTGTGTAGAAAGATGTGTGGGCAACAAGGTATCTCTTTAGAAGACAAGTATGAGTGGAAACTATAGGCACAAAATTTGTCTGCAGGGGTAATGGAGATTATAAACTGATAGACCTCTCAGGTTTCCAGGTCTTTTAAGCTGGTTCTGTTAATGTTTACTGAAAGACTCTAGAAAAACTTAAAAGCGTATGTCTCCTATAATAAAAAAATTAGAAGATTTTACTGCCAGCTGGCCTGTTGTGCTTGTGATGGCATGAACTCCACAACGTGGTATCTTCAGTCTTCTCTCTGAAGTGGTTGCACAGTGATGTTTTTTGCATGCTCTTCTCTATCAGTGATATCATTCATATTGTTTGAAGGGTGCAGGGGGAAAGGGCTAGGAGGGAAGGAATAAAAATGCTTTAAGAAAATGCATGCCAAAAATCAGTGGGAAGGAGTGAGAAAAGTTGCCATGACAACCTCTAGCATTGTACCTCTGAAGAATTGCTTTACACATTTGACACACTTGCAGTTTCTGCAGTGATTATGGTGTAGTTTCATTCTTTTTAGTTTAACTTGGATCTTTATAGATATAACATCACACAGGGACACTGTTTTAGTATTGAAGCCCATTTGCTTCTATAGCTGTGACTAATACAGGGTTTTAATAATTATGGACTGAATTCTCCAGCAGCGTACGCGATGAACATGCAGGGTACTTTCTCTGACACTAATAGAGCTACTTTCTGCTGCTTTCTTTTTATAAGAGTTCTAGAAGGGAATGTGTCACTCTTGTGTGATCTTAAAGAAGAAAATATACAGGAGGAGAATCTTTGGGTTTGGCTTAGTGAGGCTAGAAGTTAATCTCTTAAGTGTGGAAAATATAAAGGGGTAGAAAAAGAAGAGAGGCTTCCAAGATTGACAATGTTCAGAAGATAGAGATAATAATGAAAATGATGAGAACAAGGATCCAAGAAATAATGTCACACAACCTTACAGGACAAAGATAGCATTTAAAGTTTGATGCTTGTGAACATATAAGGATGCAGTTGAAGGCATTTGGCTAGGTCAGAGCAAGAGTTTCTGGTGCAGCTCATCTCAGAAAAAGATTACATATTTCAGTAGTTGATGTTGAATGTATTGAATTCCCTCACCCCGAAACATATAAATCTTTGAAAGTGAAAATGCCTTTACAGATTTCAAAAAAACTAGAAAAAAGAATCTTTGTTGATGACTTTCATTTACTTAAATTTAACTTAAGCTCTCAGTGGTACAAAATTTCCTAAATATAACTTCATGTTTATGTCAAATGAGTGCTATACTCCAAACCATTTTTTCCCCCTGCTTTTTAATTTTATCAGCAAATATATATATCTGTAAAAATGTGGAGTACAGTGAATTTCTTTTTAACACCCCAGTTTGGCCAGTTTACTATAGGAATAATTATTCATGCATTCTTAGTAAAAAAGCTTGTGTAACTGCAAGTGTAAAAGGTGCCTCCAGGTTTTTAGGGGAAGCAGTTTACTTATAAATGGAAACTGGAGTTTTGTCCCCCTGTACCTGAAACTCCAGGGTGCATTTAAATTATGTTGTGCTACTGTGGACCATTATGCTAATAGAGCTGGTAATTGTCATTATGAAATCATTAGCAGTAAATTTTGACCCTGATATTTTCTGGTAGCTTCATGCGTACATAGCTACCCTTGGTCTGTTATGATTCCCTATTCCTTATTTTATATCAGATCTGTGTTAAACAATGAATATTAGGACTGAATGCTTGGATCAGAAATTGGCAATTTTCTCCAGTTGAGGAGCTGAACCAGTGTTTTTCATTTGGGTTATTTGGCTTATTCACAGCTCTTATGTGTATAACTGACTTAATGCTGAAATATCAGTTTGATTTCCTTTTACTTGCAGAAATGCATCTCATCTGCAATGCAGTAAAGTCATTTACTGGCCCCAAATATTTGAAAGTGAATGTATATAAGTTCTCTCTTCTGCCTAATTATTCCTGTTAGCTGTCATTAACTGCTGAGCTTTACCATATGGTATTTACTTTAGTAAATGAAGTATCAATACATGCAATGCATTAATGAGTGTGATGGATGAACATGTAAGTAATTCTTCAGTCTTCTTCGATCATCCGTAGTGACCATTATGTTTTTCTTTTAGTTCATGTGGATAAAGTTTGATGATATACATTCTGTTGATTTACACAAATTAAATGATTGAGCTATATTCTTAATTACCAGAAAAATTGTGCTTTCCTTGGCAGGACAGAAGCAAACACTTTGGCAATTTGCTTGCTATGCGTATCGGTCTAGTAAGTTCTGTGCTCAAGAAGTCTGTCTTTGCTTGCTCACTGAGTCCCATTTACAGCTTTTCTCCTGAATATCTGCCTTTGCTGGGAAACACAGTCCAGGCATCCTGTGATGAGTACATCACTGTCTGCATTTCTGATCAGATCTCAAACTGTGCAGAATATTCGGCAGTATTTCTTGCTACTTCAATAAACACAGCTGGTGTTACAGGGCTGGTATTAGTGGAAAGAAGTTAGCCTTTCATAAGGCTTGGTTGGCCCTAGCACCTCTCCTTGAAAGTCATCAAATGATACATATATAATGTACACTGTTGTTTGTGTGGTTTTGGTCTGGTGGTTCTTGATTTTGAGTAAGTGATTAGTCTAGTTAAAAGGAGAATAATCTAAGAGGAGATAAGGACTTTTTATTTCGAGTTGTAATGCTTAACATTGAGGGACCCGGGTTCACACTGTGTTTTAATCTAACAGGCAGTTGTCCTTTAAAGTATGTATCTTCAAAAAAGCTGAATTCCTTGGGTATTCAAGGTCAACACTGGAGAGATTCTACACTAGGAAAAAAAGGCTAGGAACTTCCTTTAACTACTAATTGTATTTCTTTACCTGTGCCACTAGGGGTTCTTGAATTTAGTCAGGTGCTTAAACCTAAATAACCAAAGAGCCTTTTTTAGCTTAAATTCTGTTAATTATAGTTCTGAGAAGTTTATGTGCTCCTAACAGGCAGAGTTAATTTTGCATTAATTTGCATATGAGTTGGAAATGTGTTGCCCCACAGAAAAATTTTTCTCATAAAAGAAATATTAGTTTTGCTTTTATACTACCTTTATTTAGAAAATCATAATGCCACATGCATATTTTTATAAACTGTTGCCCCTACAAGCATTCCTTTTTTTTCAGAATATTATTGCTTAGTTTTGAGGCAGTTGAGATATTTTTAGGTGTTTGATTGTTATATAAAATTTTTCCTCAAGTTATACATAGAATAGACAATAAGATCTCCTTTGGGGAAGTGAGATGGAAATATCACGAAATTGTGTATGAAGAGGAAATGCTTTAAGTATGTGTTGTAGTCTGCTGAGTTGGAAATGCCATAAGAATCGTGGAATTATCTGAGTAAGCACTATTGAGTGGAAGTAGGGTTTATAGGAGCCCACTCCTAGTCCATGAAGCAATCTTTTAATGTAAATGTGAGTGCATAGCTGAAACCTACTGCCTTTGCTACTTGCAAACTTAGAAAGCAAAGAATAAAATTTTATGGAACTTAATAGCTTTTATTTTTCTTTCACTTACACCTTCATATATATTCATTACTGTTGAAATTGAACCATTTGGTCTGCTTTTCAACCATAAAGACTTCATAATTGAACTGGTTTTTATCTCTTTGTAAAACCATTTTGCAAGTATTTTCAAGATATGTGGTAGTTGTTTCTCAGTGTCTGAGAGGACTCTCTGTTGAACAAATTATGTTTTTTAATTAAGCACCTTAGGAAAGATACAGGAAATAAATTTACTGTCAGAGACAATAGTGTATTTGTGAAATACTACTGGCTTCTCCTACAATCTAGGTGTAATTCCAAGCAAGGTACATAGCTAGTTATTATTCATTATAGTGGCCTATACTTATCCCCTCATTAGTAATGTAATACAAACGAAGACTATTAAAACGTTAACCATAAGAGACCACAAAAATATAAATTGAATATTGTGTTCTGTCACCTTAAATAGCAATATCCATGAAAGATATTAAGGCAGCTTTTATTTAATTAAATGAAATAGTCTGAATAATTTAGGAAACTGTGCACATTGGTTTGGCAAGCAATGACAATGTTAATATAATTGCAGAATTATAGCAATGCTGGAAAGACAAATACTATTAAAATTTTTAATGACACAAGATCTGTGTAACAGACTTTCATTGAAGCTAAGCGTGGAAAGAGCTCACCTTGCCTTTTGCTTAAAAAAAGAAAGAGAAATGTTTCTTCTGTAACAGAAACAAGGCAACACCACATATGCTTAGACACCCCCTTTTTCTTCCCACTCTCTTTAGCCAGGTTGTATATGTGATAGTGCTGCTGGAGAGAGAGAAATAGAGAGAAGAGAAACTAAATATGGTTAGCCATGTCTTTCAATGGAGATTTGAGATACTTAATGTGAAAGAGGCAATGTAAGAAGCTGTACAGAAGTAAAAGAAATAATGAATAATGAAAGCTCTGCTGCAGACTTCTTACAATAAACAAATGTACTTAAGCAATTGTTTTAAAGATGCTGTACCATTTTGAGTACTTGATCTAAAGGCAGTCTCAATTAGCTAGAATGTTCCTCTTAAGAGCTACAATAAAAGAGTTTTAATATTTTATGTTATACTTGTTATACTTAAAGACACTTGGATTTCTGATATGAAATATATGATGAATCCATTAGTGCCGAATAACTTGTGGTAATGCTTACCAGTGTGTAGCTTGAACTATGTGACAAGTACAAAGAGATTGGGTTATCTGTTGAAAAAACAAAATGTAAATACCTTCTGAGGTGTGGAAATACAAAATATTATCTTGGCCTTTAAGCAGGAATAATTTTTTCCTCTTGCACTGACTCAGGGCTAACACATAACACTTATGAATCTTTCCTTATGATAGCTGGCAAAGTTAATTAATATCCATTCACAGAGGCATCACAATTTCTTTCATCCATTTATTCACTTGCTACAGTATTAAAAAAAAATCCTTGAAAACATATTATAAGAGTAGAAAGCATTATGAATACATTTATGAAAGTGTATTTTGCTATGTGTTCACGTGTATGTGCTTGTATCTATGTATTATTCTGGCAGGAGATGTTTGATTTTTTTCTCTTGTCAACTTAGGATTCAAGCAGTCAGGAAAAGAAAATACCATGTAATGCACCTAACTGGCCACATTCTATTAGGCTTTGCAGTTTCAGTCCTTGGAGGTTTTCAGACCTTGGTGTATCAAACTCTGAATAACCTGGTCTGATCTATAGCTTACCTTGCTTTCAGCAGGAGGTTGGACTCCTGATATTCACTTTGGTTTGAATTGTCTTATGATTCTATGATTCAGTCAGCAACTAGCTATACAGAGAGGGACTAATTATATCTGCTTCAGTCACCAGTAGGTGAACATATATGAACCAAGTGGTCATTTAGTAAGCAAAAACATACTCGTGAGATACAGAATCTGTAAAATAGATGTAGGGAATTTCATGTGGTTGTGGAAAAAATTCACACATTCAGTTTCTTATTTTTAACTCAAACCATGCGTCCTGTATATGCTGCTTTGCTACTTTCCACGTATTTTTCTATGATTGTGATAGCATTCAGCTTCCTTTTAGTCCAATCTATTGCTATAAAGAAGCACAGGGTAATTTGGAGTTCACATTAGCTGTAGTGATGGGAAAAAAACAGATTTCTGAAGGAAGATAATAAGAAAAATACCCTGAGTTTCAGGGAGTTTTTGACTGTTAAAATGATCAATGACTTAGGATATACCTTTGTATTCTAAAGTATTCAGCAAAGAGTTATTAGTAAGAAGGATGTTAATGGAACACGTTTTAGGAATGGAGAACAAGACCAGAAATTAATAGGTTGGGCTGTAAAGCATTAGCCTAGCATCCTCTCATGACAAACACAAGATAATAGGGTTAGAATATTTCATCTTAATTTATATAGAGTTGTTTACCTTATGCTGTTTCTTGAAGTAATCTTATACTCTGATTCTTCTGAATTGATAGATTATGTGATGTTTTAAGCATTTAATACACAGACTGTAAACTAGTTTGACCTTCTTGCATTGAATATCTGAGGCTACAAAGTTACAGTCTTTATGAGCTATATCTCCTTCTTACCACCCCCATAATAATGTTCAGAGTTTCAATTTACTCCAACCCACTGCTCGAGATACAGAACACTTGCTATTATATAAGACATTTCAATTTGATGTGATTTTTCTGTAAAAATTTATAATATTAACTTTCACTGCTTTTAGATGATCTTTTCTTAAAAGTAACAGAAGAAAAACACAATGGAGGGACACGGTCACTATATGCTCTTACAGTATTATTTGCAACAGACGATAGAGCTTTGCAGCATAATGTTTCCCAGAAGAATTTGATGTAGCACTCATTTTACGTAAATAAAACTATTTACATGGGTGATTAAGTGGATACATTGGTGTTCACTTTTAAGAAGGGTGGGGCTGTGAAAAAAATAGACATGAAGTTTATTAAGAATTATATAAATATCTATTTTAAGAGCTTTGTTTGAGAAGTGAGTAATGGCTCTTGATATAAGTGTAGCTAAATGTGATTTATGGATGTGTATCCTTTTAAGTCTCAAAAGACTGGTTTTTTGTAAGACAGAAAGGATTCAAGAACCAGCTTAGCAGTAAGATGATGAGTACAAACATTCCATTAGAACTATAAATTTTAATTTAATAGATGTAGAGGGCATTTTTTCCTGCAGCTGTTACACACTAAAATGTTGTATTAAAATGCTATTTCTTATGCCCTCTTGGATTGATGTCCAAATCTTTGTGCAACTACAGATGTGCACACTAGTGACAGTAATCCTGGAAACGACCCTTTTATAGCTACCAGCACAAAAGTATAGAGTGGAGCAAATGAGTTCTAGGTCTTAGATCGTAATTCTCCAAGGTGTAAACGATGTGCAAAATAGAACATAAAAACGAGGCAGAATCCTGAGGTTTGCCACAGGGGGGCCCTAAACCCAGTAGCTTTTAGCCATCCTTAAAAGGACCTCTTCAGTTCTCCCCTGTCGTTCTCCCACCCCTCATAACAGCACAGCTGAGGCAGCAGCTACACTATAATTAACAGCATAGTCTGTAGCTGTGCTTTCTGTCCCTACTGAGGAAAAGAAAAATCACAGAGCAAGCAAGAAGAGTTAACGATGCTTTACATATGATTAACTTTGCTTGTTTTAAAAATGTAAAGATCTTTGAATGGTGTTAATAAAAAAAGAAAAGATAAAATGGCAGTCTAGGAAAACAGCCTTTTCTTTCCTTTTTTCTTGAGATGGAATATGCTCATCTCTTTTTATTAGAATTCTTTTAGAGATTGTGGGATTGCTTGAGAAATGTGACTTAATTATGGCAGTAGTGCTTTTACTACTCATTTCCTTTCCCTATCCATCTACCTATCTATGCCTTTCTTACTTTTCGTTTCAATGGTGAGCAAGTAGGCTTGACTACAAGTGGTCTGGAGCTCTCCAGGCAACTGTGGCTTCAGAGATGTCTCAGGATCTGTGATGTCACCAGGTCTGTTGGATAAGCTTAAAGCTCGATTGTGTGAGGAAAAGGGGAAACAAAAGCTGCAGCAGTAGACCTTGTTAGATTGCTCAGGAGGCTTCTGCATGACTATTTTCACCTGATTCCAAAATTCAAGTATGGACTCCTGTAGAAGCAATTTTCATGCCATGAATCTCTGGAGACATAAGCTGCTTTATAAAATAAAATAAAATCTGAATAAAATTGTTCCCGAAAAGACTGAGGCTAGTCAACAGCCAAAAAAAAGGTGTTGAACTTTCTCTAAATACAGAGTAGGAGTTCTCTTTGTTTAATAAATCAAGAATCCCTGTTATAATGCTTTAGCTTTCATGGGTAAAGTAATTCAGCCTAGGCTCATATGCATTCATAGCTGTCATTTCTTGTATGTTTGCAGTATTTCTTATGCAGAATCATATTTTCTGGAACTAATGTTTTCCTTTTTTTATGGTTCTTGGTATGATACAGGATTGGTTATAAAGTGAGAAGGCCAGATGTTGAAGAAGTGCTTAACAAATGCACTTGAAATCACTGGAGGCTTTCATAGTAAAGGCCTCTATCAACTGAGATGTATGACAGTGTCTGACTGATACTATATATTTACATGAGAGTATACAAATTTTGACTAAGTAGATGTGTGTTAATTAGCATAGCTGAAGAAAACAGAAATCGTTTGCATACAGTCTTAAATTCAGATGTCATGAAAATAAATAACTTGATAAGAGTTTACGTCAGGTTTAGGGAGATTATTCCCTTGTTTTCCTTGGCATAAAGATTTTCAGGACTGGTTTCACTGTGAAAGAAATCCGAGGCACATGAGAAGCTATTCTGCAGCTTTTGCATTTCAAACTCTTTGTGGACTTAGATATCCCATTGATATTGCATTGACACATTAGAAAAACTTATTCCTATTTACAGATGATTGTCTCAGTAATTGTTTCTAGGTTTTGAAAACCTCTTTTCAAGTGTGATGAGCTGACAGATGGAAGGAAAAATAGATGAGTTCAGAAGTTTCAGTCCATATCAGATGAGATTTGACATGGTTGGCTGTGACAGCCTGAGACACGTGAGCACTTTCTCTACGTGTTGCTCCTCACACAACCCCTGCTGACCTCTTACAGTCACTTCAGTCTACTTTGGCTGGTGACAAGTCTACATATTTTTTTTTAAAGGCAGAAGATGAAAGCTAGTAGCTTTCTCATTTTATTTTTCATTTTGTAACTCCAGTTTTTCATCTTTCACCTCTTGCCTGATATACTGTTTAACTTCAGGTCCATGCCTGCCATCACACTATGCGTTTCTAGTAACATACCTGAAAGCAAAAATAGAAATGTTTCAAATCAAGTGACTTTAATTTAGTGGCCTGAAATGAAACCGCAAACATTTCATATATATTTTCGACAGGAAACAGACCAGCTTGATTCTGTGCCCACATACCACTGAACATTGCCAGAGAGTTCTTGCAGATTCATGTAGCGATCAGTCATGGCTTGGACCTATCGCTTACCTTTATGAGAGCTGATTCTGTAATACGGATCATCACCAGCTGTAATAATGTTATGTTGCTTACTTTCCTGATTTTGAAAGACAGCTCTCAAGTCAGAACTACAATTTCCTTGCTGTAGTGGATTAGACAGTTCGATCTCTCCATTTCCAGCTATATTCCTTTCTTTTCCTAACCTCCGTTGCCTTGACTTTGTTACGCAGTACTGAGACAGTTATCGCCTATCCCACAATATAAATTATTGTCTACGTTTTCGCATAGGTTTTTGGAAGAAGGAGAATGCTGTCTACTAAGGTTAAATTAATTAAAAACTCTATCTCTTTGGGATACATTGAAAAATTCTGCTGCACAGATCCAGGACCAAACATAAAGAAGGAATCAAAGTAGGATTTTTTTTTACAGCAATTGAAGACCAAACCTTAGAACTTTTATATTCCCTGGGAGAGATTTCTATGTGGCATATCTGCATAGCATTACATGTTCACCTATCCTAATACTCTACCATACATTGGAGCATTATATTTACTATGTATGTGGATCATGCATTTATACAAAATTGATGTATGTTTACTAACTAAATGCAGTAAGTACCTTAGGTACACTAAAAAAACCTAGAAAAATCATTGTGTCTTTTTATCAGTATCTTCCAAAAGGGTTAAAAGTGTTTATTTTCCAGACTTATCAGCTTTTTGGTTTTGCTAGCAAGCAAGAGTATAATTACATCTTGGAGGTTGCTACTGATACTTTAAATCTGGAAATTTAACTGCAGCTTCTTAATTAGTTTTGTTCTTTATTTGGAAGCCTGCAGTGACCAAAAGTGCTAATTTCTTTCTAGATACCTTTCTCAGTTATTTAAATGTATAATGAAGCAAAGAATCATAGCATTATAGTATGTTTTTTGTTGGAAGGGGCCTTAAAAACCATCTAGTTCCAACCCTCCTATTGTGGTCAGGGCACCTTTCACTCAAACAAGTTGCTCAAAGCACCATCCAACTTGTACCTGAACACTTCTAGGGCCTTACCCTCTTTCAGTTCAAAGCCATTATCCCTTATCACTACATGCTCTTGTAAATTATCCCTCTCCATCTTTTTGTAGGCCCCTTTTAGGTACTAGAAGGCTGATGCACTTTCTCCCTGGAGCCTTCTCTTCTCTGGGCTAAACAAGCCCAACTCTCTCACCTTATACTCATATGGGAGATGCTCCAGCCCTCTTTGGGACCATTCTCTGGACTCTCTTCACCAGGTTCCTGTCCTGATGTTGGAGGTCCCAGAGCTGGACGCAGTGCTCCAGGTGAAGGTGTCACAAGACCAGAGTAGAGGGAGAAAGCAGCCTCTCTTGACCTGCAGGTCACACTTCTTTTTATACGTCCCAGGATATGGTTGGCCTTCTGGGCTGCAAGCTCATACTGCCAAGGTCACATTGAGCTTCTCATCAATGAACACCTCCAAGTTCTTCTAAGGGTTGTTCTCAATCCATTCTCTCCAGCGCATGTTTGTGCTTGGAATTGCCCTGACCCAGGCGCATGACCTTGCATGTGGCCTGGTGAAGTTCATGAGGTTTTCAGAGGCCCACCTCTCAAGCCTGGATGGCATCTGTTTTCTCCAGCATGTCAACCATGCCACACAGCTTGGTGTTAGCAAGTTTCCTGAGAGTGCATTCAATCTCACTGTCCACATCACTGGCCAAGCTGTTAAACAATGCCAGTCCCAACACCAGCCCCTGCAGAATGCCACTCATCACTGCTCTCACCTGGACATTGTACCATTTACCATAACTCTTTGAGTGCGACCATACAGCCAATTCCTTATCTGCTGAGTGGTCCATCTGTCAAATTCATGTCTCTAAATTGGAGAGACAAGAATATTGTGTGGGACAGTGTCAAGTGCTTTGCACAAGTCCAGGTAGATGATGCCTGCTGCTCTTCCCTTATCCACCAATGCTGTAATCTTGTCATAGGCCATCAAATGCCATGTTTTTCAGTCTATATCACAACAGTATCAACATGTCTCTTGGTCTTTAAAGACGTACCACTGCTGACTAACATTCATTTAACTCCTTCCCCTCGTATTGTTTTGCCTTACCTCTGCTTTTGTTCCAAGCTCTTTGCTTTCTGACTTTTGTCTGTTAGCTCTTTTTCCTGTTCATGCCCACTGTTGTTATACATCTGGTTTTATTTCAGTTTATTGCATATAAGAATAAATTTATTTTTTTATGTCAAATATCAGCTCGTCACACAAGCTGATTTTTTTTCTTATGATTCTAACTCCTGCAGGCAACTGCCAAATAAACCGATTCATCGTGATGTACTCGGTACTACAAACTCTTCTACTTCCATAGTTTAAGACAAAATTGTTCAAATGACCTTAAAATCAGAAATCATGTAAAACAGGGGGTTTACTGGCTATTTTAATTTTTCTTCCAGAGAGCTGATGTATTCTTTTTGTGCTTGTTTGCTTTGCTTCTTTGTTTGTTTGGGGTTTTTTTTGTTTTTAATCTTGTCAGAAAGCATAGTTCATATCTAAAACTCTAGTAGATCAAATCACTGAGATGAGTGATTACTTGAACACAGTAGTTCAATTGGTTTTCATGATCAAGGGCTTCTAAAACCACTAGTGTCTGGTATTTATTAATGGGTGCTCTCTGTTGTATTAGTAACATAAGGAAGCCAAAAGTGTGTGTGCTGAACAAACATAACACTGTTTTGTATCATAGGTAGTGTAAGTTAACAAACACATAAAAACAATATGAAAGGTCTAGAAACACTTGTTCAAGATTGCATATCATTAGCAGAGATGGGAACACAACCTCCTGATTTCAAGTCCTAGCGTACTGTGACTCTGTCATGCCAACATTTGAGTTGCAATTAACAGCTCTTTTGAATTCGAGTAATCACATGTCCAATATAGTTTAAACACTCCTTTTTGTTGTTAGCATTGCTAACCCAGATTCACTGCTGTACGACCTGAACACAATATTCATTCGTGAAATCCTTACTACCACTTAGTGTAAGCGAAATCCTTAATGATGCTTTTATATACTTTTTTTTTTCCTGTAAATTCCTTCTAAAACTCTGCAGTTGCTGGTTCATTGGACCTAAGCGTTAAAGCAATTAATTTATCCTTTTTGGCTTGTACTGTGCCTGGAACCCATAGTTCAGTTTGTTGTGTAATACCATAAGACACTGTTAGTTCCCTTGTGACTGCTTTAAAAGCATACAGTCCCCATGCTTACCAACGAGAAAAAACTTGAGATTATATTGCATGTATATTCAGTGATTTAATACAGACTGACCTCCAAACTCATGTGAGTTCCTTAAGATAAAGAAATCTCTCATACTTATGAATCCCATGTCAGTTACATGGTACAGACAGAGTGTATGTAGAGTGATGGGTTAGTGACATCTAAAAAACCTGACATTTGAAATGTTTGATATGTAGAGCATGTTTAGAGAGACACGAACATACATGTCTTTTCACAGACATCTTTTGTTAGCTTTATGTTTCAGCAGTTCCCCATGGCAATATGAGGGAATATATGTCTCATTAATTTCCAGGATATAAGTGAGAGCTCTAATAGTCTATATTGAGCTATCACCCAAAGACATCATTCAGGATTTTGGTCTCTCTTTATTTGTACCTGAAAGAGAAAGATGACTGGATTACGCTTTACTAAATTTGTATTAAGAAGGGTGGCCACATTGAAATACTCAGGAATAAAGCAAGGGTTGCTTTATTAAAGGCACATAGTGTTACTTTGTTACTGCTTTTAATTGACACTGATAATAGTGGTGGAAGCCTGCAGGAGGCAAGTAGGGAAGAGGCTGTATTGCAGTTCCTCATTTGCCACTGATTCTAACAAACGCCTTACAATGTGATGTATTCAGAAATGGATACAGCATACCTACTAGAGTAATAATGCCATATTTTCTTTATTTGAAGCAATTCTGTAATATGTTTTCTTTCCACACCTTTGAAATTTGTGCATCAAATTATGCACTGTTGCCTAGGTCTAGGTAACTCATCTTTGGACCTGGCTTATTACTTCATGATTTGGCTATAAAAGCTGTCAGAAAGTGCTGGGGCTAGTGTCCTTTCATGGCAGGATTGTTTTGGTGTCCAAAGCGTCTGGTGACTGCACAGTAATATGAACAGGGAGTAATAAAATTAAAATAAGTGAATTTAACTTTAGCACACGTGTAAATCCATTCTGTGGTCCTGTGTTTTTTTGTAAAGCGGTTCCTCAAGATGTTACTCTGTGGTCGTGAGCTGAAGTGATGTTTGCTTTTTTTTTCCCAGATCACTTCAGTAAACTTGATAAAAAGCTGGTGTAGCCATTTCAGACCCATTTCCCTTTTTCCTTCAGTAATTACAGAGGTGAGCAAGTGTGATGGTCTGACAGGAGACAATAAGCTATTACAAAGACATTTTCTTCCTGCATGTAAAAGCGATGCAGTCTGCTGTCTTACAATAAAAGAGGAAAAAGGAAGAGCCAATTCTGGTAAAACACAAAAAAACCCCCTCTGCCCCTCAAAACCTCAAAACTAAACAATGAAGGGTCCTTTATGCCAGTGAAACTTTCATTTCAATGGGCAGACATAGCAGTTTCTAAGAATAGCAGCTTTTAAGTTAGTTTATACTTCCAAACCTGAGAGTAATCAAAATTTGGATCCAAGTCAAAGCATAATATCTTTCAAGATCTTGCTGCATTTTTTTAATCCATAAAATATATATGATATTAGAATTTTTCTAGAGTGACATTCTATATGAGTTATATAATTAAATAGTGTGTTGTTTTGTATTAGGAATAATCTAATTTTCTAATTGCATCATCAATTCTATATTTTGAGCCCTAACTTGTCTCATTGGATATAAGGAACTAACTCCCACTGGGTGATAACCTTCAAGACACCAGAAAGGCACATGGAACACATTATAGGAATAGATTTTTAAAATATAACTAATGAAATTATAAGTATCCAGAATATTTGTCTCATTGAAAAAATGTTATTTGTACGTAAACCATTGCTTATATCATGCTGCAGGCAAGATACAGCTTGCTGTAAGCCAATTTCAATATTTTTTTAATCAGTAATTAGTTAATTCTTTCTCAGAAAAGCCCTTTGCTTCCTTCCCTCAGAACTCCTATTAAAAAGCATAAGGAGTTTTAGTATTGATTTGTGAGTTATCATGATTTTGCCTTTCATGCTCAGGTCCTAATATTGACTTATATGGACTAAGCTGTTCATAAGAACTTCATACCTGCTTCTATCTCAAGATGTTCTCTGTGACTGTGCAGTGTAGTAAACTTCATGATATCCAACATAGCAAATAAGATAATATCAGAACTAATAGTATTAAATACAGAGTACATTTTCCTTTGTTTTACAGAGCCTACGGCCAAACTATGGTCATTGACAATGCTTTTTTTTGATCTGTCTGTGTCATGGTATGAGAGTCTAAAAAATCAACGGAAAAAGCATTCATTATTGATACTTGCCTTACGGAACTTTCTGTATTTAATTTCCTGCCCTATTGTGTTCATGTCCGAATTCCACTGGCTCCTCAATAACCTTAGAAAAACCATAGCCCATGCAAATAAAAAAAAAAATAGCTCCCAAGGCTTGAATAGGATCATGGATTCATTTTGCCCAGAGGAGTTTTCACAGTCACAGTGTGAAGTAGGAGATGCAAGGCTATGCCAGCCCCCAGTGACTTCAGTTCTTGTGACTTCTTTCCCCTCTTTCTTTACTTTTTTTATTTCTGTACTGTTAGAAAGGGAAATCTGGCATCTGACTTTACACAATCAATGGTATGGGCTATAGCTTCCCTTAAGCATTCATCTTTTAGCAGGATACCAGTTTATGAATTAGCATATAATTTTATATGCTAGTATTCTCTTTCTTGTGCCGTCTTGTATAAAAGAAATAGAATGTGTCTTTTGATAACTTCAGCACAGAGTCTCTTTTTATGAGCAATATCAAGAAAGGCCATTTTTTAGGTCTCTGAGGAACATTTTTTGAATTTTCCCTGTAAGGAGTTATTTGTCTCTTGTATGTGTAAGTTCCTTGGGGAAGGGAGCAACTGTGATTGGTTCTGTTTTTTACAGTTTAAGTGTATCAAGCACAGTGATTAAGGCCTCAAATTGCTATGCATGTATGTATACAAAGGCAGCAGTAACCATATTGCATGACTTACAAAGAGGGTATGTTCTCAGAGTATTAACACTGCCTTGAAATGGAGGGTTATCCCATAGTTTATCTCCTTTTTGCATACCTACAAATATGTCATTTCCATACATGAAATACATGTTACAGGCTGTAAGCCACATAGGATTCATTCTTTACCAGGATTCATTGTTGCAAGTAGGACTTCCCAGAGTATACCTGAGACAATTATAGTGTCCTAGGAAAGAAGTGGAGAGGTACTGATGAGCTTTTATCCCCTTTCTATTCCTGCTGTTATTTTTGTCTGGCAATATTACGAAGTACAAGCTGAATTTATACTTTTTTTTTTCTCAGTAAGACAGACACTAGGAATGAGATTTAAAGCTTGATGAGGATCTATGTGTTTATGAAAAATCCCTTTTTCATTTCAAAGGCAAAACCATGATGGTGGTTCCCGTTTTTCATTTTAAGAGGAAATATTTCCTTTGGTTTTGGTACCAATATGGCTGAGAAGCCCTGAGAACTTTGCTTTTGCAAAGACAAGGCAGGAGGTAGTTTTGTACTCCATTTGAAGTGCTGAGAGTTTTGCAGTGTGTACTTTAAATAAATGATCCTTTTTTAAATAGTTTAGTGTAATCTCTAAGGAGCTTTGGTACTGGCAGCTAATATGCATCTTTCTGGAGAGATTATTCTCTCTACATGAACTATGGATTTATTTTTCAGAAAACAGATTCATAAGTATGCATAAGTCATATTCTTCAAGTTGTGAATGCTTTTTCAGGGACTGTGACTAGTAAGGAAAGATTTTTTTTTTTTTTTTTTGGTTTCCATGTCCCACACCAATGTGATTGAATGTTCTTCACCTTTGCCTTTAGAGTCCTTGAAAATCTGTGAGGATGTCCACTTTGTTATTTATGTAGCAATTGGTAAACTGACCAATGTGTAACCAAAATTCACGATTTCTTAAATGATATGTTATTTCCATCACATTTGCTGTATTCACATGAGAGAACTTTGGCTTCAGAAGTGAAACCTGCTAAAAAAGTACATGCAACTTGTAATTCTAATCAAGAACAGCAGAAGGTCTAAAAATAGATATTTTGTCAGCTTAATTTAAGTTCACCTAAATCATGATTCATTAGGAAAAAGCTGTTTACTTTGGAAAATAGAGATGGTAATTAACTAATGCAAAGGGGTTAGTAAATCATAAATGCACTTACAGTGTTTACAAAGCCTATCTTTTATCTGCTGCGTAACTTTAGAATGCACTTATTCGTACCAGCCTGCTTGGCTTGCCTCTGATGTTGTCTCCATGAATAGTTTTTATTTCTCATGATCGTAACTTAAGACTACCATCAGACAATGTCTCAGCTCTCATTTCTCTTCAACGTTGCTGAACTGTTTTTGTTGCCAATGGGGCTGTATTTCCCACAGCAATGTGCCACAGCAGTTCAGGGCCCCTCGTGAGTTTGCCATCCAAGGCAGCGAGATGACAGGTGTAAAATGTCTGCATGGAAACTATGAAATCAAGTACTCAACTTTAGTCTTACATTTTAGTCCCTATTACACAAATATTTTTAACTTTTGTGTTAGTGCTATATATTAGCAACTTCCGTGTAGGTTTTTGTTGTTCGTGATGTCGCATCACGTTTGATATTTTTATCTCCTTCCACTAGATTGTTTTGCAAGCATGATTATTTCTATGACTTTATGTCTAAACAGAGAAATAAATATTTTATAATGAGGATAATTTTCCAGAGTAAGATATGCAACTGACAAGTTACAATTACACTTTTCATACATATGATGGGTAACCAATAGGTTTAAATGTTTAGTCTTCTTGTGAATATGCTAAATAATGAACGGATAAAAAGTGGATCTATGGTAGTACAGCTCATTATTATCTCTCTCAAGTATGCATTTCTCTTTTATAAACACCAATATTGTGAAAGTGCCTGCAGTTACAACGGAGGGAGGTAAGAGATGCCGCCTTGTGAATAAGCCTCTTAAATTTTAATGATTCAGAGGTCATCAAGGTGCAAGGATACAGGTGGCTGTTGTGAAAAGCCACATTGTATCAATGTTCTGAAATACAAAAAGACTTTTTTTAGATTTTTTTCTTTCCTTTCAAAAATTCTTTTAATTTTGTTTCCCTGACTATATGACAGGCAAAAAATAAAGTCTGGAAATTCTATGTTAAGGGGAGTGTCAGTTCTCACATTTTACCAGTTTAAGGTCACCAATATGGCACAGAAGTCTTAGCTAGAATGTATAGCTAAGATGTTCTACATGGACTGATTCAAGTATGACACCTGAGATTATAAGCATCCTTGTTCTGAAACCTGTGGGCTACAAAGCGTAGCCAATATTAGAGAAGTTGCTATTATAAATGGTTGTGTTTTTTTTCATTTTGGAGAGATCCGCTACTGACATCTTTCAAGATAGATGATCATTTACCTTTCCAGTGGGTCTTACCCACTATGGCTGTTGCCAAAGGTATCAAGCTGTCCTAATAAGATTTATAGCAAGAGCTAAGAGAAAAGAACATAAATTACAGGAACTTGTTGAAAGTTTCTCCTCATTCTAAGGCTATACAATCAAATGGAAGTAGTGTAGGGAAGACAGTAACCTGGCAGTGAATGGATACTGTTGTAAGAGGCTACAGTCTACACTGAAATTTGCAGATCTTTGCTGACTATACTTCATCTAATTTATTATCCTTGTGCTAGAATTGTTTCTTTTTGAGTGAAAAGGAGTAATAGTTCACTGAGACCTATCCTTTAACATTCCTCAAGGAATGATTTTCTCTGCCTAGATAGATAGGTTCACACAGCAAGGAAATACCCATAGCATCGCATTAACCAAAGGTAGTGTATCTAGCGATAAGAATTAATTATTTCATGATCAGCTGGTAGCTTGTCCCTTCTCGCTTTCAACTCATTGAAATTTTTAGCATCAAAATCATTGAGAGAAGCAGCAAGATTTAAAATGATATAGCAGGGTGATATTAAAGAGCAGATGGAGGTGGTGGTATTTGCGCGTGTAATGGAAACTGAGTGGAGAAGGTTTATCTCATTATAAGACTTCTGTTGGGAAGAATGGGTATGTCTCCTGTTTCAGTCTAATTTTCTTCTAATTTGCTGGAGATTACTTCCTATAAGTACCAAAATTATTCTATCCAGCAGAATTTGTTTGGCACATGCTAAATGAAAATGACTTTAGATAAGATGTTAAAAATACTTTAACCCCATATGCCATTAATACATACATATGTGTGGCTGAACATATATTTTATGAAATGAGAAATTACTCACACCTGAATCTTGTTTTTTAAGCATTTATGAAACAGAGGTCCTCAGTTTTTACTAGCCTTAGGCTGTTTAAAAACAAATTAGGTAATAACAGAATAAGTTACATTGTTTAGTGGAAAGAAATAGTCTTGACATTTTTGTCTGTGCTGAATTGGATTAGAAACCCTTAAGAATTAATGTGCTTTGGAAATATATAAAGTATATTTTTTCTATTTAAAGAAAACAATATTAATGTACTTGTTAAGAAAATATGGCAAAACTGGAAATACCTTAGAGCTGGCAGAGGAGGGACATGAACCTTAAGCCTGTGCCTTCTAAGAACAGCTGTGCAATGATATAATTGTGACATTAATAATAACAACAATAATGCAAATTAAACTTCAGTGTTTAGCTCATTTTGCAATTTATCTTCCAAATCATGAACTAGTTTTTTTCCTGAACTCACAGCTTTTTTCTGTTGGAATACATTGTATGTAGCTTATCATTCAGCTGAGTCCCTTTAGATTGATTTTTGAGTTGCTTTACTTGTTTTCCTTAGTATCTGTTTAATAAAATGCTTACACATGACGACTTGACACAAAAATAAAAATGAAAACCCACATATTGATATTCAACTGAATATGGAAAGAAATGTCTCACAGAAATATTTTGTCTAAAAGAATAGGGATTATGCTTAATTCTTATAAATAAAATTTATTACTATGACTAAATGGAGGATGCACTCAAAGGAAGATCAGAGAAATATATGTGAAAGAATAAACCTTTGGGAATGAAATCCTTTTGGAGGAAAGGATGTTCAGGAAAGCAAAGTTCCTTCAAGTTGTTCTGTCTATTTGTCTACTTCAAATTTTTCCATCTGGAGGCACGGACAGTACAATGAAGGCTTTATAAATTATTTGGTTCCCCTCCTTCTCTGGCTCCATGCTTATTTCTTTAAGGCAAGAGAAACATTTTGGCTAGACACATGTTGGTGAGAGCAGGAAGGGGCTAAAGGGACTAAAAAAACCAGGAAGTCTTACTGCTGAGAAATTTCAGTGGTCTAATAACGTAGTCAAGGATAAGCCTCTTCTCAGATTGCAACATATGCAGGAAAAAAACATTGCCCACGTGAACATTTGATCTGCAGCAGAAATGAGCACAAGGGGAAGCTAAATAACAGAAACCTTTAATGCCAGTACTAGCTATATTTTTTTAAGCATAATTCCTCTTTCTTTTTTTTTTTCATTTTTCCCCTCAACTCTGACACTAGGGTTTTTAACCCTGTGTTTCCAGTTAGTTAAAATTCCTGAAGGAGAATTCCCCTAGAATATAATGCAACCAGAAGCAATTACAGTGCTGCAGGCAGCTTCTCCAAAAACAAGACAGCATTTGTTAGTCAACTGGAGTACGACATGTGAAGCCTCTAGGGCAGTGTTGCTTAGTCAGTTGTGAGGAGATGTAGGTTTCAGTGGGTTGGCATACCTGCTAAGTGCAGAACAGGGCATCTCTGGTAGAAAGATCCAGGAATATACGTAAACTGACTTTCTTTCATTTTTTCTGTGCCCTGAATACATGGTCCAAATTCAGATGACAAAACATTTTCAGATTTCTAAAGAAGGCGTAATATTTAACCTGGTGCTCACACAAATAGTGCTCACACAAAAACATCTGTGAAATGCAATCCAGCTGAACAGCGATTTTAAGCCAGACAACTACTGCTTGCTGTCTGTGAGACCTCAACACCCTACTTGCATAGAGAGAAGATGCATTAAAAACCCCCAATTCTTTCCTTAAAGTAGCACAATATCATTAACATGCCCGAGGAGGCTGTCATTTAGGAGGTAGTAGGCATCTTGTGATTGAAGCATCCTGAAGGTTTCTGAATTTTCTATGTGGTCTCAGATCCCTCTGTGTCTTCTTCCTACACTCTTCCTTGTTTCAAAAGTTTGAGATGCTGCCACTTTTCAAAAACTGAAGGGTAGGATATACTGTAGACATGCTGTTTAAAATGAGTTACTACCTTTGAATGAAAGTCAGAGTGTATTTGCCTGTGTCAGCATGTGAGGGTGATGCTGTAGCAAAATTGAGCTCTTTCTATTTGAATACAGTTACTGTCAGCCAGTTGTGTATATCTACATGCAAAAACCCAACGGATTTACTCCGTAACAGTTTTTGTTCGGAAGTATTATCAGAGTGTGCTGTTTACATCTGCAAATAGTGGTTGCTTTGATCTGCAAATACCTTTTAATCTGAGCTTTATGTACAATTAGTGACCCGATTTAACTTCGAGTAATGTTTTCTACAGAGCTGATCACAGACAAGATTTTTATCTTTTCTTTCTGCAAAAGTTAAACAGAGGTACAATGAGAAAAGGGTAGTAATTAATTGCAAGTGCTGACTCAACATCTTCCAAGGCCTAAATCTGGAAGGGGAGGAGGGCTGATGAGGAAGGGTGCTGTTCTGATGGGTCACATCATTTCCCTTCTCAACTACATGATTCAGGAACAGTACCAGTATTACCATTCTTTGTATATTCCAGATTTCATTGTGTTGTCATCCAGCAGAGTCATAGAGAAACTCTATCATAACTAGATTAGTGAATATCTCTTGCAAACCATTTAAACCAAACTTGCTTTTTATGTATCATGTTCTAAAATTGCTGTTTCTCAGATACTGTTATAGGATCTTGGCTACATCTAAGTTGCTGCTGAATTAAAATAAAGCATGCTTTGGGTTTTGTATCTGAATTCCTTCCAAAGGTACAGTGAAAACCAGGAAGGCCCTTTTTCTCATCATCATTAAGCTGAACCACTTGGCCAGCTCACTTGGTATTCTGTCAATTGCTGTGGATGAGAACAAATTCCTAGACAAGCACATTGACTGTAATGTGATTTCATCAAGAAATTGCTTACTAACAATATATAAATGAGCACAACATGGAAGTGTGCTAATAGAACTGCCAACTGGAAGTATACTCCTGACTTTCAAGCATTACGTGCATTCTGCCCTGAAGGCGTGCTTCTCATAATTCAAGGGACCAGCATTAAATGCTGTCAACAAGACTTTTTGTAACCAGTAATTATTTCTGACTTTACTGTAGGCAGCTTTATACAGGCTTGTTAACTTTACTAGTTCTATCATTGTGTGTTTCAGGATATTTTAGCTTTTTATATTTGCTTTTCAATAAATGTTCTAGATACAAAGCAGTCACCACAGTACGCCTATGAAGTAGGATCTATTGAGCATGAAGTTTATTTGTTTTTCTTGTTTATTTGTTTCTTTTAGCTGATTTCAGTTTCTTAGCTCTTTAGTTTATAACACTAGAAATTACAGTTCTGGTCACCCAATTTCACTTCAGAATTCTGAATAACTTTTCTGAAGCCTTGGGAATGATTGGAGGTATAAAAAAATCACCAGCAAGGAAAGATTTAATGAAGGGATTACTTCGAAAAAGCAAAACTATGAACAGAAATGATAATAATTTTCTAATATGTAAACCTGTGAGAAAATGTAACAAAGTTATTTTCTATGTCCATCTTTGATAGGACAAGAAATAATGGGCTTAAACTTCAGCAAGGAACATTCAGATTAGAAGTTAGAAAACCTGCCTGATAATATAGGTAGTGAAAAACATTGGAAAGATGATGGCTTTGTATCTTCAGGGCTTTAGGAACTGGCTGAGCAAACACCTAACTGTGATGAAGGGGGAATAACTGATTATGTTACAGGACAGGAGAATGAATTAGATGACCGCTTTGACTTGAGTCAAAACACTAATCTTGATATTCAAATTTGGTATTCTAAATTGTGTCTTTTGTGAAGCTATGGAAATAAATTTCCTCCTGTCGCCAGTCGCATGCATCTGAAATGCTAGTAATAATATTACTGGGTATATCAAGGCCCTTTGGGAAAAGACTAAACATTTCTAATTTTAGAAATTTGTAATATGATCTAGTTTTCTTGTTTCTTAAGTATTCCCCAAAGATATTCCTCAGATGCATTCCCCTTGTAAAGGAGATGATGAAAGCCATCTCCAGTGCAGTATTCTAGGCTTGTCTCTGAATGGTTGGAGTAGTAATTTTTCAAATTAGTCTTCAGTAAATAAGTAATCATTGGTGTGGGATGAGGGAACTCTGCATAAAAGCTTTCATAAAAGGCTGTTGCAATTCACCATATCCTCAACAGTGCAGCTGTTAATACCTCACAGCTCTGTATGGCGATGGTATGTGGTCAATTGTTCTCAGAAGAGGATGATTTTGCTATGAGTGAAGGAAACAAAGATAGGAAGAAAGCTGTTAAAGTTAAAACCAGACCCCAGAAACACCTGCTTAAAACTGTAGCACATGACACAATAGAAACATGCGTGCAGAGATGAATTTTAGATAGCTAACAAAACTTTACCTCTGCTTACATCTATGCATCTTTCTCCTGGAGCATAGTTCTGTTTAACTTTAGTGGAATAGGAATTTGTCCTTTTGATTCAAGATTTAAGTTGCATCCATTTATAGACTGAGCAATCTGCAATCATGAGCAGATAAGTTGACAAAGCTATAAGAATTCAAGTCTTTGCTAATATTTACTTTAATAATCCAGTCTCATCATAACATAGAAATCCAATTCTTTGCTGTACTGTCCTGCTCTGTTCAAACCTACTCAATGTTTGTCTTACTTAACTGGAATCCTACAACAAACAAATTCTTGGGCCTTTGATACTAATCTCCATTCAGTCTTATGGGATGCTGTAATGGTATCATGCATCTGACCTTGTTTACTACTTGAGATTAATACCAACTGTTACATACAACAAAGCATATTTTGTCTTTCTTGGACTCCTTTGTCTCCTCATCCCTGAAATCTATTTTTTATGAAGCCTAGTGGTAAATTTAACTGCCATATTATAAGTAACACTAAAGAAAAAAACTAAAGAAAAACACTAAAGAAAATAAAAAAATACTGTCAACAATCCAGCATATATTACCAAGGCTCCTTTAAAATTGGTCCACTTATGCTAATTTGTAACATCTGAGTTTCCAGGGCTTTTATAAAATCATCTATAGCTGCCTGGTAGAAGAGAGATTGCTAACTAAAATTTAACAAATTTCTGTTCATTGTCCAAAATAATAATAATAAAAAAGTATGCTGACAGAGATTATAAGAAGTCTTCTAGGTAATACTATGAACTGTGTAATAAGAGCTAAAATTTTGTTTTGGAAGCCTTACTTGGATGTTTCAGCTGTTTCTTAATGAAATCCTGTATATCAGTTTTTCATTTGCCCTTTTAGGTAGCTTGGTGACACCTGAACTCTGAGATTAGATACATTCACTAATGCTATCAAGAACTGTAGTTCTTAGACTCATGTTGTTTAAACCTCTGGCACATAACTGCCTTATATCAGTGAAAGGCCTGATGCCATCTGTGTGATTTTTATGGTTTTCTTAGTATGATTGAGGTAATTTTTATATATTTTTTTTTTATTTAATAGGCTGTGTTTTTCCCCTCAAAAGAAAGGAATACACAGCAGATGTAGCTACATGAAATTTTGGAAATTTTGGAAATAATATATTTGTGTGAGTACAGGATAGGTGGTAGGACTGGGGCAACTTATATGACAGCCTATTTGACAGGTGTATGTGTGGATTTTAGGATATCAGCAATTTACCACAAAAGTTAAAATAATTCTAAAAGAGAGGGGAAGATTTACTCTTGAACAAGTGACTGGCTGGAGCATAGAGATGTACTACAGATGCTGTAGCTTTCTGGGTTAAATACATATATACGTAGGATTGCGAAGTACAATATATTCTGATTTCAGCAAAATATTTTTATCATTTTTAGTACTGCAACAGAATTCAGCAGTAAATGGGTAATTTGTATGCTCAGAACTTAACCTGGTGGTTGTAAACTAGGAACTATTGACAGAACACGTATCTGCTCTGATATATCTGTCTAGCCTAAGCAGTGGTTGCCCTTTGTTTTATGCAGAGATTTATATCTACTTCACCGTATTTCCCACTTGCTTGCTTAAACTGTTTTAAATTATTTGCACTGGAAATGCAAAGTCAGGATATTGAGATTAGATACTTACTAACGCTATAAAGAAAATCTTTTTGATTCATGTGGAACTGTTACAGAGAAAATCACACCAGAGCGTACAGACTGCACTGAGAGGCACAGTCACTCTACCCGGGACTTCAACTGCTGGCACCAAGGTTCAAATGCAGCAGATGGCTCCAGTGAACCAGCAGGTGCCTTTTTGGTTCTCTTTTCTACTCACTTACTTTCTCTCTCTCTCTGTTGAGTTTCTCCTGTTGGTTCAAACCTAAGTTTCCTGAGGGAGGATCTCTGACAATGAAACTTCAGGCTAATTTAGTGATGGTAAAGCGTCAGGTTACAGCTCAAGCTGTGTGCCTCTGAAGAGGGACCCTAAACTAAGAAATCCCATGGCATTTATACCCTTACAATCTAAGTACCCACCATCCATACACTCTTCACGCACTGTCCAGGCAACAGTTAGTCCAATGGTCTTTCAGGGGCTGGGGTCGTCTTGTTCTTTTCTTGTCTCTAGGCAGACCACCTGTTTTCTTTAACATCATCTTTTGTGCAACTCAGTAAAAGGTCAGTATAAGTTCATAATATAAATGAAAATTTTACAGCTTCTGGCCTAAGGCTTCACAAATTCAAATGCTTATGCTAAGCAAGTTCTGCTGTGTCATGCTTTTCCAGAGTTTTGCAGGGCTTCATCTATAGTTCATTTTTTACATCTTAATAAACAACTGACTCTAAAAGGTTGGATTAGTTGTATTTCAGACTAACAAATCTTTCTGCATAAGTATTTTTTTTCTGTCCTACATTTTTCTACACCTCATACTACAACCAAACCAGGTTGAAAGGTATGAAAGTAAAAGCTATTATGGCCAACAGATATAAAAATTCCTTCATGTCCCTAGGGTTTGAGGTATCTGTTGGTAGAAGGAGCTGAGCATTTCTGTTTAGATCAGATACTAAGAAGATAAGCATATACAACCATAAAAGCCCCAAGAGAAACAGATTTTAAATTATAAAACCACAAAAAATTATTCAGTCTTGTTGATTAAATATAGCCTATTAAAATATATCTTCTGTCAAGACTGATTTCCCCTGATACTTCTCTGCCTGCAGTGACTTGGCCTTGGCCTCTGTCTGACTGCAGTGTCTTTGTAATTTGATGAATGCACCCCAAGTCACAACGTGGTCACACAATGCTGTACTGCAGCACTGTAGCCATTTTATACATTTAGGGAAATAAATGTAGAAGCAGGCTGAGTAAGCAAATTTGTATTTTTAGACTCAATTAAAAGTGGGCAATATTGTACTGGTCTCTGTGGACCCTAAAAGAAACAGTCATGCTGCTTCATTTGTAGAGAATGAATATATGTGGCTATCAGATACTCTAATTCAGGCAAAATATCATATATTTAGGGTGACAGTACACCTTATGTTTCCTACTAGACTCTAGTGGATACTGGAAAGGTGGCTTTTACTATTTCACAAGGTTGTTTTCACTGAAGGCTAGGGGTTGGAATGTTCTAGGAGAGCTGCAAACTGCTTTCCAGAATATCTGGATAATATTCAGATGGTTGCTGAAGACTTTTACATCAGTTGCTCAAATTTGCGGCTGACATAGGGGAATGAGGATGCTAAAAAAGGAGAAAAGAACTTAGGGAGTAAGAGCATAACGTGTAAGGTCATGTGGGTGTTAAGGTTAGGAAAATCTAAGAATGTGAATAGAGAGGACTGATCCTTGTTTCTTACCACTTGGATTTGAAATAAGTAGATACAGTGCTATACATGGTTTGTTTTGAGACCGCTTAAATTTATTCAGTCTTCAGTCCAGTGACATGATTGTTGGCCACCTTGCTCAAGTGCTGAAAGATATAATTTTGAAGAGCAGTAGTGGGAAGAAAAGCAGCGTCAAGAAAGAAATGAGAACACCAGAGCAGAGAAGAGAGGGAAAGATCTCAAAGCTTCTGAAAAGAGACAAGGAAAAGTTTCTGTCAATTCAGGGACTGAAACAAAATAAAAACACTAAAAATGAATCAGAATGGGAAAAAGGAGGAAGAAAATGCAGAGGATAGAAAAAGGAACAAAAGAAAATGAAATGAAGGAAGAGTAAGTGAAGGGAAATTAACTTTGAAAAACTGATAGGGCTGGGAAAAAACACTGTACATATAGAGAGGTGAATATGCTCATGACTGGGTGGACAAAATTGCCTAAGGAATGGTGCTGATACTAATCAGGAAAAGCTATGAATTTTTCTAATCTGATGTTAAAGATGAAGTACACATAAAACTAATGCTTTTCTAAAAGCTTTTAAAAAGCTAGAATTCCTAACATTTTGCCTACTGAGACTAGTACACCCAGAAAAAGAACACTCCAGTCTGTACACAGTCTTGACACAAATGCAAAGATTTCTTATATAAAATTGAGGAAAAATTTCTTGAATGTTGCACAGTGAAGCAGTGGGAAGAAAATATGTTGATGGTACTGGAGATAGAACCAAGAGCTTTTGTTGGACAGTCCAGCTAACTAATAGGCATCTAACTGCTGTGCAATGCCTGTGAAACTGGCTGGTGGATTTGGCTTTGTTTCTAACAGGACAAGGACCACATCACGACTTGTAGTAGGTTTATTTATTCACTTTTATCCACACGTGTGTGCATGAGAGTGCATACACAAAAACTATAAGCAAAACTTTTTCTGTAATTAATAATAAAGGAATTTCAAACTGCTATGCATAATAGAAAATATATTAAAAAGTAATTGTGAAACATAATTGTTATTTCCAAGGTTTTAACAGTTACATTAATTTTTAATAAACCATTACACTGTTGTGAAAAATGTCATACGTTCATGGGTGTGTAATTACTCTTCGCATTTGATACCACTTATGTGAGTGATAGTAGGTATGATAATGCTGTTCCTCCCAGGAGTGATATTCCCTATGGGTGAAGGAATATGGCCCTTAATGAAAATTAGGGAAGAAGAGTTGGGAAGAATAAAAGTTTTGGGAGTTTCACAGTTCTGGAGACAAGAATATTTGGGGATGGTGAAAAGAAAAAATCCTAAATGGTAAACCAACTTTCTGCACAGTCTCTGTTTATTCAGAGGTATCTGCTGCAAATACTAACTTATTCCATATCTTTAGATTTGTAGGACGTGATCCTATTGCAGTATAAAACTAGTATCTATGTTAAATGAAATAAAAACCCAGAACCGTCCTGTTGTGACCACATGTGTTTGATACATTTAAACTTTCCAGTAAGGCTGCAGTCAGGCTGAAAATTATTCCTCAGACTTGCACAGAACTGCTTAGTTTATGGGGAACGTAAGCAACCCTCAAGAGCTGCAATAAGCCTTTTTTTGGAAGCAGAATAACAGACTAGACAGATTATTTTCTTCTTCTGGTACAGCAGTTCTTCTGGTTTCGTATTCAACAGGATTTCATTTGTTCCAATGAAATATTAAAGTGTCATTATTCTTGTCTAAAGTTTGCTTGTTTCTTTAGAGCTTTTGTGATAATCTTTTGTGGTTGGAAAATAGCAAGTAACTTGTGAAGAGTTTTCCATGAGAAAAGATGAATGCTATGTTTATCTCATCCTTGCCAATGCGTTAGTGAACAGCTTTTTATCCTTTCCAGAAACCTTTCACTAAGTGGAGTGTCAATGATTTCAGTGTTGACAATGTCTTATTAAAGTCATCCAATATCTTAGGCACAAGAGATAGAGCAGTTGTCACTTGCATAGGGTGAGTTTGCCACATCATAATTTGTGAGCCAGTAAAAGCTGATGATGCCTCCAAGGCATCCCTTCCCTCCGAAAGTTCCTCTTGCCAAAGCCCTCATCTTGGCTTCACCTATACAGCCTTCAAGTAAATTTACTTCCATTTATGTACTATTTCTTAGAACTTATAAAACGGACGTTTCTGTGTAAAGATCTCTCTTCTACAGTTTCAGTTTGGATCAGGTTTGAATTCAAGATTTTGAATTAATCTCATGTTTTTTTCCTACTTCAAGTGCTTTGGTTTGCATTGTGGAATGGTTTCATTGTGCATGAACTGGATACCTCTCAGATGAAATTAAACTGGAGGAAACACTCAGGAACACAGTTAATGCTGTCCAGCTGCAGGTGCTTATTCATCTAGGTTACCAGACCAAAGCTCATTGAAGTAAAACCCTTTAAAACATGTGTAGGATAAGCCCTCAGCACCAAACTGCTCCTCTCTGCAGATCTGTTGTTATTAGTCCTCATTACTTGTTAATTTAGATGTAAGCACTTCTAAATAGAAAAAAGACAAAAAGATGATCCATAAGATGCTGATCCTTAACTGAATGAGAAATAGAAAAGACTAAGTTTGAAAAGAATATCTATACTTCTGAGAAAGATGATTGCTGTCATGGTTAAGTTCTTGTGGATGCTTGATCTGCTTTTACATCTACTGTTGTGCTTGTTGAGCTTACAGTTCTCTATTGAAAAAGTGGTTTTTACAGATGAAGGCAGGATCAAATTCTATATCTGAAGGATCCATGATAACATAAATAACTATTTTTAATTTCTTTTATTATCCTCTTGACCTTTTTATTCTATTTTAAAATATTATATGGCATAGGTCCAAAATCTTATGAAATCAGTAAAAACTGCTACTTGCTTGGCTCTAGTGTAATTCTCAAGAGCATTTGAATTGAATAAAAAAAAAAACAGAAACAAGAGCGAACCATCATAGAAGTGGATATTACGGTGTTCAGTGGAGATCTGTAGTGTGATTTGTTGAAATTCATTCTCTTCAGATGGACTTGTTTGCAACCAATAGTCACATCAACCTTTTTGTCAGTTGCAGTTTAATTACTTTTCACCAGCTACTGGTTTGCAATTTCTAATCCATTTTCTCATATAGGAGAAGCAGATTGTATAATGACATCTGCATCGTACACGCTGGTTGTCACGTGTTTTTTTCTGCACTGAAGTTTACACTTGTTCCTTGTGCAATTGTGCATGTCCAACATTTAAATATTATATCCATATTGATTCATAGGTAACTTTGTAGACTTTAAATGCAAGGAATTGCAATTTTTCAGAACCAAGTTCCAGAATTAATTTGCCATTTGAGAATTCACTTCCAATGAAACCCAAGTGAGTTTTGTTATTTTTGGTGTAAGGATTAAGTACCTTCCATTAAAGTCCTGTGTTTTGAATTTATAAGTGCTGGGCATTCATGGGCAGATGGTTACAACAGAAAATTGCAAGCTCTCAGTGTCTCTGAAACAGAATCATTAGATACTTACTGTATTATTATGTATAAATAGCCCGATACTCTTGAAAAATCAATATATAAGCAACAAAAATATAAGAAGATATGAGTTTTCTGTCTGAGATGGATTTTTTGTTAGGTTGTGTAATATGCAACCATAAAACAAGATAGAACTGAGTTCAACTATCAGTTACACGGGACATAAAATGAACTAAAGAGCTCAAAATAATATTGTCAGCTCCAAAATCTGTATGGTAAATATGAGATAATGTATTTAGCCTTTCTAGAAAATCTTCTCTGATGATTAGTAGGAAGATCTTGACTGCATTGTGCAATAAATAATTGTTATGTGTTCTATGCCGTATTTTCCAGTCTAATTTATTCATATCTATTCCTTATGTTATAAATTGTCTGTCAGCCACCTAAACTACAAGAGGTATATGTTCAAGACAAGAGAAAATCTGTTGTAGAGCTGCAGTGTTATCTTTTGTCTATTTAATGTCCACATGTAGAATGATACAGGAGAGTGGTTTATGAGTAGACATCAGAATGATGACAGAGTCAGTGCTCTCTGGGTTTTAGATAAAAACGTTTGTGTCTTCAGTGGAAGATAACCCGCAAAATATTCTTCATACAAAATAATTGCAACTAACTTTTTTTGAGCCCTCGCTGTCCTCCAAGTATATCAATATTGTGCCTGTGTATAAACATCAAAATCAAGATACGGATCAGTGTTACTTCAAAGAATATTGTTTGAAAGGAAAACTGGGTCTTTCCTTCGAACATTGTGATAAACGCAAATTGTTCAAATGTTCTATGAATGCAACTATAAATTGTATTGGAGTGGACTTGTCATGACACTGAATGATTATGAATATTAAAAAGTAACTTAACGGTCCTTAACATGCTGATTATACAGACATTTAAAACAAAAGTAGATTTTCAAATTAATGCTTGCAATTAAGACTTCAAGGAATGGTTTCACTGTCCTTTTTGCATGTATTTTGGTCATGGTGAAGGAAAGATTGCAATGTAATCTATTATCAGTAACATGTTTCTAGCCCTTTTCCTTTTGGCATAGTTTTATGTGAGTTTAGACACTGTGATGGAAAGCCCTTTTTGTTTTCTTTGAAAAGTTTGTGTGGATATTTGTGGTCTCACAGTGTTCCAGACCTTGGCTTTGGGAATTTCTGGTGTGTATGTCCTCATTTCTGTCGAGTTTTTCCTGAAGGAAGGCAATCAGTTCTGTAGAAAACTTTTCCCCTATGGACTCTGCAGTATGTTAGCAACTGTCATAGCACAGAAATCAGATTCTCCCCCATCTCAAGGACTTTAAGTCGGTCATTGCCTTCTGGCTTGAATATGCATAGGAATCTAGAAGATGGAAAAAAAAGAAAAGGTATTTGAAAGGATTTTGAGGCCTGTTACTGATATCAAGAATGGAGACATTGAGCAAAGATTCCCTGAGTATTTCTTTATAGTTTTAGACTTTGTACTAGATTTGAAATTCAGTCTAGGTTTCTCAAATGCTTGCCATGACTGTCAGGTTTCAAAAGTCTTAACAGATGCAGTGTGGTTTTGACTTGCATAAAGTATTAGTACTTTGTATAGCCTTTTCTAGAGGTGTTTGGTTCTTTCGTCTTAAAGTGGAAGCTGACATTTTTTTCAGTCACAGATCAAAATCAATAATAAGCACGTAAGATATTTAAGAGTAGGTACTGATTAATGTGTTATAGATTTTTAAAGTACTCTTCAGCATTTTAAAAACTTTGCTGTTAGGAAAAAAATATATACATATTGATGTAATCTTTCAGGTTTCAGCTGCAGCTAGAAATTACGATTTGACTTGGTTTTTTTTAAGGAAAAGCAAACCAGATTTTATAGTAATGCCTGCTGAACAAATCTAAGGTTGTCATTATTCTTCAGTAAAAGAGTTAAATTAATTTGTAGTTTTTCTTCTGTCTTATAGAAACACATGTGACTGGCTGTTCAGTGCTTTCCTCTGAATTGATCTGGCAATTAATTCAGACAGTGGTGATTATTTTTCCAATATAGGCATGTTGTTCTGAAAACTAGGTGCTAGAAAGCATGATCCAATTTGATAAAAAAAAATTTTTGACCTATTTAAACATTACTTCCTTTCTTTCTAGCTGAAAAGAAGTATTTAGTGTATCGTCAGTTGTCTTTGAATGTATTGTAACTAGATTGGGTTTTTTTGTTGTTTGTTTTAAATTTCATTTAGTTTTCCAAGAGCCAAAATTTGCCATGGTACAGATTTTGTTAGTTTAAGACATAATCCTACAGAAACAGACTAATCGTTGACTGCACAAACCATCTCTTTCAACTCTACCTACAAAAGCTATTGAATACTTTTCTGAAAACTTTCCATTTCACTTAATTTTTTTTAAATGTTGGTATAAAGAGATTCTGAACAGCCAATGCTAAATCTGAGGCACTGTGAAAGGATAGGTCCAGAGGAGGATACGTAACTCTGTTTAAAAGGAACACATCTGTCACAGTTACTTATCTGTAAAATAGGACGGTTTATACTTTTTATTTCTTGTTCACTTAGACTGCAGAATCAAAGTTAATCCCACCTAGCATTAAGGTCTAAGTCAGAAGCTTAGTCTAAATCAAGAGTTTTACCACTTCCAGGTGGTGATTCTCTCCATCTGAAATCCCCTGAGGACTTGTCTAGCTGTTCAGGGAATGTAAATATCTGATATACACACGTGGATTATGCAAATTATAAATCTAAATAGGCAGAAGTGGTATCTAGGCCCCTAATTTTAAGGACATGAATAAAATAAACACAAAATGGTTTTGGGGTCTACAGACTTAAGTGTTACAAACAACACTTGAATGAAGGAAAGAAGACTCTGAAAGATGAGTTAGAACCACTTTGAAAAATAGAAGAAAAGGACAAAGAATTCATTTCTTATTTTAGACCTAGCTGCTAATGACTAAGACCGAAAACTGGAAAAGCCAGAAAGAAAAGATCTAAGATACTTTTTGTTAAATCAGTGGCAGCTTAACTCATTTAGACATACTCCATTGTGACATTGTACCACAGGCTCCACGGCTCTCTTCTGGTATTTCATTTTGTGTCATGTTGATAAGATAATGTACCCTCCATAGAGCTGTATTCATACAGATTTATTTTGACTTCAGAAGCAACCTGCACAGATATCTATTGATGATATTTCAAAAGGTTTCTCAGAATGGTACTTTCCCCAAAATAATCAGACTCGACAGAAGTTTATTATGAGATCACAAATGCTGAAGATGGAATCCAGTATATTTTCTGCATCTTGAGCAACTGCTGGTCAGGCAGCTTCCATTTGTGCTATTTTTACAACAGGAAAAGCTTGACACAGTTTACATGCAAAGGGCCTGTTTCACCTTGATAAATTCAAGGACATAGGGACTTACACAGGCCTGATCCACCAAGACCCACAGCAGTGGAAGAAGATTTTTACCACAAAGTTCTTTCTATTGTCTCCTTCTGTCTTGCTATATTTGGAAAGGGTGGACGGGCAGCTGTAATGTATGATCTTCCTCTGGGAATTCTCTGGACAAACAATGATACATGATCATGCTGCATAAAATTTTTCTTCTACATCTGTCATTCAGACCTTGCTGCAAGGATGCTTACATAACGGGAGTCTTCATCAAGGTTGTATCCCTGTGTCCTTTTCTCCTCAACTTTGTCTTTCCATTTGAAAGGTTTTACTAAGTGACTGGTCCAGGCAGAATTTCAGTTACTCATCAGCGATGGAGAAACTGCTGCCAGCCCGGCACATGCAGAAAGCAGTCAGCTTTCATAGCTTTAGTGAAATTGTTTTTTTCTTTGTGAATGACTCATTGAAAGTGGAGGCTGACTGTAACAAAAATACATATGGTACCCATGGCTCATTCAGGCAAAAGTGTGAATTAACTTTACTAAAAATGTTGTTTGGAACTATACTGTACTTCTAAGCAACAGTCTTGTGAACTCGCCGCGCTGTTGTTTGAAGTGCAAAGCAGACACAAACAACTTGTGGGTAGGCTAGATGACAGAAGAGCATTTTCTCTAAATTAGTTCCAGGAAGCTGGCATTAGCTTTATTGCCCAACCTAGTGCTTGCCTCTCACCTATAAGCTTTAAGCTCTTGGAATTCTTCATGTCTATTTGGTAGCTTAACATGGCATTCATAAAATCTAAGAAAGCTTAGTTTTCTGAGGATGTAACTTCAGTACCTCAATAAGTTCTATGCAATTTACTTTAGGCTTGCTTTCTGTATCTGCAGCACTTAGTGCATTGCTAAAATGGGCAATCTTTTTCATACCATCATGCTTTTTAAAGAAAAGACTTGTTAATCCGTTATGTAATACTGAACTCTATGGATATTTTTTGTTGCCTTCCTATCTTTTATAATTAATATGACTGTTTGTGGAAAAAGTAGAAAACAGTATCGATAATGTTCTGCAAGAACTTCCTTTGTGTGGTGATCTAAAGACATTTTACAAATGTAGATGTAGTGCACCCTTCAGTAGTAAGAAGGTATCGTTTTACAAAAAGGAGAATGAAATAAGATGCTTCCACTGCTAACGACATTGTGTCCCTTATTTAGGACGTTGAATATTTCACTCTAAATGGAGATAAACGATCTTAGCTGTTGTTTATTCACGTCATCTTTGGAGATTTCATGGGAGAATAAAGTTGCTGAATCTTTTAAAAGCACTTCAGTTACTCACAGAATACTTAAAAATGTAGGGGTTTAGGGATATACAAAAGATGTTTTTTTTCACAAGTCATTTGTCTCTCTCCATTTTTTAGACTTTAATAACAAGATGCTTTATTTGAGTAGCAAAAAGTGATACTGAAAGAAAAGTTGAGAATGTTAATTGCTTTTCAGATAAACAAATTCTGTGTGTGTCTGTATGTATTGGGCCATAGTTAATCCATATAATTGCAAATATTTCTCCTTGAATTATAAAGAAGAAAATCGGAGGACAGTTTCACTCTTATGATATCTTACTACAGCATTTCCAGATAAATATCTTGGAAAGAAGGAATTGATTGCATAATTCCATTATGTGAAATACTGTGAGACCTTCCGACATTTTTCTGTATAGACACTGAGAAAAATTAAAAAGTGAAATAAATAAGGAGAGAGAGTTGGTTATCTGATTCATTGGAAGTGTTCTGTAAGCTAGATTTCAGCAACAAGAATTTATTGGTCTGCTAAGTCAGTGTCTGTTGAATATTGCTGAAATTAATGCTTTTAAAGTTCTCGGTAAAAAATGTTGGTTTTCTAAGGAAATACATATCTGAGGTGAGTTTCAGGCATAATAGGTTTCAGTCATCTGTTGGAAAGAATTTAATGCTGAGAAGTGGGTGTGTATATATATATGTAGTAAGCATTGAAAAAGAGAATTGGATTCCTTGTAGTGCATCAGCTGAGTGTACTGAAGCAATTGAAAGCAACTGAGCTTGTTCTTATTATCTACACAGTCAGTTTCCTCAGCAATCATTTTCCTCACTTAAGCTCTTGGTTGATATTGACCTTTCTGAATGTGTATATATTTGAGGTGTGAATGTTTTAAGGTGACTTTTATGCATGGCAGACCTCAGGCATTGTAAAAGAATGTTTGGGTTTCATTTTTTTTTTCATTTGTGTAATAGCACACACAAAATTCTTCTTTATGAAGAATGCCAAGGGCAATTTAAGAAATTCTGTCTTGGTGCAAGAAGACCTGGTACACAGTGATGCAGTTCTACAAACAAGGAGAATAGTGTGTAATTTCACATTATCTATTAACCAATGAGACACCAGTCCTCAAAGGAATTTGCTTCCAGCTTTAGTAACCCAGAGCTTATGCTACTTTGGGAATAGGTAAGAGGAAATAGTTTTTACTGCAGACTCAAGCTCTAAGCAAAGGTTTCTAATCAGAACAAGAGATGAAAGGAGGAAAGCAATCTGTCATATTGTTTTCTGAACTCTGCTAGGTCTGTTGACTATTTAAGTTAGAATACAACTTTGCTTGCATAATTATGGAAATTGCATTGATAGGATAACACAAGCTTGTGACATGCGAATATAAAATTCAGCATGAAGATGCACTCTGATGGTAATTTACAGATCACCATAACCTAATGTATAATGACAATGAGGAATAATCCTTTACTTTGTAGAAGGAAACTGTAAGCACATATAATTACAGTAATGTAGGGGAAAACTTAGAGGGACAGAAGAATTTTAATTTTCTAGCTAGGAGATTTCTTATTTTTTAAGTATTACCAAAGGTTAATTCATTCTTTGCTTTTGTTATTTTTCCTTTGCCTAAATGGATTAAAATGTTCTTTTACAATACTGAGAAGGGAGCTGCCACACTTTCTAATTACGCCTGAAAGCAATTTAAAGTTAATGGGTTTTATGTGATCTTTCTTAGATTTCCTGCTAATTAAATGTGATGCACAGAGTGTTGTGAATACAGGCAGTGTAAATGGCAGGGCATGATGTAGAGTTTTTGAAATGTTCTGGTAGCATGTTTAGTTTAGTCCATTGACAAATTTAAAAAGCTAGATTTTTTGAATGCATAGTAGAAATAAAATTTTTTTTTTCAAAGGAATGGGGACAGAAAAGAACATGGGAATGACCTGGTATTTTTAAAGGGCTCTGCATAACATCTTCAGAAAAAATAGGTCAGATGTCTGCTCCTTGAGCTCTATCTCTCTGTATACATGGAAAGTACCGTGGATTCAGTGTTTGTTCTTCTGTTTATGATGAATCTGACAAGCTGTTGAATGACTGCAGGAAGAAATGCCAACAGAGAATGTGAAGAAGACAAACTACCATTCATAAAATTGATTGAGAGAGAATAAGGTTTTCGGAGCTTATAAAGCTTTTCTGAAACACACCTTGAGTTTTTATTTTTTGCCTGTAGAGCATTGTAGGAGTACAAGCGCTGTACGTTCAGCTGAGGGCACAGTGGGACTAAAAAGATGCAGCTCTGCAAATTTGTTGAAAAAATATGTAATTATTTCTGAATTAATAAGATAGAAGTTCCTTGAAATGTCTCTTTCTTTTGTTATTTTGTTTGTTTGTTTTCTCCTCCACAGATCATAGTCTTTATTTGTCATCAAGCTCCTTAGTGCCTTGAAATTTGGTGCATTTGTCAAGCCCTTCTAAGAAAAACAATACCGATGTGCTACAATAAATGAAACCAGCACAAAAATCTTTGTTTTTAAAGATGCAGCATACGTTTGCATTATGTCACCCATGCAATTCACACATGACTCAGATATTAGATTTAATATTTAACATGAAGTGTGGAGATGGTAGAAGAAATGTCTTTAATAGAAATTAATATTTTATACTTCTCACGGTTAGCTTACAAACACTAAGACCTGTATGAACTGCTGAACTTTCTAATGAAGAAAGCAAAATTCTTCAAGGTGATAGTCTGACTTAGAAAGGGAAGCATACAAAGCCAGAGACATGCAGTGAGATGTTGCTATTATTCTGTGGGGTTCAAGAACATTCCTCTATTGCCATGCAAATGCTGGGTGTAGCATAGGAAACTATGCACATTTTTGTGGGTTCCACCTTTAAGTACATGTAATTATTGTTCTTCCAGAATGCAAATACTTCTATTTCTGAACTAGTTTTCAAGTATTTTCTAACCTGGACTTCTGAAAATTGAAGATTTTAAGGTTAAAATCACTTAAAATGATCCAGTCTTGAGGCCACTTTATATATGAATAGTTGAAATTCTTCGCTGACTCTTGATGTTTTCAGATTTGTGTTTTGGTTGGTTGGTTTCTTGGTTTTCTTCTTTGAGCTTTCCCAACTCTAAGTCCTTGGTATCTTTTATTTTAGTTTTAGAACTTAGGTTTTGTGGGTGTACAGATCAACAGTGTTTTTCACTTCTTTCATTTGTCAGCCTTTAGGTCATGTCAGTATGATGCCCCCTTTTTCCTTGCCTTATGATCCAGCCCAAAAATCGAAGGGCAATATTGATAGAAGTCAATAGCAACTCCTCCATTCCACCTCCCTTCTAGGTAAATTGTAGTAAGTGTGTAAACAATTCTTTCCTGAAGCCAGTCTTGGAAAAAGAAAGTTTATATCATCTGATCCTTAGGGCACTGAGACATTGCTCAGTTTAAATTCTTTAGATAAACTGATATTAATTATGAAACACTGATGATCATGTTTTCACAACTTTTTTTCATTTTTACAAATTGAAATCAAAATCCTGATAACGTGCAAAGCCGAATGTGCTATTATAAGATTGTAGCTGGACCTATTTTAATTCACAAAGCAAGTCTGTCTTGTGGTATTTTTTTAGAAGCCATAGGAGAATATCTTAGTATTCAAGAACCAAACAGCATGATAACCCCAGGCAAATATTGACCTCTGTCCTCTTGAGTAATGAGCAGAAGTAATCTTTGCAGTCTGCTCAACAGTTCATTATCATGACTGTGTATCTTCTAAAACAGTAACACTATTCTTGCAACATATCTCTGATACAAGTCCAGAATTTCTTGAATCGTAGAGTATACTTTGATTCTGAAAAATCAATAGCAGTGAGATGATGATATTAATTTTTGGTAAGACCATTTGTGTGTCCTGCTTCACATTTTTAGTTTCAAAAAGGAAAGCAGAAAATCTCTTACTAAAGAACAGCAGCTGAATTATAAAGATACATGGTGGAAATCACACCTTGAGTCTGTGGATTCCTGAATTGTCTTTGTTTCACTATGACATGGTCCTTATAAGATCTGAATCTCTCACGTTGTTCTAACATGTAAGGTACTTGTCTTAAGTAAGCCAGAAGTTATGCACTCGTTCTACTGTGTGTGAGTTCCAATATCTTCAACTTCACATGGTCTTGGGTAGGCAGTTTTTTTCTGGAGTGTACCTATACATATTCCTTTCTTTTGTGTTACGATGCTTTCTTATTCTTTTCTTAAAAAATCTTTGATGTATTACATAATGTCATGGACTATAAAATGCAATGTACCAGTTTTCAGCTAATGGAAACTGGCATCGATTAATAACAGTCCTCATTTTAGACTGTTATAGTTTGAGTTAAATTGGGGTTGGTTTCCTGACTCTGGATTGACCTAGTCTAAAGTAACTTCATTTTCTGAAAGTTAACTGCATGTTTTGAAGACAGTTTCTCTCCAGAAGTGATAATATGGAACACTGGTATGCAGAAGGGCCAATGTTTAGACTTATTCCTCTTGCAACCAAGGCTATCCTCAAGCTAGCGAAAAAGGCCACACCTGCAGGGAGGAGTGGACAGGACAGGTGACCCCAAACTGACCAACAGTATTCCATCTGGTATACATCATACTTGGTATAAAATTGAGAGATCACAAGGGTCTCGCTCTCTTCTACCATGGCCGACGTCCAGTGAGGACATTGTTCATCTGATTGCCCCTGATCCTGGATCCGTGTGTTCCTGAATAGAATTCTTGTGTTCTGCTCTTTCCTAGTCATTGACCCATTCCCTCATGTCGTCTCTACAGCATTTGTGGTGACAGATTGTCATCGAGGGATGGGGTGGGGGCATAATCTCAAATATTCCTACATATTATTATTATTATTTCATTAGAACTGTAGTTTTAGTTTCCAACTCACAAGCCTTTTTTCCTCTCCCCTTTCCCTGGGGCTGGAGGGAAGGGAATTTGGGAACCAACTCTACAGTTTTAGCTGCTGCAATTAACCAGGTCAGGGCTAAACTGTGACATAGACCTATTCTACTTTGATTGCAGATCTGGTCCATGTTTTGAGGTGCTTTTGGTTAAAAAAGAAAAAGGACATATAAACACTTTGCTCATAATCACAGATAGAAAATCCAGCTTGGTAGGAGAGACAACAATAGCAAATCCTGAACAAACCTCACTGTTGTTATTTGAACCAAAGTGGTTTTGAAGGTTTGACAACAGGTTAAACAGTGATTAACATACCAGTAACAATCTTTTGAAGATATTAGGCAGGCTGATTTTCCTAACTGTCAGACCACTCTTGTTACTGCTTCTGTCTACTTAGTGCACTTGGAGAACTCCTATCATTTTACTCAAAGAGGGTTTTTGTCTTTATCAGGCCTGTAACTGTTCCCCACATTTAAGTGGAACACTGTTCAGTTCAACCTGATACACAGTAGGGATTGTTGAGAGTAGGGATTGTTGAGATTTAACAATGCTTGAGTACAAATTAACTACATCAAAGAAGAATATATGTTTAATAACTTTTATGAGAAATATAACGCTCCTTACTGGTGTAAGAAATACAAATTTTTAGTCTATCAAATTTAACAATAATTAAAGCATCTAATTACAGCAGTCTTTTATCAGTTAGAAAGCACAGAATGATATTCACTACCTTCTGCTGACATGTTGTTCTAAGCAGTTTCCTGAATATTATGTATATCCTTATAAACAAAACTCTGACGGTTCTGAATTAAGGTCGCTGAGGGTAACTGTACCTTCTCCAAACACTATTCTGAATTCTGTAACCTAAGAAGAGCAAATTTTTTTATTGTACTACATAGAGTATGGATTGACAGTTCCTAAACTTTATGAAGTCTTGCCATATTGGGAATATTGTAAGTCTCATGTCCTGTAGTCTCATGATTTATAGCATACCCTATGATTTTTTCAAGTAGGTTCTCATTTTTTGGACTTTGGTAAAAACTTGAAACTGAGACCTGGCTAAAAACTAAAAAGGAATTGTTTTTTAAAAAAATCAAACATACCAAACATGATTTGGGTTTCAGAGGCTTGGTTTGTGCCTTGTTCATGAAGGGGATGACACTATAGATCAGAAAGTCAATTTTTTATTTGTATTTATGCGATGTCATATCAAAAAAACCCTGCTGTTGGGGACTGTAGGGATAATTTCACCTTCTACAAAGTTGCACTTCAGTGGTTAAAATGTGAAATACTCTTATCTCTATCGCTTCAATGAGATTGTTCCAGCTAAAAGTCATGTGAGTGGAGTATCATAGTCTGTTTCACACAAGACCTCAAAGTATAGGCTTTGGATGAGGAGAGACACCATAGTTGGAGCAGTCATTATTCAGGAGAGCTGAATGAATATGCAACCCCCACCCTACCAACCAAGCAAACAAAAAAGTAATTTAAATTATGCATTTGGCCTGTTTTTACATGTTTAGTGAAACTATAGTTTGTTTTCTATAACTGTTTTACTAGTAAATTTGTACTAGTAGAGTAATGGTCATATGTCTGTTGGTAAACCACATATCAGATGGTATGTTTAGTATCAGGATTGCAATTATGTAGTCTGTTAACAGATACTTGATTTTTGGTATGTCATATTTGGATTATAAACACTTGAACTGCCAATCTGGTAATACCAGAGCAGAGAGATTGTAGGATCTTTCAACAGAAAACAGCCTGAACTTAACCCAGTGAAAATTTGTTGAAAAACTCATGGGCAAGTCACAAACTAAGAATTATTGACCAAATATATTCTATGAATAATTAAGAATATATTACAGAAAATTATGACTATTTGGGGAAGGTTTTAAAATAGAAGTCAAATTGTTTATAATTCATTGTAATTTATTTGCCAGTCTTAGAAACAGTATGCTTAATATAGTTATGATATTCAGTATGTGTTGTATATGAAGAGGCAATGTCATGTCTAGCTACGCATTTCATGCTAAAAATTAAGGCAATTTACTTGCAAATTAGTGTGAGGCTAATAGAATATATCTGATTCATTACAGTCCATTGCTATCTCAACAACCCAACCTTTCAGGAAATATCCTCTGCATCCTATAGAGAGAAATTTTCTGTTACAAGTAATCCTTTACATTTTTAGAATTCTACGTCTACTGTCTGGTTTGGACAAGATAACATACTCTTGCTGTTCATGCTGGGCTGAATTTTTATTTGTACTTAAACAGTTGATTGCAAGTAACGAATGCCAAAAACATTTTGTATGATTTCAGGTTTCTGCCAATGAAGGCTGACCTTGTTTATTTCTCTGGAAATAGCTGCAGGGTATAATTGAATGTTTGCAGACAGTTGAGTCAGAGTGCTGGAAAAACAGTTTAGGCAAAGTACAGCGCAATGGAAAGTCAAGTCTTTCCTAGAGGATTACGCTATCAATTATATTCACCTTTATTCCAGCATGTTATTGGTAAACTAAATCCTTCACCCATTTCCTTATTTTCACAGGGTGTGGGAAGTTCTCTATCCTTTGTAGTCTGAGTGATTTATTAACTAACAAAGAGAAGGTCTGCCACTCAAGTACACTAATCAGTTCTTATTTTCTTGAAGAAAAGGTATTCCTGATCTATGTGTGAGCTTTTGTTGTCTTTTAACAATCGCTGTATTTTCATATCAACAGTCAAATTTACAAGACACAAGAGAGTATCTGAATGACTTTTCCTCTTCATTTACAACTGAAGTCTAATAACAGTTCAGTAAAGTCATATTTGCCCCAATCTTGTCTCAAATGATTTTCCTTGATTTTTGTCTCACAATTGTTCTTTTTCATTTTCCCTTTCCTGCCTTTTTCCTCATTCCATTTCTTTAAATGACCTCTAGCCTGTTTTTCTTTGATTCCCCTCAGATTAACATCTTCTACTCTTTGTATTGAAAAAGTAAGATGATATTAAGTAAGATGATGTGGTGATACTGCCTTTACAGTATTAACTATGCTTGATCTGATATTTTCCCCCCCATGCTTTCATGTCTGGTTTATTTTTTGACAATGTTAGTTCTTTGGATTGAGGGCTAAGCTTTTTTGCTAGTTTTTGTTGTATGGGTGTGTACACACTGTAATCATTCTACAGATGTGGTTTTCAAAAATAACATTAAAATTAAGTAAAATAAGTGACTAGTAATAACTTCAGAATGAATTAATGTCAGTTCTGAATTAATCACCGCCCAAACAGTAAATTTGAGGCATTTCATACAACAATTACAGTATATTGCAATACCTTCTAGGCAGTTTTCTATCTAGTTTTTGACCTTTTAATGTATTTCAAAATTTTTGGCTTGTTCACTGTTGAAATTTAGTTTCCTTTTGCTGAAATAGTTATCCTTATCTCTTTATTAGAATCTATTATTTTTTTACCTTTTGTTCTGAATTTTCTGAATAATTCTAGAAACAGGAGTTGATTGATTACCTATTGAGGAAAACTGAGGCTCAGATACATTTCATTTGAAGTCATTGGAAGAATTGAGAAGTATCTGTATCCTGCTGGAAGACAGAACAAATACAGGAATGTATGAAATGTTACTGAAATAGATAGAGTTTTTAACACAGAACTAGAATCCCTGACATAATGCTTGAGGGAGGTTTTCAAGTCATATGACAAATGGAAGTTCTGTTAAAATTATTGAGATATAAAGTTACTTTTCCTGAAAAATCATTCTCTTCTTCATAGGCATTTGTCATTGTGCACTGTAAAGGGCAGACTGATGGGTTTAGCCACTTGATTTCACTGAAACTAAGTTGATTACCCAGTTTCCATTGGTTCCATTCTCCAGCCTGAGAAGTCAATCTTTAAGTAGCAGAAATGAGAACTTTGCCAAATTTACGTTATCCTACAACCATACCTTCTTAAACAGCTTACAAGCGGTAACCATGTGACTGTGATGCTTTATATGCCTCACTGGACTAACAGTGGTGCTTTATAATCACAGTTAGGAGAATGTTTGCTGGCTGAAGAAAACAGTGCAGAGCCCTAATGATTTTTTTTTCTTTTTTATTGCAAAAAATGACAGTAACTTCCAGTTTGAATTTTCTAAAGTTTAATGGTTTAATTGATTTTTTTTTAACATTTAATGAAATTAATCTACTTAAGTGTGCTTTTCTACTTCATGTTTGCCTATACAAACCATATTTATAAATCAAATAAACAGAAAAGTTCTTTCAACTTAAGACCTGTTGAGAGGTAGATATATGAATTCTAGTTCAGAGCCATGATAACGCGGCTCTATTGTTTTCATGCTGGAGCTGGCTCACGTTCTGGCACATCTCAGCATGGGCAGGAATGCTCATATAGCTGTCTGCACCCATTCAGCTAGCCAAATCCCAACTTTGTCCTTTTTAGCGTTTTCATGAGACCTCTGTGAGATAACAAATAGGATTCTATTTCTGTATTAGGAGAATATACTTAAACTGATTCTTGAATGTCAAACCAAGCATAAAAGTGACTTTAAAAGTTTGAAAGCAACTCGCAGAGCATAAGAAACTGCAGTGCTGAAACTATTACTTCACAAAGAGCAAGACCATACTTCTCTCATGTAGACTTTGCTGTTTTGTGAGTGTATGTAATGGGAAAGACAAGTACTTCTAAACTAATAGACAAATATTATTTACAGCTTTGGAAATTTATTCAGGAGGTTTTTTAACGTTATTTCTTTTTATGTTTCTCATTGGTACTTAGAACTTTTATGCCCTACTGGGATGTCCCTTTTTTTGAATCTGTTTTCATGAGTAGCTGCTGAGAAAACGACTGGGCTTTACAAAAGACTTTGCTCTTGTCAGAGATGCTGGTGGTTCATGTTTATTGTTTTACTGTAGATCTAGAGTTTCAGAAGTATAACTTGCTGATGAATATTCTTTTCTTGACTTACTACTTCACTATGTTGAACTAAAAATACCAAGAGCTAATATTCACCAGTCATTTCTAGAAATAGTGAGGATGCTTCTTTCATTGCGTAGTATTCCCATTGTTAATCCCATTTAATGTGTGTATCTACAAAAGTCCATAATCCTGTGAAATTCAAAGCATTGGATTCATTCAGATGAATGAAATGATGTGACTTCTTATTTCCCATAAATCAATATACAAATTCCTTCACAAATAAAAATAAAAAATGAAATCAAGACTGACAAGAGATTGTTACCAGTTCTCTCAGTGTTCTGAGGCCATCCCTGGTCAGCAGCTGATGTCAGATATGCTTTCACAACAGCCTCTTCACGGAGTGAAGTGCAGGCAGCTTCCACTGAGGTTTTTTTTCTCTGTATGACTTTTATTCTACACCCTTGACATGACTATTATATTCTGCAGCATTTCACATTGTCATGAAAATTCATTCAAGCAGAAAATTTACCATTACACACACAGAGTAATGCCCTTCGTTTTTTTCTTTTAGGAAAAAGTATAAATAATTCTGGGTCTACATGCTAAGTTTTTGTCTAGAGGCCATGTTTACTCAATTTATAATAAAAGCCTTAAAATAGCTCAGAATAGATGATGTCAGCTGGCTTTTACTCTCTTTCTGCTTTAGGATCTGTTGGCAATCAGTCATAGCAACTTAACATTTCTTTTAAGGAGTGTTACTAAATTCAGGCTTTCTTTAGTCAGCCATAGGGAAATTGTTCTCCTTTACTGTCAGGTAAGATATGTGGACTACGTATTTTCCTTTCCTTTTGTGTTTTTTCTACCCTTCTTTTGCTCATTTTGGATGAAATAACATAAGATGTTTTAGCCTGACACAATGGTTCAAAATGGGAAGATGGACATTTTTATTATTTGATTTGTTTGGTTAACATTTCTGTCTTGTCCTCCAGGCAACTTAAAACAAAGCAAACACGATGATATGGTCACGTTTTCTACCCCAAAAGATGCAGAGTAAAAAGTAGAGAAGCTGTGAGTCATGTTTGAAATGGGGCTTTTGCTCTGAAGATTCTTATGGATAATCTGAAAAATTAACTGCTAAATTAATTTTATCATGAAACCTTATAAATGATATGATCTGCTTTACTAATAATATAGTAATAATTAAATGCAAATGACTGATTCAGTTATATACATGTAAGGCTGGAGAGGTTGCTGTGTAGATTCCTGCTCCCTCAGGGGAACATCAACCGTATATGTCTCTATTAGAGATTTCTGTGTGACTTCTTCTTAAAGCCCTCCAAAACCGGACACGTTTCAAGTCCTCATTACAATTTATTCATGTTTTATACCTTTCTAACATGAAAAATTTTACACAGAATGTATAAGTTTAATTTAATCTTACTTGCTGCAGTTTAGGTGCATGATTTATTTTTTGTCCTTAATTACACCTGGAAAACAGTTTATTAGCCTTTTCTTCCTAGTAGTCTTCCATGTTTTTTAGTTTTATCTTGCCTTGTGCTTAGATCTTCTCTTCCCTTGACCAAGACCCCCTGGTCTTTTCAGTCTTTACTCACAACTTGACTCTTGCAATTTTGATCCTTTTTATCCTCCTTTGGATTGGATTTTCTTTTATTGATCATGACCTCTGCAAGTCATTTCCCATAGCCAAAACCTGAATTTTAGCTAATACCTTTCAGAGTCAACCAGAAGAAACAAGTTGCTTTCTGAGTCTTATGCAGAGACATTCTGTTTTCCCTTTCATGGTATGATTTGGTTTTTTTTCATAGAAGCCTGATTTGGTTGTTAAGTGCTCGAATCCCAGGTTGTTTCCTGGGGACCTTACAGGCCTCGACAGTGTTGTTTGCATTGCATTTATACAGCTGATCATCTTAGTCCATGTGTGAAACTTTGCCCTTGTCCTGCTTCTACAGAGCACTTATTTGATCAAGATGATTTTGAGTTCTTACTACAGCCTTTGAAGAGCTAGCAGGCTCTTCCAGCTTGTTTTTTGTTTTCAGATTTAATATGCATCATTGCTTCATCATTGCGGAGCTAAACCAAATTTGTCAGACTCATGATCTGGCTGAGATAACTTTCCCAGCAGAGCATTTACCATTGAATTCAGAGAATTTTATGCTATGGAGTTAGAAGATAGGATCAATAGGATCACCTTCAAAATAGTTCCCTTCTAAGTTGACACACAGCTGCATACAATGCTGTCAATGTTCAAAGTGATTCTTGAGATCATTTCTGAAAATCTGTTGAGGATCTCCATTGTTTTTACTTTCGTATACTCTCCCTGCAAAAATGCATTCCTTTGAGCACTGACTTGTTCTTTGGGAAGAGGTGGAAACCATAGGAAGCCAGGTTGGGTGAATAGGATGAGTGCTGAAGCACGGTGGTATTATTCGCTAAAAACTGTTTCACAGACTACATCTGTGTTTGAACATGTATCCACTTATACTGAGTGAAGGGATTGAGCTCAGCCTTGTCTCACTGTGACAGGGTAGAATGTGTTCTATAACCATCTCTGTCTCTCCTCTCCCACTCTTTGTTCCCAAGCTATAGGGTTAGTCTTTGGGGTTTTTTTTGCATCAGCCCTCATATGTGGGAAAGCAGCAACCTTGCTTAACCTTCAGCGGGGCCCTTTTGGACATATTCAGGTTGGTTTTAGCAGAAGTCGGAGGTACCACTGACCTTCCTTATCTTAGATAAGCTGGAATAACTGAGAAATATTCTATTGTTTTCTTCCATGAATTAAATTTCATGCCAACTTGCCATCAGTACTTGTAAAAAGACAGTGAATCAATCATTGATCACAGCACAACATTTTTTTAAAGACTGCAGTAGCTGTCTCTTTCAAGCTGGATATGTTACTCTTTCAAGCTGTCCAGAGAAATCTATTTGGAATGCTTTGTCAGGTAGAATCCATCCTATGCTTTAATTCAAATAATACACTTATAGCAACATATTTGTGATGGCACTTTGATAGCAAAAAGAGGGAAAGGACTGATATTTCAGTGAGCTAGTACTGTAGGAATATTAGACTAAGTGGGTGCTTTGAGCATCCAGCAGCAGGAAAGAGAGCTATGGGTATGCTTTGCATAATGTGGTAGGCTTATACTTATTTTTTTCCATGATAGTAGAACAAGAGTAATAGCTACATTTTTCATAGATGACCACTCACTGGCTGTTCAAAATGTTTTATGAATGCTGAGAGAAGCCACAGACATCTCTGTGATCACTCAAAGAAATAAAAATAATATATTTGAAGTGTGTAAGAATGTTGTCTATAGTTGGAAAACAAGAGTAAATGTAAACAAGCAAAGATCAAAAATAAAAGCTTATGATCTAGAATGTGGAATAGCCGCTGATCAATTCAGTCCTCACAAAATGCTGGAATTATAGGACCGTTTAATACAAATGAGTGCTACATTTCGTAAATAATTTCATCTTTATGTGTTCTTTTAGAAGAGGTGATTAAAAGTCAGTTCAAGGACAGACCAATAAAGTGAAGGTAACAAAAGCAGTTTGTTTTTATTGCTCATGCAATAAAAACACAATATATATTTTACTTCCAGTGTTACGATTTAGTATTTCAGCTTTAGCACTTTACCCTTCATTCCAATTTTGACTCCAATCATTGTTTATTTTTTTTTCATTTATAACATTATCTGCCACTGTCACTTTGTGTTTTCTTGTAGGAATGAGAGATGGGGTTAGGTGGCAGTAAAGAATGAGGTGGGGACTGATATTCCCAGTGTACAGACACACTGTCATTTCATTGGCATTGAAAATACTCTGCAAGTGTCTCTTTTGGAGCATATCTACAACTATAACTTTTTGATTCAAAGCGTACTTCTTGGATGAATGTTGATCATGCTCTTTGGAATGTGTCTCTGAAGTCTTTTTAAAGATGTAAGAATAAGTAGAAGGTGGATCTAAGATCCTTCTTCAGCTGTTTCTGCTAACGGATGTACAGCAGGTTTGGGAAATATACATGAGGATTGCTGGGTAGGAGAACACTGCCTTTAGTTTTGTTTTTATTACTTCTGCTCGACTTCTTTCTAAAATCTGCCAAAAGGTGTTTTTCAACCTGTTGCATGATTTTTGCTGGGTTTCCTTGCTCATAATTACTAAATGCCTGTTGACATCTGATTTATAATGTCTGCCTCAGAATCCTCCAGCGTGTTTCGTTAATTCTGTCATCTTGTATGTGAAACAGCAAATTCCAAGTCTTGTCCTCCATTTCATTAACTTTTTAATGTGATATGCAAGATATTACGTAATAATGGAAATAGGTTCCAGGCCATTTTCTAAAAAAAAGTCAACTGCACTGTCAGTTCAGAACTTTTTTCCTTAGCAGGGATGTGATTGTAGGTGGTGGTGAAATGATTTATACATAAAAGAGTAATTAATCAATGCTGGAAAAAATGTGTACATGTAGCCTCTAGCTTACCTTTGCTGTCAGTCAGTATATCCATGTTTTTCATGACCAATCCTCAATACCTGCAAGCCTCCCCTAAGACATGTACTGTTTATTTGTGTCTACTGAAATACAATGATTGGTAGCAGAACTATGCAGAAAAATGTAATATAAAATTGTTTTTTTGAACACATTCTTATTCCATTTCACAGAGAGGTATTCTTAGTTGGGGAGTGAGAAAAAAGAGGATATTTCTCCCTTTCCTGTAACACTGAGATCCCTAGAAAAGCTCTACAATTTTCAACATGAGTAATCTGCCGTAAGATTCCCTCTTCTTGATTAGTTACAAAGTAGAGTGATTTCTATTGGAATTATAGGTTACAAAGAGACAGAGACTTTTTTACTCACGCTTGTCTGCTTTTGGAGGCCTTGCTGCTAATTGAACAAAAAAGCTATTACATCTTTCTCCCTGGAATGCAGTGCTATCACAATTTATGGTGCGATAGAGCCTATTGGTTTGCTTCTTGTTCTCCCTTTTTTGTCTTTACAGGTTGAACCTATTCTCAGAATAGAGATAAGAGGATTTGATCTCATATTAGTGTGTGCTGACTTAAAACAATCCATCATGGCTATAGCTTAACTTAACTACACTTAACTCACTTAACTCAACTACAGCTCTTGACTGTTTTTATGCTTGACCCTACGCCTTCCCTTGTTTTTAAACCTCATCATTTTAGTTTATTCTTTATCTTGGGATAAGGACTTTCATTTGAGGTAGATGACAATACCTCTTAATTTTGTCTGTCTTAAAGACACAGATCTAATCTCAGTTTGTTGCCTTATTCCTTTTATAACTAATAGAGAGAACTAGGCACTTCCAAAGAGAAAATGATCCCACCTAATCTGAACACCTTCTAGAGTTGTCTGTCTCTATAGGGAACCTGATACTCTAGACTGTCAGAGAGGATATCTAGCTGGCAAATATTGCAATAGCGGCAGTCAAATTATTGATACAATGCGCCACCTCTTTTATCCCTAAGAAATGGTGCCTCATCTGCAGTCGGAATGAAACTATTTTATGGAATGTAAACAATACTTTTTCAGTAATTCTCCTTTATTCTTGCCTGGATGATGCTGAAATATTCAATTCTCTTGCTGGTACTGATGTCAATAAGTCCTTTTCTTTGACTCACGGCTTACTGTAGAAACTCAAGAAGACATATTTAATTTTTCTGCAGAAAAGGAAGCAGCTGAGAGCTAACGAGTTAGTGAGTCCTGCTCACCTCTGCTTGTTGGATAGCAAAATCCATTGCAGCTGTAACTCTTGTTCTTTATCCGTCTTGAGGGAGCAGATCAGTATGTGGTTGCCAATGCTATGTAGACATTACTGAAGTGTGTTATGGCATAGTGGTAGCTCCTGAAACAAAACAGAAGGTTTTCTATTTTGAGGCTAGTAAAGTTACTGCTCTTGGTCAATTGCTGTACTTCATAAAGGGTCCAGATGCAATATTCCCTAAAGGCAGCTGAATCTGGCTGTGTCAACACTAGCTCATATGCTCACACTGCTACATTTAGCATTACAGTGTACTTCGGAGAACAAATGTTTAAAAAAACTCCAGTGTACAACTCACAAGTGGTTGCTGTTTTTTTTTTTTTCAGAAGCTTGATATGTTATGTGTTACACACCAACACATGGTCAAGTGAACATGATTGCTCACAGATTGCCTCCCTGGCAGAAAGCTTTTGTAAAGTCTTACCTGTTCAAAATTAAGCCATTATTTTTAAAGGTGGATGAAAGTAATTAAGTAATTAGGTTTAAACTGTTTTTTAGATCATATAGTTTATTAAAAAATAAATAAAAGCCTCAGCGTGGTGGGTGAATGATCTGTATATAGTGACCAGATTTACCCAATGGAAAGTGTCAGACTGGCTCTGAATTACTAGCCTTCAGTACTGATTTAATAACTATTCCTTCCAGTAAGGTTCTTTATTGCTCCTCTTATCCAAAATCAGAGTAATATTTCCCTGCCTTAAAGCTACAGAAATGAGTGGAAAATGTCCTAAACCTTATGTGTTCCTGGAGGGCACATTAAATTCAACATTTTTAGCATGTGAGTGTTGGAGAATGAATTACCCATATACGCTAGACACCATAGAAGGGCAAAGAAATGAGTCATCTTCTGCATCTGGTTTGATCTACACATCCCTATTTCAGCTGCTATCTTTGCACTGACTATCCTATTTCCAGCCTGTAGTACTGTTTATTTAAGAAGGGATGCGGCTCGTCTTTTTCTGAACCCATCTTTTGTGATAGTTTCTGAAAGGCAGATAGGGAATCTTGGTCTCAGATGCATTTTTATCCATGTCTTTTGACTTATAGTGGATTTTTGTTTTCTGAGGATGTGGCTGACAGGAATGTGATATTTGGTAAACTACTACTAAGAGTGATTTTTCAGTTCAGCCAATGCTTTCAACACCCTCGTGTGAATCCCATTAAGCCTTGTGCATTTGAATAAAATAGATTTTTTTTAATGGAGTCTCTAACCTGTTGCTCCTTCACTGTTAGCTGCCCTTCTCCTTTCCAAAATGTATTTGTTTGTCTGGGGGTGGAGGCTTGACTTTCCTTCAAAGATCAGAACAAAATAATTATCAACAGAATTAACTCCTCTTAATTTTTTTCAAGGTAATATGCACAACCTAGAGCAACTATTGTAGAATAAACAAGCATTATTGAATATGAAAACGAACACATTTGCTTGTTACCTTTCAGAATCAAATTTTTGGTTGGAGAGAGAATGAGAACATAACTTATAATTGTAAACAAGTATTCTTTTATTTGTTTATCCAGAAAAAAAGAGGTACTTGCATAATGGTTAATTCAGACAGCCTATTCATAACAGCTTTCATAGTCTTTTGTTTCATCAAGAATTTAGCTCAATATTTGTAGCACTGAAGATATCCAAGAACTGACAAAAAATTACACAAATGTAGGTCTACTACATTTTAGGGGAAAAAAACATGTGCTGCCCGAATCCATGCTTCTTTCACCTGAGAATTAATAACTGCAGCTTGAAAGTATGAATAATTAATTTAATTTAATTGGAAGAGGAGGAATTTTTTCTGTATGGGCTACAGGATTCCAAATGGTTGGTCTGAAAGATATATGAGGTGCTGGAGCATGTCCAGAGAAGGGCAAAAAAGCTGTTGAAGGGACTGGAGAAAAGGTCTTCTGGGGAGCGGCTGAGGGAACTAGGGTTGTTTAGCCTGAAGAAAAGGAGGCTGAGGGGAGACCTCATCACTGCCTACAACTACCTGAAAGGAGGTTGTAGTGAGGCAGGTGTTGGTCTCTTCTCCCAGGTAACAACTGACAGGATGAGAGGAAATGACCTCAAGCTGTGCCAGGGAAGGTATAGATTGGATATTAGGAAATATTATTTCAAAAAAAGGGTTGTCCTGCTTTGGAACAGGCAACCTAGGGAACTGGTTGATTCACCATCCCTGGAGGTATTTGAAAGACATGTAAGTGTGATGCTTAGGGACATGGTTTAGTGGTGGACTTGGCAGTGATAGGTTTACATTAAAGGTCTTTTCCTACCTAAGTGATTCTGTATCAGAAACTGCTGTCTATTCTGAAAATTGGAGACCTCTGTCACACCTCAGATCTACCTGAGCTCATGAACTATATTAACTGATATTCAAAATTTTTATAAATATAATTTGTACATAATCTTTAAAATTTTTATAAACACTATTATTTTTCTGTTAGTAAATACATGTTATTTCATTAATTTTACAACTCACCACTGGACGTGAAACTCCATTTAAAGGTCCTACAACAGTTGTATTGGATGTAGAGAATCAAAAGGGATTTTATAAACATCTGACAAAATTACAATGTTTATCAAAACGGTGACATATCAAGGTGTGGGAAGGTTAGAGAACTCAATACCTCAATTTTCTACAGTGTTCGATATTCTATTCAATTTCTATTGAAATATGTTTACATATTTTATGATAGCAGCAGTTGTTTGCTATGTCATAACATTATAAATACGATAAGGGCTATTTCTGCAAATTGAAACTAGTTTTCCTTTCAGAGAGTACTTTTACTTGGGGTCATTCCAGGTAGATGTAAGGTATACTACGGACTATTTATATAGGATGACTTGATGGAAAAAGGAGGTGAGATGGTGAGCGTATCTGAGAGATATAGCAGAGAGCAAGGTCACTGAGAAAAGTCTTAAGGTAATTCAGGTTGAACAGCTGTTAAGATCACAGGTTAATTTAATACTTTTCCAGGGAAGGAATTAGTGCAGGATGGGGAACACAATGCAAACTATGAGTCGCCAAGGAGATAAACCCTGAAAGGGGCTTTGTTTCCTGTTGACCCCGTAGGGGCTGAAGTATGGAGTACAGCACCATCTGTGTTCTGTAGTCCGTTGGGGCCCACCTCTCTTCACAAAATCCACTGGCATGCTGCCTGCTGCTGGAGTTTCTGAGTCTATTTCTCAAAAGTGGATTTTGTTTGTCTTCCAGAATAACAGCACCTGGAAAATCTTGCCCAGAAACAAATATTGTAGGGAAGATATAAAATATACCAGACCTTTAAGCTGGCAGAAAGACACCTCCTTATAAACAAGATTTTAATCTCTAGAGTGTTTAGGTCTAGGTGAAAGTTAAATTTCATTAGCTAGAACATTTATTTCACTTTACTAGCCAATTAGGAAAAAAATATAAAATTTCCATTGCTCAGGCTACTTCAGCACTAGAGTTCTAGAAGAAATGTTATTATTATTGTAATTAATTTTTAAAAAAGATATGTTCTTATGTATTTTAATGCTTTATTGGTCAAGAAAATCTTTGCTTAACTTTGCATAATACCTAAAAGAAAAATTCTTCAGGATCTGCATAATAGTAAAAGAAATGAAAAAAAATAATTTTGTTAAAAAATAGTTGTCGTATGTTCACAATAATTCCTTTTTGATTTGAAAGCAAAGCTAATACTGTTATTTATGCTTTCCAGTGAAATAATTAGAAATGCACAACACAGCGAAGAAGCCATAAGGTTAAGTTGATCTATTGTTTACATGTTCAGAGCAATAACAAATATTGAAATTTACACTTTTGGTGTTGGTGAAGGACTACTAAGACTCAATTTAAATTCTTTGAAATAAAAGCTCTTCTGATAATGTTTCATTCCTTCCCCTATTCTCTTTATGACTATTTCCACAGTAGCTGTTCTCAGGGAGTGACATCTCTGGTTTTTTTTAACAGGATAATTTAAGACCATTAACATTATTTTCCTCAGTTTGTGGCTACAGCTGCTGCAATTTGTCTTTGAGATTCATGAGTACTAAAATTCAACAAATTTAATTTAAAATGATGGAATATATTGCTATTCATTTACAAATGAGAAACAACTGTAATAAACACAGAGGAAAAATAACTGGAAGAAATGGATGGTGTAATCATGCATATACCATTGCCAGCCTGATCTCCTCGGGCTGTCTGTGCTGCTCTGCTATATCAGTCAATCAAATGATACTGTATTGGAAAAGCTTCTCAGCTTATTAAGCAATACATTTTTAATGATATTTTTTATGGTTTTCACACACGCAGAGTGGGCCAGTGCAGCTGTACTGACTTTTGTCAGTTTTTATAAATGCGCATCCTTGCACCAGACTCAACCACTTGGAGCACAAAGGTCTAATAACTCAGCTCCCCCAACATGCTCCCCTGTGATCTTGATTCACCTTTTATCTACACTGCATAATATTGGCATTCTTATTTTGTAGTCAGTGAATATCACACTGTCACACCAGATCATGATTTCCATCAAACTAAAAAGTGTATAGGGCTACTCTGAATTTATATTGAATTCTGCAAATAAAACGTATCTTTCAAATTCAAACAACAGAGAATGCTACAATCTGGTTTTTACCTTCTGCCTGCTCAAAAGTTGTATTTTGCACTCAGAAGTCAAATTAGAAGGTGTTATGCTTTCTTGTAACGCAGGAGCTCAGATATCCAACATAACTATTTAAAAGCAATTATTTAAATACAAGTGAAGGAGGTATCTGAAGTCAAAGTTCTATATTCAGTTCTGCCAAAAATATCTTTGATCAATTTCTCAGCAGCTTACCTCATAAAAAAAAAAAAGAAATAAAATTAAGCCCATTATCTCGAGGCCAGAGAAGTCTTGGTTGCTACTTCATTCACACAGGCAACTGCAGCTGACCACGTCAGGAAGCAGATCCAGCTGAGGATCAAATTGTGAAAGCACCTTCTGTTGTAAATGGCTGGGGAGCTGATCTGGCTCCCTGGGTACCATTATGAGTTTCTGAGTAAACCAACTGAATGGGTACTGGAGCGCCAGGGCTGGTGAGTGCTTTGAGTACAGACTGACGTTATCTGTTCTGAAACTGTACACACCTTACAAAAAACTCTTGTTGAAGGTTTGGAGGTTTTCTCCTCTGTGTTTAGATAGTATTAATAGGATAAGAAGTGAAGATAGCCATGAATTTATATTAGGGTCCTTTTCATCATGAGTTTGCTTAGTAGCCATTACAAAGCTGATGGCTCTGTAAGAGAAGCAAGGAGTCAGCTGTGGTCTTTCTTTCTTCATGGTGAACCATCTCATCGTGCACCTATGAAAGTCATTCTCTTACTGTGCACTGAAACTGGCTACCCTGCCAAGTTTAGGTTTTGTCAGTTTCTTAACTCATAATAAAAGGCAATCAGCAACTTCCCGATCAGCTTTGTGAAGCATAGTTAGTTAATAATATGTGTAAACTGTCTGAGTCAGAGGAAGGGCTATGTATGACATACTACAGGATTTGCTGGTGGTTTCTGGGTAGTTCAGTTTGGATAAAATCTTTGTGCAATTTCACTTGGCAGCAAGAAGCAGGTGTTAGAGCTATTTCTTTCCCAGGTTCCCCTAAAGTCTGAAACCTCTTCAGGTTCATACATAGACTGTTTTTGGTAGTTGGCAGTTATATAATTCTTCCTAGCATCATTCTTGAAAAAGATGGAACATTTCTCCCTGAAATTTTCTTTAAAATGTCCCAGAAGGAGAGTCCAAGCCTGAGAGTTGATAACCTGGGAAATGGCAATGCAAAAATTCAGCAAAAATCTAGGCAATAGAAAAGTATTTTACACTTTTAAGTCTACGCATGACTGCCACCCTCAAAAACTGTTCTAGAGAAATACACTCTCCAAACAGTCATATAGGAAATAACATCCTCCAAGTGAGCCATAGAGTGCCAGCCATTTCATACTATGCATATTAATATTTCATAATGAAGTGCATAGACATTTGGAGGATTTTGAAGCATGGGTATGAATTTGCAACTTGAGCTGGTACTGTAGAGAAAGGAAGACTATATTACGTGTTTAATGTGCAGTATATAATCTGCTTGTATGATTAATCACTGTCTGCAAACTTAATAAAATAATGCCTCTTTTCACCACTTAAAATATCTATTTTTTACACCGATGCACGCCTCAAATTTATGTTTTTTTAAAAAATTTAATTAAGTAAAAGATTTAGTTGAATAGCATCCTTATTTTTAGAAAGAACCGTTTTATTAAGACTCGGATAATTTCTAGACTGCTTTTTGGGAATCTGTATCTAAGGCCAGAATTTATTTAATTTCAAAACTGAACTGCATCCTTAGTGGTTGTTGAAGCAAAAAAAATAGAAGTTTTCCTGAAAACATGAAGTGCAAATTGACAATATGAGTATAGAACTGTGGAATAAGTAATGTTAAACTTAACTAAAGCAGCTTTAATAGAGATTAATTAATTTTGAAAGGACTGAGGAAGAAACAAGCCTTACTCTTTAAAAGATAGAAGCACACAACCAGCTATAGTAGGATCAATACTAAATGAAATCCTGGACGTGTCTTTAGAAATTTGTATTTTGTTTTTACAAAGCTGTGAGAGACTCTGACAGAAAAAACGGATGATAATTTTTCTTAGACTCTTGCACATGGTTTGAAAGGCTAATTTTCTGTCTGCATGTCAATATCTTGAACAATATCTATCTGATCAAAACAGGAAGGACAATTTTAGATGTTCCAATTTTGGAACTCTGTCATGAGATTTTTTTTTCTACCTACTTCATGCTAAAACCTTGCCTCTTGTCACCTACAACATTAAGAGCAGGTGTTGATGAATAGGGCTGTCCTCTTCAGTGAACTGCTACTGGAAATAATGGCAGAATGCACAAACAGAAAGTTATCTGGATAGACAGTTTTATGTAGCTTGTGATCTTTCTGTGCATGATCAGAAGGTTTTAATTCCTTTGTCTCAGGTAGAAAACAAATAATAGAAGTTGTGGATTCAACAGGAAAAGGGTGTTCCCACCATGCTCTTTCAAAATTTTAATTAGATAAATCCACAATAAAAGTTTTTTCTACTATTTGCCCATTGTGCATGTGTCAAAATTAGTAAATAGATGTAATGGGAAAAAACATTTTCTTAAACATCTTTCTAGAAGGAAAAAAATAGTGTTTCTTGGATTGTTATTTCGTAACTCTCCTTTTTCTCACTGTATTTATGTGCTAGAGATCAATTTGTATTAGAACAGGTCTGAATCCCTAATGGTCTCTGCTATTTTTTTCCCTGAGATATAAAAAGGACTGCTTATGGTGCTGTAAAGGTCAGACTGAAGATCCTGAATTTTCTTTTCACTTGCTTTGGTTTTCCTCTGGTTTTGTTCCAGTGCCTTCTGTGCATTAACTTTTGATTTAAAGTTCTATATGAGAAAATTGAATCCCTATGATAGAATGCAAGAAGTGAGGCAGTACACTTTGGAACTCAGGTCTTCTATACAAATAGCTTCTGTTCCCATGATTTTCAAGTGCTTATTTATGTAGCCAAAGAATGCAAACACAGGAAAGTATATTCATCTTTAATTACAGCAAATGCTCCATTAAACAGGCCACTGATAATGATAATTGTATGTCCTATGATGATACAGCTGAACAAGCCTGTGTAAAGTTAGGCATATCAGTACCTCCTGTTATTCTTAGTTTTTTCAGATATAATAGCAAATATTGCATTGTAATGCAGGAGAACTTAGAATTATCTGTAATATCAGAATTAACACAGGTCCTGTATAAACAGTATGGTTACCTGAGCAAAACACGCTACCTTGGCTAATTCACCCAGCTAAGAAACCAAGCTGAGGTTTATAAGGTTGTGTCCTTGCTTATCTTTCTTCTGGAGTAACAAGTGTCAAAAGCATCTCGTGTGTTTCCATGAGCACAGTGAAAAACACCCTAACCTTTTTATAGCAAAAAAAAGCATTGCTTAAGTCTCCTTCCCTCTACTACAGGCATAGTCATTTTCTATAATATTTAACATTCCCCTTTATTTTCTTTGTCAGTATCTCGTAATTTAGTTTGTACACCAGAATCTAGGTGTTCAAAAGTAATTAACTCTCGGCTAGTAGGATACAGAGTGTGTCACTTCTCCTCAAAAACACTCCAAAAGCAAAACAAACCCCAATCTTAAAGAAGTGAGATCACATAATCATTTTAGCAGTTAGTGTTGTAGTTAGAGAGACCTGTGTTCAGTACTTTGAAAGATTTGTAGTGATAGAAGACATACAAATAATAATTCTGGTAGTATCCATGTTTGTAAAGTTAGGAAGTAATATTTGAATCATAGAATGACTGGAGTTGTAAGGGACACGCAAGGGTCGTCAAGTCCAACTCCTGTCCCTGCACAGGACAACCCCAGCATTCACACCATGTGTCTGAGGACATTGCCCAAATGCTTCGTGACTACTTTCAGGCTTGGTGCTGTGAATATTTTCAGGCTTGGTGCCATGACTATTTCCCTGGGGAGCTGTTCCAGTGCTCCACCACCCTCTGGGGGAAGAACCTTTTCCTTATATCCAACCTAAACCTCCCCTGTCACATCTTCCTGTCATTACCTTGAGTCCTGTCATTAATCACCAGAGAGAAGAGCTCAGCATTCGCTTCTCCTTGTTCCCTTCTGAGGAAGCAATAAACTGCTATGAGGTCCCCCTTCAGTCTCCTCTTCTCCAGGCTGAACAGCCCAAGTGTCTTCAGCCGTTCCTCATATGATTTCTCCTCTAGACCCTTCACCAGCTTTGTGGCTTCCTCTGGACACTCTCCAGTAGTTTGAGGTCCTTTTTATACTGTGACGCCCAAAATTCAACATTATTTCTAAATGCATTCTATTTTGCAAAGGAGAAAGTAAAGCCATGAAAAGGCCAGAAATGCCAAGTGTGTCTTGACTAGTTATATATAGCTATATAGAGGTGTGAGAAAATGGGCATTTTGACTGTTTCTTTTTTATATTACATTTATGAAGTTTTTTTCCTTATTCAAGGCCAATGGCATTAAATGTTTCATATCATTTATGCATAGAAAGATTATTATTAATCATTAGTTGTCTATATCTTTGTACACGGTAAGACTTCTGAGAAGGAACATCTGTTGTTTCTGCTTGTGGAGTCACTTTTTGTATAAGTTTTCTCTGAAAATGACTTGTCTAGTTAACAAATGCTTTCTGAAATTTCTTTGAGTCAGGTGAAGGACTAGAGCTGAGATACCTATGCCAAAAATGGGCAAGAGAAAACATCTGGAGTGACTTAGTTGGAAAACAGAATTTAGAAAATTAAATAGAGAAGAACCTAAGAAAATAAGAAGTTGCCTGTGGCTGAAAGAATACACAGTATTTATTTAGGCTTCTGTAGAACTTGGTCAGATAAATCTCCTTGAGCTCAGGAAGGCATTCCTGAGGCCCTGGCTGTCAATGATATGAATGCATATTTGGGATGCAATAAATCCATGTACACGGTCTTACTTTCAGTTAAACAGAGCAATAACTGCACTGGAATGTCTTGCCTTGCAGGTGATGTACTAAGGTCTTCTGGCATAATTCCAATACCTGAAAACATTACAGCTTTTGTTTAGCATTAAAAAGTGTCAGACTCATTTAATTTATCCTTCCATCATATTTGGAGAACAGATTCATGCTTCTCCTGCAAGGCTGTGTTACCAGTTCAAATCTGCTCCATGGTGATAAATATCAGACAAATCTGATGGTTTAAGTAAAAATGAATTACCTGTTTAGTCTGTCAATAGGTAGCAATGACAAGGCTTAAACAACCATGGACCTCTAATTAAGCTCTTACTCCTAAACAAGGCTCTTCTGTAACTAGGTTAAGAGATAAATAATCTGCTCTGTTTGCTTATTTTTGTCCTGAATAAGCTCTCCATTTATCTATTTTTAGAAAAATGCACATATATCAAAGGATATACATAAACATAAATCTGGAACAACACATATGTGAATCAGGTCTTTATTCTATTCTTGGGACAAATAGAGGATTCTGTCCCCTGACATTGTTATGGTAACACAGCCAGTATATTTTAATTTAAAAAGACAGTACTATTCAGAAATTATTTCTAGCTTCTCAGGAACAATTTCCCTGCCTTATTTTTCCCACTGTTATAACTTAAAATAGATGAGAATACTGCACAGAAGATCTTTAAGCAGTGACTTTCTGGTTTGTTTCTGTATCTGCAAAGTATTTCCTTTCAGCCTTAAAGATGTTCTTACCCTGGTCTGTCAGATGTTTCCATTACTGCCTCTAAGACTGGAGTCTCAAAACACAGCTAATACATCAGTAGCAATGTATCCTTGGGGATGATTGAGTTCCATCAACGAGCTGGACCATGTGCTGAACATAAGAAGTGGCTTTTCCCTTAACGCTGATGGCTTGAGTAACTTTGGCAATGGTAACACTCTCCTGGTATATTAAAAGCATATTAAAATAACACCTTACCCAAATTAGGACTGAATTATCCTTGCAGACATAGAACACATCTAAACTGAGTTCAATACAATTATGCTTGATTTCCACTTGCAGTTCATTATAGTTTAACAGGTGAACAAAAACTCTAATGCTTTAGGCAGACCCTTTACCTTTGCTTTTATATCAGTGCTTCACTGCTTTTACTGATTGAATTTTTTTTCTAATGTCTTGCCTGAATCTTACTTGCCTTCCTGCAGTGAACAAAAGTACTCACCCTGAACACAGAGAACAAACCAGCCTAAAAAAACAAAAAAAAGGGAAGTAGCAAACCCAGATTTTGAGAGAGGGAACACATGGGGCTAAGCAAGAAGACAGGTAGTTAGTGAGAAGGAGATCAGACCTGGGATCATATTTTGAGAGAAGAAGCTGTCAAAATGTACCAGTCTGTAGGGAAACATTACCCACCTGCATTGCTGAAACTGGAATATTTCTTTTGCTTCTTCACCATCCTTAGAATTCTTAGAAGTTTAATTTCAATGTTTGCAACAAGAAATCACTTAATAGAGGCCTAATTCTAGGAAAAAAAGCTGATAGTTATGTCTTCTCGTGCCTAAGGAAAGGGATCCTGCTGGCAACCCTGAAACATGGTACCTTCTTCAACGTAAGCAGAAGAAGAATTTCGTTATAGGTCACATTTCTTTCTGTGTCCTTGAAAATCTCCACAGGAATGCACGCATTGCTCTTCATTTGCAAATTCTTGAAGCTGTTAACATTCTGGTGTTACCTTATCCTAATTTATTTAGCTCATAATAGAGGTGGCCTATTTACTTTTGAGGTCTAAATCATCTTGCTTTAACAGAGGCATGGTTACCTGGGGCATTTTCTATTCCCTCTAGAAGCATGCTTTTATGATCACAATGTTTATAAGCCTCAAGCGAGTGGTTGGGAGGACAACACATCACTCAACTTGAGATGGTCCAGTTTTAATGCTTTTAAATGACTAATTTTTTTGGAACCACTGTTTCTTATTTGCACAAAATGCATATCTTGCTACAAGTGATTTTTCTGAGATTTTATTTTTGTACTGAGGTATTCTGTGGGCTGCTTCAGTTATCTCTCCTTGGTATGGCTTTTAAAGACGTTGATATCTTTCTAATTCACCTTCTGAAATAGGTAACAGCTGGCCAACCTGTGAAACTTTTTATGCCTCCTGCTTTTTGGAAGCTATGATAACCTTGTCTAGACTGTTACAAAATCAAAGCAGTGAGATATTACGTTTTGTCTACTCAGACAATATGGTTAGTTAAACCTTCTTTTCTTCATGGAATTGTGCCATTTTTTGTATGACGCAGTTAAAATTAAGAGTCTTCAACTTCTGCTGAGGATGGAGAAATAAATTGATTAATTAATTAATCAATTAATTTAATTAATTTTAACATTTCATTCCAGTTCTCAGCTTCGTTCCAGTCCATTTGCACCATGAAGGTGGTGAAAGCCAGTCACAATCCTTGCAGGCACAAGAACACTCTTTCAAGACCTCTGCCTGTGAAGAAAGAGGCTGCAAAAAAACCTGAGGTGCTCTGTTAAAATTACCCACTACCACCATGGTCTCTTAAGAGCTCTGTGTCAGTGACATGGGTATAAACAGGATGGCAGATGTTCTAAATGTTTCCTGAGTTTGGCTCTCTGAATATCCAGGAGTGACAGGAGTTGATTTGGTTTAAAAATGAGTTTTGATCTTCTGCAGTTCAGTGCCATCTTCTTAACTTAGCTATTTTTAGTTCTAATAATATTGTTAACGTTATACTGTTACCTATTGAACATATATTGAAACATATTAATGCTGCAACTCTTCTCCCTGCAAGTGAATTTTTCAAAATCTCCAGATGAAGGTCTATGGATATTTCAACATCTTTTTAGCAGGTTTCTTCTGCAGCTACATAACATCAGTCAATTGAGAAACTTGTCTAACAGATATTTTCTGTACAGTTTTAATTAGCAGTTTTGTGTGCAATTGATATGGAATAGATCTCTAATCAGAGGTTTGGCCAAGTTTAAGGTTTGGTGGTTTGTTTTTTTTTTTCATTGACTTGTCATCTTGTTCAGGGTAGTCCTGGTTTACTCAGTTGTTCTCTTCTTTATAACCCTCCTGATTTAGAAAATGTGGTTTTGGAATATTTAAAGCTTTTCTTTCACAGTTTGTTTTCTGAATGCTATGTTAGAGAATGTATTTGTCCTTTGTTGATAGATTAAACCTTACCACATCTTTTTAAAGAAAGAGTCATAGTGCATAACTCAAAGAGCTCACCTGCTAAATGCATTGAGCCTGAAAAAAATAAAATGCTAAACACCATCAATTTATTGCGAGTTCACTCTTACCACCTGCTTGAAATTGATGATGTTGTACATAACTATTCAATCTACATTTTTAATGATATTTGTAATATTGTTTGTGAAGAGTCAGACTCAGGCCAGACTGTTAGTCGTTTGATATTCAGTGATTTCTCAACACTGCAATGTTCACGTTGGTTACCCAGCTCCAGTTAACAAAGTACAGCAGATACAGAAGATCTCTAGGAAGTGGTAAAGAGGGTAAAACCAGGAATTTACTTGTGATTCCATTTCAAAGAGGAGATAAATAAGCGATGGCCTTTTCATACTTATTATTTCTTTTTGTGTGTGAGTGTATGTGTGTGCAAGATGTAATTTTTTCCAGGACAGGAATGAGGAAGGAACAGAAATATATTGGAAATGTGAGGAGATTTCAGCACGTGCCTCCCAGGCATCTGTTACTAGACAGTGTCACTGAAAACTATTGGACCAGATGGGGATATCCTCATTTTGAAATATTTCTTTATTGCACTATGCAGAGGCATGTGTTACAAACTAATTGCACAGAAGGGTTTATGTGTTGGCATTAGGCTTACTACGGAGTGCTGAGATGAGGAGGGACAGATACACTTACGCATGCAGAAGTAAAGCTGAACATGCTGACAGACACTTTCTTTTGGTATTTTTAAACATCACTTTCTACAATCAAGTCAAAAACGTTGAGGCTGCTTACAGAAACAACGAGCAAAACTGAACAAAAATACAAAATTTTAGCAACTTTTACTGCCAGACAGAAGGGAAAAGCAAAGAAAATGAACAACATTTACATTTCTTTTTTCCACTGTACTTATGGATGAAATACTGTTAAGTGTCTTATCTGTATATATAATGAGGAGCATAAGCAATACCTTTTCCAGTGAAAATGCATTTTAGTGGTTGAAACACAATACGCCTAAGTTTAATGGGTTCCAGGTACAATTTTCCATAGTTTGGGTTAGCAACCAAGATTTTTCTTTTAGATATTTCCCCCAGTGAATAATCCAGCAACTTGTCCTCTGGCATAAAAAGGAGTATTAGTGCAGTTGGTGTATTTTTCCGTTTTTTACTTCTATGGAGCCTGACTGCAAGGATAAGATCTGAGTACTTTTCTGTGGGAGGAAGTGTGTGTCTATTGGTCCTATCAAGCTGGACACGTAATGCTCTGCAATCAAACATGCAAATGCCCAGGGAATTTTGATTCTTCAGACAGAGGGTGTGTTCAAATCCAAATATTTGAAAATTTACTTCAAATTCAAATGTTAGCTTGAGATGGAGACCCTTTGTCTAGAGATGAGACTGCAGCTGAATGGAATCTTTAAATTTCCGAGTTTGAACCTGGAATGCCTTGCATGATCATGAGATACTTAGGATCCATCCAGGTTCTTTTGGGGCTCAAATTCTGACATCTAGGAAGAAGTACTATCACAGTTCTCTCAAGGAAAGGTTCAGAGAGTGTCCTGATTTCCACAAGAGATTTTCTGCTCTAAGTTAACTTAGATATTATAGGTCACAGTTCCTGGGCAACATTCATAGCTAGAATTCATAATTGATGACTAGTGAACACCCTTCCGGGCTGTATCAGTCTCATAAGAATGACGGAATCATAGAATCTCTTAGGTTGGAAAACGCCTGTGAGATCATCAAATCCAACTGTAAACCTAACACTGCCAAGTGCACCACTAAACCATGTCCCTAGGCACCACATCCACATATTTTTTACATACCTCCAGGGGTGGTGACTCAATCACTTCTCTGGGCAGCCTGTTCCAGTGCTGGACAACCCTTTGGTGAATATTTTTTTCTGAGTATCCAACCTAAACATCCCAACCTCCTCTTGAGTGACTTGAGGCCATTTCCTCTCATCCTATCACATGTTACGTGGGCGCAGAGAGACTGACACTCATGTCACTACAACTTGCTTCCAGGTAATAGTAAGGAGCAGTAATGTCTTCCCTCAGCCTGCTTTACTCCAGACTAAACAGTTCCATCAGCTGCTCCTTGTAACACTTATGCTGCAGACCCTTCACCAGCTTTGTTGCCCTTCTCTGGGCAAGGTCCAGCATCTAAATGTCTGTCTTATAGTGAGGAACCCAAAACAGAACACAGTATTCAAGGTGCAACCTCACTAGTGCCAAGTATAGGGGCACAATCACTTCCTTACTCAGCTGACCATGTTATTTCTGATACAAACCAGGACACTGTTGGCCTTCTTGACCACCTGGGCACACTACTGGCTCATATTAAGCCAATTGTCAACCAACATGCCCAGGTCCTTTCCCACTGAGCAGCTTTCCAGCCGTTCAACCCTAAGCCTGTGATGTTGCATATGGGGTTGTTGTGACCCAGGTGTGGGACCTGGATCCTGGGCTTGTTGAATCTCATACAATTGGCCTCATCTCATCAATTCTACCTGTTCAGATTCCTCTGTAGAGGCTTTTTACTATCGAGCAGATTAACATTCTGCCCAACTTGATGTCATCTGCAGACTTACTGAGGGTGCACTTGATCCCAATTAATAAAGTTATTAAAAGGAACTGACTCCAACACTGAGCCCTGCTGAACACCACTTGTGACCAGCTGCCAGGTGGATTGATTCTTTTAGATTTGTATCATAAAATATTCAAGGAGAATCAAGAAAGAACAAATCTTGTATGCTGTTTATTCCCTCCCATGGCTGTTGATATTTATTTTTTTGCTCTTTAGTTAATTTTATTTAAGAAGCATTTTAGAAGCTATCACTCATGGCTGTTCGACAGCAGAGTAATTTCTAGAGATCAGCACAAGTTGTCAGAATGCTTGCAATTGTCTTAAGCCAGCCAGTCTCTGCTAATTGCAGACAGGACTTGTATAATGTAGAAAAAACACATACCATATTCTGACTGATAGGACAATAGAACCTGTTACAGCATGGCTATTTATTTTCATATTTTTTAATGTCTGAATGTGCACCAACCAAAAATTTACACTTAAAAGGATGCTTGTGTTTAACATTGTGACACATACATTATCATTTACTTTTGCAGTTCTCCCAGCTAAATATAGGAAGACAGTTTTAGGTCATGAAGTCTAGAGAAATGTTTCAAATACAGAAAAAGAATATGTCCAATTAATATGCCATGTATGGATTTATGTGGATAAAATTTGAAATGGAGATTGCTCACCATGCTGCATCTTGGGAGATTTAATTGTAATGGATTCTTCATAATTCTCTCTGAAATGTTACAAACACACATCTGCAAACGCACAAGCAGGACATTTAGTGTGCTCATTTAGGCTGAGCATACTGTAGTGTTTAGGATGGATTTAGTTAATTGAGTATTGATTTAAAGAACTTGGGATACTGTAGGAAACATCTACCATTTCAGCCAAAGTGAAAAATATTAACCAAAAATCTGTCCTAAATTTTTATCTAGAGCACTTTTATGTTTAGCATTTGTGTCATACAAGTGTTAGTAACTACATTCCTGGTCATTGAGACTGACATGATGGAATAGACTGCAGCAGAATGAGCTGAATTGAGAACAGAGTCGGTACTGAAATCAACGCTGCACTAATAGTGGAGTGTGAAGTGTAGAGATCAAGTATTGTTGGGTGAAACATTTTGAGGAGTAAAATCTTCGCTGCAGGTATGAAACAATATAAATTACCTGAGAAAATTCTGTGAGCTATATAATTTCCACTGAAGGTAAAATTTCTTTTACCTTACAAGAGAGATTCAACAGTTTCATAAGCTCAGCAGTAATGATTAATATATTCATATATAGTTTAGAATAGTTAACTGGAAATAAAGATTTCTCCTCTTCTTTTATGTCTCTATACTACTATGACTTCATTTAGGTATGTCAGCATCCTCTTTTTATCATGAAGCATACACATTATCTTCTATGCACACAGGCATACGTATATGGGCACATATGCGTGTGTATGTATAGCCAGGTATATGCGCTTAAGACCTTCACATTTTTTTACATAATGGAATATTACCTTGTTATAGCATACGAAGCATACTAAGATCTGAAAAGTCCTTTTTCTCAGTTGCAAAAATGTTGAGTTCTATAAATAAAAGACTTTGACATGAGCATGGCTTGGAAAATATATTTGGCTTTAGAAAAAAAATTAAGCAGTTATATTTTGTGGTTCAAAGGACTGAAGAAAGGACAAGGCATTTCCTAAAAAGGTTTAGTAAAAAAGAAATTACTGTAAACTTAATTATTACATTTTCTTAAATGCATCTTTCAGGTTTCAAGTTCCAAATTATCCTTCCTCCTATAGAAAGCTTTAGTACAGAAGGCTTCTTGACCTGTTGCGTATCCTCAACTCACTCTCAAATATGTGGCTATCGGAAAGAAGACTCCTTTATTCAGATATATAGTACTGTCTTAGGATGTTTAGGGAGAAATTGAGTAAAAAATAAACTTCAGCTAAGTAGCTTTTGCAAAACTTTATAAAGTATTTTCTTTATTTTGTCTACTTTGAGAGTTTAAGTGAACAATGTGACTTTAAAATTTGTTTTTAAAAATTCATTTATGGGTTCCAGAAAACTACGTATTCTAGAAGATGACTTTTCCCACACTTTTACTATCTGATAGTGCAAGAAAATGTCACACACTCATATTCTTGGAACACTGAAGTTGAGTCATGAGGAAGAATCATGCAAAGGCACACTGTAAGCTAAAATTTTCTTTATTCGAATAAATTATAGTTCTCATTTGCATACCTCCCTTTCTGCCTGTCAGTCTATGTATTCAAGCTTTCAATTATTTATAATTTAAATGTGATGAGTTTAAACTTATCCCTTCACATAACCCACCAAACCTATTTATCATTAACAATTATTAGTATTTAATACTGTGCTTAGAACTGTCTCTCTGTTTCCCTCTGCTGTTCTGCTGAGACATTGCTTATTTTTCCAGTTACTGTACTTGGAAACCCCACTTAGCTTAATTTAAGGCAAGAATATATTATTTTCCTGGCTATAAACATCTGCCAGAAGGTCTCCAAAATTATTAGGACACAAACTTTATGGTGTATTCACAATATATGAACATAGTGGGCAGTAGGAATGTAGAAAAACACATATACTAAGAGAAAGGATGAGCTTTTTGGGTTGTATAACTAAAAATGACAATGACAGACATTTCATGTTCCAGCTGTTGGATGAAAATTTCTTTGACCAAAGGTGAGATGAGCTAAGACGAAACCATTTTATTCTACCAACTGTTTTTTCACTGAGGACATCTAGAGATGGTTGTAACCTGGAATTTACAAACACCCACAAGAGTAAGACAGGATAGAATGAGAGGCATCAGAAGAGGGAAACTTCTGCAATATGCCCCCAAATCTGTTGCTGGGGAGTGAAACTTTCAGCTTTTTCTTCAATGCAATAGAAAATTTCATCTGAGCAGAAAAACATCCCTTATATTTATTTTCATTTAGGAAACATCTTCACAGAAGACAGAGTCTTTAACTTAATATGAATTTTGATTTACAAACATAAAGCTTAGGTTGGGCTGGTTGCTGAAGCTTACCTTGCTCATGTCTTCATCCTGTCCCTACCATCCGGGGTACATAAACTGCTTGGAAAGAGAGGTAATTCAAGAGTTAGTTGACAGCAGAGAAGCTTCTATATTTCCACTGATGTCAGTACTAGAAGTCTAAAATTCTATGAGTAAAGGTTTTTCCAAAATTTTCTTGTATTCTAGAATGAGTTTGTTTATATAGTATTTAAACATACACTGTATATCATCCATTTTTGTAAATCCTGGTTTAGTTTAATACTCAGCTGCCTATTAGTGTGTGGTCAATTCCCTTAAATTTTTTTTGTCAAATCTTTTTTTAAGGTTGTAAGCATTTTAACTGGTCATACATATATGTTGGGTCCTGTATTTCTATTTAGAAAGGTATTTATTTCTAATAGCAATTACTTTCTAATGCTATTGTACTTTACTGCACGTACCATATTTTAGGTTTAGCTTGATTAGTTAAATTTATTAATGTCTTTTACCTCCAAGTTCTAAAGTTTACTATAATGAATCTATTTCAAAACTTCTCTTTCATTAGCAATATAAAGCAATAACAGTTTTTTACTCTTAACTCTTTGCAAATGCAGATGCAGTGTTTTTTCCTGGTTTGTGTAAAAAAAAATAATGATGTTTGCTCAATTAATGTCTTTGAAGTGATTAATTTTTTAATAGGTTTCCAAATAATCTTTACTAACATGGAGATGCAGAATATATCCTCAACTATCAACAAACAAATCCAAATAGTTTACATAAAGCTACATGACACAGTTTAAGTTTCTGAAAGCAACATAAGGTAAACATAATGGTGGTTTTATTGAAAAGGAATTTTTGATCATATGATATTCTGCTGAACAAATGTATTTAGGCTGTTTTCTTCTTTGTTACTTCAGACAATTAGAGCTGATACCGAGGCCTCAAAACAACTTTTTGCTTGACTTCTAAGCTGATTAAAATCTTGATTTAGCAGTTATTGATATTGACCTGTAGACTTTTACAATACTTATCTGTTGAGATTATTTTTGTGTTTGTTTTGGATATTTTCACTAATATTTTGATCAAATGGATGACAGCTATTTTTTCTAAATATTTAATTCAACTTCTAGTTGTTAAGCTTTCACATAACCTATTCTAATAATTATATTAAGTACTGTAAAATTATTTTTCCCAGACTCAAACAATTGTCATTGAAATACTTTTCTAAAGTGTCTTACTTTCCATTTTGAGAGGTTTCATGTGCCAGAGTGTTTTCCGCTAGTTCTGCGCTTCTCAGGGCCTCAAGCTATGAGGGGCGACAAAGGCTGACGACTCGGGCTGCCCTATTCCTATTGGCATCCCTGGGGTCATAAGGCTGGGGAGATGGAGCCATTCTAACTCTAAGTCATCCACTCTGACTGGAAGAAATCTGGTTTTAGAAAGCTTTTCTTATGTGGGAAGGACGGTTTTTACGCTGACACTTCTGCTTCAGCCTTTGAGGTAAAAGACTGCCTTTTTCTCTTGTTTCTGTAACTTTAACACCAGCCAACAAAGAGAGTGGTAGGCAACTCCAAATGATTAGGCAATAATTTAAAGGTAATTTTGGGTCACTGTAATGAGATATATCTGTACAGCATTAGTTATTTCTTAGATACAGAGATGGCTTCCAACCTGCCAGTTCAATCACGTGCAGCCATCTCTCTGTGTCCTTACTTGGAATCTCTCTTTACGATTCTTGTCTAGTCCTCCATCTGCTCTGTACTTCCTGGCACTCAGCCTGGATGCTCCTTGAGGGAGCAGACAGCCGCAGGGTAAGGACATGGAGCTTGAAGATTGCTAGACTGCAAGGAAATACTTTGGCAAAGCAGAGCTCCACTCAGGAGAGTTTGCAATTAAAAGCAGGAGAAAACTTACTCATCCTTCTCTCTTGAGAGGCAAGCACACTTGTACAGAAGTCAGAAAACTGGTCCTACTTTGTATACATAAAATAACATTACCTTCCTTTAAGGCACTCCAAGGAGCCTTATTATTTTCCCACTGGATTACAAGAATTGCATGAAAGTTCTCACTTTCTTGTTGTTCTACAAACTGTTTAGAAATATGCACAAACCCCTATAGTTTTAATATAAATTTAAACTTTCAGAACATTATGAAAGGGATGCCAAATAATGAGCTTCAGTATTAAATTAAATTAAATCAAACATGAAAAAGGAATCGTAATCTTAAATAGTGTAAACAATGCATTTAGATGTTATACCTTTGGCAAGTCAGAAATGAACAGTTCTCTATAGCAGAGACAGCTGCTTAGCCCATCTGTGACTAGCCTTTGCTAACTGCATTTTAAATTAAAAAGTGGCAGCCCTCTGGTTACACAGACTCAAAAATGTGGTTTCATTAGGTAAATGGATATGTTTACACAACTTGCAGATCTGTTTATCTGAAGGTTATGAAGTTACTGATTAGGAACCAAAAAGCCTCTGTGGAAACACATATTTACAATATGTGTGTACAGTCTTTGCAAGACAGAAATATCTTTTAACAATTGTAAGAGCAATCCACTTAGGAAAGACAAAATACCAGTCTGGTTCTGGTGAATCCCATGCAATTAGTCCAAGCATAACTTGTTGAATGTGTCACCCATGTTATTTAAAAATCCTAGCTCTTGCAAATAAATAAATGTGAACATTAGATATTTTGAACAGAAAGGACTTGCAATTAAAAAAGGGTGAACAAAAGGCTTATTAAATATGAACATTAAATGCTATTAGCTATGACATTCTTTAGGAATATACAAACTTAAAAATGTGTCTTGTTCAATAGATACAAAGTAAATAAGGTAAGTGTATGTGTGTATGGACATACACATATATGCTTATATTTATGTATTCATGCATTCTGTGAAAGAAGTAATGTAAAAGCACTCTGTTGTTTTTGAAAGCTGATTAAATCAAAGCTATTCTGGGAAGTAAGAAATGTATGAGGAGTTTCAAAGCTATGTAGGAAAAAACCAAAACAAAGCAGAAAGGTAATCTTAGGTTGCCTCCAGCTTTTACAAAAGCACGGGCAAAGATAGGTGTTTCGTTTGGTGTGGACACTTGAGACTCCCTCTTTGCAGCTGAATCTTCTAACTAGACTAACACCACCAACTAAATTTGAGTATGGATGTATCCTAAAGTTGACCAGCCTCGTTGAGACTAAACTAACCCTAAGCAAATGTAGAATCTCGTGAGACCCCACCTGGTGTGTCGTGTCCAGTTCTGGAATCCCCAGCATAAGAAGGATATGGAAATGTTGGAATGGGTCCAGAGGGGTGCCACGAAGATGATCAGAGGGCTGGAGCACCTCGGCTATGAGGACAGGCTGAGAAAGTTGGAGTTTTCGAGCCTGGAGAAGAGAAGGCTCCAGGGAAAGATTATAGTGGCCTTCTAGTACCAGCTGGGGAGGGGCTTTTTACAAGGGCTTGTAATGATAGGACAAGGGGGAATAGCCTTAAATTGGAAGGAGGGAGATTTAGATTGGGCATTAGAAAGAAATTCTTCACGGTGAGGGTGGTGAGGCACTGGCACAGGTTTCCCAGTGAAACTGTGGATGCGCCCTCCCTGGAAGTGTTCAAGGCCAGACTGGATGGGACCTTGAGCAGCCTGGTCTTGTGGAAGGTGTCCCTGCCCTGTGTCAGTGGGGTTGGAACCGGATGATTTTTAAGGTCCCTTCCAACCCAAACCATTCTATGATTCTGTGATTCTATCAGATCGATATAATTACAGACAATATATCCTTGTTAGAAACAAGGTATAACATCAATATTTTACCACATAAACTCTGTCTATAGCCTGCTTGTGGGGCTCACTGAAAGATTTTCTTTGACCTTCCTCTTCCTGGTTGTCTTAGTATTTTCCCTCTTGTACAAGAGACCAGACTTTAAAAATTATGTAGTTAATGGCTACTATGGCTTTCTGTCTTCAGTGCCTGCATAGAAAACATTCTGCCTCATGAATTTTGAAGTAGTATTAATAGATAGAAACTTTTGATAAATTAATAAGACATTCCAAAGAGAAGCAATAAAGAGTAAAATCTAGTGAGAGTAAAAACTAGTGAAAGCAAAAACTAGTGCATGTTCTAAAATACTTTTGACAGAAAATACAGGCTTCTGAGAAGCACAGTCTTGTCGAGTGAAAAATGAATGACATGGCCAACTTGAAACTTTTCTCCGTAATTTTGTGCCTATTAGTATTACAATATATGTGGGAAAACTGTACTACTTTTTGCTTTTTCTGTTAGCCTGGATGTTGAGAAGTCAGGCTTTAATACATAACCTCCTTTATCTACTCAGGTGATAATAATAAAGGTAATTAAGAAGAAAAATCCACATTTGAGATGATAAGACATAAATGAGGGTTGAGATTATGAAAAGACATATTTGCATATATAACAGATCTATATATCTAAAGGGTTTGAAGAGATACATATCACAGAAACTGAGAGAGGAAGTAATCAAATAATGGATATATCTGAACATGTGGACTGTATGTGTACACAAATTTAGTGAAGTCCTATGTTTGCATATGCAAATGTACTCAAAGTGGTTTCATATACACAGTTTTCTTCTAGCCTTGTTCATTCTTAAAGCTTGTTGACAGGCCTCTGAGGATACACCTCATGTGGTGGAAGACTAATAATGTGAAATCAAAGCGCTCATCAGAAGTTGTTTGCTTTACTGTTAATGGTACCAATTTAGTAAAATGTTCTATTTTGATTTTATTTTACTTGAAAAATATCATTATTTTTGCTAAATTTTTCCTCTGTCCCCATGACTCAAAAAATGCTGCAGACAGACAACATGAAAATCCTATCAACAGACACAGCACCTATTGTCTTTTGAGATTTTTTAATGGAACTCTAGGTTTCTTAGGGTTGCATTTAAATTTCATCTGTGTTTTCAACTCATGTAAGGAAGATTTTATTGAGCTTTCCACTCTGCCTGGTCTGTATCTTCGTTATTATTATTTAGTCTGTGCCTTTGGGGAGAATTTCAGTAACTGATCACTTCAAGGGAGCTTTTGTGTGTGTAATAAGGTTGATAAAGATGCATATACAAATACACCTTTGCACTGTGGCTGTGTATATGCTCCTTATCTCTGAAGAAATGCAGTAAAAATGAATAATGAGCAGCACAAAATGTCTCCTGTCACAGAGAGCAGGTAACTCTGTGAAAGATTATTTTATCTTGCTATTGGTCACTATAATTTCTTCCTTGCTTATCTTCCCTCTTCTCTGAAAAACAATGTGCTCCTGTGAAAATAGCAGAATTTTTCATCTACGTACATGTAATTTTTGTGGAGAGAGCATTTATTTTGTCTGATGCTAGGCTGGATTATCACCCCAGTGTAGCTCAAACTGAATTTTTCTCTTTCTTTGATACCATGAAGTGAAATAAATAACAAGCAGGTGAAAGAATCTTGTTGATGGAATTGTTTGGGAAAATTTGGGAAGAAAAGAATTAAGAATAAGCACCCTACTGTGATCTTTATTTACACCTCTTCTCACATGAAGCAGCTCTTTCGTCCTAACGCATTTGATAACAAGGTATGACTCCTTAGGAACATCTTGAGAATGAGTAAAACACATTAGCAGAGAACACTACCCTGATACAATAAATTCACTGATAATACAAGGAGGTTTTTTCTGTGACCAGAGCTAAGAATGAGCAAGACTAATTAGTAATATTTGGTTAATTAGTAATCTTTTGATAAGTTATTCTTTCTCTTACAACATGAGCAACTGTGGATATTTTGGGTTTTGAACTTAAGAATACATATTTCATCAAATGTATTGCATGCAAACTGGGTGATTTGTGTAATTTCTGTAGAGTCAGGTTGCAATAGACCATCTAAAGCACATGATATTGTTAGTGTAAAATTCTAGCACAGCAACAGTACCACTTATGCTAGATGCTGTACAAATACTCAAATAGGCATGATTTTGATTTTAACTCTCTGCAATTATCTTAAAAAAGAAGATGAAACGAGCAAGTGGGGCAAGCAATTGCTGGGAGCAAGTAGGAATTTAAAAAAGCAAACAAATAAGATTATGTCTAATATTTACCAGAATAGAAAACACAGGATAAAAGCGAAGACTCACCAAAGTTCCTTTAGGGGCCATTCCCTGCCTCTGAATTTAACTCTGACTATATCCAGCCTCAGTAAACATATTCTTGTCAGCTCCATCTTGCTAGTCAATTCTCTTGATCTTCTCTTAGGGCCTTAATTTTGGTATTTTTTACACCATAACTGATGCAAAAAAAGTATTATTTTTTTAAAAAATCTGATATTAAAATATCCATTTGATTCTCCATTTCCAGACAGAATTTGTGACTGACAAAGAATTCTGTATTCACACTGTAGCATCTTTCCTCAGTAGGAGAGCCACAGTACGTTTTTCTAACAGCAGGATACTGGTGTGTTCTATGATCTCTTGCAAAGATACGATGAAGAGAAGAGTGAGAAATGTGTGGTATTCAGAAAGCAGAAATAACATTATGAATATCCGCAATATGAGTAGATGATGTTGACCTTTGGCTCTTGTGAGGAACAATAGTTCAGACCTGTAGATCAGTGAAAGGTTTGTTATTTCTCAGTGCTGTAATACCTATTCTCCATTAAGTCTTAAGTGGTGGCATCCAAAAGGGCATTTTCAAATGCAAATAAAAGGCAAATTATGGCAATTTTTGTCAGCCTTTGTGGACCTACGGTCATAATGTTCTAGTCACTTATTAGCTCAGGAAAATTAATCCCCTAGGGTGCCACAGCAACCAGGGAAATGTACCAATGCTCCTTACTCTGCAGTATGCAGAGATGCTGGATCTCTCTGCCCAAATACCCCTGGAAATGATGGTAAAAAGAGGTACGTTCTGTGAGGACTCTCTTGGGCTGTCTTGTTTTCATGACCTTTTAATGACCTGAAAGATCCACGCAGTGAATATTATATAAAACAAATATATGATGGTGTCTGACTGCTGCACAACCAGCCACTGTGACTTTTTACTGTGAACTACATAAAGAAATATGTCCTTAAGAGTAAAATGAATCAATAAGTTTAGTAAAGTAACCATATAAAACAAGAGAGATCTCTGCTGAATTGCATGTGCTGTTTTGTACTTACTGGGACACATCAGTCCATGACAATGCCACCGGAATGAATGGCAATTTCATGGCAATTCATGCAAACATTACTCATATCTTCTGGCAAGGTTATCTAAGGATAAAACTTATAAAAAGAAGGTATTCAAATGAACTACTTGCTTTAATTGACTGCACATCTGTACTGTATCTCCATTGTTTATCTCTTTGCCTTCATACATTAAAAAAATACATCAAAATGGGGTCATTTTTTTCATTTAGTAGATTAATTAAGAAGCAGTTACACAGTAAAAAGTGAAAGGACTGCCGATTTGTGATACTGAATCATTCATTGTGCAATATTACATGTCAAGGATGAGCAGATGTTAGTGGATGATATTAAAACACAAAGAGAATTTACCTTATTACACGGTGATTCTGAAGTCCTTAGGCATTTTGAGTAGAGGTGGATAGCTATTAGATTACTTAGTCTGCATGGTGCCACTAAAATTTCTCAGTGTAACTAATTTATTTTATGGATTTGCACAGTAGGTTTTGGACACTGAAAATCATTTCACAAATTGCACACCACCATAGATTTGCAATCAAACTGACTTTGAAAGACTGTAGTTGAAGATGTAGGGAGAACATCCAATAATTCATACTCTTGGTATGTTCCTCAAAGAACAATTTCAAGGAAAATAAAAAATGCAGTTAGGTTTCTTTGAGTGTTGATCTTTGGTATCTCACAGCAGCTTTAATCCAAAATTTGTCCCTCTTTCTTTGCTTCTGAAAATATTTATGTGGTGGCATAATCAATCCTGCTGACTCCTGCTGTTTAAGACAAGCCAATAACAAAAACAGGTCTCATGCTTTGTGTATGGGCTGATGCTGCAACATCAAAATAACTGTCACGCTACAAGAGTGTGAATCTAGCAGTTTTCTAATAAATGTGTGGGTAGCAATCACTTGTGAACTTACAGGTGTTCAAGTACTTTTTAGTCAGCAGAAAACTTATTCTGAATCACAGCTAATAGGGCAAATACTGTGGGAAAATTTTAATGTGAAGATTAAGTTTGGTACAACCACTTTCCTGTTGAGCCTTTAAGAACTGTTCCAGAGATCTTTGCGGTCAATGAATGAAGAAAAAATAAGTATAAGGGATGTTTTGGAGACTGTTTTAGTGTGGGAAAAAATCACTTATGCTGAGGTCAGAGCATAAACGATGATAGAAAATATCTCTTGAATTTTTTTTTTCCTGAAATGAGAATGTCTAGAGGGTCTTCATACATATACAGAGAAATATAGAAGACACTATTATTGTAAACTTGGCTCTTAACAAGTTTTATGACAAGCTTAAAAGTAATCATTATGTGTATGGAAAAATTCATGGCTGAAAAAAAATTCGTGCTAGGATGAACTAAATAAATATTGCTGTCATGTTTAGATGTTTGTTGACAATGTTTATTTTTTCTCTTAGTGGATCCGTTTTCTTAAGAAAAATGAGAAAAAATGTTTAATATTATACTTTTCAGTGTGTATTGCCTGTTTTTCCACACAGTTACTCAGTTGCAGAAGTATTCTGACATAAACTGCACCATAACTTTCAGCAGGAAAAACGATTTGTTTTAGAACAGTCAGGGAGTATGGATAGGGAGAGGCTCTTCTTTCATATGACATGGTGTTGGCTATTCTACCAAAACTGCTATGTTGTAGGCATGAATCAGTGTTAACCTCTGGCAACAAACATATATATTCAGTGAGAGTATGAGATCTCTGTTTCAGAGGGTGCTTTATCCTACCTTCACTTCATGCAGACCTATTGATCTACTATTCTAATGCTCAAGTAAGCCCGAAGGCAAGGTAAAGGACTCTGTGGGACTTTCTTGGTGGTAGTTACCAGATACCTGTCTTCACTTCCACACCTCTCTGCTATAACAGTTGAAAGTGTTAGCATAGGATGAGCTATCATTGCCTTAACAATTACTGTGTTCGAGAAGAACAAACCCTCAAAAATCTTCTCATAGCAGTATAAAGATTCATTTGAAGTTCTCTGGTTACCCTAACGAGAAGTAGAAGGCAGGGTATAAATACATGGCAGTTTTTACACAATGTTAAGGATACCTGATAGGATCATAAAATCTTTATGCTTGTTTTCTGTGTATCTGGCATAGGATGGCAGCACTATATGCTGTACCCTTCCATTTTCAGATCTTTTAGCAGTATGTATTAAACGACTTTATTATTTACTAGTTGTTCATTATAATTTCATGATTTTCAGAAGCTCCACAAGAAACAAATACTAGATTTTGAAGTCTGATCTTGAATATAAGTGAACAGCAGTGAGCTTTCAGAGCTATTGCTCTGGAATGAATTGTGTTTTTATTAGGCGAAGTTTACATGGGGAAGGAACTTTTTATAAAGACTATTCTGCTTGCTTACTTGGGCCATTACAGCTATTGCAGTAGGATATGATGATTGGAATCAGATTTTCTATTTTAGTTTTACACCGCGTATGTATGACATGATTCAGAAATATCCATGTCTCATACATCTTCTTTAGATGGACAAAAGTACTTCCACAAAACCATATAAGAGTGCCAGAAAGATGAAGTCCATTGCTTGCTAAATAGATCTAGTTAAACTGTGTTCAGTGCAGGGGTCTGAGTCAGCAGGAAGAGATGTGACTTTTGTCATTTCTCCTGCTTCCTTGGTTCTGAAGCCAAGCTTAGGGGCTTGGAGTGTTTTTGCACCTAGCAGCCTGCTCCACTGTTCATGTACTCCCACACAGAATAAGAATGGCACTGCTGTTCATAATGTCACATAATCATTTTAAATACATTTATTGCAGTCTGCAATCACACTGGGCTGCAAGTGACATGGAGTTTTGATCGTACATATTCCTGTTGTACTAGTACTGCTATGGGAGAACACAAATTATCCAGTGTTTTCCTTGAGTTCATGAGTGGGTGTTACAAAAGATGTTAATATTGATAACGGAGTGACTCCAAAGAACTGGTTTAATCCCTGAGGGTCAACTGTATGGAGTAGAAACTGGAGAGTAGATCTGTATTACAAGGTGATTCTCCCAGTCAGGAACAGTTTTCTGTGAGTCCAGTGTCAGCACTTTGGCAGAGAACAGGGTTCTCTTGTCTGCCAGGAAGGATCTATTGTGGTCTTAGTTGTCATGACTTAGATACATACAATTAGAGTTAGATACATCAGAACCAGGCTTCCTTTCTCTAGGTGGAGGTTTAGACTCATTGTATTGTATCCCTTTTCCCCAGCCAGTATAGCTTGCCCTGCTGTAACAATTTTGAATATAACTGGATGTCATTGATTCCTAAATATGCTATTTAATGTTTCCTCAGTGTATGGTTAATTAAAAATATAATTTAATATTTTTAATTATGTGGAGACAGAAACTGGCACTGAAATGCATTTATTGACACTGAAGTGATTTTGAATTGTGTGCTTCTTTATGTCTGCTCCTCTCTGATTTCTGTGGTGAGTGAATAGTTGTGTACAAGGTCAGAAATCTCCCGTGAAGAGCAAGACAAAACCAGTTCCTCAGCAGGAATCTGGCCAAGTCATTCATTCAAAGCTCTAACAACTTTAAGAATCTGTGTCAAACTTTGGTTTCCTTAGGTGTATTTTTCAAAAGGAAATAATCTTGTTGAATGTGATAAATTTTCACATTTTTCAAGGTGCAGGTTAGTATGTATTCTTTTCTCCTTTATCTTTAAGAGTTCTACTGTAATAAGTGGCTTTCAGAAAAGTAGCAAAGAATTTGTTGTAGTTTATAATTTGAATGTTTTCAGGGTAAGTTTAAGAAACCATTGAAAGTCTTTTCTGTGTTACAGAAGGACTTACTGAATGGGCTTTGTGAAAATTTTCATAAGTGCCAACAAATACTTGAATTTTTGCAGTATAGTTTAATAGCTGACTTGACAAAAGTATATTGGATATGACTTCAAATGAAAAGCGAAGTGGAAAAAGTGACATCTCTTAATAGTTATTAAGATTATAACTTTTTTGTTCATGTGAGAGTAAAAGAAATGATCATTTTATTTGTTGGTTGTTCAGTTATGTAAAGCTATGGAACTTCTTGAATATTTCAAATTGACTTCTCTTCTTATATGTGTTGCGTGTACATGTATTCTGGAGGAATGGTATTCCCATTTCTAAAGCAGTTGCAGTCTAAAGGATGAAAATTAATATATTTCCCCAAAAGTACTAGGATTTTTTGTTGTTTGGCAGAAATGATTATACACAAGGGAAGCATAGCAGTTCTGTAGTCATACCGAATAGAAAAGACTGAGTGCTGACTCCCAAGATGCTATTTACATATTGTCCAATATACTGTATGCATATTCTAACAAAAATCCCTAAAGATGAGATCCAGAGGGAGTAACTGTCTGTAAAAATGGGAACCAGTGGCAGAGTTTGCAATTAAGCTTAGCTTCTTGGCAGATAATGAAGCTTCATACATTTTTTATTAGGAATTATTAATCCAAACATTAATGTCTATCAGGAATAATTTTTCCTATTAATTTTCATTTTCTTCTAATTTAAATTGTTGTCATCCCATAGAACAGCACAATTTCATGCAATTTTGATGATGAATGACACACAAGCAGTAGGAAAACACCCAGACATCTGCTTGAAATCAATTCTGGCCTGGGCCTGAAAACTCTTTGGAATATTTAATGATGTATATATCTGAAGAAACCCTGATCCTCTAACAAATCATTTATAAATGGAAAACCAAGGTTGAACTGATCATAAATATTAATTGTAACAATGCTTCAAACCCCTTGTATTTTGTTCTGTAGACATATGGTATGCAGCTTGGATAGATGAGGATAAGACTTGATATTCCATTAGAGTATTGCTTTGATGTGAAAGTGGAAAGTAACCTGGGGTGACCTAAGTACCTAAGAATTATTTTTGGAAATAAACAATGAGGCAGAGGTAGTAGACTGTCCAACTTCCCACAGAAGTCATTATTTCATAGAAGATGACCTAGGAGGAGGGATTTGGCCTAATAGTCATATAACAGCTAGTGATGATAATGCAAATTAACACATTTGTCATGTTGTCGTGGTGGTCTTTTTAGCATTCTGGAACATATTAATCTTATATAAAACTAAAATAAGCACTGTAGCAGTTTTTAAAGGATAAACAAACATTCAAAGTAGAAGAAACACTAGGATGAAAAAAAACCACAATTTGTTTTGTCTTTATAAATGTTGGCATTGTAATTGCTAGAATTTGACTACACAAGAAATACATATACATAATACACATTGTACAGAAGTTTTGCAGAATTGATGCAAACTCCAGTATTCAGGCTGTATTTCTAAGTAATCCTGTCTAAGTTCAGCTCTGGGATGAAAGGGCACACTTACAGTTAAGCGGTTTTGAAAACCATTATTCACTATTCCCAATTTCATTACTGTTTGAACACAGTGCTAACAATACATTTTATGAACATAAACAGTTTGGTTCATGAAATTAAAAGCTGTTCTGAGAAAATTGGCAGCATGTGCTTAGAAAATGTTTATACATATATTTGTATTGAATCAGTTAATTAACGATGAAAAGCTTCTCCTAAGTTAACATAAGAAATGTATTTCTCATGGTACACAGCAGGTGTTCTCAGCCATATGCATTCAAGTAAGTGAACTTTAATTTTCTCTATACATTTTAGATAAGCAGGTTCCAAAGAAATTTCTGTATTTAATTGCAAAATTGATTTACTTGTTTACAGAAAATACAATACTCCCTACATCGTGATTTATCAAGATACTTTCTTCAATTTTTTTCTTTTTTTCTTCAATTACTCTGAAAGATCTGTTTGCAAACAAGAACATTGTCAACTTTGTGATCATGAAACTATATCTCTAGGAGCATATGTACTTGTGTGTATATATCGCTTGTAAAAGAAGATAAGTCACCTTTAGAAATTATTTTAATAGATAAAAAGGACAGGCCTATTTGTTGGTGTGCTGGCTGAAATCAGTGACACTGCATTCTTAAAATACATCAGTACTTACATGACTTGTATTTTTATTGTAGTGGGAGGATTTTGTTTCTGAGAAAAAGCAAGACTTTTGGTGAATTTGGAGCTCAGCAGGGACAGCGAGCAGGGTCTGCTAGGAGATACTTTTGATCAGCTGCTTTATCTCTGTGATAGGCAGTGACTTCCCATCAGGAGCTTTGTTTCTTTGTATCTGGATTTAAACCATGGCTATATTTAGCCTGCCAGACCTAAGCAAACATTTTGTCTGGCGCTCAGACCAAGGTCCCCAAATAGATGATGGCTTCAGCTCATGACAGAGACATCCATATTGCAAGTCAGTACCATGACATTACACATTTATTCATGTTAATGGATAGTCTTCAGATAGCAGTTATTTAATTTGACCCAGATACCGCATATCTGGGTCAAATTTTAATTAATGTGAACTAATCACTGATTCTACAAATCACTTGCATTATGTTTGTGTACAGACTTTTGTGCTACTAATCCCTCTGAAACCAATTGGGAATATTCAAAGCTTTCAAGAGTGTAACTGTTTGTATTATGGAAGTCTTAATGGTCCAGGCAGTTTGTACTCATTAATCCTATAATCATCCCTTTTCCAATCCAAAATGTAAACAACAGAGAAGGAAATGCCAAATGAGATCACTGGATCAACAGGGACGTAGTAGCATGAGATTTCATGTTGCATTTTTGTGCAAGACTCAAGACACAGAAGATGAAGCAAGAGTTAATAAATCATACAAGATGCCATAGAAGCAGCTGGCAGTGTCTGTAAACAAGACTATAAGTTAGTTTATTTAATGAGTCAAATGGTATAGGGGAATTGAAAACAGTTTTAAAAGACTTATGATTCATGCCATTCATTAGCATTTCTATTCCTCTTGTATAATTATTCTAATAATTTAACTTCATTTAATTCTTGTTTGATTGGATTTTTGGGGAGCAGACCTCCAAAAATATAGATCTTGCTCTTCCTTCCAGGATGGTTTCAGAGTCCTGATCAGCAACTTTTAACCCTACCCAATGTTTCACATTATAGTATTTCAATGCCAGTCTGTTTTTACATTTAAATGAGGTCTTGTAATGCTATGTTCCTATCTGAGCCAGGAAGAGAGGTGCTGTGTGATAAATCTGAAGAGTTTTACAGAAAACAGCAAGTAACTGTAGAAAACCTGGAGAGATGTGGTTGGCATATAACTTTACTTTTAAGTAAGGAAAAATGTTTGCTTCTGTATTCCTTATAACTATCCATAAATCACATAGATATATATCAGCATTAAATGAAGTCACAGTAACACAGAGTCACACTACACATCCCTGAACGTCTGTGAAATGGAATTCAGTCCTGTGTTTGTTCTTACAATGGTTGTATGGCTGAGGTCCAAATCAAATTGTTTAGTCTGCAAGGACTTTGCTTGACGTGCTGCGACTTTCTATTCATATGGTTTGTCTGTAGCCATTTCTCTTCATTAGAGTTGTTCAGAAAAGTTATCTCTGTTTGTCTTACACAAATACTTGTGGCTTCCACCCCAGACAGTCACCATCAGAAACAACTGTCCATAACACAGTACAATAACTTATAAATTAATTAGCTTGAATGAGACGGTTAATAACCTGGTGATGGTTAATGGCACCTCAATGCCTTCTGTACCCGTGACATCCTCAGACTTTTTGTTCCAAAAGAGCAAAAGGAGCAAGTGCCCATTATTCCCCTCTCTATGTCAATAGTATGGAAGCCTACTTCAGGTCAAAGAAAATGAAGGAGAAATACAAGGGAATCATGCAAAGTGTGCAGAAGGCAGTCACGTTACTTGACTGTAGAATATCAATCTGCTTGCACTGAAAATCACCAATAAAACACTGATGACATTTGCTCCATACTAGAACAGCTGTGTTTCCTTTCTTCAGCTAGCTGAAGTTGTTTACCCTGTACTCAGCATGTTTTTTCTACTGTTTTATTTGTCTAGTGAAATATTTGACAGATAAACACAGTGCTACCAATCAAGAAGTCCAGCTCATCAATAGTAGTCATCTGAAAGGCGATCCTAAAGAAAACTCCCAAAATTGCCAACATGACTATGTGAAGAAGGAGGAATGGAATTATGTTTTTGATGGTGGTTTTTTTTTTATTTCTGCTGTTACTGCAATCCACTGTCAGGAGTGAAAAAATGCTTCAAAAACTGCAGTTCTTTTTTTATGAGATTTAATGCCAATTTTTACAGCTGACATAAAATCCAGAACCTCTTCTTTCTATTGTGAAATTATTGTAAAGTGCAGGGCTTGCTAGGATATGCAGATATATATTTTTGCTCTTTTTCATTCAGATGACTAAATACCAACTTACAAAGCAGTAAGTGTCTAATCTGCATATAAAAATATGTGTAATTGATGAAGAAAGTTAGAAAAACATGATGTCATCCATTCTAGGATACATTCCAGACTGTTAATTTTACTGTATAGTGCAAGAAAACCTAGAGATTCTGCGTTTTGGTACTTTGTAACATATCACAGCAAATAGAAGATTTGAAGTTTGAAAATAACAATGCATTTCCTGCCCCAGAAAGCATAGGATGAAAATATGTGATGATAGGTGGATGCAACAAAGAAGTGGAGTAGAATGGGAGCATGATATTTCTCCTTTGTACAGTAAACAGCTGTAGTAACACAACACATTGTGAACTACTGAGAACTACCTTAAACAAGTCAAGGGACTTGAGCACTGTCCCTATGCATTCATATCCAAGCCTGATAAGTCATATATAGTGGATGTACTTATTTAATGTGTACACTGCATGTATTGCATTTGTACAACTGTACTTAATGCCCACGTGAGGGAGTTCTGTGTGCATGCACAAATATGGCATTTAATACATACTGAGCATGTCTCCTGCATCTGCCTGCTCAGAGGCCCATTCTGAAGATGGTAATTCTTAGGCTTGATAGACATCAGCAGAAAGGTGACCCCAGACTTTGAAAAGGAATAGTCATTTTGCTCTTTTTGTAGTGAATTCATCCCATATTTAGAGGATGGTATAAAGTGAGATAGAGTTTAAAAGAGATTTGGACTGATAGATGATGACAGATGGCTTAAATAGTCATGGAAATCAGTGAAGAGCACATATTCAGACCACAGGCTATACTGTATTATACGCTACAAAGCACATTCAATATAAAACTTCTCTTTGGATCAAGGGTTTATGATAGACTGAAAAAGAGAGCAGTCTTTTGCTATCATTGTGGCAGAGCCAAGAAGATTGATTTAGTTGTATAAAGATGAATGCACTGAAAATGGTCATAGTGGTGTGTGTCAAGATGAGAGAGTAAGATGTTGCAGAGGTCAAGACATGACCTGGTGATCTGGGTTTCAGCTTAAGCAATATGAACTGACAGGAAAGGCTGCTCTTTGAGATGCAGAAAGAAATAATTGGATTTGTGCTGGGTAAATAACATTAGAGATGGATAAGGTGAAGCTGACATCCCTGTTACAGTCTCATACTAGTCATACAGTCTCAACCTACATACCAGTAGGTTTTGCCTAGTCATTGTTGGTCTTACAAGTATATGTATCATAAAGGCCTAAATTGTGCTTAATTAATAGTTTAAATGTGAAATATAAAGGCAATGAAATTTTCAAAGAAATTATTGATACATTGGACAGCTTCTCATAATAATGCTGTGAACTAATGATCATTGCCTATTGATTTTAGTTGAAACACTTGTGTTGGTTTTTATAGTTTTCAGAAGAAAAAACAGCTATGGATGACAGGCCATACATTTTATGACACTGATAAAATTTACCAAAAAACCCAATTTCAGAGAGAGTATGAGTCAAATTAAAAATAGATTTATTTTTTTTTGTAAAATAAAATTGCTTTATTTGTGTTCCAGCCCTTTATGTGCAAACAACTCCTTTCCTTTCTTGGCACACTTCTCTTTTAGATTCCCTCAAGATTTGTACTTGCTCTTTTAATTGATATTCTCTTAGGACCCAGCACTGAGTCAAGGGTTTATGTGTGTTTATGAAGAAGAGAAATTAAAGAGGAATTTTGACTCTGAATCACTCATCTGGAGTCCAATTTGATTCCCTTGACTGTGTGGTTGTCAAGATAGTCCTCCATTTCAGTATTCAAGGAATTCACAGATTAGAGTACTTGGAAACTAGGAGCTATGTGAGGTCTAAAATCTATAAAGCAAAATGTGAGTGATGCCATCTTCTTGTGCTTGACTGAATAAGAAAGAGACCCGGCTCAGACCCTAAGGTATTTTCTGGTGACATAAATAAAGTGACATAAATGGGCAGAGTTAAAATGATGTACAGAATTTGGAAAGATATCAGTGTTTGTTCCTACCTACTTCCCATCACATAGAGGCAAAAAAATATTTTTATGGATATTGCAGTTTTTTATGGATATTGCACTTTTTATCAAATGAATGAAGTTACAAATGAACATATGACTGTTTTCCTTCTCTTCTTTGTTTGCTTAAACTCTATGACTTCTTATGTTACTTAATGACTTCTGATGAAGGATTTTCCTAAAAGGTTTTCAGATGGCTGCTTACTGTGCACAATGTTAACTGGATTTTGCTTGTGTACTGTACTGATTTGGAAGAACTCCAGACTCCAGCATGTCAGTCAGGAAGAATTTCCTTTTTAAATCCACTGTAGCTTTTACTAAGCAAATCCTATTTTTTTTAGTGGCTGGATTCTACAGAACTGATTGGGATATTTTCCTCTATCTTTGATGCATTTTTTTATAATGCCTGATACTGTCTTCTCAGTAACCATGAATTGGAATAGGTCTGCTAAACCTATAGAACTTTTCTAATTATACTTCACTGAATTATGATCCATGCATTTTACCTTTTTCTTGATGCCTAGGTATCTGAAGTGTGGATCCAAAATGTTAAATACAACAATAATTTTTCTTATTATTTTTTTCTTATTTTTTAGTAATTTGGCACACACTGACAAGGTTCTCAAACCACAAACTTTGTTCCAGGCTTGCATAAGGTAAACACTGATCTCATGAAACAGAGAGTTACAATTCTGGCATTAATGCTTTGTGCTTTAATCACTCTGGTCAAATAGAGCAGATATTTCACTTTTACTGACATTATCACAGTTTGCTACTGGTACTCACTTTAAGGACAGTAATTAACTTCCCAAATTTTAATATTTATGGAGCTATAGGGATCTGAGCAAGAACTGGATGACAAGATCAGACTTCTCTTCTTCTGTGCATGCAGATGTTATATAGCATCAGGAGTTCTTTAATCCGCAAACAGGTAACGAGTAAACAACTTGACATTACAAGTGTGAACTGACCTCTGTCCCTCATTTGCAATCTTGTGAGGAAAGGAACTGAGAGCTGGAGTTCCCAGGAGGTGTGGATGATGCGAGGCATTTTGTAATGCAAGACTGTGACATTGTGCATTATCAGCCAAGCTGGAAAAAAAAAAAGTGTTTGAGACCATAAATTGTAGGCAGAGTGTCTTAAAGATCTGTTGATCATGTCAGTGGCAGTTGTTGTAATTGTTACTACAGGCATAAGGCATCGGAAATGAAAGAAGTTTTATGCAGGGAAGAGGCTGAGTTGTAACTCTCAAAGTACTGTAACAAAGGAATGCTGTGTGACTTGGAAATTGTGAAACATTACTTTTGACCCCTTATGAGAGGACAACGGAGGGGGAAAAAAAGAGCAGTAACAATGAAAACAAAACTCACACCCTTGATGTATAAACATGAGCGTTATCCATACTTAGTTTAGAGCCTGAGAAGTGGATAAAATATAGTCTGATACATATGTAATAATACGTAACTACGTAATTCACCAGCTGAGTTTACAGCTTCTTTTGCAAGTTGGAAGTGACCTTACTATTCTGCACAACCAATGGAAAGCTGCAGCTCCTAGAGGGATAGAAAATGGTGTTAATGTAGGAGTCAAGAAGGATTACACTCTGGAAGTGCAAAGGTAGTAATCTAGCTATATTTGAAGGACCAATAGTTCAGTGAATATTTAGAGAGATATTGGATGAGAAAATATACCGGCATCTTAAAAAAAACTGTATTTATTATGGTTGCTTTCTATTACCTGATTGGCACAGTTTTTTAACGAATGGCCATGCCCAGTTTCTGATTGTTTACTAGTTGGCTGACACTGACCCTTTATTAAAGTGGTCCAACTGTTTCACCAGGTAACAAAATGCAGGCACTGTGCAGGGGAGGGCTGGAGGCAGGAGAGACTTACTTACTCTCCGACTCTGTCTCTGCAGCTGATGGTGATACAACCATGCATATGTCTGTGACGAGGAGTCAAACTTAAGCAAAGTCAAATGAGGCACCAGCACAGCCTGTAATAATATCTTTAGGAATTGGTTATAAGTGGCTTGTAACAGGCCTGGATCTTAATCAACTATGAAGGCTCTTAAATATCTGTAATTTGAAGGATTTTAGTTCAACATATATTCTTTAAAAATATTCACCAAGTTTGTAATTCTAAAATCTTTTATTTTACTAACATGGTCATTTGCAGATATTGCTTTCCTTCATTTAGAAGAGTACCTTAAGCATCAGCAAGATTTTCATGGTATCAAACAGCATAGTGACATTTCTCTTCAGCTCACAAAACATTAATGCTAGAGTGAATCTTTCAGCAGGTGTATAATAGGGGAATAAACCAACACAGATTCAGTTATGATGTTGATATTTTTCAGATTTTAAAAAAAGAGAGGGAAAAATTAAATCCATTTTTCATGAACTAACTCTTTGCCCTACTTTCCAGATGGTCTTGCAGCTCTTTTTAAATTACACAATTGTGTTAAGTACACAAACTTATTTTATCAACGTGATTCATATATCACATTTATTGTGATAGAAAACATGGTGACAACTTCTAGTGTTTATTTCTAGATATATAAAAGTTGAATTTAGCAGGAGACCTGACCAAAACTAAATAAAAAAAAGAAACATTTTCTCTAATGGAACAGCTGTTAAGTATCATGGATAGACCTTGATACATTGGCGAATCTTTATCTGAGCAGAAGCAGACAGTCTTCAAATCATTGTATTATGTATGTTGTTTCTCTAGGTCTGATCTGAAGAGATATATAATAATTTTTATTGTTACTTTGGAAGGCTTGGTAAAATAGGGAGGAATTTTGGTCACACAAGTCTTTGCAGGTCTACAGGGGCCATGCTAAAAGATATTTTTTGTTTGTTCAGGTTTTTGTTGTTGTTGAAGCTGTAGAACTCATAGAACTTGTGCTTCTTGTATTTTTAGACCTTACTTTTCTTGCATTTTTATACTACTGTTGCAATACACTGGAATAAAGAGAACATACGGGGAAATGTAAAGAATACAGATGCATACCTGGATTTTGATTGGACTGGAATAAATAGTCAAAGAAACAAATGAAGATTCATGAGGGAGGTAAACTCTGGCGCTGATTTCATTTACTTTTTTTTTCCAGTAATATAAATCATGAAATGTACACTATATATGAAAATAAAGAGGGCCAATCAAGCTGGAGAGAAAATTGAGAATAAAAATGTACTCCATTCTGTATATAGAGTGCTGATTATGATTATGATTAAGCAATGAACATTATTAAGGACATAATTTCGATGTTCCAGTGAGTATGTACTAGTGGATTCGGCCCAACCATTTTATGTGTTGAATTTCTCCTCTTGTATGTCGTCTGTCAGTTCCAAGGATAACTGTTGAAAAATAAATAGAAGGAATTTGCCAAGCTAAAAAGAGATTCTGCCACAGAATAAAAACAGACTTTAGTTGTGGAGATTTGAGCTCATTGTGTTTGACCAGGACTCCCAGAGCAAAGGTAAGAAAGAAAAAAACAATAAAAAAAGAGATTCACTGTCAAAGACAGACCCAGTCCTCGTTTCCATTAAGGAAGAGTACTTTAACACAGCAGGTTTTGTGCAGTTATACAGGCAGTGGGTTGGCTGTAAATTTCCTTAGTTCCTTACCTGCTATTACAGCAACTGCAGCAGTTACTGTTATTCAAGTCGTGTGGCTCATGTACGAACAAAAACAGATTATTGGACTTACAGCTGCATAGCCAAGGTCATTTCTCAGTTGCTCAAATTTGACAGAAAGAATCGTAATTGAAATAATAGTTGATACATGTTTGAATTGAGAATCAGTAATATATCAATACTACTACAGAGCTCTAAAATGCCATATTAAAATCAATTTTCATATTAGAATAATATGCTAGTCTCTTAAATTTGGGTTAGAGAATTATATCATTTTCACATGTTGGCTTTGTGGGAGAGTTTTATGGTAGCCTTAAATTTTTGTTTCGTAATGGAAGACCTCTTGCCAGCCTTGTTTGTAACACATTCCATGGTCTTCAGAGAGCTGCTTTAACTTTTTCTAAATTTTTTTGTCTTGTCTTCTCAAATTGTGTGTTCTTTGGACAGATGGTCTTTTTTTTTTCTTTTTCTCCTTCTGTTTTATACTATGAAGGAATGTCTACTATAGAAATGTATTGTCGAGAAATCTAGCACATTGCAGACACGTGAGAAAGGCCTTACCAGATTACAAAGAAAGTTCATCTGCCACAGACAGCATCCTATCTGTGATGGTGTACTTTGAGGGAACAATGGAACTGTATAACATTGTGCAAATGTACTTCCTCTGCGTACTCAATCAGAATTCTGAGATTTGTGAGTCAGGGACTTCCTGAGCCAGTGACTATGCATTTGGTATATTTAATAGACCTTCTTTCTGTCAGGTACATCCTAGTGTACCTGACACTCCAAATCATGAAGGACCTAAAGAAGGTGCTCACAGATTATAGAGACCTTATTTCTTGACTCTGTACTGTTGGAAGTCTGGTTCAATTTTTAGAGTATTGTTAATTTTATTGATGTTCCTGAATATTCTGAGACCATGCAAGCAGAAGACCAGTACACATAACAGAAAATTGCACCAAGAATCAGTAACAAAAGGGAAACGAAAGGTGTGTCAAAAAGAAAAGCTAAACCCATTTGGACCACTTTTAAAACACATGTTCTGAACCTCGGCAGAACCACAGATCTTCAGTTCCCATCTGAGTGCAACATAAATATCTTTTCAAAATACACTTTAAAAGTGACAGTTATATCTGTTGGTAGCAGTCACCTGCCTTTCAGGGTGCAGGCTTTGTGTAGCTACATTATTTGTATACACCATTGCATTTCATGGAATAAACTATGTTCTGTCTGCTGGGGCAGTAAAATAGGGGTAAAACTGCTTTGAGTACTGCTGTACCGATACTAGTTCTGCATAATTTCCTTTCTAAATGTCCAGGACTTTAAGAAAAGCTGGAAAATTTAAAACTTCAAGGGATGATTCCACTACCTCCAGTGTTTCATCCTCTACTTTCTTTTTCCGAAATCTGTCTATAACTCCTAATTTTGTCCACCAGTGGCCCAGTGACTGAGATCATGTATGAATGAAGCAAAATAGCAACAGAGAAATGCAAAGCTAAATTGCTGCTTAGGAGAGCATTCAAGCTAGGAACTGCACTTCAAAAGAATTTTAACTTCTGGAAGGTTAGGTCTTGGGTTTATTAACAATCAGTCCTTTCAAGCATATGAGTGACTAGCTTTCTTATTTTACAATCTTTCTAAGTGTAAAAGCTTTTAATTTCTCTCCATACTGAGAAGACTTGCTGATTCTCCACAGAGAATATTTTCCTGTAAAGTATCTTAAAAAGTGAATAAGGTATCATGAGCATACTGTACTGAGTAGACAGTTCTACACTTGGAGAGAAGTGCCATCAGTTCACAATGTAAGAAGGCTTTCATTTGGTAGTAAATCTTTGCAAATGTATATTATTGGGTAATATTGTTGGATATGTGAATGACTATTACCTGCTAGCTATAAGGCTCTACAGATAGAAAAATGAAATGGTGTAAGGGAAGACTGAAGAGATCTTATAGACTTATAGAGTATAGGCCACGAGATGGAGGGAGAAAAGAGTAATTTAAACATCAGTAAGACTTGCCACATGAAACCTGAATCAACACATGTAAAAGTGTTTCAGAATCCAGCAGTGTAAGACCATGAGGATAAGAGCACATGGGGATACTAGGGTAAAGGCACCGCTGTGCTACAGTCAGGATGTACAGGTGAAGTGTTCAAAGTAAAAGACCATCTACAGAATTGGAATGAAAGGCCTTCAGTTCTTCAGAAATTAAAATACCAGAGGCACTGTGCAATAACATTGAGAAGACTAGAAAAAAATTACATGTATAGGGCTAAATGTCTCTATATATGTCTTAGTAATTTTTCTCAAAGAATATTTGTGGTATCACTCTTGATTTTAGCAGGACTAATTAGATCTCTGACCATAATGTGCAGCCACCATTACCGCTGTTCTGCAACAAGGAGGAATAATTCTGTCCAAAGCAAATAAGCTGGCTAAGACATAATGGAAGGTCATAAAAAGTAGAAGACAGTTGAGGCTGCATATTTTAGTGTGATTAAAGGGCAATTTTTCTTAATTATAATTTTTGCACATCACAGTCCTATGCTGTGATGAGCCCTTCAGATGTTTTGATATCACACATCACCAAGTCTGAACTCGACTTAATAGTTGAAAACCTGAAAATATTACTCATCTTCTAGTAAAGTTTTTTTTTGGTAGAGCTATGTTGTACAAGTCAAAGGTGTGACTAAAACTTCTGTAGAAGTTGATACCCAAGTGAATGCTGACATAACTATGTAGTTACAACAAGACGAGGCGAAATATTTTTCCCAGTATTCAAGATGGCTGTGTACCCCAAAACAAGCACCATACTGAACAGTTTTGGATACTCACCAGCTAGTTAATGAGGATGCCATATAAACAAGATTTGATTGAATATAGGAAGACTTTTAGGAAGAAAAAAACGGTTATGCCCCTTAGTTCTTATTGTTTGTCAAGGGGTTAAAGTGACTGCCAGCTGAAGCCAGTTTAACATGCTATATCAGTCAAATGCTTTCCATTGATGAAATTATGAAATGTATTACTGCCTATAAGACATAACTTTAGTTTTAGCTTTTGAATGTGTAGAAAAACAAACACCTTCTACTGGCATGAAATATTCTCTGCAATATAGCCATACAGATTCCAGTGACCAAATCCTTCTTGTTTTATTCACCTTTGTCTTATTTATAAGAACAATGATTAGTGACCTTAGAAAGCATTGGGTTGCTTCAAAAGCCATTGAGATAAATATAATCTGAAGAAACATGGTCAAGTATCTGAAAGTCAGAAAACCCAGACTGATGGAATCCATCAATGCATGAAAAAAAAAATCAGGTATTACTTTAAGAAAAGAGTTTTTGAAGTTGTAAGGAATGTGCATGAATTGTTGACTTTCTTTATGAACTCTGTCCAGACAGGGTGGTACTTTAATAGTGGTTCCTTTCCACTGGTACTGGCTGCTCCACTGTCAGGTTCCCGTGCTTGGAGGTCTTAATATTTCATATAGTTGGCTGAAGATCTTCAATTTAGCACCGACTTTTCACCTTATGATATTATTGTATTCCTTTCCTTATCTCTTTCCTTGAAGGAGTGTGCAGGATTATCCTCTGGAAGCCACACCTTGATGTGTTCAGAGTCTAATCTTTTTAGTATCAGAACACGTTTTCCAACTTCTGCATTGCATTATGGGAACAGTTCCAAGGTTAAAATAATCTCGTCGGTTTCACTTAAAAAAAAAATCAGCATTGCATGTATTTATTATGAGTTGTTTGTTTCGAAAATTCTGAGGATTAAACAGCACATAAACCTATGAATAGGCTAAAGCAGTCCAGCATAAGTAGCATGAAATAAAGAGTAGTTTTCTATTTCAGAACCAGGCTGTCCAACAGGGATTACTGCCTACTCTGTTATAATCTTCACTGTGATAAACACATTGTCTTTTTGGAACACAAGGCAGAAGCTGAATTAACATAGACTGTCAGAAACTGAATCTTTCTATATTTCATTTCTGTTCAGCTTTTGATTAAATAATTAGTGGAGAGAGAAATCACTTATTTTCCTGCACAGAGACTTCTCAGCATCTGTGGCTCTTGACAGCATATGAACAGGGTAAGCTGCAGCATGTCCCTGAGTTCCTAAAATACCAGGGGCAGGGCGTATGCTCCATTTGTGTCATTCAAGTGGCGGAAAGGAAAAAGAGCTTAGTTAGATACAGTTTATTATGCACCTCCTTGTCATACCACACAATGCCTCTAAGGACCTACAACACGCTAAAAAAAGGGTAAATAAATGCAAAAATAGCTTTAAATCTCTTGTATTTTTGCCTACCCCATAGTCCTGTATTCTTCCATATGAGAATCACAAGAATAACATTTTTTTCTTCAAGTCAGTGTTCCATAAGAAAATACTGATTTACAATAGCTAGAATGACAATATATATGTGTATATATAGAAAAAAGACTTTTTTTTTGCAAAGGTAAAGGTGTGGATTTATCTTCTTAAATGGGGCAGTATTCTCTTTCATAATGACAGTAGTTACTAAATAGAAAGCATCAGGCTTTCCTAGAGGGGTCTTTCTGCTATGATCTAATTAGGGTCGCTGAGCTGGCCTGACATCTTTTAAGTGATTTGAAAGTTGCATACAGTTTGAATCAGTGGCTCAAGGTATTCAACAATTGGGTCATAAATCCTCTCTGTGTATTTGTCTCATTTTTCTCATCCTAAATTTCAGGACTTTATCTTACTGCCTCACAGAGATATTAAGATGTGTTCATTATGATTGGTAAAGTGCATCAAAGGCCTTCAATATAAAATACAAGAGTTGCTGTTAAAATGACAAAGATGACCAGTAGGAACATAAGTGCCAGTACTTTCACAGAAAAAATATCTCAGATTTCCTTTTTTATCCCTTTGGCTTCAGGGATTTCTTTTTTTTTTTTTTCTTTTACTTCTAAAGGTATAAAGCTTGATTTGAAAATTGACTACAATTCCTACTGCCAAGGGCTGAGCTATAAATAATTCTTCCCTCATTAGTTTTTTTTTAAGTTTAACAGTTGGAATAGGTCTGTGGAGTGTATGTCAAAGCTATATTTTAAGTTAGTCAGTAAAGAGAGAAAAATGTGCAGGCAATTTGAAAGTCCTAATGAGGACTTTTATTACACTTTGATAGAAACGTGGTTATTGTTATCATTTCTTAACATTTTTTCAGTATTTGTAATCTACATTTATAACCTATTAATGAGATTATGAAAAAATTATTGGTGAAAAATATTAAAGACAAAGATTTGCTAATTCAATTTTCAACTAAGTTTCACGAGTTTTCTACTTTCTCAGGAACACTCAAGTGAGCTTAATTATAAATATTTTACCCTACAACATAGATTGGCTGAAAAACTTGGCTTGTGTGCAATGAGGTTTCCATGGACATCCATTGTTTTAACCATGTTTGTTAGTATGCAGATACAAAAATTTTGACGTTCAGGAACTTGAATATTTTCAAGTTGTAAGATATTTCACTTACCTTCTTCAAAATATTTAATGAGAAAATACAGTCTTCTACCTGTAATGTGAGTAGGCATGGTCAGCCCAGGAAGATGGAACTGGGATTCTGAATCCCATATTATCTACTATCACTTGTTTGCTAACAATTCTTTTCAGCTCTTGTCTCTACCTCCAATTTCTCTGCTGCAGTGTATAACAACAGCCCTGTTGCTGATCCTGAAAGAATTCTAGTGTTAACTCATGCAGAATTAATCTATATGATTTTTGGGTCAACACAAGCAGTTATGGAGGTTAGGAAGTTCAGAGACAGGACTGTGTCTCTGCAGAACTATGAATTGGCCTAAAGAGTTGGAAAAAATATAGAACATATCACAAAAAAATAGGAAAAATATTGCATGACAAGATCCACCAGTGAAGATAACTTTATTTTCCATATATTGAAAGCAATAAAAGTTAAATGTATACAAAGGGATAGTAAGCAACACTGATAATTAACCAGAGTTTTTTGAATTGTCATATTTTCTGTTCTTTCAGAAGGAAAGGACAAGAATAAATTTATACTACCTGGGTAGCTGGGCTACACTTTAGGACTGCACTTGTTGAATAAATCATCAAATGCCAAAAGACTAAATGGCTGCATAACTTCTTTTCCCACTGAATCTTTAACTAAAGTAATTTCTCATCAAAGCATAATTTATGATAGGTTATAAAAATGACTGTCTAATGTTTGCATCTATATGAATGGTGTCCCTTTAGAACTTTCAGGCTAATACTGAAAAGTGTCAGGCACTTTCTGGTTACAGCTCTTCCCTCTATAAACACAGACATTTAATCTGATTAAACCCATTATCTTACTGAGGAGAATGTGAGCTTGCAACAGACAAACTGCAAACCCTGTGGAAAACCAACAGTTGCCTTCCAAATTTTGAGTGCCTTCCTATCTAATCTGCAAAAAGAAGTACTGGAAAAAGGAGAGATCAAAATGCAGAGTCTAACAAGACAAGGAGAGCCTGCCAAATCTGTTTTTATTTTCTTTACTGCTGCCAAAGAACTGAGCAAAAGTTACTATATTATATATTCATCCTTTTCCTTTTTAATTGATTAAAGCTTTTACTAACCATGAATGTTAAAACCCACTAATAAACCTTTTGAGGAAACAGTAACCAGACTTTCTGTGGTTTAGAATACAGAACACTAGCTCTGATCACCACCTCTAGCCTTCTCAGCTGACCTAAGTGAAGGTATGCCTTGAAGAAACTGAAAAGGAGGAAGCAACAATACTAAAATTACTCCCACTAGATGGGAAGGAGGATGGTTGTATACATGATAGAGGAAGGGAAAGGACAGAAGTAGTGGAAAGAGTCTTAGCAGCTTTGGGAATTTCTGGAGAGTGATTTACTCCGCTGGACTTTCAGATCTAGCATTCCGACACATGTTGTGGTTTTTTATAGATCAGGCAAGGCAGACAAGGTAATTCATCAGATGGACTTAGAAGTCAGGATGAACTGCAGACTTTTAGTTCATGGAAATAAATACCCTGAACCGTGAATGATTGTGTTAACCTATCTAGTGATAACTGCAGAGTACATTCAGGGAAAAAGTATGCATCCCTTTAGCCTGATGTATGCAGGAATAGAAGTGCATCTTCCTTACTGTGTGGCCTTGCTGTGTCAGGTATAAGAGCAGAGCGTGCAGAAGGCTGTTAATTCCAGCACTCCAGCAGTGATTTCAGCACAATTCTCGTGCTCTAACTCCCATATGCTTCAGTGATAGTTTTACTTAAATGAAGTTCAGAGCTGTTCTAGAAAAGAGGACCCACATAAAGTGTGTGGATAATACTTAAGCTTCCAAGACTGTCGTATGTACCTTTTGCAGCCTTCATGCACTGAATTGATACAGGCACCGTTCAAACTGCATGGGGGAAGTTTGCCTGCAATCTTAGTTTCCCAGTTGTTGTGGTCTTTCTGCTCTGTTGCCTGGATTTCTTTCCTTTGGAGAATATAGAAAAGGGGGAAAGAAGGGGTTTTGATGCATAACTGGTCTTGTTTTACCATAGATTTGAAACGCGAATTACAGAATCCAGTACTGTTAGTGACTACTATTTAGACATGACTACAGGAACAAAGCTACTAAGGAGAAACACAAAATAAATGAATGAACATATATGCTGCTGACTTAGAATCCTTCATGACTTCATTTTACAGTTAGCAGCCTATAATATACCGGGGGGGTTCTTTCAAATTTGTAAATGTAAGTTTCTAGGCACAAATCTTTCTGACACAAAAGTGATTAACATCTCACTGCTCATCTAACTTTACGTTCATAATCTATGTACAACACATCCTATTAACTGTTCTTAATGAACACTAAATGATGTTAATTTATGCTACTTGCAGTCCCCTTAGCGCGAAGTATTTATGAGTGGAAAGCAGAGATTTCCCTTTTTCATTTATTAGTGGAAAGCAGGAGTCTCTCTTTTCCTCCTTCCCAGTCACTTTGAGCCTTATGATGTGTTAGCTCTCCTATCTTAAACTGGAAAAGTACAGTGTGGTAAGAGACAAAACTATGAGCTTAAAATCTCTTTGTTCTCCTCTGCCAGTATCTATAGTACAGTTCTATGTATGTATATTCATTCTACACTAAGAGAAAATCAGATTAATTCCTCCTCCGTTTGGGACACTGTTGACAAATAGTCTGAACAAAGAATATTTCTGATGCCTAACACTGTATGATGCCACATCACCATGACACTGATGCACAAATTCAATACTTATTCTCATGTTTAGGTTTTAGTTTCTGACTGTAATTTCTGGATCAGTTATGCTAGATGGATGGTGGTTTTGGCATAGTTTCAGATAGAGTGCATTGCCAATTTTCTCATCCAGCATTCCTAAAGTGAAAAGAATGGGTTCAAATATTAGATGTAGCCATTTTGTTTCCACTACCAGAACATTCTTTGATGTCCATGCAGATACTGCTGCACGGAGTCAGTTAGTAGGAATAGTAAGGGTACTCTTTATGAATATAAAAGATACTCAAGAGGAATAGGCTTCACAGATTCATTAATTATCAGTTAATGTCAGGTAGCATTTCATTCCATAAATTTTATAATAAAGGATGCAGTGCTCAGTTTTAGAAATGTTTTTTTGTTAAGGTTTTTACTGTTTTTCTCTGCTTATCAGAAGTGGTTTCTTTTTCTAGCAGATTAATTGGAACTGACAGTAATAAGTCTTCATTTTATGACTCATGAATACTGAACTAAAAATAATTTAAATCTGTTGAATAAAATTTATATGTCTTTCATGCAACCACTTCCAAGTGCCTTGTACTCCTCAAGTTTCATTGCAACCATGGGAATTAAGATTGCTGTAGTAAAAACATTTCAACTGAAATGTAAATAGATGCAATTGTGTTCTCCAGGTTTACTGCAGGATGCAGTTAAAGATCTGCATTCTACATCAGTTCTGTCTTATCCTTAAATCATATTTTCTTGTGTCATTTTCTGAACTGTTTGTTAAAGGAGTAAACCCCCAGTAAATTAGGGGCTGTGTAGAAGCTACCCTTTCCTGCCTGAGTGTTAAACATAGACGTATATCGTCAGAAGAGAACAAATGGGTTTCCATGATTTAAAGGCATAGTCATAGGATGATGTAACTAGGTGATCATTTCATGTAATTTCATTACATCATGATGTAAAGAAATATACCCGACTTGGATTTTATAGGAGATCTCGTAACACCTGTGAAAGCACAACTTTGCCCAAAGTATCACTCCCTGCTTCACGTGTATTACAGGCACTGTGCCCTTTCTGGCTGTTGAAACTTTATGTACATTCAGAAATGAAACTGTCATTTCATAAAATGTCCCCTTATTAAGACAGTCCTCTCTTTACTATCTTAAAAACCTCTAAGATGTGTTAGTTGTAGGTGACAGTTAATACTGACATGCTAACTTTTAACTGTTTGAAAGGGTGCATTGAACATATTTTGCCCCTGTTGTACAAGAGAAGATAGTAGGAACAAACTCTAGTGCATTGATTTTGACCATCATCTTTTCTGACAAATAATTTGATACTGGGGGCAACAAATTGTCATAGTAAGTTTTCTATACATAATACATGCATGTGAGAGTGTAAGTACAAATATACAAAGGTAATCATTAGGGGAAGGAACCTGATTTGAATTACTATCTAGGCAAAAATTCTTTCTAATTTAATTATTTTTCAGACTTCCATTTTAATCATCCAACTGTGAAAAAAACAAATTTAACCAAATAGTGCCTGGTTTTAGTATTCCTGTAGTTTTTGGAAGGACATTCTTTAGCTGAAGAATGAAAAGGTTTTTCTGTGCCTATTGTTGCTAGTTCAACAAAAACTGCTGAAAAATGTTTCCTGCCTTCAGAAGAGGTGTTGAGTTCATTGTACTTGGGTCACACCCAGAGTCAGCCACTGAAATGCTGACATTTAGTAAGCACTATTGTCATGAAGGAGTAGCAGTAATTGTAAGACCCATGACTGTCAGACAGATGCACAGCTCTTTGTGTTTCCATGGAAAGTGATCTGCTGTTTCTTTCACTGTAATCTTCCTACTTAGCACCTGTAGGAATCTTATGTTACTAGAATACTGACTACTGTGGAAGACAGTGTGATATAATACTGGTAACTCAAAGCCAAGATGCATGCTTTGTAAAAATTAAACACATTTGTGACATCAGCAAGTCATTATAAGGCTCAGCCTTTAATTCTTATTTGCCTTATGAACAGCAAGGACTCAAATAATTCATATTGTTTCTTACTATGAAATACTATGAAATACTTGGAATTCCACTGTTGTCTTCCCCCCCTTTTTTTTTTGTAGGTGGAAGACAGCTGTTGTGCAGAAGTAATCTCTTGATAATTGAATGCAATGGTGCATATTGAAACTAGCAAAACTTTGGGAGTATTCGTATTGATAATGATTAATTCATAGGATGTAAATGAAGGCACAAAGATAGAATGCTACCTTGTTAAAAAATGAAAGCAGAAAAGCCCAAGTGACTAACACACCTTCTAAAAATGTAACTCATTAATCTTCACTATGGCAGGAAACGTACATGGTCATGTTTACGTGCAGAAATGGTTATACTCTTTTCAGGGGCTCCATTCATCTAAACACATACATTGCAATATAATTTAGTAAATTGTACTTTACGTGAAGAAAATATGAGGCTTTATAGGAAGAAAGAAGTAGAAGAATATGCACTTGCACACTATAGCAAAATGAGATCCAACTCATCTAACGCCACATTTCCTGTCATATTTCAAAAAATTGTTTGTACTGGTGCACATGAAAGTGATGTATCTGTCAACAGAGCCCAGATGACAGCTTTGACCCTGGTAATTTATGTATTCCACTGTACTGTCTAAACAATAGAAGATTTGTACCTTTGGTAAATTAGGGTGTTAATTGATTTACTTCTAATAACCACAAATGTCAAAGATTAAAACATGGCAGGTAGGTGAATTATAGTTGAACTCACATGTATAGGCAGCAGATCTCTACTATGTTCTCTGTGTAATGTCATACTCTCTTTAGAGCAACTGCTGTCCAGAACCTTGTCTTGGAAACTAATCATTATTTCACTTTATTGAAATGTTTCATAGCAGGAAAGCATCACCTTCCAGCATTGGAACAAGGCCTATTTTACAATTCCTAGCAAACAGCTTGAAGATTTGAAGGAGTCTGTATCCCACTATCAGTCTCCATACCACTTATAACCTCTTGGTTATGAAATAAAGCCTTGGCTTCCTTTCGAGAGGAAGGAATTTACATATTTAATTTTTTTCAGAATTCTTAAGCTTACTTTTGCAAAAGTGTTGTTTCATCTGAAGGAAGATAATAGTGTTAATGGTTTTCAGTCTTTGCCAGTTTTTAAATGCCCTTAAAAACAGATGTATTGTGCTTAAAATACATTTGTTTTTCATAATTACTTTTTTAGAGGATCTCTTCAACAAATAGTCCGTAGTTCCCTTGAAGGAAAGACTGCAAACAGAAACCTGCTAATTACAGTTTCTTCTTCTATCAAAGAATTCAAATGGTTCTTTAAGCCATTCCATTCCAGGTTTTAATACAATAATGCAAGGTTTCCTTGGTTTCAGAGTATTATCTAAAATAATCTCATTTGTCTTTCTATTCTGAACAGGAAAACACATTACATAGTAATAACGTATCTCCTTTGTTTCAGCAATCCAAATGAACATTGTTCTAATTTTGTAAATAGCACATATTATCAGCAGCTTTACATTAGAAAATACATTTGTAAGAGTGTTAGATATGCATATATGTTGTATATAAACACAGAATACATTTTTAAGGAACTCTCCATTTGTAACCCAGAAGGATAGTTAAACATGACTCATTCTGTAATTAAACTGAGGGAATACCTGCCAAAACAGTTGTTAATGTTTGCTCAGTTTAGAACTGACTGACTTTTTTGTACTGGTTTTTTGGTATGCTTTTTTTTTTCTCAGACACTTTAACAACGACTCTCAGAGATACTCAGAGAAATAAAGTCATCTCTCATGTTAAGAGACTAATTTTAAAAAAAGGAAAAAAATCCTCATGACTATAAATAGAATAATCCTTTCATTTCATCGAATGGCAGTTGTTTTCAGTCTTTTTTATTCCAGCCTTTTTTTTTTTTTAAAGAACTGTGTTAATCCAGTCAAGGGACAGAGGAGATTATATTGTTCTTATGTATTCAAAATTTCAGCTTTGAGTGATGAATGAATGCAATCCTCCCGAGTAAATTTTGGAAGAATCATTTATTCGGAGAACGAATTCTGTGATTAAATCTGTGGGATTCTTTGTGGTCCTAGAGGTCCAGTGTACATCCAGTTGCAAAAATAGAAGATAATATTAGAAGAATTAGAACAGGTAGAGCTAGCAAGCAGGAGTGAGTGGGCAGAAGAACTGATTCGAAGTCTGCTATCAAAGGTGAGACTTATAACTACGGTCAGATAACTAAGAATGACATTGATACACTCAGTCCCAAAATAAACATCCCATGGGTAATTTGGCAGCAGAAAATGATGAAAAGAATATGCTTCCTGTTTTTCTAAAGCAATAGCTGTTTTATGGAGTTAGTAATATGTACTCTCAAAGCATAAGAAAAATCCTTATTTACACTGTTTTTTTCATTAAGAAAATATTTTTTGTGTGTAGATTTTCATGCTTATAGTTGATTATAACTAGAAACGTATAACATGTAGAATTGTTATTTGAGTTTTCTCTTGGAATATCACGCTGTAATCCCCTGGCAACCTCATTTTCAGGCTGAGGATTGCATACACTGATGCTGAGCTTTATTCAAATGGAAATGCTCTAAATATTCCTATAAGGACAGTAGCCTTTGCAACTTTGATACTTGAAAGAATTGCAGAGAAATCTGAAATATTTTTAACTGGGAAGGACAGTACATTATATTAAATGCGTTTGAAATACTTAATTGTGTATTAATTCTTCTAAACCAAGAATTTCCTATTTCATAGTGCAAAAAACATTAAATACAGGCACTCTAATGAATTTTTATTTAACCTCAGTTAAGAAGGATTAGCAAGAAAGTGTAAAAGGATAAAGAAATATTAACCCAAGAGTAAAAAATATTAAACATCTGTCAACCTGGTTGAGCTGGAGGTATATCAGAGCCCTTTTGTGATAGCAGCATTGCTGGAAGAGCTATGCCTACATAGTTTAGGAAAGAATCCTCAGATTGCTTCAACCTGCCTAACAAAGCTTCTGTACCAACAACTAGCTGCTGAACTGCCTTGACTTCCCTGCAGTGTTTAAACTCAGTCTCTGAGCTGCTGTGCAAAGGTGGAAAAGGTGCGTTTTTCACCATCTGCTCTCTTCACCCTGCTCTTCTTTCTGGTGTGGCACAACTTATTTTGAAGTACAAGTATGTAGTAGGAAAAATCTGTTGTTTCTCATTAAAATGTTTTGACCCTTAATACACTTGGAAATATTGAAAATTCCCCATGATTTGTCCAGATCAGGATGTTAAAAACTATTTTTGGTACTGGTTTCCCAGCTTAATCTGCTGCTTTGCTATAAACATTTCTGGTTTGAATATTATGAATGCTTGGTCTGAATACAAAACAGGACAAATATAAGGAAATATTTCATCCACCTACATGCACAAAGCCAATTAAGCATAAAAGATTATGACATGAAGGGCTTATTAGTTTGTTTGTGAAAGCATTGAAGTAAGGACTTATCTTTGTTTGCCTACAAAATGATAGTAGTTCCTAGGGTTATATCTCCCCGGTTAGTAGCTGGTTTTAACAAATGATATCTCATTTGTTTTCAGCATTTCAGGAAATCATACAGTGATTTTAATTGAAAATAGTTTTAATAAACATATAGTATTAGGGGATTGTTTCTACAAATAATTTGAATTATTTACAAATGACATTACATTTACTTATGCAAAGCCAAATTTGGAAACTAATACTTAGTCTCAACAGTTGTCCTGTAGTAAACATGTTTTACTCTGAGGTTGTTCTCCCCTGCCTCAGTGAAATTCCATCTTTCCAAGTGAGTAAGGTATGTAACGATACAATTTTTAATCTGGTATGTGCAAAATGGACTCTATCTGTGGAGTGATCTGTCTGCCCAGACATATTACTTCAACAAATTTAATAGTTTAACGTGCACACAATATGCAGAAGTAGAAGTTACAAAAGTATGTACTGAATGTGTGTAATGTACTTCCTTAAACTTTCTTTACACAAAAGAAGCGGGACTATTCCCATTAGCAATGCAACAGAAAAGAGCTGTATGACCTTAGGGGCTGCACACATGCTCTTATGTTTTTTAAAATCCAAAAGGAATATTTTTTGTTTGGGTTTTTTTGATTTTTTTTGGTATGATTTGGAACTTTACTCCTGGATCTTAATAATGGCATTCACTGGTCAGTTTAGGTATTTTCTCCTTCTATTTTATAGTATCAGTAGTTAAACTTTTTTTTAATCGAAATAGGATATATATAAAAGTTATGTGTAAAAAATTGTATTTAATAAAGTTTTGATGCCTACCTCAGCTCCTACAACCGCATACCGCTGCATTTATGTACAGTGTATCTCAGCTCCCATGATAAATAGTAAATATGATATACATAGATACTACACCAGTAGGCAAATTAAATGCCAGGGAAAAATCCCAGGAGAGCTGCTGGAAAGCTAAGGTAAATATTCAGTTGAATAAAGAGCATATTTTCTGCTCAGAATTCTAAAGAATGTGTCAAGTTGCAAGCAGCGGTTGTGTGGTTTTCAGTAGTGCATTGGGTTGTTAAATGGTTTAATACAGCATAATCAACAGAAGTGAAGCTTCTTGGTTTTACACCTTATTCAGTCTCTACATCCTTTAGAAACCATTTACTAGGGAAGATGTAATTCTTCTTATGCAATTTAATGTCATTCTTGATTGACAAAATAAATGTTTGTTCAAGGATGGGGCAATCAGGAAAACAGAATGTGAACCTCATTTTCCTTTGAGAATGTAAGTGCTTGGATTCTCTTTCTTTAGTGCGTACTTAGTGCATTTGACCCCTTCATAAGTAGATGCTAACAGCTTGCTTTGACACTTTCTTACACTGTTTCTTTTCTGGACGCATTTTGAAGGTTTTGATTGCAATGACCATGAGTTTCATTTTTTTCATTCCTCATTTCCATGTGCAAACTCTTCTCGGGCAGCAGCGCTTTCACAAATGGGAATAGAATCCATGAGGGTGGCAAGATCTCAGAATGTTTTACCTGTGGGAGGCCTGATTCATGTAGCTGAACATACTCTGTAAAAGCTTCACTAGGAAATACATGGAAAAGTTTGTAAGTGCAATAAGCTTCCTTTTGGCAGATAATTAAATAGGGCACTGGTTCATAACAAGGTAAACATGCAGCAACTGCTTGTAAAATCATCACCTTGTGGTATTTTTAAGAAACTAAATCAATGAGGTGCTGCTCTATTATTATCATTTTCTATGAGTGTTTTTTTCTTGACTACAGAATGTAAGATAGAGAAGGTTCTTTCATTTCTTTGCTTACTTTACTCTTAACAAAAGTCAGTGTAACACAGCAGTATGACGTATGCATTTTATATCTGGGATTTACCTGCCGCCATTCCCCCACTGAAGTAGGTCGAGAAATCAGTAGGTAAAAAGAGACAAGACAGCATTGCAGGACTCTGATGGATGGAGCCCATTGTGGTCATGAAATACCTGGGAATTTGATTTTTGAAAGTCCAGATTTAAACCAGCATCCTTGCCATGACCATACACTTCTAACAACACATTCCAAGTCTTAGACATTAACATGGTCATGCACTTCCTAGAAGAAAGATATACTTTGTCTCTCTTTAAATAAGGCCTGGACTAGGAAAAGTCATTACTTTCTTTTCCTGATCACATCATTCTTCACCAGCTGAATGCTACCTTCTGTTAACCCAGTTTTATTTTAGTAAGAAATATCTAAACCAGGAATTCTGGTACTTGCAGTAAATGTGGTACATGTAATATTTCTAAAAATAAACTTACAATCTAACCAGAATCATTAGGCATCATGGCTGTTGTGCTAAATCTTCTTAAATGGATCATTGAATAAAAATAACAAAAATAATAAAATGACATGATAAAAGTCAGTTTATTCTTTAAATGTTTATAAAAACTGTCTGAGGACAGAGTTGGCTGGTTGAGAATGCTAGGACTTGCAGGGTTAGTTTGTTTGTTTTCATATTTACTACCATGCAGTAAATGTTATGGAAACAAAATCTATGCTATTTCTTAAATTAACATTCTCCCAAGACCTCTGCAACAAAGAAAAGAAATTTAATCTATTACTGTTATTGTTGCTGTTGGCTGCCTGAAATCCCAAAGCTGGAATTCTGTCTTCTTGATTTTGTAGTAAAAAGGTAGAAAGCCAATAGCGTTGTCATCAGCTCCTTAATCATTATGACAAACTGGGAAAGAACCCTCATATTCCACCTGCTTAAAGCATCTTGAAGTTTTTTCTGTTTTGGGAAGCCTGCAAACTCAGAATCATTTATGTGGGAATTCATCAAGTGAATTTGCCATATAAATTGGTAAATCTGAACCTCAGCTTTGTAGCAAGGTGTCTCACAGATGTTTCCTGAAACCAGCTTGAGATAGACTGATACTAAATTGATTTTACTGAATAGACCTGTACCCTCATTCGCTTTGAAAGACTCCATGCTTGGTTTGTAGGTATTTTGCCTTTAATTCTCTGGGAACTTATCAAACTCAAGAATTCAGATAAAACCTGTAGGTATTTTCTAGGGAAAATTTCTTTCTCTAGAAAATTTCCATACGTTTCTGTTATGGTACAGGAATAATCATGTTGGAAAAGGGAAACCTGAAGGAAGTTTCTGATCACATTGCAAGTAGTGAATGAGAATCACATGATGACAGTTGAAGTTGGGTAAATCAAGCCTTGGTCCAAGACATAATTTTAGGCAGTAAGACTGATGAAGGATGAATGTTGACTGAAGTTACCACAGAAAGTGAACTTACCACTTGAAATTCTCAAGACCAAACTTGTTCTTTCCGAATTCTTTGGTTTATTCATTTTGGAGATGGAAAAAACAGTCAGGATGTATGACTGGCACTGGTCCTTTCTGACAACAGGTTTTATGGCCTTGAATCTGTTTCATTTTTCCTTTTTCTTCTTGGGCCACAAGCAGCACAGCATTATTTATTTTGCTAGTATGTGCTAGGAAACCTCATTCAGATACTGAATACATTAGAATCCAATGCCTTGTATAGGCATCTAACACCAAGAAAAAAAATTCATAATGCCTTCTTTGTAATGCATAATTTGGTTTTGGATGCCCTGCATTTGTGGAAATCGAATTTGAAATGAAACTGTCAGGATCTATCAGTACATATTTTCTATAGTTATACTGAAACCAGCAGCTGTAATCCTTAAACGATTAAAGGAATATCCTTTAGAAGTGGGGAGGCAATACTTCACCCGTATTATCCCTGCAGCAACATGAACATTGTCAGAATTCCATTTCTAGTTCCAGACATCAAAAATGAGAGTAAAATATTAAAGGAAATAGCTATAAAAATGCTTAAAGCTCTGGAAAATATATTTTGTAATAGTAGATTGAACTTTGTTCAGTTTCTTTATTTGGGATAGAATGAAACGTAAGTTGACCTTAGTTGAAACTTATCTATCTCTGTTGAGAGGTCTGAAATCAAAGAACGTCCACATATTTTACTGGGATTTTTACTTCTGAGCTATCTGAGGTACTTACAGCATACTATATTATAGTACATTATAGGAAATGGTTTAGTCATTTGAATTAACCATTCTTTGATCTTCATTCAACTATAATTCAACCATAATTTTGTATTATGTATTCCTTTAAGTAGTCTTTAGGTCATTTGTGAGAAGATGGGGTATTTAGAGTATTTTCACCATAAAAACCTTTTGTTACTTGCTTTTTCATTAAAATAAGTATTTTCTTATTTTGGGGGTAATATTTTAATAGAATCAGGAGAGTACATTTGCTGTTTAAGAACACTATTTTAGGTTTGTTGCATTATCCATGTAAACCTATGCAGACATTTCCTTGAAGTGCATGTTGCTTATTTTGTCATTCAGCTTCTAGAGTAGCAAGTTAAAACAGTACGTTGAAGAAAATTAATTTTTCCATTAGTCTTTACTTTTATCAATTTTTGTCATAACATGTTTTGCTTCAAAAGGATCTCTCTGTATTTGTTCCAATTCACTTTATATGTGTTTATTATAATTGTTAGGTTTAAGGAAAGTGTTGGTTATAGGGGTTTTGGGGGGTTCTATAAAGATTAATATTATTACACGTTTGAAAAACGAATACATCTTGGAATCTGGCAAACAAAAACATAAATTTAAATATGGGAGTGAGCTGGTGCTTCAAAAGTATATGCACAAAATCATGTCTTTTCTGATTTGTCAAGCTTAACTGAGTCCCTTAGGGAAATTATGCTTGGCCAGTCATTCTGGTGAATATACAGAAATACTGGGAAAAATAACTGAAATAACTGGTCTTGTGTTGGTAATGTTTTGAGTGTTTTATTTTTTTAGTTTATGCTGGCAACAATCTGTCAAGACTGAATAATTTCTAAGATCAGCATGTATAAAAACAACTTTCCCTTAGCTCTAGTTACCTGATTACTTCTATTTCTGTCTTATGTTTTGTGTAATCATTTTTCTTTTAGGAAATTGATTTGAGTATTATCCATCAGATTGCAATTTTAAAGATAATTTTTGCTAAATGGGATGTCATATCTTCAAACACGCTTCACTCCTTTAAAGTTGTTTCCACGTCCATATTTTAGAACCTTTTATTCATCTTTAAGTCTTGAATGACCTTTGTCAGCTGTCACTGTCAACTAGGGATCACTGCTCTTGACAGTTGCTGTCAGTTCTGAAGAGATGTAATTCCCTATGCCGTTTTCCACAGGGCTGGAAAACTCAGCATCTCTGAATTGTGGAATGCATCAAGGAATAAAAACAACCACCCACATTCACAGTAAATACTATTTCTTCAGAAAATAACTTGCCCTACTTACTATCAAAAATAGTCACAAATATTTAATGTGCCCCAAGTTTAAAATAGACCAGAGTGACATTTCGATCACATAATAAAAGGAGTGGTGAAAGGTCTGTGTATTCTGGCTTGGTTAGAGATTCTGTAGTGCAGTTAAACACAAAAATATGGGGAGATTTTTGTTGAGTTCTGGAAGTAACTAATCAGATTTTGAAGAGAGGAGTACATTTTCAGTTAATCTGTCTACTTCTTAAAAGGACTATAAAGCAATGAAAAAGTTCCTAATGCTTGTAGTAAGATTGTTGAAAGAATTCTGAGATCAGGATTCATGTAAAGTTAAAAAGTCATACTAGAAAAGGCCATTTGGCTATGTAACTTGTTAATATCTTTAACTATAGTTTCTGATTTCTGCATTCAAAAGCAGTGAATAATTCACAATGTTATCTTTGTAGTATTTACCAAGGAATTTTCCACAAATTTGTAGTGATTAAATAATTTGGACATCTTGTACAATTATACTAGTTGGTGTTAGTTTGTACATTTAAAAATGTGCCTATTGTAAAGGTATTTGACCAAGAAGCCTAGAGTTCAGCAAATCATCAGAGAACAATAATATTTGAGAATGCCCCAAAAATATTCAATAGATTGACACGTTAAAGGACAAGTCAGATTCAGAGTTAAATAATCCTCAATTTTGTTTTTTTAGTTTCTCGGCTGGAAATGGAGGAAAACATTAGAAGACAAGACAATACATTGGCTGTTTAACCTGACCATAACTTCTGAAATCTTTTGAAACATAAGAACATGTGGAGGAGATTGGACTGGTATTTAAATGTAATGATTTGGGACCCAATGGCACAGTTTTATTCCCAAATCAAATTTTTAAATCTCTTGAATTTGCATGCCTAAGTGTGTCTATGTTTCTGTGTGCATGTCTACCTTCACGTCCACATATATACAGAGAGAACTATGTACACCTATCTTCCAGAGATTGATTTAAAATAGTTATTTTGACTCATTATTTTTTACTTGAATTAAGGTTGCTAATAAGATAAACCATTACTTTTCATTGCTGTTAAATCTCTTTGTTATGGACTTTGGATAGTTTCTCAAGGATGGTCTAAGACAGATGCAGAGCAGGAGAAACTCACAGGTTAATTTTCTGTTCTGTGTGGTGACTATGATGGAGGAGTAGAATAGGAGAGGGAATGGCAGGGTCCTAGAGCTTTTCTCTACCATTCTAATTTTCTTCCTGTTCTTTAATTTATACTGTGAAATCTTGGCGAATCAGGGATGCAAATTGTGACTGATAAGTAGTGAATTTTCCTTTTCATTTGCTATGTGCTCGTTCATTGTGTGTCTGTGTAGAAGGAAGGACTAATCTGGCAAAACCTCTTTTCCCATTAAGAATGAGACAGAAAGAAGGGTTAGTTCTGGAGCTTTTGAGGAATACAGTAAACGTAAGGCTTGATCAGGGAAAGTTTTGTTGCAAACTACTATTCTATGAATGTTACGTCCTGGGAGCAGCACAGCGTTTAAAATTCACCACACATTAGAACTGAGATCTGACAGCAGGTGGAACTGCTGGGACTGGTAATGAGAGATGTTGTGATATGAACAACCAATAAGTGATAGCTGAGTGCTAATCTCTGCTTTGTATTTTCTACTCAAGTTCTGAGCATAATTTATAAAATTTCAGCTCTTTGACTACAAAATCTTTTATAATTTTTTAAAAATAATTGACCTTTTTTTGCTAACCTTTGCCTAGCTAACAAACTAGTTTCACTAAGCTGTGTGACAAAAAGGGCAGCCTTCTGTCCAAAGAAAATACTTTTAGGCTTCCATACAACTAACAAATTTAATTTCAGTTCCACACTTCCAGAGACGTGTTCTCATAGGCATACACGGGAATTTATGGACTGAAAGATTTATTCTGTTCAGGGAATCACAAGCATTTTGAGCTATGTATAAAACTGAAAATAAGGAGAACACTTTTACTTCCATGTGATTGTTACCTGGAGGAATTTAGCCCTGTGATCTGTGGACCAAGAAAAGAATCAACATTTTTTTTCCTGTTTCTTCCTCAACATATTAAATGGCAAAGAAATTATTCAGCTTTTAAGAATGAAACTCTTATACGAAGCCTGAAGTCCAGTTGAATAAGTGCATAATCAAGGGAGAGTTTTATATGGTTTTCTCTCTGTGTTTCTTTCAGGAGTTCCAAACAATCAAGGAAGTCAAATGTTAAAAGCTCCAATAGGCTGACTGATTAATAAAAAGGTGCTTCTGTAGGCCAAGAATATTAAAAGCTAAAACCCTCCTAGATCCAAATGAACAATCTTTATGCAAAGAGTCTTATTCTGCCATAAGTCTGCAAGTCCATCTCTCATTGACGCCAGTGGGAATTCTCTGGTAGACTAGAGTCATGATTTAGATCTCAAAGAACAACTAATAAAAGAAACACATAGCAGTTGAGACAAATTAGTAATTTCACAAACATTAGATGATTTTCATGCTGATGAAATAAATGTAAAAGGAGTATGATATTGATTTCAAGGTAAAAATCCAGACAAGATTTTACAGAGAAACAATCTGAAGATATTTGAGCAATGTCATCATTATAATTAACAATAAGATCATGTAAATTTAGTTGTGCCAATGAAGCAGAGGAGGTTGCTAACAGTCCAAGATATGCCCAAAAGGAAAGACACAGGCCTTTTTTCTCCACACAGATGTACCTTTTACAATTATCACTTTTTAATATAGTGCAGACTGGGTACCACAAGATCAGCTCTGTCTCCTTTTACCTTTTCCTGATATACTTATTAAGTTGCTGGCAAATTTCTAACCACCACCAGCAGTGATAGTTCATTAGTTGTGTATAAAATAGGGCAGCCTATCAAAATGATAGATCAATTTAAATTGGTGATGAGAAAATATTTCAGACTTTGGACGCAAATTACGAATACACTTTTGTAAAAATAGTTCAATTTGAGATTGAGATTTTGACTAATTTTATCCATGTCTAGTTCAATGCATAAGGGTCAGGCCTCATCTTGAATACTGTGTACAGTTCTGGGCCCCCCAGTTTGGAAAAGATGTCAGGATGCTGGAGTGTGTCCAGAGGAGGGCAACGAAGATGGTGAAGGGGCTGGAGCACAAGCCCTACCAGGAGCGACTGAGGGAGTTGGGGCTGTTTAGTCTGAAGAAGAGGAGGCTCAGGGGAGACCTCATTGCTCTCTATAACTACCTAAAAGGAGGTTGTAGTCGGGCAGGGGTTGATCTCTTCTCTCAGGTGACCAGTGACAGAACTAGAGGGCATGGACTCAAGCTCCTCAGGGAAAGTTTAGACTTGATGTTAGGAAAAAGTTCTTCACTGAAAGGGTGATTGGCCATTGGAATGCACTGCCCAGGGAGGTGGTGGAGTCACCGACCCTGGAGGTGTTTAAGGGGAGACTGGATGAGGCACTGAGTTCCATGGTTTAGATAATGGTGTTAGTGTTGGTGTTAGTGTTGGGATATAGGTTGGACTCGATGATCTCGGAGGTCCTTTCCAACCTTATGATACTGTGATACTGGGATACTGTGAAATAACCATAAGTACATTCAAATGCCTCTTTTTCCATCTCTCTCTTCCATTATCTGTCATGGGGAACTCTTACTTGAACAGAACAACAAATCAATATTGATCAGAAGAAAAAGGAAGAAGAAATTCATTTTTTTAAATTTATATTCAGTATGTTTCCTATGTTGCTTAATTTTTCAACAAAAAATATCTAAACAGACCTATTAGAAAAGCTCTTTGGAATGAAAAAGATATATTCCCTTTCAATCAGTTTTGACATCTTTCAAGTTTTCTGATCATATTTAGACAACCCATCTGTACTCCAGAGTACTTATTACTCTCAAAATAAAAATAATAAATAATAACAAAAAATTATGAAGTGTTTTTTGGGCCTTGTAACAAACTGAGGAAAAAAAGAGGTGGAGAATAGGAGAAAAAAATGTATCAGGCTAGAAGCAATGATGCTATTTATAACATGATTAGTTTGGGAACTATGATGATGGGAATTATTTTATATTATTGGAAAACAGCTACAGTGCTGTGAAAGGCAAATAAGAAGCAAGAATGAAAGAAGGACAACTTCCAATCTAGATTATAGTGATAGGTTTATGAAATTATGATCAGACTTCTGGTATGGAAGGAAAAATACCAGTCAGCCTCACAAAAAAACCCCACCAAACCAAACTAAAACAAACATCAAATAAACATCACCCCCCCCCCATATATTTAGCATTAATTTATAAAAAATTCCGGATGCGAAATAGTGAAACATTTGCAAGAAGTCACAGCACCCTTTCTTGTGTAAAATTCTGAATAACATATTTCTATCACCAATATTAAAGCAGTTGCACATTCTTTTGAAATTAGCATCCGATATTATTTTGATGAGATCTATATTCCACAAAAACATCACAGAGTATTAATGAAATTCAAGTAGTTTTGTATCAATGGTAATGTGAATATGTTTATTTCGATAGCCAATAACTTAAGAAATGCCATTTAGAGATGATGAAATTCCCAGAAATACCTTTCATAAAATAAAAACTCACTGATGTATAGTACCAAAAGTTTAGTCAGATGATACAAAGGTTAATTTGTGTATCTCTGTTGGAATAGAAGGTGTGGGCACAAAATCCTCTAGGGATTGCATAGTCTAGTTGAATAGCCACTGGACTTTAATTTGTATGACTGAAGTGTCAGAATATTAGGCTGAAGTTTTGTAACTGAAAGGGAAATGCCTCCTGCATTGCATTTATTATATTTGTTCAGCTGCAATTTCTTTCCTCAGCTCTGCCATCTACTCGTGTGAAAGAGATTAAAACAAACATAAACCCAAATGTTGGTTACAGAGACTGTTTTTACACCCTCACTCATGCAATGTAAATATCTTCATGAAAAAGTCCCGTTGAATGAAGGTACTATTTTGTAACCTATGAAGTTTATTAAACAAATTCCTTATACAACCTGCAAAAATTCGGGATTTTGTGGCTTGGAGTGAAAATGCAGAATGCAGGTTGATACATTTCAAGTTCTATGATGAATGCCATGATATGAAGCGCATGTAATTCCTGTAACGCTACCTGTCCTCTACCTTAGTAGTTATATTATTTTGGACCATTTTGAAATGAGTGAAATTTCCTATAGGCTCCTATGGCTACATATCTCATTAGGCTTCTGGATACCCAAAAGTCGTAGAAAAGAGTGGGTACCAGAATTAAGTGAAATACAGGCCACTGAGATGCAAATGCAAGTAACAGACAAATGGTTATGTTGTGCCCATACTTTTTAACCTGTGCATCCCATTGTCTTTTACCATGTGACTTGAAGTAATGATGTAAATTGTGACACAACTTATGCTTTCACATGAAAATCTGTGTAGCTGTCAAAGTGTGGTGTGATTTGTGCTATCATTGAATTCAGATTACATGCTGAGGAAGCTGAGGTAGCACAGTAGGAAAGAAACTCCTGTAGTAACTGAATAGCCTGGTGTTCCCCTAAATACCTTCTCTCTCCCAGTGAAGGTAAGTCTGGATTCAGATAACACTTCCACAGAAGTGCTCTTCCAGATCCTAGCTGCTAACCATACCAAACCTCTGTACCAGTCAAGTAAAGCAGCACTTCATAGTGAATATCTCTGAGTGAAGATACCTTGCTGTTTTAATAGAAAGTGGCTCTGGAGCTTGAGTAAAAAATTGTGATAGCTGGATTAAAATCCTGAATGCAGTGATAAAAGAAATTCCTGAGTTTACATGTTCCATTTAATGATGCACCTTATGGGAGCTAATATCTTTTGGGAAAGACTTGAAGGCTCACAGTGCCTCTCTGAACCAAGCAGCTGTGGTATGACATATTTTCTACAGCCATTTGCAGTCTAGTACTGAGTTCAGTGCACTTCAGGTGGTGAAGGTGACATCTGCAAAATTGTTTGATTGTTTCTTGCAAAGACACTGACACTGAGCTCCAATTCAGTAGCTGAAATGCCCTTGTTGTGTCTTTCTGTATTGCAGAGGTTTCTGTTGCAGACGAAGCCTGAAGAAATTGTAATACTTTGACAGTCTGTGGCATATACCGATTAAAATAAATATGCCCTCTTGTCTAAAGCTTGCAACATTTTTTATATTAAGAGATTTTCTGCAGATGTTAGTTTATTAGATGTTTCATCATTGTGTTTATCACTGTAAACTTAAGGTATTTGCAATACTGCAGGTAATGAAAATCAGCCGCCTTAATTACCACTACTTTTAAAAAGAGTCTTTAGTGAGGTTGTGTATTCAAAGATTTCTCATTCTCTTGCTTACTGGGAAAAACTGGGAAAAGTTTAAGGAAGTCATATCTTTGTCTCTGTTTCCAAGAACACTGGGAAGATTTATAAAGCTTTTGAGCTAAAAATTTCAGATGACTCTCTTTTTCTGTTGTTGAATGTGCATCAGTTCTGCTGGTTAACCCAAGGCAACTGTCACTTATTTTTCTTCCAGTTCAGTTGATCAATGGCTGAGATGACTTATTTTCACCCATTTTTGAGAAGAGTTTAGAGCTTTAAAAGACTTTAGGAACACCAAATCTCAAGGGATAAAAATACATTTTAAAATTTAGTATTTTATCTCTGACATTTTTCTATTCTGAAATCTAAAGGGAAGGATCTAATGATATAAATTTACTTTTGTGCAGCCTTCTACATACTGCTAAAAATGTCAGTGCATTGTAAAACCAGAGAGCCAGTTCTAATTCCTGTGTCACTGTGGACAATAATGCTCTTTTTTCATAGCAAAAGTGTTTTTTCTACAACAACTATATTTTACTGTTTAAGTGTATTTGCTGTGTATTCCAGCTACTTTTTTCAGTTTCAACCTGCACATTTCAAGTAAGATAACAGAATATTATAAAATCTTAGTAACTTTGGAAAAACACAGATTCATCTAAATAAGCTTTTTAATCTGTCTTGTAGAGTTACAAAAAACCTAAAAATATTCTATATAAAACATATCAATAAAAGGTACCCCAACAGTTTCCTGCTTGTTGATAGTAGCACTAAATACCTCAAAAGAAGCTGTAAGATTTCTTCTGCTGACAGATGGGGAATCATGTGACCCATGTTAGGTCACACTGAATCTTCAACAGATTAAACTGACTTAGAATTTAAACCTCAAAATATGAATCTTAATGATTCCCTGTAATTTTGTTATCACATTCATGGATATTTACACAACTGTACAGTTTCATATTGATTTTTAATAAAGTCTTGATCTTTGCAACAATTTTAATACTCCACTTTTTCTTTCTATTGAATCCTCCCTTTTCATTATTTCATAAAAAAGAAACAAACCCTAATTTTTCTTTCTCTATGTGACTTACCCTGTACTATTGTATTATATACCTCCTTTGATCATTTTCTCTAACATCATCTCTTCTTATGATGTTTATTTTTTAAAGTGGTGGCTAGAATGGCACAGGGGAGTACATATGTGCCTTTAAAATAGATCATGATAATGGGTAATGATAAAGAGTATTGACCTCCTACAGCTTCATTTTAGCTTGTATTTATTTGTTTGTTTATTTAACTGACCTTGTTTTCTATGATCCTTAGCCAACTTAATTTTTGAGGTGATAGGATCATTTTTCATCTGAATGTCAAGATGGCTAAATACGTGGTTGAATCCATCTTCCAGTGACTTCTATTAAGTAAGTTCTTTTTTTTTTACAGTTGGTAAATATGTACAAAGATTAACATTCATACAAGTAGAGGTGTTATATTCTTGAGGTGCCTGTTAACACACTGGTTTCTAAGCCAAAAGAATTTATTTCTCCTGGAGAGCTGTGGTTGCATCTGGAAAATATGCAGACTTTCTGAAATTTATTAAACTTAGTAGGCATCAACCACTTTGTGTTTTGTCTTAGCCACATACAAAACCAAACTAAAACTCAAGAATTTGGAATTTTGGACATACTATCATAGACCGAATGCAGTAGATCATTTACTCAAGCATACCATCTCTCCCAGTGGCAGATAATTCATAGGCACGGGTTTTTTGCAATCCAGACTGAAAACTATTGCTTTAAGCAGAAACTTGTCTAGATCGCAATTGCGAGGCCTCCACTGATATAATGAAACCATAATGCTTTATGTCTCCTCTGAAACTTGTCCTTTAAAAATCTAAGGGTTTGCATTAACAACAAAAGGCTTTCTTTTACTTTGCTTCCACATATGCTTCTATGTTGACACAGAAAATATTGACAAAGAAGTTTAGTTTAGATGTTGAATTGACATAGAAATTATTGACATAGAACTATAGTTGTAAATGGTCATTCATCTGCAATTGTAGTTGATCATTTATAGAAGAAAATGAGAGTGTTTTCACTTGGGGAATATCTGTGACAGTGTTCTATCTATTTGTTCTATTTGCCCTATTTCAGATAGTTCTCATCTGAGAGATGAGGAGCAGCTTTTTGCAGATTGTTTATAAGCAGATGTTTTAAGGTATGAATTTATAGTGATAGTTACTGGGATCATTTCAAGGTAGCAAAAAAAGAGAAAATCATTAACAATGTTTTAGAAAAATTTGCTATAACTACAAAGTAATGTCTTGTGTATGACTTGGGAATATTTTTTAAGCTCTAACTGAACAAGGATAATCTAGAATACAGGTTGAATAGATGTAGAATACATAATGGGACTTGTGAGATTTGAGCTCATTATCTGATTCAGCCACAGACATCTACATAGTGTATTCTGTTTAAAATGAATGCATTACTTTCCATCTCACAGGGCTGGTTAATAGGTAAAACCTATAAGGACTCCAGAGTGCACAGATTCTCTGCTGATATGTAATATAAATGTTTAGTTCAGCATCTAACTCTGTGTTGTCTACACAAAGGCATACTCTGATTTAAATGGGATTAGCAGTGAGCATGAAGTTAAGCATGTCCATAAATGTCTGCAAGGCTTTAGTTACTCAGTGTACTCATTATCTCAATTTGTTGTTTCATGGAATTGTTCCAAGTATCTCATCTAATCAGATCCTCCTGGAGGCACAACATATGCCCACAATAGCATGAGCTATATATAGCTCCTTCTAAAATTATGAAAGATCAATGGAATATTTTCACTTCCAGTGCATGTATGTGTCTGTGAATTATGCTGTAGGAATTAAAATCTCTCAGTGAAATCACAACATTAATTCTAATGAGTAAAAAGCTGGAGTAGAAGTGTCATTTTTAGATAAAAGCACTATAATTAAATGTAATATGTAATGTAAACAAATATATAGAAATGCATTATAAATTATATAAAATAGCTATAAGTATGTAATTAGAGACTGGTATAATTCCATTTAAAGTAAACTTTACACTGTCTCTTGTATACTAGTAACAAATATGATCTGCAAATACAGAACAACATCATTATGCTGAATGAAAATCAGCCAGATGTTGTTCATTGAAGATGTTTATCACAGTAGTAAAGAATCTTTTTTTTTCCCCAGGTATTTCTTAATGACCAGCCTTTGGTATTTAAGCTTGAAATGCAGATGAAAAATAGCCCAAATAATTCTGTTCTGTTTAATACTATTGTAAATCTGTTGAATTACTCTATTTTTTTGAAAGTAGAGTAGAATGTGACAGAGGGTTATGGCCTATTTCTTCTGCCTTTGTTGCTTTCATCTACAAAGGGAGCAAAGGAATCAATGAAAGTATGCATGAAGTATTACTTGAAATGTGTAAACACAGCAGAAACTGACTCTTTAGACCTTGAAAGTACTCAATAGCGTTTCCCATTAACCCACTCTATTTAAATTATTGTCAAATAATAGAACTAAGAAAAAGTCAATCTCACGATAGAGCTGGCTATAAAATGCCAATATCAATATTACTAAATACCATTACCTTCTGAACGGATTAAGGACGAAGCAGTTGAAAATGAGTTGGATAGCATTCTGAATCCTTTAATGAATGCTTCTGGTTTTGCTCATAGATAAACAATTCCCTCTTGGCCTTGCCAATTAATGTATTTTCACACCAGATGAAAAAATAGTGATGTGCCAATAAATGTTAAACATTGTTTTTCCATATGATCGTATGTCACTCAAGTTATATCAGACAAAGTTCAGAATAGCAAGATGGAATATTTCAAATCCTGTTAAGACTTTCAAGCAGTGGAGAATGTTAATGAATACATTTTCAAATATACTTAATGTGTCTGAAATGTCAGATGCACTATTACTGACGGTGGTAGTGGGCTAACAGTTTATGTTGACTTTTAATTTGAACATAGAATCACAGAATTGTTTAGGTCAGAAAAGTTTTAAATCATACATTGTCTACATACATGTGCACACAAGTACTCACTTTATCAAAATGACACTGAATAGATAATATTGTCAATGTTCTTTTAATTGCCATTAATGAAAACTCCAGGTTCAGCTGAAAATCGTATTTAGCTGCAGACATTCTCAGTTTTTCAAGGTAAAATTGTGGTAGCTTTTTGAAACCATTTTATTCATGAAATAAAAACAATTTGAAATATAATTTTCATTTACTTCTTTACCTCCTATGAATACATTTGGACATATCTCTGCTTGCTGACATATCGAAGCACTAAAAACTCTCGAAGTTGCAGATGAGTTACAGGCAGAAATACTTAAAAAAAATGACCATAGAGCATAGTTTCTTTATCTAAAATATGGCTGTGTTTCTTCTCTGGATGCATTACCATAGCAACCAGGGAAGTTTGGTATTTCTTTGTTATCTGGGTTTTCTACCATACAGAAGTTTTCCAACTTTATACCTGGAAGAGAACAAAACAGTTTGTGAGATTAAAGCTTAAATGTTACCTAGATTGATACCCTGGTTTACCTCCCAAAATCCAATTCATTATCAATGGAAACAATTGGCTGCCATGAAAAGGAGTCAACTTCTTCCCTTTATTTTTTGTGCTTTCCTTTACCTTTCCATTTCTGTAGGGATGCCCATGAGACTGTAAGAATGTTTAAAATGTTGAGTATCACCACTTACTTACTCTGCAGTCCCACTCAATAACACTTTTATCGGGATTTTCATGATTACTCCACTAAAAGTGAAGTATTGACCCTACAAATGGAAATGATGCCAGTGATAAATAGAAAAGTGTGTCCTGGCATTGGATCTAAGTCACAATCTACAGTAAAACAATAACATATGGTTCTGGGTATCCCATGAAACTCAATTTAATAGTTCTCGTTTTTTCACTTCCACGCACATTACTTTCTTAGTAATATACTTGGACTACAAGGCTTCTAACTTCATTGCAAGTATCACTGGGGGCGTATACATCAGCTGCTGATGTTTGAAAGTCAACTTTGAGTAACATAATTTATTAAGCAAATATATAATATTTTCAAGTAGTCCTTCAAAGCAGCTGAAGTTATCATTATTTCCTTCTTAAATGATGTAACTTTCTGCCACTAAGTGTCAACGAATAAAAAGGGTAAGAAATGCTTTGTTTTTTGTCCTTATCACAAAACACTGCCATGTGAAATTCTTCTGGAACATCCAGTTAAATATTGATTGTTTATGTAACTTCTGATCCCATTGGTAAAACTGGTGAATGCAACAGTAGAAATGGATATTTTTGCCTCTGTGCTATTAGTCATCTACATGCACAGGACCATTTCATATTAAAAAAAAAAAAATAGATGTCAGTAACATAGCCTTTCCATCTTAGATGCAGTAAGAATTCCGGATGTGTATATGCATAATATAAAATTTAATTCATTGTTCTGTTTCTCATACATTTGTTTTGGTTTATAACAGTGCATAGGCAAAATATCACACTGAACACTAGCTGAATTGAAAAAAGGATATAGAAAAACAATAAGTAATGAAAAAAGTTATTAGAATTTAAAGGGTATGTCATCTTCAGTAAATGTTTGAGTAGGAAGGTGACTGTCACACTGGTAGGGCAAACATAAAGGCACATGCCAGGAACACAGGTTAAAAGAAATACAAATGTGAACTAAATATTCTTATCTTTCCCACAATGCCTAATCCACAAGCAACAAGGGTAAATGTACCAGACTCTCCTTGTTTCAGTATGTCTGGAAAATGGGCTGTGGGTTCCCCTTTGCTGTCTGTATGCAACCAGACAGGGAGAAGAGGCACAGAGATGAAAAACTACATGTATGAGCACAATGACACTGTGATTTGACCTGAATATGATCAGGTGATAAAAAGCATGTTAACTTTTATTGCAACAAAACACAAACGCTGTTGTGTTTCAGATGGAGGACAGCTTTGATTAAATTCCTTTGCCGTTAAAAGCACAATTATTAATATGTCTGTAACTGATCTTATTAAACACTAGTAAAGACCTATTACCAAGAGATGAGCGTTGAAAGCCAGTACAAAATGATCCAAATTGAATTCTCACAGCTTCACTAATGTACAAGACATTTGTGGAGTTCCACAACTCCTGGACTACTGTGCCAAATTTGGGAGACAAAAATCTTGCTTGGGATTTCTATGCAATTACATTTCATGAGTAAGAATGCGTGCGCTTACAGAAGTAGATACAGAAATACTGAATGATATGCTGTATAATGAGAGTTCCTCTTACGCAGAAGCGCATGAGCAAGCACATGAGCTTACCCAATTGTATAAGCAGAAATTTAGGTCAAACTGATGTCTTGTTATCTGACAACACTTTCTGCCTAATGCTTCTCTCTGTTCATATTATCACCATGGCAGCAATACACTTTCAGACCATTGAGGTATTTCGTAGTGATATAAGATTCCCCTAAACATTTTCAGTCTTTTCAATCACTGTCGGTAGAGAGTTTTGATATATAGTTGAGAATTCCACTGGTTATTAACAGAACTATCCACGTAGTATTTGACAATTTTTATTGCTGCAGAAATAATAAATATATATACACACACACACATTTAACTATTTGAAAATCCCACTGCAGAAAACCCATTATTGAAATGATAAGTGAATCGATTTTACTCCTTTTCATGAACCATGTGGGCTTTGCTGCCTAAAGATTCACTCCATTTTGTAGAAACTTAAAAAGGAAACTATTGGAATACTCATTAAGGAAACTTCAAAGGAAAAAAAATGCAACCTGAAATGTAGCAGTGGAGAGATTCATACATAAAAAATAGTTGTTCAGTTGCTAACTGAGGTAAAGATCCAGAAAGATATTTAACGGGCCCATTGGTATAATTGTGATTTCTGTAGGGAGTTAATGCCGGGAGCTGAACAGCAGGATGATGAACTTTCTGGCAGTTGGTTGTCAGAATTTTGATTTATTCCATGAAGTTGTTCATTTCAGGTTTGCTCAAACTGAACATATTTAAGAGATAAGCTCATATTTAAATTACAAGTAGCTGTGAAAATGTTTTGTTGCTGTGGCTGCTCTAATATGATAGAACTTCACTGCACGTGATTTTTGTGTCTTGAAGGATGTTTGTTGCGTCTTTCAAGAAATATTTTTTCTGACTGTAGGCTATTGATGTGAGTTACAGTACTGAAAATATGTTGGATATAATGCACCAATTTGTAAAGATGGAGGAATATCTTGATACAATTCATTAAACATTTGTGATTTTTGAGTTTAAGCTATATGTAATATGTTCTAATGGAAAGTCATTCTGATTGTCCTTTCCCTTCCAGCCCTCCAGTAATTAACCTTGACACAACAGAGCACAAATACACTTTTTCCTATAATTCCTTCAGGCAGCTGGATCTTGGGAAGAACATATTCCCTAAATGGAGATGTTTCAGCTTCTAAGTAAAAGAACATTTTACTTGACTGAAGTAATGCTTTCTACTGGTGATGATATTAAATGTGGGAGCAGAAGGCTTGTTGCTCTAACGGTTATAATAATCTTTCAGGTACTTGGTTAGTTGTGTCCTCACACACATCAGAGTTAAAGCAACTTCCAGATTTAGAATCAGCACAAAATTTTCTTCAGGCAGAGAAAAACTGGGTTTTGTTTATTTGTTTAACTTCTCTGCTTTCATCTTAGCATAGTTCCTCTATTATTTTCGCTGAAACAATTCCTTATTGAAAGAACCTCTCTCAGTCTCTTAGGATATATTGTAATTTGTGAAGTCTGGAATCTTTTGAATAAGGTATTTTAAGTTAGGTGTGGTTTATTGAAGGCATTTTAATGGCTATAAAAGGGACTGGATTTTCTATGAAATTTTATTTCCTTCTGTTGCTAATGGCTGGTTTTAGCACATCTACAATTATTAGACACCTAAATTATAAATGAAATAATATTGAGGTTTTAGTCCACAGCTATGATTAGCAAATATGACCCTTATTTCATTTAAGCATTTATATGATGCGAATGGTATATTGCTGTTCTGTTACACTTTTCAAAAACAGTTTTCATAAAAGGCAAAGATGTGATTTTAATTCCTTTTTTTTTAACAAACTAACTCACTATACTCAGCTATTTAGGAAAAAAGATGCAAATTTTCAACAAAAAATATTAAAAACCTTTATGCTTTAGTGCACTGACCTACATTTGAACTCATTCTTCACCAAATTTAAAAAATCTGGTAAAAGGAAAAAGAAAGCTGGTGCAAAATATGTAGCCAGGTGTGTGAACTTGAATGCCTTTTGTGGTTTAATGAAAATGATTAATTAAAAATGCATAACTATTGAAACAACAATAAATTATGAATATTAATTCTTAATTAGACTTTTTACAGCTGTGGTATTGGCTAGATTTTCAGCCCATGTAAACTAATACAGCTCTCCAGACTGTGGAGCAACTTTTTAATGTTATTTAAGGATCTCTTCAATTGGCTGGAATGAGATTAAAGAGACGAGTAGTATCTACCTGTGTAAAATAAGACTGCTGAAAGTAGGCCTCCAAGACAGTGTGAGAATTTGAAATAATGTATTAGATGGTACTACATTTATCAGTCCTCATAGAAGACTCAAGAACTTCAAGTCCTGGAGACTTGAAGATCTCGAAGGTCTCGCTTCAGGGACTGGTAATAAGGGTGAAACTCAGAGTAAATTGAGAGACTGCTAAAGACAAAGAGGCCAAGTTTTTCTTTATCAAGATAAGGGAGAAATTTTCACTGCTACATTTTATGCAGGTGGTCAGAGGCTAAAATGTGATTGGGAAGGCTGATAGTAACTTCAAGGTAAACAAAGAGAGAGACTTACACAAACATGAAGATTAACAGGTGCATTTATATCCACATTGGGTATAAATTGCTATAGACCTGTCGTAGCTTTCCTTCAGAACTGAGTCAGAGAATTCTCAAGTTACATAAAATGATTAATTCTGAGCGAGGTATTCTAAAGCACAGGAAAGTATTAGAGGTAGTTTGAGATTTTTTAAAAAAAAACACAGGTCCAGTCAGCATGGGTTCAGGAGGGGCAGGTCCAGCTTGACTAACCTGATCTTCTAGGACCAGGTGACCCACCTAGTGGATGAGGGAAAGCCTGTGCACTTTGTCTATCTGGACTTCAGTAAGGCATTTGACACTGTCTCCCACAGCACTCTCCTAGAGAAGCTGGCAGCTCATGGCTTGGATGAACATACACTTCACTGTGTAAACACCACTGGCTGGAAGGCCAGGCACAAAGGACTGTGGTGAATAGAGTTAAATCCAGCTGGAAGCCAGTCACAAGCAGTGTTCCCCAGGGCTCAGTAATGGGGACAGTTCTGTTTAATATCTTTATCAATGATGAGGTTGAGGGAATTGAGTAAGTTTGCTGATGAAGTTTGCAGATGATACCAAGTTGAGTGGGAATGTCGATCTGACTGAGGGTAGGCAGGCTCTACAGAGCAACCTGGACAGGCTGGATTAATAGGCCAATTGTATGGTGTTCAAGGCCAGGTACCAGGTCGAGATGGCCAAGAAGGTCCACGCATTTTGGCCTGCATTAAGAATATTAAGAATGGTGTAGACAGGAGGACTAGAGAAGTGATCCTTCCCCTGTACCCGGCACTGGTGAGGCCGCACCTCGAATACTGTGTTCAGTTTTGAGCTTCTCACTAAAAGAAGGACATTGACGTGCTGGAGCATGTCCAGAGAAGGGCAACAAAGCTGGGGAAGGGTTTACAGCACAAACCTTGTGAGGAGTGGCTGAGGGAACTGGGGTTGTTTAGTCTGGAGAAAAGGAGACTGAGAGGATGTCCTATTGTGCTCTACAACTACCTGAAAGGAAGTTGTGTTGAGGTGGGGGGTTGGTTTCTTCTCCCTGATAGCTAGCAATAGGACAAGGCATAATGGCCTTAAGATGCAGCAGGAGAGATTTAGGTTGGGTATTAGGAGGAATTTCTTTACTGAAAATGTTGTCAAGCATTGGAACAGGCTGCCCGGGGAGGTGGTTGACTCGCCATCCCTGGAGATATTTAAAAGACAAGCCTTACTTGGGGACATGTTCTAGTGGTGGACTAAGCAGGGCTGGATCAATGGTTGGACTTAATGATCTTAAAGGTCTTTTCCATTCTGTAATTCTATGATCACTGTATGTGTTCTGACAGCAACCTGTAAAGGCACGTCATATCAATTTTTCAAGATTTAAGCCATTTAATTTAGCAGAGAATGATATACCAGCTTGCCACTGAGCCTTCCAAATAGTCTATGGACTAAAGATTTTTTTAACTAGAGCTACACAAACATTTATGATAATTTTTCACAGTTTGTATAATTATTGAGCTATAACCCATATAAGATCTAACTATACCTACTGACTGCTGTCCTCCTGGGAACTTTGAAGCTGCAACAACAATTGATGGGAGTACCCAGTAAGCAGGCATATAGGTTAATCAAAGGAACAGTATTTCCTTGTTGCATTCTAATTATTAAGTTCATTTTAGCGTAGCATGTTGTGTCAAAATCATCAATACAAGATGCACTATGAATTACATCTGAGAGAGTTTAAATTCTCCTTGAGTAACATCATAATGATATCAGTCGTCTACCTGGGTAAGAGTAGTTTGTATATGTAAACAGGATTTCCTGATTGTAGATGTTCACTGAACCCATCAAAAATTACTGTCTGTGAACGTGATTGTCAGCCGATACAACCGATCCTCTGCAGATCTTGGGCTAAAGACTTAGTTTCCATACTGTGGCATCTTTAGTGTTAACTCCAATGAGCAATTCAGGAAGATATCAGTGTTTACTACAAGGTAGCCTTGCTGGTTTTATATTAGGATGCTCTTTCTTGGTGAAAATTGAATAGTTCAGTGTATCCTGCATGACTATTTTTTCATATGAATGCAACTTTGCATCTTAGCTTGTAACAGTCCAGCTGAATGTACTACGTTAGATCCAGTAGACAGTATGCTGATTGTCTAATTCATAGTAAAAATTGCTGCATTTTTATAGACCAGTAGGCAATTTCTAGTATGTATTTATAGGCCATATTTATCTGCAGTTACAGCACAGACTCCCCGCCCGAATGTCTTTCCGTATATTCTTTTTCTTGCAGAAAAGTTGTATCTGATTTCACTTGTCTAATACTGTTTCTTCTGAGAAATAATTGGGTCTTTCTGGGTGAGAACTGGGTTTTATTGTCACGCACAGTCTGTTCAGGAGCTGTGTTTGTGAAAACAGCAGTCTTTAGCTTTCATATTTGCACTGAACTAAATTAACTCACATCAGAATGATCATATGATATGCTGTGCACTCACTATACAAGCATATGTCTTGAATAAATTTTAATCTTAATTTTACGGTTTTTGTACTGCTAGGATGACTCAATTTCACAATGTTTTCTTCCACATTAGGATCCTAATCTTAGTGTTCTCCACTTGTTAAGAACAAGATAAAATAACAAGGGTATATATGTCTTCAAATAGCTATAACTTTTATGATATCCTAAATACAGATGCACACCGCTGCTCTGCTGGTTTTCAGTTATTTTAGAAGGAAAAATTTCCTAGTGCTTTATAATGGGCTCCCACATTATTGATATAGTACCTCTCTAACTTCTAAGTTGTTACATCACATTTATGGTCTGTAACAGCAAATAATTTCATTACCAACAGTGCAGAAAAGTCATGACATAGGGAATGAGACTCATTTCTTTTTGCAGGAATGTGAAGCTGATTTTATCTAAGCTGTGACAACCATAACGGAACCAGCCACTACTGCTAGTTTCAACTTCAAGTTGAGAGAGGTTACAGAGCAAATTATAATTTGTAATGCTATTCATACTCTGTATACTACACAGCATTTAAGCATTTAGCGACTTCTTTATCAAGTTGTAATTTAATAAAAAAGGAGCTAATATTGTGCATTCTCAAAGTGGGGACCTTAGTAAAAAGGTTTCTGCAGTTTTAGAGGAGGTGTCTATTGTTTCTCTAGCCAGATAGATACAGAAGTGTTGGTCAAAAAAATGAATTTTATCAAAATTTCGGAGGGTATCTTGTCTGTAGTGGAGGTAAAAAGACAATGAAGATTCTGAGAAAATAAAATACTCTTAAATTCTTTTTCTAGTGACTTGTTGAGATGTACACTTTGTGCTTCTCAGAGGTGTATTACTTTAGAACTCTGTAGGTAACGTTTTCACCGCACTACACTCCACACTGTCTGCTTATTTATCTTGTGTAGAAAGAATATAATTTGGTGGTTTTGTTATGCTTTTTTTCCTTTGTGTGCATAGCTTACTATGTAATAACTTGTCTCTAAACATGGTTATAGTAAGGGCAATACCTGATCCTTCACAATTTCCCCTGCCCTTTGTACGTTTACAGATTTTGATCCTTTCCTATTTGGTTAATAAACTTGCAGTTATTACAAAGCACTGATAAGATTTTTTTCGTAATGATGTTTGGGGTAAGTTGACTTGTTGAGCCTCTGTTGTGGATCTTTGTGAATGTGATGTTCACCGCACTGTTGTCCACAATTAATGGAAAATTGGAACAAGGATGCATCTATTCAATTTCAATTCCCTTTCCAAACTACACCTCAAGAAGTGCAAAGAATAAAAGTCCTCAAACTTGATTTGCACTTATCATGTCTATCTCTTTAGACCGAGTTTCAATAAGTAGATAAGCTATGCAGTTAAGCCCAAATGTTCAGCTTTTCCTAAATTAGTAAAATTAGTATAGGCTATTAATTCTAATATGTTTGAGAGTGTAGAAAATTAGTTAGTTAAGCCAATCAGTCTTATTTCAAATGCTTAGTTAAACACATAGGGAAAGGTAACTAAGATACAGAGAAGACAAATTGCAGAAGGTTTTATAAAACTTTGGAGGGCAGGAGAAGATTGCACAGCCTCTCCTTTGTGGGTGCAGTGTACAGCACAGGTGAAAACATTTCAGCTAAGATTTGGAGTCGCAGGAAATAGTAGATGCATTTGTTTTGAAAAAAAATAGATAAAAAGGCGTCTGATTGTACTGTTGTATAGGAGTGAAAATGCAAACAACTAGATGATTATTTCTGTCATTTATTTCATTTGATTTACTTGAGCTTATCAGTAACATTTCAATGTTCCTGGCACGTCTTTTCAGTGTACAAACTATTAAGAGTCATGTCTTGGAAGGGCAATTCAGTTATAAAGCTTCATACATGTTCAAAATTGGAAAAACCAGGAATAGAAATAGCCCTTTTATTCAGTCAGGGATATTGTAATTTTCTGATGTCTTCTACAATGTTTTATTTGGGACTTTTAAAGATGAACAGCAGTGATGATTTCATTTATTTATAGGTACTATCCTGTTTCTTGCCTCCATTAATTAAACATAATTCATGGTGGTTGTGAAAGGCTGTGACCACTCTCCTAGCAAGGCTTGAAATTGGGGAAATATTAGCTGTCAGTAAAAAGGATAATTCAATGAAGATATAAAGATAATAGAAAAAGAATAAAGAATGTCCTTTCATGAAGTTTAATGCAATTAAATAGTGCAGAAATATTTGACAGGAAATTGCATCTTGCCAAAAAAAAAAGAAAATAAAAAATGTTCAGTGCTTTATTATGTGAAAAAAAGACAATATTACTACATTACCATGATACATTTTTCCTCCTTTCCTAGATGTTTGGCTTCAAAATCTTTTCTTACGATGCAGATTTTGATGTTATGAGTAAAGAGGAATGTATCTTCCTTATGACTTATTCCTTCATTTAGAGGAGAAAGAGTAGAACATGACAGTATAATGTTCTAGGTATTTTAGATGCTCACTCTAAGAGTTTCCTCTCCTGTCACCTTCTGTCTTGACATTTACCTCAAGTTGGATCTTATTACTGACAAAAAGAACAGAAGGAAAATAGTTAGTCTACTACATATACTGTACTGGCTGAGGTCTCTTGGTCTTTCATCAGTTCTCTTGATCTCCGTTCCCTCCGATGGGAACAAGTACTGGGTACTTTTCAGTCAAGTTAGTTCGCTTTTCTCATCCCAATATTTCTTTTCCTGGGAGTGATATACAGAGTTACAAGCAGCTGGTACACAAACGGCTTGAAATATTGCCTATTAGATCGCTATATTTTTCTCAGTATTTAGTTTTGCTACACATTTTCACCTTAAATTGTGTGTTGTTTCTTCTCTAGGACCAACTTCACCCTTGCTTTTATACAGCACATGAAACTATATATTTCTCATTTCTGAGTGATGCCTGAAGCACTATTGTAATATTATTATAATTTAGCTATATTTAGTTGGAACAAGCATAACTATATTAATAAAATGTTTTACTACATAACATAGTAGGTTATAAGGTAGTTATATTAATAAATTTATAATGATATTAAGAACAATTTAACCGATAGCTGTGCATTTCAGTGAATGAAGCAAAAGAAAATGGTTATGAAGAAATAGTGATAGGAACATTTCTTATACTGTCTAAGAAACACCTCACCTTTGAGGATTTTTTCTGTATCTCAGCATTTTCTATCAGTTGGGATGTATTAACAAACTCTTTGCCAAAGTAAATAAAAGACCCTACTGCAAAATTTTTTTTTTTGTGCATCTTCTGACTACTGTAGTTTTGGTTTTCTTTAAGAGAAAATTGATAGTTTGTATAATGAATATTCTCACTCTTTTGGATCCTTTTTCTTGGAAGTAAACATTCTAGAAGTGGCCTGAGTAGATATGGATTTCATGATGCTGAGAAATTGTAAAGCACATAAAAAGGAAGAGTGAAAAATCTGTAAATATTAATTACTTTCCTAGTAATTATGGTTGTATTTTATTATTTTTAGCCTAATGTATGTTCTCTTAGTCATGAGTTTTAGTTACACCAACAGGAATGACTAATGTAAGTAGAAAACAATGAAGCATCTTCAAAGAGAAGAGAACTATGTTAATCATGAAAATGAATGACACATATCATAAAATCCCTAGAGATAATACAGTGATTCCTGACATCAGCTTCCCAGGACAATAGAATCAACTAAGTGTGTGACAGAATAGAGGTATTTGTGGTAGGATTGTAGCCAAAGGGGGTATTTTTGGAGTGGGGAAGGCTGTTTTGTTTTACCTAGGATATTTTCAGTTCCTTACCTTGAAATTGTATGTATGACTTACAGATACATCAAATAGAATTTAAGCAGTTTACTGCCATGAGGATGTACCTCACCTGTACAGCCATTTAAAGGTCTAGGTACAAATATTGTAAAGTCTTTGATAGAGATACCGAGCAATCTAAACTTTGATAATTGTAAGGTAGTTACCGTAACACATTATATAAGCAAGTGGTCTGTCTCCAGAATTTATTAGGTGATGTTTCAAAATCATTAATGATAAAAAGGATTATATCTTTTTATTTCAATTGTCACTTAAAAAAAAAACCAAAACAAAACAAAACCTCCCCGCCCAAACAAATCCCACACTGAGTAGGCTTTTAGAGGGATACTGCTAGCTTTTAGTGAGAAAATACATTGCATTATTTTTTTTTTTTTTTTACCCAAACAGAAATACAGGCCAATGGGATTGGATTTATCCATTAGGCTTAGCAGCATAGGATGTTCCAGAAATTGCAAAAGGAAAGGTAAGAGGATGCTGCCATCGTAGCTCTATTTGGTGCTATAGCAAAAAGCAGGTAGTCTCTCCTTGCAAAATAGTTTTTCATAATCTTAAAATTGCTAAACAGTTCCAACACTCCCAGTCTTTTTCTCAAGAGACTGTCTCCAGTCACTTAATCACCTTAGTGACCCTTTGTTGGGCCTTCTGAAGTAGCTCTATATCTCTCTTATACTGGGGAGCATGTAACTGGACACAACAGTCCACTGGCCTCACCAGAGCTGAAAAGAGGCCACCAGAGCTCCTTCCATCTGCTGGTAACAGCCTTCCAAATGCAGCCCATGATACCATTAGCCTGCTTTATTGCAAAAGCACGTAGTCTCATCTTCAACTTGATGTACAGCAAGACCCTCAATCACTGTTCTGCAAAACTGCTTTCTAGCTGGTCATCCCTGAGCCTGTACTGGTGCCTGGCATTATTCCTCCCCAGCTGCTGGACTTAGCTCTTCTCTTTGTTGACCTGCATCATGTTCCTGTCAGGCCATTTCTCCACCTTATCAAAGTCCTGCTAGATGGCAAAATTACCCCCTGGGGTATCAGCCGGTTCTCACAGTTTTGTGTCATCTGCAAACTTGCTGTGGGTGCACTCTGCCCTGTAATCTGGAAAATTAAAGAAGATGCTGAGCAGGGCTGGACCTGGTACTGCTCCCTGGGGCACACTGCCAGTTACTGGCCTCCAGCTGGACTCCACTGGTCAGCACCCTCTGGGCCTTGCTTTTCAGCCAGTTTTCCATCCACCTCTCCGCCCATACAGCATTACACCTCAATTATAATTATAAAATATACCATTTAGGAAAGTATACCTAATCTGAAGTGTTTATAGTAAGCACAGCTATCAGCATTGAAAGAATAACTTGTTCCTTTCTAAGGATTATGTACATGTGTACATGGAAAGCACTAGAGAATCACTGCCACCCACTGTAATCAGTTTGCTATACTGATAGGCTGATGCAGTCAAAAATGTTAAAACTTTGCTTTAAAAACTCCACGTAACTCCAACGTTTCCATACATATTCACTCCTCCTGAAAATTGGAGATGTGTTACCTGGAGTGGTAAAGAATGCTTTTTAATATAGTTGTTCTGGATACTGTGGTGTGAGGAAGAAGGTACTTTTTCTGTAACAGCCATAAGTAGGTGGGACAAGGTCAGGTTTGAGAGCTGTCACCCAAAGGCATTGATGAAACTCATAAAAGCAACACTGTCAATACTTCCTTTTCTTTGACTTCCTTCAAATTTCTAATGAGAAATACTTTCTGACGTAGTATCTAGCAGTTAGTTTCTCTAGTAGCTCCCTGTACCTTCCTGCAAGCAGGACTAACAGAGAAAAGAGTGCACTCTATTGAATGTCAAGTACTACCTGAAACAGGTAACTCCTTTGAGATCATCCTTGTTAATATGACTCAGAGCAACCCCATTTAACCATCCTGTGATAACTGCATGCAGAAATCAAACGTAGGAATTTCAATGTCCTCTTAAAAAATAGTTTAAAGTTAGTTTTGAAGGTGGTTTGTTTTATGTTTTATTTCTTGGTATTGTTTTTTTTACTTTTCTTTGCAATTAAGCCCTCAAATTAGTTCTTTGATTATACTGTTACATTAAAAATTTCTAAATATTTTTTTAAAATTATGAACTCTTTAATCTCACTATGAATTTCTCATGGAGAGATTGAGCGGCTTGCCTTAGAAATTCTGTATCAGAAGTAGAAACTGAAGAGTGTTTTTGTCAATTATAGGCAAATTCCATAATTGCATGATTCCATAATTACTTATAATCTTCCATCAATAATATAATATTAAAACAGAGTTAACTCAGGGACCAGTGTCATCCCCATAAGTTTTTCCTCATACTAAGGCTTCTACACCTGCAATATCCTGTCATTTTGAAGCTGATATACCACTATACATAGCCAATGATGTCTTTGTGCAGATATACACCCTGAAGTTTGAGAAATACTACATTGGGAAAGGGCTTTTGTGTTTTCTTATCATGATTTTTTCTTCTTCTCTTAAGTCTTGATTTTGCAGTGTTTATTTCTTTTCAAGCCTGAAATTTGTATTTTAAATATAGTTCTTAGTGTTAAGAAAGTTCAACTTACTGATAATTCACAGCTTGTTTTTGAAGTAGTTGTATATGTTTTTACTACAACCTGGTAGAGAAAATATGTTCAACTTCTGCCTTCCTCTGGCGCTATTAAGCATAGCAGTGAAAAAAAGAGCTTGAACTTAAACTGCAGTATGATAACATATCATCACCCTTCATTTTTGTAAGTCAGCAATTGCTTATTGTTGTAACTTAAGTAATTTTGTTTAGGAAAATACAACAGGAGCATATATTTTCAGCCTCAAAAAAACCAAAGGTGGCCCTTCTAGGCAATTGTTACTGGTTCTGGTAATACAGTAGGTTTGAACTGACAGCTTTTTCTCAGGAGAAGACTCCCACCAGGATTTAATAGACTGTACACAAAAGATAAATTTTGTAATGTGAGACTTTAGAATTGTTAATCTTTTTATCCCCAAATTTAATTTTTACCTACATTTTTCATTTTCAAAACAAGATTTGAGCTATTTTCTCATCTCAGTGTGTGTAGTAATGAGTGTCATTCTCTGCTTTCAAAGTGAAAAGCAGCAAATTGTATTGTCACTTACAAACTTTTTGACAATTTGATTGCTGGCTCTTGAGAATCCCTAACCTACGATTCATACTGCCTATGTTCTGGGGAAGGCCCCCTATAGCCAGAATTACAGCATTTCTGTAGTTAGACAAAATAGTGTGGTCCTAATTTTATTTTTATATGTAATTCTTAATTAATGTTTACTTACCAATTTTTTTGTTTACATTTTGTGTGGTAAGCAAATACAAAATAAAAAAAAAGCACAACAAAAAAAGAATGGACAGGTGACTCAAATAACAGGAAGAATTACAAACGTCGTTAGCAATTTTTGTGCAGTAGCTTAGATAGCGACTTGATGACCCTGGAGAAGTCCTCAATGTTATAGCTGTGCCTCCTTCATTCCTTTCCTCCAACAGCCTGTTGTTCTCAAAGATCCAAAATTGCTTGATAGAACATGTGAATAATGAGGAATATTCACAATTTCCTGAAAGACTGGGTTGTGGTTGTGGACATCTAGTACACAGTGTTCCGTGGACTATTGTTCTGCCCTAGTGTGATATCTGCCTCCTTTCTTTGTGCAGCAGTGGATATACTTATGTGTTAAGCTGGAAAGAAAGCAGGGTTCAAACTCTTAACTGTTATAAAGGCAGGTATTTGAAGAGCAGCCTCAGAGACCTTAATTGCAATTTTCCATCAACAGACTTGCTAAGATCATAGAGGACAGCCACTGCTTAGTAGGAGTTGTGGGGCATTAGACACTACAAAGTAACAGCCACTCTCTTGGACCCAAGTACGAGCTGCAAAATGTCAATGAGGATATTAGAGTCATGGCTGCAGTTTAGCTTCAGCTAATGAGCTCAGCAGTATCTGTCTTTATCTGAAAGTTGGTCCTGCATCTGAAAGGAAATCCAGGAGCCTGGATGTCGGTTTAATGCCATTGCTAGTAAAACATTTATATTCCTGCCCCAGTTTACCCCAAAAGTACACTGATAAGGAACATTGTGCAGAACCCAGAGTAGAGAGATGAGTTAGGAGGCAGGCTAAATGGTTGCGTGAACAGGAACAACAATAAGGTTTCCTAATGTGAGGCTTTATTTGGGTGGTGGTGTCGAGATCTCTCATATTCTGCTGTCGTCTGTGAGAGACAGATGATGGGACAGCATTGTGCTTACTGGAGAGGCCTGCAACATGGAAAGCAAAGGTTTGCAGTCTAGTTTTCCTTCAGAAAAATTTGAGCTATATGTGTATCAAGAGGTTCAGTGTATCTGAATGTCTGGTCTCCCTCCAATTTACATAGGAACGAGATTTTGAGAAGTCTCCTCAACACTGCTCCATTGTGTCTGTCCACTTTTATTGACTGGCACTATTTACAAATGTAGTCGTAGTTGAATAATCCCACTTTCATTCCGGTCCACAGACAGAATATCTCTTGTAGTTTATTGCATTGCCTTTGTAGGCTTTGTTTCATTGCAGCTCTTGAACAAATGCTAGTGTTCTAATAATTCTGGCTTTCACAGAATATAAGCAGCTTTGTTCTTTTTACTATGCTTTTCAACTACAGTTAGAAACATATAAAGGAAATCTGTGGTTATTATTGAGTCAAAGCTTAGGTGCTTTTTGTAACTTAAAAGTGAAAAGGATTTTGCTCCTTTTAAGTCATTTGTTACCAGGCTGATTCAAATAATTTCATATCCATGGAAAACAAGAGAAATTAAATCAGCAGGAGTTTGTGGTCCCAAGTGTTCATGATAAGGCAGCAGAGACTTTCAAAACATTTTCACCCCTAAATGTTGCAGTAGGAGTTAAAAGTACATGACTTTGTGGAATGTCAATGTGAAATGGTATACAATGAGCAAAATGAAGCACATAACTTAGTCACTCATTCACCTAATATTTTTATTCACTTATTCACATGAGCAACCATTATTGAGAAATAACAGTTGTACTATTTATTCATATATGGTAAAACCAGCAAAAGTATAAGCAGTCTCAGTATATCCAGGTAAACTAAAAAAAATCCACCATTTTTAATGGCTTATCATGTTTTTTCATCTTTTCTTTCCACGAATCAGTAAGTGACCTCAGTTAAATCTTAATTTTTCATTAAAATCAGTAATACTCGTCTGGTGCCTTCCTTAGCCAAAATATTTCTTTCAATCAGACAATAGCTCTCTGATTGAAAGAACCGCTGTTTTCTGCTCTGTACAAGTTTTTGGAGACTTTGCAATTCTGTTCTTCTTCAGGTACTCTTTCCATTGATTGCAAGTCAGAAAATATTCAAGTAGATTATGTAACATATTTATGATATTTTCTGAAAACAGCCTTTTTACAATCTGGCTGAAAAAATAGTGTAAAAATAATTAAACATGATGCCGTTATTTTTTTCTAGAATTCATAACCGCATTTCTAACCTCAAAATTGTGTTGACGTGAATGAGCTGAAGTTTGCAGTTCTCAGACCAAATGACAATATGATAATCAGAGTCCAGAGGGCTGAACTCGGGGTTAAAGGCAACAGAGGGAGACCTAAAATCTTTTCTTTCAAATATTTTGTTAATTTAGTGTTATATTGGACAGTTAATAAATACAAAGCCATGAGATGTAGTCCAACACATTTATCTTTTACTTAGACCTGCCCTTGGTGCCACTATGAAATTCACTGCCCAGCACAGAACGCCTCTCTTTTTTTTCTGTCCTCTTCCATCTGTACAGAGTGTTCCTGGTTATAACCCTGGATTCAGCCGAGTTTACAGCTCAGTTTTTAGTGCAAAAGTATACCTAAAAACAGAGACATGAATTCTACAACCTATTTATGCAATTCATTAATTGAAAAACTATCTAACATTGCTTGTTCCCTATTTACATTTTAACCTCCCAGATGGAAATGTCTTGTTACAATTTATTGATATTCTTGAGGAAATAAATCAAATATAAAATTATTCTCATTCTTTGTAACAATTAAAAGAGATGCTAAACTGTGTATAAGAAAAGTATGCTTTTGATAAAAATATATTTTCTGGTTTCCTACCTACTCTTCCAGCTCTCAGTTCATTTGGAATCAAAATTAGAGTATCTTTCTCCTTTCATTTTTGCAGGTAATTCATTGACTACTTCTCTGTTCTGTTCTCTCCAGGTTCATATTTTCTTTTTTTTCCCCATTATTTTTCACAGATGTAATTAGTAACTACATTAAATATCATGTGCAGTATAATTCCTTTTTCCCATCAAAGAAAGGAATTGCACATTTTCAATTGTGCTTTTTTTCTATTTTAAGTTACTTTTTAATTGACATAGTGTTTTTAAAATTATAAGTTGCATTTGGAAGTTCTAGAGTTTATAATGAACTTGCACCCAGTTCAGAACTAACCTTCAAAACCAGTCCTATATTCATCTGAAGAAGCTATAACTCCATGGTGCAATTTGGTGCTGCCAAGTCATGTCCAGTAAATTCTTAATTTCACATTGTAAAAGCAACTGTTCTTTTGAATGAACAGAGAGCTGGTGTCATTTGCCTTTCCAGTCTTTAAACACTGACAAGAGACGGTCAGACAAGACAAACCAGGAACTGTACACATAGGATAGTTCATTTCATTGTGAGCCTTTGTGCATTAGATACTCTGCAGTAATAATTTCTGTGCAGCCAAGCCCTTTTTTAATTCCCTCCGAACAACTGCATATTAATAGTAGGAATATATTCATGGAATAATTTATTTAGAATGAATGATATTCTAGAGTATTTAAAAAAATGGCTGCTGAAATTCTAGGAACACTAATAATTTTCATTAAGAACTTATTGAAGCTCATGGGGGTTTAATAAGCTGGAGAAGGGCAACAGGGGAGCGGGGAGGACACAGCCAGGAAAACTGACCCAAATTGCCCAAGGGCATATTCCAGGCCATAGGACATCATGCTCAGCAGTGAAACCTCAGGGAAAAAAGGATAAAGTGGAGACGTTTATGGTTATGGGTTTCTTTTTCCCCAAGTGAGTGTTAGGTGTCTGCTGAGTCCTTGCTTTCCAGGAAGTGGTTAAACACCTGCCTGCTAATGGGAAGAAAAGAATAAATTCCTTTTTTAAGCTTTGCTGCTTGAGCACACAGCTGTGTTTCACCTATTAAACTATCATTATCTCTGTTCAAGATTCTTCTCTCTTTCCTTCTGTTTTCACCCCACCCCACAGGAGAGTGGAATGAGCAAGCAGCTGTGCGGGCACTTGTCTGTTACTTCTGGTCAGCCCACCATATTCCTATGTGTTGTATCCTAAATTACGTTGCTAACGGGATCATTATGTAATAATATAAAATTCACACACTATATATAAAAAAAGTTATATCTTGCTCTCAAGCAGTACTGCAACTTAGCAATACTACTAATATTTGCAAATAAGAATTAAAAATAAGAGAACACAAATAAGAGCCTTATCATTCCACTGTCAAATCTTTGTTTGAGTTCCAAGGTTTTGGAATTGTGTGAGGTAGCATTCCATAATGTTATTCACAATCATAGTTTAAATAGTCAGTGAATTAAAAGTCCAGAGGCCTGTATTTTTATTTTTGGGGGGAAGAAAAAAAAAGACATAAAATTCCATATTTCCTTAGAAATGGTAATAAATATTATTATATTGTTTACTGTGAGGAATTTGAAATGCCTCGCAATTAATGCCAAAATCCTCTAGGATATCAAGTAGTTTTAAGACAACAATTTCACTAGTCTCAAGGTTGCAATTTTCAAAATAATTTTCAAATGCTTTAATATGCAGTATTTAAAGCACATTTGAGTTGGAATCCCTTTCAAATTCGAGGACAAAGGAGAAGAACTAGGGTTTTTTTTCCCAAAATTCTTAGTAGCTATGTTATGGCATCCATCAAGTACAGGTAAAGCCATCCCTGGACTATGCTCTTCACGGTGGTTAATAAATGTGTATGACATCAGTAAGGAGCCAGGTGTGAGCATTAGTCCTATCTGTATTTAGCAGGTGCCTTAACTATTTGTGGCTACCGTAAGAGCAAAGATAAAATAAGAAGTTCAGTGAGTAAAGACTGTTGAAAGTGACATTTAAAGCACTACTACTCGATGGAAAAAATCCAACGAGAATATGAACAGTTAAAAGGCAAATTGAGATGATGGTGTATCAGATCATCTAAAGCTATGTTAATATTACCCAATATATCAAAACTAGAGTTTTTTCCAGAAAAATATGATTCAGATTTTGAAGAAAAAAGGCTTCAACATATTTCTGCTTGGGTGAATATAACTAAATGACTGTGACTTGGAAAATACCCAATTTTAAGTAGCAGCTCTGGAAGATCCCAGCAAAGAAGAGAAGTAGAAAATATTGAGCCATTTACCATGAAATGTTCTCTCCAATGGATGCAGCCTAGGATGCAAGGAAGGAAAGGGAAGGGAACACCCTAACATACGGCTGGGGAAAGCATGATTAATATAAGTGGAGGGAGCTTGTAGATTTTATTTTAATTTAGGTAGATTAATAATATGTTTTTCTTCATCTGTTTTCTTTATATGTAATGGCAAAATTATTTGGAAAGTAAAAAGTATACATTATTTCTCTTCTGAAGCACTGAACAATCTGCAATGTGTCTTTGTAATTTTCAGCCTATCTGTCTTCATTCTAGGAGCAAAGAAATAGGTTTGTTGACAAATGCTAACAGTTCAACTTCATTTCATCAGCAAAGAAAGAACTTTATTTTCTGTGGGGTACTGTCCACTGGTAATTTTATGACAATTAATCACAACTATTGCTTTTCTTCTTCCATGTTACTTTACTGTAAGAAAATATTGATATTTTTATATAAATTTGTATATTATAATTTATATTATAGTATATAAATTCTATATTTATATAAATTAATCTGAAAGAAACATAAAAAAATCCCTGTTCTTTTATTCTGAAAGTACTAATTTACCTTTGTGTAATTTATGTTACTTCTGTGACAAGTTGAATAGTGCTGTAATTAGCAGTCTATAATGCTTTCCATGATAAATCTGTTTTTCAGAGATTCATCATTCAGATATAGACATTTACTCCACATTCAAATGAGTCTCATTGATTAGAAGCAACTATTTATCATTCGCTAGTCTAGAGGTGATAAAGTTGTATTTATGCTTCAATTAATCCAAAATAGCAAATTTTGAAATGTTATTTACTGCTGGCTTGTTAATGTGAATTTAGTTATACAAATGATAACAGAGAAGGGCTTGAACTCTAATTTCACTCATGAGCTCTAATTTAAAAATAAACAAAGTTTAAAAGTAATTTTTTCCTGTAAGTGGTAAAGTCAAGATTGCCTAAGAAATTTTACACCTGATATTTCCATGCTTTTACTTGATTTTGCAGTGTGTGATCCTTTGAACTAGGATACAAGCAAGTCTCCTGCATTCTGGGGGCTACAGTTATGTTTAAGACAATGCTAGACAAAGTACAAGTCATTAAAAGAAGTTCTTATAATAGTTTAGAAAACACCTATGCATGAGACTTTTTCAGCTTCTAGTAGCTGTAAGCGTATGCTGAGAAGTAGAGGAAAGTAAATGTTTTATTTTCTCATTGAAATAAAACTGCTGAATTAAAAAGTATCTTTGCTCAACAGTTTCAAAACTTCTTTCTGCTACTTTCTGTGTTTTGTCAAAGATTGACCAAAAAACTTCAGTTTCCCCTGAAAAATTATTTTGGTGAATATGCTCTCTGGCCAGTTCCATAGGTAAGGTCACAAATACAAAAAAATGCAATGATTTAAACCTGAAAACATTTTATTTGGAAAGCTGGGCTGAGTATATTTTAATGGGATTATATGAAGGGAAAGCATCATGATGTAAAACCAAATTTTGAAGTATTTCCATTCTAAACTAAACTTTAGTCTGCGTGGTGATTTTTTTTCTGAGTTTGAATATTTGATTTTTAATTAAGTGGTTTCTTTCATGACCAGTTAAAATGATGCATCACCAAACTATTTTTTCAATAAAGAAACATTACACTGTAAGCTGTACATCAGCTAGATTAAGCACATACAGCTCTGAAGCTCTTATCTTGTGATAAGAACAATAATTGTTCCGAGAGACTGCAAGGGAAACTGTGACTCAAGCAAGAACAAGGTGTTCCAGTTGATCTCAATTACTGTCATGTAACTAATTCTTTTGTCCACCTCTAAATTTAATGCTTCTATCTCCCTGAGGATTTGTCACAAGATCTCTCACATTATGGCTTTTATGTTGACCTATCACTATCTAGTCTGAATTCTCAACCAAACAAATTGAGATCTAAGAAGAATTGTCAGGTAAATTAAAGCAATTATTTACCTGACAATTCTTCTTAGATCTCAATTCATCACAGTATTTTAAATGTTTGAATTAGTTCAATGTGAATCTTTAGTTCAGTACATTTTCAGAAAGTCAGATTTTTTCTTCTACATATATTTTTTTCTGAATATAGACATGAAGGGCCAAACTTCTGCTCTAAGTATGTGTATTTGACATAAATAAACTATAAAAGCAGGTGAATAGTAAGATGACAGAGTTCTGGTGATACAAATCTTAACAAAGCATTGGGTTCTCTTTTACCACAGCAAGAAATTGTTAAAGTAATTCTTGTAGTTCTTGGGATTAATAAGATCAATGCATGGTGATAATCAAAATATAGGCAAGACTAGAAATCTGGGGAAAGGAATTGTGAAAATTGGAAAATATTATTATGCTACTTTATAAAGATCTGAGTATGATCACTGATAAATCCCTCACTCCTAGTGGAAGTAAAAGTAACATAGAAAGACAATAAAGATAGTGTTGGAAAGAATTCTTAAAGAAGACGCTAAAATTTCATCTAAAAAACTAAGAGTAGATCGGGAAGTAGGCAGGCCTAAAATACAAAGGATGAAAAAGGGGACAGAAGAGAGCTCTTTCAAAGGACTACTAAATGCAGTATCTCATATCAAATCTTCATTTGTGAATTCCCTTAACAACAATTTCCACCCTCATCTTCTGGAGCAGTAAGGATAAGGGTTTTTTATTCTGCATCTTCCCTGTTCTCTTGTCTATTCTAAGAAAACACTGTTCTCTGTTGTCAGACATTTTAATGGCCTTTAAGGCTTAGATTGTTTTGTTTTGTAAGTGCAATTAAAAATTTAATAAAATAGCAAATAGAAACTACTTTTTGTCCATATACTGTCTCCTAATTTCTTTTTCATCTGTCCTAATGTGGCTTTTCCTATTGTAATCTACAAACAAAAAATGTGGCGTCCTTCAAAATCTAACCTAGTTTGGCAGCCAATACCGGCTCCTTCATGTACTCCAATTTCATGTTTTCTATAGGATCTATGGTAGCCTGGTACCCCTAAACTTGTTTAGAGTTACATCTGATCCCAAGCCAGCAACATGGGGTTCTCAGCCCAAACTATGACATAGACACCCTTAATTCTGATGTTTTTTTTATGTTCCAGTGGTTTCTGATACCTTTGTCTCTCTGGAGGACTGAATATTTTGACTAGGCTTGGGCTGAATCAGTAGAAAGAGCTTTTCCCGAGTCCCAAAATATAACCATAGAGCCACAGTTTTATGCCTTTATTTTCACTGGAATATAGTCTTGTCTCTTCATAACCCATGCAGGAAAGCAGGATAAACCCAGCAGTGCATAACGTAATTGAAAGTAGTGAAAGGACAAAAAAGGAAGCAAAATGTTATGCAACTGGAGATTCCTTGCCACCTCTTACTATGACTTCTGTATTCTTTTCTAGTCCCACTAGAAATAAGAATTTAGAAACCCTATTCCTACCCATACCTCATAAAACCTTTCATTGGGCTGAAGTCTGCAGAGCCTAGAAGAAAGTACAGGTCACAGAGAGAGTCTTGTGGACTTGAATCAGCTTACATTTTTGTTCCAGGAGCTCAAAGGGAGGGAGCAAATGAATCCTGACTTTTTTTTGAAAGTCAGGCTATTTGTAGTAATTTGCTTATGGCTGTATTGCTTCTTCCCAAGGAGTTGAGTCTTCAGCAGGAAGAGAGAAGCGTTTAGATTTTTTACTTTAGATTAAAAACTTTTGCTAAGGATGACTTCTTCACTGAATGCTGAGAGATGGTATAAAATCCCAGCCTTCCACAAAACACTGACTGCAGTCAAAATTTACCTTACAGTACACTGGAGAAGCTGGATATTTAGATCAGGAAGCCAAATTTGACTTTGTGCCTGATTCTGAACTAGCACTGTCCTTACTCGTATGAACAATTTAATTCCTCTGGAGTCCAGGCTCCCATCCTTTAAAACCTGAATAATGGTGCTTGCAAATCTGCTTGGAGCTTTGTGAGAATAAATATTTGTGTATAAAGACAGAGTGGTTGCAATGGAGAAGCCTTGTGCACCCTCTAGTGCTCTGCTGCAGAATTTAAGGTTTTGTCCAAAATCCCTGACTTTCTATGTATTAATGTGTATACTCTTTATACTCAAGTGTAGATAATGGATTTTGGTTAATGTTAATTATGCTTAGATTTTGACTTCTAGGTGATTAACAACATGAGAAAGAATGAAAAACTAAACACAGATTTTCAAAAGTTAATTGGCTCTGACTGTGTAAATATGATTTAAAGGAAGAAGACCTAGTATGGTATGTCCTATTAGAATTAAACTTGCCCTCCAGGTAGGAATTTCAGAAATCTTGAAAAAAATTGTTTTCTTCATCAGTATTTTCAGTTTAACCTCATGAGTATGCAGCTCAATATAATTCTCAATCTTTTATAACATAAGCACGTGTGAGTCTCGTCTATCACCTAGGGAAAGAGACTAATCAATTAGACCTAATTAGGCTGGGAGTGAGGGAAGGAAAGTAACAAGATTCAGGAGAAAGCAAGAGTGGAGAATGGATTTATATTTTTATTAATAGCCCTAATTTCTATTACCTCTGCAACTCTTCATGTATTTCCAAGGAAGTACCACTGCCCCAGGATTTGTTTGTCTAACTACTGTTTCAGAGGACTAGATTTACTGCAGAAAATTTCAGACCTGAATATAACTGCCCGTCCTTGAGGCATCCCTGAAATGTATATTAAGACAGCAGCATTTAACTCTGTGCTTTTTGAACAATCAGCTTGTCAAATCCACGTGTCTTTATCACAAGGCTAATCCCAGTCTGAGTCTGGCAAACTTTGCTTATCTCAGCTTTTTGGTCTAAGTTCTACCCCACCAGGGGCTTTATGTACAGCAACAGAGACGGCTTGAGTGGGAGCACAGCACATGGCCTGGAGCTTTCTGGGTTGTAAGTGGTCAGTTGGCAAGCAGACAGACTCTGCAGATCAGAGTTAGGGTATGTAAAGATTATAAAATATTAACTCCTTGCTTTCCCATAACTGTGGAGAAATCTCCTGCTGAGGGATTCAGCTGCAGGCCACAGAGCAGGTGCGGTCGTAACGTGATTTGAACAGCCCCTGTGGCTGGCGCTTCAGCTCAAATATTGTTGCAGTTCCCAGGGCTGCAATGAAGCCTCTTAGATTGGTTGAGGTTTTGCCTGTTTTTCAGCCAGCTCTGATCATTACTGGAACTGGCCAGAGAGTCCTGAGCAACACTGTATGAAACATGGGTGAAAATCTAGGAGGATTAGGGGACAGGAATGGAAATACATCTATTTCATTGTGAAAAGAAGGGGAAATACTTAATTAGATTTGATAGTCCTATGTCTATCCCACCGTAGCTGCATGTTGTGGTCTGACTGAGGGAAAAAAAAAGAATTATTTTAATGACTATTACGAGCATTATTACAAGTTAAGCTAAATTTCTGGGTCAAAGGTAATGTAAGAAGATACTGATCCCAGACCTCTTTAGACTCTTACGAACTACTATTTTATAAGGAAATGTAAAAACAAGGTCTGCAGTGTTACACTTGCTTTGTTACATGTTTTATCTAGGTAAGAGTTTGCTTAGGAGTACTACGCACTTGCTGCCTCTCTCTGTGTAGGTAAAGCTGACTTTCAGTCTTCTTTTTTAAGGTTGTAGTGTTTTCAGCCTGATCCGTAGCACACTGGAGGGCTTGTGTTTCATCACATGTCCAGGTCTTACTGATGTAAATGTTACAAAGTATCAGAGATAAGATATTCCATCAGTTTTTGTGATGGAATCACTACATCATTAACAAGCTATCCTGTCATATATTCTTCTTGGAAGTAACTGGAAAGATTGAATCTCACTGAAACTGCAAAATAATTTCTGTAGTCTTTCAACTGGAAATCCAAAACTGCAGTTAACAATTTTAAATACCTTAGAAATACCCTTTTTGTTATATCTTTACATAAATTCTTCTTAAGCTGGGTAAAAATGAATCTGTTGATGTGAGTGCTATATGTATTTATCTATAGAGCTCCTTCCAACTGAAGTTAGAAGAGTTTTTCAACTTTCTGTAGTATAGAAATTAGATGAGGGAAGGAATATGATGCATTTGGCTTAGTATTTGTTTTCCTTCAGCTTCATACACTGTTTCATGAGAATTATTTCTGCTTACAGTAGAAATGGTGAGAAAGATGAGGAGCTATGACTGAAGCTGGTGAACTTTTTAATGGTAAATAAGCAACATATGTTGGACTCCCTCCAACACCACCAAAGTAGATCTCTAGATATTTTCTGTTGGAGAATATGAGGATGTTGATGGAATGTATTAAAACTTGAAAGACTCTGAAGCAAAGAGCAGAAATAAAGGCTGCTTGCTCTCTTTTATTCCCATTAGCCCTTATTGTACTATACATAGGCTTGATCCATGAATTAGGAGGAGTCCCAAACTTTCTGTTGAGCTTGAATCTTGGTCTTAGTGACAGAAATGTCATGAAACACTGCTACGTATTGGAGATTTGTCAGTTTATTTGTTGGAACTCTTGCATTTGTGTTTGTAACTCTCCCTTTTTTATTCTCTTATCCTTTGCATCTCTCTTATCTTCTGTTTTAATTTTAATCTATTTAAAATTTCTTTTCCGTTAGTCCAGTTTTCAAGCTTGTGTCTAAAAGCAAATGAGAGAACAATGCTGTTACTTTTAATGAAAAGGAGAAGTAACCTGATCACAATCTAAATTAATGCTGTTAAATTGAAAGAATTGTTACATTAACAATTACACCTGGTATAAATTCAATTATCTATCACCTCCAGCTATAACTTGTAAAATAGCAATCTATGACATGACAAGTTCTGAAGCACATAAATACCTATTAACAGGTTGCTGTAGGAGCAGATCTGATTTTAACACAATGGAAAACAGCACCTAGAAAATGAATGAATGAAAAGTTGGTTCTATACACTAAATATTTAAAAAAGCTTGATACTTAAACTACTATGCTGACAATGACTTTAGAATTTATATTCCCAACAAAATAGTTATTAATAATTATTATAAGACAAAAAAAACCCATGATAAACATTGTATCTAAATGTGGAGGAAAATATTATTTCATTCTTGTTGATGCATTCTCAAGTAACACCTATGTGGTAACTTATGCATATTTTTGTGTAAGTTGCTTACGTTAGACAATAAAACTTTGTTTATACAGTGATTAGAGCATACAGACTCAGATCCTATGCAGTTTGAATGTAGTTTTCTTGAGTTAAAGATCATTTTCTGCAATAGCTGAATCCTTGAAAAAGAGTCATATTTCATTGATTTTGAGGCATTGTTCTTGATAAGCTGCTAAACTAGAGGAATCAATATATTATTTATACTTTATTATCTAGTCGTCAGATCCTCATGTACTGAGCTCAATATGAGTAGCAAGTTACTCAGTGGGACCCTTGTGGAACACAGTGCTACTCATTGTGAAGGCGGATGCCACTAATTGGTTCCACGTGATGGACCTTGAAAAGCAGCTTATAATGGCTATGCAGAAAGAGAGCATGAAGCTGGCAAATTCAGCCTTACCTTTGACATTTAGTGCACTAGTGAAAACTAAAGTACTAATTTTCAATAACCTATATTTATCACAGACTTAAACACCCCCACCCCACCCCCTTTTTCTAATGTGTAGTTAAACTTGAAAACTGCTGGCTTTTCAAGTATAATTTCTGGAATTTAAACATATTTTAGTATGGGTTCTTGGCAATATCAGATGGATATATTAATTTTTAAAACCGTACAGGTCTTATAAAATATTTTTAAAATAGCACTACTCCATACAAATATACAATTGGACAACCGAACATATTTTTTACAATGGCAAGACACAACAATAATAAGAAATGTATGATATAGTTAAATTCTGCATTAATTTTTTCTTGATAGATGTTTGTAGATGCCAGAACATTTGTCCTTCTGGGCTGTTCTTTTTCTTTTCATCCTTTATTCTCTGGATCTCTCGCAACAGTACTGCAGTTCAAGTTCCTAATGGTTAAAGAGATAAATACATACTTGCAATGCCCAGGAAAGACAGTGAGCAAACATACAGCAGGAGTGACAAGTAGAAAGTAGCTGGTTATTTGTGTGATAGATTTTTCGAGTCTTGTGCATGGGTTGAGAGGCTGGCAATACAGGCACTCCTGTACAAACTGTGGATTTGCAGTGCTGCATCATGGCCCAAATTTTGCTGGCTCTGTCTTTTTCTGGACACTCTGTTCTCTGTGCGTAGATGTGCAGTTGAGGAGTAAAAGAGAGAATACCTAAAGCTCTGTGCTGAACCTAGGATATTTACCACTCGTGCTAGTCAGTTGACTACCCAGCTGCCACGTAGCTTTATGATCCATCCATTGAGTCCTCAAACACTGGCACATTTTTTGTAGAGGGACAAAAAAACCAAAACATTATTTTTTTCTTTCTTCTGTTTCAATAATCTTGAGCTAGTGCTTAAAATGAAGATGCTGCTTTTAAGGTGAGATGCTTTCCATGACTATATTTTCTTATCATTTCTACCCACAGGATGGCAGTATATGTTAATCCAAAATAAGGAGGGAAAAAAAAAAATCATGCTTTTCAACAACAGAGTTCTGTTGCACCTCTCAAAAATCCGAGAAATTATGAGAAGTTTCCAAAAGGCATTATGAACAGTTATGAAAGGATAACTCGTCCTTATTGTAAAAGCCCCCAAGACTTAAGAGACAGCAAAAAAACTGCTTCATGCAAGAACCACATGTTGCTAACTCTGAATGAGTACGGAATGGTGCTGTGTTATAAATAGAAGTGGTCAGTAAAGCTTTGTCAGTCATGCTTGGCTTAATCATTTGCAGTCAATAAAATCATTGAAGTATAATTACCACTCCCTGGCATCAGTTTTGCAAATGCAGAACTGGAGTTCTGAGGCTGCAAGGGCAACTAGATGCTGAATGGTTAATCTGTGGTAAGAGTACAGAAAGCCTAAACAGACAGACCATTGAAATACTAGCTGCAAAAAAAGTTTAGGCATTACTTCAGAAGGATTATGACCAGGAACAAAGTCTATTGAATCTGTCAAGCTCTTCATTTATTTGTAAGTTGAGTCAAGAGAGTTTAAGTGTGTGTGGGGTCTGCGTGTGTTTACTGGGTGGAATGAGAGAACATTGCCAGTAGTCACAGATAAAGGTTGTAATGTTAAAAAGAGAAAAGGAAAAAAAAAAACACCACACCACTCAAAACCAAAACACTTCTCTTTTCTGAGCTTTGACATATCTACAAGCACATGCTTTTTTATTTTTTTATTTTCTGTGCACTGTAATTTACTTATTACACTAATGGTCTTAATTTTAAATCTCAAACTTTTTTGATGCCAAGACAAGATAAGAAAAAGACAATAGTAGAACTTTGTGTTTGCAACAGCAAAAATGGGGATCTAGAAATAGGTATTCAGTTCAGCTCAAATGCATAAAATAAGAGACATCTGTAAAGCTCAGCAGGTTCCTTTGATTAAGGTCACTTCCAAGTGTCACCTGTGACCAATTGACCTCCTAGATCAGGTTGCAGAATGCGTGAGTACAGGAGGTACTCTTCCTCCTCACTCCTCCCTTTTATTTTTTTTTAACTCTGAGTTCACTCTTAACAGATGTGATTTCTGCCTTTTTTTTATATTGTTTAATTGGGGAATTGAGACAGTACTGTTTTACCTGTGCAGCTTTGTTTCCTGAAAAATATGGACTTTATGATATGGCTGGAGAGCTGTTGTGGCATGTACCTGTAGATATGAAGCTGAAAAAAATGGGAACTGAAGGAGCTAATACACCAGAGTATTTCCTTATTGTAGGTGAAGTTTATATTTCTCATATCCTAGGAATCTGGGAAATTACTCTAGTTCTTATAAGTTTCATTGTAAGACACACTATGGCTAATGTATTTTATAATGCATCTATTGTATTTGCTGCTACATGTAACATGCTAGGTGAGTCCTTAACCTCATGGTTTACACTCTACAGGTACGTAGGAAGCTATTCTGGTGTACTATATTCCCATATGTTTGGAATTACCACTCAAGTTCTGCCTGAAAACAAAACACCAAAAGCATATTGTGGTAACTAGCTCATTCCTGAGTCCAGACTATAGTTTAGACTATTCTGGCTGTGTAATTCCTATAGATTTGGACAAATATTCACTTGCTTTTACCTTTACTCATCTCGTGTCTGTAATGATCTTCATTTACTATATCTCATTTTCTGCTCAGTGGGTAGCCTACAAATGCTACTTGTTGAAAGTGTATATCAAAAATGCATACATGTGTTGTTTTCTTCCCATACTCATCTTCATCTATAAGGAAATTATCTCAATTGCCCACCACTTCTCTGTGTGATCAAATTAAAACACTTTAACTGGCATTCTTTTTGCTCATTTTACTGTATTGAGCTATTATTACATAAGGAAGTTTTCCCCTTAATTTAGCCCATTTAAAATGTGGTGTTTAGTAGAATGCAAGGATTATCCCAGACTAGAGTCCCTTGTGCTAGGCCCTGTTTATGTGAGGAATAGGAGTGAAAGTCTTTATTGAAGAGATTAACTTGAAAAAAACCAAAATTCAGGTACAACTCGTGTTAAAAAACAGGTAAAAGTTATGACTGTTGCAAATTGGGATAGTGACAATGTGTCTTAGAATGGGCTGAGGACAGGCATTTCAGAAAGAACAGTAAAGGAGAACAAGGAATGCGTTAGACTGGATGGAAGGGAGGCTGCGAAGTAGAAGGCGGCTGCTTTTCTTTTTCCTACTCATTAAAAATATTACTAAAATTCAATTTAAAAATTACATAAAATTTTCAGAGTGCCTGTGGTCTTTGGTTTGTACTTATTCCTACTGCTTGATTTCTTTCTATCCCCATCTGAGGCAGATTTTGCATACTAATTGATAATAAAGTGATAGAGCACATAGTACCTGTTTGGGCTCAGTGGATGATTTATGGATGTAGCATTAAATGATGTTTTAAGGTATGGATTAAGTTTTTTTGGGATAAATTATGTAGCTGATGAGACTCTATGGCATGATCATTAAACTGGTTCTTTGTACTATTTTGGGGAAGTGCATTGTGCTCTAGTTATTTAAAACCACTTTAAACGTGTAAAACCAGTTTTAATACTTGCAGAATGTAGTTCTGGTGCAAAGCAATAGCTACTCCTATAAAACAGCATATTTTCTGCTAAGAATTGAGGAGTGATGAGTTTACTATGTAATATTTTGGTACTAAGATAATGGTAGTATCAGTAAGTGTTACTGATCTCCTCATTGTGAGTCTACGTTGCCTGAGATATTCAGAAAGTAGCAAGATAAGACAAGGGGAAATGGATTTAAACTGGAAGGGGGAAGATTTAGATTAGACATTAGGAAGAAATTCTTCACACCAAGGGTGGTGAGACACTGGCACAGGTTGCCCAGGAAAATTGTGGATGCCCCTTCCCTGGAGTTGTTCAAGGCCGCGTTGGGTGGGGCTTTGAGCAGCCTGGTCTGGTGGAGGTGTCACTGCCCATGACAGGGGGAATGGAACTGGAAGATCTTTAAGGTCCCTTTCAACCCAAAGCACTCTATAATTCTATGAAAGAAAGGCATCAGCTTTAGGTGTGTAACCTGTAGGGTGGTATGCCTGTTAAAAGGTATATATTACCAGATGCACTGAAGATTGCTGATCTCTTGTTTTTCCATCATTGGCGAGCAGAAATAAATGAGGAAAGATTCGTGGTTAAAAACAAGCTTATCTTACATGTCTGTAGAGAGATCCATCGTGGAGGCTCAAAAGGAGAAGATTAGTAAAGACCTGACAGAGAAAGCAGTCGTGCTACCTAGAACGCCTGGGGAGAAGATGCAGAAGAGGGAGGAGACTTGTACCAAGAAGGCATGTGGGCTGGGTAGATATGGGTACAAACCTGACACAAACTTTGTCCTTGCTGTGCCTTCATGTATGATTTACAATTACGCGATCTCCAAAATTACAAAAGACGGGTTCTTATGGCAGGTTTCTGTTTTGAAATGTAGGAAGGTGTATTTCACAGGGCTAGTTTATGAGGAAATTAATTCCGTCAGCAAATGTTTGTTTGAATAATGCTGCAGTGGATATTACTATCAAAATCCCTGAAAATAAGCAGCTCAAAGTATGTTTTTCATTTTTATAGAATTGCCGAATCAAGTATTTATGTCTGTATACTCTACAATGTTTATAAAAGTTTCTTTCTGATGTAGAGAAAAAACATTGCTTTTTGTAGAAACCCCATTGTCTGGAGGATTGGTTCTCTTAGCATCCTGCTATGCTCTTGTAAATTAACTTGGAGATAAAATTGTGAAGAAGAAGTTTATCAAAATTGGGGAAGCATGGGGAAAGCTGAAACGACTCTTTTTGGAAGCAATATGTTTGAAGGTAACTGAGAAAGCAGAATTACACCTGGTGCTCATATTTCCTAAATATTTCAGTGGAGACTGGAAAAGGTTTGTTTATTGGTACAACTTTCCAGTATGTAGAGAAAAAAATTACGTATTAGAGCACCTCCATATCATTTCCATAAGTGTATTCTGATACAAAATTTGCTGTCTTGTTTCCTTACAATATATAGTCAGGCTGAAGCACTCCTACATGCTGAGCTCTAAGAGACCTGTTTCTTCCTTTGTGACAGGTTGTATGTTGTTTTCTTTCTTATTTGTTTTCCTGTATATAATCGCTCTTACCATTAATAGTATTTAAGAAAGTGGATTCTGTGTTACACCTAAAATAAATTTTGTTCTCTCTCTCACTGATAAACTCGCCGATAAAATTCCTGATTTGCTACAAACTGTAAGAAAACATAGTGGGTGATTGCCATCTGACCTCTGGCTCTGACAGTGGGCTATAGAACCTTTTAACTGCAAGCTGCTGTTTAAAATTCTATGTAGTACATTGCAACTGAGCAGCAATTGGACTGCAGCTATTCTGAAAGATTACTTTGGTCATCTTCCAGTCTTCAGTGGGTAAAATGCTGGGCTATTGCTAGAGCTGGTGGTCAAGGCTAACCTGGGGCTCTTTTCTTGTATCCATTGGGATCTTTTTCGTATAGACTTCCCTCCCTTTTCTAAACCACCTTAGCAAGCCAACAGGATGTTTCTTGAACTGAGGAGTGACTTGGACATTGTCCCTTCTCCTGTCAACCCGTGCATGGGTGTGTCTTGAAAAGAGATTATTAATTGGCTGTTATTTTCCACAAGAGATTCTCAACTGCAGAAATATCCCATTATGGGCCTCTGCTTGCTTGCATAGTTCAGAGAGGCCTTGGGGCTTCTTTGACCTAGTTCCCTGTACGGATTAATGGCAGTACTGCTCTCAGGCTCAAAGAGTGCCTTTGTTTATAGTTTTGCAGAATCATAGAATGTTTTGTGTTGGAAGAGACCTTAAAGACCATCCAGTTCCAATCCCCTGGCCATGGGCAGGGACATCTTGCTCTAGACCATGTTACTCAAAACCCCATCCACCCTGGATTTCAACATTTCCAGGAATGGGACGTCCACAACTTCTCTGGGCAGCCTGTTCCAGTGCGTCACCACCCTTGTAATGAAGAATTTCTTCCATCTCTTCTAAAGCTCCTCTCTTTAAGTTTAAGGCCATTACCCCTTGTCCCCTCACTACATGCTCATGTAAAAAGTCCCTCCTTGTCTTTCCTGTAGGCCACCTATAGGTGCTGGAAGACTGCTATAAGGTTTCCCCGGAGCCTTCTCTTCTCCAGGCTGAACAACCCCAACTCTCTTAGCCTGTCTTCATAGGAGAGATGTTCTGTCCCTCTGATCATCTTCATGGACTTGTTCCAACAGGTCTGTGTCCTTATGTTGGGGAGAAATCTAACTTTTTGTGATTTTGCTGTGGAGAAAATAACAGATCAGACCATTCTCTTGCTCTCAGTGGTAAGACTATTAAGATGGAGGTGTTCAATACTGGAGATTATTGCACAAGTCTCATTACAACATCAACTCTCCTAAATATGGTGTAGAATGGCATAATGTCTACAGCACTAAAGCTCCCTCCCCCCCATGTTAGTTCAGATAATACAGTAGTTATTCTGAGTAGCAGTTTTTCATATATATCAAATAATCTGACAGCTGATGAAGATGAATTGTTTCTACGTCAGTGTTGCAGATAATGAGTTCAGTGTGGATCACAGAACGCAATACTGTGCCTAAATTTTGTGATTTGTAATATAATTTCATGATTAAAAACTCTAGTGCACCTCATGCAGAAAAGAATTATTGGCTACTAGCTAAGTAGCAACATAAAGATGTCTTCATTCTACTGGTTGTGAATATTAGCTTTCTAAATGTGTTTTAGTGGTAAAGGTGGCTCAGAATACAAAGTGTGGAGTAAAGCTAGTTTTCAGTTCCACTGATTCTGCTCCAACCATTGACTCCGTAAAATCTACTTATCGCTTTGAAAGGTCTGTCCTAGTAAAGAAAAGTTCATTACTGTTCTTAAATATACTAAATTGAAATTGTGCTTGAACTCAAATAACAATCCAACTGAAGTTTCACAGAGAAAAACATAGTACAGCTTCTCAAGCTGTGGTAGGCTAGACAGTCTATAGTAACCTTGTAGCTAGTTAAAATGGGACTGTACAACTACAGCCTACTCACTAGTTTGATTGCCACAACGTAATGCACTGTGCAAAACAACAGCTCTGGTAATTTCCCTAATATTGGGCTGAAGTAAGAGTCTGTAAAGCCAAAGAGTATGAAAATTCTTCTGCACAGCCCGTCAGTAGTTTCATTCAACTTTAAGGAACAGCTTATTTATTTATTGGTAAGGAACTAGAAGAGTTGAGCCCTGATATTATACAACTCACTGTCTGATTAAATGTGGTCTCAACTGACTGCATTTCTTACTTTGGGAGAGAAGCCTTCTTGCACCACAAAGATAATGTACTGCATTCCAGATGAAGAGGGAGAGAATTTGGGTTGTTTTCTGCAGGACAAAAGTGCTTTATAGCTACTTAATACACAGGTCAACAAAGAACAATCAGTTAATCAGATCAATTAACTGTGTCTAGTTATGAATTAATAAAGAAGTCTCAAACACTTGTTATAAATGAAAAGCGTCTTTATCTAATGCTGAATAGTGGAAAAGCCTGACTTTTTCTATTTGTTGTGCTGGCTCCAGGAGTACTTCTTGGCCAATGTGTCCAGTGTGTGATCAGAGCATTAGTTTTCCTTATGGAAACAGTGAATATCTCCATACAGAATTAACACTGCAAAACTGCGAAACAGTGGAAACTGAAGCTTCTCTTATTTTGGCTGTATGAAACAGTGGCACGCACTTGGACAGAGTGTAGAGCACTTCCTTACCCAAAGCTTGTTGCTATATGTGTAACCTAGTATTTTTAAAGGATTGCTGTAATATTAACACCTATATCCATTTGTAGTTTCTTTATTACGTTTAACGTTGAAGACACCATTACAGAGGTAACTCGCAAAACTGGTTTTAACATGTGAGCATCCCTTATAAAGAGTAGCTGAGTGCATACATAATGCACATAGTTGTTGGTCCAGAATATATTGGTAATGATACTAGAGTTTAAAAATCAATAATTCCTTAAATATTTTTTCTATATATATTAATCTGCATGGAAGTAGCTTCAAACGTTTGAGATATAAAGTCAGTCAGAGGCCTAATGGAAAAGCATGTTTTCTGGGATAGGTCTTCCAATAAGTGCAGATAAGCTGGACTTTCTCAGATCAAGTAGGAAGCTTCAATTTTACTCCATCAACATTTACAGAGATGCAGTGATGTAAATTTTTGTTTCCCTTTTGGTATGAAGTGGTAACACAGGTCAACTCTAGAACACCCGTGTCCTAAACAGTCAACATAATTTTACTGCCAAGCTGTGTTGTTTTGTTGTTAATATTTTGATGTTCTAAGTACTTATTATGAAGGGTATGATGGTCTTGATCACATTATTTCCTTTGCTACATATTTTGCTTTGACGCTTTTCAATGTGGCTTGTTACACAGCAGTCAAATGTGATCCAAAAAGTAGGAATTTAGAGATGGGCACTGATTTATTTTTTTTGTTTAACTATCACTCTGGGTGGGTGGAAAATCAATTATATTCAAAATCAGGTTTTGTCCAATTGGGCTGAGTATAGGCAGCGAGTAAACCTTCATGATATTGAGGATAAAATTTCCAAAACAAAAAAGTTCCATGTTACTCTGTGTCATTCAGGTATCCAACCACCATAAAAATATGGCTCTATTAAAAATGCAGTTCCTCATAGTTGTAGTAAAAACTTCACTCTCAGATGGATGCTGCACGAAGAAACTAGGTATAGTGATTTTTTCTCTTGGCACAGGTGCTCATCAATTGTATGGCAATGCTGTAAGGCTGGCCCATGTTTGTTCTTTCAGCAGCATAAATCTGGTATAATTTGCAAGTCAAATGTGCTGTATCAACTTATGCTAGCTGATTGTGTAATCTCCAAACAAGAATTCATAACAACAGTTATGAAGGACCTGTAAGGATCAAAAGCAAAATGGTATATATTGCCCTCAGCTCCTCGGGTCAATAAGGAGTAGATTGGGACTGGCACATGAAGATATGGCTTTGTCCACAGCCTTGATAAAAGGAACCTGTGGATTAAAAAAGTGCTGACTCTCCAGTGGCAACCTGGCACTGCAGTGGTGTTGATGTCTGGCAGTTTGTCTGTGTATAATAAAATATCCTCATCTTTTCATATAGCAGCACTGCATGAGAAGCAGTTCACTGAATTTACTTTTAACAGTGTTTTGATTTCGCTGTGAAATGCTCCCACACACAGTTTTACAGGAATGTCTGTCTTCCAGTTAGGCAAAGTAGTAACTAAAGAATTCCCCTCTCTTATTACTCTTGCCCAGTGGGGGAGGACAGCATATTCACAGCAGGATTTTTTTTATGTTGATCTGTAGGTGGAAGTGCCCTGCAGCTAGATACTGTTTCTCTGAGGAAACTTAAGCAATAAAAATATTTTATGCTTTTACCCACCCTGTTATTCTACAAAGATATGTCTGCAGGTGTGAAGTGGCTTCTTCAGCAATGCTTCCTTCAGAGACAAAGTAATGAGAGAGGTGTTTGGCACTGTGGAAAATAAGGGGTCAGGTGGCTCAGACTGTCTTTTCATATTTGATACTTTTTATGTGCTGCTTTGTGGCAATGCGTGACCTTGCTGTTGTTTCTCCTTCTGTTTCCAGATGAGAGGATAATTACAGTTTTTAAATATTGGAGTTATGGCTCTGAGAATTCACTTGGGTGGTAGCACCTTCAAATCTGGGCCTCCCACTTTGAAAACAGAGAAAAAAACATGGGATATAAACATCCAAACAATTTATTACTTGAAAGAATGCTCTGGAGATGTTCAAGAGCTACCTCAGTGTCTTATTTGTTAGTCAAGTAATAAACAAACAGTTATTTCTTATGGTCAACTGGAGTAAAATTCAGTCCCATGCAGAAACAAGTCCCTGTGCTTATGAATTGGACTACACAGTGCTAGTTTAAGTGGCTCATGGACTTACTAGTGAGACAGGGTTTAGGAGTGGATGATGTCAATTGTATTTATCTCTGTCAAAAGAGAAAATTGTAAGGCATAAACTCTGTGTACCTCTATATTAAAACATGCAGAAGTCTGCCTCTGAAGGGAAGCAGATGCCAGGTTGGCTTAGACCTGATCCTCACAAACTCACACCTTGCCCTTAGTATCAAAACTGTCCTTTTAATCTCCCCATTTTATAGAAAGAATTATTTTTCTTGCAACTGTACGCATAGTGTACACTCATAACTATTTCTCAATTTCCTGCACTGACTGTGGGATAGCAAAAAACCCCTCTGTGTAAATGAGTCAGCCTTGGAGAACTTGCTTAGTTATTGACCCTCTTTCACCTAGTTTGTACCCTTTTAATCAGCCCTAGCAGAAACAATGCTTCTCCACAGACATGCACATGCTTTAAGCACCTGAGCCAGTGCTCTAGCAAAGCTTAAAAGCAGCATATTGTTCAAAAGCTCTTGGGGTGCCTGTTGTTTGCTGTGTAGCCACAGACTATAATCCCTCCTCCACAAACAACAAAACACTCCTCTGAGTTGCTACTTACAGAAGGTGGACTGGCGAAAAAGGGGAGAAATCTGCCGTCTTCTCTGCCTTAAACTTTATTTGACCATGGCTGGTGTCTTATACTGACTGCAGTCATGAACAGCAGTGAAGCTCATCAGTCCACTTGCCTTTCATTGCACAGACTATCCAGTAACCAGATGTTAATGGAACAATGGTATGAACTGCCCAGGTTCTCTTATGGGCATAGAAAAGCAAGATTACGTGGTTTACCCGGGAAGCCTCTTCACAGAAGCACCATGATGTTTCTGCAATTTCATATAATAAGAAGTCAAAGTTGACAGCTTCATATTTTTTACCTATTTTGTTTGTTATTTCCCCTGGAACGCAGTAAAACAGCTCATAAAATAAAAAAAATGGGACTTTCTCTGCATTGGTCCTTTTTTGATCTTAGCTGCCTGTTTCATGATAGGAGTATGCAAGGTGGAATGCGGTCTTCAGCACTGCTGTTTTTTCTACCAACCTCCTAAGTAAATGCCTAGAAGAACATGAAGCTACTTCACTATTTCTTCCTAAAAATGTCTGCTGCTGCTGGAATAGATATAGATTCTTACTGGCTTGAAGAATTATGCTGGTGTCTATGGCTTGTAACCTAGCCCAAAAGCATTAATAGGAAAAAGCCTGAACTCTCTTTGACATACTGTGTGTCTTGAGGAGCCATTTACAGCTGTGTAGTGTGTCTGGGAGATGCTGCCAACCTCAGGGTGACGAGATCTAATGATTCACCAGTTGTCTAAATGTTATGTAGGTGGAGAAACAGTGATGTGGCGGACAAAGCTACAAGACAATGGATTTCTGAGACAATAAACTTCTTAAAAAACTGCCCCGCTTTAGTACTGGGACCTGGTATGATTACTGTACACAGCATATGTAACTGAAACAGTCTTCAGTTGCCTGTGAGATGTAGGTAAACAAAATGAATTCAAAAAGAAAAACTGCCTGAATAGAAGAAACAGCACAAATAGCTAATTTTTCTAATGTAGTAAAACACTTAATACTTGGCTACTGATATGTGGCAAATTCAAAAACCATTACTTTCAGACTAGGTCATTGAATGGAAAAATATCCTATCATGGTTCTGGGAAACTTCGTATTGTTTTAATTCCTCCTTTCTTTGAAATGATTAATCTTGCTGATTTTACAGTCTTTAAAAGATTAATATTTTAATTAATTATCTAGTTTTATAGTCTTACTAAACTTCAGATGGTGCAAATCTTTTGGTGCTTATTCTAAAACTTGTTAAATTTGGAAGTATGCCTCAATGATGTGCAGAACACAAACAATTGTAACACTAAAAATCTTTCTGCATGTTAAGATATTAGAATAAAATTAACTTTTTTTTTAACTGGAATTTATTTCTAAATCCTTCCTTTCTATTAGGGTTGACTTAAGTACAAAGTCAGGTTTGTGGTTTAGTATTTAACAGATTTTAGATAATGATATTTGCTTATCCTCATGTGGAATTGAATTAAAAAATACATTAAAAAGTGCATAAAGACAGTGGGAAGAATTCATAGCTTCTTTTGGGAGAAAGAAATTATGATACATTCTTTTTTATTTCCTCGAGTTAAAAAAACCCTCATACCTCAAAATGAAAATATAATTTTGCCTGCACTGTTTCCTTTTACCATTTTTACTTGTATTGTTTCCACTCCTCTAATCTAGACAGAGGGAGAATCTGGTCTCATTCCTTTCAGCTATAATGTTATTTACAATTTCATATTCATTTTAATATAAATTTTTTCAGAAATGGTGAAGATTCTTTACCGTATCTTAGTGCTTGCATTCATTGATTGGGACATGAGAATGCAGAAATCAAGATTTGGGATTTAATTGAAACAATCTTAGTGAGCTCTTGGTCATAACTTGTAAGGCGCTGTTAAGACTTCTGTATTTATTTTCTGCTTACAAAGTGTTAACCTGGTGAATTTGGCCATCTACAAAATAACTACTATTAAATGGAGGTAGTAAGAGTGTTTTTGTTCCCATTATTTCAGGTGCTTACATAATTCTCTTGGATGTCGACTGATCTTTTTGATTGGCTAATGAGAAGTACTGTACGGCTGTTAAGCCTTCCACTAAAAAGTTTGATCCTTGTGACAATTTCAAGTCTCTATTACACTATTATTTTACCTGTTTACAACTTTGTTTGTGCCCTGAATCCCTTGAGGAAGCTGCCTTTTTTTGCTTAGCCAAGGCCAGGGATTTCTGCCTATCTCAAACTTAATCCTGGCCTCTGCTAGCATAAATTCTTGTCCTAAACCTGTGGCCTTTACAGTACTGTAATATAAATCTAGGTCTTAATCACTGAATTTCACAACCTTATCTTTATTTCCAGCCTAAACTGTACAGCCTAGTCTCTGAGGGACTTCTGCCTGCATGAGACATAATCCAAATCCCAAGTGATTCACAGCCTTCATCCTAATCTCTTGACAATTCTGAAATTTATTGGCTATGTCAGAACTGAACTTTAATTTTAAATATTTCCTTATATACCTTTCTTATCCAGTGGGATTGAGTAGCAACTATGCCCTTGTCCATGCATTTTAATTTTTGTTAATTTTAAGCTTCCAGATTCCAGATCTGACTTTCAAAGCAACTCAGCACTTCTCTCTGCTTGTACTCAACTAAACACTACATCCTATCCATACTTCTTACCCGTCTCTAGACTATGTCTTAACCCATTGGTCTGCTGTGCATGGCCTTTGCAGTGATTTGATAGGCTTTTATATAAAACACAGCCCTTCAGCTGATCCTAATCCTGTTCTTACCTCTAATTTTAACTTCTGATGGTACCAGCTTTTCCTCTTGAAGACCTCTAAATTTAAAGTGAGGATGACAAGGTAAATCTAACTGGTGTTAAATATGCAGTTGTATTCTGGCTCACCTATCCCTCACTGATGATTTTCTGGGCCCTGGTACATCTTCAGTACATCACATTCTGAATCTGTGCTGCCTTGAGCCTGAGCCAGCGCTCTAACCCTTACATCAGGCTTAATAATCGTTTATTTTCTTCTTTGCCACCTCTTCTTTCAGACTGTTTTTTGCTGTAAGCAAACAGGCAAGTATTCAGCTATATATAAGCCATGATGTTAAAGCTCAGTGTTAATCCTTGGACTTTAAACCAAATCATATGTGTAACATGAACTTTAAAGAAAAAAATATCTATTACTTGAAGGAGGCAATTACAAAGTACTTAAGGCAGAAAAAGTCTTATGAAGGTGAATTATAGACCCAAAGCAGGAGGTACAAAAATGTTTAATACTTTCCTAGTAACTCTATTTCTTAAATTACACAAACAACATATGGATGGCAGGACAGTTCTGAATTTGAAGTATACTTGAATTGTTGAATTGTAACTCTGTGAAGAGAATGCATGTTTTTGGCAAACTTTTTTTGGATAGAATTTCAGAACTCAACTAGCTTTGCTGATATCTTTCAGTTATCTTTTGGGTTTTTAATTTGTTCCATATTCTTTTGTTACCCTTGATCTGTTGAAATAGATAAATGATTTCCCTGAGTATTATTTAAGATCTTAAAGACTGGTTGAAAGACTTTTTCCCTCAGACTGTGTATGAGTTAGTGTTTCTCTTTGTGTAGAAGGCTGTGTATAATTATGAGTCATTTGAACCTGCAAAGAAAGACTAACATGGTACAAAAGTCATATACAAAACTTTGACGCAGAATGAAATTAATGAGCAAAGAAGCATGGAGTAACCAGGTTTTGTTGTTTTTTAATTTTTTTATTGGCTGTATTTTTTCTGCTTAGAGGAATAACACTACTACTCTTTTGTTTCTGAAATTCTAAACTAGCTCTTCCTTACTTTCTGAGGCAGCTGATAATTTATTTGTATTATCATTTTTTGTCTTTGGGTTTTCTGAGCCTGGGCTTTATGGAAGATAACAACTGAAAGGTAGTACAGATCCTGGAAGTTCAGAAGACAAATTCATGTTTGAGAGTGCATTGATCCTTTCCTTTGAATAAAGGATTCAACTTCTCTTCTGCATAACAGGTATCATCCTTCCCAAACTTAGAGCATGGTCTCTGCTTAAAAATACATCTGATAACAAGTCCTTGGATAATTGATTATGTGAGTTGAAATTATTTGAAAGTAGATCTTCTAGGCATTTCAATGAGCTACCTTTTCCACTTTTAAGGGACTGAGGAGGTTTTGAGGGGGCTCTTGGAGAAGGGAATCTGTTGTTTCTGTTAGGACTCTGTACTGTAGATGTACCCATTAGTCTGTCAGCCTTTTCCCTGAAGCAAAAGCTGCTGTTCTTTTCTGCCTGGAGCCTAGATGGGCTGACCTCTAGGTGATAACAGCAGGATCCTCAAATGTAACTGAGTACTTATTTTACAATCTAAAGGAAAAATATTTAGGGTTAGATGGTTTCCTTTTGCATAAAGAAGACCACTTGCGGATTCAACCATTAAGCAGCCACTAAGCTCCCGAGAATTTCAGTGTTAAACATCATTTATTTAAGATTGTGTTTGGCTTTTTTTTTCTTTGTGCTTTGAGATTTTTTCCTCCTCAAAACAAAAATCTCTCACATACTGTATGTGTTGTTTAGATATGCACATCCATTATTTTAAAAATTCTCAATTCCAAATGCACATGCTGTAGATTAGGAGAGAAAAGGTGTATTTCAGTAACAAATTTGGAGACGACCTTCTCCAACACACTGTTAAGATGATTACTGTGGCCGTTCAGCCTGTGAGAAATGAGGGTGAAGTTGTCTTTAGATAAAGTAGACACTTTCTTGCATATTTCCTTGAAGGAACAAGGAGAAACTGTTTCAGGGAAGGATGGCTACAATTTGTGATAGCTGGAGGAACCTAGGGGGAGAAGGTTATAGCAGGAGATGCATATGCAAATGCAAACCTGAGAGCAAATAACACCACTGACTGTAAACAAGGTCAAGGAATGACAGACAGAAGCTGAGATGTTGGCTGGATGGAAGTGGAGGAAGACAGTGACATAGGAAAGAAAGTAATGAAGAGAAGCAGAGACTTGTGGGAAGGTTGCAAATTTATAAATTACAGAAAAGTCATGGAATCCTGGGAGACGATACCTTAACAGGAGAATGAGATTTGGTAAAATGTAAGTATTTGTCCCAAAATGTTCTTCTGCAACTTAAAGTCATCTGAGAATACCAAATAGGGAGGGACATCTGTAAGAAAAAAAAAAATAGAAAAGGAAATGCGTTTCATCTCCAATGTTCTAAAATATTATCTGAGCAAAACTTTGTCCCCAAACACAAAAATTTCTATATCCTTGCATTTCTCTTTTCTGACCTCAGATGATTCACTATACTTCTCTCTTTTTACCCCTTGCAAATCTATGACAATCTTGGTGGTGTTTATATCTCACAGCAGCTCGTTCTGTTCCTCTCTCAGCTTTAAATTAAGTTGCCAATCTGGAAAACATCTTCTTTCTCCTTTTCCCCCCTCCTCTGCTTCCCTTAGCAAGCAACGGTTGCTAGTTTTGTTTTTTTTTTTTTACTTGATCCCTAGACAGCCTCCCAGTTTACCATTTTTTTGTCAGTAATAAAAAAGCAGTCTCTTTTATCTTGCTTGCTTTTTATCTGTTCTTGGTTCTCTAAGTTATGACCTACAAGAAAAACCTGGCAACGCTCAAATTCATGTTTAGGTGAAAGATCAGACATTACCTGTGCTAGCAGTCCATCTTTGATACAAGCTCACGTGACAGTATGAGGGTACAGCCTTCAGTGCTGTTGCTGGGGGCCTCACTAATGAAATAAAATAGTTGTCACAGGAGCGGTTTTGTTGGAAGGTTGATGATTCCTTCGTTTGCAAACAAGGATTTGAAAAATGTGTATAAAAAACACTGCCTGGAGAACTTCTCATATACAAGTGTAAACTCCTGAATGTGGCCCTGACAAAGAAGAGTATTGTGTTTGGATGCAATCGGATGAAGATAATTAAATTGTAATTTAATTGACCTGCATTATTGTAGTAATTGACCCGCATTAAAAGGACTTAATCCTGCAATCTTCTACAAACATCAGTAAGGTTCAGTGAAAAGCTGAAGGTTCTCACTCTTTGCAGGATCAGTCATTTATCTCCTATGCTGGAATCCCCAAAGCTGGGAACTTGAAAATCTCTGCTTAGGATTAAAATATTAAAACTCTTCTTTTTGCTCTCATCCAGATTTTCTCCAACAGCCTCAACAAATTATTCCCCGAGGCTTAATTAGCACTGACAAAACTGCTGTTGCTGTGTAGTGAAACCATCCAAAGAAGTTACAACCCTCCCAACTCAAAACAAATTCTTTCTACCATCCTATGCAATCATGCATATTGCCCTCCTACTCTCCAGTGCACCTGTACAGATAGCAAGCACACAAGCCTGAAATTGTCTGGTGTATGTAATAATGAGTCACTGAAGGCAATTTTTTCTCTTAATGTATGACTTTCTTTAAACCTTCACTGATTTGGGGCCTTTTACAATAATCCATCTTGAAGGATTTAAATGTTTCCCATGCCCTTTAATTTTAGCAAATACTTTTGTGTCACTATTCTGCTATTAACAGTGGCTTAATTGCTAGGTCTGCAAACAGTATGCAAAGAGCTAACAGTGGAAATAGCGAAACAGCGTTAAAACAGGAAATCAAGTTACTTAGAAAAAAGGCATTTCATTAAATAAATCAAAGGAAGTATTTGGGAGCCTTTCTTGTGACCAAAAATTAGGAATGCTGTGTTGTTTTGTCAACTTAAGGATGCATAGAATCACCCAACAAAAGTTACATTATCTTTCATCAATTTTAATGCAGCTCCTGGTTGTAAAACTCTGCCAGCACATAGAAGAAGGTGTCTGGGAATACTGGTGTGCTAAATCATAAGCTATCTAGTCTCATGCAGCATCATTTAGTTAAATTTAAGATTCCAGAATAACCTGTGAAGTTTTTTCTTTTTGGATACTTTGATCAAGTTCTTCCTCCTCTCTTTGAATCAGTTAATAAATGTACTAGTAGCTGTGATTGGAAAATATTGCTGAAAATAACACTTGGTTGATTATTGACTTTTTAGACCAGCTCTGTCTGATAAGTGACTATCGGGAAAGAATGAATACACAGTCCTGCATTTTTTGTTTTGTTTTTAAACTTTAACTTTTTTAGAAACTTCATGAAAAATAACAATAATATAGGAATCTTCTTCTTTTAATAGCAAAATAGTTTTCTAACTCTCAGTCATGGAGTTAACCTTGTGTTATTAACATTGCCTCAGATAAGAATTTGGACTCAAAAGAGCATTGGCAAATTTTACTTTCCCTCGTCAGGAATTGACAGATATAAATAAAAGCTTTTAGCCACCAGACCTCTATGCAGATTTGCTGCAAAACTTGTATCTTTTGGTGAGTCATCTGATGTATGTGTGTATCTGGCAAAGAATATAAAAATATAGCTTTCTCATTTTTAATGTCACTTATCAATGTATTGACCATTTGCTTGGGTTTTGTGACGGACCCTTTAAAAGAAATCTAGCGCAGACTACCTCTGACTATTTCACTCATTCTACTTGTACTGGTCTTCTTGGATTTTACTCATAAGTGAAAAATATCTGGAGTCCTCAGCACAGGAAAGACATGGATCTGTTAAAGCGAGTCTAGAGGAGGGCCAGAAAGATGATCAAGGGGCTGAGCACCTCCCTGATGAGAAAGTCTGAGGGCGTTGGTCTTGCTTAGCCTAGAGAAGAGGAGGGTCTAGGGAGACCTTACAGTAGCCTTCCAGTATGTAAAGGGGGCTACAGGAAAGCTGGGGAAGGGCTCTTTATCAGAGAGTTTAGTGATAGGACAAGGGGGACCAGTTTTAGGCTGAAAGAAGGAAGATTTAGATTAGGTATTACAAAGACATTTTTTACTGTAAGAGTGGTGAACGACTGGAATAGATTGCCCAGAGAAGTTGTAGAAGCCTCATCGCTGGAGGTGTTCAAGGCCTGGCTGGATGAGGCTTTGTGCAACCTGATCCAGTGGAAGGTGTCCCTGCCAACAGTAGAAATGTTGGGACTAGATGGTCTTTGATGTCCCTTCCAACTCAAATCATTTTATGATTCTATGATTCCTAAAATACATATTTACTCTTAATTGTTTTTAATCTAATGTCCTCTGACTTCAACTAATTTGGAGTCAGGTTAAAACTTGTAAAATACGTCTCAATATTTTAAATTAGTCTTAAATCAGAGTCTGTGTTTTAGGTCATAGTTTAGTAATTAACACTAGATAAATTTTGACAATGATAGTCTCCTGTGAAACTATCATCCTTTGAAATCTTCATCTTAACTTGTCCTTTGTTAATGCATACTAAGAATGAATTTAAGTCTTTCTGTTCTTTTCTCTGCCTGATTTGTGAAATAAAAATCTGGTCTTGCCAAAAATAAGACCAGGGTTTTATGGAGAAGCAAATATAGACTGACTTCAGAATAGTCTGACTATGTTGCTGTGTCATCACACACATATTCTGACATTCAGTTGACTTCGGTGGGAAGGAGTTTGGGCAGTAATGGACATTTATGATTTTAGAAGTTGAGGGAAAAGTGCTCAGAGATTTGAAGATTTTAAAAAAGCATTAATAGATATTATATATATCTGTAAATGGGCCATGTATTATAATGTTTTTGAAAAACTTCTGTTTGACAGAAAAGCTGCCTCTAAATCAGAGCCATCACTTAACAGACTTTCCTCTTATTTGTTTTTTTATAACACTGTAGGTGTTACTATCAGCTGTGTGCCAACGGCAAGTGTTTATCTCAGCTAATGAATACGAAGGACTTGAAGAATAATAATATTATTTTAGCCTAAAGGCACCTAATAACCAAAATATCTGCATACAAATGTACCTACTATGGTTCTTGACAGTGTAAAAAAAGCAAATAAAAAGGCACTAACAAAAAATTCCAACACCTCCTCTCTCCACCCCACCCCCACCTAACAAAAGAAACAAAAAGCCCCTAGTGACTAATATTGCTTATTGCTAATTTTAGACTCTGGCCATATATGGTCTTTTTTTCCTTCAGTTGAGGAAGCAATGTGCAAGCTGCTGCCTGCCAGTGACCTCAGTACAACTTAAATTCTTTTTTGTAGTTGATTTGCTTAAGTTAGTAGCTAAGATAAGTTAACAAAAGTAAAACTAATCCTTTGAGTGTGAGTTGTATGTAAGTCAGGAAGATATTTTTTTAACACGAAGACCACATGTACATCTACGGTATCATCTTGGTTTCATTAATTTGACTAATCTGTGCTTGAACTAACTGGCAGATCATAACCCATTGTATTGAGAGATTTTGCATTCTCTGGTAGTATTTCAATGCTAACCTACCAAAGACCTAAGGTCCAAATATTCTGTTTTCATCCATAAGTCAATAGCATATTTCTGGACACATCCACAGTTTGCAGTGTTGTCTAAAGCACTTCTCTTACATGACAGTGCTGAAACCTCTGCAGTCCCTTTAGGTTTTCATGTTAGTGTACAGGCATAGAAGCCTGAGCAGTTCTAGTGTCATCTCAGCATAGCTCATCCACTCATCTCTTCCAGCAAACATGGGCTTTGAACTTCAGAACAGACACCCTATTTTCTCTATTAAATGTATCCTTATATTACTATAGATGGAGAAATTGCAGTCACTAGCAGAAAAGACACATTGTTTAGATGGTTAAAGTGATTTTGATGGGACAATATTATACCAGACTCTGACCAATTGTATTTTGGAAGGAATCTGTAATGCTAAAGTACAGACTCCTGTACGCCATAGTAATGTTTAATTGAAACAGACTTTGAGTCTGCTGTTCTGTTAAAGCATGTTGCTGCTAAGCTGCTGTTTCAATGAGTGAAGTAAGCTCACAGATGAAGTCTTTCAACAAATTGTACATGTCAAGTCTCTGTCTTTCTTTACCAGATCACTGTGAAAAACTGGTCTCTTTTACAGTAGTCCAAATTTGTGATTCTTATTAAAACTGAATTTTTTTTTCCCTTTGTCTTGAAAGCTCCCTGAAAGACTAAACTTAATTCTATGCTCTGCCTGAAAGAAAAAGTAAAGCAATATACTCCCAAATCCTAGAATAATGATCTAGTTTTCACATTTTGCTGTGTTCTTTTTGGCCATGTTCATACTGGAGGTGTTTATTGTGTTTGGGGAGAAAAAAATAGGATCTGTTCATAAAGGCATCATGATTTATGTCAGTGGGTAGCATTTGGGCAAGCATGAGTCTTTATTTTTAAGTTAGCTTTGAACCAAATGTTGCCTGCTGCAGATTTAAAAATAGTAAAATGATAGCTTTTCTTCAGTGAATCTGCTGATCATGGCTGGTAATGTCAGGAGTGACTTGTATCTTCTTCTCTGCTGTATAGCTTTCTTTGAATATATACTTAGACTGTGTTTTTTAAACTGAAGCTCCACATATTCACCTGTTTTTCAGTGGAAGGGTGGTCAGCAAAATAAAGAGGCAATCTGCCTTCAAACTATAGCGCACACTGGAAAGATAAGAATATCAGCACAAGAGCTTGATTCTGCCTGAACTATTCTTTCGTGCTATATATGTGCAAATTGCTACTCCTAAAGAGTTAAAAGTGTTTGTTTCTCAGGAAATTGGAAGAAATTTATGTGCGCAAGTGAAACTGAAAGGTCGAATGTGTGACTCATATCTATTGACAGATGGAATGAGCATAACATAAGAAGACAGTGACTAGAAAACAAGCAGGTTGTGTGAAAGTATTTTTAGAGACTAATTTCTACCCAGCTGTGTCTTCTATGAATGGAAGAAGTTTGTCAAAGTTACCTAGAAGTTGCCTAATAACTACCTAGTGAAAATTAATTACATTGATATGGTTTAAATGGACATTTCATCCCTTGGGATGAGAATCGAGTTAGCACTTTTTACGAGCTCTACCTGAGATTTAAAAAAATGTAGGAAAGCAAAAATTAGGAGAACATATATGTTCCTATTAGTGCTTCTAAAGTTTTAGATACCCACTTGCTTTACCTCAGTTCCCCTGTTGACTCCCACTTCTGTGCTCTCTTCCCCTCTCAACCTATCTCTTCTTCAGCTTAAAATATCAGAACATACCCAACTTGCTTGTTATATAATAATGACTCATACTTTCATTGGCTTAAACTTTACCCAGACTTTCTTTTGTGTCTTTTCATGTTCTTTAAATTGAGATTTAAACTCTTCAGTTTGGGGTACCATATTGTGGGGGTTTTAGTAAATTCCACTCATAAATCTTGAGAAAAATAGTGTTAAAGCTAAGTATATAAATATTTATTTAGGAATATGAGGATAGACAATTAGCAATTTTTATATGATGCATTCATTTTGCTGGACAAGCGAAGAAGTGTAATGTATAAAAACCCATAAAGCTGTGTGGTATTTGATAAACATAAAGTCCTTAGCAATTTTTTTCCCAAAATATAGATATGAACCACACAGTAAAGTACATGTAAGGGTTTGCTTGCCCGTTGTCTGGAAGAGCTATTTGGGCATATAATGCGATACAACGTACATATTATTTGCCTAGTGTATTTTGTAGACTATGGGGTTGAGTTTTCAGGCAATAAACACAAAACTGTGCAATTCATGTTATTGTTGCCCTGATATGCTTTTATGGCCAGATGATCCCTATCAAATGTATGATGTATACCTGATAAACTACATATTCCATTAATGAGTGAAAACCTTATGACATAAGGGAATGTACTGCTTCTTGGGACTCTGTTCCTATCAGGTGAAAGGATGAGGGGCAGAACTCATCATCATGAACCTCATAGAATATTGGAGAATGGGCTAGGGGCTTTTTGCCCAGCTTGTGGAGCTCGCTTTCCATCACCTCAAGCATCTTATCTTATAGTCTTTCTTTCTTTTTCTTTTAATTTCCACTTCCGAGGCTGTTACACAGTTTCCCTTTCATCTTGATTATGAGTTGGGGTTTAGCTCCCAAGCTATTTGCTCCATAGCATGGAAGAATACAAATATCTTGCACTGCAAGCTGATTAATTTTGTTAAAGAGTGGAAAATGCAAAAGAGGAGAAATAACCATTAATTTATTCTGAACTGGGGTATTTCAGCAATGTCAAATCTAGATTTTAATTTTTTTTAGTTGTGTTTAATTCTGGGATTTATATATACTTAAGTTACTGCTAGTGTATTGTGTGTTGTCTTGCATGAGCTAGCAAGAGAAGTGTACCCTACTGGAATGAGGAAAACATCTGATGTTCTCTTTTAAAGAAATGAAATCTGCAGTAATTTAAATCTACAAATTCACTACTGTGCTAAATCACTAAGTAACAGTATAATTTGGGGTATGGATAAATCCTTCTGTTAGTATGGCATGTTGCTACCATTAATTTTTCACTGCACGGCTTGGTTATACAAGAGGATCTTTAAAGGTGAAGACCATAACTTAGGCAGCAAGGTGCACCAGTAAAAACCCAGGTATTGCAAGAGCAGGATGTCTCTTTTGAAGTAAGTGTATGGATATAGTGTATTCTATTGTCTTTAATCTTTTCTCACCTAGTACATATGCTATTAGTCTACTCCTCTTCCTGGAGCTAATCCAAATACTAGCAGCATCGTTTCCTGCTTAGAATGGAAAACTCAAGGGGAGAAAAGTCTTTTGCAAATAATTCTATAACTTTCCTGCAGGAGTTTCAGTGAAAAATGTTTGATGAATAAAAAAATATTCAATGGTAAAAATTAAATGATGGAACTCAAGGGGCAAATTTTGTAGTTCTTACTCTGGTGGAAATACAATAGTAAGCAGTTAAATAAAAATGTCTCTTTTTGAGTACTGCTCATCATTGTCTATTTGTCTTAAATTATTGTTCTCCCTGCACTAAAAGAAATAAATAAAAATTCTACTTTTTCAGTTACATTCTTAAAAAAATAGTATTTTCTCAGCTTTCCTTGAAAAATCTGTAGGACAATACTGTCTCATATTACAAATATTAACCAAGACCAAAAATCCCATGTACAATTAACACTTACTTTAAATAAAAGCAGAAGCTGGCAGATTACTGTAAATGTAAAGATTACAGTAGTGGGTGCCTAAGATCTTTCTTAAGATGAAGGGAGTGTTCCAACTGCTGCCAGTAAATGGTGGAATACATACCCTAACCCCAGAAAGTGGTCCAATATTTGATGTAAATAGGTGCTATTACTTTGCTGTAGAGAAAATCATGCTGATTTGTGCCATTGATGGAAGCAGATTATTAGTACCAGGGTACTTCATTTCCTTCCACAGTTGTGCAATCAATAATGGTACATACAGAAAGGAATACATGCTTGTATTGTTCTTTTCTGTGGTCATCCACCAAAGCTTTCACAGTTCTCTGTTTTGAAATCTTGTCTGAATGAAGTATTACGAAATTTAAAATCCTCCACTTCTTCTAATTTCATTGAGTAGTAAATGACTCTACAAAACACTTGAAGTGGTTTTTGGCATTGTGGCAAAATGGCAGTGCCCCAAGGTCAATTGAAAATTGTAGATCAGCAATAATTAGTTTTTACATATCAACTAGAACATACAAGTTATTTCTCAAATGAACAAGAAGAAAATACAATTATGATTTTTAAGATCTCTAAGCTTAGGTGAACCTATTGCTGGGAGAAAATCTTGGCTGTTTCATCAGGACTAAATTCACCCGAAGCCTATTTCTTGTTTGCTTTAGATTCTCACACTCTCCACTTCTTCAAAATGTGCAAACCGTTGTTGTACTACTATATATACCTCTAATGTGTCGTTAAAATCTGTGTCAGAAGACATCCTGACCTAAACTAAAACCATCACTAATAAGGTCATTAAAACTGAACTGCATGACTGTATAACAGCACAGGATTTAATCTGCAGCTTTTATGTCCTGATTTTGGTTTAACTGAAGACAGCAGCCATGATTAGTGGATCCTTTAGTATTGTTTTTTTTTTGAAAACTAGATCTTCTGTGGATACAGTGGTGCAGTTCATACATGTACCTTTGATTTGAAAAGCAGATTCATATGTTATTTGGAGAGGAATACAAATGTTCAGTGAAGTGTATTATATATCACCAAATCTAATGAAAATCCTGACTTTGATGCATGCTTGTATTGTGGTATGATTGTTGAATTGGAAAAGCAAGAAACTGAGGTGAATAAAGTTAACTTCCATCTGAACAGAATTAAATCTAATTACCATAAAGAAGTAGATGTAGGTTCATACTTCCATATGCGTGGTTGCTGGCGCAAAGTTGACCATCTTGCAGTACTAAGCTTTCAGATCTTCTAGAATTCTTTCCCCTTTTCTCATTCATTAAACTAAGTAAGATTTGTTACTCTGCTAGTTAAAGGTCGAATGGTAGGCCTACATACATGCCAGGAAATGTACACAGCATTACAGATTTTTTAAAAGAACAGTGTAAATACCATAATGAAATTTTAATAAGTGCTCTCACTTTGTTCAATGACTTGTCTTCAGTATTCTATTATAGGTATTGAAACTTCACAATCAGATTATTATTATACAGGTAGCACAAGCTCCCGCATTACTTTGGGAATTTTTAGATGACTGCAGCTCTTACAAATGAAAAAAAAGGTAAAAATTTTCTTGAAAATCTGTGCAGAGAAATTGATGGAATTTGTATCCAGTTAATGGTGTTGCCAGACTTGCTTGTGTACATGGACACGTAACTATACATAAAGATATCTTGCTACTTAGATAAAGGTCACTGGTGCATAGGTTGTGTGCCTGCAAGTGAAATTGTGTTGATTCTCTTTTTCCCTTGCTTATGAAAGAAGATGGTACAATGTGTGGATGGACATCATTACTCTGAAGGTTTTTCAGTGTCTAATTAGTTTATTTATGCTTTTCTGAGGTTTTACCAGCTGTTGGTGTAGAAGTAGCACTGCATGTTATTTCTCTTTTAACCTCTGTTGCTGCCTTCACTGAGTTTAATCTGAATGCTGAGCTTGTACACACAAGAGTATTTTTGGAGATTGTGTTGGGCAGCAGGGTAGGGAAGAGAAGAACCTTCAGGTTCCTACACAACCAACACGAACCTGTGAGAAATTTGAATTTATGTGGTGTTGAAGAGGACTGTCACAAGTTTGTTCAGGAACACTTGGTTTTGTTCTAATGTACTTGTTAGAATAGCAACCGTGAGCCCTTCATGCTTTGTGGGTCCACTGAACTAAAAAAAATAAAATAAAAATCTCTTCGTCTGAAAACCTCCCCCGATGTGCTGGATTAATAAATCAGTTTAGACTTTGATCCTCTTTTTATTTGGTAGGCTGGAATATACACACCGTGTCACAGGACAACACTCAGAACATTCACAGAAGAGTATTTTCAATAAGCATTAGGAGGTGAGGAACAGAAAGGAGGAACACAGAGGAAGGAAGGCATCTTGCAGCTTCTGTCTACAGTGGTGGGGCTCTTAACAGAGATACTTCCATTCTAGGTCTATTTCCATTCCTTGTCCTTGGCCCTTTGTATTAGAGCAATAGTTTTGCTCTCATTCCTGCAGCAGGAACAATGATTTGAACAAAGCTGAGTGGAAGATCTCTAAGGGCCTTATTTCAGAACACTGCAATAAGAGCTGAGGAAGGCTTCCTCAAAGGAATGGTTCAAAATGTTTTTCCACTGGAAAAACTTTGCAGAGATTCACAGAATTATAGTGGTTGGAAGTTACCTCTGGAGATCACCTAGTCCAACACATCCTGCTAAAGCAGGTTTACATAGAGCAAGTTTCACAGGAACATGTCGAGGAGGGTCTCTAATACCTCCAGAGAAGGAGATTCCACAACTTTTATAGGCAGCCTGTTCCAGTGCCCTGGCACTCTCGAAGTAAAGAAGTTTTTTCTCATGTTCAGGTGGAACTTCCCGTGTTCCAGTTTGTACCTGTTGTCCCTTGCCCTGTCACCGAGCACCACTGAAAAAAGTGTTATTTTTTTTGTTGTTATTTTTATGGTGTTTGTTTCACGTTTAAGAGGATGGTGGTGGTCAGATGACATATGCAAGGAAAGCTTTCAGTGCTTCTAGTATCATTCAGTATAAACTTTGAATATGTTGATCTCTTCAACTTAATAGCAACTAATACCAGCCTATGACTAGAGTGCACTTAGCATCTTGGGGAAAAATGGCAAAAATATTACTAGTATCAAGGAGAGCTGACTTTACTCTAAAGCTGTGCTACTGTAATTAGTGATGCCTTGGTAGGTGAATGACGTGATAGGTTGACTGTGGTTAGCTACCAGGTGCTCAATAATCTGCTCTATCAGTCTACCTCAGCACAACTGAGGGAAGAAAACATCATGAAAAGTTTGTGGGTTGAGATAAGAACAGGGAGACCATTCAACAATTGCTGTTATGGGTAAATGAGACTTGGGCAAATTAATATAATTTATTGCCAATCAAATAAGAGTAGAATAATGAGAAATAAGAAAAAAATCTTAAACACCTTTCCCTTACTCCTCCCTTCTTCCTGGGCTCAACTTCATTCTGGATTTTTCTCCCTCCTCCACTCCAAGAAGCTCAGGGGATGGGGAATAGGGATTCCATTCATTTCATCACACATTGTCTTTGCCGCTCCTTTACACTCTTCCACTGCTCCAGCATGCGGTCCCTGCCATAGGAGACAGTTCTTCTAAGGTTTCTTCAACACAGGTCCTCTCTATGTGCTGCAGTTCTTCACAAACTGCTCCATCGTGGGTCCTTTCCATCAAAACCAGCCCTTCAGGAACAGACTGCTCCAGTGTGAGTCCTCCCCAGGGCCACAGGTCCTTCCAGAATCCTGCTCCAACTCGAGCTTTCCACAGGGTCACATTTTGCTTCAGGCATATCCACCTGCTCTGGTGTGGAGTCCTCCATGGGATGCAGAGTGGATATCTGCTCCATCTGTTTAACTTCCACGGGCTACAGGGACACAGCCTGCCTCACTTTACCACAGGCTGCGGGGGAATGCGTGCTCCAGCATCACTCTTGGTTGACCTTGGTGTCTGCAGGGCTATTCCCTCTTCATATGCTCACACTTCTCTCCCAGATGCTGTTCCACAGCAGTTTTTTCCCCTTCTTAAATATATTATCACAGAGGCAATATCACCATTGCTGATGAGCTCAGCCTTGGCCATTGACGGGTCCATCTCGGAGCAAATTGGTGCTGGCTTTGTTGGGCATGAGGGAAGCTTCTGGCGTCTCTCACAGAAGCTGTCCCTGTACAACCCCTGCTACAAAACCTTGCCATGCAAACCCAATACAATGATTATTTTAATTATCTAAGTATTTACAAATATCAAAGAGAAGGGAAAAAAAAATAGCTCATAGTATCATAGGTGCAATATTCAGAACCCGTAATAACTGCTGTCATCATGTACACAAAAATACTTATCCTGAACTATCCTACTAGTAGCTACTTCACGCTTCAACACCTTTTAGACAGAAAAAGATGTGTGAAGAAGCTTAGAAGGTTTCCTTCTTGTCACAGTTTAGAACATATCTGAGAGAAGCATGAAACAATAGCAGAAAATGACTGAATAGAAACATTGCTGTTCTTCATGATCCTGCTGAGAGGTTCAGGTCTAGCTGATAGTAGCCTGATCATGTTCCTTTATGACTTGACCACAGCAGTGTGTAACTACTAGTCTTCTAGGTCATAGCAATGCAGTGCTCTGCATTGTACCACTCTCAATTGATACTTTTTATAGCTCACGATTTAGTTGTCGGTTAAAAAGTAAGAGTGGTTTCATATGTTCATAATAGAGAGAGAGGGTTCAATTGTTTTTCTATGGATGGAAATAGCAGAGCCAGGGATTTGATCTTAAGATTTTCGTAATTGGTTTATTCTACTGGGTCACTGTCAGCTAAAGATGCACTGGACTTATAATCAGCCAGAAAAAAATCCCACTACACACTTTCCGTGAAGATAAGTAATAGTTTGGAAATCAGAAGAAAAATATCTAGCAGCTTGTAAAAAAAGGGCGAAACCCAGTCTTCTGCACACTTGCTTTTTCAGACCTGTTCCTTTCCTTCCACCTCCTGCTTTGGGAATATTCCTTTTTCCCACCTTCTCTCAGAGCCCAAAGCATCTCTGCTTTGCCATGCTCTCAAGCAGTTCTAGACTGAAAGATGAGACAATCCTGACTGTAACCAGAGGTCGGAAGGAAAAGAACAATTTTCCTGTTAATAGCACTTCTTCGTGCAGTGTTCTTCTGTGTCAGTCATTGCATCAGTTTCTCATATTCAATGAGCTCACACCTGAAGGTTTATCTTCAGCACACAATACATCTCATGTACAATTCATAGCTGACCAACCAGACTTCCTGATATTTAGTAGTTGTGGTGTTCATAGCTCCTCTGAAAAACCTCTTGAGCTTCATTGGAACTTCAGCACCTGTTTCAGTGACTCTGCATTGAAAAACGATTGTCATGAGGCAACCTAAGTTTTTAGTGTGTGGTAGCAAGAAATAGCCATGGCTTTTGAGAATGATACTGAGAAAGGCTGAAAAAAACCTTGTGAAGTCCCTATTATTGCATTAGATTCTATGCTAAGAAGAAACGTGAAATCTAGACATGCACATGCAATATTCACTGAACACAACTGAAAAAATGACTCACAGGTTATTAATCTGTCAACTGGAGCCTTGCTTTACTTTTAGTAAAAGACCCTGAAAGAAATTAATTCCGTCAAAAATCACTGTGTATGCTATGTGAATTAAGGCAGACATCAGTGAGTTCTTCTAACACCAAAAGTACCTTAGTTACAGCAATAAGCATGCTGCTTGCCTATTAAGTCTGTGTGTCTGCTATTGTTTTTTCCTTATTATTTATTTTAAGTGAACATATTCATTTTTACTGAAAATGTCAAGTGACTAATGTGTAACTACATAGAGAAATACAAAACTGATCATTCTGTTAGAGGAATGATTTATACTTTGTGCATAAATTCTAATGTTCAAGTACAGCTAAGAAATAAACATAACTTATTGCTGGTAATTATGAGTGTTTCAGAGATCCAGAGCTTGTCAGAAAATCAGCCATCTTCTAGGTATTAATGAAAAAGAAAAAAAACCTTAAGGATGCATTTATTAATAGACCATGTGCAGAGTCTGAAACAAAGTGCTTTGGAAAAGTACTACATTGTTTATAGTAATAAGGGCAAAGAAATACCAGAGGAAATATCCCTGTGGCTTAATCAATGAGCAGCACATGAACATAAGTCAAAGATTGTTTAAAATTGTTCCAAATGAGGAATAACTGACGTCAAAAGCTTGCTTGACTTCTTACCAGCTTCACACTCTGATTGCCTGCACTGACAATATGGAACAATTACAAGCAGTCTTTCACAAGCTGGTTTGGTGTTGGTTTTTTTTGTTATTTGTTTGCATTCCACTTAATTTATTTACAGAGAGCAGAACTGTGGTGATACAGTGATCCATCTATATAATCTTAGCATCAACAGATAACAAAGCCAGGAACAAGTAATCATGTATTGTTAATATGCACTTACACACTGCAAACCACAGGTGATCTTTGGTCAGTAGCAGAGTTTTTAGTATTAGTAGAATGACACAGCTACATGGCCAAATTCGTTGTACTCCTACAGCCAAACACATTCATAGCTCTCATTCTTCCAGGGGAGGAAATGTTGAGTTAGGATGGAAAAGGGATTCTCAGAGCAAAGATACATCATGCATTTGCATAGGTACTGTGGAAATGCTGTAAGATGCCCCACTCTTAGCTCCCTGCTGACTGATCTAAATCACATGGTGTAAGCATATTCCTGAGAACTGTAGGGCCAGTGTTACTTTGAGATCAGGAAAGACTTCATACCATGAAATTTTCCTGGGTTCTTCTAAATACATGACTAAATATCCTTGATGATCAAGGCTATCTTTACTTTTTTCCCCAGAGAGTCTGAAAGCAGGTCTGAAGTTCAAGTTCTAGAAACAATAGGGAAAGAATTTGTCTTGAGGGAAATGTAAGTGTGGCATGTCTGTGACTTTAAAGGTATTGTTTATGCAAGACTTATGTAGTTTTCCATTGACTCTATTAAACGAAACTGGAATGTATTTAGAGAAACTAATCTAAGAAAAGGAAGAGTGGATTGTATCACCCTTGAAAAGGGTGGAAATGTAATCACTTTTGTTCCAACAGCTGGTGTGTTGTCAAGGCAAATTTTCCCAATCAGCAGTATAGGAGCCCAGGGCAGAGCAGTGAGCCCACAGCACTGCACAGACAAAAAGATGGGCTGTAAGGGCAAAACAAATACTTCCTCATGCTACGTGAACAGTTTTTTTTCCATTCTGCCTGTTCAGTGATTAGAAGAGGACACCAAAAAATACATACTTCCACCTGGGCTAGAAGCTTGTTGACCTTGGAAGTTAGCTATTCCTACTGCTCTTCAGTTTTTCACTCTTCCATTTTGAGTGTATTTCCTTCTTGCTTCAAATAAAGCAAGATTTCAATGGACAACAGTATTGCTAATTGTATAGACATTATACGTAGCCTGAAAGCAGCCTATTCTTTGGCAAGAGCATGACAAAATCATCTGAAAAAATAATTTATGATCATGCTTAGGTGTTTAATTTTTTTTCTTTTAATATAGTCACCTGTTACTTCTGTTGGATTAAAAATTGTTTCAAAAATATTAAACGTAAATAGAGAGGGCTGCCTGGACTATTTTCTTCCAAAAATATTGAACATATGGAAGATTAATTTGCTTCAAAACCATGTTCTGGATAGATCAAGTAAACTTTACTTTTTGTCACTGATTTGAAATGGAGTTATGGATTATTGGGAACACCAGCTAGCATTTGGGCCTTCAGGGGCACTAAATGAGGAAACATCTCAAAAAAGGTGAACACAGGATTTGTTGTTCCCTTAATTTTGTTTTCATTATGCCAGCTTCTATTGAGATCAGACTAACTAAAGCTACAAATCCTACCAACTAAAAACTTTCAGTAAATTGTCAAATAAATGTGCTCTTTTTCAGTGTTTCAACTGTAGACATTCTGATAGGTCAACCTCAGCATCCATCTTGGTTTTTTGGAATGTAGCTGAGTTCATTAGATAGTTTCTAAAATGTCTGAATATCACCCAAACTAGTTTTCCACCTGTTCTTCTCATCTTCACACTTTCTATCATAGTAACTCTGTTAGAGATAAAGAAGTGATTAACTTCCTTAGCTTGTGATTTGGGATAATGGACCTGGCAAGATTTTTAAGTATTTTTTCAAAGAATTGGTGTTTGGGATTGTTTGGGGTTTTTCTGAGAGTACATTGATAGGTACATCTCTTCAATAACTAAAATGCCAGTGGCTGACATCCCCAATTAGATATACTTAAGCTTTGCTAAAATTCAACTGTATCCTACTCTCTGCACAAATTATTTACTGGTTTTCAGACAAACCAAGATAACTGTACATATTAAAGTGAAGTAGAGATGCCTTCCTTATTTTACTGTGTGGTAGTCAAGAGTTCGTAATGGTAAGTTATCCCTTGGAAGTAGTGGTGGAAGCCTCTAAGGACTGAGGCTTCCTTGCCTTTCAGTCACTGCAGTTTGTTTTAATGTTTAATAGAAAACATTCTACAGTGAGCAAGGCTGAACAGAGTTCTATGAATATTCTTTCTGCATGGAAAAAGCCAGAACTCTTTTTTATTTGTCTGTTTGAGGGGGAATATATAAATGGCTCTCTTTTATTCTGCCAGAAGACTATGTAGTTTTAAAATGGCCCAGAAACTTTGCTTCTAGAGAAACGTTGGCATTTGGAGTCTGTCTGTGAAGGGAGACTGTGGAGAAAGCTGGTGAACACAAGTCCTCACACTTATCAGAAGAGACGAGATAGGATTGCAATCATCCTAACAGTTATGTCCTTTGCCTTCTTTAGGCAAGGCAGAGCTGAATGATCTAAGATATGTGATTTTTTTGTTTATGCGTCCATTGCAATAGAAATAAAACTTCATTTATTTTTACAGCTATCTGATAAGATGAGAAGATTTGTATTTTTGTGATAACGTAAATATTTACAAAAACTCCATATACAAAACACCTTGGGTAAAGTAGTGTATATAACAGTTTGAGAGGTCTGTATGCATCTATTATGCTGCACGATCAGGGTATTGGAGCTTGGCCTGTAATTATAGATGAAAGAGAAAATATTGCTAGCACTGGAACTATAAATATATAACTGGAGAGCTGTCAAACTTACTGTATGTCTTGGAACCCAGATCTAGGCTCTTCTACTCATTGGTAAAAAAATTTCTTTTTTTTGGAACAACTAATTCAAAGCATCAGATTTTCTCAATGAGTTGTCCATGCTTTGCTAACTTGCCAATTGTGAAAGTCTGACTTTTGTTGACCGATACATTTTTCTTTCTTGTTGGAGTAATGATAATGCTATGCAACTTCTCTGTTTGGGGAGATCATGTCTGTCTGAATCAAAAGGGCACCCTGAAAACCTACAAATAGAACTTTTCTACAGGTATCTGGACAAAGTGTCACTTTATTTTGTTTTTAATAAGTTAATTGCTTCTTGGAAACTTGTTCTATTTGCTAGCACAGGATTCTTCTTGCAGAAATAAATTTGCATATGAGCTTAATATAAAAACTATTTCAAAGTAATGCTTATAACATATTTATCCCTAATGAACTTCTGCTTGATAAGGTAAGTTCTACAGAAATAAATTAACCATTCACAGTACTAAATACAATACTTGATGCAATACTTGATATTAAAATATTCTTTTTCGTAGTATACCTTCATTTTTTCCATTTTACAAATGGAGGATAAGTTTAAGAGGAAAAAAAAACGAGGAAGATTGCAGAGTATATTTCCAAAAGCAGAACTTCATGGGTTTTTCTCGCTCTGATATGAACTGCGAGACTCACAAAAATCTGCTTATATATTAATTTAGCTTATTAATATTTCTAAATTGAGCCATAAAGAGTTTCCTTAAGGCTTTAGAACAAACTGAGCTGAGGCGTGAACTCTTATTCCCTGAGTTTCTGTTTCTTCCTTTAAGTCTTCATTTGAATGATCTTTGTTATGCACATTTGGGTAGCAATGGAATAAAAGCAAGAATTTTGAGAATGTTTGGAGAAAACAGGGTTTACAATGGTGCTGGCTCCTGGGAGAGTTTCTATGGTGAGAGGGTCTCTTTCCTATTTCATCCTTTGCACAATACTCACCCAGTATATCCCTGAAAACAGTGCAGCCTGTGTGACAAATTGTTAAAAATGAAATCTGGCACTATTGGTATCAGGCAAAACTTCCTCTGACTTTGGTAGAAGCAACGTGACTTGTAAACACACAGATACAGTGCCACTACTGAAAAGAAAGTGGACCTGGGTGTAAAGATCTGTTTGCTTTGTAAACTATGCTTGAAAACAGTTACCATCACTGTAGCTAGAGACATCTGGTTTTAACTTTCAGCTTTCTTCTAACACATGAAAATCAGACACTGAACCTTATGATCTGTGTATTACTAAAAGTCTTTAACATTCCAAAATAATAAAAAAAGCAAAGTTATGGAGGCATAGTTTATGATTTAACCAAATAATCCAGACTCAGTGAAACAGGTTTAATAGCAGTCTGTCTCACACTGTATGTTGCTTGGGTTAGGGGAGTTAACAGCAAAGATGGTGTAATGTCACAAGCTGACTAGGGAAAATTACAGAATCCTTTCTGAATAAACAACATTAGAAATGCATTTTTTTTCCATATACTCTTTTGTCATTACTGAAAAGATTTAAGTTAATCAAAACCTTGGAGCTGGAATAATTAAACCTGTAGATAACCACAATTTTTTATTGTTAATTAGTCATAGAGAGGTGCCATTTTCATAGGATGCAGAGTCCCTAAATTTAGCTGTGGAATATTACATTGATCACACACAAAAAAACATCACTGATTCTCTGGGGAAGTGTTGGACGTCAATATGTGCGTTTTGGCTCAGACCACCTTTCACCTATTAAAGGGGGTTCCAGTAGATTTTTATCCTTGCTGCACATAGCAACAAAATGCGATTTACCATCCTTAACCCTTTGAACATTTGCAACGTCTTAGCACTTACTCGGTTACCTTCCTTTCAACCCTGTATGGTATCTAAAATCTTTATACCAGAAAGTGCTGCGTTTTTATACTCTGCTTCTCTGTCAGTTTTTTAATGTATGGCATACACGTTTAAATATTTAATATACACTGAAGCGATTACAGGGTGGCTGTAAAAGAAATCTGTAATAATACACCTTCCTACCCTGACATTTATTCCTTTCTTTAAATGACTTCTGTAGCATTTGTAAATAAAACTATGAAATTAAACCTTGATATAATGCAAAATACTGTATTTTGCTTTACTTTTTTAAGTTTACTGAAGACAGTGAATTGAATTAAAACATTATGCAGAATTTTTTTCTCATGCAGCTCTTTGCTACTATGCAGTACGATAATTCTCAGATCGTTTTTTTTCCCAGCAATCCCTAATTAAGTGTAACAGGCATGCATCCAGACACTCCTGAATTTTAATTTCATGTTTCTTAATGAGCTGATCAAATATTACACTGAATGTAGAAAAAATAAGGGACTAATTTAAAATACAAATATATAATTTGTGTAATTGTCCAGCTAATACTTTATGTCCAAATATTATGATTGCTTTTGTACATGTAAATGATGGAAATTATATATGTGTGTACATGCAATTAAATATTCTTTACACATAATTCTCCATAATGATTGTCATAAGCATGCATTAAATTACATTTTCAGATACTTCTGAATCTAGACATGTCTTGCTTAAAAAGAAGAGCAGGAGCTGGTTATATTAAAAAGCATTGAGAATATATAACCAAATTTGATATAAGGAGAATATAGGTAAAACAACATCTAATACCACTATCATCTGACTGTAGCATCAGCCTTTCCTAGGTTATGAAAGCATGGAGAGGTTCTTTCCTCCCCATCCTCTGTTTTTGTTGATGAGAAATTACTGATAGCTGAAGTGCCTAATACATAACCTGCTTTAAAATGTATTGAATGATTGGGCAGAGTTAAGGAGCTGCCAGTAGTTCAGATAAGCTTTCAGCAAGGATCTAAACATCCTGCTGTTTAGATATAGTGAAGTTCTGCTGTTTGATAGCATTTAATTTTGCTTCATTCTTCTTCATCTTAAAAAGCATCTACATTAACTCAGTATTATTTATTGAAAGAAAAAATGAAAGCAAAAAAATTGTCATTGACAGAAGCATTTATTTTTCTATATATCAGTGGTATAAGCACAGTTCTGTGTTTCCAAACAGTGAGGGCCAGCCTGAGTTCTCTCTCTGCTTTGTTCTGTACAATATGGTTTAGTTGGGTTTAATCTTATTTTCCAAATCCTTGGGCTAGTAAAAGCTGGGAAGACCACAAAGACTGAGTGCTTAGGACCTGAAGAGGGGGAAGGTCTTGTGCTATTTAGCAGTAACCTCTCTGCCCAATTTTGTGAGAGGGAGGCAAAAGAAAGAATAAGCATATGCAAGAAATATTAGTTATGGTGCTTAACATACAGCTGGCAGGCAGTTGAGCTGCTTCTGTGTTAGTAGATAGATAAATAGGAATGGATCTGCAGAGTAAAATGTGGTGCTGAGGACTTGACACCCTCATTATGCCTGTGCTGTAGTGTTTTTTCTTCACCCCAGCTCTAGTACAGTCCCTTTGGCTGCTGCCTGCCCCTTCGCAGCTGGAGTGTGGTAAGGGAGTTCCTGCAGGGTGTCTTCTGGCTACTGAGGTAAAGAACAATGGAAAAATGCTTCTATAAGCATATCAACAGCAAAAGGAGGGCTAAGAAGAATCTCCAACCTCTATCAGATGCAGGAGGAAACTTAGTAATGAAGGAATGCTTCATATCTTCTTTGCCTCAGTCTTTAACAAGAAGACCAGTTATTGTCTGAGTATGCAGCCCTCTGAGCTGGATGACAAGGATGGGGAGCAGAATGAAGTCCCCATAATCTGAGAATAAATGGTTAGCACCCTGCTACTCCACCGAGGTATGTCCAAGTCTATGGGGTGAAATTGTTCACCAAGGCACTCTCCATCATTTATCAACAGTTCTGCCAAACTGGGGGGGCCACAGTTGACTGGAGATTAGCAAATGTGATGCTCATCTACAAGAAGGGCTGGAAGAAAGACCCAGGGAGTTGCAGGCCTGTCGACCAGACCATGGTGCCAGGCATGGTTACAGGGCAGATCATCTTGGATGCCATCATATGGGCATCATTTGGACCCATCACTGCAAGGAAGACTTTGAGGCACTGAAGATTGTCCAGAGAGGGCAACAAAGCTGTTAAAAGGTTTGGAGTACAAGATTTATAGGGAATAGCTAATTGAACTTAGTTTTTTTTAGTCTGGAGAAAAGGAGGCTGAGGGTAAACATTGCTGCTCTCTGTATCTACTTGAAATAGAGTTCTATCAAGGTGGTGTTGGTCTCTCCTCCCAAGTAAAAATTGATAGAACAAGAGGAAATGGCCTCAAGTTGTGCCAGGGGAGGTTTAGATTGGATATTAGGAAATATTACTTCACCAAAACAGTTGTGAAGCATTGGAACAGGTTGTCCAGGGAAGTGGTTGAGTCACCATCCCTGGAGGTATTTAAAAGACATGTAGCAATGGCACTTAAGGACATGGCTTAGCAGTGGAGTTGGAAGTGTTAGGTTTACAGTTTGACTTCACAATCTTTAAGATCTCTTCCAATCTGAACTATTATGTGATTCTCTGACTCTGTGATTCCAGACAGAATCCAGTTTGTGGTCAATGAGACAACTCCACTGTGAGAAGCAAAGTTCAGTAAAAGGGAGTGGTCAGAGACTCACCTCAGAAATATTTTTTGAACGCGTGTTGAAACACTAATAGAATTTTACTCTCTCCTTCTGAATATTGGACACAATATGTAAACCTGAACAGTGCAGCAAAAGCTTTTAGGAAAGGAATGTTTATCACTGGATTATTCTTTGGTTTTTTTATGTAGCTTGGGAAGTAAGAGAGCACAGGAGAATTTCTATGCTGAGATATCTTCCAACCCAGATAATTCTATGATTCTATGATATCACACTTTCATTTTTACAAATTTCCCTTAAAGTTACAGTCAGAGTTATTTATTTACTTACAATAAATACTTTACAGTGGTAGCTGCATATATGTTCTGCAACTTCAAGATTTTTTTTTCAGATATTGTGGATTATCTCCCGAATTAATTTGAGTTTTCAGATGATATGTCCTTTAATTGACAATTTAGTTTAACAGAGTTATGACAAATAATAACAAAGTTTTAATGGGACCAGTATTTCTTTTTGCAATTGGAGTATCCCAAGAACAAAAACCTCCGTCAAAATCTATTCACTGAGAAGAGGCAGAGTCTGAGAAATTAAAAGATGGATCAGACAAAAATATAAATACCTCACTTTGAGTGCTGCCTTATGTGTAGCAATGAAATGGGTATTCTGGGAGACTGATAAATCTTCCCCTCCTGCCTGCTTTCCCTGTCAAAGTCCTCTAATCTATGTGAATGTCTGAGCATTTTCCATAGGCTTTTCAATTTTCTTCACTGTTCTTTAATGCTTTAAGCAAGGTAGTAAAGGAAGCAAGAGTTTTTAGAAACGACAAATGCTGAAGCTAAAAGTTGTAGCCACGATGAGGGATGTCTTGCTCTGGGTTTCTTTCCTTCTCTCCCTGTGAATGTGATATGCTTCTTTACATAATGACAGTTTCATAGCAAGAGTAATAGAGAGTACCCCTATCCAACCTGGCATTGGTCAGAGTGTTTTCCTGAAAGTATGGACCTTTGAATTTGAACTCCTTTAAAACAAGGAAGGGGATAAGCTGATTAGTAAAAAGATCAAGTCAGGTTTTAGATGCAAAGCTCTTCCCTCAATTATCAGTAGTATTTTCATGTGAACTAGAAGGCAGCTGTTATAAGTAAAATTCAGTGAAAAGCAGAAGGGCAGACTAAATATTTACTTCACAGAGTTGTTTTTATCTGGAGGATGTATACACATCCATTACTTGTGACTACAAAGGCTAAACTGTCCTTTTTAAAGCAGTCTGTCTGCAGTGTGTCAAAAATGGTAAGGTTCTGTACAAGCTTAAATTTTTGGCAGCAAAGTAACACTTTAATTTCTTTTACAGTAAATCTATAGATATATTACACAGTGACACGTACAGCAGATGTTTCTAAAAAAGCAAAGAAATTCCAGTCTGTTCATGTTGATGTAATAGCTTTAGTCTTTCAAAACAGAACTACTTAGGCAATGCAGTCATGGTGGAAGTATGAATATTTGAAGAGTCTGTGTACAGAGTCAACACCTTGTATCAACGAGTACGGCCATGACATCTACCAATAAAAGGAGAATATATTTCAAATTCTCCTACAGAAACAATAAAATATTCCTTTTAAAAGTTTTCAAAGTGAGGGACCATACTTGCATTCAGAGTTCCAGCATAACAGGCTTGACTCATCGAAAGATGACACATCAAGCACAGGGAATTTGAAAAAGCACTGCTTAACCTCACTAAAAAAATAATGCTTTTGAGAACAGGAAAGAAGGAAAATTGCTTTCTGATCCTTGACACCACTGTGTTCAAAAAGGGTAATGAATGTTCTGATAAAACCTACTTCATTGGACAAATAAATCTGGTTCAAACAGAAAATGTTATGTAAAGGGATGTCCAAGTCTATTTGAAAAAAATTTTGAAGCAGATCAAAAACATACAACCAGAAGTCCAGCAGGACACAATAAATTCAGGTTTTTTATTGTTGTTTCTCCTGGAAAACTTTTAGTATTTATTATTTTTTTTAAAATTACATAACAAGATACTTTACAACTGGGCAACTCCTGTTGTACCAATTTACTGTAAATGTGAAAAGAAGTTTTTTAATTATAAGAAATGGAGTATAATTGCTTTTTGGGTTAAGATAGATGTTTGGAAGCTTTGGGTGGTATCAGAAGCTGCTGAATGTCCTCTCCATACTAGATTCCACAGGAATTACTAGTCTGCTTCCAATTTAGTTGACATTAGCCTGGGTAAATGGCCTGGAACATTGTTATAGATATTTTTTATGTTCCTCTGCCCACCAGGTCTTTCTAGGATGTGCTTGAAGGGTTTCCTGTGAGTTGCATGAATGACTGTGGGTTCTTGGCTTTGGAATGATCTCCTTCAGAAAAATAAATTTATCAGAAAGTTACTGTAGTCTTCTGAGACCTCAGCCGAGATTAAATTAATGTTTACTCAGATACTTTGCAGTTTGGTGAATTGATTTTCATACCCTTCCTTATTTTCTATATTTTTATACTGTTGGGTTAGTCTCTGTTAGGTCAAGGAGTTTACTAAAAAGAGTTTATTATGCTGCTCAAGTACTAAAATTCTGTGTGACCCCAAGTAATTGTGAGTTTTTAATCAGAGTTAATTATAGTTTTTGGGTTGTAATGTTGCAATTACCTGATTTTGTCAAATGTTTTAGCTAACATCGATTTGTTTCTTCTCTCTGATATGTGTTCTTTGTTTCTCTCCCTGTCCTGCAGGGATCATATTTGTTGTCTGTTGTCTGTTGAAACTAATTTCTTGTGATTCAAATAACTTAAAATTTTTGAGACCCCACCTGGACCTTATTGCGTCCTTTCAATATATAAGGAGGGCCTACAAGAATGATGGGGACGAAGATTTTAGCGGGACCTGTTGTGACAGAACAAGGGGTAACTTGTCTAAACTAAAAGAGGATAGATTTAGGTGAGATATAAGGAAAAATTTTTTTCAATTACGATGGTGAAACACTGGAACTGGAGAGAGGTGATAGATGCCCCACACCTGGAAATATTCAAGGTCAGGTTGGATGGGGCTCTGAGAAACCTGATCTGGTTGAAGACATCCCTGCTCACTGCCGGGGGAGTTGTACTTTAAAGGTTCCTTCCACCCCAAAACTTTCTATGGTTCAAAGATTAACCAGAAATAAATTGATGTATAATACATAGTCACATATAAAACATCCATGATAATGGTAGAAATATTTTCAAAATGAAGCATATATTATATATAGCATATATAGCATATAAATTATATATATATTATATATAGCATATAAAATGAAGCATATATTTAAATCTTGCAGAAATTTTTTTTCACAAATTTGTTTTGCTACATTGAAGAAGTGTCAGATCTGAGCTAAACAGAGCTTACCTGCTACAGCTCTTCTTGTTTGTTAGGAAGGGATTCCTGGGCGATACTTTCAGGTATGAATTAAATTCCAGATGCCCTTCATTTCTATTTTACAGATATACAGACACAAGCAGTAAAATCTGTGTTACTCTGTGGTTCAAAACAGCAAAGGAGTTACAGATTTATTTTTTTTTGTCAAAATAATCTGTACTGTAGGTGTAACGTGGGTAATAAATCCTGCTTACTGCATCAAGTGGTTCCTAAGAAAAGGTACTCTCTTAATTTTCTAGTCACGTCCTTGTTGCATCCTAAGTAAGATTAAGTGGCTTATGCAGACATTGAGGGTTTTACCTCACTTTTTTCATACCTTTTACCTGTTCTACATGGGTAAAATAATGTTTAGTTGTTAACTGATACCAACAACAGCTTAATTACCTCTCCACACTCTCTTCTTGCTGACAGCTCAATAATGGAGTATAGAGTGTTGCCCTCTCCAGCACTCTGCTGCTCATCATCTCAGTGCCCAATTTTATCTTTTACAAGATAAAGTATTACAACATTTGTGATGTGTTCTGAAACTTAAACCATTTTAATCTACAGCTAATATAGAAGACAGCTTAAATGTTTTAATTTGAGGTGTTTGCAAGAAAACCAATAGCTAGTTAAAAAAGAATGAATTATATAGGATTTTAAGCCAAGTCTCCTGTTTCTGATATAAACATGCTTTTAACAATCGACCCATTGCCCTGATTATGCTGCGTCGAATTTTAGGATGGCATTATGAAGGGTGTTGTAGACTTTTGGTGAAAATTTTCAATTCAGTTCAGGGAAGAGGATTGCATATGTGCCTTTTTAAAGGCACATAATATTTTGGCTAGATTACACTAGTGCAATATGTAAAAACATGTTCAAAAAGCCAAACAGAAAGACTTTTAAAAAAGAACAAACAAACAAATCCAGCATACAAGACCATCCATTTGGGAGATCTCGACTTAGTGAAGTCTGACAGCATGAAAAAAGGCTTGGAAGTGTTTGCATTTTCTTCACACTTACTGAGCAAACTGACAAAACATTAGGCATCACAAGTGTTAACACTATTTGTTTACGATGAAATACTAGGGCTTGCTGAAAGAGTAGAAAATAGCAGTAGTGAAATATCACATGGTACAGCTAAAGAAACTCTTGGGAGACTTACAAAAAAAGCTAACAAGACAAAAATCAGCAGAGGAAAGATTTGTCAGCCAGCTGCTTACTTCTAAATTTGTCATGTATATTTAATATCTCTCTTTCCCTTTAGTAAAAGTGTAAGCATGTCTGCTAAAATGTGTTATAATATTGTCATCCAAAACATCATTGCATATAAGTAAACCTCTTTAATATAAAAATGAGGACTGTTGCTTCCAGCTGACTGGGTGAGATTTCTAATACTACCCGGATCTGCATGGATGGAAACCAAATAGAAAAACAAGAATGTCTGCTTTCTTTAGAAGTAAGGAAGAACCACCTTTCTTATATACTTACCACTTCGTATAAATGCATTGAAAGCATGTATACCAACCCCGCTTCCCCTGACGTGTTAGCCACCACCTGTAATACCTAAATTTCTGATCATCTCCTTAACGTATTTATTTCTCAGCAGTTCTCAACCATTTGTCTTCTCCCTTGTTAAGCACAGAAACATGTAAAGTGGTTTGAATCTGGTCAAGAGATATTTAATACTTATGGTCAAGTAGGGAATTTATATAGAGAAGGAGGTTTCTCTTGAAATCCTTACCCTCAAAACCTGAAATCTCTCAGAACTTGGTACTGCATACACACAATATAAAGATAACCTTGTTTGGGAGTCATGAGATTTTCATTGGAAAGTTAAAATTACACAGATGTACATTTGAAAATTATGTCTTTTTAATTGTGTGTCTAGAGATCGATTTTTGGGTACTGACATTTGAAAATGTTAGCCTTTGCCTAGAAATTATTCCATGATAAATCTGTTCAACTAACAAAATATTCTGTCCAAATATCTGTCACAGTTAATGGAATCAACATTGATACAGTGTCTCATATCCAAATTATTTCATATATTTTGTAAATTTCTTTGTGGTGATTTTCTTTGCTAGTAATCAAGGTGGGCAGCAGAACTGTACAAGAGCTTTATTCCCAGTACGTCTGACCAAAAGAATGAGCAGTGGTTCTAAGAGTTTCAAGCAAATCTGAAAATACGAGTAATTTCTTGGATAAGACAAAGGCTTTGTAAATATACTAGAGTGGAATATGTACCATTTTCTTCTTGCTAAATGTGTTTGTGTTAAATGTTTAGTGCTAATGAAAAGTTTGAGCTACTCTTAAATTAGAAAATATTTAAGATACAAAAATTGTTCTGAAGTTGTATTTCAGTTTTTCAAATGGAAATTCTAAACTTTTGAGATACTTCAATTTATTTCTGATCCTAATTATTTTCTTCCTATTTTTTTTCTTTTCTTTCAGTGAGAGGTTTGTAAGGGTAGAAAAGTATATGTGAGAGGTAGGAATAGAAATAGTGAACAGAGAACGATCGATTGCTTAGTTTTTCTGTTATTAAATGAACTGCTAATGAAGCTACTTGTAAGAATCTGCATCTTAAAATAAAACCATATTTTCTGTACCTTCATTTGAAGTGTTTCACTTCAGTAAAACTGTTGTATCAGTGCTGGGAAACAATATCCTTCTCGTATTTTGATATGGTCCAGCATGAAGGAATCCATGAATACTTTGGAAGGGCAAGAGACAACAGTTAAAAACAGACGCTCGTGAGGTTCCTAAGTCTCAAAATTCAAGGAAATTCTTTTCTGCTTAGGACATTGGAATAATGGAATAGGTTGTCCAGATGAACTCTGTATTATCCATCTTTAGAGATTTTTCAAGACCTAACTGGTTCAAGCCTGGAGCAACTGTGTCTAATCATATGGTTGAGCCTGCTCTATCAGAAGGCTAGACTAGATGAACTGCCAGCATCCTTTCCAAACAAGGTTATTCCATGTCTCTCAGATTCTGCGCTCAAGGTTTTGTTGTCTGAATATCCACAATCCTTTTAAGACTCCTTTTTTTTTTTTCTCTCAAATTATCAAGAAGGATGACACTTAAAGTGCTTCTTTGGACAATGTGTATGCAAAGAATTGAGAAGTGAATGGAAATGACTGATACCTAAGAAAACAGAATTTTAGATGGGTCTTGGAACACAGGTTCTAGGGTGTTTTAGTAATGAACTGAATACCTGGGAGTGTGGTTATCTACGTCCATGGTACTGTTGCTACTGGCCTAAATCATACAGGGACAGTAAATATTCAGAAACTAAAACTGTAGCTGAGTGACAGTCAACTGTTCTGCCAAGGGAGAGAGTCCTGCTTTCTGGTGGAGAGTGGTACCTGAAGAGTACTGAAGTTAGATGTGTTAAGATAAAGTTAGTCTTTATGATTATTTGTCAAGTCTCTATCTCTGTATTTCTTGATATTTGGATATTGGTAAGGCACGCCTCCTTTATATTTGTTTTCTTTAGAGACCAAACTATGTATGGAATGACAGTAAGTGTAGGTAAAGATACAATTACATTGATATAAATAGTTTACAATTAAGTGACAAGTTTGGATTGACCCCTCATGAATATTTAATGTAGATAAAATGTACTCAGAGCCGCAAAAATGATTGTGTACCTCTCCATGGAAAAAGTATTAATTGACTTTTGTCCATTTATTAGACTGTCTTCTGGTAAAATATAGAACTCTTTTCAAGAAATCCAAGAAAAAAAGGATTTCAGAAGTAAAATATATTAAGATATGTCACTGAAAACAATTCTGTTTCCAGAGATAAAATTGTAGTTTTGGCTTTCACAACTATGAAATGTCTCTGACTGTGTACACACAAGAGTTGAGGTCAGCAAAGAAAGTTAAGTCCCTGGTCTTCTGAGAAATCCATATATTTGTGGTGTTCTGTAAATAAAACTGCAGAAAACACATTCAAGACAGCAGTTGATTTCATGCCTACATTTTTAATCTATTTCTTCTATGAACTTTTGCAGAGTTGTTGCAGTTATTTTCTTTTAAATGAGAAGGGGATCCCACATTTAATTTCCTCCTGTGTGCAGATCAATAATTTGATATTCTTGTTGACATTGGGTAGGGTAGATTTTTTTATGCCTCCCACACTCTTAATTTTAAGTCACTTCTATTGTAATAAAAGAAAGTTTAAAAGCACAAAACAGTACATTTCAAACATAAATGTATGAAAAATATTATTAAATAGTTAACCACCTGTTCTGGTCATGTATAGAAGCACTCATAATAAAGGTGATATTGAACTCATTGAATTTTTTTCATATTGCCACCTACACTTGTACATGTTTGTATTGTACTACACAACTTTAAAAATATAGAAAATTTAATTATGTATGTATTTGTTATGGAAATGCATATTTGATTCTTATCTTTTGGGACTCTATCTTCTGGGAAATATCCTTTACATTTGGTGATGGATGGGAAAATTTTTGTCTTGTATTAAGAGAAACAAGATTTATCCATGTTATTAAAATTCTGCAAAGATAGGTTCAGGCCTAGAAATAGTGCAGAAAGGCCTGCTCTGATTCTTAGGTTCATAGCAATTTCTCAAACTTTGTTGTGGGTCAAAACATCTGCCTGGTAAGGTGGGAGAGAAGTTAGAGGTTAAATACTCTGCTCAAATATATTGAACTCTTTATTTAACTCTTGAATGTTTAGTCAATTCCAAAGAAACTCTTGCTTTTTTATTCTCATTCCAATAGACACCACTTACTAATAATTTTATTTTCAATCAATATTGTTACATCTATCTTTTAAGTCCTATTATGTTTATGAGTTACTAATACAGATTTTTTTACTCAGTTTTGCATTAGTTTTAGTTATTTCACCCCAGTAATTCCACTGCAAGTTACAAACTGGATTTTGCAGATGGGAGATTGTTTTCCCCATCCATCTCCAAGTATCAGAAAAAAAAAATCCCTGAAGAAATTGGGTGCACATTGTCAGAGTCATAGAACAACATGCATCCTCTTATTCTGTCAATGCTTCACAGTAGTGACTGCTCTTTGCATTGAGAATATTTCTCATCTCATTTTATGAAAAAAACAGTTGTTTTTTTCTCCATCTGAAACATGAGCTTTCACAAACAGAGGATCACTGGTGTTGGGTAAGCAGGGGTATGCTCTGTGATGAGCAATTTTGGTGAACTGGGTAAGCTGAAAGAATTCTATGTGAGGTGCATTGGCCCTACCTCAGCTTCATTCTTTTGCCCTAACAGATTTCGTTATGATTCCCTATCATGTTAGTGCTTTCAAAATAAACTTAGATTAAATTGTAGAGAACAAATTGCTTGGATTCATTCTTTGCAGATATAAAAATAGTGTATCTTAAGTAAGAAATTTTTGGTATTGTGGTCTCCTATTTGATATTTCCAGTGATAGAAGTAATCTCCATCCATGGCCATAGAAGATCCCAAAAGAAATAAAACTCACATTCCATAACTCAGGGACCAGATGTCTGGAGATCTTCACTGTTCTTTTGTTTCCTGATGGGAGGTGAAAACAATGCTGAGAAGAAGTAGACATAAAGGAAAGTTTACTGTCTATTCTTTCTTCCCACTTTCACCTCCTAAATTAATGGAAATTATTAAACTGTGCAACCCGTTGTCAGTCTTAGACTGGAGAACTTAATTCTTTTCAGAATCACATCTGTCACAGCTTGACTTTCATTTAGTTAAATCCAAGTTTTGATGCCATATCTGTGTTGAAATGAAGTATCTTTGTGTTGGACACCAGCTTATCACCTAAACAAAGGTAAAGTGTGTAAGATGGACAAAGGGAAGGAACAGTGAAATCAAAGCCAAAACAGGAATACAATATTATGAAAGATCTAGGCCATTAAATCCAAATCCTTTTTATCGTAGATGCTTACATCATCTGGCTCCATGAAGTTAATGAAACCCCATCTTAAAATAAATATTTTTGCTTCCACTGAGGGTCTTTCCCAGACCCTTGCTTCTTTGATACTTTGGAGGCTTCTTTTAATCTTGTTTGTGGACGGTTCATGTGTACTTTTTCCGTTAATACACTCACCTTTCACATAGCCTTTTTCCTGACTGCTTTCTGTTCTCTGGTATGTTTCTAGGGAGCAAATTTGTCTCCTTCCTTTACTTCTCTCTGTTCCCAAAACTTTTGTTCTGTTGAGCAAACTAAACCAAGACTCACAGCACCAAACCTGACAATATTCAAGAAGCATTTGGACAATGCCCTCAGACACATTGTGTGAATGTTGGAATTGTCCTATGAAGGGATAGGAGTTGGGTTTGATGATCCTTGTGGGTCATTCTATGATTCCGTGATTCATTCTATGAAGATATTTTTGGTCTCATTTTTATCTTAGTTAATCGATTAATTCTTCTGTTTTCTCGCTCTGGTAAGCTTGTTCTTATTAATGATGGATAAATGCATGGAGTATTGCAGATAAGATGTTATCTTTTGAGAATCTTATGCTCAAAATTCAACCAGCGTTGATGTGATATGGATTTGATTTCTTTCTTATTTTCAGAGAGACTAAACCAAACATTAATGGATATTTAGCAAATAAAAGGTCTGCTTTTGCAAACATTGATGCTTATATTGGCATACATAATCATATCCTTTGTTGTCAGTCAAAATTATTTCCACTTCCTGAAATAGCATATTTTTAAGTCTTTGGGTAGGAATGTATTTATCCTGCTACTTGACCATCTTCAACAATTGTGTATACAAACTGGTATTAATACTTTCTACTCCAAATTTATGGACTTGATTCCTCCCTCCAAATCAAATTCAAAAGCATGCATAAAATACCTCCAGTTCTGTTTTGAAGTAGTTCAAGAGGAGATTCAGTCCACTTATATCAGCTGATACCAGAATTTGGATGGTGTAATTTGAATAGTAAGTTGTAGTTTTCCCCTAATTATTTTATGGACATAATGATATAGCTTCATAATATCTTCGTAGGTCATGTCCCTATTGTCTTGCTTGCCTGACAGATATTGTCTGTTGATTAGTGTCCATCTCAAGAAGCGTTTTATACAGGAAGAGAGAATCTTATCCTGCAAAGATAAATGGTGGAGTTTCTCAGTATAATATCTGTATAGGTATAAAATTCTGTAAATAGATCCCTATATAATTATTAAAGTAGAATAGCCTGAAAGAGGATGGTGAGTTTGATTTACGAATGTTTAGAAGTAGGCAACTCAAGACAAAAAAAGAGCAACATTTGATGGTTTGAGAGTGGGCAATTAAATCTGTTTAAAAAGCTTTTAATTCCCAGCTCTAATAATTATTCTTCCTCCTTTCTAGATAACAATGCCAGAACTCCAAAAGTAGACTGACAAGTGGAATGGTAAAGAGGTGTTGAACTTAAAGAGCAGCTTTATCAAATATTGATAAAGTTAAAAAAATGCAAAAGGAGCACTGCCAATCACACATTGGGATTTAAGATAGCCTCTTATCTCTCCTGAGGCAGATCTGATGCAGAACAATTGGAAAATGTTGCCGTTGAGACTTCTGGAAATCATTTAACTGCCAAATAATTCCTGTCCTTGGAAACTCAAATACTGTCTCTTTGCCTAATATGCTATTTGGACATGGCAGTACACAGTATCTCACACTGGACTTTATTGGAAAAAAAATTGATAATTTCTCTGTGAGTTTTACCTGTTTTGTCTAGAATTGCTGATTATGTTTCCCCTTTCTTTGAGGTCTTTTCGATTACTAGTGTTTTAATACAAACAATCGGTAATACTTGGTATACCTCCAAGAACCAAGAGTAGTAGCTGCATAATAACTGGTGCTCATCAAAACCAGAAGAAAAATCTGATGGAAGTTCATGCCTCTTTGTCATCTACTGAGACTTATGAGCTAAGGGAGAAAATAGCATGTATTTTCCTTTTATCTGGAGTGAAATTTAAGGCCTCTTAATGCCATATTTATAATTTCTTTGAAAAACATTGATGACTTAGAAGGACTTGTTTTTTTTTGATATTTTTGATATTTTTAGGATCAACAGTTCTTTCAACAACTTCCTTAAAACCTAGTCAAATACAGCTTAGTTTACTAACTCACTTTCCACAAATTCAGGTTTAAATCATATGCTGAAGAAGTAATATTTTCATATTTATCTAGTTACAACATATTCTAATAAAGCGAAAGACTAAGACCCTAACTTGCATATGCTAGCAAACCTCTGCTGGTTTAACCTTCTTTTATTATATCATTGGAGGATATGAACTTTCAGCTGCAGAAAATCATGAAGAACAGACTGGTGCTGACATATAGTGAATGCAACTTCTCAGAGGAACATAAGGACAAAAGGTTTCACTTGTGAGCAGTTCTGTTTGGAAAAGACAATGGATTATTTTTGTAAGTAAATTTTGAAGGATTAGGCAGAAAAATAATTGCTTGTACATCATCAAATTCAACAATTGTTCTTTTGGTAACATTTTATTTCATTTGTATAAGTCTGCATGCGGTATGCATTATTCACTGACAAATCAATCTTTCTTGCAATGTACTTTAATACATTAATAATTTTCTTCTAATTAATTTACAATACTCAGTTGCTTTTAGTAGATGTTGCCATTGATACTTGAAAGAGTAGCTGGGAACCAGATTATTTTTCATGATGAAATTCCATTTTGGTGTCTTTATATACCATTCTGGTCACCTTCAGACTTTTTATAACAGTGCTTTCCATGCTGTATCATCTTAAAAGTCGAAATTATTTTATTATAATATGAATTTTATCTATTAGACAACACTTACAGGTTTTTAACCCTTGTAATGGTCTGTAGTCACATGAGAAAACTGGAAAAGCTGTATTCTAATTCCTGGCTGTGTGATCTGTTTCTGCTTTCCCTGGTAAGTGTTAGGACATGTAGCTCATTATACATCCCATTTGGAATAATTCTGGTCTCCTACTCTCTCCTAGTTCAATAGACGTGTGTTAATTAGACCCAGGAAAGGTACATTAGCACCCAAAGAATAGATATAACACAGCTACTTCATTCTATCATAACAGAAGGTAAATTTACCTGGTCAACTAACTTAGTGTCTTTGTTATGAAAGAAGAATCCGTTTTTCAGATATACCACTATGACTGAAACATGTCATCTGGCTGGCAAAAAGGATTATGCAACTGTTGGCCAAAAAGGAAAAGAGAGAGGTACTCTGAGGGTACATCCTTCTGAGTCTAGAGCTGAAGGTGTTACTTCTAGTAGCTTAAGAAAGGCTTCTGTGGTGGTGATGTTCAGGGACAGTTTTCTGCTCTCTGTCCTGTCCGTAACTCATAATGTGGGATTCAGTTGCACATCACAGCCACATGTAGGAGAATGGCTTGTTGGGTTGGTTCTGACTGCCTGAGGAAATTTATTTTATTACTATTGAAGCTGTACCCATTTTCAGCTGGAGGTGGGGGTGTGTGTGAATTGTCATAGCTGAAGATAAGACAGGATTCTTGACTTTTATAGCCTGTCAAGCCCAATAAAGTAAAACAAACATCCCTGCTTTCCTTACACTGGGTATTTATGTGTTGTTTTCTTTGTCAGCTTAAAACAAAAATATCTTAGCTTCCTTCTTCTTTTTCTGATTCTTTTTGTCTTGCTTATTAGAATGCATTCATATGTAAATAAGTTATTTTTCAATTTCATCTATATTCTTGTATTTTTTCTGTAATCTGTATCTTCAATAATTCTTATCTATAGTCTTACCTTCCTAAAATCTCTCTCAAGACAGTCTTATTAGCTTGCTAGAAAACTATTAAAAAGTTACATGTTTAATTTTTGCACGTGAAATTTGGTGTCCTTACTCACAGCCTTCTATCTGCTGCTCCTCTGTCAGGAATGAAAACATTTTTCCGACAAGACTCTGTAGAAATCCTGCTTTGCTTGAGTTTGTTATTCCTTCTTGAGAAGCCTATTATGCTAAGCTGCTTTACCAAAATAGTCAAGATGGAAATACTAGTTCTAATCTACTTCAGCCTTCAGTAGAAGCCTTCTTTTGAATATTAGAAAGATCAGAACATCAGATCAGATATCCAATTTTATGGTACTTCAAAAATCAAATTAGTTTCTGTGGTAGAGTGTTTTGGTGACAGTATATCAAGATTTATATTAGCTAAATTGATCTAGTTTCAATTTAAATAAATTATTTTGATTGTTATTTGATTAAGAAGGCTTTAACCTCAGTCTCACTTGTGCTTAGCAAATAAATTAATTATAAAATTAATACATTTTAAATGCTTTAATTACGGATATAATGTCAGTAATACATTTATTCTTTCCTTTATGAGATAAAATAATAAATTTTACGATCCCTAGTAGAATATTCAGAAGAAAATTCTGAAATATTTTGTTATATTTTACTTTTGAGTTTATTTTTCTTTCTTTTTTTCTATTTTGTTAAATCTGTTCTTAATAGTACTCCTTTTTTGGAGAACTCAATTTGCACTGGTTATACTGGTCTGCTGCTTCTGTGTTGCAGCTATATCGTATGCAGACATGTTATTTCTAGGACATTGTGTCCTTAAATCAAATCTGGTGCCTGTTCCCTTTATGACCCCTTTTGAGATCTTTTTTCAGCAGCAGCAGTCATTCTGCAGTCTGTAGTACTTGTGACGATATTTAGCAAAGAAATGTGAGCAATATCTCCCTGAATGCATCAAAGTGACTTTCCTGTAAGCGTATACTGATACTTTACAAAATTCTCTAACTAAATCTAATTAATTTCTCTGAGTGACATCTAAATGTGGTCCATTTTTTACATCTTAAATATATTCTAAATTGCAAAAGAATACATTTTATTCATATGTGTTTGGCTAAGTTTGTTCTCATTTGGGAGGTAATGGAAGTTCTTATTCCATGTAATTAAAAAATTATAATGCATCATTTTCAGTAACATTCCATGAATTCTTACTGCTGTGAAAACAATACTGTGCTACTTGAAAATGGTGATGTATTTAAAGCAGCTTTATTTCTTTCAGTGGAAATAATTAAGTTCTTAATTATACATGTGTTCAAGGGCTTTGCGAGAATAGGTCACAAATCATACCAGTACCGTAGAATCTTGACGAAAGTTTTTTCTTTTGTTTCAATCTAATTTCTTGTCTCCTGAAGCTTGCTGTGAGAAATGGCAAAGATTTCTCAAGAGAAAGTTAAGGAAGCGGATGTACATCCCCTATTATGACCACAATTGCTAAGGTCATATTATAGTGATTATTCAGGGTTGTACAGTAAACTGGTAATGTGAACAGAAATTCACATCACACGTCTGACATTTACAAAGGGGTGGAAATCATTAACAAGTATATCAAGATCACAAAACCCACCATTTACCATACGTGCATTAAAATACTCTTTACTGCACAGGGAACTGACAGTGTCATCCAAGTTAGGCTTTACTGACGCTTCCAGTTGCCAGGCCCCTTTCATTTAGTTTATTGTAGTTCAGTCCTAAAGCAGATATTTTTAACTTGAGATGAGTTGCCTGAAGCTGACATTTTTGTGGAGTTTAAGATGAAATATTTAACTTTATCTGAGAGGAATACTGGCATAAATCTGACTATTTTTTCTTAAAATAGAATGAAGTTCTTCTGGTCATTTTATTGGCATCAGCTCCATACTTAGGAATAAAGATTAAAAACTGAAAAGCCTCTGAAAATTCTGTTCAGCATCCTGTGACACGAGTTATTAAAAGCTACTTTCATGAATGTGTCTGCATGACACTGAAGAGGTACAGAAATAAAATTCAGAAGCTGATGAAGACTTTTCTCTGAAACTGCAATAATGGATTCCTACCTCATTCACGTGTGATAGTTCATTAATACTACCTGGGGTCAGAAATAGATTTACTTTAATACAGCCAGTGCCGTGGGACAGTAGCAAACTCTGACAAAGTGACTTTACTTCCACAACTAAAACCTGTAAATCAGAGAAAAATTACATTTAGTACTTAAATAATTTTGTAGAATAATTGTCTTGGTAAATTCCTATATGTGATTTAACGTTTCCTGCTTTTACATTATGTTAAATCATATTCCGTGTAGGTAATTTTTTTGTATGTTTAATGCTTTTGAACTATTCCTTTGTATAAATACCAGAAAAATTTCCATGAGTAGTTTTCCAACTTTTAATGCGGTTTATCAATAACTATCATACATGGAATTTTGTCTTCAGCTGAGACATGTATTATCTTACCATCGAAAAACTCTCTGGTTGTTTATCTTGCCACTTTTTTTATAACTGTAATATGTAATTTAGGTCCATCCCAGAGAAGTGCACAAAGGTTGCCCCAGAATTAGAAAAAGGACTGTTTAGCAGTTTTTCAATCTTTGAAATAAATACAACCTGCTCTAGAAGTATTAGTAGGTGGTTAGGCTATAGGAAGAAAACCCACTGTAAAGTACCTCAAAGGTATTTCCAACAACCACATAAGAAAAAATTACTATTCAGTTCTTGACAGTGAGGATTTGCCTGAATAAAAGACTGTGTTTTGTTTTCTATAACTTAGTTTTTCAGAGTTAATTTTTATGACAGTAGCTCCTTATTTTTGCAATGTGGAGTAGACAAAGCTGTTTAATATTATGTTTGTCATTTTGTTTCTGTCTCGTCTTGTTATCCCTGGGAGAAAGAAATCGCAAAGTTCTGATTGGAAATTAGTTATTCACTGTGTGAAAGAAGGTATTACACAAACTAAGGGGAGAACAAAAGAGGAGGACAGAGGCCTCTTTTCTTGATCTTGACCTTGAGTAGACTTTTGTACTAGATGTGGGAGTATGTGGGTTTTTTTCTTTTTCCTTTTTTTTTTTTAAGACTGGAATGTGAGAAGATTTGCGTGCTGACCTGAACAAATGTGTAGAAAACGCCTTGTGCTGAGAGATATTATGGATAAGTTTGGTTTGTGAAATGTCAGTGTGGGTGGATGTGAGATGATTGAAAGGAGGTATGTCATGAATGCTTTATAAAGATAAACTTGCCCCAGACTCCATAACATTTTTGAGAGTTGTTCTTAGATAGGCTGAATAGTCATCTCTGGAATTGGTATCAGTGGTACGTCCTATTATCGTTGCTTTGAAAACTCAGAGAAAAATGGTGCTCCATTTCTCTTGGAGAGTCACTTGTTTGCTAATCATTGAGCTTTGCAATTTTGTCACTCTTGCAGGTGACCAAAATTCTATTTTAAATGTTACTTTACCAGAAATTGAAGAGTAACAAAACATCAGAAGCAGTAAAACAAAGCAATCTGCATTTCTAAAGCTATTGCCAAAAAAACCAAAAAGATTCTGTACAAGGAAATCCTCCCAATAGACGGATATGAGAAATATGTGGTCTGTCCTTTCTGGGACATTGAATGCACCACCCGAACTAAGTGACAGAGTTGAGTTGTTTTCCATATTTATTGTGCTATACACCTTCTACTCAGTGAAATTTTTCATCTTGGTGACCCAGTGGATATTTATATATCTCTCTAGGTTTCTGCATAGCCTTAACAACCATCAGAACATGAACATTCTGGGAGACAAATACAGATAAATATTGTCTCAGGAATGATGACCCTGGTAGTTCTATATTATGAAGGTGAGCATAATGGAAAGAAATGCTGTGGAGATTAGAGATGGAAGTCTTCTGGGAGGACAGCTGGAGGACTGTGTAGTGCTGCAGTAGCATTAAGAGAGGAGTGTGTCTCTGCACTGGAAAGAGGAGGCCAAACCCAGTGCAGCTTCACCTAACCTGCTGTTTAGGAGTGGGCCTTAAAAGGAGCCATTACTTCTGTTTTAACCTCGGATACTAAATACTTGAAAAAAACCACAGCAGAAACAGGGAACAAGCTGAAAATTAAGAAGAGTGAATGCTTTATAATAAATTTATATTAAAATAGAGTTCAGCAAAATCTGAGTTTTGCACCAATATTCCAAACTGTGTTTAAAATGGTATCTGGGATTAGTATCTGTGATAGTGAGTTAATTTTCAGTTCTCATGATGTATTATATATTTTTGCCATCTCAACATCACTATGGAAATATGACTTTCAGAAGGCACCAAAAATACTTGCTCTTTTAGTGAGTAACAATTTGAAACATAGCTATATATGGGACAAACAACTCCTCAAGAAAACACAAAACTCATATTACATGCCTTAGGAGATAGTATATGTCAAAAATGAGATCAGAGTTAATTTTCAACTCACTACCTTTTGTATCACTTAAGAACCTGAGTTTAAACTATGTTTATAATAGTTATGGGAATGTTTTATTTTCAAAGATAGAGTATGCTAATAGAAAGTATAATATGATATAATAAGAATGTTTTCTAAAGCATGAGAGAGATCAGTGGCTTGAGGAACCAAATGAGTGTTTTGGTGGGGTTTGTATAGGCATCAGGGTTCAGCTTTTTAGCACTGCTTGGCTGAGCCCTTCAGGTTTCTATAGAAACCTTTTGTGTGAGACTTGAAATAGAGGCTCTGCATGTACCCAGAAAGTAAGAATTCTCTGGTGTCTTTCGTTACAGGGTTCTTCTTTTGCCCCACAGTCAAGTCTGGTAAAACTGAAAAGATCAGAGATACACTGGAAGGAAAAATGCTTTACAAATAACAGGTATATGTATTACTTATATACTTTTGTGATTTTACAGTTCATCTTATGCTTTATATAAGCAAGCTGTCCAAAGCACATTCTACTCCCAAAAGTTTGTATGCCCCATCCTAATAACACATCAACATTAAGTACTTTGTCATTTCTGTAGAAAACATAACTATTTCATTTAATTCTGAATGTTCATGAATAAATGTTTTCTGTAAAAATTCATCCTTACTGGTAGAATTATGCTCAGAAAACATGAGACAAATTCTGCCATCCTCTGGGACGGTAAGACTCCTGGTGAAGACAGACACTTTTGCCTGCTACATATCATCTATCTCTTTCCATAAAATTCCATGCCTGTTCTAAGATGTATTTTGTATAGCAATTCACCCAGAAGCAAAACTGTGTTAAGCAAAAACAACCTGCCCCAAATGAGCTCATTCTGAAAAAGAAAACAATACTAAGCCATGATTCTTTGATCCCAGCAAGTTTTCCTTTTTGTTCTAGGTTTTTCCACCTAAGTAAGGTCAGTCATCTCCAGCTCAACACAATACCTTATCTCAGAAATAACTGTCTTCTACAGTTCTTTTCATTTGTGGCATTTTTCTCTTGGGGTGTTTTTTTGCTTTGATGGCCCATTTTTGATGCAGCAGCTGAGGACAGATTTGTCTCTTTACATGCTAACTTCGCTAAAAAGTAAGTTCAGTTCCCAAACAGACTCTCAAAGTTTTGCTTTAAAAAAAAACAATTTAAAACTTCTTTGTTCTGATTGCTACTTTACGTTATCATTGTTTTCTGAAAATAAGAAAGAATCCAAGTTTCTGTTGAGAAAGAGTCACGTCAGTGATTATTTGTGGTTCACTAACTCACTACATTATCTTTCGGCTTCCTAATTGCTTGCTTCTAAAATTTGTTTTGAAAGGACTAGTTCTTTATCGGTAAATAAACCATTCATTTTTTGTGTTATTTCCTGTGGAACTGTGTAATTATATTTGGGGTTTTTCTTCTGGGGTAAATTCGATATCTATTTGAGTGATGGATAAAATGCAGGATTATAACAACTGGAATGGGATTTAAAGGAATATTGTGCTATTAGGTGTCCTGGAAAGTAAGCTCTGACTTTTCATTCACTTTGGGTTTGTTCTTCTAAGAAATCTAAATTGTTCACACAGGAAATTTACATTTTTGTCCTTGAGAAATCTTTAGTGATTAAGGTGAATACAAAGAGCTGATGTTGTATTGTAGCTGGGAACTGCATGTACTACTTACCAGGTAAGACTCAATGTAAGGTTGTCAGTGAAAATGGTAAAAACAATCACCTTTCTAAAGAAAGACATGTTAGTTGTTTCCTGCAACTTTGTGTTTAGAATAGAATAGAATAGAATAGAATAGAATAGAATAGAATAGAATAGAATAGAATAGAATAGAATAGAATAGAATAGAATAGAATAGAATAGAATAGAATAGAATAGAATAGAATAGAATAATTCCAGCTGGAAGGGACCTTCGACATTCATCTAGTCCAGCTGCAAGTGGTGGCGAAGAGGTTAGGTTTTTTTGGATGAATAAGTTAACCGTATGATTCCCTGTGAGTGCAGTAACGGTAGGAAAAAAGTAATTAAGAGCTGCCTAGTGGATAAACAGATTTGAAACCAAAACACCTGAAGTCAGACAACTCAGTATGTGTACCAGCTGAGCTCTCTGGACCAAATCTAGAATTACTTGTAAACTCTAATCAGTTGATACTGACAAGTACATTTACATAACTCATGATAGTTCACAGATGTGAAATCACAATCAGCATAGAAGTGAGGAGCTTGCTGCTGGAAAAATTCCATAGTCCGTGGAATTATAGTTCATGATACCATAGACAAAGTCTGTTTAAAATAAAAGCACTAAATAATGGAAGATTATCCACTTAATTACCATGTTATTAGGGAGACATTACCATGTGTATTACAGGGGGGAAAAAAACAAAAGGATATAAATATTTCTTTCATGAGTATGGTTTTGGTTTTGGAGTTGATTTCTTGTTTTATAAAAAATCCTAAGAGTCATAATATTTTATAGTTGCACATTGAAACACCTAACAAAAGTCTTCTAAAACACTAACATTTTCAAATACTAATTACTTGGTCAATCTTGTGCATGACTTTGAATGCTTTTCAGTAAGAAGATCCATGATTATGAATCTTTCAGACCTTGCCTGCTTAGCTCATTCTCATTTAAAGATGGGATTGTATCTTGTTAAAATACAGAGAAACAGTTTGTAGGTGAAAGAACCTTAACAATGTCAAAGAAAGATGTAAGTTAATTTGGATGAAGGTTCAGCAGCCTGTTGTGAGACAGACTAGAAGAGTGATAGCACTATGTTGAATTACACCAGTTAATTTTTATGCCATCTTATATTCAAATGATTTTCAGCACTATGATTTAGATGGTTCTATTGCTATAAGATTGTGCATCTTTTTCCAGATGCATCTCAGTAAGACTTTTTCCTTAATATTTCATTTACCAAAAGTCTCATACATTCTCTGATAGGGCTTCCTCTTGTTCTCTGTGTAAGCTGAGTGCTGATCAGTTAGAATAATGTGTGCATGTAATGCCACAATCCCAGAGGGATGCATTAACTCTCTTGTCCATGCAGTGTTATTTCCTGTGACTGGAGTATCTAGACAGGGGATATATAGCCTAGGTTTTAAAAAAGGCTTTTATTATGTTCCACAGGAAAGCCCTGGATAGGCAGTTCTTTTTACAGTTCAGGTAGCTTCTTACCTGGTATTATAGTCACTTCCCAGAAAACTAAGTTTCCCTTGGTGAAGTCCCGTTTGGCATAGTTTAGATGAATCAACTGAAGCACATTCAATGTTCAGAAAAAAGCCTTGCCAGCAATATTTACTTTCTTCTTAAGCTCCTCTGAACTTGGTTAATATGGGATTTCTTTTAGCTTTATATGTTCTCACTCAACACTAGTAGAAGTTTTGTCTTTGTAGATTTTTCAGAATTTGCATGGAAGTTACATATAGAAAGTGAAAATCTATTTATTTTTACTGTCCTTCAGGATACATCTTCGCAGTGCATGGAAAAGGTGGGAAGTTTTGAAACAACATTTTCCACTTCTAAAAAGGTTTGCCTATGAGCAAGTATAGACAACTTGGATAAAAAGGTCTAGCATCCACCCCAGTTCTAAGAATTTTTTTATTATTCACAGTTCCTTATTAGTAAATGTTATATTCCCAGTGAACTATAGTTCTGTTGTGAAGCAGTGCTTTCTAGAATTAACGATTTTATATGAGAGACAGAAAATTACAAGCTTTCCAGACGTGTCACATCAAACATAAGCCTGTCCGCAGGGGCTCCACAAATCAGAAATCTTAGGTCTTGAAGGAAATGTTTCATTACTGTGTTCTACACATAAAGTCAGATTTCAGGATGTTTCCTGCATCTTTTATGACACAGATCAACTTTCTGCATTCACTAGAGACAGTAGATTGAATGTGACTCAAGTCATCTTATATCCCTATTAAAAATGGTATTGATAGTTCATCTAAGGATAATACGCACCAAAGCTTTTAACTGAGTTGACCTTGAAGTGTTAACATAAAATTTCTTTCAACATTAGTTTTTCAGGTTGGTTTGAATTTTTTGTGGTTTTTTTGTTTGTTTATTGTTACTGCCTATTTTACTACTTAGTGACTTGGAGTCTATTGAAGTGATTCAGAATAATATTTTATTTATTGCAGATTTTCTTACGTTATGTAATATAGAGCAATTCATAGAAAGAATAGTCTTAATGATTTTGTCCATCAGGGTAAGCATGCACATGAAACCTGTTATAGAACTAGGTTTTTTTCAGTAGATTATTTTGTTAATGATATCCTATTTGAATTTACATTTTGAAAAAGAGAAAGGAAATCTCTTTCAAAGCGTTGCTAAATTCTGTTATAAGCTTCTTTATTAGCAGTGCTTTGGGTTTATATAATTATTTTTCAAAATGAATGTGGAGACAGGCAAAGTACTAAAGCTATGCAATATATTAATCTTTTGAGTGATTCATAATTCCAAACAATATCAAAAAGCTGAAAACTCAACTTAATATCCAGGAAGCATTAGAAAGATTATGTTGCAAATAAGCAGGTGTTACACATGCATGGCCAATGGCAAATCTGATGATGTAAACAGCATAATAATACAACATTTTAGATCTAAAAGACATAAAAATAAATAAAATAAAGAATAGCTTAAATTAATGACATCTCAGATGAACTATGTATAATTTAAAAATTGCATAACCAGTTGGGCTAAAACAAACCATGATTTTACTCAAATTAATGACTCTGCGGTTCAGCTCTGTTCATGACTTAGAATAAAGTCTTTCTCTACAACACGACTTCCTAACGTCCCTTCATATATCATTCATTAAACACAGAATAGCAATTCTGCATAGGGCATAAGGACATATAGGACAAGATATTTTTGAAAACTTTAACTTTAGACAACTTTGGAAATTGAAACTTCGTTTCAAGTCCTTTAAGAAAAGTTCCTTAGAACACCTGTTATAATAAATCAACTCTATGTAGACACCCATTCAATGAAAACTGTGCATATCTTCAAGAGTTTTATGTCTATGAAATATTAATGTTGTCACACAGTGAAATACACTAAATACTTGTTTGAAACATGAAAATTTTGGAAATATTTTTTGTAAAATGCTTTTGTTTTAAAAAAATAAGTTCAGTTCACTATTAGCAAAGCCATAAAAAATCTGAGAGAGTATTTACCCCAAGAAGACACATCTTTATGAAGCCTGAACTGAAATAGACAGTAGTGATACAATCATCACATAAAAATGAAGTTTCTCCTGGAAGGGTAATAATATTTGCAGAAAGAATTAAATTATTCATGTTGAATTCAGATTTATTTCATTCTTTTTATGCTACCTTGTGCTCACTCCTGCTTCTAATAAGCACTTAATTACTGAAGTAATCATATTGACTTCTTCTACATGGTTGGAGGTTAGAGGGCACAATCATGGCAAGATAGGCTCCTAGAAGAAGGTAGAAGAGCCAAGTATGTGTCTTTATGTTTAAAAGAGGTCTCAGAACTATCTTTGGTGTGTTTAAAATCAAGCTATTTGTTGTTAGCACATATATAATAAACAGGCTGGTTCTAGATTTTGAATACTGACAATTTTATATAAAAGTACCCTGGATCAAAAAGTTTTAATGAACTTTGAATGTGGGCCCATAATTAATTTACTTAGCAAGACATAATAAGTTTTGTGTATTTGGTTTGTGCAAATTTAATTTCTTTTGTCAAGCTAAGTAGTTGTTTCTCTTCAAAGTTATGAAGACAACATACAGCAATTTCTTTGAAAATATTACTATGTTAATGGGTTCTCCAATAAACTGGAGTTCACACCATTTCTGCCACTTGATCTACTCCTTCCAAAAGGCAGTATTCATGGGAATGGTAAGCAGCATTTACAGCTTTGCAACATTATTCCCGAAAGTACTGCCTGAGTCATGTTCATTTGAAAGAGTTTTCAGCTCTAGGGAAAATTACAGAATGTACTTTGTTGTTGTAAAGGACTCTGCTAACAATGTCAGTATGCAGCCAAAGACAATTATGTTTCTTCTGGAATATTACAGAAATATAACATTTTCTATAGAGGAAGACTGAAAACTGAGCATGTGACATTTACATAGACCTGTAACATGCCATGGTCTTCAGTAGTATGCAGGTATGAAAAATTATTTTAATTAAAATTCATTATATAAATCTCATGGCACAATTTATGAAAAGAGTCAAGTAGATTTTTCACATATATTTTAAAATCTAAGTTCCCCTTCCTCATTGTCTCCAATAATAGAATTTTCTGTTCTGATTTTTAATAGCATTGCAATGGTATTAAAATGATAGTTTAATGTGGGGGATTTGAGGGTTTGTTTGTTTGTTTGTTAACTGCTGAAATCTTATGGTATTTGAATGTGTTAAGTAACACTTGTTTAATTTTGAAGGAAACAAATATTCCTTAAATGGGAATGGAATACTCTTCACAGTGACACAAATACCAGCTTGTAATTCTATTGGTTGGTTAGATATCTTTTTGCTCTGACATAATTAGTCCATTTTATGTATGTTCTGAGCTTGAGATTAGAAGTGTAGGAATATAGATCCTTTATTTCTTTCTCAGTTCCTTTACCATACAAGGGTAACTCTACTTGTTTATTTATTTATTAAAACCCCAAACAACAAAAGCCTAATATTTATCTCCATTTCAGCAATATTTGTCTGATCAAGGTTTTATTTGTCAGCTTGAACCCAAGTTAACAGAATTCATGAGCTACACAGGACTAGGTTCTGCATGCATACATTATTCAATATTTTTGCTTTCCTAGTAAGCTAAGAGATATCTTTCTTAACATGAATGTTGTTAAATATTTGTGCCCTACTGACATCGACAACTGTACACAGGACAACTCATCTTATTCTTTACAAACCTGGAGAAATAAACATGGCAAACCGTGAATCCTGCAGAAAAGGCACCGTCACACTGAAATTGGCACTGCTGTATTCTGACTTGTACTTCAAAGAAGACGACTCAATGTCTACAGCAGGTGATTTTTACAAACTATTACAGGTTTGGGCAACTTAAGTATAGGTAAGCAGTACATGCGTTTGGATGGTCAGAGATTAATTCCAGTGGAAGTCAATGAAGCAAGGTACCTTAAAGAAAAATAAGAGAGTAATAATGATTCTTCCATCTCCTCATTGGGTGTTTTCTTATCATAATCAATAAATTGAAATTTGTGGTTAAAATGACAGAAAAAGGAATGCACTATACATGCACAGGCCATGTTTCTATTGATGTAATTTAAAAAGTGTTAGTTTCCTTCATGGAAAAAAGTAGAGAAGTTCTCCCTCTGTTACAGGTGAATAGTTATTTCAGTGTTTGACTTCTTCATATCTTTATTGTAGATTAGCAAGATTTTTTCCTGTATCTTAGAAGGGATTACCTCTGTTTTATTGTCTCTCTGTCAACATCACCTTCAGAAAAGTAACAACTACTTTCTTATCCCAAATTCTGAATGTAAAATTTAATGCTCGCAGGTGGATAACGACAGCTGAACAGGGAACAGTATGCAACACAGAGGAAACAATATTTTAAAATGAGAAATTACTTTTGTGTTGTGAGGAAAATAAATCAGTCACTCTGAATTTAATGTAGGAATCTGAAAACTTGATTTTCCTTTTTCTATGGCAAAGAGGAAAAGTGCTCTGAAATTTTTAATCTCTTTTTGGTTTTTGTGTTTCTGAATGAAAAAATTCTGTGAGTATAAGCTACTGTGTCTCACACCACTACGCTGGTTTGTTCTGGCTGTGATGCTGAGGGTTCTCCTTTTCTTATATATTTTTTTTTCTTTTCTCTTTCTTCTGTTTTTCTTCTCTTTTATTTTCTTTTTTACTTCTTTAAATAATATAAAACACATGATGTTCTTCTCTATTTTATTATGAATAATCCTTGCTGAACGGAACTTCATCCTAATTTGAGTGCCACTAAAAGAAAGGTTAGCTTCTCTGACTGTATATTACTTCAGTGGAAAAGCTTTTATAAATTACTTTATTGTTTCACAGGCCTTGGAGACTGCTGTTGTGGATGGCAATGAGTGTGACTCATCTGGCTATAGAGCTGGAAGTGTAATATTAAAGAAAATAAATAAGAAGACTGAAAAGAGCATTAAATGAGGAAATGAGGCATGAATGCGTGAGACAGAGGTTAGTCTACTGCATGTAAGTAGATACCATCTAATTACTTGGGAAGCAGAACTTAGTAAGGAAATTGCAAGACCATGAATGAAGTAGCACCCTAGGATATGCCTGACTTCTCAAATCTAGTAGTTTCTCTTCCAGCAGAAAGTGGAATGGCCTTACTGACATTCTGCAGCATATGGGGGAATAATTTGAATATCCCAGTCTTTGAAAGAAATGCATTATGATTGTCGAATGAGGGATTTGTATTCCTTATATATTTCTTATTAGTATGAGTATTTTGAATTGCACATAAAAAACTTATCATATTAAGTTTTTAAAAGTCATGCTTTTTATTACTAAAAAAATCCCCCAAGCCACAAACTTAGTTTAGAATTTTACTCTGCAAACTTTTAATGCACTAGGGTTGGAAACTCTATCATAAATTTTGTTGCTTGAAGAGCTGAACTGAGAAGTAAAAATACAAATAGAGCACTGCCCATTGTCTCTCACTGAGATCCCTTCTTATCAGAAAGGACATCATTGTTCTCATTGTCCCCAACTCTATGTATTACTTTTGAGAAGCTCTTCCTCCTAAAATGCGTATTTTTTTCTAGAGCTTATATTCTTTTACAGAAGAGAAAAGTATCTCTTCCTGATCTGCAAAGGCAGCTAAGAGTGAATTCAGGGAAGAAACTTGGGGTTTTTTTCAATTGACATCTGACTGTAACCTTGACTGGGGCAGAAACACTTTTCCTTTTCTACAGCCATCACTCAAATGTGTTTATATTATTAGACTGAAAAACACCACCACCACCTCATTTTATGCAAAATTGCTTGGACAAAATGTGAGTATTTTAAACTATACTTCCAGCAAATGTATTGAACGATACTTGTACTAAACAAATAATTAGAGTGTTTGGAATTCTGTTAATGTGTAACTCTGTTAATAGTTATAAAATCATTGGTGTGACCAGATTTTTAAGAGAGGTTACAGAAAGAAGACTTAAATAAGTGGCATTTATGTCTTTCAAAATTTAGTGCTTGCATATCCAAGAAACCTAAGGACATAGAATGAAAACAGGCAATAATTTTCGTGAGAAACCTTGTTAACAAGTTCTGTCAATAAAAGACACAGAGATTAATAGGGGTGTGCTCATTAACATTTTGCTGTTCGAGCAAAGAGTTTTTACTCATAGAGCCAAATGAGATGTTTGCAGTTCTGTGAAATGGTCATTACCATAGCCTGTTGGGAAAACTATGTATAAAAATTGCATGATAAGCCCATTGATTGAGTGTATTAATGTATTAAATATATATTAATTCCTTTAGAGTCTAATTATTTCTTAACAAAATAGATTAGAGAGAGAGAATTTTATTTCACAAACTGACTTGAAAGAAGTGAGAATTATATGTGAGAATTATATGTAAGAATTCTAAAGGTTATGAGAATCTTTTTTATCTAAATATTATCTTTTAAATATTAGGATAGTCTTTCGGGGAAGAAGAGGTCTGTAGGCTGTTCCACAGATGAATAACAGGAGGCTGCAGGTCTCTTCTTTCTTAAGTTCAGGCTCACACCAGCCACGCCTCACACATTCAAATCTGTACAGGGGTCACATAGTTAGCCCACTTACTCAGAGACTTGCCAAAGCCATCAACGATATTGATCTGTTTAGCTTTAGTGTTGTGGAAGGCACAAGTACCATAGATGACACTGGTAGCTGGAAAGGCAAGGCTCGTATCTTAATCCTAAGTGGACGTTCCCTCTTTTCTTTTTACTAGATTAACTGTGTGGCGATTGATGCTCCTTACATACAAGCTACTGGAATATTACTAAATTTGTGTTTTGACAGATCTGATAGTGTTTCTTTCTTGTCTTGTACAAGCCATTTAATTTCCTTTACATATAAAATATAAATAAAACAAAATAATGTTTTGATTCAATCATTTTAAAGGAAAAGGACCATTTGAAAACTTAAGAACTAAATAAATCAGATTTCCCAAAGTCTGGTCAAGCACTGTAAGCTAGAAATGAAATTTAGAGATGCCAAAGGAAATTATATTTTGTATTAAAGTGTAGATAGTGGTTTAGACAATTAATTTTGCTTGTAAATCAAAGTAACATATTTAGAATGAAGATGTGGACATTATCTATTGAGCTCAGATCATCTGGAGCTTGGATAAAGCATGAATATAACGGTTGCCCTTTCAGATAAGATCAGTATTCAAACTAGGGTGGCATCTGTATCTGGACTATAAAGCATTTACAGCCAAAATGGTGGAGGAGAATTCAGGTTTCACAGTCCCTACTGCTTTTTGTGATGGCTGGTGGCAGTTCTACATGCTCAGGACAAATTTTGGTAAGTAGGGTAATTCAGGGGAAAGGCTGGTTTATGCCTAGCACTCACATTAATGAGAGCTCTTCCATCATCTGGCATCCTCACTCTTTTTCCTCTGTAATAAACATTTTCCACCATCTTGATCTTCCAGGTGAGAACCTACTGTCTAGGGGGAAGGAAGAACAGGAGGAGTGCACTGAATGTATTTTAAGCTCATTTATTATATTTTGTAAATAAACTTTTTTTTTTACTTTTCTTTTTTTAAACTGTTATTGAGGTAGTGGCATCAAAATACAGTTACCCATAGGTGATCTACTGTACATTTTCAGCAAAAGACTGACAGTAAAATGCAGATTTAAGAGTCCTGACTTGTCCAGTTACAAAAGTGTCAGAAAGAACTCAAGTAAGATGTAATAGGTATAAATGAGCAAACTATGCATACAAAAATGGTAGGTGTGGATATGACATGTCTTTTTACTTTGGAAAACAATGAATTGATAACCATTTTAAAACCACAGAACTCCCAGTTTTGATAGGCACTGTGAAAATTCATTAAGCTATTTTTTTACAAACTCCTTTGATCATGAAGCACCAGTACTTGTAAAGCTGTCATAATACACGAGTAAAAACAGAGATGTGAAAGTTTCTATGTTTTCATGTACATTGCCAGCCATTTTTTATTCCATCCTTTTTTTCCACTGAGCTACAAAACAGAAAGCAAAGACCTGACCTCCCTAGACTTGATCTCTCTTCTCAGAAAACAAACTGTGATTCATCAGCAGTGAATTATAGGTAGGTACTTTTTTTTCCTTAAATATATCAGCTTCATCAACAAATCAAACTTGAATGCATTGTCTTTATCATAAAAGAGAACATATCCATTCTTATGGATTTGACCTGAAATGTTTTCATTTTTAAAAGTATAATAGTCTAGTAGACTGGTAGGTTCTGACTCTTGCTCATAGCTGTGTTCATGCTTGAAGTCTTCTCCTCTAACAAATATTTTCCAAATACAGAAATATTCTTTCTTGTGTTTAGTAAGAAAAACATCTACCTTGTTAGTGGTCAACAAACCTTCTAATAGAATGTATTGTCTACAACTTAGAATTGATCCAAATATTCTGACATTTGAAAGTTGCAGTTAGTCTCTTCCAACAAAAGATGGCAGTGCTCAGTTTTCTTCAAAGTTGTAAAGTCCACTCAGTGAAATTAAATGCTCCTAAAAGAGTTCCCTTGTTTTTGTCTAGAATCTCCACACGGAGATCAGTATTTGTTATTACCAATAAGCTAACAAGTTGGCCTCGGCTATTTTAAAAAAACATCTATGTTTCCACAAGGAGTCTGAAATGGAAAAAAACTAAGTGCCAATAATTCCCAAAATACTCTTACAAATTTAACAGTGTTAAAAACATCTTTGAGTCTAGCTTAGAATTAATCTTTATTTTATGGAAGCAGTTTTCCATCAAATAGGAAATGAAAGGAAAACAGTTTCTAATATTCTCTCAGATCTGTCATTTTGTATGCAATACACATTAAGCATTTAGATATTAATTTAAAAATATATTGATCAATGTATGCTTTTTCCTTGAAAGTTTCTGATTGTCTTTCAACCCTACCCAAAAGCAGGGGTAATTTTCCATTGCTTTATGTCAAATTAGATAATTCTGTACTTTAGGGTTTTGCTAAATTTAGCAAATGAGAATAAATACCATGAATAGCATAAGTTAAAACTTAGGAAGACAGTAAGAAATTAAACTATTTTATTTAGTGTAAAGTACAATACAGCTCCTCCCCCCAAAATTACAAAATATCTAATCTGTGATCCACATAACTTCTACCTGTTGTCATAACTGCAGCACAAAAAAGAAAACAAAAAACAAACCCAAACCAGTAATAATCATAGTAAAATAAGGTGTAAATATTAGAAAAAAATTTATATAACACTAAAGAAAAAATTAAATACCTCAATATAATGTAAAAATACATAAAATTGTGCCTATTTTGTCTTCATCTTATTCTAATACAATCTGAAGCATCTAGTATATAATGATAAATGAAATTTCAAAAGTATCCACAGTGCTTTACATCAAGTAGAACCAAAGAGGTTCAGATGGATTTGGATAAAGAGCACAGTCTATTTACATTTAGAGGTATTTTTTTCTTGTATTTTTTTTTGTGAAACAGCAGTGGAGTAATTTCTGTGTCTCAGAAGTTGCATTTCAAGTATTTTTTCAGCCGTCTTTCTGGTTTTATTTTCTAAAAATACTGTCTTGTTGTCCTTTGGGAACAACTTTCCTGCTTCTTTTCAATCCTTTACATACCACCCTCCAAAACAAATATTAAAAAGCAAACAAACAAATGAACCTAAAAACAACAACAGAAAAACAGAAGAAAGGAAAACTGCTAAGTGAATGATTCTACATTTTCTAAGGAACTTCTTCAATGTGAGAATAAGGTTTTTTGGAAAGGAAAAGTATGATCTTCTTTCACTCTGAGAAACTCATCAGAGCATTGCGAAACCCAGAAAAAACTCCCATAGTTCTGATGGGTGCCATTTTGAACATGATAACCAGCAGTAACAAGGAAGCTTAGGTAAAAAAGATAAAAGTCATGACAAATTCAACTGCAAGCTGTAATCCAAACAAGATTGTTGAAGTTTATGACAGTGAAACAATGAAGCAATGCTATTTCAGAACATCCATACTGACCTTTTTTTGGCAGAGTCCCTCCTTCTTATATGTAGCTCACTAGGTCAGTCTTAGAAGAAAATAGGACAATGATACATTGATAAACACTCATGATTATTCTCACTGGGTAGAAATAAAATAGTGTTTCTACAGGTCTAGGAACATTTGCACAGCAAGAAATCACCTTACCTCATTAAAAATACATTACCACATTGTTTATCTGTTCAGAAGGGGGTTTAATGAGATTCATCTTAAATTACTGTTTTGAGAGAAGCAGCATATTAGACAGTACACATATATTTCAGTCATATGTTCACTGCTGTAAATCAAAAAAAGCTTCAGCCAAAGGAAAAAAAATGAATAACACACTAAAAATTAAGATTTTCATCAGTATCTTACGGCTTTTATTTCCCATTATGCATACAGACCTTGTTCTAATATGCCGGTCTTGGAGTAGGGAATTCCTCCAGATTTATATTCTTCTTTTTACCCTATTTTTTGCCTTATATTATGCTACACAGTGAATTGCACACCAACTTTATCTTCCTTCCTGTCTCAGAGCTATTTGCCTTTCCTGTGTTCTGCCTGCATCACTGGAGGGCCATCTCTCTCTCTCTCTCTCTCTCTGTACACTCCTGCCATGGTTGCATTCATTAGAGTTGGAAATAAAAAGGTGAGTACTGAGGGGACTCTGCAGGAAACAGTCTTCCCAAGGAGCTGAACTTTCTGTTCCTTTCTTGGTCATGGAGAACTCTGCTGATTCCTGTATAACCCTGTCTGGCAGATCTTCCCTGGAGGAAACTAAAAAGGGGCTCTACTCATGAAATTCCTCTAATTGCCTTATATTTCAGGTGCTGAAAACATTCATTTTACTGCCAAAGTTATTTTGGAAGAAAAGCCAAAGTAATACAGAGTGATAGAACAGAGCACGAGGGAGAGGAATTGAATTTGATGCTCAAGATTAATGCAAAAGTTTAACAAAAAATGAATCCTGTTTAGACAGTAAAAGGTAGTGAACTGAAATGCAATCTTCCCACAATGACTTAAAAATGCACTTGTTTTTTTTTCCTGGAGGGCCATGATTTTTGTGATGTTCTACTGTTTCACAATGCTGCATCAGCAGGTAAAACCCATGATGTTATGGATTGAATAAGTCATCTAAAAAGCTGACATTCTTCTTTCACAGTTGGTGTCACAACAATGATATGTGGAGTTCAGTCAAAAATTCCCATTGGTCATCTTTTTTTTTAACATGCTTATTTAGATGTCCTGACAACTAAGAACTACTGTTAAATTTTCATTCACAGATGACATTTTTTAGCACATTGTGGAGATCATTAAGTTATTCCAAGTACAGGATTTCTCCAAAAAATAAGATACATTAGATTTTTTGAAAATCTTTAAGACCAATTTCAGAATATTTATCAATAAAGCTACCTCACCATATGTCTAAAAATATGACAATTATATGTTCCTTAATATCTCACCAAAATCCATATGCTAAAAGGCCAACACAATAAAACGTAATAGAAAGCAGGTTTCAGAGTATAGTACCACTGTTGTATGGCAACATTCCTTAAAATGAAACTAGGCTCTTTTATCTTTAAATTCAGGCATATGTTATGGTATTTTTTTCAGAGTCAACTGTAGATAATGAATCTTCAATAAGTGATAGAAACTCTAGTTTGGGCAGTTTGAAGACCACTGCTGCTTGTCACAAGATTCATGACGCTGTTGAGGAAAAGTTACTTATTTGAAACATGATCTATGCCTTCTTTTATCCTGATGTACTATCAAATGTGGGCAAAATAGGGAAAATTATAATTATTCTTAAGAAACTGGGTGGCAGTGTGATATTCCAATAATCCCCTTCTCTCTGAAAAAGATCTACCATAAATATTTTTTAAATCATCAGAGAAAATCTCATTTTAGCTCTTCTCCCATCAACTGCTGCTCCTTAAATTCAGGAGCAGCACCTCTTTCTTTATATTTGACTGGCGAGCACCTCTTCCTCTTCCTCCCACCAGATGTTTTGGCTTGAATATAATAGTTTCTTGTTTCATAAGGAAAGAGCTTGCTACAAAGTTTGTCCTGCTCTGATGCTTCCTGACCCTACCACTGGAATCAATTTCTATCCATTGTATTCTTCACTGTCTCTGTAACCTGTTCAATTCAATCTCTGTGCACATAATCTAGGCATATGAAGCAAAACTGGGTAAAGGATACAAATGAGTCTAAAAGCATAACTTATTTTGTGACCTCAGCTCTTGGTAGTGCTTAAACTCATAAGGCTCAAAGATCATGAGAAGTGCATTGTGTTGTGGCTCACACAATGGGATGAGGAAGTAACATTTGACTCTACAATGTATTGCTAAGTTTGTACACCTATTTAACATCATTGAGTCATTGGAGAAAATATTAAATCAAGGATAAGGCTCCCACTGTCATGAGAAGGTCATGACAACCATTTATTATAATAAATAAATTAGTAAACTCCACTGTCTCTGGCAAATGAAACCCGTAGGCACTTAACTACATCTAAACATGTAAATTTCAGATATTGTCAATAAGCCAAGAGTCTTATAAGAGACTGTAAAAAAAATTTTTCAACTCAAGAAATACTTTTAATTTTCTTTGTCCCAAAATCAGATAATCTGACAATCTTCTACAAGAATATTTGACAATTCTGTACTTTGACTAGAAATGGAAAAAAGAAATGTTAGAAGATTTTGAAGGACATGTTCATTGTCCCTTCAACCTATCTAATGAAACCAAGGTTTTCCTTGGAGTGTTAAAAATTAAAGTCAACAATTTAATATCAAACGTGCTTTACTTTATTGTAGTAAAGTTTTGTTTTGCTACAAAGTTTCTGAGCCCTCAAAGCTGTTAATGAATAGAATATTCATTCATATTTAGATTAATTTAATGGAGCTAAGAATTTCTTTGGTAATACAGTTTTAATTGTATCAGTATCTATTTCAAACAGCTTGACTTTTAGCATACTTGGACACAAAACAGAAATACGCAGTTTTAGTAACAGTGTAATACTATTTAAAAATTATATGAAAAATTAATAGAGTCTTCTTCCATCTTCTTTTTTTTTTAAATAAATGGTAATTAAACTACCATAGAAGTACAGTATTTAGAATGCAGTATGAAAAGAAGTTTTGTTTTAATTTCTGGTGTTACCTTGCAACAGGGGCAATTAAGAGTCAATGTCTACTTCCATTAAATGCATTTTTCACCTGGTCAATTAATTACTTTTCTTCCTCTAAACTAATGTTTCTTTAAGAGCTTGGGAGGATCAACGAATTACTTGATGCTCATTTATATGAGGTAAAAGGCAACTATGACTTTAATTCTCTCATTTCCTCAATATTTACATCATTGTAATTAAAATGTAACAGTATTTCCTAACCTTACACTTTTCAAATGTTTTAAAATCTGTCTTCATTTATTTGTTTATTTTATGTCATGACTTCTCTTATATCCTTGAGTTCTATAATTTGAATATGACCTTGAAAAAAATAAATAAAAAAAAAGAAAAATGAAACATCTAGTTCATACTTTGGTGTTCAAAAAAATTATTCCTGTAGTGTTGAAGTCATTGGACAGACTATGACTTTTAAGCTCTATGAATGTAAAGGATCCATTGGAAAGCAAAAGAGATACTAAATGCTCTATTAGTTCTTTTGCTGCTTTGGCAGTATCATTACCCCTGATATTCTGACTATAAATCTGGATCTTTCCTAATAAGAAAAAAAATCAGGTTTTATCATTCCAGCAAAGCTTTAAAATGAATGACATGCGATGCAGATTGTCTCCTACCTAACCTGTCTTTTTGGAACACAGTTATTGTAAAGAACTCAACGATACCCTTTATCTGAAAAAAATGTATCTCTAATACAGCCTTTTTTTAAAATGAAGTAATCTCATATATGTTTACTTTTATGGTATTATTTTAATTACTTCCTGCCAATAATATACTCCATAACTCATCTTTTAGCTTGGAGAAGAGGCTTGGGGAGACCTCATCACTGTCTACGGCTGCCTGAAAGGAGGCTGTGGCAGAGCAAGTGTTGATCTCTTCTCTCAAGTGACAGGTGATAGAACAAGGGGAAATGGCCATAAGTTGTGCCAGTGGAGGTTCAGACTGGATATTAGGAAGAATTTCTTTATCGAAAGGGTGGTCAACCACTGGCAGAGTCTCCCCAGGGAGGTGGTTGAGTCACCATCTCTGGAGGCATTTAAAAAATGGGTAGATGAGTTTGAAGAACATGATTTATCAGAAGATGGGTATGGTTGGACTCGATGGTCTCAAAGGTCTTTTCCAACCAGAAGATTCTACGATTCTACGATTCATGTGAAAACAGTCGCATTTATCCCATGACAAATCCGGTCTTCGTTTCTCCAGATCGAGTCAGTGCAGTTGCCTATTTAAAATTTTAGTGCTACCTACCTTTTGATCATCTTTTTAGTTGTTCTTTAGGGCTGGTAGTTTGCATATCTACTGACATGATTGTTTTTTATAGTAAGTGCCAATGCATGATCAACTCTTCTCTCAAGAAGAGGACATCTTGTGCATGGAGAAAATGCTGGGGGGGGAACCAAACCAAACCAAACCAAACCAAAAATCAAAGTCAAATGTATCTAGGATAGATACCAGAATAGGAAAAAAAACATAGTAGACTTTCCTACTGATGTTGTTTACCATGCAACTCCTTTCAGATCTGAACACATTAGCACATGTTAATTGAAATAATGTTACAGATTCTAGCTTATTTTCATGGGTTTTTTTTAATTTGATTTCCTTTGTTCTCTGAAGTTCAAACAATCCTTTTTTCCTTTCTCTTACACTTCCCCCATCTTATGGAAAACATATTGCACAGGTTTTCTTACATCACCTTTCTATTTAACCATCACCTGTTTCTAATTTCTGTGGTTGGGATTAAGAATTACTAAAAAAACTTAAACAGATGTGAATTTTCTTCTCATGGTGAGAATGCAAAGCTGACCAAGACATGGAATAACAAAATTCCAAAGGTAGCATTAGTCATTCTTTTCTAACTGGCCCATCTGATGTTTATAATGGGTGTTTGGGGGTTTGTTTTCTCTTTTAACCTCATTCAAAGTATATGTTTTTGAAGAAGCATAGATTGATTTGCTCCAATACATGATAAGATGTTCCTTTGTATTGAGATAGGTAATGAATAAAATTTAAAAAAAAAATTAGTTGATGGCATATGACATAAAACGGGAATTTAAAGGTCTGTGGAGTATCTCTGAGCAGCTCAGTTAGGTAAAATTCATTCTTTAATATCTCTTATTGTCTTCTTTATCTATTTTTTCTTTTTTTTTTTATGATGGAATGAAGAAGTATTTTTCTATTTTCCAGATTACTTTATATGTTCTTCTGTTTTCCAAATTACTTTATATGTTGTTCTGTAATGTGAGTTTGTAAATTGAATTTCTAAAGAAGTTAAGGACAAAAAGATGAAGACAGAATTGTATCTCATTATTCCTCTTAATTTCACTAATGTTAAGCTACTCAATAGTGCAAGGATATGTTTAATCTGAATCTATCTAAATAATATAACAAAGCTGTCAATTTCATATCTGACATCTAACTGACATTTTGATGAAGTAAGTTTTTGTTACAAATAGTTTGTGGAGGGCTAAAAATCTTAGTTACCTTTATGACATTCAGAAACGAAAAAAATCATCAAATAATTCCTGAGAGTTGATCAGGGCTATCTTACTGAGCAGCTGATTAGTGCAATGCAAAGTCATCAATGTGTGGCATCTTCTGTGGGATTATTCACTATCTTAAAAGAAGAATACCAAACCACTTACTGTATTGATTAACACCAAATAAGTGTTTCTAAATCTGGTGTTTATTTAATCACATGGAAAAAAAATGGTTAAATACATCATTCTTAGTAAAATTCAAATAGTTTTATAAAGTTAGAATTTCCCTGTGATAGATCTTTCCACCAGCAGTGGTAAAATCATACTGAAAATTCAAAGCTGAAAGGAAATTTGGCTGATTAGTGTTTATGTGTCAACAGAATGGAACAAAATAAGTAGAGAGGTGTAAAAAGTCCATGCATTTAAGCACAATGAATTAAGTTCCTTGTTCAATATATTTATGTTTCATCTACTACAGTTAAATTCATTTTTATTAAGAAAATTGGGCCTAATATATTCAGTGGGGTTTCAATTTTATAATCATGTCCTTAGGGATGCACTATGAATTCTCTGAAAATTACAAGAACAATAGTCTATCGGTGAATTCTGATTTGGAGTCAAGTTTTGTTTGTATCTTCTCCGTAGACTTTCTGTTTCTGACAAACCTCACACAAATCCTTCTATCTAGTTCATAACTCCATCTAAAAATGACAAAAATGTTCTTTTGACATAGCTGGTTTTGTTTTTTAATTTGCAGTTCCATACCGAGAATGTTTTGTGTTGGAGTTATGACAGATTTCTCTCCTGATGATTAGTCTATAATGGTAAGACATTTTCATATGAAAGAATGGGTTTAAGGTTTATTTGCCTCCCTCACTATGCTCAACTTAAAGAAAAAATATCCAGGAGTTAACAGTTGGTAAATATGGAGTTACTTGGTTTCATAATTCTACATTCCAGCATTTTTCTAGTTCTCTCCCTTTTACTTTGTCATTATTCATTTGTACATGCATCAAAATTATGTAAAGAGTCCTCACTATACAGATTTTAAACTTTATTCTTGCTGTCATCTACCATGCTGTAATGATCAGACAATATCATTAAAACTTCTTTATGGCTGAACCTCTTTTTCATGAACAAAATAGAAATGTCAGTAACAGAAGTTTTGTCTGTCTCAAGATGCTGTGTAACTCAGCCTCAGACTTCTGATTTAAAACAAGTACTTTTTTAATTAACAAGAATTTATTTTCAAAGTATATACTTATTTCAAAAGTTAATAGTCTAATTCTGATTTTAGTTTCCTCTTCTGAGGGTGGGTGGGTGGGTGTCCAGCACACACATCAAATGCAAACTAAGCCGAAGTCAGCGTCAGCTCTATACAGGGATCTATGTACAGAGCTTAAAGGATTAAACTTTTGGCCTAAGGCCACTTCATAATTATAGTTGGTAACAACAGTGGAGGGGGATGGGGAGCAATGGCAAGCAGCCCTTTGTCTTTTAGTGGAGAATTCCAAGAGGCAAAGCATGTAGACCTAGGTGAAAACAAAAAATCAGCTCGCTCTGGATCTTCTTGACTGTTCCACTGAAGTAATTAATGTCATTTAGTGATCATTGTTTGAACCACAATGAGAGACTTCTGAGCATGCTGCCAGAGTAAGAGTAGCATGTATAACTGAATAAAATGCCCCATGAAGAGCAGAACTAACTCTATACACTTCATTTTGTAGAAATATGGGAAAAAAGCAGAGACTCAGTGCAACAACAACTCACAAGGTATTTCAACACATTGCTGCTGGAAAGATAGATCTAGAACTCAATCAAGTGTGTCTTTGTACTACAGTTTACAGATACAGTTGCAGAAACAAAAAAGCCCTGTGTCTCAAATAAGCAAACTTTCTCTGTAATATTACAAATAACATGGTTACACGTTAAAAAAAAAAGAGATAGAATCAAGAGATACAGCTGAACAAGAGAATCTCTTTTCCTGCCTGCTGTTATTATTCATGTTAAACTATTGTCCAGGACTAATTTTACTTGAGGATATTCTATATATCTTCAGACACATGTTTGATCAAAGGGTGATTGATAAAGAAGAAACAACATTCTCAATGTGTTTGTTAAGATTTTGTTGCAACTTTAAGGACTGACTGTGGACGCCACCTTTGGTACACCTATCATACCTGAACACTAAAAATATGTCTGCACCTGCATTCTCACAAATTCTTTTTTCTCTCTCACACACACATGCTGGTTATTTAAAGTTTGTTCAGACTATACACTCATAGTCTGTACCAGGAGCATTCCTGATGGCTTGCTCCTTTGTTCTCTTTCATAACTCTTTGCTCTAAGGGAGTGTTGGTAAGTCCTAAATTAGGAACAAACCATTCCAGTCCCTCCCTAAGACTGCCAGCAGAACAGAGCCAAAGCAGCAGAACAAGAGACTGTTCACTCTCAGACAACTTTCCTTCTGAGAAGCGGGAAACTACTGCTATAGGCCCATGCCTCAAGTCTTGGTAGTAGACTTGCTTACATTAAAAGTCAATCTGGTTTTGATTTGTCATCATTCTTTTTTTTCCTGATATAATGCCCATTCTACTAGTTCTTGGAAATAAATAGACTAGTCTATGAGTTCATAACTGATCAATAAACCTCTATAATGGGAGAGGATGCACAGGATATGGGAGAAGGTGATATGCTCGTTAAGGTAAAGGAAGAATGGAGGGAGTGACTGGCAAAGGAAATTTGACTTAGCTAAACACAAAGAGGACCTGAGGATGGCCTTAATTAGCTGAGTGGGTGAACTGGTTGTATAAATGTTTCTGCCTCTGTTAATCAGAAGAATGTGAGCATCTTCCTGAGTTAGCCAGACTGACAGGGAGGAGTGTATACACGACTCAATCCAACACAGAGAAGAAAAGCGGAAATATGAACAAAGTTAACTTTGAAGATAGCAATAAGCTTGAGCTAGTTTCAAACTATGTATACCTTCCTGGCAATTGGGGATGCCCAGTGTCTTGAAAGGAATATTATAAAGACAGGTAATGCAAATTGTATTTGTATTGTGTTTCAACTCTATAGTGTAATTCCTATATTCTATAGATTGTAATTTGCACATATATTGTGATTTCATCATGTTACAGTATCACTCTGCTAAATCAAAATCCATGTATTGTCAAGTATCTACAAAGAAGTAAATCTGACACTGAATACTAATCCCTTCACATGAGAAATATCTAGAAGAATCTTATCAGAGGCTTTTGAAGCATGATGGAGTTAAAATGGTTATTTACCTCTTTTAGATTAAGACTCAGACTGTTTACTATTTGAGAACAAGTTTTTTTCTTCAGTTTACTTAATTCCACAGAGACTTATCATGTTCTCCATTTTGTTTAGGTGCTACCACATTGATCTATGTTTAGCTGGAATTAGCCTTAAAGTTGTGCACAGAAGACAGGTAGACCATTCTAAGTACCACATGAATCACAATCCTTCATTTGACTGCAACACTTTTAGGCATACTATTAAAAATGTCAGATTGGGAAACCTTTCATTTGACATTTATCTGAAAAACCATAATGTTACTGTACATAAATGTCAAATGAGAATAAAGCTGTATTCTTATCTGTATAAATATCAAATGAATGGTTGTTTCCTCTGGTATTTAAGGTTCTGAAAGAGTAGAGGTCAAGTGAGGCACCTCCCCAATAGAGGTTAATGGGGGATATTGCAGAATTCTAAAGCAATAACTCTCACCCATACCCTGGGATTTGTTGCCCTGGGACAGGGCAAGTTGGTGACTTAGGAACAGGTCCTTCTACGGCAGCTGTACCCTTAGCTAACACAACACTTAATTTTTACCTCCTTCCCCAAATGACATAATTTGGAGAAGGGAAATGAACTCAGACCTTGCACTTTCCAAGTGAGCACTGAAATCACAAAATTGTTACTTATTTTATAGGACAGCTCATTTTCACATTTGCTGAAATAGAACTGCAAAACACAGATAAAAATTAAGTATATTTGAATAGGGACAATACGGACATAAATGAAAACATCCAGACTGTGTATGCCCCTCAGACTAAGAAACATAACAAAACCCATCTGCTTTTTCTCAGGTGTCAGAAGAACAGAATTACTATCCAAGTAATTTTTTTTTAGCCACCCCATACATAAGAACATTGACTGCATGATGAGAAATCTAAAATTATTACATAAAAAATATAAAGATCTCAAAAATTTGAAAGTTCATTCCTCAATATCTAAATAGGTCCAAAAGTCAGTTTGTCCATGAACAGCACCAAACAACACCAGATCTCTCAGCTTGGGAACCAAAAGATTAACACATAGGTCAATAAATCAAGAAAACAAATTATTTCTCTAAAACATAAAAGAACTCTTAATTTTGGTATCCATTTGTAAGAATCCACAACATAATCCACAAAAAAATGCTAAGTAGAAAACAAATCAAATGAGTCATTGTCTAGAAATCCATAGAATATTCCCAAGTAAAGTCCTAAATACATTGGTGAAGCACCTAATGGTATTACAAATCCGGAAATGTTGAGATTCACAAAGCCAAGCACTGATTCCCCTATATAGTGTAAGTGTAGGCTGCAAAATTTAAACATAGTAAGAAATGCTATTTTACAACACCTGTTTCAAGAATATTAACATATTGTAATAATGGTCTTAAAAGAAAGCAGAATTTAGGATAAGGGCAGATATATAATTTAATTTCTACTGGAAAAAAAATAATAAAAATTCCTTACAAATCCTTCCTCAACTACCTGGAAGGTAAAACACAATATGGTCCCCCCACCCAACAAAAAGAACCCAAATCAAAACAACAACAAAAAATCCAAACAAAAAAAAAAAGAACAAAAAATAACCCCAAAGCAAAAAAAACCAAAAATCCCAGACTTTAATAAGACGTCCAAGACAGAAAGTTTACATTCCACCAGAGCATCTGTTCTGTACCCTCTGTAGCAGTCATTTAATCTATCCATAGTTATGTCCTAGAAGAATGCTTCAAATGCAAAAAGTCCTTCATAGGCAGTTTCTTAGCAGTTTCTTAGGAGATTTAGCGCCAGGAACAACCACCTCAGCCTTTTCCTCTCTGTCTGATTTTCTTTGCCGTTCACTCATTAGAAGCAGGATTCCTCTTATTATTGTTAGGACTTGACTTAATTATCTGGAAAAGAATGATACCCAGTCTAGATCTCATGTCTGGAGGACCGTGAGCTGCAGCAGGGCTCTCCCTGTAGCCCACAGGCAGTGAGGTACATCTTCATTCTAGGTTGTTCTAGGAGGCTGGCCTCTGAGGATCTCTGCTCAGACAACAGCCAGTCCCCAGGATAATCTGTGCATTAAACTAAGTGGGGAATTTCACAATGTGACAGAGAATCTAAAATTCAGTTTTGTAATGCTATCCTGGAGATAGACACTCAAATCTGATTGCAATTTTTTTCTTGATTATTCATATAAAATAATTATTTTCTTTCTTAATTTGACTGAAATTCTACCCCTGCACAGGAAAGGAGTTTAAATTGGATTCATATAGTCTGCTCATATCTTATGTTATTCTTTTCAAGTGGAAGTGAGTGAGGATGAGATAGAAATGCCTAGACATAGTTTGAATATCTTCTTCCCCATAATACATATAGTCAACTCAACTTCTTCCTCTATTCAACTGTGCAAACATAGGAAGATGTGTGAAATGAACAAAGTATGTGTATATAAGCGTGATGGGTAAAGAATGTTGATGTTGAACCTGAAATGAAACTAAGGAAAGCATATTATGTGTGAAACATATGGCGATGCATATGTATGAAGTTTGGATCAGAATATGCATCACAAAATAGTAATAGGTTTTTATTCTGGGAGAAGAGAGTGATAAAGCAAAGGGGAATAAGAACCTCACACTAAAAACAAGAAAAGTTGGAATCTCCTTACTCTTTGCTATTTGGCATTTCCTCTAGAGAGAAGCGGAGGAAGTATTTAAATATTTTATAACCTTCATTATTGGAACATACATCTCTCATTTTTGGAAGCATGTGTTCTGTTTGAAATCAGTATGGATGTATAAATATTTTTAGGAGATGAATAGTCTCTGTATGTAGGTGGAGAAGAACATCGAATTAGTGAGATCTTGATTTCATGAGTACCAGAGCAGTTGGTATCATCCCTCCTTTCCCTCTGTCTCCCTGGCCAAGGGAAAACACCTCTTATCCTCAACTTTAATTCCCAAAATAAAATTAGAAATGGTTTTGGCTTCCCTCTTTCCATGTGTTTCTCCAGGTAATATGGAAATTACATCTACCATATTTGCAATTCTTTTACCAGGTCATTGTGGAAGTGTAGGAAAAATGAAAACAGAATAGTGTGAAGCAATCACAGAGGTAGAAAATTATTTAAACCTACTCCCCAGCCTAAATGTCTGTCTGATTTGTTCTCAAATACATTTAATCATGGAAACTCAAAAACATTACCTAATCTTCTGCACATTTTACACATAAACATCCAAGTTTAAATGCTTATCAGGAGGACCAGCTCCTCTTTATCTAACATGCAAAGCATAGACCACACAACCATGAAGATTAAGTACAACTGCCAGTCTATGGCATGTGACTGCCAGTCTTCCCTTCTGTATTCATACAGCGCTGGTGGACATGAAAATGTCCACTGATTGATGACGATGAAAAAAGAATATGGTCCCCAGTTCTGGTAAGATGCAAACTTATTTTAAAGGGTTCAAGTCTAAGAAAGCTACTAAAGGTCATTATTTTGAGAAGGCTTCAAAAACTTCTTTTCCCTTCTCTATACAAAGATACAGTAACAGAGCAACCAGAAGCCGTAGATACTATGGCTTTAGTTTATCCAGCTGAAACTTTGAAAACTTTAAAACTCTTTTTTTCTACTGTATCATAAATCTATCCATAGGCACTCAACAAAGTTCAAACTTCATATGGCTCAAAGGTATATTCTGTTTCCCTTCCCTGTGTATTGTCTTCCTGACTGCATAACTGTTTAATTATAGCAAAATAAATGAATTTGATGTAGCAACATTGAACTGTTGCACTTGAAAATATGGCCCAATATCTTCTCTAAGAACCATACCAACTTCATCTTTTCAGAAAAGTATGAACTTCTTCTCTCATTGTTACTCATGGATAAAAAAAAAAAGGACATTAATTCTTACCAGAAAAAAAAAAGAAATTGCAAAGATTCGTAAATGGTTTGAGACAGGATGAAACTGAAAGTAGAATATAATCAACTAATAAAAGGAATATCATCATTGTATTATGTTCAGCAAACTAAATTTACTGGATGGCTGTGACTACTTGAGTTAAATACACATTAAAACCGATCATGGTTGACAAGGTAGCACATTTTCTAGCTGCTCGTGTTAGTGCATTATTGCATTTTCTTCTGCAGATTAACTCAACATAGTTCAGGTAAGTAGAGATAGCCATGAAATCTTCAGTATAGTTGAATACTTCATTCTAAATCAGCCAACTAGATTTATCAGGCAATTTGACAGAGCAGAAACTATCTTTTCTGTTCCCTTACTAATTTGTCATTGAAGATTTAACATTAAAAAACATAAATGAAAATTAAACTGCATTCAAACTTTAGAAAAACGTGTGAAAAAAAGTTTTTGCTTTACTCATCTAGTTTGTCTCTAGAAAGATATTGACCAACTTCATTCAGAAGAATTAAACTCAATTTTTGAACAGCCTGTATACTTCGGAATTCTGATGTAATTTTTGCTTTGGTTGCTTATAAAGAATGGGGCAATATAAAAACTTTACATCTAGAATAACATTTGGAATTTACAATGATGCCATGTTCACTGCTTTTTTAATTACTGGGATGGATAGTAGCCATGGCAATCTGCAAATAGTGAACTGCTTTAACAAGCACTCTGAAGTCTCTAACACTTGTGTGTGTGCCTGTTTTCAGTTAACAAACAATAAAACTTGAAGGGTTCAGATTAAATAATCATTTCACACTTGCTTTACTCCTCTTAGTAACTTACTATGCAAATATATAGTCCCTGCTTTTTCTGCCTTTCCAGCCTTATTACAGTAGCTAATCTGACTATTCAGACTGTGTCCACTTTCCATTATGTCTTCCCACAGGTGAAAAACAACAGTCTAAAACTAAAAACCTAGCTACAACATATAACTAACAAACCTCATATAATTTTCATTTGTTTGCATGACAATTCACTTTGCCAAGCCTATCATTCAGATTTGTAATCTTAAAACATCTGGAGGCAAGGAATATGCCTTTTCCTGTATTTGTACAGCTCCCAGCACAACAGCAATTAGACACAGATTAAGTCTTAATGTCATATAACTACTTTATCATTGTCATCCACACTAAACAAATACATTTACTTGAAACTAAGCATGTTGAATAAACAACATTTCATAAATTCCTGCCTTTTACATGACTAGTAACAAGCACGTTATAACAAAAACACTGGTATATGTCTGGAATGATCCTATTATTTTTAGTGGAGTTAATCCAAACTGATATATACATTATAACTGAGAACAAAGAAGTCCAGAACCCACAAGGAAAACGATAGAATAAATGGAGTTTATATATACACATTTATTTTGTCTATGTTCTAACACAGACGTAAGACAATTCTCTAGGATGTGAAACCCACCGATAATACTGTACCACAATTTACTTCAATTTTAGAATAGTTATTTATTGCCTTTCTGTGGATGCATATGTTAATTAAGATCATTTTGATGAATGTATTATTTATAAACCCACAGTACTGAAAGGTCACAAACTGCAAAGTCTTAATTTCTCGAGATTTTAATTCCAAACAATTTATCAGATTTGGCTACAAGACAGAACTGGCTGCTTGTGGGAGAGGTGTCACTTTCTGGTCATTTGAATCCAATTATGAAAGACACACACGCAGAACATTCCAAAATAGCATCACTGTCACTATGACTGCATGTCATTTTTGTCTCTGTATAGTTGGTTTTAGAAACATTACACAAAATGAATTGAATCAATGTTTTATTTGGTTTTTTCTATCTTTTTTTTTAAGGCATTTCCTGATAGAGTTGAGGTAGAGCAGTAAGTACAGATTTTCCTGAGTGTCCCACAGACACGTAAGTAATTTGGTTCATATGTGGGTGTCTTTGACTTATTCAGCTAGTTCTTTTATGGACTCTTTAACACATCCAACCCAATTAGATAGATGTACAGTGTGGTCTTTACAAAATATCATTCAGCCATGTATCCTGCAACAAGTCATCTTCAGGGCACTGATTTATTTCTCATTGCCCTACCAATTTAATGACCTTATGATTTATACTGATCATGGAAGTCTCTCCTTGGCAAGCAAAGTAATTATCCATCAGTCTTAAATTCTTTAAGGGAAGAAGATGTTTATTTTCTCTCTGCATAATAAGTTTTATGTCATTTTTAATGTCATGACTCCCACATGCACTGAAGATATATGTAGTGACTTCTGACGTCTCACAGAATGTCAATGGGAAATGCGATTTGACAACAGGCTTATACTCCATTGTGTGAATGCTTGGCATTACATAATGATGATGATGATGTCCTCTGCATGTAAATGCATGTATTACCCTAGGGTAAAACAATGGACAAATTCTTTGGCCTAGTCATGAGACCCAACAGAAAATCCTTAGTGAGATAAATAGAAGATTATAAGTACATTTAATTATCAATGGCACAAATAGAGGTTGAGGAACAATAGGATGGATCACACCTCAACAAAAAAAGGGTGAAGCACATGACCTCTCACTGCCCTTTCCACTACTTTGTTTCTATAATATTTCGATTTAGAGTAAGGATACCACCAATGTGAGTTTATTTTGAAAGGAAATAGGTTTTATTTGAGTGTGAATCAGAAAAATCTAAGTTGCATTGCATTTTTTTCCAGACTAAAATGTTCTATGCAGTCTTCTGAAAGCGTATATAATTTTGTATTTTTTTTTAATTGTAGTACTCACAAATTGAAAGGTTCTTAAAACCTGAAGACCAGGGAGAGGCTAACATCCAAGGAAGCTGAGTTTTACAAATATGTCAGTGATGGCCCCAAACTCGTCTCCTTCTGAGTCCTGTTCCTCAGAAGTTAATCATGTGCAGTAGGTCCAACCACTGCTGATACCACCTTAATGTTCATTTTCATATTTTTCATTATTTCCTCCCGGTCTTTGCAGATTAATTGACTTTTATCCTCTATTAATAACCTTTGTGTTATGACCCACAGCATAGCAGCTATGTAAGATGATGAAGTCCCTTTCACAGTTTTGAGTTTGATGCAAAGATTCGCTGTTTGCAAATGCTGGTATGGATGAAAGTGACAGTTCAAGTTTGCTACAGAAATTAAGACAATGAGGCTCCAATCTGCCCAACACACAGCATGAGTGATACAGGCAAGATACTAGAATTATTCTTATATCTCCATTCAAGTCACTGGAAATGATAGAATAAAATTTCCACTGCTCGGGAGCAGTGTATGCCAAGAGATTTTAGATTTTACTGCTAAGCCTCTGCCATTTACCCATGAAAAATGCCCATTAATTGGGCATGGATATGGTTTTCCTATGATTACGGGCTTACTTTACTTCTGAGTCCTTAATTTCCTACTATAACAGTTCAAAACTAAGATCCACCAGAAATAAAAATTGCACAGAGAACAAGATCCTGTAAAAATTTAACAAAAAGGCAAGGTCACCTTCTACAACTCGGGAGATATTGCCAACTCAGTGCATGAAAGGCTGATTTAACTTTTTACATTTGACTCCTTGTGTTGAAATGAAGAAAGAAAATCTAGACAGGCCAACAGATACTTTTCCTCCCTGAAATCTGCAATTACATGTTTTTCTTGAAGGTAATGTCACCAGGTGTGACATGTCACACATAACTTTTAAACCCTGAAAAGGAAAATCTTCATGTTAATGCAACACTAGCTGTCATTTGACTGACCTGTACAGAGAAGATACACAAATGTATCCTACCACACCTTTCATTACAGACAAAAACTTCTTTTTCTTCCCAAAAGCTTTCAAATAGCGCATTTTTCTTTTTTCTAAAAAAAAAAAAATTAATAAGAATGAGACCAGTCCAAAATTTCAAATTTAAAACATTTCTTGCCATGCAAAATCATTTTGATAGAGGAGAAAACCAAACTTGAATGTTTTTTCTCACATTCTCAGCAGTACCAATTTCAAATGCCTAAGAAACTGCAATATCAAGTGGAGTGGATGGATTTATACCCATACTGCTTAAGAGAAGGCACTTTTGAAGAAGATTGTCCACATACAGGGTATCTTGGCCTTTGGGTCTTACTATCTTCTGGATCCCTTGTGGTGCACAGTTGCCCTAATATGTAATCATTGTTGTACACTTTCAAAATTTCAAAGTGTCTATAATAATGTATAAGCTTCTTTGCAGCATATGAGAGATTTTGATTTTATAGCACAAAACTGAGTTGACAGAGAGGACCGAGGTAGTGGTGTGAGGGTGCATTTGAGGGTGATAAACATTCTGAGATAGTTTTTTAAAAGATTGTGTAGGTAGAGGAAGCTATATTTGATGCACTGGTTTGATTCATCCTGATTTTTGGGAGCACTCCAATTCCAGCTTGGGAACAGTCCAAAGTAAATCAAGGAACTGAGTGGATGATCAGGGATCCAATGCTTGAGCCTGCTTCCTTGCCATCGTTAGCAGTTTAGATATGCCCTGTGCAACAGGATCTAAAACACAAATATCACAGAACTCAATTCAGCAATTTTTACTTCTTATTCGTATTCTCAGCAGACACTGTGAAACAATATCTAGCTCCAAGAAAAAATTGTGATATTAAGAGCAACAGCTTTGAATCAGGCTCAAAGAAAGTATAGAAATAGATACTACAAGACAGCAGTAAATGTGGACTGAAACACAAAAATAGGAGCATTGTCAATCAGTTCCAATTTTATGACATTAAATGTCATCAAAAGTTTAAGTAGATTAGTTTGATCTTCATGTAAAATCTCTAGATATTAAGCATTTCACTTAGCATTGAGGAATACTCATAGCTATGGGAAAATCAATATAAAACAAAGAATGCTGACAGATTGCAAGTCACAGTATTAATGGGAAATCTTATTAATCGGAGATTTTCCAAGGGAGTTGGATGACTTCATTTTGATGTTTGTCTCATTGCCTAGTTTAAAATTGAAAACTTCCATGGCTTTTTAAAAAACTTGCATTTTAAGACAACTAAATGCAAGATGATGCATGCAGGAGCTACTACTGTGCACCCCATTCAGAGAATGCATGTGAATGTCTTTCAAGATGTAAGCCTGGAAGACTGGTCTGATCCTGAACGTGTATCATGGAAGCAGCAAGTAAGTGGAGGTATTCTGTTGTGACACTGTAGAAAGAGCATTTTAAAAGCAAAATCTATTTTAGGTTTGTGAAAATAACTAAGTAGACTGAAAGTAGCTTGGAATTACCTATTTTTGCATGCAAGACAGCACAGTCATCTTGAAAACACAGAAGTATGTTATACAAATATTTCATTCTGAAATATAGTTTTTGGAGATTCCAACTAGTTTTTACCCCTTTTAAAGAAGTTCGGGTACATTTTATAACAAAACACAAGGTTATTTTATTGAGAATACACACAAACTATTTCAAACACATTTTTATATTTTTCAGTTCAGATTATTTATGGAAAATTATGTATTTGCAAATATTTTTTAACAATGTCAAACCCAGCTATTTTCCAACTATTTTAATACATCTTTAACAATCAGTAAATTTTCATATGAGACAATATAATAATATATCTTTTAAATGTGTGGTTACTGCATTATCAGAGTTTGAGGGGTTGGGTTGTATTGCTAATTTTGGATATCCACACCCTACAAATTTATACAATTTCATAGACACAGCTTATCTTGTATGTTCCATGTATATAATCATAATCGATAAGCTTTATAATATTAGTCTAATGACTTTTTTATTTATTAAAATGTCTTCTAAACCTAAATTCCATCTTTAATAAACACTCTTTCTTGAAATACATGAATATAATGCAATTAACAGCTTCTTGAAATAGTTGTTTCTTTTTCTGCATTTGTAATCCTCCTTTAAAAATTCTTTTCTACACCACAGACAAATTCCAATGAATGTTACTGAGTTCCTGATTTTAGGTAACTTTCTCCAAAAGACGAGCACATAACCATAATTGCAAGGCTATCCAGCCTGCTTATCTTTCCTCTTAACTTCCTACCTACCTGTCACATTTGAGGTATTTCTGGGAACCTACCACTTTATATGTAGAAGCATCTACCTGCAAACAGAATTGTTAGGACATTGAATTTTACTATAAAACAAATCTTTGCTCTGTAGGATTTTTTCTCTTTTTCTGTGATGCACTCAGACCTCCTGTACAGCATACAGATTTATGCAGATTCCCTCATCCTTTATCACAGCAGTACATCATTCCCTGAGTATACAAGACCTAAAAATGGATTGGTTTTGTAGATGCACCAAAGAGAGAAAGGAAAACACAATGGAATTTAAAAACATGCTTGAGATCTGCACAATGATTCACCAGTTATTTTTATACTGGAAACAGAATTGATCTGAAAGTTAAGTATGTCTCATAGATCACAGGTACGTGTTCTTTGCAAACTTTCAGGAGAATAGGACAAAAACATACTGACATCTCAATCCACTGTTTCCCCCATCCTTCGTCTCTGCATTTTGTAGCATACAATCAAGTAGAATAGAGGAGACAATAAAACTAGGAGAACAACTGTGATATATTTTTCCTGTACATGTCGGTTTTAGTTTTGAGTGTGGTTTCTTTAATACTAATAATATTCCTACTATTGACTGCTTCAAACTATTTTATCATGAAAAATATAAGAAGGTTTTGTTATGTTGGAAATGTCAGGGCCTTTGGGAAGAAAACATGGTAAACAGATGTTTGTTGTTTAAGGTTACAATGTAATTAAACCAATGGGACTAATATTACTTATATGTCATTACGTAAGAAGCAGCTGTTCCTCCCACCTCCAGCTTCATTGATTGGATCATGTATATTTTCCACCCCCCCAACTGTCTCCTTGTCAGCCTTAAGTTTCTTCTTTCTAGTAAACTGGAAAGCAATGTTAACATAAATTTAAAGGAACTATCCTAAAGCCTTTAAAGAAAGAAGAGGTTCCTAAAGGCATTTTTATTCTTTACACTTCTAAGAAATATTAGGAATTTGGCTGCATTCCATTAGTCTTCCCTGATCAAAAGTTTAGCCCATCTTATAATTATAATGAAAACACAATTGTGCATAGCAGGTTCCTATTATTGTAAAAGGAATCTCTTGAGAAAGTGAAACGCAGCACTGGTAGAATCCAAGCTAAGTTACAGGTTAAAAATTCAGCAAAATTTATGAGGAGGAAATGTAGAATAATGCCATATCCTGAGTGGGACTGGAAAGAACAGAGCATTTGTAGAGATGCCAGTAGCATCAGGAAAGGGTAGTGGCCTATTTATGTTTATGATTCTAGGACAAGACTAGCTTGAGGATCATAAAGACCAACATACTGTATACAATTAAGCATTTGTCAGCTACAGTTTCATAACATTCATAATCACCAACATCTGATAAATGTAAATCATGCACTATAAGAAATTTATATTTTCTTTATCTTTTTTTTTTTCACTGTGAGTTCCAGGACTTATTTACACAGGGGTATTTATGTAGGGTAAGCTATAGTAGAATGGCTAAACAGGCTACTTGTTTAATATATCATTCTTAGACGATACCATGAAACAAAAAGTTTAAGCAATGTCTTTACACAAGGAGTTAGTGGATTGTTGCTGGCTCATTGCAAAATCTGTTCTTAGCCTTCTGTGAATCAGTTTGCCTTTGTAGAGTAGTCCATAGACTATCCTACAGTTAGAAAATAAAAAATAGGTTGTCTCCTTATCCGTTAAGCAGCTGACATTGTTTAGTTGCCATGAAATTTTTGATCTGTGTTAAATCCAAGTATAGATGCTGTTTAGCCTCTATACAGGCCTCTAGAGAGGCTTATTACTTATGAAATAAACAAATGTTCTTATCACCTTAAATCTTCAAACATATAGTAACATGAGTCCTTCTGCTTGATTTTAAAGATGAGTTGGATAAAGTTGTGTATCTTTGTGTTCTTCATTGTTTTGTAGAGTATTAGTGTACCCCTTCTTGAGGTCCAAGGTTTTTTGTTTCTCTGTGTACAGAATATTTTATGTTTGTTTTTATTTTTACTGTTAAGATCTGAACAAGCCCTATTTCTGCTCTTCTCATACCTCAGTGCCATTATTGACTCATGTTTGAAGGTGCCTCTGCAAGTAAGTAGCTAAATACTGTCTCATATATCATCCTGTGGTTACTGTACCTATGAATTTAGAAATCTTAGATTAAAAATTAATTGAGTGTATGTAAACATCTTCTACAATGACAATACTAACATGCATGAAAAATAAGTTGGTATTTTATTTTAGTAACTATGTAGTCAAATTTCAGAAGTAATTTACTGTTATTACAACAATAGTTTACACTGTTAAACATATTCCAAAGCAAGTGAAAGCTTTCTTTTTTATGGTGATAGAATTTTGTAAATGGCTAAGGAGAGCTTTATGCATTTACATTTTTATAATATAAGATTCCAAATAACTTAATTTTTCCCTAAATTTCCCTAAATTTGACATAAAGACAAACAAAACCTGGACACATGGATGTCAGATTATACAGCATTGCCTTATGTTTAAAACTAATGCTTTGATGTACACAATTGGGACGGTATATGTGTGTGTGAATATTAAAAGACAAATCATAAGAATTTTAAACATCAATATACATCTCATAGAGTGCTATCATCTCGCATGGTTTTACCAGGTGAAAGATTTGAATCACCCGATTCCCAATTCTAAAATACATTTAGGCACTGCTGTGGCTTTGGCTTTTACAATTTGATCCTTGACTCTCCAAGACATTGAAACCAAAGTTCTGTGAAATTCAGCTTTTGCAAAGGAAATTTCAGCTTGGTTTTTTTTTATTTCAGAAAATGGATTTTAAACATTTGATAATATTTGGACAAAAATACATAGCTAATAGGAAATGGTATGGACTGTAATATTCTTTTGGATCTTTTCTGTGGAGTTTTAAAGCAGATAACATTTCTACTAGCTTGCTACTGACTTAACACATCGGCCTTCAAAGACGTGTGAAATTAAAACCTCATTTTTAACTTGGTCATACGACTGGCCTATAGAATATGAGTTTCACTTTCCAAGGCCAATTACATTTTCCTATTAATATTGACCATTTCTTTAAGTGTATGAGCTAGGTCTCTCTGAAAGGGCTTCATTTTTCATCTCTCTGATGAATTTGGAGTATATAAGTAAAAATGTTTTAACAAAGAAGCCATTTTTTCTGTAAAGTGAAGGGATGACATAATTATTAAAGTGGAGTGATGATACCTGGGACTGGAAATTAAGAAGAGGTTTATAATGATCAGGGTTTCTGAAACAGTTTTCAGTAAAAGCTCTAGGGCCAGAAAATGCCCAATAATGTTGATGTTTGAGCAACAGACTGTATGTCAACTCTTCCAGTTGCACTAGGGGACTGGATGCAGGGATCTCTCAGGAATTACTTCATTTCCTGCTATGGAGAGGAACTTGGAACTAGGACTGGTTAGTAACTTAAAAAGAGAACCAAGGAAAAAATCAGATGAATTTAATTAATTCAAGTATAAAACCTACTCACTATTCTTATGGCTTTGATATTTATATTTTGAATTATAAATAGAAAATATATAAAAATCATATCAAAAGTGAGAAAGTGGACTGCAAAGTACAGTCAAAAATTCCCTGATCACTGTTGATAATAGAAAGGACAGTTCTTTTTTTGTGGTATAAGGAGTGTACTTATTTGATATGATCAGTTTTAGATTTTTATACTGCTGTCTATCATCACAGAATCTGAATAGGAAGTGACTTTCCAGTCAATGAATGAAACACAAGCCAGGTACAATGTACTTCAGCAACTTTCCACAGGTGAGTGGCGGCAAAATTATGGTCTTGTGCTTTGTAGAAATTTTTTTAAGTAATGTTGAACGTACAAATATCAGAGCAGGAAGGAAAGGGGCACATTTGTCTTTCTGAACATCATCTTTGCTGAGAAAGTTATGGAGCATCAGTAACTTTAAGGTTGTATTTGATTTATATACACAAAATATGAAGTAATTCTTTAACTGGTGGAAAAATACTATATCAGAAAACATTACTTTCTGTGCTGAATATGTAGTATTGGAGTTAGAAGGAAGTTCAGAACCTGGTACTCAGAATATAATTTTTTGGAAGAAATTTCAGATAGTTTATATGTAAATGCTTTGAATCTGTAAGTACAGTCTGTTCTTTCAACTCATTAGCTCATACTTTATGCTCTGAAAAACTGCCAATTATAATACTCCAAAACATATAATCTTAAGCAAATTGTAGAGTACAGTGACATTCATAACAATAAGTTACTGCCAAATATTTTAGCATCATCTGAAGGATATGTGCAGTTTAGGTTGAAGGAGGTAATCTAACAGAAGATTTGGGGTTATCCATTTTGGTTACTATTAGTTTTAGTTCAGTTTAATTTTTAGTTTGTATTGATTGTAATACCATAGACCAGAGTATTTTGAATGGAAATATCATACTATATGAAATACACGCTGGAATTTCACTCAAGGCACTGCAATTTTTGTCATCAGCTTGAGGCACTTAACATACAATTTGAAAGGATGCTGAGGGCCCTTGATTTCCTGCTTTTCAGTGAAAGCATTAGGTTTCTGCATTTTTTTTGTACTTTTTTCAGATCAGCAAGAAGCTGAGTATATACCCTCATATCTCATTAAAGTAAAAGAGAAGATACATCACAGCATTTGAACCTGGACTCTAAAAAACCACTGAGACATAGAACTCCAGGCTTATCTCATGCTCTCATCAAACTGCAAAACACATAGTGATCTCAGTATTAATATAGCTACTGAATCCTGAATTTTGATTTTGTTCAAAATAAAGAACATGCAATGGCAGATTTACAAACTAACACAAACACATATATTTTTGGTTCATGAGAAACAGTCCTTTGTAATAGAACATACTGTAGTGCTCGACTACCACAGTTGACAAGAATTTGCTCTACTGGTACTTTGTAAGCATTTTTATCAACCTGTTTATGTGCATGCATGTATAGAGGCTTATAATCTTACCAAAACACAATCAAACTACCTCAGTTGCAAAATTCCACTCAAGTGAATAAAGCTTTGGTGTTTATGCTTGCCACAGATCCAGCCTAAAGATCTTTGCTAGGGAGGCTGGATGCAATGCCTATTGAAGTCATTGAGCTGAAAATACCAAGAATGCTCAGTTACACAAAGTGCAAACCATATAGAGGGAAGAAAAGGTTATTTTTCTTTTCAAGAATCAGACAAACACTAGATGAGAGATATTTCCAGTTGTGCAAAAGAACTGGAGATGTTTCTTTTACTAACACCACTGAATCACCCTTATGTCAGGCTCCATCTGTAGAATCCTTACTCATGTAAATAATACAGGTCTTCATGTTTTCTTTAATGATTTTTAAACTCTTGCATTTCTCTTGAAAGCAGAAGAAAAAAAGATAATCTCAGAAGCCTGTTTCTACTAAGTAGGTACCAATAGATTTTACTCTGTTTCTACAAAAGTGTGTTTTTTCTAAATTTCTGGAAAGAAGCAGAAATAGGAGCGTTGTTTTTAAATGAAAGAAAATGCCAGGTTATAATAAGATGTCATGAATTTCAGACTTACCATTATTAGAAAATTGAATGTACAGTACTGAACTTTTCCTCTGAAATCCGTATAACAAAAAATTTAAAGCCATGTTTCCCTTAAGAACATTGTATATCCAAGGGATTTTTCAAATTTATGATCATTTAAGTGCCATAAATCAGACCATACTTTAAAAATCTTATATTGTAAACAAACTGTTTCTAAGTTAATAAGCTTATTGGAATAATGGATCTGTTTTTCATAAAAATTGCTCATATTGGAAGCAAGACATCTGATTGCTCATTTGTGCAGGGAGATACAAACCATAATAGGGAGTAAGTGATGTATAATCAACTAAGGAAGTAACAGTTATTGAAGCAGAGAAAATTCTACAGCAAGTGAAATATTTCTGTTGCATTTATTCCACATTCATGTCACCAAAAAGCTGGAGTAGTCACTGTATATATCTAGATTATGGCATGTGAAATGACAGAAGTAAGGGAAAGGCAGAAACAAAAACTTCAACCGTGGTGGTTGTGATGGATAGGGAACACTTTGAGATCCTTCAGCCAGTTCAAGGAAGAAGTGGATTGTGCTGTTGGGTATTATGTAAGCTCCTCAATTCTAGCAGTGCAATATCAATACAATTTACCACAGCATATGTACTTTCATCGCAGTTCATTCCATCCATGAGCTTTACCAAACAGTAGAATTGTTTTTCAGAAAAAAAAGATCTGAAACAATAAAACTTTTGCTTAACGTACCATCATATAGATGTTTCCAATTTAAGTTTGTCAATAGTCAGTGACAACAAATGAACATATTTATTAACAGTACTGAATCATGTTTCTTATGACCTGAAAGTTGGTGAGAATTTCACTGAACATTAGCTAATTATGTCTTGAACCAGTCCTGTGAGATACTACTATTAAGTCTCAACACAAGAGGAGACCATAATATAATCTTAAATATAAGACATTTCTGCAAGTTCTCTGAGAGACTTAAGAATAATAAATCTGCATAATTTTTTTTTTTTATTGGTTATTGGTGATTGGCTATTTAAAGAAAAATTATGTTACATGTGATAAAACAAATCGGGTTCTTTGCTTGGCTTTAGGTTTCCACTTCATTTAAATTCTGATCAATTTTTACATTCCTGTTTGTTTTAAATCTAACTGAAGATTTCCTTCTAGAATATGTATTACACAAATTCTATTCATCTCCTCACACTCTCTACAATTCACAATTTAGGAATTATATAGGAAATTATATGGGAAAAGATGAAACATGGAAGAAAATGTTATTGGAAAACTAAAGGAAAAAATAAAAGGTCAGAATATGTCAAATTAAAAGACATCAAAATGAAATTTCTGAATATATTGAAGCAAGTTATTTTCGGACTATGAAAAAAAATGTTTGTCCTGATTTCAAAGTGCAAAGAGAGCAGCAGCCTGCAAGGATATACAAGTAGCAAAATGGATCAAAATGGATCGTGAAAAGAATGCAAAATGGATCGTGTAAAATGGGAGAGACTGGATTTATATAGAGAAAGTCACTGATTCTGGTAGGTCTCCTCCCGTCTTGCACAATTCACAGCAGATAGGGATGTGGAAAATATGATTAACGTGACATGTTGAATTTTATATGGCAGAAGGGTTGTCTCTGTCTAATGAACAAACAGGATTGTAGTTTGCTCTAAGCAACGTGGTCCTCCTTTCTGTTTGCCACAGATTATTTTGGTAGCCTTTGCCAATGCAATTTTCATTTTATTTTGGTAATGTTCTTCAGTGTATTGAGGAAGGTTAAACCAGCAGCTTCACACTATCTTACAAATTAGGAAAATCTCAGATTATTTACAGTTATTCTACCAGTCTTTTGCATGATTTTGAGAGAGTTATCGTTTCTGTACTGCAGTTTTCCACCATTTAGAGGATAGCTCTCTTACTTCACAGATCTGCAGATGAAGGATGATTACAATGTTGTGATGATGAGAAACTAATGTGCACTCAAGTTAGGTGCTAATCTGAATGTCTTTGAATATGAATTTATAACCCTCAAGGGGTTCCACATGTGAAAGGCTTGGAGAACAGAAATACTTAATTTTTTAATTTAAGAAAGCTATTTTGGGCATGTGTTATCCTTATGAAACAAATTCTCTGGTGATGAGACTACTACCAAATGGTCTATTTTACATGTTTTTTTCTGTTGAGTGTTATTATTATTCCAGCTGCAAAATTCACAATCTGTAGAAACAATAAAAAATACAATGGAAATCGTGGCCCGGGCCATTGACAACAGAGAAACAAAACTTTTCCATAACAGCCATTATCAAATGCTAAAGAGATTGGATAGAGGGAGGAAGCTACCCTTAGCAGGTGTTTCACTTCTGCATGCAACAGAAATAACAGGAATAAAATTAAGTGTATATCTAAGAGTGTGTAGTGCTGAAAAAGGGGACAAATGACTAAAAAATATTTTTTTCTGACACTTGCAACATGCTTTTTAATGTTTCTATCATCAAGAAGAAACAAAACCTTATTAAAAATATCACATTAATCATAAAATATCTGACAAGATACACTGCCACATTTCACGTACCGCTCTTCATCCTTACCAATGTTTCCTGCACTTGTGAGAAAATTTATTGTCACATGAGTTGTGAAAAGGCAAAACATTTAAGGAAATATGTTGTAGATTCATTCAATTATTTTTTTCATGTTAAATAGCAAACCAGAAAACCCCGGAAGATATTTTTCTGACCCAAGTAACGCCATGTGAAGGAGCGTTACCACAACCAGTACTGTGCCACAGGGTCAGGAACAAGTTCTTAGGAACATAAACCTCTAAAACTGGTTGTCTGGCTTAAAAGAATAATGAATCATATGTTGAAAAGGCACTGTGGTACTCATGCACTAAGATACTCATGCAGTAATGCAATCTATAATTGGGCCTAAAATGCCAGCATAACTCATTCAACTGAAATTAGATAAAGAATTGCTGGCATGTCACAGAAATACTGCATGGAAAAAATGAAAAAAATTATTCTTTCATAATGTCACCACTGAACATCCAGTACAGAACTTTAAATCCCTTTTATATGTAGAGAAGTAAATAAAGAGAAGAAAGAATAACCTTTGATTCTTAGAATTTATTTGCCTTGAACACCACTCAGAGAGCAGAAGATAAAGACATTTTTCCTCTCTGCTCCTTTTTTTTTGCATGAAAGGACTTCTGTAAAGTTATATTTATAGAATAAAAAAATGCACCATGGAAAGCTAAAACCTCGAGATATATTTTTATGGTAGATCTAGTAACGTATGGACTAAAGTAACATCAAAAAAATTAACTCTGCTCTTCAGAAATTATGATTTGTTATCTGCTCTGTCCAGTTTAATTAGTCTGCTACTTCACAATCTTTTAAAATATAAATATAAAATAAAGAGTTCTTGATGTACACATTAGTGAAAATTATCTTTACCAATATGGGAAGATATAAGTGATTCCTTTACTGTCTCTTAAACTTCTGACAGCTTTTGGTCAGTTATAGTATCCTGCCTTCTCATCCCTGCCATTTTATTCTCTCTTCTGTTGTCCTGGCACACGTTTACTCATCTACACTGTAAACCAAAGTGGGGATGTGATCTCATTGACAAGTAACCCAGCAGAGAAAATAATGGTTTTGAGTTGGTTGATCTTCACAGCTGCATAACTGTGCCCCAGCACACTGAAAGGAAAGAGGAGGAATTAGGAGCTGGAGGTGCAGGCTGTTTAAACCAGTACTGCTGCTTAGAAGGACGTGCATTCCAGTGCAGTCCTAACCATTTTGAATGTTGGTTTAACATTAATTGATTCTAGAGCAACGTACCTTACTTTGCCCGATTTATTTTTTCTTTTTTTAATTAACTTAATATTTTAGATGTTAATGTTTTAACAAGCAAAGCATTTAAATATCTGCATTGTTCAAACACAACTGGGTTGTTGGGGTTTTTTTGCTGTGCAACTGGTTAGTAAACTGAGAAGCTAAATGAAGAATATTCAACAGTCACCCAAACCTTGTGTATTCCTTTGATGACATGTGGAACTGATAACTGTACTGAGAGCAGAGATTAGAATGCCTCAGGGTGCAGAAAGTAGAAAATTCTTATACAGACCATCTGAGCAGAGGATGTGAGCTATATAATCCTTGTAAAAAAAAAAAGGAAAGAAATTAGCCTAACAAGAAACGTAGTGTGTCTTGATTTGACTAAATGTAAGTAAAAGCTTACATTCTCAGTGACTTAGGGTAAAACTGATAGAACTCTTTTCTCTGCTGACTCAGGGACTTGTGATACTTGCATGGGACTTTATGTATTTTACATGAAATGCCTTGACCTAGAATTATTACATTTTTTAACCTTTTTATTTTAAAGCAAACTTTCTATTTTTCAACAAAATGGTGCACATGTGGGTAAGAAGCATAGTTTTACTAATAAGAGTTAGCAAGTAATGATACTTATTAACTGCTAAATAACGGGGCATGTTATTCTTTCATTGAGCCCTAATTTATCTTTCAGAAATCTGTCTGAAAAGAAACTTAAAGTTTTTACTGCTAATTTTGTTGTCTTTACATATGTTTGTGAAAAAAAAGTACTTTGTATAATTTTATAACAGATGTTTTTTATAAAACCTACAACACAGAAACTTTCTAGTTTATTTAAAGTTAAAATGACTATTGTCATTTGATACAATCATACTGATTTAATTAAGACATGAAAGGATTTGCTGCTATGGTATCAGATGCTATAGAAACCTGAGGTTATACAGATAATTAGAGGCTGAAGAGGATTTGATCACTCATCCTCCAGAGCATGAATAAGAATAGATATGTTAGGCTTCTACTCTAAAATGTCCCTTGGAGAAGTTCACCTCTCTTCACTGACTACAGTAAGCAAGATATGGAGATTTAGCCTAAGCTATAATAAGTCAGTGTGTATTCCCCTTAAGTACGAATGCAGACACTTCCACAACTTCAGTGAAACTTGAGTCAAATTTCTAGTCCATCCTCTGCTAATACAATATAATTTGTGAAGCTATCTCATATTAAGAGTTATGTTATATTGCTTGTTTGGTAGAAAAAGAGATTCATATCCTCAATTAATAATTCTTATTTAAAAATGTATTTGTTACTATCAATATCTAAATCTGCTACCCATAAATAGGTCTAAAATATTAATAAAATAACATAAGTGCCAATGGAAAACAGCGGTAGAAAAAGTGCTTGTGTCTGGTTTTGGAGGGTGAAAGTTTTGCTGTATTTATCTCTATATAAAAGCGTTTAATTATTATATCAAACAATCTACAACCTTCAAAAATACATTATCAGACACAACATAGTATTGAAAGTAACAGAAAAATATTTCAGTGATATTATTTTTGAAACTAAAATAACTTTATTTTTACACCTGAAACATCAGAAAAGAAAGTCAATACACAAGAGTAAAGAACAGTTTAAAATGTTTCACTTAAGCAAAATGTTTCACTTAAGCAAAACAAATTGGTGTAATCCTCAAAAATCATAAAAGGAACTATTAAAAAATCGTGGGAAAACAAGTGTGATGAGCAATCAATACTGAACACAGACTGTCAAACATAAAATGTACAGCCTATGTGTAGCAAAACACCTCAGTTGAATTCAAAGATTAAGCTTTTTACTTAGTCACACTGAGACTTGAACAGGAGGCAGCCACATCATCCTAGCAAGGACAGTTTTGAAGTTGTGGTTCCACAGACATTCCTCTTAGCTCAGTAGAATCTTTTCCCACGTACTCTTCTCTTCTTGTTCCCCCCCACATTCCTCTCACACAATTGCTTATGAAGCCATGTAAACTACATCAGGAAACCCATCCAGCCTTAAACTAAGCTTATAGAAAATAACTACACAGGACAGGAATGAACTATTGAAAATGTGGTAGGAATAGCCTGACCTGGTTCTTTCTGAGAAAAACACATTATTCAAACATAAGTGCTCAATCCTCAAGGAATAGTTCCTATATAAAGCAACCAGCCATTTAGATTAAGTTCCTTGGAAGAGATCTTGTTTATCAGTCTACAAATGTGTTATATACCTACACCTCTTGTACTGCAAAAGGAAATAGTGGTTTTATGCCAATACTGTATGTTTCCTACTTTTTTCAATGGGGGACTTAATGCTAATTTTTACATTGGACTTCCAGGTCTGTAATAAGCTGTTCTAGCACAAAGCAGATATTTGAAATGGATGAGTACTTTACTTTCTCCTGAGCTAAATCTGAATCTTAATAGGAACAAACCCTGTTCATTTTGGTTGCTAAACCACACATCTATTAGTTCTTCAACCCTGAGGGAAAAAGCAGTGTGAAAATACAGTGAAATTTGTTAAACCTTGATGGCTGATCCTCAGAACCTGTAGAAATTGGTCACCTAACTTACCTTGTGGCAATTAAAGGCTGAAGAGTAAGCACAAATGAAAAAGGAGAATCAATAAGCAACATAGGTCCCCCAGACAGACACTAGAAATGTTTATACTTACCTCAAATGGATTTGTAATTCATAAGATGGAACACAAATTTACCTGTCACAGAACTTTCCTCTCTTCTTCCCCAGGGGTGCTCAAGTATTTTCTCTTTATACAGAATGTTTCAGTATTCCTCTTGTTTTCTGCTTCTCAGAGGAAGGAGAAAAACAAATTATATTTTCATTATATTTCTTTTTACCTTATCTATTTCTTAAGAATTTTTTCTAAAGTTTTAGATGCCTGTACACTAAATACAAACTCTGGAGATTCCTTTAAGCAGAGATCAACAACTGAAACATTTTATACTATGAAATATTCAGGGATTTGCCAACAAAATACTTATTGTAACAAAAAATGCGGTCATCAAGGTTAATAAAAACTTGTATTTTAGTGGGTAAGAGAAACAATATTATAGTTTATGTGGAAATAATACTCATAAAGATGAAAACAAGAAAAATATAAGAGATAATTTGAATAACTAGGCTACAGACATTATATGGAAAAAAGATAGGAATTCAGTCAGTGATCCTTACACAGCCCTCTGGACAGTGAGGAATGATAAAGAAAACATTTATGAATTTACCTCTCATTCTATCACAGATTTCATTATATTTGAAATAGATTTGTTAAGTGTCCATGTGTTTTTAAGAAAGATATTACACAAAAACTAAGAAAAAGTGGAAAATTCTTAGGACATTTTTAAAGGCCTAATATTTACCTCTTACCTTTCATTTGAGAATGAGACTTTCCATTTGCTCAGGAGTCTGTCTTGTTCTTCCCACCTGAAATTATGACTATAAATATATAACAAAATGTCAGAGAACTTACTATTTCCTTCATGGAAACTCCTGCAGTCCTGAAATCCATTCTGAAGGAAAGTGATGGCTGAGATGCCACAAGCCATACTAAACTCATGATGTATCATTACCACGTACTATAGAGAAGTGGCATTTCTGGGTACCTTACATTGCAATAGTAACTAAAACTCCAACACCGAAGAGACTTTCTTTTTTCTCCATGCTTATTTAAGTCCAGAGCAAATACTTCTTAGAGTGACTGTGTGCATTTCTACGTTACGGGAGTGCCCACAAAAAAAACACAAACGAAAGAAAAACAAGAAAAGACTTTAAACCCTGCCCAACCAGTGTATGAACAGGAAATAACAAACAAGAAAACAACATCATTCAATTAACTGTAGCTTGTGGGGCCCAGTTCCTATCTTAGAAGGATGAGGATGAGACTATGATCCTTATGTTTTATAGTTTTTAGGATGTTGTCATCCTTTACGTAAAGGACAGGACAACAAAGATGTATCTGCTCATACTTAGCCTGAAGCAATACTACTGCTAAACAAGTACTACCTGAAACAGAGGTTTATCCAGCTGAGTTTTATACAAGAAAGGAAACAAGGAACACATTATATGTCAAGTGCTTTGTAATACAGGCTACATGTTTATTTTCCCAGGATATTGGAGAATATATATTTAGTAACTACAACATAACAGTACCTAATGATGGCTGGTCCCTTGTCACCACTGGTGTTGTGAAGGCAGAGCGCTGTCTGCCAGCAAAGAAATTCTCATACCAGAGGGACTCTCTAAAGTCAGAACTCAGTTGCTTTGGCAGCTTATGGAGCTAAACAGAATGGCTGAATTCAACTGAAAATGAATATTGTACTAAAAGGCCTTAGTTAAACATAGTGAAACAAGAAGCAGCTCTATATCATGCTCTGTAGTACAGCTGGCATGTAACATTCCGTTACAGAAAAGAAAAGGCAGCAGAAAACTGAGGCAGTAATTGTTTATTTAAAAGCAGGTTGGAGGCCCACTGTTTTCTACCAAAGTTAGCTCAGAAGCTGCCTGTTTTCACCATTTTGAAATGGTGGAACATGAGGATGTACTTCAGCATTACATTTTGGTGGCCAAACAGCTGCCCTTTTTGAAATTGTTGTCACCAAGTTAATGAACTTATTTGCTAAATGATTAGAGTGAAAATAATAACTATTTGGAATTTGATAAGTGTATTAATTAGAAAGGCAAAAAAAATTCTGAAAAAAAGAATCTTTTTCTCAGAAATTACTGAAAACTTGTTTATGAGGGTGTGAAGAAAAGCTATAGAAGCTGTTTGTATGATCACATGGTTCTTAAGTTAGGCAAAGGTAGTAGGGTGTGTGTCTGTAATCTTTGCACTGTATTTGGAGGTCTTGGGATAGGACTACAGAGGAGATTATCAAAGAAAAAAGCAATTGCAATAATTCATAGGAGTTGACTGTAATAAACCGTAAACCAGCTTTTGCCCTTGGCATGAAGGATGAAAATCTCACCTGTTGCCCCCGGGAAGCATGCTCATCCATCTGCAGGTTCCTCCCTCCCATCACAGTTATTCTGGAAATTTTGCTTCATTTCACTAGGGTGATGCCTGAAGTTTGTAGCAGTTTGTTCTCCCCGTGTTTATGCAACTGAGCTGACCTAATCTTCTTCCCAGAAAACTATGACGAGTATGTGTTGCTATTTTACGTATGAATCTAATGAAGGGGTTTCCATCAAGTATAAACCATCCAACAGAGGAACAGCTTGTATCAAGCTATGTACGTATCTGCTGTCATCACAGACCACTCGGGCTTTGCTCTCATGGTTACCATGATATCATCACAATCCCTCAGAGTGCATACTGCCTTCTCTCTCACCACAAATGTCAATTATTAATGCCTGTTCATCATAACAACACATCATCTAGAAATGCTTTCTGTTTTCTCCCTGTATATCTTAAAAAAATTTCTCTCATAATTTTTAATAGAAAAGTCCTTGTAGGGGAGAAAAAAAATGTTTGCAGATGTCCGAAAGTATTTACTTCTCCTGGGTTAACTGGCCTGCTAATTACCTACAGGAAGTGTAGTGGGTATTTATTGCTGGAAGAGCAATAAGCAAGGCAGGTGGGAAATATTTATACAGGCTAGACAACGAACTGTTCCTGGTGCCAAAACAAACAGGTGCAGATTTTATTGATGCAACAAACATGGAAAAAAACCCAAACAAATACACAGTTGATGGGGTATATTTCTGTGCCACAAAAACTGTACCTACAAAGTAAAACAAACAATGTTCTTCTGTTTCCTGGTGGTGACATTTACAAATTCAGGATTTCTCCTTTACCTTCAGGACTCTAACATGGATGATTGCACCTGGGGGACTTTAAGAAATTTCTGCCACAATAGATGTTACAGTATACTTGAAGGAAATTATTTGATATATTTAGATGACCAGTTTTCTTGGTAGTCCAACCTCAGATAGCAACCTGAGATATGTAGTACAGCTGATGGAAAAGCTACCTCATCAGCATCTTCCCACTCATCCAATGGTTAGAATATGCTAGATTATTGGGCAGAGGGAGGGTAATAGGCACCCTTCTGTCAGATCTAGAATCACACATGAAAATAAGAGTAACGTAGGTGCAACCTAGAAGATTTTTTTCTTTTCTGTGAAGTGAATCCTTTCAGCTCTCCACATGTAACCAATGTGGTTCACATTGGAGACACACGACACAACGGCAGGCACAATGACAGAACATGCAGTGTAAAACTAAACCAGAAAATGCACACCAGCTTCTAGTGGTGTTCTGTCTGCAAAAGCAACGTAGACTTCTGGATCTTCAGCAGCAACTGTTTTACTCAAAAAACCTCATTTTATTAAGTAATAATTCCTACTGATTCCACTGTGAAACTCTAGCCTAAATTCTTATGATGTATTTTGGACCAAATTAATTTCATCTCCTTTTCACTGTTTTCAAATGCCTTAGACAACTAATAATTTACCTTCTTGCTTGTTTCATAAAGGTAATGTAAAATATTTGTTTGTTAAGTTTATTTGAAGAACAAAATATAGCTAAGAGTAATGAAAGCTATGAGGGTTCTGTGACAAAGCATGCATACTACCAAACAAGAGATGCAATGAACTCTGCTTATTGAGGTTATGCAAAGACCTCAGCTGCTTTCTAAAAACAGCCATTTGATATGTCTCATCAGAGCAGCTTGACATTGGCTATGGAGGTACCCGTAAAATCATCGAGCAATACTACATTTTCAAAACATATGAATGTTTTAAAAGGTCTGGTAAAATCATGAGGAGAAATATTTCAGCAGTTCTTCTGGCTGAAAATTTGGGGTGTATGGAGAGGGGCAGCTGTTTCATGCTTGAGTAATAATGGCACGGGACACAGTTGTGTCAGTTCTAGAGAGCTGGAGATTACATTATTTCATTATGAAATATTGTCCTTTTGTGTTTCCCAGCCAAAGCCAGACAATGAGGTTATCCCAGATATCCAGCCTCAGATTTGAATGTCATCCTGATGAGAACACCAGTAAATGAATAATTAATAGAAGCAGATGAAAAAATATCACCCATATATCCATTACCATGATTATTATTACCTGCAGCATATTTTCTAGGCCCTTCTTTTCACTAGCCTGGGGTATGAAGAGGCCCAGACTGAGGAAACTGGGACAACCTGTTTATGCTGCTGCAGAGCTTTGGGCATCCACTCAGTAACAGACCCTTTATGGTGGTTGGCTACAGAAAAAAGATGGTGGGAGTAACAGCTTTCTTTTGCATTCCAGTAGGTACACACCAATTACCTCTGAATAGAAGAATCACTTTTGAAAACAGCTAAAGTTCACTTATAGTATCTCTGTAGCTCAAAAGCACATGGCTGTAGATGTAACACGGAGCAGCTGGTGCTGTATAATTTGACTCCCTAGCGTCCTGTGCATTAACGTCTGCATTCAAAACTTGCACTCGTTACCTGACCTGAACTGCAAAGTACTCTTTGTTTCTGATCTCCCTGCTGCTCAAAAATGTATTGTTCTCACCTCTAGAGAAGGGAAGGCAGAAAAGTGAATGGGATGAAAACCAATACTTTATTAAAGAACATCAGTTTCTACAAGGATTTGCTACAGTATTGCAGCATCGGGCTAAGGAACACCATGAGCTGTTGCCGGTTTCCATGACATTCATGTGATGGGTAGGAATGGTTGTAGTCCTCCCCATCCAACCCACCAGCACAACATCTTACAAAACTTTTTCTCCTGACTACACTGTCTACAATGAAGGAGAATGCATTCTACAGGAAAACCAATATATATTCGGTGTAGCAGGTAATCACAACAGTGTGACCATCTTTTATTTGAAGTGTTGAAAACTGCACAGGACCAGCTCTATGAAACACTTGATGCTGTCAGCTCTCTGTAAAGTCAACATTATGTTTCGATTTTTGGCTCTCAAGAAAGTGTCTTAGAATCCTCAATGTTTTCATATACTTGTCGTTGTTCTTTTTCATCTTTACTGCTTCTTTATTGTTGTCCTTTTTGCTAGAAACATCTGCGAATTTGTCAAAAGCTATTTGCTAATATTTTTGAACATGTGTGCTGATATGAGAAGTAGCAGATAAAAAGTGGTTTATTTAGTGATCTTACTGACAAATATTAAGAGCCTTTAGACAAAAGGTTACTGTATTTTCTTTTAAGAATTCTTGCCTAAGTCCAAGTCTTATCCACTATACACGACAATCATTAAGGATATCCTAAATTATATGAATAAAATTCTCTATTTTTTTTCCTCTTTTCTTTGCAATTGATACCTGTAAACTAAGTAATTTTCAAAACTATTCCCAGATTCTTTTTCCTGTTACTATCTCAGTGGTCCATTTTAGTTGTTAATATATTCCATCTTTTAGTGTACTAATCTATGTGGCCTCACTCTATTCAAAATTATTAACCATAATTGTTCATATCCAGAATTTCTTGAGAAAAATGAAAATGAGAAATCCATATTTCAGAGCATACCACGAGCATATAACAGTAGACTTTCAAGTGTTATTTTCTTAGTCAATAATTAAGACAGGAAAATATTGTTACATTAGAGAGAAATCTCAATTTGTACTAGCCAGCTCTTTTAATCTGCAGTGCTTAGAAAATGCTTGATTATGATGCCTTTAATTTCTTTATGTAAAACAGAAAACCTATAGCTCTGCGAATATTCCTTCAGATTCCTGTCTGAATAATTAATGCTATAGAAGGAATACCTTTGTTGTCCTGTGACAACTAGTAACTACGACAACAGTAATTGCTTAAAGAACAGATAATTATTATATAGGTGTTTATTCAATGTAGATTAACTAAAGGATCAGTACACAATTAGCACACAGAATAATAATTTGTAATTTCTTAGGAAATATTTTGCTGAAGTTAATGTACAGAACGTTTGGGGAGATTTGAACTACTGTTAAAACCATGGCATGACTCATTTGTTAAACTGTCAAGAAGAATCAGGTTGATCTTTCTTTTCTTGTGAAGTAACTCAAAGTACTCTACCTGTTTGGTGAGTCAAAATTCTTCCCTATACTTCAATGTCTGAAAAAGCTGTGATATTTAGCTCAAGCTCTAGATAAAGGCACTTTAACTCTTTGCAACTTGTCCTTTGATAGCCCCGAAGAGCCTTTTCAACTTACCTAAAAAAATCTTCCCAGAGTGCCTGCAATAATAGCCTAAAAGTCAAATTCATGGGCTGTGCCAGCTGTCTTTCTGCAGAATCACACGAGGACACGACTGAACACTTCTGCAGAAAGACCTGTTTGAAAGTCCTTTTCCATGACCAAGTGTCTGACCACTCCATCAGGACATTATACATGAAATGGGAATGACTGGTCTTGGAGACGGCTGCCATCTAGATAGAAGTAGTTCTGAAACAGATATTTCACCATACCTCATTCTATGGTCCATACAGCAATGCCCTCATTAAGCATCCAGATGTGACCAATATCTGGCTCCCTGTAAATTCTTCATAACTCTCTGGCATCTCTCTCACACTAGTTTTGCCATGCCACAGAAATGCGAACTTATAGGCAAAGAAAATGCCCATCTTTCCCATTGACGCTTACATATTAAAACGAGTCATCTTCTTCTCTTGAAATGTCTGAGGGAACATAGTTTATGGTTTAAAAGAGACAGAGAGGAATGGTCTGAGGGGGAAGATAACATTCTGTGAAGAGGCACTTTCACCCTTATTGAGCGTGGTATGCTCACATGTAAAGTATAGCTCTTCACTCTTGGGAAACACGGTTGCCAAGACCACGTTCAGGGAAATCCAAGTTACTAAATGCAGTGTGGCTAGAGTCAGTCACACTATTCATGTCAGAAGATGGGTATAAATTGCAAATTTATTTAGTGTGATTACATGTCCTAAAACTTTATGCAAACAGCCAGAGACTCACCTGATTCTCGTGCTGACACTGAAGAATCAAAAAGTTATGGCATCCACTGAAGCCATCTCTGTTGACGTGCAGAGTGGATAAAACTAAGGTGTTATGGAGACAACTCATGAGCATGTAAATTATGTGAGGGTACTCCTAGCAGGATTGCCATCATAGGAACAAGTTTTGGGAACACTACTGGCAAAAGAAGCAAACATGTCCTCTGCTATGAATGTTACGGGAATGAAATTTTGAGTTTGTCATCTAAAGCTTTTAAAATATTATAAGAAGTATTACTGTCTTCAAGGACATATCTTTTAATATTATCCCACACATTACTAAAAGTCTTTGCCAGATCAGGGGTTCTGTAAGCATTGTCACTTGTGAACCAGTGTGTAGGTTTTGGCACTTTTTTATTGGATTTCTTGTTTCGTATTTTCCAAATCAAATTAGATCTTAAGGTTGTTTAAAAGAAATATCATAGCTATATCACAACTGTCTTTTAATTAAATTTTATGTCTTTCCAGAAAAGATAGATTATCTTATCTATCTTTCTAGAAAACACTATCTTTTTAAGAAAAAACAACAAATTATTTTTGGTTTTGATGACAGAAGTCACTGGTTGTAAGTGAAAACTCAGCACTTTCAAGAACGAAGTTGTTATTCAGATGTCTAAAGATGAATATATAAGAGCACAGATTTAGGCAGGTTCTGAATATGTATTTCCTATCAGCATAGAATGAAAACATTCTGAATGGGGATTTTATTTTATATCTTGTATAGAATGAAGAATATTAATAAGATGTAGCCAAGATGACAATAAGCATCCTGGCCTATCTCCTTTTTTTTTTTCATGGCTTTTCCCGTAATGTCTCGTCTATATCTTTTCATAGTAATTTGTGTTCTTTCTTGCATTAGAAACAGAAAATATTCAGAAATATTTCAGTCTTTTCTGTTTATTGATCTTGTGCTCAATGATAATTTAATCCTTACTAAAGTGCTCAGTCAGTACAATAATTATTAGTAGTAGTATTTAATAATATAAGCTTCTAAGATTTCTATTCTCAGTACTGCCACTGACTTTCTGAATAAAAATTTCCAAAGTCTTCACACACTTTTCCATTCCCTGTTATTTGATTTTAGTCTATTTAGATGGTGAAGTTTCATTCTATGCTTCTGTAATACTGAGGAGTTGTTGCTTTAGATATATGCTTTAGACGTTCTAGAATGATTATTATTCTACTGTAGCTCAAGCATATATCTAACTGATGACAGTACTATTTAGTCTGCAGATGAAGTAACATTTATACTATTATATATTGAAATAGCAATATTAAATAGAGACACAGGCATTAAAAAAACTAAATAAAAAGATACAGTGCATATATAATGCCTATGGCTCTATTTATAGGAGTGAGGATTTCTCTACAATCTTGTGGTGACAAATGATTCATCCTAGCTATACTACAACATCCATTAAATTTTCCTAAAATTATATTGCATAATTAGCAAACAGCATTAGGAAATTCACTGCAGTTTATAAAATATTTAAAATAATTATATATGATTATATCATTAGTTCCTAAAGCACAGAGAAAAATGCTAAAGTTACTGTATGACTCACTCAAACACCAAGTCTCAATTTTTGGGGATCAATTGATTGCTGCTCACTGATTATGAGTTTTTATTAAATTTGATTAATGTAATTTCTCTTGCTTTGGTGGCAAGTGATACAAGCATGTTTTTCACTTCATAATTAACTTCTGGGGGAACTTAGATCTCAGCTTAATAGTTTAGTAAGGCAGTAAAATATCCACAGCTCACCAACTCTGGGATCTTCCAGCCAGACTGTCAAAGGAGCACTGGGTTGTGTGCAATATGTTTTCTAGAGTGATTACGAAAGGCTCAGCTTTTGAAGTAAGTGATCATCATCTCTTCGACAAAGGGAGCTGGTTTTAGAGAGTGTTTTGAGGAAGATGCTCATCCTGCTAATTAACTGAAAATATTAGCCTGAGCAGAGCCATTGGCTACTGCATCCCACACCCTAGTTAGCTAGCCAGCTTCCCTACATTTGAGTATCTTTACATTAAAATTCTTTCTCCCTGTTTATTGACCTTGCACTGATCACATATTCCTGTCCTTTTCCTCTAGTCATAGCTGAAGAATGAATGAGAGATTAACTCAACAAGTCCTGTGATAGAACGCTCACCTAGAATAAGATGACAGTCAGGTGCAAGTCCTTTCTCCACTGTATTGCTGGCTATTCATTCAAAGTGGAAAAGCTTCAAAAGAGGCTAGAAAACACACTAAATCCTCCATCCTTAAGGCATTATCTTAGAAATCAAAATAGGATAGGAATCAGGAATCAAAACGTTCTCCAACTGGAGCAAGATTTTTTATTGTTTTCAAGTAAATTAAAATTATTAGTATTTATTACCTTCCTAGCTAGGTACCCTCTTCAATTTAGTTTGAATGAGGTAGGAATACAAGTACCTATTTATAGTTGAGACGAAAAATCACATGGCTTCGTTGTCTAGCCTACACTAGAATTCATGGAGAAATGGTAGTTTCCTTGTAGCTCACTGCTTTTTTCCATTTTCCACGGGTGAGTTTGAAAGTTGCCTGTTAAGTATATGAATTTTTATGAGTCACACTGTTCAAGATTTATCTTCTCAGTACACTTTATAGCAAACTTAGGCATGTAGCATAAGACGAGGAGTTCCTCATGTGTTAGAAAACCTGAAAGCCAAACTATACGATATGAAAGATCAATAAAAAGCAGAAAAAATGAACTTGTTCCTCACCTGTGTTGCAGCTCGCATACTGGAGCCAATATAATTTACATTTTATGACATTTAAATAGCAAAAACTTATTTAGATAGGTTTATCTGAGGGAAAGAAATGGAAGAAGTCTAGCATGTCAGAACTATATATGCAAATCTGACCAGTTCTCCTGCACATCCTGAACTCTAACAACTCAAAAGACTCATGTACACAACAGATACAATGGAGCTCAGAAACAACATATTTCATGCTTAATCATACATTATTGCTCATTTGTTTCTTCCAGCAAAAGTAGTCCATGCGTAAAGGAAGAATAAGCTACCCTGCAGTTCTCAAATCTATTCAATTGCTTCAATTAACAGGCTATCTCAGGAACGTCTTGTTATTTAAAAGCCATAGAAAAGTGAAAAATTACTTTGCAACTTACAATTCCACAAATCTAGCAGCTGCAATGATCTCTCTCCTAAAGCCTCTACTGTCAGATACAGATCTATGTGGTGTTTAAGAGTTCATTCTAGGCATGTAAATATAAAATCATACACAAGTCATCTTCCCCTAGTAATACAGAAGTCAATATCAGAAAGTCTTTAACATACCGTAACCTGACTATAAAGAATTATTACCTTTTCACTAGTGGTTCACTAGGCTGACATGGGCATACACACAAAGAAAACCATCCACTCTTACCAAAAATAAGGAGAATTGATATCTTGATAGCTTTTCCCAAAACATCATGATTAAACCTTGAGTATATTATTTGAATTCATCTTGCTGCGTTCATTAGAGCTCATAATATCTTTTTTGCACGTTATGTTTCATAATCCTACCAAGTTTAACACGATTATTTAAAATTAAACAGAGTAGATTATAATTTAGAAATTAAAGTTTCAACAAATTTGCAACTTTTTAGTATGCTCCTAGTAATAGATGCATACTTGCAACCACTTTGCTTTATACTGGTACAAGTACTAAGATTAAATTGTATTCGTGTCTTTATTATATATACATGCTTTTCCTGGTGCTGCTTCTTGAAAACTAAAAATGGTTGTCAAATTAAAACTGTAAAAATAAATGTCTTTATTCTATGGTTCTCATAGATTAGAGCTTGCTTCTGCTGTGTCTATTATAACTCTGAAAGCATACTGCAGGTTGACAGATCTGTAAAGCCTTAATTTGCAACGATGAACTAGCATACTTTGTAAACACAGATTTATTCCTTGTAGAGCATAATAATAGGAGACAATTGTTTCTGAAAATTACCATTTAAAGATGTAACACTTCACATGTTCACTGTACACAGGAGAAATATATTATGACTGATACTTTGAAACCATAAACACAATATTTATGAATTTGTAGGTGATTGCTGTAAATCTGAAATCAAAAACAAAAATCAACATGGAACTTCAACAAAACCCTTAAAATACAATTTATGTAACTGCTTTCCATTCTTGACAACTATTTCAGATTTGGATGGTAATAAAAATAAGTCACAATAGCATAAGTGGAGGGGTTTTGTTGGTGGCAGTGGTTTTGCTTTAAAATAATTACAAACTGGATAGAGTCATGAACTCTCCTACTACCATGAGATCTTGAGAAACAAACCAAAAATTGGGATGAACTTGCATGGCTAAAATTTGACGGCATAGATTTCTAAAGGACAAGTATTGGACCCACTGTATTCCTGAAACCAACGGGATCAGAGTTTGCCAGCACTCAATGCTTCAGAGAAATCTAATAGAAAAAAATCTAATAGAAATCTAATAATCTGGTGATCATATTGGGACGTATATTTTTTTATTCACACTATTGGTATTTTTACTCCTTTATTTCATAGATACTGAAATAATCTTTACTCTTTTATTTCTTAATTAAATGAATAATGACTACTCAATATCTCATTAGTTTTCAAGATATATCTTTCATACCACTTGTAATCAGTCCTTGGTCAAATACTCCCAGCAGCAAGTCATATCTGATGTCAAATAGAACTGCATAATAAACTAATTTATATTGTGGCTTTCTGACTTAAGTTTTACATTAGTTCTGTATTTGTCCTTGAAGGGTTGGAGGGGGAGAATATATTTGGCTTTTTATTTTCTTCAAAAATACATGCACGTATTGAATTTTGACTCACTATGTGCATCAATAACAGCTCACTTGCTAGGAAAGGTTGTGTTCATGTGTTATATCACACTGAATCTGAACATATTTGGTAACGGGGTCTTTTCTAGAAAACTTGATTGACAGTTATGAAATATAACACATCCTGGTAAGGCCTTCAGTCTATTCAGATTTTCTCTCATGGATTTTTCTGCTTTTCTATTTCATCAACAAATATCTTACTGGTTTATTCAGAAAATTATTCAAGATGAAATTTTCTATCACCTTTGCTGCAATTTTATGTTTGTCTGGCCAATATATATGTGTATATATATGTGTAGTATGCATATTTTTTTTAAATTTCTAGGTACCACGAAGTAGATTTCACTAGGATTCCATTTTGCATAGGTGAAACCATGTATAACAGTCCTGTCTGCTTTCTGTAGTACTGTTCACAATGTTGCCAATTTTTACTAAAGACACAGTACTGTATGTACATGCCTTGGAGGCAACACTGCTCTTAACACCTCTGAAGGTTACTACTGCATTAAAGTAAGGCTGGCTGTATATTCTGCAGGATGCTATTTATTTTACTACAGTCATGCAATCTCTGTAATCGCCAGCCTAACTGCATTGTTTCATTCAAAAACTAGCTGACGTTTCTCCTGGTTAGCACCAATCTATACTATTGACTTTTTTGTAGTACTTTAATTCATCTGTGCATTGTAAATTCTGATCCCATAAAATACTGGTACAGACATACAAACTGCAGTGCTCAACAGATGGCCTCGACTGCTACTCCCATTGTATGCAAGTGAGCCACTGGAAGCTCCTCTAATAAAGAAAGTATAGGTGATTATTTAAATGTTGGGAAATCCCTGATCTGCACCTAAAAGTGAACAAAATTTGTTACATTACAAACACAAAAAAAAATCAAATCAGACTTACTATTAAAGCTAACCAGCCTTATATATGTAGAGTCAGTCTTATATTTGAACAGGTGAGCAAAACTAAGTTCAGAATAGTGACTTCCACAACTTTAAATAACTAATATTGCATATGAGGTTTGCTTTCAAAGCTTTGAAAATCAGGCCGTAATAAAGCCAGAAGATCACAGTTTTCCCCCGCCTCTTCCCTGCAAAATATCAACCAGACAGATTCATTGATGTTACAGCAGGACGGAGAGATCTATGAGTGAAAAAATTGCTTTTATGGGGAGTACAAGGCAAATGTTGAAGGCTTCAAAAGAGATTCAAATCTAGAAGTTATACAGTGTTCCCTGGCCACTATGCCAAGCCTTTCCACATAAAAGTCAAATGTGTTCCACATGATTCTTCCTACCTACTGTGCAACAGTTGAGTAAGACGGTGAAGATGACCTTAGGGGCTGGTGAGTAAGATGTTTCCATAAAAAAAAAAACAACATAGGAGTTTTGGAAACAAAATTCCCCAATATACATATAAGAAGGACCTCGGTTTTTTTGATAACTCACAGCACAGGACCCTCTATTTTCACTGTACTTTGGTACAAAGTTACTGAGAAGTCAGGAGGTAATTAACGTGGGATAGAAGTAATCTGAAGGAGAAGGCTGCAGAGAACTTCATGCAGTGTTGTACGTTTTGGACTTTTCATAAACAGCTCAGCTTTATGACAACAACAAAATACGTCTTCCTGTTAAAAATACTGACAGAAAAGTTCTTTTTTTTTTTTAAGCATTGTAGAATTTCTCTCAGCTGTATGCACTCCCTCGGTCCATGTCAGGTGAGATGAGTGTGTAGGGGGAAAAAGAGTATCCGCTTGCTGGAAGTTGGGTAAGTGAGAGAGAAAGCAAAAAATACCAATTACAATGCAATTACCCCTCAGGTCTGACTGTGCTGGCTTGATGCCTACTTACCAACTGCCCATATCTGTGGGTTGTCTCTAGTTTAGCCTTACTATACTTAGGGAAATATTGCATTACTTGTCTTTCAGATAGACTGCATGAATATAAGTATTGTACTGGTTCTCCTGTTATTTTAAAATTTATGTTGCTTTTAAATATTTTTTCTTGGAAGAGAGACAAGTACAGATAGCTTGACTGACAAGCACAAGACAGATTTATCGCTTTAGATTTTTTTTTTAAAAAATTATATCCAAATAGCTGTATAAATAATTTCAGTATGGATAACATGCTGTCTTACAAAGCAGGTTACAGTAGGCCAAAATGAATCCAGAAATTCCTCCCATCTCCAATTATGTTTATTAGGACTTGTGCATCCACGAGTCATTTAAATTGGAATAAGATCATCCTAAATGAAAGAGTTTTGCAGAATAATATTTCAGTTTGTTGAAGAGTCCTGGGAACATAGTAAAAGCAAAAGGTTCATTCTTAGGCATCTGAGATAGATTTTGAACTAAGAAACACAGGAGTTTCTCTGTTACCGTGGAGCACTAGAGCACAAGAATAGGAGAGATAGGATTAAAGGGCATTGATTTCTCAAATCTTGTCTCAGCAGCAGAGGCAGAAAACAGAGGTTGTTTGAAAAAAAATTAAGCACAATGAAAAGAGACCGGTGGCACTTTAATTTATTCTAGTAACAAAGAAATTGCAGGAAACTACAGCTCTCCAGTTTTGGTCATTCATCTGCACACTTATCTTTCTGTGGGAAGAACAGCACCCCTTTCCTTCCTTTACAATTTCTACTCAAGAAAACCTGTAGATTTTTTTCTTTTTTGATCCCCTTTATTACTTCATAAGGAGAATTTATAGCAGTCTTTCAGAAGAACAGTAAAGGGTGTTCCTATCCGAATAATACTTAGTTTCTGACAAGGTGCTTATAAAAATGAAAGGGCAGACTCTACTGTACAACAGTAATCTTCTTAGGTGTGAGGATTAGAAAATTCATTGTGTTATGAGTATAATGAGCAGGCAGCCATTTCAGTAGAACCTGGTGACGTTAAATATGGTCTTTTGAAGGTCAGCAGTTGAGACAATCTACATTATTACAAGTATAGAAAAGGACTAAAAGTTCTTTGATCTGCATAAAACATCCCATAAATTATTTTGTTGACCTTTGTAAACAATTAATTTTAAAACACTATATGTTTTGGTGATCAGCCTCAAGGTCCATGATTCAGCACCAGGCTGCAGCCATTATTCACTGCGTTCCATTTATTTACATATCTACATATTCGTGTATGTACAGTGAAACCTACCTTTTTTTACACACAGGTTGTTAAGGAAGATACATAATCATTGTCTTAAAAGATATTTTTCCGATATAGGTATATAAAAACTAAGCATCTTCTTTTTATAGAAATGTCTCTAGCTTTACAGATGAGGCAGTTCTGTGGTTTATTTTTTTTAAATCAATTTTTTCAAACTAAGTAGTCCTAATATTGGGGATTCCAAGAAAATGTGATTATGATAGACAAATCTTGAGTTTTTTAGCTTTTAACATAACAAGCAGATATGATAAAATGCAGAACAGATTTTGGACCAGAGACTCTATAATGGACCCAGAAATAAGCATGAAGTCTCTGAGGATTTTTATATCTGGTTGGGATATATTTTCACTTTTGCAAGAGGCAAGGGGAAGATAAGCCTAGGGAAGATGCCCCACTGGATCTGCTGTTTGTAAACAGAGAGGGCCTTGTGGGGGAGGTGACTGTTGGAGGACACCTGGGTCTCAGTGATCACAAGATGATTGAATTCTCAGTTCTTGCAGGAGTAAGGAGAGGGGTGAGCAGAACCACCACCTTGGACTTCCGGAGGGCAGACTTCAAACTGTTTAGAAGACTGCTTGATAAAGTCCAATGGGAGATTGTTCTAAATGACAAAGGAGCCCATGGGGGCTGGATGCTCCTCAAGAAGGAAGTTCTGGTGGCGCAAGAGCAGGCCCTCCCCGTGTGCCGGAAAATGAGTCAGCAGGGAAAAAGGCCATCTTGGCTTAACAGAGAGCACTGTGTTAGTCTAAGGAAAAAGAAGAAAATATATGAGCTTTGCCACAGGGGATAGGCTTCCCAGGAGAACTACGAGGAGCAGGTGAGATCATGCAGGCAAAAAATTAGAAGGGCTGAAGCCCAACTGGAACTGCAATTGGCACCTTGGCCTCTATCAAAACAGTGTAGCCAGCAGGACAAGGAAGGTTATTGTACCCTTGTACTCGGCACTGGTGAGGCCACATCTTGAGTACTGTGTGCAGTTCTGGGCCCCTCAGTAGGACATTGAAATGTTGGTGAGTGTTCAGAGAAGGATGACAAGGCTGGTGAGGGGTCTGGTAAATAAGACCACTGAGGGAACTGGGGTTGTTTAATTTGGAGAAGAGGAAACTGAGGGGAGACCTCATCACCGTCTATGGCTGCCTGAAAGGAGGCTGTGGGAGATCAAGTGTTGATCTCTTCTCTCAAGTGACAGGTGATAGGGCAAGGGGAAATAGCCATAAGTTGCACCAGGGGAGGTTCAGACATGATATTAGGAAGAATTTCCTTACTGAAATGGTGGTCAGGCACTGGAACAGCTGCCCAGGGAGGTGGTAGAGTCACCATCCATGGAGGTATTTAAAAGAAGGACAGATGAGTTTTTAAGAGACATGGTTTAGTGGATGATGATGGGTGCAGTTGGATTCGATGATCTCAGCAGTCTTTTCCAAACGGAAGATTCTATGGTTCTATGATTCTAAGCTAAGCAGGGAGAGAAAAAAGGAGAGAGAAATGCTATAAAGACTACGTATATAATAGGAAACAAAACCAGGATGGTGTATAAAATGGAAATTAACACAAAAATCATTAAGAAATAAAGATGATGTGCTTAATTTTATGAAGAGAGAAGGAAATGGGTAGAACATGAAGCACAAAAGAGGAAAAAAGTCACAACAGGCGAACTTGATTCTCTCTTAATAAACATATTGAAAACAGTCTTAACAACTAACCAGAGTAGAAATTTGTTTTAAGTAAAGGTTATCTTAAAAAGCAAAGCTGAATCACTCTTGGTTCCACTTAATTATCAAAAAAGGAAAAGAGAAAAGCAAGAAAAGAAAAAGTGCGTACTATGACAGAATTTCATTTCAGACCAAGGAAGGGGAAGAAGTTATACTGTTATGTCAGTGTGTCTATTATGCAGCAAAATATTTTGGTACTAGCACTAGTCTTCTCAACTGCTCTTTCCGTCATAGGAGTCATCAGTGACATAGATCTTTATTTTAAAGGAGTTATAAAAACATATTAAAAATATGACCATATCTGAATAATCATGTTTCCTATTGAAGAAGACATTCAAACATGATTAATGTCCTGATTAGGACAGTTATTATTCACATGCTTAATACACCTTAACAAACCAGCAATAATTTATCTAAAATTATTCATATGCTTGAATTTAAGCAAAGTGCTTCGTCATAAAGAAGCCAAAATCCCTATGGAATTCTCTGCCTCATGTGACACTATTTATACACACTATAAAGCATGAGCCCCTTTGCTGTTATGTTGGCTGTTTGCTGCAACTCATCAGGTCCTTTTTTCATTTCAAGTATTGCTCCTTTGTCCTGTGAATTTGGGGAAAGAATTTTGATTTGCTTTTATACTAGTCCATATTCTAGGGAAAGGAGGCAAAGAAAGGTTGGTCAAAAAGTTAAACAGTTCAGCCTTTAACTTTTAGATACCTTGCTGTGGTAGGATAATGAAATTATCCCTGTTTAATGCTAGATCACCTGCTTTCCTACATGATACACAAGAAGAATTTGCAATGCTAGCAAAATTAATAAAATCTGAAATGCTGATGAGAAGGTATTAAATACTTCAAGCAGAAAATCCTTTTGGACAGAGTACATGTGAAGGGGATGTGAACTTACATACAGCCTCCTTGAGCTGTGGTGTAACTAACACAGATTTCTTCCCACTACAGATTGTATATCTGCAAAACCTCTCTCCTGGAGATTGGTACTCACGATGACTGCTCTTCAGGACACACAACAGAAAACAAGCAACATTACAATGCATTGTTAATTTTTCTGATAGTACAGGGGTTAGGAACCTCACCCACCACTTGACACGCCCAGGTCCCGTTGCCTTCAGTGAGCAGTTGCATCAAGTCGGTAAGAGACTTTCAGTCTCAAAGACCTTGCAGTTCTTCACAGAGATGTTATCTGTGCCTCGATGAGACAGACAGGAAGAAGTTACTTGAACATGTAATTGGTGAGAAGCATTTAGACTAAGGTCAAGTTCTTGTTAACAGAGAAAAACATTGAAAAAGAAGTGCCTTTGGTATTATTCTATATTATTGAATAAAAAAAATTTAAAATCAATAGCTGTTTTGAGTCATACTAAAAAGCAAAATAAAGTTGACAAGAAATGTATTTCCTGAATGATATTTTGTTTACTGCCCAGAGCTTGATATCCTGAGTAAATCTGAAAGTCGTCTAGTTATTTTCTGAAAGGGTTGGTTTATGAACAGTGAACTGTAATGAGCGTACACATCGTAATTTTTCATAACTTGCTCTATGTATGAATTTTAAAATCATACAATTATGCATGTTGTTGCTGTTAATAGACTTATAAATGCAGATATGTACATGGAAAACTTATTTCTCTTACCTACAGCTAATCTTATAATTTAAAAGTATAAAAGCTGATCTGTTTTTTTTCTTATCACACAGGGCTTTAGGGTTTAAAATAATATAATAAAGATTTCAGATGAAGCTGAAATAGTTGGTGACTCATAGGTCAACAGTGGGTGGCAGGTGAGAGAAGGGAAAGCCTAAAGCAGTTAAGGTTTTAATGAGATTCAGAGCTAGTTTTCAATTCAGAACAATATTAGTTATTATATTTTCCTGTTATATTAACCAATAAAAAATTGTTAAATACATTCTCTTCTCTCAACTTTTGTTTAGTCTAATTTGTTCTTTTCCTTTTCTCCAGGGATTTTTCTAAAAAGTGTAAAGATTCTATCAGAGTTTAAAAACCCTAAACATTAGTAAACAGAATGAAATTTTTAGCTATAATATTACTCTTAAAAGGGAGGACTGAGGAAAATAATAATTATAATAAAGCGAACAGTTTCAGTTATCAACTTTGATTCATAAAACTTCACAGGTTTTAATTAAAATTACTATGGAAATATCATAATTTTAGTGATGCATCTTATCTTATACAGCGTCTATATGTTTAGAATTAAACTTGTGAAAAGAAGCTGGAATTCTACAAGTTTCTACAATTTCCCAAGTAAATTCCATTGAATGTGTTAACCATTTCTTATATCAAGAAACTTGCCTGCCCCGATTTAGCTGAAATTTCATGACAAGGTAGGATCCAAACTTTTGGAGACCTTTTTAACATATCAGACAGTTCTACATGAATTACCAAAGTGCATCGCGGATTGAATTTCTGAAATTGATCTTTTCCTTGTCATTTGGTTTCGGTCCTAATCTTATGATTGGGAATATGTCTTTCTCTCTCCTTGTAGATGGGAGGCAGCCATGTCTATAGCAATGGTTCCTTCAGAGAGGATAATGAATGTATGAGTCAGTTGGACTGGCTGAGTAAGAAGATAGTGAAAGGAACAAGCAGCATTGTTCCTAATGTGAAATAGATACTGAAGATAAAGCTTAGAGAGCTTCTGAGTATATGAACTTCTTTGAACAGTTTCTGGTTCTCAGTTTTCACAGACTTATGTTCCTGTATACAGAAAAAAAGCTTGACTTCACTTCTCCCTACAAACCTATACCATCACTGTGCACTGGGAGGACACCTTATTCATTTACTTCTCATTTAAAAACCAGAAATAATATGGTTCTGGTATGCTCCATTCTTCTTCCACTCTCTCTAGCTTCTCCAACCTATTCTCTTATTCTTTGCCAAAGACTTTAAGGAGCAAACATGACCTCTTCACACACACGAGCAACAGAATCTATTGTACTAAGCAGAAAGACCATAGGACAAATAAAGAATATGGCTCACAGTCTGCCAAAATCAAAACAGTTTTACAAAGCTTTTCACGATGACAGAAACTGAGAGACAGGGCAAAAGAAAGTCTGAAGATCTGTTCATACACACCTCTACAACCCTTTTATTTTCACAAAATGAAGCAAGTGCTGAGGCTGAATTCTCTTTGGATCAATTCTCTGCCTGTCTGCAAAGAGATGTCCTCTCCCTTTCCAGTTGCATAGGACTTTGACCTACCTGAAATACACAGCTTTTGTCTTCTCCTGGAAGACATATGCTTTTTTATACATGCTCTGAATAAGGGAATATGTAGTGTTTCTTACTATGGTAAAAAACATAAAAAAATAAACCATCCACCAACACAGTGGCATCCCAGAACTCTGCTACTTCCTCCAGAAGGTTTTCTGTAGAACTGACAGCATAATATGCACAAGTTTGCTACTCCATTCCTACTAATTCACAAGGTAATATCCTGATTCTGCAACAAAATGACAGTTTGATGCTGAACTCTCCTGCAACCTCAACTCCTATCAAATAATCTCCACAATATGTTGAATACATCTCTAAATTGGATAGAGGGGATTATTATAATCTACAAGTCTAATCTGATGATTAAACCTAACTCAAACCTTGAAAAGTCCAGGATTTAAAAGTAAGAGGTCACAATTCTTACTCTACTAGTAGTAGTCATGTGAGGAATCTATTCCTATGACTGCATATTGAGGGAAAGAACATCGGTAGGTTGTAGATAGAGACAAGAATGTGTGAACATACTCATCCTGCTTCTGCTTCCACAGTAACCTCTATGGTGTATCTTGCACAGTCTCTGAAGGCAAACATTAATGAACTTCATATTTTAAAATCTCTAATGTGATAGCTGTCCTTGGCCAATTAAAATGACCCCACGGCTATACTTGCTATCAACATCAGTTTAATAACCTCTGTGCACAATATGCCATAAAGACTTTAGAGGCATTGAAAGTGATTTTCTTTCTTGATTTTTAATTTCTTTTACTGCATAGTCCACATTTTATGCATATACAAGTGTCTTCTGCAGGAGACATAAAGAGCTGTTCTCCAACATAACAAGGAAGGACTAGGGACTGCTTTGACCTGAATTTCATTTACGAAAGCTACAAATAATTAGTCTACTAATTTAGGGGCTTTTTTTATACATTATTAGCCAATGATTTGTTATTCTAATTGTGACTGTACCTAGGCCAGAAAACAAAGGTACCATTTTGTTAGGAATTGTGCACCGTAAAGAAGGGAGTGCCTTTTTTTAAGATTCCAAACACTTTATTTTTTGAAAAAGAAACAAAGGGAACAAAACAGAATGAAGGGGGGTGGGAGGGGAAGAGTGAAACAAAGCAATTCAGTGTGACAGGTTGCTATCTTGGAACACCAGGGACTTTCTTTCTGTATGCATGACAGTGAAGAAACTCACTGACTCGCAAGTGATTTATGGTGATTTTATGTGAGATTAGAGTGAGGCCCTTCAAAAATATGCATGCTGCTCAATTTCTGGGAGACACTGGTAAAGAGGTAGTTTCGCATGCAAAGTCTCCAAACAAAATATAGTCTAGCTGAGATAAAAAGCAAAAAATATTACTCAAAGAAATAAAAAAGCTGAGCTATAATCTATATCATGGTTTCTAGACAAAATGTGCATAGTTCGCACTCTAAGATTACAAAGATAAAATTTAAAATTAACCAGAAAATAAGTTTCCTGTTGTGAAATGATCAAACTTATAGTAAATTGCAAGGTTAATTTGTAATAATAAACTATAACTTTGTGACTTGCTGTTCTTTTAGTTTGTAAATCCAGAATTCCCAGAGAGCCTACTGTTACTATGGAACTGGCTATAGCACTTTCATGATCTTGTACATAATGATATCCAACCATCAAAAGAAAGAATAATTTAATACAAAAACTAAGAAGGTAATTTTATAGAGTTAATTAGTGATATAACCTAAAAAAATCAAATTTTATGCATTTGTTTTAAAATATCCAGAATATACTCACTTAGTTCTCTGTCCATCTTGGCGCTGCGCTTTTTAATCAACATTTTTTTTCTTTCACTAGAAAACACCTTTTCCTTTTTTTCACCGTTACACTATGGTTATGCCACCACCCTGCCTCCCTTCTGAATTATCCTAATATGCTGTACTTTCTCAGGATTTTGATCTGTGCAATGACAGTTTGGGATCCTTAATGACTACTGCACCACTCTGCACTCCCTCAGGCACAAGCTGAACACTGGGGAAAGGGTAAGGAATCTCCCTTACTTCTGCTAAGAAGGTCTCTGAGTGGAACCATTTCAACCCTCTGGAATAAGAAGCCATCTGTTACCATGCAAGCCCTTCTGTCACCTTTGGTTGGGCCACATAGCATAGACTACAACACAGCCACTGACACTGGGGAACAGAACTGCAAAAAAAAAAAACTGAAAAGGCTGCTCGATCACCAAGCACAAGTTTTCTTCTAGTTGTTTTCCCCCTTGCCCCATAACTTTCCTAACAAGTTCTGCAAGTAGCTGAGGTTCAATACAATGATGAAGAATTGCCCAACTGAGGCAATTCAGCTGCCAGCTAGTAAAAACTCTGAGTAAGATAGCAAAAAATAAAAAATAAAGATCATGCTTGTATTATCCAGGGCAATAAGGAACCAGAATTTAGGCTTTCTAAGCTGTTCTTCAAAACAGGATAGTATTAGCCTTCTTGTCTGAATTTCTAAGACAGCCAAACTTGAACACTGAACTCAATTTTCTGTTGCATATAAAACATGTTGAGGACCCTTGAGAGACTTAAAAATGTGATTCTGTGGAAATTAAACTATAAGTCTTTAATAGGAAATAGGTTGCACAATGGTTGTCTCAGCTGAAACAGTAATACGTCCTGTCATGTGCACTTAGGCATCTTAGCTTATATTTGTGGTAGAAAGATATCCCCTTTGCCTCTCTACCAACCAGTAATTTGTGCTTAGCTTGTATTTTAGACACTTTATGTTACAAACTATGTCTCCAAAATCATCGATTTAGGCACCTATAATAATAATTCAAACATTGTTCTTTGCACAGTTTTACAAAGTTAACAAAAACATTTTTTTTACTTTTTTGAAAACTGTTATACTGAGATCTAGGAAACTTACACAAGGAAATATTCTGAGGATCAAGCCCAGGCATACTGAACAGCTGACAAGGAAGAAACATCAGATTTTTGAAGGACGGGTCAAAACCATCCTTTAAACCCATTGACCATCACTGAAACAATATACCCAAACAGGTTTACATTGAAATTGCTCTTTCTCTTCTGGTAGAGAATATAATGCTAGATTTTATCCAGAGAAAAGAGGCATGGCTTCTTCCACATATAGTAAAGAAAGTCGTTTAACAAGATGTAAGTCCCGTGAAAGAATCTGTTAGTAAACTTGATAATTGGTCTCTCTGAATGTCATGAGTATGCAAGAGGAAAGTGCAGAATTCTCCATTCTAGCAAGCAAATATCAAAAAGAACTTTCATATAGACAGAATATATTACAGGGGCTCTTAGATTTCTCTGCAATGACAAAACAGCAGGTATAGGAAAAGATTGTGAACTTTCTTATTGTCATGGACCTCTGCTTAAGTAATACACAACTACTATCTGTTGAGTCTGCTGAATGAACCTGATGAAATGCAAGTTGCAACTTCAGTGCAGTATAAAAGATGTATTCCATTTTCTGTTCCTCCTGGGAAATACCAACAGTGATCTCTAGCTTCATGGAATCTACTTTATAATCTTATCTTCATGTACAGATGAGGTAAAGTGGAAGATATAAATTCATCAAAATAAATAGACTTGCGCTCCAGTACTCAGATCTTTTCAACTTTCAGTTGCAAACTTAGATTTAAAGACTAGACTTTCTGCTGCCAGGCTATGCAGAGCAAAGAGAGAAGGTAGAAAAGTACTTCAGAACTCTTTGATCTTTTTTCCCAGTCTTCCTGTAGGTAGTCAAGGTTTAATCAAGCTTTAACCAAGCAGTGCAAGAAAGGTTCTGTCAGTTGAGAAGAATCCCAAAACAACCGCTTCCTCTCCTCTCTTTCTTGAATATGTCTCAGACTACTCCGTGCCTCTAATTTTCAGCATAGATTTAACAGTTCTTGGCAGTAGGGCAGGTACAGGAGGCAAAACACTATCCTAGCTACTGTCCAATGCTTATTGTGGTTTATGGTGTCCTAGGAAATCGGGTAAAATATTTTCCCCTTCACCATTGTTTCTGTATTCTGTACTAGGGGAACAAGAGAATATAATAAAGTAAGAATCAGGATCTGAAATGGTGTGAATCACTGTAAAACTCAGCAGTAAAATATAGTTCTCCATATCTTATACTGTTTTAAATATTGCTCTCCCGATTTCATTGCTGAGCATCCCTTACTCATAAACTGATCAAGCTAGGAAATTTAGTTACTCTTTTAAAAGGCCTCTTTAAAACTAACAGGAATCTTGTTCACTAGTATCTTTTTTCAGGCTCAGTTAGTTCCACAAAACTATTACAGACATCTCAAAATGAGGTTGTTTTTATTTGAATCTAGTTTCCTCTTTCCCCTTCGCTATCTTTCTTACAAATACAAGTGCAAAATAAAACTAGAATTCTTTCTCATACCTTCTGATGGAACAGGTGATGAGTTCTTCACATAAAACTGGAGCCCCGTTTTCTAGTTCTGAATCCTATTACTAGGTTTTACAGTAACAGATTTAGCATCCCTTTCCCTTTTATTGGAAAAAATATGAGATTCAAACATATTGAATTTCTTTCATTTCCAAGAATCTGACGATTTCAGCCTATGTTTTCTACCATAGTAGGTCTCTCATATCTTTTGCCAAAACTTCAGCATTTGCTTGCACCTTTCTCTTAAGCTTGAAGGGAATCCTGAGCATGCAGCATCACCTTAAAATATGTTTCTGAGCTGTGGGAGGAATGAACAAACCACAGAAAATGTCTTGAAGCCAACATATGATGATAGAATGACATAGTGACTGCGTCATGATTTTTTTCTGGGTAGAGATGCAGTGTTCACTCTTCTAGAGATTTGGTATATGTTAAATAAAGCAAAACCATAAAGCTTCAGTAAAGGTTTGTAAAGGACGTAAGTTTATCTTAAGAATTAATCATTCATTCTTTACTTTGAAATAAACCAGATTTTGATTCAAAGTACAGACATAGGAAAATTATTTCAATCCTGGCATTCAATAGTTTCAAGAAAACTTCTTCTATATGGTCTACTTTTAATTCCCAATCTGTAAGAAGAAAGTTCGAGTAAATTTCAAGCTTCATGCTTGTAGTAAGTTGGCTCCAGCTACCAATTAGGCACACACCAGCTACTCACTCATTTCCCCCCAGCAGAAGAGGTAATGGAATTAGAAGAAAAAACTTCTGGGTCAATAGACACCTTAATCAGTGAAAGAAGAAAAGGAACAAAAATTCATCCACATTCCTAGTGATGCAACAGAAATCACTCACTACCTCTCACCATCAGACGGATGCCCAGCCAGTACCGAAACAATGACCACCTTGGAAATACTAACCACTCGTTTTATTACCGAGTGGTGTGGAATATTCCTCTGGTCATTTGGGGTCAGCTGTCCCAGCTGAGCCCCTTCCCGTCCTCTTGCCTACCCCCAGCCTACCCACTGCAGAGGCAGAGAGAAACAGAAGGCCTTAATGCCATGCAAGCACTATTCAGCAATAGCTAAAACACTGGTGTGTTACTAACACTGTTTTGATCACAAATCTAAAAAACCAGCACCACACAGACTGCTTTGTCCCAGACAAACCCGGTAGAATGCTTAAGGCAACACAAAAACTAAGAGTGGCTTTTTGACTTCTGGTAGTGTTTTCCTGCAGTTTTAGTGCAACTATTTAACAACAAACTAGAGAAAACTCTGTATGTACTTATATTTAGAATCATAGAATGAATTGTACGATTTGTACAGACAACTGCATTCCTACATAGCTAACTTTTATCTGTTGACAAAAGTGTTCCACTTGGAAAACTGCATGTCTAATGTAACTACTGTTCCTCTAAGGACCTCCCATTGTAAGCAATTTGGGTACATCTATCGATGAACAGAGATAGCAACCTTAACAGTCACTCATGCCATCAGGACAAGGCCAGGCTTGTGAAGTAGGTCTTAGTGAAGGCTGTCCACAATGTTCTCTCTGAAGTTTTAACTATGATGCAGTCCAGATGTTCAATAAGGTTCACGAAAGAACCACATTTCGTATTCACTATCTATACAGTAGTATTTCACTTGCAGGTAAAAGCTCATCAAATCAGTAAAAAAAGTTTTACTTGCCTCCGAGGAGCCAGGACTTTACAATAAGTTCTGGTAAAAGTCTATCTGGCCTAAGCCAAACGTTTATCATTTTAACCTTCATTTCTCTATATCATTCATTATCATTCATAATATAGTGTTCTCTATGGCTCATCCCCCCTCCTCAAAAGTAGGCTCTCTGTTCAACGAGTTTCAGACAGCAGAGGGATTGCTTGTAAAAACTGTATTTGCAAAGAAATCTAAAGATTTCATAACTTTATATTTTGGAAACAAACTAGGAAATATGTAAAGAAAGAACATTGATACTGTATCAGTAGAAAATGACATGAAATCTATTGATTTTAAGACTATTCTCTTAATTTTCTTTCCTAAATACTGATTTTTCATTTTAGAGCAAAAGTACTGAAGGAAAGAAGAAAGAAAAAGGAAAAAATCACTTTCAGCCAACGCCGAGACTGTACTATATCAGTTTCAAAGCTTCTTACAAGCACAAGATATGTTGTCTGAAACACTATTGAGTAATTGAGGTGTCCTATAATAACAAGCTAAACTGGCAAAGAGTATGGATATAACATGACATTGTCTGCTCCTAAAACTGAACTGAGGGAAGAATCAAGGTTGTTGCTGGGAACAATACAAAATATCTCTTTTTTTGGGGAGACATTGACCGTGTATATTGTTCTTGGCATAATTCAGGGGTGAATTTTGTCTTTTATATAATTGCCTAAGCTATGGAATACATTTTAAGGGATTCTCCAACCCCTGAAAAGAAGGGTCATGGTGGTAGTGCTCGTGTACTTCAAAGTACTTTCAGCTAACAAAAGCTGTAGAACACAATCCTAATTTCTCTATTCAGATTAATATTCAGTTTAAGGAAGAAGGTCTACTAAATGATTCTTTGTATGAAGAAACAACTGTATACAAAGACAAAATGGAGCAATTTTCATTGTTGTCCCTTTTTTTATTCTAAGTAAGCAAAACTCTAATAGTCATGAGAAATTCTTGATTCAACAAAGGCGTCATAATTTAATCATATTCAAACGCCAAGAAAGCTGATACTTTACATATGGGCTACAGGGGAAATGGATAATTAGTAATAGCTTGAGCGCTGTGCACCTTTTCTAATAAAAAAAATCAATGTTTTGTTCCTTAAAACAAGTCAATAGTCTTTCAAAATCTCAGACTGAACTGACACACAAAAATCATGGTGAAAAGTCTCTGTCCTCTACCTTGGTTTCTTCACATTCTTCTCCAATTTTACTTTCTTCTGTTCTGGCTCTTTAATTTTCTTCCTCCGTCATCTTTGGATCTCTTTCTTGCCTATAACCACCTTTTTTGACTCAGATTCTCATGGTAGGGGCCAAGAATCCAAGTGCAATTCAAAGCACAAATTCAGAGTGTGATTTCATAGGATCTTGGCAGTCCTCAGCTATCCATGGCAGATTAATATTCAAAGTAATACATAAACAATTGCAGAAAAAATAAAACAGTATCATCTTGTGTTGACCACCAATAAAGCCTAGTTAAGTTTAGCAAAAGGTAAGATACCTGTAAACCACAGCAACATCAGGGAAAACAGTTATTTTATCAATTGCTGATAGAGAGCTAGTCTAAAAGAAAACCCAAAACAAAGCAAAAAAACCCCCAAAACAAACAAAACCAACCCCCAAAAGAAACCCAAAAGAAAAAAAAACTGAAAAATCCCCCAAAAAACATAGAAGAAAAGAGTGGAAATTGGGAAATCTCAAATTGTGGTCAAACTCCTTGCACTGTGACATTACATTTCAGAACATTGCTTGTTACACTCTTGTCTTCACAGGAAAACAGCTACATTAAAGAAAACATTATTAATAAAGTTGGGGTTATTTAACATTTAAACAGTAAAATATGATACATGCCAAAAATATTCATCTCCAATAAATTCTAATTTTCATACACTTTGAAGTCAACCATCATGAAGTCTCCATCTAAATAAGCAAACTTAAGTATCTCCAAATTATACATTGTCTCTAATTCTAAAAATAAAACAACTTTAAAGATGAAGTTGATGTTCTTATTTTAACATAGGGGAATTTTTTTCTATTTGATAATAGAAGCTTTTTTTTCATACTTCAGGATTAAATCTAATCAGGCTACTTTAAATGTATATTCACAGATTTGAACTATATATCTGCATATGCAGCAAAGCATGTACCGGAGAGGAAGAAATTCAAGAGTTCTTTCCTATGATTCTTGAGCAAATGACCCTTTTCTATTTGTGAAATATAATTAGAATACCTTGTCTACTGGGAAAAGCACTAATTGGACACATCTGCCATCATTGTGCCATGTCACAAAGTGAAAACCCTCACTAATGGTTCCTGAAATGCCAGTCTGAGGTAGGTAGCATTAGATGATTCACAGAAGACAACCATCTCTGTAATTAATTATTTTTATTTTGTTCAGACTTTGCTGATTTATTTTCAACAAGTCATGGAACAGTTAATGTCATTCACTTCATTAAAAAACCCAAATCTTTTATCTGTTGTAAATAGTAATCAAAGTACATGTAAGAGAGGAAAAAAAAAGTGCTGTCTGTAAGGCCCTTCTCTTAATATTACAAACCACTGTGAAATCAAGTTTTAAAATAATATATGGGATTTTCAAGGAATTACACTGGGCTACAGTTTTCTGATAATATGGACTAAATTGCATTCATGTAGCAAAAAAAAAAATCCTTGATTCTCTTATGACAGGTATCTGTAGTAAACAGCAGAGGTGGGACACCATCACTTCCAGCCTGAGGACTGAGACTGAGACAGAAATAAGTCCAAGAACTATTATTCTGGGAATCACACCCATGCTCTAACTTTGAGCTACGTGGGAAGCCACATGCATATGCAGATGCACAATTAACAGGGTTTGGGATTGAGGGAAAAATACTCAGGCCTCTCTAGAAGATATTTACCTCATAGGTTAGCAGCAACTGCATAGAGATATCAAGAACCTAACTTTTCTGTTTAGAAAATTAAGTACTTAACTCCCTTTAACAGCCATCTATAAACTCCTTCACTGATCAGCTAGCTGAAGTTTTAACAAATTTAAGGTCAAAGACAAACCAGAAATCGTATGCAAGACAGAAGTACACTGAGATAATTATTTGATGACTTACACATGAAAGACAATTCCACAATACGTCTTGAAAAGCTAAACAAATATTTAGCTCTCCTGTCCTCACAATTTCAATTTTATCTCTGTAAAGAGTTCTGTCTCACTTCTGCCAAAGCAATTTTTAGACCATGTGATTTACTATAAGCACATTTACTTATAGCCAGAGTTTTCTTAAAAAATCTTTTAAAAGTTTTCTTTTTTTTTAAATCGAGCTCCATGTGACTGCCTTGGGAGAGGGTGACTATCCCACAGTGGATTTTGATTATTCCAGAGCAATCACTAGAGAACAGATTTACCTCCCTGCATGAATCAACATTACGTAAGTTTAATCTAAACCTACTGGAGAGAGAAACAAGTAAAATGTAATTGTTCTTAGCATGTAGTCTTTTTCTTTGATGTCTAGAAGGGGCTACCTTGTTAAAAAAAAAAACACATTTTGTTGACCTTTTATCCTGTGCACCATAGTTCTGTCTTGCTGAATGGTTGCATATGTTGTACTCTGAAGGTTACCAGTCCCCTTAAAAGTGAGACCTGAGTACCCATTATATCCCCTGGAGAGCAATACAGGTGCAGGCATCACAGGGCAGCAGTGATTCCCTGCTGCCAGGAGTTCAGATAGCCCTGGGGCCACAATATCCAAGATCACTAAGCCAGTCACCGATCAGCCAAACCTACATTCCTCATCCTGTTTTCACTGCAGTGCAGCAAGCCAGCTCATGTGGGAAAAGGTAGGACTTCAGTTCCAAAGCCATAGTAATTAAGAAGTGATCTTCAATTCATTTCCTATTTTATCTTAATGTAATTTCTCTTAAAAAGTGCAGTTTAACCCTCAGGGGTTAAATGCATTTTATTGTAACCAAATCCAAGATAAATCACTTTCAACAACAAATGACTGGCAAAATATTTCTAACTGTTATGACTAATGTAAATTATTTATCAAAGCAAGGGACATTTCAGAGAAAATATTCTCAGTTACATTAGCATAAGCGAAGAGTAAATTCATTGTTTTCCTTTGCCGAAGACAGCATACTACCTGAGACTGGGCACGACAACAAAATTATCCTCTGATTTTAAGTGTAATAATTGTTTGAGACTCTTTTACTTCAGGCTCTGAATAAACTGTAATGAAATTTTTCCCCTCTACTTTAAGGCTCTTCATGGCACTGAAAAATCCACCTACATTTACAGTCTGCCATTTTGGCAGGCTTATTTCATATATATATAAAGTATTTGTAATGGACCTTTAAAATGTAGAACAAGATTAGTAAGAAAAAGTATTACTAAATATGAATAAACTTGTTCTTACCTCTTTGATCAAGATTGCCCTCATACCTTAAATGCTTCTTTCCAGACTCTAAAAAAAAGAGAAAGAGAACACCTTACCAAAGCAATAATAAAAAAATATGCCTACCATTTGACGAGTAAAATTTACCATTATCTGAAAAGAGAAAGTAGAAGCTATATGATATTTTTACAGTGGATTTATATATTGCTGGCTTCTGGAAAAGAATTGGAAAACAAAAATTAAAGGAATTTGCCTTAGAGAAATCAATAGGCCCAAAGGACTAGCATTAAAATAATAAATCATGTAATACAAGAAGTGAAATAATTCAACACAGAAGAAACATACTTGCTGTATAACTTTAACAGCTTTAAGAAAGGAATCTTAATACTGACATTTTATTAGTGCTACTTAACATCTCGAGATTTACACGTAGCCAGCTTATTCCTTACAAGGAATAAATCTTATTCAAGGTTTAGATATTAAATAGGAAAGAAACAAATATCTTCTTGCATCAGTAAGTATGAGTCTCACATGAACATGAGGTTAACAGCAGTTGTATGCTATGTTTCAACATCTAATCAGTAATATAAATATCTATTAATACAAATATGTCACACAGTTTTTCCCCTAATTTTGTTACCCTAAATGTGTGTGAGTCAAACTCTCTACCCCCTCTTAAATTCTGCCTTAGAGGTGAGGTTAGGTGTTTAAGTTCTCTTCTATGATTATTTCCTTTCATTCTTCTGTATTTGATAACTTCATTTTGTCCTTACCTAAGGCTAAAGCATTACGAAAGCATAACTTATAAAGTATAAAATTTATATTTCAGTAAGACCTAGTATAAAATATAAAAGGAGTCTATCAGCATTCCTATTTCCACCAGCTTTCTTTGCAGGCTCCACTTGGTCTCTGGATTACGTGTTTGTACAACACATCTTGGTGCCACAGGCCATGATTACCCGTCTACAAGTTTGTTGCCTATTTTCTGGATTCTGTGTCTGACACTAGTTTTGTCTTCTATTAATAAGAGTTTAATTCCTGCTTGTGTTTTTACAGTACCTTCACTTCCTTTGTAGTTGAAGCATTATAAAATCCAGAAAGAGGTTCTATTTACTTACAACTGATACACCAACAGAAATTTGATCGTGTGACACTTTAAGTAATTGCATAGTAAGATAATAGTACCTTTTTATCTTGCTGTAAAAAGTAATAAAAGGGGGGAGAAGCATGAAAAAATAGGAAAAGGAGAGGGAGGGAGAGAGGAAAAAAAGAGCAGAAAAAACCCCAACATGTTACCTCTTTTATTTCAGGTTTATGATATAAGAAAGAAGGAAAACTAACTCAGAACCTATATGTGACTTTCAAGACAACTCATGATGCTAATGCTGTTCTGGACAAAACCAAACTAAATAAAACAAATAACAGTCCTCCATTCCCCTACCCCTGAAGAAGAAAAAAGCAACAACAACAAAAACCACAGTACAAAACTAAAAACACTCACCCCCAAAACAATAGAGTTTTGCAAGACAAGGCTATCAACAAACATCTTAAAGCACAACGTGCTTCTTGGAATTAAAGAATACCTCACTCATCAGTAAGAGACCCAGAACCATAGTCTGTTTTCAAGCTGATGTCAACCATTTTTTTTTCTTAAATGCTAACAAGAACACTCACCAGAGCAAAGGGAGAGCCTCCACTCTCTAACATCTCTACCAACCACCTTGGAGATCACAGCATGCTTCATACACAGTACTTAGCTCAAGATACTTCTTTTGTCTATAGACAAAAGCAAGTAGATCCATGCCTGGTTTAATTTGTCTCAAAGTATCACTCCAAGAAAAAACTCCGTAGTACTATAGGTTCATTTGGCAAGTTTAATTATATTTATGAGGAATGAAATGAAAAGATAAAGAATACAGATAGTTAATATTATATGGAGACTTCGTAGGATTAAATAAAAGAACAAAAAAGATAAGGGCAATGCAAACTTTTCCTTTTTATCACCCCGAGAGGCACCAAGAATGAAGAACACTGTGAATAACAGCCCAGAGTTATACATACTAAGGTGAAATAAAAAATATCTATTTTGCATATGCTATTCTTACTCTGAAAGTATATATTGAAGTAAAAGAAGTAAAACTGTAAAAAGGAAATATGAAGCAGAAGGAATAAGGTGGATTTGAAGCATGTTTAACATCTTATTATCACCTCATCTTTCTTTTGTCTTTAAGAGATATCTTTCTTTCGACTTTTACAGATATCTATCTTTTAAAAGAAAAAAAGTCCAGCTTTTGAGAACTAGTTAGTACATGGCTGAAATGATGTTCCTCCCTACTGTAACTCCCCACGTCTGCTAAGCCACTAATCACAAACTAAATCAAACATGACAGCCACCTCCATTTCTCAGGTTATCATGATTCCTCCTGCCCCCAGAAGACATTTAAGAGTGTACAAAGGCAAGAAAAGAAACGCGTTTTTGATAGCACTTCAGTGGTTTTAGTTCTGAAGGAAAAAATATGATTGGATACTTAGAAAAGAGAATATATCCCTAGAGATGTCTTTTTATTTCTTTGACTTTGTATATTTACCGACTGGATGCTGAAGAGAAATTTATCTTTCAGTTTTTATCTGACAGTCCAGAAAGAGGGGTCAGAGTGCGAATCAAAACTGTTATAAGAATCCTCCAAAGAGTATAACTCCCATTAGAAAGTGAGTGGGGGCTGAGCAAAGAACACTAAAATGAGCAAAAGCCAGGTCCTGTAAAAATGTGAGTGCACTCACCTCTTGTTATCTTCAACAAGACCTGAGAAGGACTAGAAGAGCAAAGCAATATTGGAAAAAAGGTAAAACAGACTAAGAAAAAGTGAGAAAATCATTCCTTCTCCACAAATGTTGCATTGTTTAAATAAATAAATAAATTTTTAAAAGCCACAAAAAAGCCCCAAACCACAGATCTATCAAAATAATTTAATATTAGGCATATAGTAAAATTTACTACTATATGCCTCTAGACATCTTTTGACAAAATAACCAGAAAATTCACAAAAAATAAACCACCAAACCAAAAAAAAGATAAGGAAGAAAAAAAGGAAGATCTAAAAAAAGTGAAAAATGACAAAAAAAGAAAAAAGAAAAAGAGAAAAAAAGAAAAAAGAGAAAAAAGAAAAAAGAAAAAAGGGAAAAAGGAAAAAAGAGAGAAAAGAAAAAAGAGTAAAAAGAAAAGCTTTTGGCTATTTACAGATAGACCTTAAATTTCTCAAAGTCTTCAGGTTCTTTTTCAGTGTACAAGGCTTTTTCTTGGTGTTTTTACTCGATGTAATTCCTTATTGAACCATACCTACCCATCATTGACTGGAAAACCACCTCAGTCAAATTCTGTAGTATTACTGCTGTCTACCTCAAATAGGCCATTGGACAATTTGAAAAGCCTTTTAGTCAGTCCTAATTTTCTTTTACATTTTTGAGACTTACACGTTTTACACTCCTGAGAAATGACCATTATTTAGAAACAATCAAATCTCATATTTGAACTGTGAAACTAATATCCCTGAATCTTATCTCTAAAGGTACAAATGTATTACCTCATAATAGACATACCAGAGCAGTCATTACTAGCAGATTTAGTCACCAAAGAATTTTCTAATGTGTGTGCTCACTCTTCAGATACATGAGAATAATTCCATTGTCTTTTCTCATGGAATATTATTCATGAAAAGCAAATGTAACCGGCAGGTCAGTCAAGTCGCAGATTTCAATTAGTCCTTTCATTTTTTTCAGTCGTACTAGGGGCTTTGTTAAATTATTCAGTTTCTGTTGGTGTAGCACTCTATGCTGGTTTGTTTGCAAATAAATGCAGCAAAGATTTAACAACATCTTTAATTGTAGATTTGCAATTGGAGATGATAGCTACTAACATTCAAGTGATAATTCTGGAGAAAACTGTAGACCTTAGAAGTTGTTTTTATGGAGACATATTCAGAAAAGCTGAAACATCTGCAGGAAATCCCCATCCTCTACAGCATTTGAACGTATTAATAATGTACAGGTCAGAGACATGTTTCAGTTTTCTGGATGGGAAATATTTTACAAGTTATGGGAGCAGAAGTGACTCAATTGTTACATTACTGGGATAGGGCATCTCATGAGTCACCTATTTTCTTAGGGTTCATCTGCCAGCATTATATTTCAGGGGAAGGAGTTTTAATTTGGCTTCATTACATATAAATACATATATATATATAAATTTTTGTATAAAACATACACATAGAAAAGCTTAAAAGTAAAATAACAAATAAAACCCCCACACCCTAACATAAACTACCTTTTAATCTGCCATGCACCAAGAAATATCTTCCCCAAAAAAGGTTATATGTGATGTTGGAGTTAATATAGCCACCTGCAAAATTCCAAGAGCTATATACTGGCACAGTAATACTGCAGGTTAAAAAAATGGCATTACTGTCTTTGGAATTATTTTCTACGGTATTAAGAGTAAATGCAAGATGTTGACCGAATTTCAAAGCAATTTAGCTTTTAGATTACAACTGCTATATAATTTATAGGGAAGACATCTCTTTGTGGATGAGATTTCAGAAAAATACTAATGCCCTTATAGACAGGAGCAAGACAGAGATGCTGAGAGTCCGCATATCCCAATTATCACATCTGCTATGCCGATACACCTCTTACAAACCTCCACGTCATTCCATTTCAAATGTTCAGTGTTGTTATATAGAAATCAGTAGGGGCCATGACTTTTCTAGCAGCAGGAACAGCATCCTGAATAGGAGGAGATACGGGCTAGAAACAAAGACCTACGTGACCAAGACAACGCAAAAGCTGATGAACATCTTCAAAACAGGAGCTTCAGGACAAGCTAGATTTATGCCTATCTGTACTGCGAGTGACTGAAAAAATGATGTATTTTGCGTTTGGTTGATTTTCTTATTTCTTTTTAAACTTAGCCCTTCAGAAGTTCAATAGTTTGGTAATTAAAGAGCCAGTAGCATTGGGATTATTTTACTGTAGACAGTTGATTCCTGTCAGACTATCTCTAATGATAAAAAACATCAAGTAATGCACATTTATTTCAACTTCAAGGAGAGAAAAGTGTGGACCAGAAGAAAGTCATCCTAGTACATAAGTACCTTCATTACAATATATTAAGTGTGCTCACCTTATCTTGAAATCAAAGGAGTCAGAAACCCTTGATCTATTTTCACCTCATTTTACCTGTTTGTAAATTATTGCAATAGATGGGAAGAGTTCTGTAAAATAATAGTAAAACCAACCAAACAAACCCAAAGCGTGTAAAGTAGTCTAATAATATCACTAGCAGTGCTCAGCTTTAAAAAAACTCCTATTTCTATGATGATTTAAAGCCAAATTTGGTTTTCCTATTTTCTTTTTTACACATTGCTATTTGTGAATTTGATGTGGTAGTTGGTTTGACAGATGATAGGACTGTTTACAAGTTACTCATGTTTGGATCCCTATGTAGAAACTTCTATCCATTTTTTTTAAGTACTAAACTCATTTCATTTTTTTCTTTCTTTTTTTCTTTAAATGAAAACAGAACTGTCCTAGCCTTTTTATTTTCTTAATTAATTTTCCTTAAATATATGGCAGCAAAACAACGATTATAAATTACCTCTAAGTTTTCTATATATATTAAGGCCCTTATGCTAATCTTTTGGTGTTTTAAATTTAGTTTCATATTTCCATAAAAAGTCTGAATATTGCAAAATTATTTTACATTACTCTAAGTACTGCTGGAATACTCCATATGTGCCCATGTGTATGCATACTTTGAGGCCAAAGACAGAGCCAGAATTGCGTATTTCTCATCCGAAGGAGACTGCAGACAGTAAGAAAGATGTAGCACGGTATGTTCTTGTGAGAGATCACACACAAACTGCCTAAAACACAGCGTATGATCCTCCCACAATGGGATATTTTTACTGTCTTTAATGAAGCTAGGCAGGTGTTTACAGTTATGATGTATGTCCATCTAAAGTTGGAATCAACCACAGACACAAAATAGCAATGCTTGACGCACTAGACCATGACATACTGTAAGCACTGTAATTAAAATAAACTCTACACCGAATTTTTTTTTTTTGTGAGGAAACAAGAAAAGCTATGAAGATGCATTCTAGTTTGTGGAAAGCTGCAAACTATTCTGAGAAGTGTAAAAAAAGAATCTGCAAAACGAGCTAAAATTCTCTAAAACACCTTTTTAGCCTGGGCTTGCTCTTTGCCAGGTGATTTTGGGGGAGGAAGGAGGAAAGGAAGCTTTCCATCTGTTGAGGTGTTAGGATTCTAAACACATTCCTGAGTTAATTTTGACTCTTTAAAGTGTGAGATAAGTTAATATACTCTAAACCAATATATCACGTCAATCAACAGTGCTTTTCTCAATATCAGCCCACTCACTTCCGCCTCCTGCTTGCAGGCTCTATTGGATTCTTGCTCTAAAACTATGCTTCCCTTAAGAAATGAAACGTACGAGTGGTAACCACAAATCATAGATGAATAATAAAATAATAAAATAAATCTGAATAGTATGAATGGAAACAGAGAGGCTGATGTTGTTTATTCACTTTGCACCGATGCAGCATTTTACAAATAATAACGAACATCAGAAATACAAAATAACACTTTGTTTTTCAGTTCTTAAAAAGTGGAAGGGAAAGATATTGTAAAGGATATTTAACTGTGTTGTAAAATACTGCTAAAATTATACATCCCACAATACCTTTTCCTCTGCATCTATTTCCAGTTTCTGAAGAAAGTTAAAATTTGCCATACTATAAATCAAAAATATTTAGAATATTACATCCTCATCTTGTCAGAATGTATGAACAAATATACAAAGTCTAGGGCTGTCCAGTCCAATGTACTTTCCCAAAGGAATTTAAGATCACAATGCACATCCGATAATTGCCTTCGTCTTATACAAACAAAGTTATCTAGCAGCAAAAAATTGTTTCCTGATTTCTTTTAAATTCTTCTGCCAATAATGCCTAACACTCTATTTGCTTTTTGTCCAGTGATGAATATTTGGCTAATTTTTCAGGTAATTATTTGCAACTAAACCCAGCACTAATCACTCGAGTTTTTGGAGGCTGCTTAGAGGTCTAAACTGTGTTCATAGTTCTCAGATACTGTAAATAAATACTAGCCATCACCCCACCATCCCTCCCCAAAAAGTAAAAATTGGGTATTAGTAGCTACGATAACACAACAGAGAACATATAGTTTGTTAACTGAATTGTCAACTTAAGTATTTGAACAGCTGAAAAAGAAAAATATCCTTTAGTAAATACTGGGCTCTCACTTTTCCCCTCTCCCTTTGTTAAGAAATAAAAGGAAAAAAACAAAACCAGCACCACTCCCATCAGTCTCCCAGAAAACCAAACAATAATGCTAATTTCAATATGAGCTTCTGATGTAGTAACATCCTGGGGACACATCTAACTTTCAGGATGAGTCACATCAGTATGACTCAGAATCAATAGTAATTTTAATGTGCAAAAAATTAAGATAGACTTTAAGATCTTTTCTTAGTTAGCATCCTGTTTCAATATGTATTGCTGCATCGTTGTACCAGTAGAATGAACAGAAGCTCAGCTGCCTTGATAAAATGGCCATGGAAGAGGACTTTCACCTGTGGATTCTTGAAATAGTGGAGATATCTTAACAGAATATGCCCAAAAGTCAACAGCTTACATCCTGTCACCAGAAAAATAACATAGACTCTTTCTGATTCTGATTAACATGAAATAGTACCCTAAAGTCACTGGAAATTATCATACAAGCTGGATTAGTTCCTTCACAGAACTGTAAAATCTTCATGGCCCAGAAAATGTTGGATGTCAGAGGAGCGATTTTCGTTTTCATAAATGGCTTTATAACCATAGGCATCTAGGGGTTTGGAGGATTTCAGATTCTTCACAGGCACCCTGGAGTGACAAGGGAAGCCAAGGGGACCCTTGCACGTTTCAGCAAGTAGTCATCAGGCAAGACTCCATTGGTTTCAGCCTTCTAACTCAAGGAGGTAAAATAGGCATTCAGAAAACACAGCAGATGGAAGAGGAACAACAATCAAATTTTGCAACCTGTTACAGCTTCATTTTTGGCACAGATGCATTTTTGTGCTAATACATAACACTTCACTAAGAACTCCCATACATACTTCATCAACAATCCTCACTCTTTTGTACACTCTTTTGTTTCTTAATTTGCCTCATTTACAACTAGAATAGCATTGACATTTTAATACTAATTTGAACTATAAGTTCAATAAGATGCAAACTGAGGTCAAGAAAGGAGATAGGTCAGCCTGACAGTTATCTCTAACAGCTTGTCCGCTGCTTGTTTGAATATATTAAAATTATTTTCAGTTATATGTATATTGGTATCTCCTATGTGTGCTTCTCTATTTTCATCACCTATAATCAAATGTAAATGTCAGGCTGAGTGTTAAATTCTGATTAAGTTTGAGAAAGTGTTTGGTTCTCAGTCTTAACTACACAATACAGACATTTTTCTGACTAAAAGCAATTCTCATCATTCATACTCACAAATTTTCCCTATTTCACTTGTTAATATTTAAAGATGTTTTGCACAAGCATTTGGAGAAAACAATAAACCTTTAACCATTTAAATAAAGACTTGTAAAAACAACTTCAAGCACTTTGTATTACGAAAACACTAACATCTCAATTCTCTTTCTCACACACACACACAAAACTCAAGTGTCTTAAAGCAACATCACACAGGGAAAATTAATTTTGAAAGGCTAACAAGGATAAAAATTATGACTTTTCATAATCAGAAAATTATTTTTGAGTTTTTAAATAATTCTTGTCATAGTCTTTCCTGTACAGTTTCAAATTTAAATGCTGGAGTTAGAAAGGTAACTTCTGTTCATAACAATATGCTGCAAAAACTCAACAAATGATTACTCAAAACCTGGAGTACTTTTGCCTTTGTAAAACTGAATGCAGGACAAGAAAGTAAACAATAAACTGTTTTATTTATAGAATAGAAAGAAATAGAAAATACAGAAATAAAATAAATAAAACTTGAGGTTACATAGTTACATCAAATGCTCCTTATGCTTATAAATGGAGTTTGCACCTTCAAGAACTCTAGCTTGAATAGCAGTTGTAAGGATATAGAACAAATATATTACCAAATAAAGCAAATGAGCGATTCACAGCCTAAATTTCATCTTATGTATTTCAAATTAAATCTAGAAGGAATGAAAGAGTAATCACAGAAAACAAGAGTCTAGACTACCACATAACAGGAAAGAATGCATGAATGCATGGACATAAAAATCACTCTAAAATAAGATGGTTGTCAAGCAAACCAAAGCTAAAGCGTAAATTCAAACACAAGTACCCTTGAATCTAATAGCATATTAACTGCATTCAAATCAGAGACAAAATCTAACTTTGACACTTTTTCCTTCTCTCTCTCTCTCAGAGAGAGGATTTTGGGATTTATTTATTAAAAAATTTTGTAACTCACCTTTGTCTTTGACCCTGGACATTTATTTACTTTTGTTTCTATTTGTCCATTTTTTTAAATTAACAATGATATTGCTCCAAAGAACTTATAATTTCAAAAGAGCTCAACATTTTTCTTACTTGCCTTTAAAATAAAAAGTATTTTTTATTCCCTTGATCTCTCAGGATGACTAGTCAAAGAGTATTACAGAGGTTGACTATTTAGTGTTCACTATTTCTGGTTGTGCATCTATCAGTTGAAAGGCAACAACATTTGCTTTTTAAATCTAAGCACTTAAGAATTCCTGAAAGAATATTAGAGTAGTTATTATCTTATCTTGCATTACTCAGACACAGAAGGAGCAAACCAACAAAAATTGTCTTACAAATTAGATAAATTTTACTTCACCAATATAGGACACATGCAGCACCCAAGATTAGAAAATACATATAACTATCTCCACTCTTCTTCTGTCTTACAAAATTTGCATAAATTAATACATGATACAAATTGGTCTGTTAAAGCTACTAAACAAGTTACGTAGAGCGTCTTTCAGACGTATCTATGGCACAAGCTAATGTGTTTTCATCAAATAATCCATCAACATTTTGAATCAAGAGAGAAATATTCCTATAGCCGTATGGAACTTAATTCCCAGATTTTTGAATGTGACTAAGGACACACAACAGGAAATGAAATCCAACACCATTTTGTTCCCCTGATTATATTTTCACATGCACTGAACTCCTACCCACTGCAGCAACCTGAAAGCTCTTCTAAAATTCGCACTGGTCATCGTTGATCTTAGGCTTCCCTGTGCAAGCAGAGAATGTGAATAAAGTGCTGGTGGTATCACTGTTTTCCAAAGCACAGCTCTTACAAGATGATACATGCTTTCTGTCTTCTGTTGCTGGTAGGGTAATCATGAGATAATTGACATCAAAAGTTTCCAGCCCAATTTTTGCTGAGTGGAATAAAAGTTAAGAAAAAGTAAAAGAAAAAGAAAAAGAAAAAGAAAAAAAAAAACAATAATTCTGACAGCTGAATTCACCTACAAGTTGGCTGTCTTAGATGGTACTGTTGTTGATGTCATATCACTAGAAGGTGCATTTTATAATAAATATAAGATACTGTATTAATGGATTTTACTTTTCTTTAACGAAGAAGTAACACATATGCTATTTACACCACAATGAAATAAGTATCTTCCTTATTAAAAATGCTTTGATTAAAAAAATTACCTCAATTCTTGAGCAGAGACACCATAGGTTAATCTAAGAGTTATTTTGTCTGATAATGCACAGCTGAGATAACAAGAAACAATATTCATTGCCCTATAGTTATATCTAAATAGCCCTGAAGAACAGAAAGATTATCCCTGTAAATAAGACTCTTTTCAGTCCATAAATCTATACTCTGGTAAGACTAATATAATGCTGGAAAAACTTCACTTGTTGCTTGGGGCAGAATTTGGGATACATGAGATTCATTCATTTCTTTGACAGAGTCATTCAAATAAGTAATACAGCCATCAACTCACTACTACACCCAGCTACTACTGCACTATAGAGCACCCATAAAGAAAATATAATGACATTCCCTTGAATACCATAGATAATTTGAAACTCACAGCTGAAAGCAGTAGAGCTATCAGAACAGAGCAGTCAATAATCATGAAGACAACAAAGCTGTGTGGACAGGTGCAGGAATTGGTGCTAGTTCTTTTCACTATAATCTATTTCACAGGCTCTGTAGCTCTAAACAATCCAAAATACAAGGCAATTTAAGATGTGGCTCTCCTGAACTTCAAATACAGGAAAGGAAAATCTGGAGCTATGTACAAGAGCAGATTTTCAGTACGATGTAAATGAGACATAACAGGATAGAGCTGGTTAAGAAAAAGAGAGCTAGTTCAGCGTTTTGTCCCACCACATTTTGAAACAAGTCCATTTAACTCTAAGACAAGTTAAAGATTAGATTAACCACAGTATGTCTATGTTCTCCAATGATTTGTTTCAGCTACTAAATGATGAGGTTCCAAGACACTCATGTCAATGACATTGTACAATCAGCCATCTAAACTTATTGGGTCTCCACTATAGTAAAACATTACGTGTAGTTAAACCACAGCTATGTACTCCCTGAAGGAGAAATAAACAACCCTACTAATGAAATTCCACCACTGAAGGGGTGGAAGAACAGACTGACAGCATTTGAAAACTTCAGGGAACCACAAACTCCCTTTTTTAACCTGGCAATGAGGCACTTGCAGTTCTTAGATGGCTCTTAAATACCACTTGAGTGTCTTTAATTGTTATGAAAAGAAGTTTATTTTTCTGTGAAATTTGCCATGTAAACTGTTGAACATTTCTTAAAAGTAGACCCAAACAATATAAAAAGCTACCAGTTAGCTCAGTTACAATATAGCTATGTGAATGGGATGTTTATTCAGAGAATTGATAACTAAAACTCTCAAATTATGTCACTGATTAGCAAATAGTCATTGCACGGTAACATCTTTTGATTAGTGTTCCAAGTTTTCTCAGATTTAAGTGATAATCTGAAGAATACTTTTCGTTTTCCACTAACTTTCAATTATCGCTTCCTTTATTTTAGCGCTTTTATAGAAATATGAAAATGCCTTTCTACTTCAGCATTTGCCATGCAGAATCATAAAAATATTTGATATTTTTATAGCTGTAATTCTCACAAACTGTTAGGAATGTGGGCACCAAATACTTTTTTTAGAAATCCAGTATAAAATTAAATGATCCATTAACTAATGAAGTATTTCCTGTGTTACAAATACATGTTGAGGAGCCAAAATACTCCTGAAATAGAGACTTTTGTGAAAATACACACTGCTATAATAGATAAATTTAGCTTTCCACTTCTGTGAGTTCATATGATCTCAGTAATGATAGGCAACAAACTATGAAAGAACACTGAATAAATGACAGCCTGTTCAAAGGCTCTTGAGTTTCCCACTGTTTTTTCATTTATCTAGTGAGATTAGGTATCATCAATACTTAGAATCAATACTGATCTTAACAGCAGCCATCTGATTTCATAAAGTAATATATGCTGAAGTAAATGGAAAGCATTAGAATTAAGTTGTTCATGGTACTATAACTAAACATTTCTCTGGTTTGCTTTTTTTCCTTTTCAATAACATGAAGTATTAGACTCTGTAGTGCTTATTCTACCTATTAGTCTAGTAATAGCCACACATTTTAGAAAAATGCAACACGTAAGTAGAACATATATTTTATGATTGCTATTCTGCTCCTTGATAAACCTGCTGACAAACCTTGTACGTTTATATGCACTGATCATACTTCCTCCTTCACAGTTTTCTTACTATGTGCTGGGTGGATTCATGAGATTTTTACCTGTTAGACATCTTACTCAAGTGATTTGCTTTTTTCTCAGTTTGAGTGGGGCAAGAAAAATAGTTCAAAAAAGGTGTTTGCTTAACTTTCAGAGGAACAGCACCTATTGACAAAACTACATTCCTCTACACTTCAAAAATAAAGAGCAAATCTAGTCAAGGTAAGGCAAAACTCTGTTTCAAAGGCAGAGAGTCAAAAACAGCTTAAAAAAAGCACAAAAAACGCACATCATATTAGAATCCTAAAAAGCACATTTAATACTCATGGGCAAAGATTTGTGAGAAAGATAGTAGTTGGAAAAATACATTAAAAAAATCACAGAGTAATGATGTTTCCAAATAGCTGAAAAGTGAAAAGATGAAAACTGAATGGTTGAATAGCAATTCAACCAGAACTTCTGAATTTTTGTTCTCTGTCAGGACAAGACTCACTAGATGGCACTGTTAGACATACACAAATAGTGTTAGAGGGTCCCTGAGCATACAAGTGAGTTTACAGTTTTGGGGAAAGAAAAAGCTGCCTTTTTGCAGTTGGCTCTTGGCATTTGTCTTCATGGGATGCTCTCTGAAATGTAAATGCTTGAAGGAACTAACAGTTAAGGTAGATATGGTTTCAGGGAACAGACAATATAGTTTATGTAAAATATCTAAATACAAACATTGCTTGAATATTGTAAATAGGAGCATCTAGAATGTTGTTTTTCATTCAAATGTGAGGTTCTGATATCTGTTACTGTACATACTATTTCTTTGTAAAATTTTCATATGTTACATATTTTAAATTTAGATACATTTAATTTCAGCTACCTTAATATCCACAGATTATTTTTAAGACATTAACTTAGGTGTTTGGGTAACTACAGGGAATCCAAATAAATTAAGGGTTCAAGCTAAGCAGTTATGATAACAACATCTTTTGGACAGGCCAACCAAGAGTTCATCTACAAAGCTTTCACATTGCAAAGCTGCGTGGCTTGATTTTGGTTCAGCATCCCAAGGTGTCCCAGGCAGTCAGCTTGCTCTCCCACAAGACAGAGTAGTGGACAGAGAAGAGAGCACGCTGTATTTCAAACTTCTTGGGATACTGTTTTAGACTGACATAAATATACAGGCAGAAACAGGTTTGAAAGTTACAGACCCATACTACTATGAAAGCACACAAAAATTATGACAGATTTCCTAAAAATGAATGGAAGCTGGATAAAGCATCATAACACAAACTTGTCTATGCTAAGGAGCATCAAATCAATGTCTACAAGGCCAGGGGGGCAGGGAGAAGTATTCTGGCAGCAAGAGCTATTATAAGAAAAAAGGAAATGTAATTTAAAGCAGATGTATTACCTGGTACCTAATACAGACTATTGCCAGGAATAACAAATATAGAAATAATGAATAAGCTCTGCTAACTTTATTTATATGTGACTACATGGTTTGGGAAAAGAGGAATAGGCTTTGATTCTATTGCATTTTACTTTGTTAAAATACATTGATCTGTTGGTATTGGTTTATTATTACAAAACATAAGCAATTCAAAATGATGAGACCCTTTCTTACTGGAGGCTCTGGTCTTGTTGATTACATTAAACCCTGGGAGACTGATACCTGTTGCTGGAGAAGAACTAGGTCTCAAGTTTGATTAGGCCGTGTACTGCATAATTCTGAATTCTGTTTGCACAGGTAAGACCCCCCCAAATAATCATATAGACAGATCTGAATACGTACATTTTAATGTATTCACCAGATTTGTCAAGGCTCACTCATTGAGCACAAAGCTATCATGCTTGGTATCAGTCTCATACTACCTCTGTATCTCACATGAGATGACATATTTTGGTACAGAGAGAGATCTGCTTGGTCATTTGCCTATGGCACCAAAGCAAATCTTCGTTTTTACTTTGTCTTCCACTGTTGCTGGCTGTCAAGAACGACAAGTTTTTCCGTGGTTTATGATGGAAATGGAAAGCATTTTCTCACCAGTGATAAAGAAGTTAACAAATATTCTTAGAGTATTACAAATAAAAAAGAGATCCAAATTTTAGGTAAATGTTATGAAGGAAAGAGAAAAGCAAACCAAAATATGAGGGTTATATTCATACTTCCAACTTCACTGAGAAATTCCTAAATTGATAAACTTCCTTAGTTTTCTAACTTCAGCTCACAGTGGACTTTCTGACTTTGTAGACAAAGTTTACCTAGAAAAAATTAGAAACTTTGAACTCAATTAAAATAGATCTTTGTGCTGAACACCACCTCTGCTATAAAAAATAAAAAAACGCAGATGAAATTTCAAGACACACATCACAGAAAAGAAACACCATTTTGACACTGTGGTTCAGCCACTACTATTTTAAAATATTGTTCTGGCTAAATGAAGACGCTTTTTAAAAAATATCCTGTTCCCATGCTTCAAATATCTTTTGCTTTTCTTTCAGATGACCACATTTTTCACACAGATATCCCCAAAACTCCTGATTCAAGACTGAAGTATAAACAACAAAAAAATCCACCTTAAATTGCTGAACTCTGCTGCTCCTCCCCCAGCAGCATCCCACAGAACAGTCATATTGAATCAGCTGATCTTTGTTGGGGGGAAAAAAAGATGGGAAAACGACATAATGCAAGTCCTGATGTAACCCGAACAATAATTCGGCTCTGCGGGCTATAACAATGTCAGTTAGCAACACAAATATTGCTTTATACTACTTGTGAACTTTGGTGAGTACATGGAATTGCTATTATTTGAACTCCTTCAGAAATAAAAATAAGAGCATCCAGGCACTACAAACCAGCACTTTAACTAATGTTTTCTCTATTACATAGGACAGGCCAGTGAATGTTAAAACCATTACAGGACACCTTACAAGAAGCCAGACATAAAAGAGATCTTTCATTGTGCAACACAAAGATCTAATGCAACTTTGCAAAATGTAAATATATAAATACAGGCATATATATATGTCTTAGAAAGTCCCAGGTGCTCACAAATTGCTCAGCTCTAAAGGCAAAACTTCAAGTCAGCACCTTGAAACAAGATAATATAGAGAAAGGATTGTATAAAAATAGGCTGAGCGGGGCATTTGTCAAACTATTTTACATTTTGCTCCAGGTTGTCTCTTTATTAGAACACTCTCTAAGAAACAAACTTGTAAAGAGGCAAACTCACAAGGAAAGTTGTTGACCTTGATTTGTTAGAATTAGGTACATAATAAAATGTCTTCAAAGTTATCAAGTTCTGTTGACTAAAAGTAACACTATGCTTAATAAGAGACAGGGATTTTTTTTTTCTACGTTGCTTCAAAATTAAGATAGTTTGCCAATACAGACAGTGAGTTTGATCAGTCAGAAAACAACACTGTTGTTCCAGCAGCCTTTTCTTCTATCACCTATTTATAAACAAAGAGAATATATTACAGTGTGTATGTCCATCTGCAAGGAAATTTGGTTTTTCTTCACAAACTTTGTTAACTTTAACAACCTGATATCCCTCAGTATTGTTCTTTTAACTATGTCAGAACGGAAAATGAGACAAACAGGAATATCTTGCCTAAAATTGTCAGGTGAGAGAAGAATGAGATCTATCTATCTTTAGCCGGCACAAACTGCTTTGTGCTACTGCCAGTGAAATAAAAAAAAGTTTGCAAGTTTTATTTCTAATAGCTGTTTAAAATAAATAAATAAATAAATACAATTTCTCAAAACATGTTGTTCTAACTAGGTGCAAGTAAAGAAAGTCAATACTTCAAGAAGAAAATAAATTAAGATCTCACATAATAAATGGAGGCTTGTTTCTGCACCACCAACATTTATTTTAAAAGGCTACTTATGCAGCTTCCTGGACAGGTAACTCTTGCCCACTTCATTTCAGCCACTAATTGGTTGATGATTCATTCTTTGTTTCTCTCCTGGTTTGTTGCAGTAAATACAGTATATGCCAAAAAGATATATTGGCTGGGAATCCTTGTTGAGAGTGTGTAAGTCACTAAGTAGGGAGAGGAACTAGCAAGAAAGCTCTTCTCTTTCAGGTAGTGCACTTAAAGAAGAATAAAATTAAATTAAATATATAAGTACACATATTCATTCTGAAGTTCTTGTAACAACTTTTATTTAGTTCATTTAAAATGGAAGAATTGAAAAGCATCAGGAATGTAAGAAACAAAAAGAGAGATGAAGAAAAACTCAGAAATCAAGAAGAGTGAAAATGAATACAAATCTGGTGGTTACCATATCCTGGAATCTACTCAAAAGATGAAGTATTTCAGTTGTTCAAAGATGACAGATTCTGGTCATAAGTGAAATGCAAAAAGAACTGGATGACCAATTCCCTATATTTTGGAGATGTGTTAAGGAAGAACATTCAGAAAAATCTAGAAGTGTTCAGAATAATATTCAGCAAGGCAATGAAAGTTATAACCTTTCCCTATTCATAAAAATGTAAATTTCCTGTGACTGGTCCTCAAGATAGACTTCTTAGAAAACAGCAGAATAGTACAGTATGTTCTTCCATTTTTGTTAATAAGCTCTTTGTATAGTCAAGTATGATCAATAAGCTAATAGATTCCATCACTATCACCTATCCTCCATGTCATCAGGGAAAAGAGAGTGCACCATTGGCCTCACACAATAACAGGACTGGCTTTATATATGCCTCCTTGCTTTGATCTTTGTAACAAGACAAACACAATGATAAGGAAACTCCTTACCCTCAACTGACACAGAAAACATTTACAAATGGAAAATTTTAAGAGACTGCAAACTGATCAAAAACTACTGAGATACCAACTCTGTCAATGTGAACGTTATAAATCACATCAAGTCAACAATCCATGAAATTTAATTGTTTTATATCAGCTTCACTGCCACAAATGAGATGCATAAAAATACAGAATCTTATGATGAATTTCTGAACAACTTATTCTGCAGAAATCAAAATCCAACAGCATTAACTTCTTAAAATTTTTATTTCTTTATGTGTACTTGATTGAGATTTGTGTCTCTACCTATTTAGCGAACCACAAGAAAGACAATGAGCATGAATCGGAGAACATCTGCAATTTATAAACCTGCCCAAACAGGCTAAAAATACTCATGTCCAATGCAGTCAAACCTTGAATTTCAATTTCTGTGTTCATTTGCCAAGAGTAAAACCCTGTTGGACATAATTAATATTATATTTAATACACTTAAAGCAGGAAATATTTATTAAATTTTTTCCATTATTTTTGGCATTGTAATGTCCAAATTTTTAGCTAGTATAATTTGCCTAATAAATCAATAAATCATGACTATTTACAGGTGCCAAAATTCAAGCATTTTTCTTTTTTATAAAAAACAGGAAACTTGACAAAGCAGTAGGGGTTTACAGTGTGTAGTATACAAAACAAATAGACACTAGTCTGCACGTGAAATTGCTTAACACTTCCCTGCACATTTTTTCCTAAAATGTTTAGGGTTCTATAGTCAAAAATCATTATTAAAAAAAGTAACTTGTCTACAGATATCCAGATATGGGCTGTGATCCAAATAAATAAAATATCCGAAACAACTACTTATAAGTGAACTACTTGTATATATAAACAGGAAAAATGACCTGGAATTTTTTATTCTCATCTATTTACAGGAGTCATAAACCCCAGTTTCTTAGTGGTCTGATCATCCTGGGGAATATGGTTTATATACATATACAGCAGATATCCAATACATAATAACTTATAAGACATCAGAGCTAGGAACGTTAACACATGTGTGGATTTATGAAGAATATATTTAGAAACACCAAGATAAAAGAATTTTTTTAATATATAAATAATAAATGGGTCACTGATCCACTTGTTGCTAAGCTCTTCTGTGGATAACTTAAGAGAAAATGAAAAAAAATAACAAGAAACCAATCAAGCTAATGTAAAATTATACTGATTCCTGACTTGTCATATACTGCACTTGCATTAAAAATATCATTGGAGGGATCCCATCAACTCCAGATAAATAGGTAAATAAAATAAACAAAGGAGACATAAAGGAGTTAAATACCTGAATAGAAATGTATTGAAACGTGAACATTCATTGAATACATAAGAAAACAAGCCAGCATCTGGAGATGGACACATCTTCAACAGATGAAGAAACCTGAAAAGAAGAGCAAACAAACGGCTAAATATTTTGATATTCCACGCAGAGGAATAGAGGTTGATTACAAAAATAATTTGATTTGGGAATTGTTAAAGAAGGCGTTCCCCATGAATGAAAGCAGAAAACCTCACTATAGCGTTCCCCTGCAACTTCAGGTAGGATATTAAATTCTAGTCTAAGCGTGTAATTCACTCACATATGAAGGTATCCAGGGAAGTAGTGAGGGTGAAACAGGCAGAAGACAAAAAAAAAGAGTGGAAGTCTTTGTACTACTGCGATAAACTAAAATTTTGGATTTTTTCCCAAATGAAAAGACGGGAGCCAGTAATGAAATTCTGCTTACACAGAGATGCTGTCAACTACTTTTTAGAGAGATACTTGAATGTAGAATATAATTAACATTCAAAAGACACACTAGAGGAACACACTACAACACACTACAGAAGTAGTCCCATAAATGAGAAAAATTGGAATAAAACTTTCTGTCCACCATCTAGTTTTATGGGTTTATTTTTGCAATTCAGCTACTGTAGTGTCATGAGTTGTTTCACTTGAGGATATCCATACAGGGATAAACAATCTGCAGTCTCATAAAGGCTTTTAATTTCTTATTTTTAGCATCAAAGACTTTGACTCAACATTAGCAGAAAAGCATTAAAATGCTTGTCCTTCATCTCAAACGTATTTACAGCTCCAGAGTTAGACTTTATTTAGCCCACCATATTGATATTAATTTTCAGTGCAGTAAGTTGGAATGTCAGTGTACATTAACACCTGATCTATAAAGGGAATGCTGAGATCTCACTGGAAACATTAGTCACTGCACCCTGGGAATGCAGGGTGTTTGTATTTGTATTCTTGGCTCAAATGTCTGAGCTAGACATGCCTCGATTCTTAATGAAACATACACACCACCAGATTCATTATCCAGAAACACTTCAGGAGTAGAGACTTTCTCCAACTTATTTAGCAATTACTAACATTCATGATAGATTAATTCATTTTGAGGGTCAAGAGGTCAGATCATTCTAACAAACACACAATTCCTTGGAGCATGTATTCCTTTTGTCTTTCTCTTTTTTTTAATCCTTAAGGAAACCCATTAGATTTTTATTCTTTTTTTTAACTAGGAGATATTTTAGCCCAAGGTTTGCACTGTCACTAAGCTGGCAGTTAACTTGAGATCTCATTCAGAAATCAGTCTCTCCTTGGATTTTTTCTCCTTAGGTTCATAATTACAACATAACAAAACAAGGTGATTTGTCAGTTTTATCAATGGTTCCCTGGCTACTCCAGAGGACATTTCTATCAATCCCACTTCTAGATGCAGCCTTAGGCAGTACTTCATTCCCTGAATTACTCTCATATGTTCTTACCCACTAGATACTTGGACCTCTCTATTATAATACAGTCATAAGAACTACACTCAATTTCCCCTACTGCTCCTCTACATCGCTACATCCAACCTCAAGGTCTCTTGTCTTTGTTTTAAAATAAATTATTTTACTTTTCTTGGGAATTCCCTCCCCAAAATATAGACCTGCAGAATTTATGAAGAAATAACTATAGCAGTGTCCTTTTTTTTTCACCCAGACTTATTTTATAGTTATTTTGTTGAAATAGTTGTCAAGCACCATCTCCTCTACTTCCAAAGAGAGTTTTTATTGATATGGAAGAAAAGAAAATAAATAAAGCTGACATATTATATGCCACTTCAGCTAGACAGCTACCACAGTTAGCTTGTCACTAGCCTTTTAGGCAAAAGGAGCATTTGTACTTATTTTGTCTATTATATACTGTTAATTGCATAAGAAGTTGCCAAAGACTTACACATGATCATAATCAAAATCAGGAAGAAAGAAAAAGAAACACCCTTTCAGTGTAATTAAAAGCAAAGGAAAGCAAAGATATAACATCAGATACTGTTTCCATGGAAATAAAAAGCTATGAAACCTTTTCTTTAGTGTTTTTAAACAGTTCTCTTTATTTAGACACCTGAACCGGGCCTTCAGCTACTGTACCATTAAAGCATCTATGCCAATTTTTATTCTCTCAAAATACATTCTATTATGTCACACAGACTTTCTGACCATGAAATTAAGGACATGTCCTCAAATGAAAAGCACTGACACATACTACAAGTTCTTTAACATCAGGAGGTTTTGGAAATTATCTGGAAAGAAAAAAAGGGAACTTTCATGAGAAATCAAAGAAGATTTGAGGTTGCCATAAAGGTATTTGCAATATTATGTTGCAAAAAGGTAAAAAACTCCAGTATCCACCCTCAGTTAAAAAAGGAGATGCATAACTGACCAGGAAAAATGCCCTTGAAACAATAAACTGTTATATGAACATTCAGTCTCGATCTGCATCCTGTGTAAGAATATAATCTACATCTGTTGCTGGTTGGACACATCCTTTTTTGGAATGAAAAAAGCCCCAGGTATGGTTTAGAAGAGGCCTTGTGTTTCATTACCTCATTGGATATGCTGGAGATTTTATCCATCTTCATGCTCTCCAAACGCCAGGAAAATGTTACATAATAGTCCTAGAAATACACAAACACCCATCCTAAATTATTAAATCTCACTTTAATCGTGCTACATCAACATACACAGAAAATATTTCACTTTCATTTAGCTACTCTGAAGCACATTACATATCATTACTAGAAATTAGCTCTGGAGTTCGTACTAAGACTCCTGGTAGCTGCGAATTTAAATATATAATTCCCTACCCATAACAGCACAAACTCAACATTCCCTCTTTTTGCTTTGTTCAAGTAACATTGTAATTGTACATATATACACACACAGCCCTACCCATTCCATAAACAGTAGTAGTTTGGTAAATTCAGATGTGTACATAAATTTCGCTATCATATGCAAAGCAATTTTGGGTGCTCATCCCTTGGTTCCTAGGCCAACACATGTACCCCACCAAAAAACTCTCCAAAATGGTCTCTGCTGTGCTTGCGAAGAATCTGTTACACAGTACTCAAACTAAAAAAATATTTTCTGTTGATGTTATAACAGTGCTAAGAATACAAGCTATCACAGAATTTCTTATAGATAAAGTCACGATAGTCTGTCTATTTCAGTATATTGCCTATCCATCTGTCTGTCTTCCACATAATAAGTCAGCTCAAGGAAATTAGGCAATATATTTGGACAGTGTCACTCACGCACAAACTGTGAGCAACCTCATAAGTCTTCAGAGAAAAAGTCATGTAACTTTTTCACTGGCAAAGAAAATACATTTACATAAAACAGAGAGATCCGCATCAATATACATATTCTCTGGACTGTGATGCATAATGAGACGGACCCACAAATTCTGGAGTCAAGATGAAAATAGACATTTTACCATTTATTTAGAATCTCTAAAAAATGTGAAAGAATAAACTCATTAACAGTCATCTGGCTGGACTATTCAGGAAAATATTAAAGCAACAAAGTAGAGGGAAAGATGCAGACAAAATATAGAATTACATTTGGAGCTATATCTTGATGGTTATGTTACACACAACCAAGAAAGAAATATTGGATAAATCATTTACATTTCCTTGCATGCATTAAAAATACTTCTTTATTTAGTTGAAGACTCTTGGGAAAGGCTTTTTCAATTCACATAGAATTATTATTTACACTCTTTTTTAAGAAAAATGAGTGAGCAAAATGAAAAGCAATTTAGGCTCTATATACATTTCTCCCTTGTTGTCAGACTGAAAATAAAAGTAAACCTGGATATTCTAAGATCAACAACTTGACAGATAAACCAGCAGTAAAGTGTTAAGTGGGGTTTAATTTGCTTTTGGTAAATAACAGAATTCTTGTTTCCATCTATCTAAAGAGTATGGGAGGAGGGAATCTTTTATTACAAAAAAATTTGTTCAAGTGATGCTGTGGTTATATCAGGAAGTTCAAAGTAGGTAAATTCGTAATTCAAGAAGCACTGTGTTTAGCTTGTTTTGCATAACAAAGTTTTGCATATAGCAATTTGTTAACAGTTAAAAAATAATCTTCAAAATGCATATTGCTTTTCTGTTTGTTTTTAAACACCCAAGTGCTATGTGCTTGGATCTTTTCCAAAAACATAACCTGTAAATTCCTAGCTATTTTCCTCAACTATAGTTGCAGGAATTAGTTTATGCATTAAGTGAGTGAAGAATAAGAACACAGAATATTAACAAGAGCAGATGGGCACTCCCTTATAGCAAAAAGTTTTGCACAAATAACAGATTTGACAAGATTGCTAATTTTTAGTATAGTGGTATCTCTTCTAGAAGGCTAGAGGAACAGCACAGAACAGCAATAAACAATGAACTGCATAATTATTAGCTTGTGCCAAAGGACATACACAGAGTGTTGCCATCTTTGATGGCATGATTAAAATTTTTGTAATATTTCATTTTTTTATGACAAGTGACAGAAGATAATTTTGTACAATCTCTATTAGAGATTGTTGTTTTGAAAAAGTTTACGGATGTTTATATTTCAAAACAAAATGGAGATCAGAGACGTAAGCCTGTATAAAAATACACTTGTGAGATCCACAATTAGAGCTAGAAAGAACAACAAGAGTGAGATCCAGTGAGGCTAAATTAAATGTTTTAAAGATAGTACAGTACAAAAGATATTACAATAATGACATATGTAAAAAGATAATCCAATAACAGTAGTTAGGGGAACTAGCACTATCAGATTTTTTCCTTCCACATTTTATGTTTCATCTTAGTTTGGAATAGGCCTCCAAAAACAAATAGCACAACCGAGTGAGCTATTATAAAACACCTTTTGGAAGTAACTGTTACATCAGTCACTGATTTTTAAGTAATGCAGTTCCGAAATTTATGTAGTAGCAATCACCAAAGGAATTGTTTGATTCTGTTGATTCTGCAGTAAAATTTCTCATAAAATATAGTAATTATCAGAGACCTTGCAGTTGTACACCTTATTCTAGAAGTTTGTTGTATATTCTTCCAAAAGATAAGAAATCTGCAAATATATTTCCATGGCCTTAACTAAAGTTGATGCTGTCATACAAAACATGGAAAGAAGGATTGACATAGATATGAAAATATATCTGGTTTTATTATATACAGAAAACTGGAAAGACGTAGACTTCTGACAATAGCTGTATTTATCTGCCTGTTCAGGATGCTATTAAAGATAGACAGTGCAAACATTTTGAAATAAAGTGAAAGACTTTTGAAGAAAAACGTATTGAACTGAGACATGAATAACATAGTAAAGAGAAAAAGGGATGAATCAAATCTGTATGATAGTGCTCTGAAATGAAGACTGAATACAGAAAGGAAAAGACACTGCTGAAAGCTCGGGAATTCTCTAAAAATGTTATTTCCAGAAATTTTAGGAAGTTAGTATAAATGTGTGTATTGTTAAAAAAGATACATTTCTTTGAGTTATTACTCTTTCTTTACCTGTACTAACGTTAACAAAGAATGTCTACAAAAAAAAGATCTTATCCCAGCTACAAATATTTTATATCACATATTAAATATGTACAGCAAAGCATTAAGAGAGTGAGACAGGTGGGAAAAAAAAGTAATCATGAGATTTATTGGGTAAAGAACTGTTGAATAACATGCCTGTTATACTGCTAGCATGACAGTGATCATGGACAAAACAGGAGAACAAATAAAGTGTACTATAATTAATTCCTGATAGTGAGAGTTCATAAAAATGGATCTTGACTAGTGTTCATTAGATATTTCTGTCCAATAAATTCATTAATATCTACTAGAATAACAAAAAACACTGTTCATTTCTAACACTGTGCTTAAGAGGAGAGGTATCAAACCTTAAATTGCTGCTAAAGTTCGTTCTTGTGTGCGTGGTCTTTACTATTTTTATTGATGAGTAAGGAAAAAAAGTGAAACGATAAAATAAGAAGTCATGAAGCTCAAAGGTGAAACAAAGCTTTGGGAAACAGTTAATAAAGTGGATTGATGAAGACCAATCTTGGGTGTCATTCAGGTTTAAGAAAAAGAATTTGATACAGCTGGAAAATTTAAACCAGGTATTTATTAGGCGACACAACAGCTGAAATTTTTGGGTAATCATTCATCAATATCATGAACTATGACACAGAGCTGTGATCAAAAGCACAAATAAGAGCTAAAGATGCCTAAACTGAAACTCTGAATAAGAGGAGAAAGCTAATATCTGATGACAGATACAGGAATACAACCAAAAAGGTCACGTCCTGCCTTAGTATTCCAATAAAAGAAAGCTGCTGAAAGGTTTTGAAAAAAGCTAAAAGATCGGTTAGAAGATTGGTAAACATGCCTTAGAGAGAGGTTTCAGGATTTAAATCTACTTAACTTGGCAAAGAAAAGGTTAAGAGGTGATTTGATCTAATGTGTTAAGTTGCTACACAGGGATTAGTAATATAATAAAATGGAGTTCTTCAATCTCTTTTAAGAAGCACCAGTAACTGGAACATGGACCTACACAAACACAGAATTGATATTTTTAACCCTTAGCATAGTTAACCATGTGAAAAATTCCAAAGACTATGAAGAATTCTCTAATTATTTGAAATATTTCAACAGAAATATTAGTTAATATATGTTACCTCTAGGAATCCCTAAAACAATTTTTATCCCTAAAACAATTCTGAGAAAAGAAAGAAGAGACTGCCACCTAGCCTTATTGCTGCTCATACAATCCTCTCAGGAACTATTACTAATTTTTCTTTAATATATTTTATTTTCACCCATTGCAGTCACCATAGCACATCCTTGTTAATTAAATTTTCCCTCCAATAATATTTCAGTGTTATTCAGTCTATCCCAGAAATTGCCTCTGATGAATATACACCTATGCATACACTCAACACATACATTTTACTGCAAGGATCAAAGAAAACCAAAAAGCTTTTGTTTCCACAAATAAAACTTAAGCTTATATTTAGAGAAAAGATTGATTCAATTAAATATTTTCTTGATGTCTCTGAAATCACTCACAATATATTTTTATGAAAGCTGCAAACAAATTAAAAAATGGTGCTTTGTAAAATCATAAATCCCAGCAAAGTACTCTTCCACAGTGCATAAAAACAAAATAATAATTATGTCTAACTTAGGTATACGTGAACTCCAGGGTGCTTGGTTTGTCATCTTAAAATGTAAAGGAAAACAAATCCTTTCTTTTAAGTTGTGAAGAGTTAAAATGCATGTTCACCACAAAAATACCACTTATTCACATCCCCATTCATCTTGCCAAGATCGTGCGTCTTTTGCAGTGAGAAACTTGCACAAAGACAAGATCCACTAAACCGTATGCACCTCCCTCATCCAGAGTTCTTCATTCTAAAACAGAAGAACAGTCTTTCTACTCCCAGTGCGAATATCGCAATTTAGTGTGGAAGTCATGCAGAACCTCAGACAAATAACCAAGGCCTCCCAAGTTTCCTTGTGTTTTAGCTCTTGGGACACATTTTTTTATACTGTAGATCCACATCTACTGTTAGGTGAAACAGGTGCCCTCTTAATGCCAAATTCCAGAAAAGCTGTCTCAAATGTTCATGATTACATAGGAAAACAAAACAAAGAGAATATCAATCTTTTAAAATGCTGGTAGAAGTCTGTTTTCAAATCCTGTATGTAAAAAATTTTAGTGTATTCCTAACACCACTTTTGGGGGCTTTATCGTTGATTAGAATATGGAAAACATACCAAAGCCCTCATTTTATTTCATCTGAAATCCTGTTTTAAAAGAAGGATTATAAATAATCTTTCAGTAATAATAATCTTATTGTAATAGTCTTATTTTTATGACAGATATTACAGAACCCTAGAACAGACCGGAGTTCAGTTCTAAGTGTTACTGTAGAGAAAGTTAACTCAGCTGTAGTTCACCAATGCAACACAAAAGCAGCAAAAAAGCAGCATTGTTATCACACTTACAGACAGGGAATTGAATCACAGACACCAGTAAACAGAAAATTACTGGTTTTATCTAGAATAAGTCACCAACAAACCTTATTCAATGAAATAGCCATATAAGACTATACACATCCACAGACTCAGAAAAATTCAGAATATATTTTCTCACCTAAATCTATGCATTGCTAAAGGAATTTTGAGTAGGAAGTAGCAAAACATGCACTTCAGAAATTACAAGCACATACTACAACTCATGCAGTTCCTGAATTAATCATACCAAATTACACTTAGAAAGTATGCTATTGTTTTTCTTCCTTTGCAATTAATTCCAGAAAATAATTTGGTACTGTTTTTAAAGAAAAAGGTGCCTACAGGAGCAAACTTACAGTGAAAAGGATGCCTCTAGTGTAACAAATTTACATTTTATGATAAAAACAATACATTTCCTCAATGGAGATAATGAATGGTTTTGTATGGAAAGGATACCAAGAAACATGAAGCTCAGAGTCTTCATCATACACTCACCTCTTAAACAGATAAAATTGAAGAAAAATAATCTTAATAGAGAAATCAAGACAGAACATGCAAGAAACATTTGTTAGTTATTTAGTGTTAAGAAAAACTACTTAATAGTTCAAATCCCTGTGCGCAGCACAGATGTAACTGATAAAAGGAACAAATCAGGTTGGAAAACAAGGAAAAGTAAACAAGGTGATTCATTGGGAGGGAAAAAACCCACTAATTTCCTAAATAAATCGCTTCCACAGTGTCAAATTTTTGCTTAGAACTTCATTCTCCTCCTTTATTCATAAAAAAAAAGGTGAAGTTAATACACTACTTTAAGCAAATAATTATAAAATATTGATTTTCAGAACGGCCAATGCACTTCTAGACTGAGAAAACATTACATCACTAAAAAGGGTTTTCTTTTTGCTGAGAGAGGTCTGGAAGAAAACCAGAAGTTTCCAACACTTTTAAGTATTCAAGTAGCCATGAACATGAGACTTCTGCAAAATAAACCACTCCTATATTATTTCTCAAAAACATATTTATGCACATGTGCTATTTCACAGATGTATATGTAAACACCACAAAAAAAAACCAACAAAATTTGAGAAGTAAAGACTTTCACTAAGGTCATGTTTAATTATATGATGTGTGAATTTGTCTGATAGCACACGAAGAGAATTTTAAATGGAAAAATGTCACACACTGTCTGCTGCAGAGACAAATGTTGTTTGCTGCTTCTTCATTAAATTTTGCCAGACAACTAATGCTTTCAACATGTAAGGAAGTTAAATAAGGATAAGGTTTTAAATACGCCAACTCAAAAGCATATTTTTAGATTCACATGTATATTGGAGGAGGGGGAAATCACTGGAATTCATATATGATTTCCTTACATTAATAACTCATTGCCATATCACAATGCAGATTTTATGATAAAAATACTAATCAGTTGATCCCAAAATTCGGTCCAGCATTTTTTATGTATTCAGAAAAATATTTAAACATGAATCTTCAGGGTGCTTACAAATCTTTTTTGCGTAAACAGAAAACTATACATGTGCTTAAGTGTTCTCCTATGTTACTTAACATAAGGTTTTATTTGAATGGCCTATTACTATTTTAAATTTAAAATACAAAATGGGAAAAATATTAACAAGAAGCTCAAGAATAACGCAACTGAAAAAAACACGTTCTTACTACAGTGGGCTAACATGGACTTTGGACACAAAAGCTAGGAAACATCAAGTAGGAGTAGGGAAATGATTTAATGGCAACATCTGGCATTAGTGAGGCTTCTACTGATTCATTTTTCCATGATTGAGAAAGGTTTCTGACAAACTGGAACGGGTTCAGAAAGAAGTTATGAAAATAGTTTTATGTCTAGAAAATTATATGCTGCATAAAATAAAAAGTTAAATCCATTTATTTCAGAGCCAAAAATGTAACAAAATGATTACAGTATCACATGAAAGCATGTATACAAAGAGCTTTGGTAATATTGCAATTTTGTCCTGCTCCCCTACTGACTGCTGTGAACCAAAGACATGAAATCAACTGTACACATACTTAGATTAAAAATAAGCAACAAAATTTTAAACAGTAGGCCAACTAAATACAACAGAAACATTTTCTATAACTGAAGGTTCTAATGCCAATGCTAAAAGTAATACACTTTAATCAAACTGTCGCAGGATGCTTTTCTTAGCTTAGTCTTCATATCTTGTATAACAAATTATATCCCACTAAGCATAAAAGTATAACTGACTGAGAAAGGATCTAACTACCTCTTCAGGAATGTTCTCTCTAGTTATTTGATCTGCTACTTTTAAAAAACGTTATATTGTAATATGTTGAACTTCCACTTTAAGTTCCAAGATTTCAAAGCTAACATTCATCATAAGATAGTTTGAAGACTCAGTTTCTTTGGTTTCTGCGATCTATTGAATGAGTCCTGAATTGTGCACGTTTAAAATCCTTAAACATACTTACATACATTTATTATCTGCTACTTCACCACTTGCATTTCTTTGTATACTACCTTACATTCATGCACATGCATATTAATTTGATTAAATCATGTTTTTCTTTGTGCTTTGAAAGAAACTTAGATGAAAACTATACAAGCCCATACATACTATTCTCCTTTGGCAAGTATCTCATGTTTGTCAGCCTTCATGGTTATTTTTTTTTAAAAAAACCACATCTGCTGCCCAGTAGGAGAAATAAAAGTACAAAATGCTCCTTCCAATTTGAAAACAACTTGTTACTGTGTATGTCTCTCTTCGTATTATAAATAATGCCTCAAAAATATCTCTACCATAGGCCTGTTAGCCTTAATATGCTTATACTAGGAGTGTGTTACGCCACTTTAGTCGATTTGCGTAACGTGTTTTTTACTATTACTGGCTGCAGTAAGAAAAAGATAATTCTGAAAACATTAACAATCTCTCACATGCCTCTGCTGACACAGCTTCATCCTGATAAATTCATGTGTCATCTGTAACGTACTCAGAAAATAAAGGCACAACCGGTCAAAATATTTACATACTTCATTAAATATTTCACACAAAGATTTAACAGGCATAAGTAAACTATGATGAGTACGATCACTTATCTTCAGAAAAGGACTTTGAGAATTTCCTGGCACATAGAAGTAAGAAAACTAATCACATTAATTTCTGCAATGTAACCATTAGCCTTCCTTCTTCTTTTCCGTGTCCCTCAGAAAGGATCATCGGCTGATACCAACCTTTTTTTTTTGTGTCACAGAACACTTGCAGTGACATGACCCAACTCATCACATAAACACAAATCTTAGCAGAATCAAAAAGTACAAGGTTTTTATTAATTTGATGGACAATATTATTTCACATAGGTCTTTCCTTCATTCCACTTACTGAACTGGGATGGAATCAAATCTAACATCCATGTTAGCCATTTTTAATTAGATTAACTGCAGGAAACTAATGGTAGAGAGAAGGATTATGATACTTTTAGTGGTTTGATATTTTCATCTTCCAGCCACATAAGAAACACTATTTTTCTTGCAAAATGAAAAATTCCATACAGACAGATCCATATTTCTAGGCTACTAAATTAATTTCTTCTCCAAGTAAAGCAGATAGACTGATACAAGCAAGAATATGTAGGCTTTTGTTTAAAGAAAATAAGCCCTTGTTTAATGATATTTAACTTAATGTAACAGTTCAAACAGGAATATTTATTTCCTAATTGTCTTGTTCTACTAAGTACTCAGCAGTCATAACACAGGAAAAATCAGGAGCATTCAAGCACCTTTCAGGATCAAGTTCCATCACAGAATATAGATATTAGTTACTGTTATGAATGAAGGGCATAAAGCAAACACATGAATTCATGTACCTTTAGAATTGGTGTACAGAGGTTAAAGAAAATCAATTACTAACAAGCGATACATATGACAAAGGCAGAGGAAGACAACCAGCCCAGAAAATTAATCAGCATATAAATTAATCTTCTTAGCCAAGAACAAATTAGAGTCTAAAGTATTCCTTTCAATATGCTGAATGCTAAAATCTTCTGCTGGAAGAATACTAACATAGTATAGCAGAATTTCTGAACTCCTGATGTAGATAAATATTGAAATAAAGAGAACGAAAATGTTTCAAATTTCCTTTAATTCTATTTACCTAGTTCTACAGGTTTTATTTAGCTCATTTGAGACAGTAACACCTTTGCCTGTACCTTGATTGGCTTGTTCAGAAAGTTAAGACTGAATTTAAACAGTTGTAAACTTTATAATCATTTATGAACTAAATAAGCTGCTTCCACAATGCTATAAAAACAGATTTAAAAGAAAGAGAGGCACAATTACAAAAAGATCATGGTGGTAAGTATGAATTAATATCATTAATAACCTATATTTATTCACTTTCTTTTGGTCTGAAAAGTTTTAGATTTTAAATGTATAAGTACATGTATTAAAATATTTTCTTTTCCTAACTCACCCTGCAGTCTATCAGTTTACAAGTCATGTCTTTAAAACACTCATTTGGAGAACAACTACTCAAACATTCATACAGTCAAACATTTGGAGAATGTGATTTTATTTCATTTCTCTCACTGTCTAAAAGTCAACTTACCGTATAACCATTTACTTTGTTGTTGTGGAATCTACCATATTCCACCATACTTTATTTAATCTAATAGAAGCAGTAAAGCCTAGGGGAATGATACATTTCCCAGCTTGACCAGATGAACCATTTCGCAAGCAGATCATTTCTGAACTGTGAACTAGAGATCATTTCAAAGACTTAAAGAGATCCAGCCTAGTAAATTCAAACACTGTAGCACAATACTGGCTTATTCGCAGGCGTGTGGCCATATTATGAGTGCTATGCCAAAATAGCAAACCAAATAAATCCAGTGAAGTGCTAACACAGCTATACAGTATTAGGAACAAAGCTGTACATCTTCCACGTAAACCCAAGTCTCTGCATCACAGCAGCTTTTCTACTGGTTTTCACAATTTCCGCATACCTGGGAGAATAGGTCATGCCTATTTCTTCATTTTTATCAGTAAAATAAGGATGAATATTTCCCTACCTCATCGACGGAGTTGAAGTATTGACCTTCCTTTAGCCAGTCCTTGGGGTATCACACTACAAAAGAACCTTAGTCTTTATATTTCCTTGTATGTCCTTGTCTCCATATACTTTTAAAAATCTTAAATAAATTGGAAAAGATATCTTCAGGAACAGTTTTAAATTAGGTTCTTAAATCCGTAATAAAGTTTATAAAATAACCCTTATTGGAGATTTACAATTATGTATCTTTATTAGTATTCTATGCACAGGGTAAACTGAAGCAAAACATAGTCTATAAAGTTATGAATTATCTCAACTGTAATCTTAGTTTACAGATAATCATGTACTGTCAACTTAAAAAAGAAACCATCTCTTCAATGGACAGATATTAACACCTCAGATTATTCATGATTAATTTAAAATAGAGATGTTCAATGTATGAAGTTTTAAACAAAACAAAGATAGCTAAAGCAAGACATAAAGATGTTGGGGTTTATTTTTCCTTATAGTTTTATAACAAGGAGCTGTTTCTGGAAAAGATTACCAAATAGAAAGATTCCATGTCACCATTTTCATCACGCAGGTGAAAAGTTGAAATTAACATATCTCTGAAAGTTTGCAAAACATTTGGGTCTTCATCTAGAAAAGGCTGGGAATGGACATTGATAAAATGCAATGTCTTACTGGCTCGAGGAAAAAGAGAAAGCTACCTATCCAACCATATCAGACCCCATTGAGTGGAGATATTTTCACACCCCTTTATAACTACTACTTGCCTTTTGTTGCTCAGTAAACGTGTTTTTCACTTCTTGGGGAAGTCCAAACAGTGACCACTCCTACATCTTTGTCTCTTTTTAACTTGGCTAATTCGAGTATCCCATTTGTAATCACAGGTTCAGAAAAGTTCTTTGATACAAGTAAATGAGAACAAGCAGTTAGTATAGGCAAGTTCTGTTATTGTACTTACATCAGTGATTTCCCACTACTTTTAATTCCTTATCTAATAAAATTTCCATAGAACATACAAATGAAAATACTTACATTTCAAATTGCTTTGTGCAAGATAACTGAATAAAGAGATACAGCATCTGGTACTGAAGTGGTTACATTCTTCCCCTAGATGTCTTCATAGCCCTTCTAATTATATAGTAAATTTAAGGTGCTTTTATATGCCAACCCGAAATGTACCCAAACAATGCCTATCAACAAAAGTACAGTGCTTCTGCAACGTTTCACCAGCTTCACTGCCCTTCTCTAGACATGTTCCAGCACCTCGATGCCTTACATGCAGCAAGGGCCCCAAAAATGAACACAGTATTTGAGGTGCAGCCTCACCAGTGATGAGCACAGGGGGACTCTCTAGTTTTGATGGCCACACTATTTCTGATACAAGACAGGATTCCATTGGTCTTCTCCACCACCAGGGCACACTGCTGGCTCATATCCAGCTCGCTATCAACCAACACCCTCAGGTCCTTTTTCCACTGGGCAGCTTTCCATACATCCATTATATCACACATGATCCAAATAACATGAAACCAATGTGATTGGCGCCTATGAGGAATACTATGGGAAGCAGTGAAAATGCTATTTCCTTAGGGCTTTCCTAGAATAGCTTAACTTTAGAAGCATCAGAGCCCCATTAGTCTATTAAGATTTACTAAGGTATTTATTCTTCTTAAGTTATTAAAAGGAAAGTTCTCCTCTTGACCTTTCGCTTTATTTGCCTGACATTCTCTTACAATAAAACACCTCTGAGCTATTCAAAAATAAATACCAATCTAACATTTTCTGCTGCCAAACCTTATGGTTTACTACAGATACATGACAACATGTTACTTAAACGTTTCATGTTTCGAAAGTACCAACATATAACCTTAGAGTTAAAAAGCACAAACATTAAACAACTATGCTTTGAATAACCCTAACTGCCATTACAAAGATTTCACAATATTAAATCACAACACTGGTATTAAATGCTGTTTTGTTTTCACATCAACAGGTTAGTATTTTAAAACCCTCCACCTATTCAAATATAAGAATCTAAACAAAATTGCATCAGTTCCTTCTTCCTTAACCTTAGTTCCTTCTTCAGACTTGCCTAGCCTCAACAAGCCTGGTGTAGAATATAAAAATGACAATGTTGAGTCTAACCAATGATTTTCATAGTGACCATGGCCATAGCAATTCATAATGAAATGTACATATGCACAGAGAAAGGCACGGGTATTCTTTCTACTATCCTCCCACAGCTTCCATTGGACTTCACAGATCACATGTGCTCTCTAGGAGTGTAAGAGAAATGAGGTACTGAATAAAAAAGTAACTCTTTTTTGAGGATCTTTCACACTGTCCATCTCTCTTGCCAAGGTGGCTTAAAGCCAAAATCACCAAAATTGTATTATGTAATCCTAAAAGAATACAATATTTTTATATTGCGTATAATATATTTTAGATAATTTTTTTACCAAAGCTTTGCATTACTTTTATTGATTTTGTTTGATTAGATTACCTGTATTAGGGTACTAAATAAAAAAAAAAGAAAAAAGAAAAGGAAGAAGTGTGCTTTTTATTACTTTTTTGCATAACCTTTCAGCAGTTTTTATTCTACGGTACAGCTCAATATTTTGCACATTGCTTTAGCTCAAGGAAAATTTAATGCAGTTTGGAGATTTCTGGAAGAAATATAACCCTGTTCATAGGCATATGGAAAAGCTAGAGGATGCTCACTTTATATTTTGCATTAGTCATTATTCTTACATTTGGCTATCACCACCATTTGTCTGGGTGCAATGACAAAATTTCCACAAATAGGAAGCTTCACACATGGTATGAGATGTCTCGCTAGGATATATTCCTTTTTCTGGGTCTACAGTTACTATTTATATAGTTCTATATCTTTTTTTTACCATTCAACGCAAATGTTTTAAAACGTGTTTGTAGGAGTCCTTTAGGACGTAGTTGTCTTGTGTAAATTAATAGAAAATCTCCAAGTGATTTCAGTCCTGTTACCATAAGAAACCAACCAAAATAACTCTGTTGATATTTCTGGGTTTGGCCTTTGGGAGATATTTTTTCTTCTTTTCTTTCAGCTGTCAATTAAAGCCAAAAACCTACAAAACAGCAGACACAAACTTCCTGAATCACTCTTTGAAGTCCATACTCCACATCATTCTTACCTTCCCCCTTCCGTTTCCTCTTCCCATCATTACCACTTGGAAGAACTACCCTCATGTCATGAAACACTTTCAAACACTGAACTCAAACATAATTTTCTCTTTGATGTGAAACCCACATCTCTTCCACAGTCTTTCCACCAATCTTCTTTTTTTTTCCTCAAATCTCTTTTATATCCAAACTAGGTTTCCTTTCTCTCAGCCCATCTGAAGAGGGCTGTTATGCATCCAGCAACACCAGCAGTTAGTTAAGAAACAGAAAGCAAAAGTGCATTCCTACTCAAAGAAATTCAATATTCAAGGCAGATTCCTAATTGAAGGCAGACACAAGCATCAGTTACATACAAAATCACTGACAGGTAGCGGTTGGAAGAGACCTCTGAAGATCATCCAGTCCAGTCCCTCTGCTTTATCAGGTTCACATACACCAGGTTGCACAGCAGTGTGTCCAGGTGGGGTTTGAATATCTCTTGAGAAGGAGACTCCACAACATTGCTGAGCAACTTGTTCCAGTGCTCTGACACTCTCAAAATAAAGTTTTTCCTTACTTTGAGGTGGAACTTCCTGTGTTCCAGTTTGTGCCCATTGCCTATTTTCCTGTCACTGGGCACTACTGAAAAAATCTGGCCCCTTCCTCTTGACACCTGCCCTTTAGGTATTTATAAACACTGATAAGGTACCCTCTCAGTCTTCTTTTATCCAAGCTAAACAGACTCAGTCTCTCAGTCTTTCCTCATCATCTTTGTGGCCCTCCACTGGACCCTCTTCAGTAGTTCCTTGTCTTTCTTGAGCTGGTACATGGAGAACTGAATGCAGTGCTCCAGAAAAGGCCTCCCTAGAGCAGAGTAGAAGGAGAGTATAACCTCCCTTGACCTGCTAGCCAGGATATACACCAGAATGTAAGAAACACAAAACATTTTAAATTATTTTTGGATAACTGTGTAGCTAGGCACATTATCCTTCTGGCTCTTAGAAAGGCCATGAAAGAAGGTTGAAGGTTAGCACCTTCCAGAGGGCCCAATATTTGTCTACATATTTGGAGAAACAGATGGTGAAAATGGAGTCATAGAATAAATTCAGTTGGAAGGGACCCGAAGAGGTCATCTGGTCTGAAGCCCTGCTTGATGCAGAGCTAGCTTGCTGTATGATGAATTTTGTTGCTGCACAATCACTTGCACAATAAATATCCAGCTGAACTTGATGATATCAGACTCAAGTTCCATGGCAGAGAAATAAAAGCTAACTCCTCAGGATAAAACACACTAAGAAAGTAGACAGCATTATAATTCTGGCAGCGGAGACTTCATTTCAAGAAGAAGTATTTTTCTTATAGCCAGAAGAAGGAAATATTTTGAATCATTGCATTTTCAGACTGAAAACTTCTTATGATCTGTTACAATGGATCCTATACTATTCCTACTCTCATTTAATATAACAGTAATTTACACAATGGAAAGAGATTTACTTGACCCAGACTCTGAGGTAAATTATAACTGGGTAATATTAGTACCAGCCACCAAACTTCTACCATACAGTTAGCACGTTTATGAAATTTTCTGCTTTGTGTTGAGGAAACAATGACTGGAATCTTGTTTCTTTAAGTAGTATTGCATGATAAATATAGTTATCCTTATATGAAACAGAGCCGGATCCTGCTACTTCAGTGTCCTCCAAGTATACATTCATGGAGTTGGAACCAAATCCCTGTCCAGAGTGCTGAAATATAGCGGTTTGGGAAAATATGTAAAGTGTGCTTCTAGCTTGAATCTGCCACTCTTAATAATTAACATAATCTGAAACACCTAATAGAAAAGGTGGAGTAAAATTTTAGTTTCATATATGAAAGATTTGGGGTAATTTCTATCTCAGCTTTCGTCCCTTATATTTTCCCCCAGGTATTCAAGCTTTATTTTCCTTCCTTACAGTTTTCTCTGATCACTTTCTACAGTTTCTCTCCATATTCAGCTATAGAATGACCTTCAAATATATCTCAAGGAACTTGTGAACCAGGTACCCACTAACCCATTAGACAAAATGCTTACATTTTCAGATCTGCACTCAGCTTAGAATAAAATAGAATGTACTCCGCATGTTGCATAATTCAAAAGCTGCCCAGGTGCAGAAGATCAAGAATAACAGCCATCTTGCTCTAAAGTAATCATATTTTGAGTGGACTAACTGCCCACTGGAACTGAACATCCAGATCTTCACTAACAGAATCCAGCACCTTTGCTCATACTGCTTCCAGCTGGAACAAGGAAAGTGCAAACGACCTTTGTCTCACTGAAACGTTTTCAGTGAGCTTAGTACTCTAAAGTTTTAAAGCAGAAGCAAAAATTCAAAGTCTGTACTCAAGATGTGTAACAAAATAATCAAACTTTGCATGTATATTCTCTTAGTGTTAGGGATGAGTTACTTAGTATAATTTCTAACGTGCTCTGTTATGATGACTAATGTTTTCAGTATATATTGTATGCCTTCAAAAGAATTATTAGTACAAGTACTGTAAGATCTATAACAGAAGATTTATAATACAACAGTCAGTAGAATTTACTGGTATAGCACTTTTAATACTCCATTCCCTCACCCGGTTGCATTGTACATTAACATGTAGATAAAGGAGCTGATTCATCTTTTATGCTCCTTTGTTTCTAACATAATACATTAATTTGAGAACTTGTTAGCTTTTGTTTCTCTTAGTACACTAACACTTCCTTTTCAAGATTTCAGACAGTTTTTTAATTTGTGCTGACATATCAAGGAAATATGAAAAATATAAATCAAGCTTCTGAGTTCAGCATTAAGAAAATTAAAATCAGAGATTCATTTAGGTTGGAAGGGACCTCTTGAGATCACCCAATCCAACCTCCCTGCTCAAGCAGGATCAGCTACAACAAGTTATCCAGGTCTGTGTCCAGCTGAATTTTTAACATCTCCAGAAATTTCTAGTGCACATAGTTTAACTGCGTTAAACCCATTTGCTCATTTTCTTCAAAATTAAATATACATCAGTGCCAAAGACAGAAGAAAGAACTTGCCTTTTGTCTCGAGTATCTATAGAATGACTTCTGATATCGTGTGAACAGTAACTTAACTTTTTAAAAGCCAACAATGAACCATTCTTGAGTTTATGAAATACTTCCTTGAAATCTAAAATGAAGATTAGGGGTTTTCCTAGTTTTTTTTCTCTTGTTTTTGGTTGGTTGGTTGGTTTGGTTTGGTTTTCCCTCCTGCCCACCCTCCCCCAAGGAAGGAGGAGGGATGTTTTTGCCAGACTTAGACTACTACTTATATAAACAAAACAGTTTTAGAACAGTCAGAAAAAGTAGGCACCAACCATTCAGTTACTTCTTTAAATCAGTTCCTAACATAAGTGTCAGTTTTCTAAGAAATTTCAATAAAAATGTACATTATGATAAAATTTAAGTCTCATCTCTTATAGGTTTTCTATACTTTAGGAGCTGGAAATTATACCAAAATAAGACTTGTGTCATTCCTATTTCCAGTCCTAAAGAAAAATGCCAAAAAAATATCCTTTTCTACAGTTAAATTTTCCTTTTTGAAATGTTTAACCTGAGACTTTTTAGACTACCACAGAACACTGAATTTGATATAAGCCAAAAAGACTATGAGAAATCTCTATCCCAAAGTTGCTGGTTACTTGTTGACGGCATTTCTACGTACTCACTCATAATGGAAAAATGTAAATAGACGAAAAAAATCAAATATTACAGCACCTAAAATACAGTATGAAAAGTATGCAAAAGAAATTGACAACAAATGCCTGGTGTAAGCTGGATAAAGCAATAGATGATAATGACATTCCTGGCAAAAGGTCAGCTCATCTCAAACATCTGTTAAGAATGAAATCATTAAAAACAAATCAGCTCCATATTGTAGGAGTTTATGCAGACACTTGCTTCTGTTTTTATCTGCCATGGCTTAGCCTCCTTGAAATGATTTTTCATTTGGTTCTCTTCCTGTTTTATTTCTGTGCAAAACTTTTGAGTGTGTCTAACAAATAAACTCAAAGTGACTAACTAGCACTTTTGCAAATGTTGACCAGTATTCCTCCATTTGAAAGATGTGCTGAATTTGTCTAGTTATTGATTAAAAGCAAACTGGGCTGTGTTTTGAGACTGTAGCAATACCTGACAGAGTATTATGTCATTCCCTATTTTGTGAACATTTTGCACAGATCAATTTACAAATCCTGTCCTCCTGACTAGTTTTTTTTTCCTTTGGCTCACTCATACCCCCCATAACATCAGTTTACGGTTCAAGATTCATAACAACTAACCACCCAGAAGCAACTACCCCATCCCAGGCTGTGATGTTTAAGCAGAAGAAATAAAAGCTGATGTTATTATTTAGTCAAATATTTTAGAAATACTTTAGTAAGAATCCTCATCAGATGAATTATGGACTTCAAAATTATTAAAATTACCTTCTCCTAAAAATCTCATGAAATTTTTACAAGTTGGTAAACATCTAGCTCTGAAGGCATGCTTGGTACAGAGACTGGAAGTTGGCAGGACAGGTCATTGAATGAACCTTAAAATCCTTTGTCTTTGATGCAAGAAAGGCTTTTTTGATAGTAAACCTTCACTCTAGATATTCTCTAAAGGCAAGGTAAATGAAATAACATGCTTTCAGTCCCTGAAAAGGAGTGATCTTGGATTCTTACCATCAAAAGGACAGTAACTGCATTTATGGGAAATGTTTAAAATATATTAATAGCACTAGAAGCATAATATATTGTGCAGAACTCCATTACATATCTTTGGGTTTCATACATACTGCATTTTTTTGTCAGTAATCTCACCTCAACTAAAGGGGCCAGGTCTGGGTCCACACCGACCGTCTGATCATCGAAATACATCGGGATATTCCTAGGATACAAGGAGCCTAGGCATGAATAATCTCAGTATTATAGCTGCCAAGAACTCATCTCCTCCTAAATTAACATGTTGATTGTAAATATATAACCACTCTTTTTAAATACTTACCCACTTTCAGAGGCAGCCATTCACTCTGAATCCCTCATAGTTGCAACTAGTTGGCATGTAACCATAATTCAAGCATCTCTATAGGCCAGAGAGCATTGAATGTTCAAAATACTCCCTATCACTCACACAGAGATCTTTACTCAGATTGAAATTGCAAAACCCAGTTTTTTCTTCACGAAATCTGTAAAGATCATTCCTCTTAGTAGGAAAGGCTGACATACACTCAATCAATCTGTTGGAAAGAGCAGGAAGATGAAGCTGCTTCATGATGCCATATGATGAAAACAGCACATACTCACTTATCATTAACACTACTTTGTTTCTCCTCTGTGGCTTCTCTAGGGGTACAAATAGCCTGCAAATGAGATGGAAGCAAATAAGGAGATAATTACCATTCCAGTTCATGCCTCTTCCAACTCATGCTGGACGTTTAACATATCCCAGCACTCGGAACATGCTGAACACGGTGTATTGAACCTAAATCTATTCTGAAATTTTTTTAAATGATCTTCCTAGTACCGAGTGCAGAGCTCCACAATCAAAATGAATTCATTGAAGTAAGATGAACAATGTCCTTAATGTTAAGGCCCCAGTATTAGGGGACTTATTAGTAAGCATAATGGAAACATTTTGGTACTTACGATGAAATGAAAGTCTTCCGTATATAGTTTTGACATCTTGTACCTTGTTTTGACACAGTCTAGACTTTTGGTATGAAAAACATGAAAACAACTGTCCTTTTACCAAAATGTGGTTTATGTACAAATCTGATCTTGTGGAAGATATTCCTGATTAAGTGGAAGGTATCATTGTCTCTGGTAGCAATTTTAGAACTAAATGATCTTGAAGGTTCCTTCCAACCTTAATCATTTTATGAGTCTATGTATGGGACTTTCAATCCTTAAACTAGTCAGGTGTTAGCTAATACTCAGAAATACACTATGCCAAAGAGAAGGACTACAGAGCATGAAGACATTACAAAAATGATGTAAATAAACTGTAGTCTTGAGCAGAAAACCCTTTAGTAGCAAATTGAAAAGTTATTTTACAGGTGTAACTTTCAGTAAGGGTCAGGAAAATTCATTCATTATTGTTACGGGAGGTAAGATTTTCTTATAAATATTACAGGACCATTAAAAAGTGTCATCATTTTAAAATGAACTTAAATCACATTCATTATTTATTAGGCATTACTCTAGTTCTTCACTGATGTTTTTAATGGAATGAAGTTTCCTCAACTGCAGTAACATCACTGCTATCTATAGACAACTCCTCTTAGGTATAGAAGTGCCTTTTCATGTTGGTTTCAAAGCAGGTTTTCACTTTGTAACAAGACTTCTAATCTTAAATGAACGTAATCCATTATTTGGTGAATTAAAGAGACAGAAATTAGGATAGCTATGAATTTAATAGCATCTTAGGTGATCATTCACAATACTATCAACAAAACAAAGTCAGATTCAGGTGTTTTTTTTTTTTCTTAAAGGGAGAATACATTCTCTTTATTTACATTTTAAAAGACCTGAGAGATCTTCACATATGTCAAAAAGGCAATGTTGCTCACTGCTGATCTTTTCTCTTGATTCCTCTAGGCTATCAATATTGAGTATTTCCAAGGGCAAATACAGAGTCCAGCTTCATGAATTTATTTATTTTTAGCTTAAAGAATTATACCACCCGCCTTTCTTAATCTACCTCATTATCAAGGGTTTGTATCTTTACCAAGAACATTCCATCATACTCCTGATCTCCCTGACAATATGAAAACACTGAGAATTAAGAAAACAACAAAAAAATTAACCTCTTTAAAAGTGTGCAACAATGACTACTAGAAAGTCTGTAGATAGTCTATACCAAAAGAAACTAGATCCTAAATGGAAGTGTCACCTGTCTGAGCAAATTATGAGTTCTGTATCTCACTGTTGCTGTGTATGTAGGAGCACAAATTGCATCCTCATCTACCTCACTTGTATGCATTCACAGCAGCTCAAAATATAGCTTAAAAGTACTACTCTCTTCAAAAGGGTAGAAAGTCTTCAAGCAGAAATTCTCATCTCAGCATTGCAATTAAAAGAGTGTTTGCTTAAAATGATCTGAAAGGCACTGCATCATACTGACTAAGGTTCTCCACAACCCTGAAATTTTACTACTTTCCAGAAAAATCGATAAACAGATTTACCATAATGAAAGGAGATAACATTTAAAATGGTATCTCCAATGTAATGCATTTGCCAAAAAAATGTAGCAGAATACATGTGGTCCTAGACTAAACAGTTCATTCTTCAGGGAGAACAAATACAGAGATATTATGTAAGATAGTGCCTTAGAACAATTCCTCTGGATTTTGTGCGTATTTAAAGGTTGAATTCTATTTTTTTCCTCAATAGAACACCACAAACAGCAACCTGGAAATAAAAAAACCACAGACACTGCAACATAAGAAGGCAATCACAGCTTCAAAAAAACTGCCAGAGGTAAAGTCTCAGTTCCTTCAGATTTATGCCATCTTCAGAGAAACTGGTTTTCATTCTGACTTCAGCATTTGTGTGCGTCAGCTCTTCCAGTCCTATTTTTGCTTCACTTCTCTCATCTAACAATATCAGTGTCCTAGAGAGTTCTGCCTATTAAATTTAAGTGTACTCTCTTTAGTGCCTTAGCTTTTTGTAGTAAAAGATCCTCTACGTTATACACAGATTATTCATGAATGATATACAGATCTGTTGTATAGCCATGGATGTCAAATTGCAATAGGATACATTTTTAATTAAATATCTATCTTAATAGTGTCATTTACACCAATTAAAAATAAAATTACCATAAGATAAAAAACTTATGGTCTCTATGTAGAGTAGAACAAACTACTGCCCTTGGAGCCAGATTAGGAATTGTGTAGTATTGTTAGACTCAACCAGCTAGTTACAGGGTAGTATTTTTTGACTGAAATAGATATTTTAAATAACAATCCAATATAAGACAAAAGCAGACTTCCAGTTATTACCAAAATATAAAGAGTATTACGCAATGGAAAGGCTATATTTTACCCTTGAAAAGAAATAGAAGTTGGCTGCCTGCTGTAAAACAATAAAACCTTCCTAGATTCCCAATATATTAATACAGAAATCTTACGAGCAATTATAAAAACCCATGTCCTTTCTGTTTCCAGTGGCTGTAGGAAGCTTCCTACTTCCTCAGATCAGTGCTTGCAGCAGGCAATACAGCTTCCCTAAGGTCCCCTTCGCAAGTACACTCAGTTTGTCTACTGGAGGTCCTAAATCATCCACTTGTGAATATATACACAAACTCCCTTTAACAGTCTTCTACTACCAAAAAATATTTCTGCTAGTCAAATATAAATACATTTGGACAGCAAAGTCTTCAACAGAATGAGGGCAACAATATAATTTCAACTTCCTCTTAGCCACCAGATTCTTTACTTAGACCATTCCTACCTTTCAGGCTATATATTACTGAAGACTATCAGCGCCCTAAAAAGCCTCTACCTGCTTGCAAAATGCTATAGATCTGACTGAACCCTCTCTTCTTTCAAATGCAGGAACAGTGTCAAAGAGGTTTTACATGATCCTAGAATGACTCTTCATCATACAGCTTCTATATGATTGCAGATGGTACTCAAACTGAAGTGCTGCCACACAAACTTAGAAGCAATTATTTTCCAGTCTGTTAGCAGACTGATGAGAAGAGATATGGAGGTAACCTGGAAATATTCTCCCATCAAACATACAGGAAAAGCCCTTTTCAGGGCCAAAAACCGACAGCTTTTCCTGCCCTAGAGTGAACACTGTGGCGCTGCAGCTGCACTTTTACATGCATTTCAGGGAAGAAAATGGCCCTTTTAAGCTGAGCATTTCTCACTTTTCTGTCAGATTCACTTTGGAAAAAAGACAATGTAGACATTTTTTTTTAAACCAGAGCAAAGGCAGGAATCTTAGTTGACCCTTTTAACCTTTCAGTGCAAGACGTATTGCTCAATATAAGAATACAAAAAAGCATGAGGCACTGCATTTTTAACCCTTTAACTATCTTTAACTCTAATTAAACTCTTACGAATATCAGTATTTCATTGCATCAAATATCAACAGATTATACCGAAGTAAAAAATAAAGTGAACTTAGCAAAAAAATTGCAGTAATTGTCATTAGCAAGCTCCAACACAGACAGAAGACAGAATAGATATGCACATACAAGCAAGAAAATCATTTTACAACAAATATTTCACTTGACAAAGAACTGAGTGATTCTAAATCATTCAACCCACCAGTCACTGGGTTATCTTGAATTCTCGTCAGATAAAATCCATTGCACAAGAGTTCATGAAATCTGAAGGTAGACAACCTTTCCCGCAATTTTAGGGTCACGAACAAGTGACTCGTATGGTAGCACTTCCTGAAGAGTCCAAGCACAGCGTACGAGAGGATGCACCTAGAACACCTAATATTGAATGCACATTCCTGAAGCTCTTAAACACAGAAGAATTAAACTCTGCAACATAATTTTAAGTAACTTGCCACAGTGCTGGTTTTTTTCTTTTATAAGATAACTCATTTCCTATCTAGCCAGAAGTCAACTTTATTTTTTTTAGACTTTTCTGTAGAAAAGTAAACCACGCTACTTTCCACACATCACTGTGGATTTACACTTGCATGGCAACACTACACATAAATAAGAGTGCAAAACGTTAGGTAGAAATGTCTGACTAAATGAATCAAGTCTGTCTTTCTACCTGGAATAAACCCACACATCACAAAACTTTTTAAGTTCCTACTATATAATATTTGATAGGGTAAATATTGGCTCAATTTCAAGTTTTGGCTATATCAAGTCACAAAGTCACAAGAAACTCAGATTTCTAAGTTAGAATCTTGAAGTTTTATACTGTATTGAACTTCAATATGAAGCCTTAAAGTTTTCAAAAATAGTGATTTTTCAGGAAATTCCTTGAAAAGAATACTGTGGTTATCGATGTTTTTGGTGACACTCATAATCTCAATCTACATATTACAAGTTAGATACAAATTTTTAAATACTACACAAATTACCCATTTGTCAGAGTCCAATACTCTGACCAGGTTCTTCTAGATATTTCAGTGCATGGAATGCATAATATTTAATACTAAAATTACTTATTTTAAGATAGCTGGTATTACACAGGATTTCTGTTTTAGCAGAGTGATACAAAACATACTGAAACAACAAAACAAATATAAGTTATACTATGCAAAACATAGCAATTGTAACACACAGATCAAACACAATATCAACCTGATCCCCATTACACTGGTCTCTATAATGTTCTCACTGTCACGACATTGGACATCACCAGTCACCAAGAAGGAACATGCAGGCTGAAGTCAGCTCAAGCCATCGCTCTCTTTGAAGTTCTTTTACTAGTTGTCTAGTTCTTGTACTGTGTGTTGAGTGGAACCATGTATTCACTTCTCCCATGGTGGTCTGGCTAAATACGGGAGAATTTTTCCCTCTTTTAATGAGCTTTTAATGGGAGAAACAGTTACGCCACCAGTTGGTCCACTCAATTGTTGACAGTTGTTTGTCTAAGCCAGGCCATAAAATGGCAAAATAAGAGTGCTCTCAAGAGCTTTCAGCAATATTCAAGTAGATCAAGTACGTAATTTTGTTTAATTTTTTTCTTCTATCCCCCAACCTCAAACGTTTATTTTACTTTTATTTCCTTTTATTTTATTAGATATCATTTTTAATGGCATATATATCTGCGTGTCTGAAAATATAAAGCCCTGAAGAGCTGATCTTCCAAATTCTTTCAAATTTCCTCACATTGAGGAAATTCTGAGGTAGAAGCTGCAAACATGCTGGCACTATTAGAAACATGCATGAATCACTTAGGAGACTTGAATTTGAAAGCAACATATATGAATCTCTAGGGGTGAAGACCATTTCATCTCCCTATAATCTATTTTGAAACAAGGAAGTTTTTCTTAAGGCAACATTAATTTGCTAATAACAATAGTATCTCAGACTTTCCTGTTAAGACACTTGGAAAAAGTCAAGGTGATTATGTCTTTGCCTGCAGCTGCAAATACACCAGTGTACTGGATCCAGCTCTTCATCCCTCTTTCAGTACAGACAGATCACAAACACTATGCCACATTTGTTGTACGGTGCTTGCCTCTGTGATTGATGACATCTATTAAGCTATCTGCAGCTCCTCTACTGTCTCTCTACGCTTATTCAATTGTTTCTGCTTAGTCAGATTGCATATTTAGCTCATTCAGAACATCAACTATTTTGCTTTTAACTACATGTACTTCCAGCCTACAAAGAATGAACTTCTCCCTAAATTCATCATTAAAACCATCATGAAAGAGATTAGGGCATATAAAAATGATGCATATAAAAACAATGCTCTGAAACATAGACTCTAAGAATGCATAGTCTCCACTTACAACTGTTTCTAATTTAATTAAGGGTAGCCTAAGAAGTTGCACAACAAAGAAAAACATTGCCTTTATTTCTATACAGAAAAATAATAAAAAATCCAATCTCTGTCCTCAGCTGTTCAACTAAAGGCTTGCTGCTTACTCATTGCTAACAGATAAGAGTTTTTTCTTTTACAAATCAAATTCTTTATCCACTTAGTCATATTTTTCCAGGAACTCTGCACAGCATCACAGTTCAGATCTCATTGTATTATGCTGGCTAACCATAAGAACTGTATTAACTACTGTGAAAAGGTGACAAAAACTCTTGAAGTGCTAAGACTTTGGACATCGAAGAGAACTCGACTATGATAAACTTTATCACTATGATAAACAGTGAATGATAAACTTTATTCCAATAGATTTTCTGTGTTCAGAAAGAATTAGCATTCTGAGATATGGAACTTTTTGAAACAGAATTGAAGTGTAACATATTAAACACAGAATTAAAATTTACAGTTTTCTAAGAATTACTGACAAGAAACTCTCCCTCTTCACAAGGGACTAAAGGAGCTCTAATAACACATGGTAGTTTCTCTCTCATGGTTGTGTAAGTAGTTGTATTATTTTATTTAGTATTTAGATTATAATGCTTTTCATTACTTAGGAGGTACTCAAATGAAGATACCCATGATTTTTTTATGCGTAACATAACAGCCTTCAAGATAAAGACTATTTATTTTATTTCATCCAAACTAACTTATTTTGAAGAAGCTTTTTATACACTGAAACACATAGTAAGGTATACAGAACCCATTAGAGTTTTACTGATTTAATGACCAAGAATTTATAAAGGAACAATGACTCTTGCTCATGCCTACGTATTTGATCCTTTTCTTACATGACTAGTTCCAAGTGTTAGAGGAAGGCAAGAACCCTGCACTGGGTCCATGAGATCTCCATTAGTTGTTGTATTTTCATTCCTACTGTAATTAACTGTTAGTTATGGAGAAGTGTCATTCAACCACGTTTTAAATCTTATTTATTATCTGAATCAAGCATCCACCTATGACCACATTTCATATGTAGAAATGCAAACAATCAAAGACTTTTTTATATCTTCGTATCTAATTAAGACTCTAGTTTTTTTGTTAGAGGGTGCTTAACTAAATGCCAGCCCTGACTAATGAAAATGAGCCTGAACAGAAAATATACCTATGAAATTTCTACTGAAGTGAGGTATTTTCAGTGTTGTGGTGACAAAGAACACATTGTACATTCCATTATAATTACCTCTTGTACCTTAAGGGATAACTGTTCTGATCGTGAAGTTGGAGAGCACCTACTGTACGCGGTATTTAAGTAATTATTCCTATACTTTAGGAATTTCCGTGAACTTCAATATTATTTATGATTACTAGGATAATTAATGTTGGTTTAAAAAATCCTACATTTGAATATTTCATTTAAAATCAAAACTAAATTTAAGAACTTTTTTTTATTTCATCTTCTACTTGCAAAAATTTATCCTTTTCAGAAGTATTCACTTCCAAATTATATGCTTCCAATATAAATATGAGATGTCCTACAACTTAGTCTGAGCTTTTTAAGCTTTAAAAAAAAGAAACGTCAATTGTATGAAAAGTTATGGGAAAAAACCCCAAATCATTATGTGTCTGAAACATAATATCCAAGAGAAGAATATCAAAGTTCAAAAAAATGAGAAGTTTCTCAAGTATATTTTTTATGTATAGATGTACACACAGACACAAAAATCAAGTCTATTGAGTCATACACCAATTTGACTCAGTGGCTATAGAGCTATGCTTGATCTTGGTCTTGCCTAGACAGCAGCATGACTTCAACAGCCATAGATAAAGCATACAACATCTACTTTCTTGTAAAGTTCAGCCTGGCCTCATCTTTCTTTGGTCGTTTCATATCACCTACACTGTAGTAATAAAAGAGGGAAACTCTCCACATAGCATACAGCACCAAGCAAGCAGCTGTTTTCTGCCTCTTGCATACCATGACAAAAAGCAGCTCCATGCCCACTCACATTCAGCTGATCTTTTACCAATAATATACCTAAGAAAGATTATTTTTTCCTGCAGTTTCATGAGAGTTTAGGATTGCCATATTGTTCTTCATATGATATTTTAACATAGTCACTATTTAGAGACCATTGTTAACATACGGATTCATAGAGAATATTTACAAGTCATGTCACACAAATGCCAAGCACAAGAAAATCCAGTGTAAAAAAGAAAATCCAAGGAGAAAAACGAAAACGAAAACAAAGAAAGGTGCCAACTTTACAAATCTGAGATACTAAGCCTTTGTTTCAGTTTGGAAACATGTTGCTGAAGGTCAAACTTCAGAAACACATTTCAGAATACTGCCTTACTATAGCCAAAAAAAAAATCAGTCCCAGAATAGTGCTTAAAACTTGTTGAAGTAGGACCTCAACTAACAAACACTTTCTATTACAAGGCATAATTTCTTACCCTCTGACAAAGTGCAATGATTGCTACAGAAAAGATTTCATTTTAAATACTCTTTATAAGAAGTCTCAGAGTTTTTTTCCTATAGGTGAACCACTATTAAACTAAATTACAGATTTTCTAGAAAATTACTCTTTCAGCAACTCAATGTTACTTAGAGAAAATCTACACTGCACATGTACTACAAGATAGTTCTAAAATACAAACACAAAAAAGTCTAAACACCATAAAACCCCTAGTTTTCTTACTTGTCTCCATTCTACTGTTGTGGTTTTGCAGTATGCTACCATCAGGTGCAGTCAGAGTAATTTCCCAGTTCCTATTTTCCACAGGAGATTTCAACCAGGTGCAAGAAATCAATGATGTTTAATTAAAAATATGTGTGTGTTGTAAGTCCGCAATGGGACTTGCAGGCAATTAGAATGTATTGCAACAGAGTAACAAAAAGAATCACATGTAAAATTTAAAAAATACTTTCTGTGTTCTTATTGAATTTAATTAGTATAAACTAAATAATTTTATTATCATTGTCAAGATGAAATTATTTTCAAAGTCTTGTTCACAAGTTTCTATTAAATTACTAATATTTTAAGTGCAAATTTCTCATGAAATTGTTTAAATATATATTTATGTAAAAGTATATGTATATACTCATACAGAGTTCTAAAAACCTACAGAAACTTCCTTTTCACAAAAAATCACCAAAAAAAGCCTAAAACAAAAACTGTGTTTGGAAAAAGAAATTTATAACTTCTCATTTGTGTTTAGTAAAGAGTTTCAAGAAACTGTATTATTAACATTCTTTATCTGATTCTACAAATAAAGGTTCTTTTGTGTTAGCATATTTTGCTAAACTTTAACATTTCAAAGCAGACCAATTTGTGAATTAAGTTCTTGAAACAGATACTTTTCATGTCTAGGAATAGAACAAAATGAAGAACTGAAGTACCCAATTGAAAAATATCCTTCAACAATTCTTTTATAAAGCCCCTTTCTCAAGAGGTTAGAATTATCACAGCATGACATTTTATCAGGGAAATAATTTTGCCCTAGATGGTAATCTGGCTTGTAGTTTTTTGGTTCAGATTTTTTCTTCCTTTCTTTAAATGAATAATGACAGTTCCCATATCTGTAAGAGGAAAATTACACATTACTTTACAAGTCACACTTCTCTCAACAACCTGAAAAGAGAGAACTTTAGACTAGGTCTAGATTTCACTCATTTCAGTTTCTCTGATATTTGAACTGAAAGCTTCATACTAACATATTATAAAATTTAATAATAAAGTTTAGAGGTAGACTCTGATATAATTCTTTGCTTTGAAGATTTATCCGTGGTTTAGATCATAAAAAAGAAATCTGGCTTTAGAGTAGCTCTTTTAAGCTAATTAAATGAACTTTTTCTTGCATGCATGCACATAGTCTCTCAAAATATAAATGCCAGTAGTGCAAAAACATCCACTCTTGGGGGAAGGAAAAAAATGCTGCTTCACCCACTATTTCATGGCTTGAATTAAAATTCCTTTGAGACAAAGGCAAGTAATTTGCGCATTAGCATTCAAAATCAGCAAGGAGAGCATGGCAATACTTTCCTGTTGCATGTTGTGAAAATTATTTTTATAGAATTCTGCAAAGGGCAGAAATAATAATAATTGGTTTTAAGTTGCTTACTATTTTTGGAAACTTGAAATAAACCAACATATTAATGGGGATATGCAATATTTTTTATGTTTCTGAAAGTTCTTCATTTGTAATTTTATTTTATCCTGTTATACCTCAGATTTCTGTCACATTCTGTAGAGAAAATAGAGTTATGAACGAGTGGCATATAGCAAATGCTAGAAATACTCTTTACTCAGCTATGGGGTTTTTCACATTGGAAAGAAAAAAGATTCCAAATATTAATTGTTTACATTGTTCAACTGTTGTACTTCTTTGCAAACAACTCTTCAGACAACTGGGGACTGGAGCACACGACAGGTTTAAAGAACTACCATTTCTAATAACTTCTTTAACTCAGATCTTTTCCGTACATTGCAGATGACTTAATTCTTTCCATACAAAATTCTCAAGGTCTTTTTAATATACAGCAGCCACAAAGCCATTTTTCCTTGCTATTTTCCCCTGAATCATAAGTGTGCTTGGCAAGAACTCAAAGCATACATGGCTGATGACGCTTCATACACTGGCAGAGAAGGTGAGGGCTGAATCACTCTAACACTTAGGAATTGATTTGGAATAGCTCTTACAGGTTTGGAAAAAGCTACTTGCTCTCCCAGCTACAGAAATGTTATACTACATCATTATAGACTGAAAGAGATACAGACCTACAATTTACGAAGAAGGCTCTTGTACTTGATCATACCCTCTATTCCCTGAGCTGTGGCAACAAAGGAGGAGTTGAACCTCCTTTATGGGAGAATTATTATTGAATTCTGCACCTGGCATGCACAAGGTCTTTCTGTCCTTCATTGATTGCTGTGGGCATCAGAAATGAATGAAGAAAAGGATGACAGATTGTTCTAATACTGTGTTTCCCATCAAATAAGCACCAAGCTGGGGCACACTTTCCTGGCTTCACATACACCTCCAGGTATCTTTTGAATTCTGGAAGCAGTTTATTCATACTCAAAACCCTTAAAATAAATACTACCTCACTTTCAGCTATCTCAGAGTGACTTCATCTTCATCTTCTCATTGTCTTGCCCAGGGCCATAAACCTCTCCCTCCAGCTCCAGGGCTTTACAAACCTCCTGCTTCAAATGTTATTGTGAATGACTTCTTCCTTCCTCATCCTCTGAGAACTGCCACAGATTTGGTCTGCAATCCTTTTACTGAGCTCCTACCTTCCTTTCACTGCTCATATCTTTCATCTTTCCCAGGGGCATCTCCCAGCACCAAACACCTGGGTCCCAGCCAGCTGGGAGAAGAGCTCTGCCGAGCCCACTCCTTAGGGCTTCTAATCACAGGCCTGTAAGAAACAAGCAGTTGAGAATGCTTCGAATTACTTAACGGCAATACTCATCAGCTGTATCTAAAGATTAAGCATCTAAAACCCAAAAAGCTTTGGAGATTCACAAGCACTTCAGAATGCTAAAAAAGCACTTCAGTCACAAAGAAAAAGAAAGTTAGCAAGCAACAGGGAATTTATAAACATGTTTTCTCAGATGACAGAAAAAATGGTATGTAGCTCATGGTAGATACTGCAGAAAACTGATAGGTAGATGTGGAGCTTTTTCTTCTGTTATTGATTTAAATATGGCCTTCATTCAGAAAAGAAGCTGTTTGCACAGTTATACCTTTGTGTGTTTTCCTTTTTTTATATAAAATAAAATAAAAAACTGTTTGAAACAATGTTTTTCACCAGGTAGCGAAGTTTTTCTTTTATTTCTTTCATCTAGTCTTACAGGAGTAATTTTCCCCTGAATATAATATGAAAAAGGAACACTTTTCAGATCTTTCATTTTTCTTTTCTTTTGTAGATTTTGACATCAAATCCTGGGGAGGACTTTTTTTTTCCCCAAACCATATTCAGAGTGCCCCATGTCAGTTTTACTAACTTACATCTAGCAATATTTATCTGACCCAAGCATTAATGAAGACTGTCTCCAGAGCACTTTATCGTAAGATTTATTCATGAATCAGGTCCTCATAAGCCATTATTCTGTAATTCAAAAAGGGGGAGGAACAAACCTTCATTCCAACGGTCCCAAGTTAAACTGATTCATTTACTTCAGGTTTTTGCAGCTAGTGAATTTTTCCACAATAGAAAATTGAGTTATACTAAGAATATTGATTCACTTTTCTTAATTATATATGGACAATGTTATTTAAATGTTAAGCTCCGCTCTTCATGATTTTGAACTGGTCAGCTAAGTTAATAAACAGTAAATCGTAAAAGAAAACTGTAAAGACAACCTTACCTGCATATGACTCCTTTTGTTCATACACCTAACTAGTTATTCTCTGAAGACAATCCATTGCTCATACTTCAGTCAAAAAAAAAGCTCTATTCAGATTGTGAGGAGAGATACATGTTACTACTGTGGTTAGAATACCTAAACTATTCATACACTGTCTTTTTACAGTACCTGTCAAAACACCCTATTAATACCTCCATGAAAGGATTGCCACAAATCTACTTCATAACTAGAATCACAGTAATTTCTCATGGAGGGTGGTGATATTCAGCTACAATATAGACTGACTCACTACTCGTGATTCTCTTAGAAGTTTTGTGTTTTCTTTAAATATTACCTACCTTGGCCATGAAAACCCTATCAATTTATGCTTTTCAAAAATTTCATTTAAGTGTAGAATTGTTGAATTTTACTACTGGCTGGTTTTAGTAAAACATATTTTCTGGAAAAAATTATGTAATGACTCACATTGCGTTGCTAATAATATGGAAGTAAAAATGAGGTCAAGTGGCCGGTCACAATCAAGGTTACAATCCCTTTAAATCTCTTCTTTTTCCCACAATTAATTAAGCTTTGTTTTAAAGGCATTAACTAAGCCTTCCCCCTGGTTTTGAGTGGGATTTTTTTTAAATAAAAATACAAATAAGAATAACCATTTTTTCAGGACATAATTTTGAACACCTTATAAACTGGTCCTGGTACAACATTTCCTTCTAGAAGGTAGGACGTATCTAACTGACGAATTGTTTTCCCGCAATCCGGCAGAACAAACACAGGACAATTTCCATTATACTCTTTTATTGTGTGCATTTTTAAGTGTTTGGAGCATACAACATAGCAAAACAGATTTGTTGAGATGGCCAAGGATCTGAGTAGGAGTAGTACCTTCACCTGTTTTGTTAAATCATCCAGTGGTTATTAATTTTTTTTGATATTTCTCCAATGTTCATACAAGAAAATCCTGTTGCTACTATGATTTCTTCTCCAGATAGGTTTTAGATTATGGCTGCATTGTTAAACTTCTTCTCATTATGTGTCAAATATTTTCTCTATATCCACAAAAAATGGGAAGAAAATGAAAATAAATACTCTCTAACCCCCCCCAAATATTTCATAATTAATTTCACTTTGCATTCTTTTCAGGCAGCATGTCTTGCACAGCATAATAAAACCATAGAGTTGATTTATTGCCTAGTTTTAGCTACAAAAACGAAGTAGAGTGCCTGTGCAACTCTGTCTCTGAGTCATGGTACAGTTTCTGACTCTCTTTGTTTGACCTAGACTGTTGAGTCCTCTACACTGACTCTGCAGCTTTGACCAAGGTATTGAAGAAATGGAAATTAAGGTACCTGTGTCAGCCTGACTTCCCATCCACCATCCAGCTACCCTCTGCAATACAGACTCACAATGGGATAAAAAGCACTCTCTAGCCTTAAATAATATTCTAGGGATCAAGTAGATGTATTTGAAGTGTTGGCTTGGCAGACACTGAGAATTTCCACTGTCTGATAGACTTAGACCTCCAGTTGCTTCTCTCTGTGTATCTGTAACTATGTTGATCGTGATAGACATAGAGGGACTTATTCTGGTGGGAGAGGAGGTAGGAAGTGTGTTTAGTAGCAGGGCTCTTTGAATCTCCCTAGGTGGCTTTCCTCGATGCTGAAGGTGGTATAACTCTGTCGCTACTGGGGTACAATGCTGGGGTAAAGGACAACTATCTGCAGCCAACTTCCCATGGGACAATTTGCACAGCCAGCTCTCTGCAGAACAACTCTATGCAGGGAGCCCCAAACCCTAAGTCTAACCCTAAATTAACCCTAACCCTGTTCCTCCCTGCACAGGGTTGTCCCAGTGGAGAGTCAGCCATGAAGAGCTGTCCCACAGAGAGCTGTCCCTCAGAGAATTGTCCTGCAGAGAGTTGGCTGCCGCAGAGAGTTATCCCTTCCGACAGTACTGCATGATATTAGAGACTGAAACAAGTGTGAGAACCTTATTTCAAATAGGTACATCATGGAAAGTGACTTATTTCTTGAAGTCCTTCCTTTTCCTTCTGGTAATCAAAGACATTCTTCTGTATGTCACTCAATTATCTATTGTTTGCTGTTCATAACTTCTATGTAGACATTCTTAATTATAATAACATACATTTTTATCTTGAGATCTATTCAGTTTTCATTATTGCAATATACAAGCATACTTGAGAATACAGTAAATATACCCTATGCAATTATGATATTATCATAATTTTACAATCTTAAATAAAAATTATTCTATATCTGAAAACACGGACAATAATTAAATTGAGACAGGATAAAGGAAATGTACTGTGAGGGACTTGAAACTATAATATGTTAAAGAGAAAATATGTTAAGCTTTAACAAGTCTATTGAGTGTTTCCCCCTCCCTGTATTCAAAGTATGAACACTATCCAAACCTTCCAAAACCCGAACCTGTGATAATTACCATCATTTCAGTAGTCTATTCTGCAACAGCATTTAATATGAAACAAACTGATGAATAATCCCAACAACAAAAGATTGGAAAGAGTCTTTTAAGTATTATTATAACATTTGACTAATAACATTTCTATATGGAAAGTGTCTCCGCACTTAGAAAATATTTGAAGACAAATACTGTCATATAAACAGTACTTGAGAAAGGACTTCTGACATCTTCCATGGTACCCTACAAAAACCTCCTGAAAAGCTCCTTCCTGAAAACCATTTCAACAGAGCACAAATGTGATACTGACGCCAGTTTAGTAAAGACAGCACAAAGAACAAAAACCTGAGTTACTGAAAAGCCTTTGTGAACCTGTATAAAACTGCAGATTTAACACAATCATCTTGAAAAGGTGACGAATACTAAATCTGTCACTATGCAAACTCTATGACATATGGCCAATAGATTGTTGGTAAATATTTAATAAAATGAAACATTAGTCTCTGACGAAAAACCTCTACTATTACAAAGAGGCAAAAGTACAGCAACAAAGCACATGATCCTCTTTGACAATGGTGCTGAGTTTCAGGTTGCCCATATCTACAGACTAAAATTAAAACTCAGTCTGGTACCACAGTGCAATACAACTCAGAAGGAAAAGCCTCTGTAGGTTTTCTTTTTAGTTAAGCCTCACTTCTATGGTTCAACAGCTTGACAGGAGTGTAAAAGTATATTGCCTTTGCTGAAATGTGTCCTTAAAGTTATTGCTATTCCTACTTTAAAATCTTTGCTGTAAAATGTAGTCAAGTTTGGGTGTTGGGTTTATTTGTCTTTTCCCTTTGTAAATAAATTATATTTTATGTTGGGTGTAAGATGCACCCATAGTACACAACTGGTGTTTCTAATTTAACAGAAAATTAAAAATACATCTCAATTTGCTAGTCACAACTGCTTTTGTGACAGAAGACTAGATTTTATAGAAAGCTAATTAACCTTTTCCTTTGGAGAAGTAATTTAAAATCATAATTACTAGTAAGAATACTTTGGCAGCTTCAAATTTCCAGTGGAACTCCAGAAAATAACATATTTGGCAGTTCAATTCATGACTGGTATAAACTGCCAGAATGCAAAATGCTTGCATTCAGATATAACATGCCAGAGTTATGTGCAATATTGCAAATTCAAATCATAAAAATCATGGATGGTTTTAAAATTCTTTACTTTTAAGAGTAATGAAAATGAAGGTATTGGGGTTTTGTTTTGGTTATTTTTTTCTCAAGTTTTCCTATTTTTGCACACTGAAGGTCACACTTATTTCAACATATTCTAATTTTGGATGAAACGCTGTAAACCGAATATCTTCAGTGACAACAAAATCGCAAATATCATCTCCTGATTTCTGCAGCTGAGTTTTTAAGTTACCAAGTTGCCTGACAAGAAGTTAAAAAATGGTACAAGAAAAAAGAACCATGATACAAGATCCATTATGAAGACTGACAATTTGAAACGTTGTGCTTGGAAAGTATAAACAGTGCTTGCCAAATTTGTGTGATGGAATTAATCAGCCATCAGAAATGTTTGTCTCAGGCCATTTTCTGTGACTATTTTACTGTCCTCTAGAAGCAGTAACATATTGCTGTACAGTACAGACCTGCTATAGACAATTCAGCTCCTGAATGGATAGATGTATGAGTGGATACGCTGGATACATTGCAGGTCTCTCAAAAGCTGTCAATTTTTTTTCTTTACAAATTAATCAAAGAACCTTACACTTAACTATCAACATTACAAGTTAAACATTTCTGAAATATTAGAATTCTTTTTTCCAGCAATGAAAAAAAGGCAGATTTTTTTCTTCCATTAAAAAAAAGAGGCAAGTCTTTCTAAAAATAAATTCAACCTGCAGGGCAACAACATTTTTTCAGGATAATCAGATCCCAAAACTGCAATTATGCCTTTTTGTACAAAGTTATAAGCCATAAACACTCCACATAGTGCTATCTTTCCATAAGTTATTTTCTGGTCAGTTTACTTATTTCAGCGCCTCATTATTCATAGTCAGAATTTCAAACTAAGAATAAATACGTATGTAACACTTAAAAAAAAATCTTGGCACCAGTTCAAATTACTAATAACATTTCAAACATTTGTGATTTAAGTTTGTTTAATTCCTTACATCTTAAATCGTGTAACAAGGCAACTTGTCCTATGCATCATCATGAGATCTTCCATTATCCGATCACGCATCAAGAAAACATGAAAAAGTCGTATTAGAATAGCACCTGTTAATGTGTTTAAAGTTCTGCAGTTACTGAAGCAGAGACTGAACACAGAGTCCACTAGATGGAATAAAGCAATAAATATCATGATAAAAAATATAATGAAGCCCCCTGATTTATGTTATGATATTTACTGATTTCTTTTATGATGAAAACCACACCATGAGAGAATAAATTTCTGTTTTCTGAAATAGTAACAATTATTAATACTTTTTCTTCTACACATGAAGTACTATAGAAGGGAATGTTGAAGATGTAAGTTTATATAAGGAAGTCAGGTAATATTAATGTGAGGGTTATAAATACAACCTTAACTCTACCCTTTGAGATTGCGTATTATCACACGCTACTTCAAAAATAATACAAGACAACAATTTAGGTTTTTATATATAACTTCCTTCACAAAAAAGTAGCAATTTTATAGTAACAACTGTTAAAAACTGTTAACATCTTTCATATCAAGAGCTGTCCTGGAAAATTTCTCTAACCTCAGGAACCTCTCGCAGCTACCACAAACTTTCAAAGATAATTAAGAATGGTATGTCAAGGACATCAGTCTCCTTCCTCAGCATCCCATTAGGTCCCTTGGACTTGTGTATGTCCAGTGTGTTTATATATCCCTTTTTTTGATCCTTCAAACTGAGCTTTGTTTTTCCTAATTCTTTTTCTGGACACTCAAGGGAATGAGGAAAAGAAAGCCAATTCTTAATGCAAGTAGATTAAACACCATGTGTGTGCATTTTATATTTTATATTTTATATTTTATATTTTATATTTTATATTTTATATTTTATATTTTATATTATCTCATAAACTTGTAACTTTGTTTATTCTGAATGTTATGAACAAATACTTTTATGTGCACTTAATCTTATCCAGGCTCGGTTTAATGTGATTTGAGACAAATACATAACAACATCCCTCTCCTCAGGTAATGTATTTAAAATTCAAGAAAATGTCATTTGCAGACACTGAGAAGAAGTCTTTTGCATAAAGGTATAATATGAAGTACACTGTTTCTACTCAGCATACAGTTTCCTGGTAGTTACTAGTTCTTCTCTTCAGTGTTTCAACTAGATTGTTTCACAAATCAGAGCTTAGTTCTAGGCAGTAAGGGACAGACTGGTAGCAACCAAAATGTTACATGATTTGAGACACGAAGTAGAATAATCTTCTATGTTTGTTTCTTTTGCTGTCATGTTTCCAGTTGTGTAGACCCACCAGGCTTTTGGATGTCTTCTTTTACTGGTGTTTAATTAATTGTTCTATGTACTCTGCAAAGTTTTCTGTATGCTTTCTCTGCATGCTTTCTGATGCTTGCTTCTTCCTTACCTTATGTTGAAGTTTTCTTTTACATGCTACTTAAAACTTTTCAGCAGAGAGATACTGAAGATGAGACAACAGCATGACTGTTCTTGTGATGAATGAGTCGGATTTGGTACCTTTGTGTTAGTCATTCAGGCTTGGTTTTTATAAATGTCCCAATCACCGTGATAGTCTATTTTTTAAAATACTTACTTGATGGCCATTTACACAACATCAAAATTAATTTGAGCTTCTGAGAACTGTCAATCTGTTTGAATAATTAAATTTATTCTATTAAAATTTAATCATTTGGGGCCATAAATCACTTTCTAAATATTATTTCTACAAAAAAATAAGACATGTCTGAGTTGTCATTATTCTGACTGTAACATGCTGACCTCAAAGACTGTGCCTATGCAAGCAAATTATTATATAGTGAAAGATGGCTTTTCATGACTGTGTATCCATAGGACAGTCCAGTTATGAGCATCTGTGGGACATCTATTCATGACATAAAATGTTCGAGTGTGTATATTTTCCTTCTAATAGAATTTTTAAACAAAAGATTCTTCACAGTTAATTGCATATAAAGGAAAAAAACAGATGTTACTTTATTTAATTATGTGTTTTAATCTTTACTGAGAAATGCGTTATCTTAGGAAAATCTTATTGGAATACTAGATGATTCCCACCCTGTCTGTACTGATATCCCACAATAGCCTGAAGCTGGTTCAAGGGTTTGTTCTCATTTGATTGTATATTTTAATGATTGAACAGCAGGTTCATTTTTTAGTAGAAAAAACATGTTTGGCATTTCAACTTTAAAATTAAAATTCACTCTGATACAACTTGAATGCAGAGTTTGCAGCACAAGAAGGCTGAAAATAATCTTTAATTGTTCCTATAAAATATAGGGTATGTGGGGAAGCCAAAACCTTACAACCATTTGTATGCTAGGCTAGCTGGGAGCGAGCATGTGCAATACAAGGATTAGAGAGAGAGAAAAGCAGTCTTTCTGTGTCTCTTTATAAAAAAAGAATCAATAAAATAAAATATGTACCTAGAAAAATCATCTGTCCATTAGGTACATATGTCTACGTTTAAAGAAGAGCTTTTGTTCTGTGCCAGAATGGAAGACCTTTAAATATTTTCTCACAGGCTTTGATAAATTAGGCTAAACTGTAAAGTAGGTCATAAAATAGGATTCCAATTATATAAAAAATTCTGAAATCGTTCTAAAACCCCTTAAAAAGAATTGAAGGATTGGGTTTTTTTTTTAATTATTTCAATCTGAAAAGACTTTTAATAAATGTTCCTAATGCTTCTGGAAGAAACAGGAGAGCTGTTAGAGAGCTTGCATATTAGGAAGCCTGGAAATTCTGCAATCTGAGAAAACTGAAGAAAACGTAGTTACAGGCTTCCTTGAAACCTCATTATAACATAGCGATTTTTGTGAGTTGGTTCATATAAAGATGATCAGTGGATCAGAAACTGGACATACAGAGGCTCCTATGAGAATATTCAATTTTTTTAAATTAAATAGTAAATAACCCACCCCTTTAAGGTAGTCTAACAAATCAAAGTAGCTCTAAGTCTCTTCAGATAGTAAAGAAAGAATAGCATGTGAGAATATTCCATATAGAAAATATCCTTCCATATTTTCAATAATATACCTATATCCCTATGCACCACTCAGTATATCCTCCTTCTCAAAGGTCTGGATCTGCCTTGGAATACCAACCTTCATTCAGAATTATCAGTGCCATATACATCCTTTTGGACTGGTATAGACACTGAGATCTTGATTCTATGGTATTATATTTGGAAATTGAAAGACAAACCTGCAAATTGTATGAGACCTTCTCATTCTACTTCTGGTCTACATTCTTTGTCTTTATTCCCTATCTTTGTTGTACAGAGCTTGATAGCTCTGACGGGGTGCTGTGGTTCACGTGTGGTCTCATGACACTAAAAGGATCAACAAGTAGCAAGTAGAAGCATCTTGAATCTGCTGGGGCTGCTCCTGAAATATAGTTCAAAGCCTTTAAGAAAAAAAATAAAGTTATATGAAAAGTCAAGACAAATTTACAATATACAACTACCCTGAACTCTCAAACTTACTCATCTGCCTTCTGTAATTCTCATATATAAAATTAATCTTTTCCTTTAATGCACTAATTAACACTAGTTCTCCAGATCTAAACAAAACAAATATTTCAGTTGCCCTTAGATGTGGCTTTGGGATTAACAATTAACGAAAAAAAGGGGAAAAATAAGAAATTCTGAATAACAATTCCAGCTTAGCAAAGAACAGCTTGATGGGTAGCACATAGACTGTTACTATGGACTTGTATCCACTTCCTGGTTCTTGAAGGACGTTGATGGTAATATTGTTCCTTAAAAACAAAAGCAAATTCAAAACATGAAAATATCATTATCATCTGAATGGTTTCATTTGATTTACTTTTATCAGTAAATCTGTACATCCTATATCAGTGCAGAGCAAAAGCTTTATTTTCAGGATATTGAAATTTGGTTTGTAGAAGCCAAGATCCATGATCCTAGTTCTGTCTTTCACGCGCTGCGCATTAAACTATTTTGAAAATTGAAAAAGCAACAGTTAGACAAACAGACTACAGCACAGAAAAAGTATTATAAATATATAAATCCAATATATAATATGGTGTAGAAAATACATATCGTACCTATCAGGACAGTTTGTTTCATGTTTTGTGTATTAACAAGGGCTGAAACTCTGATTTATGTTCAAGAGTCATGAGACCTACTTGAAATAAATAAGTACTTTACTATCTCTTGCCTTCCACAGTAGGACATACTTGACAGTTTAGAATGACATAATGGAAGCCATATTGTAATATACTGTAGGCACTGATCAATTAAGAGAGCTTGACTTAAACCACAATGTATTACTAAACTGACACCACAGTAAGCGTGGTGATTTTTTGGCACTAAAACTATTTTCTTGTAGAGTCGTTGGACAAAGCAAGTGTAAGAGCATAAAAATTATTCCTATCAAATAGGTAAGGCTGTTATTTGACCTTCTCAGTGATGCTGGCCAAAGATAAAGCATTGCAAAAGACTGCTGTGAAGAAGATACACTACAGTTTAGCAATGCCTATTCATATACTTCACATAGCTGAACCACTTTCAACTTGGAACTAAAATGAACGCTAAGTTTCTACAGAAGCTGAAGATGCTAATGATGTGCCCAGTCATCACAGTACCAAAATTCAGAGAACTCATTCATGTCTATGGTGACAATTCTTCTGTTATGAATAACAATATACCATAGATCTCATTTTCAAGGGTGTCCTTGTTGAAATCTCCCTTCTTTTCAGTATCCATAAACTGTGTCTGAATTATCTCACTATAAACCATTTACTAAGTTCTTGGGACAGACAACTGCTCCCTAAAATGGGGAACTGCTTTGGAAACCAAGAATAGCAGTATTTGTTTACTTTTGCTACAAATCATTTTGTTAATCTTGAACAAATATTGTTCCTAACGTGATCACAGTCTGCCAAATGAAGCACTACATCTAGCCTCATTAGGTAAAACCCAGCTTCTTCTTCAGGCAGTGCAATGAACAACTTCATTTGTTGCCAGGTTACTCCATCTCTAATTTCTTTTGCCAAAGGAAGTAGGAATTGGCATACATCTGAAGATGCCACAACAAAAATAGGTTGGCACAAATTTGTTGAGAAATTGCTCGTCTTTTATTATGAATTTACAAGTCAGCACTGTGAGTAGTGGCTTGAAGGTGATATGTTTCTTGCTGTAACTGATATGTCGCTTCTCAGGATACCCCAAGAAACATCCTAGACCCCCTTAAGTGCATGCCTGAAGAATGGAGGGGAATACATACAATTGTCTCAGATTTTAGTGGAGCACTTTCTACTGAATTTATAAGATTAATTAAGAGTAGTAATTCTGAATGGCCACAGTCCCCATCAGAACAGTGTTCTGGTAAAATCATAAAAGATCCGGTCCATTCCAGTTGTATTAGTGGCACCAGAAAAGCATCTTTGAAAACTGTTACTTTCAAAAAATCTTTTAACTCTAGAAAACCATGTAAAACTTCAGATAGAAAGGCAATCTTTGGCAAAATGTTACATTTTATTCTGACTCTATTTTTCTGCTGACACTATTTTTGGTACAAAGACTTCTTTCTATTGCAGAAGATATATCTCAGATCCTTTGTTGTTGCCAGAGAGTAGTCAAGAAAACAGCTCCCTCTCCTCCTTTTTTTAAAAAAATACCTAACGAACTAGGAACTTACTGCAAGGATATGAGTAAGCAGGCAACAAAGGTATGTTTTCAACTTCTTATAGATACAGCAACTAAATCTACTTCATTAAAAGTGAGCTGTTCCTTTATATTCTTCCTCTCTATCCTGGCCACTGGCAAAGTTGCATTATTATCCTATGAGTCATTCTTCAAAATATCTCTCTGGGTAGTACTTGTTAATTAAACTTTCTCATCCTCTCTTTCTCTCTTACAGTTGTTGGCAACAGTCTTGTATCCTCTCTTTTGAATAGACATCTATATGTAATCTCCCATTATTACAGTAGTAGGAAGGAACTGACTATCTTTTACCATGTGTGCCTGTTGAGCATACAGTTACTAATTATATCAAGTATGCCATGTGAGTTCAACTGGTGATTTAAATAGTACATTTTCTTCGTCTCTTTAGGACAATATCATCTATTGTCCAATGTTTCTGTCTGATTCTATGGTGGCATTTTAGCTAGTGAATTTGAAAAGTTTTTCAGTTTCATAAAGAAAAATGTGGAACATCTGTCCCTTTTCTGTGGATGTGACTCTGCAGTAGCTAAAACAGCCTGCTGTTCGGAAATACAGAGTAGGAAATAAAATGTCATTTGAGCGTGTGTAGTAATAACAGTCCGGTGGCAGTGCCACAGCCAAAACCAATACTCATCAGAGTTGCATCTAGTAAAATCATATGAACTGATTTCTTACTATTGTTTTTTTATGAATTGATAAAAGACATTTTTCACAAAAACTGTTTCACTTCTTACCCTATGAACATACGTATACATTTCATGATGCGTCTGTCCTACAAGATATATACAGAAGTAACTCAGTATGAATCAATCACCTGAGTACAAATGGAAGCATAATAGAGATGTTATTTACGCTTAGTGAAAAAAAATTCACAGGGTGGCTCTGCAGATGGCCAAGAAGTTACAGTTTATGTCTTTATCCATAGTCATTTAGTGCATAGCTCCATACAGAGTAACAGCTCTAGCTTTAATCATATGGCAGGATAGGGAAGACAAAATATAAGTAAGGAGTACCTGGTGTATTAGAAGAGAGAGGTATGCAGAGACAAAGGCTGAGCTGAGTAAAAACTAAAGATCTTCAACTGAAATCACACCTCCACCATGGAGGCTACTGCAGAGATGAATAATTAGAAGGAAGGAGAAGTCTGCAATTAGGACTGAATGGGAAGGCATGAGAATTCAGCAACTAATTTAACCTAGGCCAAGGAAATCCGGGAGCAAAACGAGGAAAATAATCTACCTCTTGGAAAATCAATCCAAACCTCATCCAGAAAACCATCCCTTTTGTAAGCAGAGACAAATCAACACAGATTACTGTGCTCTGGGTAGTCATGATTCTGCCTTAAATCGGATCTGGTAAATCCCTCAAAGTCCCTTAAAGACCTATGTTTATATAGATTCAACAGTAAGATTACGATAAGGAGAACGGGACATTATATGTGTGATGTTTGATCTTTTTATTTCTGTCATGTATGAACATCAAAAACGCTTGTTGGGACTGCAGTTGTCAAATTGTAAGGCAGCATGTAAAAACAGCTGTCTATCCTCAGCACCAACAAACATGAATAGATCTGTCATCACAATTACAGATCAGAGCTGGATTGTCTTCAAATACCAACAACAGCCTGCACTGTAAGAGATGTCAAATAAGCCTGACTCAACTAGTTTAGGATCCATTTTTCTAGAGAGCACAATGACAGCCTTTGTCATCTATGCGAGGTTGCAAAAGTTTCTGTGTAAGGAAGTCTGTAATCTCTCATGTTAAATAGTTCATGACTTGCTAAAAGAAATCATTCTAGAAATCAAAAAAAGATTTACACCTTTAATAAAATAATTATGCAGTTTATGTGGTATGATTTTAGCTTGATGACACTCCAACATTCTTGTTTCCATATTACAGCAGTAACTGTCTTCTGATATTTCTTTATGGATCACTCACAAAAGTTTATTTAGATACATACAGTAGCTCAAGGTGTTTATAATGGAATACTGAGATTTTCATCCCAAAAGAGCTGTACATTGGCAAGAAGCAACTGAGAGATATCTGCAAATACCTCCTGATTTAGCAGTGGTCTAGACAAAACTGATTTGGGAATCTTATTAAGAATGTGAAATTCCATAACGCAAATATGCTGCCGACATAGCTGTTCAGCAAATTCAGCATGACTATTACAATTCTCTGTATATCATTGACAATATGAATAGGAAACAGGCTTTTTTCAGGAAAAGAGGCATAGACAGTCATTTCCCTTGGGATATAGAAGAAGCGGGAACCAAAAATGAGTATTTGAATCAATTTCCAGTTTCTCTTCTGAACCAAACCTGTGCAACTGACCTGTCTACTGGTTTTCCTCAGGAAAGCAGATTACAGACTTCAGATGTGTATCTCATAACCTGTAATTTTAAAATTACAACTTCTAATATTTGTCCTCTCAGGATGTAGCTTCACTTGAGCCTGGATGTTTTTACATAGTCAGTGTTCAACAACAGGCAAACCAGGAGCTGCTTTCCCATCATTACTCCTACATTCCTGACTTATTTTAATTACCGTAACAGTCTTGCTGTAAAAGTTAAAATGTGTTCTGTAAAGTGAAACCATTCAGGAATTTGAATTACAGATTACCAATATCATTATCTGTACAAATCAAACTGGCTGTATAGAGGCACACTTCTGCCTCTCAAAATTTTCTCACCTGAGGGTTTGCAAGTATTTGACCTGAAGTTTTTAAACGTGCATTTTCATGGTAAATGGTTCTATTTTCAATGTGGAATGTATGTTACTTTTGAATTACTATATGGAGTCATAATCAAAAAGAAGCAGCCATATTTCTAAAAGAAGCAAGCAGGAGAGAAGGAGAAGAGTGTATGGAAGGGAAAGAAAGGGAGGCCATAATTGGATGGTACAATAGTAAAAGACATAAAAAGAGGAATTCCAAGTCCATCATCACAGGACCTAGCTACTAAACCCCTTGCTAGATTTGAGTCCATACTTGAATATGTTTTTTATATATATATATATATACACACACACTTAACTATAAAATGTGTAGTGACAGAATCTGAAAACCATTCAGTTCAGAAGGGACTTCAGCAGTATTTCTGACCTCCTCCTGCTCTAAGCACAAGGCACATCTCTTAGTTAGATTCTATTCTTATGCACGTGCACGCTCCTGAAAATACAAAACTGTTTCTGTCAAAATTTTTAATTAGAAAATACACTGTCATTATATTCTGAATATTTTTTTTACTTAAAATCATCCAAAACAGCTCACTAAAAGAATTTGTAAAGGTCTTAGAAGTTAGATACTGTGCAGTAGCACACGTAAATTGAGAAGCACAGGTAACAAACTGATAGTTACCAATGGAGTAAACAAAGGACACTGACTGAGATAAAATCTGGTGATGATTCCTCTCTTAGCTGCAGGCTGCAAAATGAGTTCAAGCCTAAGTTCAATATTATTACTATTTCCATTTCTGTCCTTCTCTCTTGGGTAAACTTTGGTTCCTGGATATGGGAACCAAGGACAGATAGGAAAGTTGATGGCCGCTTCATTTTGCTTGTTGTGTTACAGGTAGAGGGTTTCTCCCTCTGCCCATGACTCTCAGAAAAGCATGAACTTGGTTTAGTGTTTAGAAATACAAATATTACTGTGCACACACAGAGACACACATACATGTTAGGTTGCATAATGCAACGTGGCAAATGTGACATAAGTCATTTGCCTACGTTCAGCTGAGCGTTAAAGATGCAAGTGACTGTAAAGGGAAGATATGAATCTAAATATAGCTCATTGGTGCTCTTCAGGAGTTATTTTCACAGGGTATAGATACCTATCCTGTAGATTGTATCAAAGAATTAACTGGAGCTTGTAATCCTGAGAAAACAATGCAATAACAACATAAAAAAAAGGAGTAGAAGCAGTGTGGGAATGTGCATATTACTCAGCAATTTGAATCATAAAAGAATTAATTGTTATTAATTGTCACTAATTTTTGCTTAAGCTGCCAAAATTCCACTTCACATTAAGGGTCAGTCAAATGACAGGAGTTAATGCACATTTCTAAAAACCATTTTTTGTTTCTGGGAAACCTAGAATGCCAGAAATATAGACCGAAATATTATCTCAGCATGGATTATGTGTTTTCTTTTTCAAGCTTTCTTCCTTTCTTTCTTTCAAGCTTCTTCTAACCTTATAGGTTAGAAACAGAATCAACTTACACCAGTTCAGGATCTACTTCCAACTGCTGATATAATTGTAGAAAGTGAAAAATTATGTTCTCCATGAAATACTAAATCCTTGTGTACATTTAGGTACTCAAGAACCAAGGTGATCAAGGAAAAATGCTTATTTTTCAGGCTTGTTTTGCAGAATACAGAACTTGCATTTCACAGGCATTCTTGTATAATACAGTATTGTTCCTTATGACTAAAGCCCGCAGAATCTCTTTCAAATTTCACACAGGCATATGCGAGGAATGTGGAAGAATAGAGAATAGAAGACACTATCGTAGATCTACCAGTGATGATCTCAAAGTCAAAATGTATCAAGTTCTTTGTGGGCATGATTCTGAGCTAAGGTAAGACCTTTGAGAATAAAAAAACCTATTCTTTGAGGTTTAATAAGCCACAATCTCCACTTCTGGTTATGCAACCCGGTAAGAATAGGTAGATAGTCTCAAGAACCTCCAAATCCCACTCATCTTTTGTGTCAGCCCATAGAGAAAGGAAGAGAAAAAATATGTTTCAATTCCATCCTGATTAGATGGTAAATACGTCTGTAACAGTCACTAACCTTTCCTAGGTATTCTCATTAATCACATGCACTGTAACATAATTAAAGGTGCAAAACCACAGAAAAATTAAAGGCTTCTCTAAAGAACTGGTGATTCACAAAGAACTAAATACACAAAAACTGGTTTGAGTCTGAGTCATGTGGAGCTCATCGTACCACTGATTTTTGCCAAAGGCAATTGTAATAGCATTGAAAAAGATTAAAATTTTAAATATGATTAAACTCATTAAGAGCTTGTTTTGAAGCTTAAGTGAATGTGGCAGTAGAGAAGAGGCTTCAATACAACTGTGAATCATGAAAATTTCACTCTGAAAAACTGTTCTCCAAACACTTGGGTTGTACTCCGTGACTAGGAAAATGAGCTAAACTGGTTTCCCAATGCATTATGCCTGTAAAATCTCAAATGTTCACTGACCCCAAAATGCTGCTTGCTATAGTGTCTATAGCAAAGTCCTATCCCCCGTCAACCATATAATAACCTGAAACTATATTCGAAAGTGTTAGAAGATGAAACTGAGAAGGGGGAATTGTTGGATGTATTAAATAGAAAGCTTTTCAGTTTAAAAAAATGTCAGAAGCTTGTCAATAAGGATTTAAATATGTAGGATGAGCCATATTCTGGAAACGTCATTCTCTCATCACTTTCTATACAGCCTATTTATATTATACATCTTCTAGATGTTTATATATAGATATGAGGATTCCCATTTAGAGAAAATAGACAATAATCAGAAAATTAAGGAAATGGATCACTTCTAATTTGTTAGAAATACCATTGTGATACTATTAGAGTTTCCACTTCCCTTCATAGAACTCATGAATTCTGGTGTTTAACTATGCAATTCTAGCTTTCCTGTTTTCTTGTACAAAGCTTGTGAATTATTCAGAATAATTCTTTTCCCCACTGCAGCCAGAGGAGAACTTAAAAGTTGTCATGAACTAAAATAGTCTGCACTTGCCTGCAATATTTATAAATGCATTTGAGGGGTCCACTAATAAAGCTGGTTAATATCACTTATTTCCCCAAAAAATTTAGCGTAAGATACGTATTTCTACACAGAGTCACAAAGCAAACCTTCTTTAAAGAAAGGTTACGAATAACCAGTTGCTGTCCTAAACAAAACACAGTAAAAGAGGTAGTATCATAAAATAACTCATTCATTATTTTCCCTCATGTAAAGTCCACGAATACATCAGTTACGAAGTAATCAGTGGGTTTTATAGAGCTTTGTTTTCTCAGGGAACAGGAATTTCAAAAGTTTCAACAGTCGAAACATTTTCATTATATTTTTCACTACTTAAAAATGAAGGAAAATATGCAGATCAGCAAATTTCATCAAATCATCAAAAAGACCAGTTTCTTGTTTTGACAGCATTAATGTAATTTCTTCTAGAAACAAAATCAGAAGATGCACAGCAGTCCTCACGTTTTAGACATCAAATGCTCAATAAATATGTAAACTTGTTATTCTCACCTTTCCAGGCTAAGCTTAATAATTCTGACCTTAATAATTGTTACTGGGGGGTAGCCTTCATTTTCAGTAAATGCATTAGTGAATCTCTCAGCAGGGGAAACACCTCTTTTCATTAGTCCAGCCCCATTTATATGAACCATTTAAATATTGCGTATATTCACAGGGTTGTTATTTTTTTAATGAACCCTAAATTAATAGAGCGACAGTTCACAACTTACTTATAGAGACAGATCTTTGGACGAGCGTTGAACTGAAAAACATGAAGTTCATTCAACCATTTTTTCAAGGCAAAATTGATTTAAATTCCTAGCCATGAGACTTCTCAAACTCTAAAAACTTTGTACCTATACATTCTTAGTTTAGGGATTATTATACCGTTACTAAAAAGTTCTAACCTAACAAAGTGTAGTGAAAAAATGTGATTAAAAATTAACAGTTTTGTATAACACTAGTGAAATTTTTTTACATCAAGCTGGGCAGGTTTTGATCAAATTAATGGCTATTCTTTCATGGTTTTCACTGGAAATCAGATAAACACTAAAGCAAAAGAACATCTCCAGCAATCACATATCCAGTTGATTTTAAGTGACAAGACCTGGTGTAAGATAAAATATTATTAGTATTTTAGTCAATTTTTTCCAGCTCAGTTCAGCTCTACCTGTACTTAAAGTGTCCCATGAGCTTCAGTATGTTACAATGGACTTTCAATGAAGGAATGAAATATGATTAACTTTAAGAATGTATTGCTGAGTTGGGGACTGAAAATATAAATATAAATCAAAGATTAATAGTTCTATCCAATTCTCTCTAGGATGGTATTATACTTCCAGGGAAAACGTTCAGACTTGTGTATTTTAAGTAAATAACTATTTAACCTCTAAGAAACAACAATGTGTTGTATAGAATAAACCTCAAAACAGAACATTGCACTGTGCTGGTTTTGGCTGGGACAATGTTAATTTTTTTTTCCATAGTAGCTAGTATGGGGCTTTGGTTTAGATTGGTGCTAAAAACAGTGTTGATAACACAAGGATGGTTTTGTTGTTGTTGAGCAGTGCTTACACAACTTCAAAGCCTTTCCTGCTTTGCACACAAGCCCACCAGCAAGCAGGCTGGGAGGGGACACAGCCAGGACAGCTGACCCTAACTGTATTCCATAGCATATGACACAACGTTCAGCATATAAAGCTAGAGGAATAAGATGGAAGTAGGGGACACTTGGAGTTATGGTGTTCGTCTTCCCAAGTAACTGTTACGTGTGATGAAGACCCGTTCTCCTGGAGATGACTGAACACCTACCTGTTGATAGGAAGCAGTGAATGAATTCCTTGTTTTGCTTTGCTTGTACGTAAGGCTTTTGCATTACTTGTTAAACTGCCTTTAAGTCAACCGATGTGTTTTCTCACTATTACTTTTCCAAATCTCTCCTTCATCACAAATGCCAGAGACAGGCAAGGGGACAGGTGAGCACGCAGTCCTAGTTACTGGCTGGGGTCAAACCTTGAGACATGCTAAGTAAATGTGCAGAGGAAATTTTCTACTTTCATAAACAGTTCCATTCAGCATTAACATCTTAAAACTGACCTGATGCAAATAATCATCATTTTCAATGCTTTATTCAGCTCTGCAATAAATCCCAGCTTTCCTACAGGACAAAACCTCACCATCTTCCTGATAAATATTAAAAAGATAAATCTGTGGTAAGACACTTCATTATTTCTGAATCACAGAATATTGTCGTAACAATGTGCTTATGAAGAACACGTGATTTATTGTCCCCTCTGGAATTTTCTGGTGACAGCAAGCTTTGAAAAGGAAGTATTCTCTTCACCTACCCAGATGCATTCATATACCTACCTGGTCCTCCCCAATGAAAATTACTTATGATAAGTGTAATTATTCAGTACTCTTCTGTATTTTACTGGGAAAGGTCTGGAAGTAGAAGAAACTACTGGGAGTGAAACTATTTCTTAGGAGTTGCATATAATCATATAACAAATCCTGAACTACCCAGTTTGAAGACTCATGTGCATCTCCTACCAAAATCTGGTCTATATTCAGAAACATGTCATTCCTGCACCCCAGGCCTCTAAACAATCAGGGATTGATGGCCAGGAGTAGTTCTTCTCTTTTGTTTTGTGTGAAATCAAAACTATAATTATCAAAACTTAATGACCTAAGAGATACCATGGTACTAACATATAATGTGCATACTTAAGTTTTCTATTTGTTGCTCCCAGGATTGTTCTTGTATTTTACACAAATTATCTGCTTAATGCCAATACAGAATTCATCCTGAAAGCAGGTAAGGCACCCAGTCTCTTTTCTTCAAGGGAGTGTTCTTAGCACCCTGCTAAGCATGAATTTTGAATACTTATTTTCTCTCGTTTTCCCTCACAACAAAATACATCTTCAAATGCAGGTTATTAGAAAGATGCGGGAGAGTGCTATTGTTCAAAACAGACAAAAGCCAAGTTCTGGCTGCCTGCTTTCCAGAAGCTAGACATCTAGATATGAAGTAAAAATTACACCCAGGCAACTTTCTACCTGAATGAGTCCAAACAACGGACTTACAAACTGAGGATCATCAGTGAATAAAAAGGAAAAGCTATGAAAATAGCTCAGAAATAGCTCAGTTCTTTGAAAGAAAATGGCTACCATTTTATTGTTTGCAAATTTTTACACTGTATTATCCTCCTTGAAACCCTGACAGAAATACCACTGGGAGGAAGGAGATTTCAGAACCTTCTCTCGTCCTCTGTATTTCCTTTACTAATTGGAGTAGGTCCCATACTGTAATTCTGCCTGACCTCCTTGTGCTACGATGCAAAATATAGCATTCCATTTATACCTAAAGTCTAGAGGTTGCACTCTTTAAATACTCCTTTGTTTTGTTGTCGTTCTCTATATAATTTTGTCTTTCTTTTACTTTTTATCTTTTCTAATTCCACCTACATAATTTCTATCGGTCAGGTATTGACCGTTGTTACATGTTCATAGCAATACATTTACAGATACTGCTACAATACAGATAGTAAAATAACAAATAATAAACAGTTGTCAGTGAATGAATGATGTTTTGTAATTATACCAAAGCCTACTTGATCAGGCAAAACCCCTGAATCACCTTCTTATTAAATCTGACATTCTCTTGCCCATTGTAGTGAACAATCCATTTTTCTTACCTGCTCTCCAGTGAAACAGAGAGCTTAGGAAGGGTATGCAGCACACAATACTCTGACAAAACAAGAAGGTGGAATACATCAGTGGAACCAGAAGTAGAAGTAACTCGTGGTGCTAATTCCCCTCAAAGATGATAACAACTCAAAAAAGTTGCAGTTCATCCGTTTGTTAAAAAAAAGTTGTCTATTCCACAAGCTGTTTTGGCCCCTACCTCATGGCTGCATGACAGTAATTTAGTAATTCTTGATGTGGAAGTTTGTCAGATGCATATTCCAGGCAATACCTCCTCCCCCTCGTTGAATCATACAGGCTGTGTCCTAATCAAATTATATTTTTGAAGTGTTTCCTCACTGAATCCCACAAGATTGTTTCTCATATTTTCCCCTCACACCTGCTTTTTAAACTAACTACCCTGAGGCTGCCAGCAGAGCCTCTTTCTTCATTCTCCCTCTCCCCCCCACTTTCCTTTTTTCGGAGGGGGGAGAGGCAGGAAGGAAGGAAGAGAGTCATGAAGTTATGTTCGTCATTTTTCAGTCCTTCAACAATCTGCCCTGTCAGCTGATAGTATCTAAAAATATCAGGAAGACCAATACTTATTTCTGTCATTTCAGGCTTATTCTTACCTTTTTTTCATATGGCTGAGAAGGAGATGGTGCCATCTCTTAATGGCAGGAAAACACTTGTGCTCAGATCTGTTCTGTCCTGTTATTTGGACTGTCACTGACCTTTCCTATATTTATGAGGAGTCTCACAGATCTCTTTCAACAAATACAGTTGGATGCTCCCAATTCCAGGCCAGGGACAGAAAGCTTGCTGAAAAGCAGCATGGTTGTGACGTGGAATCTTTCACCTAAACTGCTGCCATTTGCTTCCTCATGATTACTCAATGTTTATAATCAAGAACAAAACATAATGCCCTTGGCTGACCACTGGTTACTCTTGCTTATCACAAATCATACCCTGTTTTTATTTAGAATGGACTCACTGTTGTCTTTTGAATTATTTCTTGTTGTATTCCAAGAATTCTCTGTGCATTGTAATAACCATGTACCACCTGTTTGTTCACAAACTGACTGCAAGGGGACATTTATTTTACTTGTGCCCAATCATTTGCTAAAATAGGCCTCATTGCAGGGCTACAGCCTACTGCTTTTCAGAACTTTTTCTGATGTTCCAGCAATATGAAGCAGCTGATAACAGCTTGTTGCCCAGATCTGCATCCTCAATTCTCCCATAGTTCATGGCACAAAAGTACGAGGGAGGCAGGGTAACGGGAAGAGATGATTGGGGAAGTTTGAAACACAGCTGTATGGGTGAAACCTTGTGGGTTTCAGTATGCAAACAGTTAATGTGTAATTTGAGTAGGGCGCACCTACCACATTCAACACAGTGCGGAGAAGGTACTGCCTGGAACCATGAGGGAAGCAGTAACTCACATACAATTTAAGGCAAAGTTAGGATTACTTTTATTAATACTTAGGCCTGAACTCTTTTTCAGCTTGTTTCATGCCCTGGGAAAATCCAAGAGAGTCTACGTGGAGTATTTCCCTAGTATAGCACTGATCACAACCAGTCTCTCAGTAAATGTGGCTAAAACCATCTATTACTACTGAGGGCTGGTTTGCAGCTGCCTCTTCAGCTCAAGTTGGTTTCACCTCCTCCTCTTTCTCCTCACAAATTAATACTGCTTAGTATACAAATGGTAGATAATACTGTGCCAAGGAAGCTCTCGCAATTATACTTTTAGCAATGATAGGGTGTCAGAGATCAGCTGAAAAAAACCATTTTGTTCCTAAGCATGAATACCAACAAGTTATCTGAAAACTAATTGTCATGGATCACATAAAACAATGCAATTCTACTGGCACAAGTAAACTACTTGTCTGTGACAAAGACATTGCAAATAAAGGAAGAAAGATAAGCATCGCATGGAGGACACCAAAGAGGGACCACCAGCCTCACTGAAAATTTTGCATACTATTTATCAATTACTTAAAGACAAGCTGTACACAAACTGAAGCAGCCTGGGGATTTAATTACCACATTTAATTTTAAAAGAATCTCCATTTAAGATGGTATATGAGACACAACACTATGTCAATCAATATTTCAAGCCAAAGGAACTAGATTTAATAGATGTTGGTCAGGGGAAGATGAAAAGAGCCTTTGAACACATTCTCAAGTGTTTTTGCAATATATACGTGGTGAAAGGCATATGATAAATCTAAAATAATTAGGTATACACATTCATATGCTGAATATTAACTCTTAGCCAAAATCTGTAATGGCCTTCATTGTATGCACTCGATACTTCCCGTACATTTCTACTCCCGCATGCTCTATAGTTGTAGAGTCTGGGTTTAGGCCTGAGTGAAGCAGTTATACAGAGACTGTAATACCTACTTCACAACAGGATGGAAAAAATTCAGGGCATAGCCTGATGTTGGATAGCTAGTTTTTTTGATTAAGATATCTTTCATAAGACAAGTCCCTTGTTATGATGATGCAAGAATCAAGAAGCAGCAAAGCGTGCGTGTTTCATTTAAGTTTTTAACTTTTGCACCTTCAGCGTTAGGCACACTGCTAGAGCTCATTTGGAAGTTACACTTTTGAGAAAAAGACTTATGAGCCTCCCGTTGAAACTGAGCTTCTAAAACTTGTAAAGACTGTTTTCTGATCTAGCAGTCAGTACAAACTCCCAGTATGCTACCCTGATTACTGGTAAGAAAAAAAGTAAACGGGTCAATGAAAATTTGTCAAACCAAATGTTTGTCTAGGCATGATGGATGGTACTTGGGAAACCTCAGCTAGAACTGTGGGCTGCCATATAACATTGGCAGGAAATTCAGTTTATTCAGGGCAGTACCTGAATCTATATGTACATGAGATTAACACCATTTTTCTCCTTCTCAGGAGTTTTTTTGAGATAAAATCCAAGAGTGGAACCAAAGTGTTCCTATGATAAGGCAACAGTTACAAAATACTATGTATATGATAGCATAGTTACGTATCTACTGGACTTTTACCCTATTACAGCAGCCTAAATCGAGCTTAAGTGACTGATCACTTTTCTATTTAATTTACCATATCCTCAGAATCCACTATGTATCTCAATTTGGTAGGTATTAAGAATTACAGTGCAAAGCTTCCTGGACATCTCTACAGCCTCTGTCACAGATGTACATAGTTTATTCTCATACCAGTAATAGCTCTGTGTCCTTTGATCTCGTTCAGTTTTGCTGTATCTCTTTCACTGGGCATGCCTACATCATGCTTAAGTCCTACCAGGAGCATCTGCATTTCCTGTCAAACCAGAGCAAAATGGGTCTTCCCCCGAATTCCAGACAAATTCTCAATTACTATTACTAACATCAGGAAAACTTCAGCTAGACATAAATTCATTCTGGTCTTTGGTTATCAAACTGAAAGTGAAGAGAAGGGAAAGTTTGTGAGACTGATTGGTTCACCAGCTAGATTATGTTAGAACTGTTCCTGAACAGCTGAAATACGGCAATTAAAAATGTGGCATCTGGGATATTAGGTCAGTGCTAAAGAAACAGTTAGGCATATCTATCCAGATACACAGAGTCTCTGTGAGGATCCAACAGCAGGGAAAGAAGAGAAAAGAGGGGAATAGGTATTAGGGAGGTTAAATAAGGATGGGGAAACCACTGTTTAAATTACTGCTTATTATCAGTAATTGGAAATACACCATTTGGCCTATCAAAACTGCACCTTGACTAACAGTTATCCAGGTAATATGGAGATATATTCACAATACTTGGTCAGGACATCTTGGAGAATAATTTTTATATATCTTAAAAATAAAAATTACAAATCTTATTATGAATAGATTCATAGATTTAGTTTCATTAACTAACAGTAAACAAGAAACAAAAGTGAAGAGAATATCTGAAGAATGCATGAATATATCCAATAACATAAATTAAATAAATTAACATCAACTTGAGCAAGAAAATAGGAAAAAATACTAAGATAAGGTGAATTGCATAACACGCTGCTGCTTTCCTCTGCTGCTCATCTCTCTATGTCACCAGTCACTACAGATGTCATAATTTTTTTCTTAACCATGTCACAATAAGGCAAAATTTTATATGAAATATGCTATATACTCCCTATCTGAAGATGTATGTCCAGTCAAATCTATTATAGAATACATGAGGAAAAAGCAAATGCTGAGAAGTACTGCTGTGTAGAAATGAGGTTTAAAAATTCATGTTTTGTCTCACATTTGCCATGCTCAGTCCATTCTACTATGCTGCCTCACTCCAAGTTATTTCATCATTCTATCTACCCTTGAGGCAAACTATCTCATTGAATTAACATTTGCATATTTATATCTCATCTAAAAATACGTGTAAACATATGTATATAAATACTGTATCCCACCTGCCCATCAGCCCCAGCCACCTCCCACCTCCTGCTCACTAATAGCACAGTCCTGCGTCACCTCCCACTCAGCTAAGTTATCCTGTTCTAGCTGCTTTCGACATACTCACAGCAACATATTTTTATAAGCATGATAAAACCCTCTGCAAAGTAAAGATAACATCTTTTTTGCAAGAGTTACAATGCATTTTAGAGTTACTGTGATGCTCTAGTTTTTTAGACCGTATTATGTGCTACATTTACATATACACGTATGTCTGCAATTAATCTAGTTTGAAAAAACATATACCATTAAAACTAAAAAAATCCAACAACCAGACATGTTTATGTAGACAAAAGATTTTTCCTAGCACATTAATTAAATCTGGATGATTCTGAATTACCTACAGATCTTACAAAAAAAATCAAACACAATTATGTTTTATTATATAGAGGTAGATTTCTCAGAGCAACGATACTCTGCTGTATTTGATACTATACTGTATTTTGGTTACTTGTGCTCTATACATTTTGTATCAGTGGCTAAACACAAGGATGGTTAGGAATTCTTAGTGTTACTGTGCCATCTATCCATCTCTAGCACAATGCAGACACATTTCAAATCTACCATAGAATGATTTTCACACCATAAATAATTTCAGTTTTCTCTTGCTTTTCTTGCAAGGTTCTTCAATTGTGTAGTATTTGATCTCACACAAAGAGTTTTTAAAGATTCAAGCTGATTTTCATTCCTTAATTTTATCCAACCATTCTAAAACAGCAAATTCCCTTATTTTAGTATTCTCCCTTTTCAAGTGTCTATTAACAAATATCATAATATTTTTGCACCATACTTCTTACTTGGCCAAGATATACACAGCAATTTCTTTTCATGGTTAGTCAATTGCTTTATTCTCTAACTTATCTCTAGTGGGTTGAATTAGGGCTTAATGCATCAAGGTCTAGGGTATTCCTTCAATTCCAAGAGTTAAGCACTCCTTATGGATTTAAAAGATGCTCATGGTTCATGAGGTACAGCTGCAAATATAAAAAAAGTTTATAAAACTCTCAGTGGGAGTTAGGCTTGACAGCCTCTTAGAAAAGTTTGCAAATGCATATGGGCTACAACATTTCTGTATTAAATGGATTTACTTGGTGGAAAATTGTGCTGTTCACAAGGAGTTTAATTGCTACTTGCCTAATTGACTGTCACATGAACACCATGATCACGAATGGTCTCAGTGTCGCTCAAATCTAGAATACCTTTTTGTATCCCACAGTACAAAAGGAATATCCTGAATATTTCTAGAGAGTCAAAATTAAAGCTCTGGACTGAAATGTTCAGAGATTAGACATTTATATATACCTTCTAAGTGACACTTTTTGGTTTTTTTGGCAGAGGCAGGGAGGAATTTCTTCCTTCTGGGCCATTCCCCTGCAGCACGCTTACCAGCAGTTTACGATGAGACGTACAGCACATTCTAGGCAGGAATGACTTATTACAAGAACAACTTCTCTTAGGAAGCAAAAGAAAAGTACACATGAACTTTTGACATTCTATACCCAGTAAATTTAAAATATGTCAATGTCTTCTGAGAACACAGCTGGGGTTGTACCAGTATCTCTCCATCCCTAAAGAGTCAGCAATAGTGCTCAGCTGAACATTAGACAGCTAGATTTTAAAAACATCAATTAATTGTGTTGTCATATTACTCACCAAAACCTTGTTTCCAACCAGAGAGTCTCTAATAATTTTTTTGTTTTATCGGGATTTGTCATTGTCAAGTTTCTAGGTATGAGAAAGTACCAAGAAAGCAAAAAAAAATACAATGTGACTCCAAAAATACCATAGCTATCTCCAGGAAAAAAAGAAACAATATTAATTTGGTTCCTTGTTCTAATCTTCTAATGTTCTTTTTAGAGCTCAACTAATTAGGTTCCATATGTAGGGGTCCAAGTACAGGCCTACAGGATATAAGACCTGATAAAACCAATGCATTTTCTGAAAATCTGGGCCTGAATCTTAATAAAGATTGGCTTATGAAGTGGCATGAAAACAAAGTACACATTACAAAGTAGGAGGCAAAAAAGTCTAGGAAAGCATTTTAATTATGTTTATGCTTTTCAATGAGCATAATAATAAGTACAGACAAGTAAGTAGGCAGCAACAGAACCCATGGGGATTATTTGTAAACTGCTGTAAAGTTAAACTAATTAATTAAGTGCAACTGATATTCAGTTGCATTACTCTCAATAGGATAGAAGCTGGATTTAGTTAACATGGACATGTATTTGAACTATATTTCTGCATCAAAGGATCAAGACCTCTCTGAAAAATCAGAAGTAGTGTCACCAAACAAAGGATTATTGCAATATAAATAATGACACTTAGTTAATTTTTAGGAAAAAAAAATGTTTCTTCATTTTTAGGCAAAGTGTTCACTCTATAAACAATTTCCAATATTTCACTGGCTATAGTTGTTAAAGGCAGAACTGGTAAGTTTCACAAATTATATGTGAGGAAAAAAATAAGAAAGGCATTCTGTTAAAGGATAGACCTACTTTGGCCACACTGCAAAACTGGCAATTTTCTTTTTATAGCATTTTGCACTTTTTCTTGACATCACTAAGTTCTCGTTCATCCCAGATCATTTCCACTGCTTAGAAACAATCATAGCAAATGACCAGAAATGCCAATTGCATTGCATAGTGGCCCTTTCCCTGAAGTTACTACAGAATGTTCCAGAATACAGTGAACCAGAGTACTGTAAGAACATACATAATCCTTGAATTTTTTTCAACAATCACTGTTATCATTAACTGATTCGCCCCGGCTCAGGCAGAGAACCATAATCAACACTTAATTTTGGAAACAAAGGTTCCATACCCATACTCAGAAGTCAGTCACTGGAAATCAGTGGAAGCCCCTGAGTGTGAACTGATGACAAATTTGCAGTCATTCTCATTTCTTCCTTATGCCTGATTTCTGAACTCCACTCTATGCCCATTTTTGCTTTTCTCAGTTGCTGTCCTTTAAAAGACGCACTGAATGCCAAGCTTAAGCTTAAACATATCAAGAAGTTCTGTCCATAAAGGATAGTGGGAGTTCCATCTGTAAGTCTTCGCAAGCTACTGTAGTAATCATTGCTAATGACCCATGTTTCCAACGTAGCCAATATAAATAATTCCACAAAAAACATTTGCAAAGTTCTGACATGTGGCAAATGTTCAGTAGCTATGTTTAGCACACGTTGGATAATCTAAGTTCTTCATACATGTTAAATTAGAAAATTTGACTCATGATAAAAAGAGAAAGGAAAAAAAAAGCTTTTCAGAATCTATTCCAAGTATAAGTGGAAAAATGAGTGTCATGCAAGAGCGATAGAAACTTACAGGAAGAGGTTCTTCCGTAATATAACAAGTGAGGTACTTTGTACTACCAGTGTTATTACTAAAGCTTTTCTGTTGTTCAGCACAGAGGAATCTTTGGGTAGTGTATAGCTGCTAAGGTTGCTCCTACATCATTCTCTCCTCAGACAATATTCTGAGTACTGAAGCTGCAGAAAGGAAGCTATGAGTTGATATCCAACTCTCAGAATAGTCCCTTAGGGAAACAGAACGTGCTTAATGTTATTCCTTATGAAGACTTCCATACTTTCTCCAAAGTTCTGCGGCTTTTATTAATGGAAATTTTGCTATTCACTCCCTTTGGGAAGAAAATGATCAGTTGTTTCTCTTAGAGAAAGTATTGCAGTTATATTTATCTTCTTTGGTGAAATCAAAGTGACTGGAAAACAGAATATTTTCCTCAGATTTTTATTGCATAGTTTGACTATTTTATTTGCTAATGCTACTGTTTTTCCCAGTGCAGACTTTCTCTCCTCTTACACAACACAGCCAGTCTCAAACATTAGAAGACCAGTGTATGACAAGAAGGTTCACCTGCCACAGATCATAGGAATTTTAATCCAAGGAAAATTTATCTAAGGGCAGCAAACTTCTCTCCTTGGAAGAATTAGACCAGAAGATTCACATCAAAAAAAAAAAAAAGTAGCTACAACTAAAGCATGTGATTGAAATGCTGTGCGTATTTATTCTTCCATTGCAGATGGAATCTGAAAATTTACGTGAAAATCTAAGAGGTGAAAACAGCTTTAGTATTTTAAGATCGCAGCGAACACCAGTCATGCTATTACCATGAATACTAGAATGGCATTTGACAAGAGAAGAAACCGAGTCATTAAGGACACTATTTGCTCAGGGTCAGCCACTGAAGTACTGACTCAATGGCAAGCTGAACCAATCAGTCAGAAGCATCAGTGAGGGACAAAAGATTGGGAACAGGAAAGGACTTCACAAGGTGCAAATCTAATCAACCTTAAAAGCTATGGAAACACATCATAAACTTTGCCACTTGAAACAGCAGCCTTAACTCTGCTCAATGTGGCAAATTTTGTTGCTGTGTTGTCCCTTCCCATTCCACACACCTCTCCCCAGATATAGTTCTTCTGAATGAGAAAGAAGCATTATCCAAAAAGGGCATCTGCTCTTATGCTTCTTTTGGCTTGATCTTTCCTTTGTCCAGCTTCCAGGCAGCTTTTTCAGATGAACACAAATGCTTAGCAGTGATGCAAAACACACAAGATTAGCATTCCTCATCAGTATACTCATATATATTGTCACAAGATTCTTTCTAGATGACAACAAGCGGGCAGAAGCGTAGCTGGGTACAGCTATACTACATGAAGGTAACTTTTTGTTCTACAACTTAAATGTTCAGTAAAAGATTTGCCTTTATTTGTGCATTTATTTGGAAACCCTTTCAGTTCTTCACGTCTAATACAAAACACAGATTCATTCCAGGGGTGTTCAGCCATGGTAGAAATTTCACAGATTCCCTTCTCTTGCAGGATCTCAGAGTGTTAGTAAACATAACAGACAACCAATCAGTCAGGCTCCAGCAACACACACATCTCCAGAAGGCAGTGAGAAAGCCTTAAATAAAACATTGTACCAGCCTTCAGCAGAGTGCATTGAGACAAATGCCAGGGATGTGAAAGGTGTCCCTGGGATTACGAATGACGTGCTAATGGTTGTTCAAGCAATCTCTGTGCCTCCTTCTCTCTGACTCACTGTCTCTCTTTGGAGGCTCCTCTTACGTCATTAAGGGACTGAGGGTTATTCACAGATCACTGACTAAATGCAAGCTTTAGCTTCCCGCTTGCATTCCCCTGGCCATATGAAAAGGACTGAGGTCACTGCCAAACAGAATTTGAGCTTTTTTATCAATAGACCCAATGAAAAAAAAAACCAAAACAAACAACAACAAAAACTTGAGTACCTTCTGCTCTCCATCTCCCACCATCCCCACCCCCTCCAAAAATCATGACTTGCCTTTCCATTTTGTGCTGTTTTCCCCAATGAATTAAAAATTCCTCTGATCACATCAGAAGTAGTTTTATGGTTTCTGAATCTTTCCAGAGGCTTCTGACTAATAATGCAAGATGAAATACATATATATATATATACAAAGCTCCCAAGTTTTATATGAGAATCCAGTTTCAGGATAATTACTAGAGAAACCCTTTGTTACTGCTAGAAAAAAATGAGCCACAAGTCAACCTAGCCACTTACTTATACAGCTGTTTCTAATTATATTTTACAGTGTGCTGTGGCGCTCTCTCACATACTTTTTATACCATCACTGTAGTAGGAAGCACTGTAGGCACTGCCAGTGTAATGCCTTTGACACAAGCCCCTTCCAAGTCGCTATCATCATTCACTCAAGTGCTATACTGTTGTTGATTTTTTAAATTGGATTCCAAGAGTTGTTAGTCATCACCTTCAGTGTAACTGTTAGGTTAACGCACAACATCCCCAAATGAGACAGGCACAAGATAGTACAGCTCCTGCGCAAACGCTATTGTATTGCGTTAATGGATCCTTTGACTGACCACAGTGTGTTTTTCTTTTCCATATGGAAATAATCTGTGCTACAAAAAGTGTATTTGTACTAAAATAACTGCAACAGTACTATGGGAACGTAATGAGTACAATTAGAATCTACACAACAAAGCAATAAAATATTTGTGTGCAGAAAAGAACTCCATAAGAGATTATTTTTTTAAAAGATGACAAAAATGAAAGACTGAAATCCTATGTCTTCAATGACTACAACAAGCTATCAAACTGGCTTCAGTCCATACAAGAAAACACATCACAGGTGCGTGGGTGTAGCCCATTTACAGGGCTTATACACATCTTCCTCACAACCTCATGTGCAGTTGTCCCTGTATAGCCTTATCCTCATCTTACTTATTCTGCTTCTACTGCTACTGCTCCAGGTACCAGTTTTCATCTATAATCCTCACCAGATGCTGCAATATTCCAACTGTCAAGATGGCACCGTTCTCCACCTACAGCCCTCTTAAACAGAAGCAAAGCAGCAGTTTCACTTCATCACCCTTTGGTATTCCCAGATTGTTCAGTTAATTCATCACAAAAGCCTATTCAATCATATTTGATACCACAAAACAAAATAATTATTTTTCTCCAGAGATAAAAATATCTGTTGCTTGCCAGGAACCTTTGATTCAGGAGGCTCAAGTCTCTATTGTGCATAAGCACTTCACAATAACAGCAAAAAGAGTTGGAATGAGGCTATACAAACTCAAAAATCAGGGAGAACCTGGAAGATAGGAAGGGTAAGGATAATAACAGACTTAATCTGCTTAAGTTTTTTGTCTGCTAACACTGAAATGGAGATGATAACCTAGAGATGAGGTACTCAGCAGAAAAAAACTCTCAGAATTTTAACACGTTAAACCACTCAAGCAAAACTTTCCAGATTGTATTTCTTAGCACCCCAGCACAGCCCATTAAACGTAGCTGTGGCAATGGATCAGACTGGGGAGGATTCTATTTTTCATCTCCTCCCAGGCACTCCACAGAAGGAAAATACCACACCATGTTCTCTGTTTACATTTTGTGACAGGGTGATGCTCTTAAGAATTAGTTGTACCCTCCACTGAAAGTATAGTTTTCTGCTGCCATGACTGAATTTCCTGAAATAACAAGTCAGTTTATTTTCACACCCTACAGTTCTCTGTGGTAGAGAAATTCCAATTTATTTTTGTCTCTCTTCTTCCTATTTTCAACATTTGTGACACTTCTACTTTATAAGATAAACATTTGAAAAGGAAGACATCTCCACACTACAGAAATGCACTTTTATCATGCTGGTTTTTAAAAGAAAAGTTCAGTTCTGAAAGGAGGGAGAAATCACATCATCAGAAAATGACTTTGGATAGTCCTATATATGAATTATTCATGTTCTATTTTATAGTCTCCTTTATTCTTGAGGAAATATCAAATGATTCAGCAAGCCTATGATTTTCTGTGTTAATCAGATGTCTGACAGTATACTCAGGCCTGACAATGGGCCAAAAGAGAAAAAACTTCTCTATGTGAGTTAATTGCAAAGACTCTTGGCAAATTGCACTCAGTTGCATGTCTTCATGTCGTAAGATGCTTAAATGCAACTTAATTATATTAGGGAGAATGGAAAACTTCATCTAATGATTTATAGCTCGACTACTAAGACATCAGGAAAGTAGCCTGGCTGATATTTCTACTAGAATTATCACGTACAAAATGAACTATAACGTTCAATTCTTTTTGAAAAGAGAGATATTACTCTTACTGCAATTTTATTTCTTTCTTTAAATCAATTAAATCAAATCTATTATCATAGCCTATGGAGTTTTTTTCCAATACATTTCACACATCATTATTACTTGTAGTCAAGGACAAGGACTTACACAAACTCCTCATATAGACATATTTAAATATCGTATTAAATAATTATTTAATTATACCTTATATTAAATAATTATTTAATTATACCTAATTATTTAATGTTACCTTATCTTTCTAACAATTCAGGAAAGCAATCTAGACAACTGTCTAACTCGTTTTATTATTATCATCTTACTTGTTGAGGGTCCCGTTGTATGACGTTCTACAAATCTATCAGTAATATCAAAAGTCAGAATAATACAGTATAATTTCTAGAACAACAGAGATAATCTGTAGCTCATTCTTCTTCCTCTCATTTTGGTGGCTTCAAAAACCCTTATTACCACATCTGCCAGTACTTGGTACAAATTCTTTAGTTCTATTAGTAACAAGTTAGTCATAGTAAGCCTTAACCACCTGAGGAAGAATTGTTATTCTAAGCACAGAGGCATAAAATCAATTATAAACTAAACATGAAAAGTCTTTCCATGGATTTCTTTTTTCCCTGTGGCATACAGGAAGTTTTTTGAATAACAGAAGTAAAATGCAAACAGTACCTCCGTATCCGTATAAGAGGAAAGTTTGAAGTTACAGTTTAACTGAAGCTCACTGTGGTCAAGGAAGGATGTTCTGTCCCAGCACACCTTGCATGATACATTTCTGTCTGTTTTCCTTACACTGGATCAAGCAGCAGCCAGCTGAACACAATTGTCAATTTAATAACAGGATGATTTTATATTAGCTCAGTTGTAACACAAAGCTGTAATCTTGATTGTGCCTACACAGAAAGTTAGACTAGTAAACCTGCAAAATTAACTTAAAATTCATAGTCTAGGTTTTATGAAAAAAAAAAAAATCTTCAAGTAAGCAGGGTGCTTTTCTAATGCTGATGTTTAAATCAACATTAGTCTGTGGCATGACTTCTGAGAAAGGTATGACAGATCATGCACATTTGAAATCCCATTAAAAAAGGAAGATATACCTCCCCTCGATCTGATTTTAAGCTATGTTACAGTATTTGTAATTTCCTATATCCCATGTAAGATAAAACAGTAATATAAGTACTTAACTATATTTGAAAAATAGTAAATAATGTAACAAGCAGTGACAGGTTACTGCAAGAAAAAACAAATGTCCAGTAAGATTATTAACTAGAGTTTCAATATGTGCTAATAACTAAAAATAGCTGTTGCAACCAGATAATTTGTTCATATTGGAATCTACAAAATTAGGCTACAAAATACAAGATTGAAAAAGAAACAGAAGGTTTTTACATTATTTTTAATAACACAGGCCAACCAACTCTTCAAGGCCTCAATGCAGATTCAGTTTGATTTCTTCATTATGGCCTTTATGCACCAGCAACACGCTTAGAAAAGCAAAAAGAATCAAAGTTGATAAATGCTGAATTTCTAACTAACCCTTATTCTGACTAACTCAAGAAGCAGAATGATTATGGGGGCAACATATGACAGATAGATGGACTGACTGAATTAAGCAGATTATAAATACACACGCACACGAGCAGTTGAAGAGGAATATATGGAATGCAATGTGGCAAGAGTAAGCCTTGATACACTAGATTTAACTGTGAATCTCTCAACTGTAGCTTTCTTGTTTTGCACCTGAGGGACTATCCAGGAATGAGAAGAGCTGGAAAACAAGTTACTCTAAGAATAAAAGTCAACCCATAAACATAATAAATATTGTATGTTTATTTTTGACTCTGCACCTTTTTCCCGTTCACCGGCTGAGCTGCACACAGCAACTACTCTGGGACCATCCTGAGTTGTAAAGCCTCTACTATAGGCAGAGTAAAAAGCATAAGGAACAAAAATACAGTCAAAAGCAATCACTTCCTTGCTTAACTTGCACAGTTGGTACAACAGTTGTGGGGCATTATTTACTGATTCATTGTTGACTGGAGGGTATCATGGTCTTGGATAAAACTGACTGAACAACAAATAAGTATGCTGTAGAACAGAAGTTTTCATTAGTGGCTGGTATGAGTGCCTGACAGCACTAATTGCCCTTCAGTAGTTTGTTTTAGAATAAAAGGATGCACAGCATAGCATCATCAGTTCTGAGCAAAACAAACAAATGATTAAATAAGTTAGTAGTGACCATTGTGAAGAATAATGAACACTTAGCAACGTATGAGAAAACACAAAATATACATACAACACGTATTTTCTTCAATTTTTTAACAATAGTAGTTATATTATGTTAATTAATGATACTAGGGCTCACAGCTATGGCATTTCTTGGCAAATTGTATGAAACAGATGTCTGAGCCTGAAGACACTGGTTTCTATTTTTCCCCAAAATAGTGAGCTGTTAGCATTCTTTCTGCTGCTAACATATTGAAATCTGCTGCCATTTTCTCTTCTGTTGTCTCAATGTATAATCAGAAAATGCATCGTTTGTTGGGTGAGAGGGGGTAGACCTATTAGTCCAAACTGAGGAAAAAAAAAAGAATTAATAGAGGCATGAATAGACTCCCTTTCACAGCACTGCCTCCCCTCAAGGAATATCATACTGGGGGAGAGATTGCTAGAACTATTTTCAGCAACTGATGAGGGAAAAAAAGACAGTGTGTGGAAAGTGCATATAACAGGTTAGGAATACCTCAGAAGGCTTGTTCCATTCCATGTTTTGTTAGTTTCTTTTGTTACTCCTAAATCTACCTGGAAATTGAAAGCCTGCATTCCAAAATTTTGATATGACAAAGATCTCATTCGAGAATATCCTAAAGAAATCTTTTGAATTCCTTTCAAGATAATTCTAACTTCCCCCTCACATTTTTATTTATGAAAGTACCTAAGAAAATCGTATTTTCTGGAAATTGAGCCTTCCTAAATGTGAAAAACAAAATGTCACAACTGTAAATTGCATATCAGGTATAATAACAGTAAGTCCTTGATTTTATTCTGAAGGCTTAAGATCTCTGAGGAAAGGATTTGCAAAATGCTTTGAAAGAAAAGTAAGAGGAAGTATAGATGACTTGAAGATAAAACAGCTGACTGGTAGACATTAAAGCCTTTTTACTATAATGTTGAAATAATTTCCATAAATCATTGTTTAGGAGGAAGAAAAACTATTTCATTTACTGATTACATTTTTCCAACTAAAGGGAACAATCACCATGAAATGTCTGAAATTGTTAATTCTATGACGACTACTTGTGGCCTACTAAGAGCAGTAACTCCCTGTCCTGTATGTCTGCTACCTCTATGGCAAACTATAGTACTTGTCCTCGATGAAAACCATGTTCAACAACTTAATACACTGGTCAACTAAAGGGATCAATAACAACATGAAACAATGACAAATTCACTGTAAGCCAAATCTCAATGGGCATCCCTCAACTGTTTCCAAGTTCAGGTCTGAGAACATTCAGCATACAAACTGGGCTCTCAGTTTGTATTTCCAATTCAATTTCTCTCTTGCTTTTCACAAGAGAATAAGGAGAATGAGGTTGGTAAGCCCTTATCTCTCCATCAGCTACCACAGAAAGAACATGCATAACAGCACCTTTTTATTATTGGAATTGTATTCTTAAATGTGTTTAAGGCAGAAGTTTTTCGGTATGTCTCAAACTTCACTGTCAGCAAAGCCATACAGATGACTATGTCCTGGAGTATGTCATTAGCCTCCTAGAAAATCCTAATAAGCTAAATATGTCAGCAAAACAAGACTTGTCTGTAAGCACTCAAGAGGTGTTCTCAACTATGTTGGCGGAAAAGAAATACCTTTGTGTTCTGATTTTGGCTGCACTAGAGCTAATTTTCTTTATAGCAGCTAGTATGGAGCTATGTTCTGGATTGGTGCTGAAAACAGTGTTGGTAATGCAGAGATGTTTTTGTTATTGCTGGGCAGTTCTTCCAAAGAGTCAAGACCTTTTCTGCTTCTCATGCCACCCCAACAGCGCAAAGGTTGGGGGTGCATAAGAAGCTGGGAGAAGATACAGCCAAGACAGCTGACCTCAACTGACCAAAGTGATATTCCACAGCATATGACATCATGCTCAGCGTATAAAACCTGGGGAAGAAGGAGGAAGGGGGACGTTTAGAGTGATGACATTTGTCTTCTCAAGTTACTGTGATGCCTGATGGAGGCCCTGCTTTCCTGGAGATAACCGAACCCCTGCCTGTCGATGGGAAGTAGTGAATGAATTCCTTGTTTTGCTTTACTAACGTGTCAGTCTTTTGCTTAATCTATTGAACTGCCTTAATCTCAACCCATGAGTTTTCTTACTTTTACCCTTCCAATTCTCTCCCTCATCCCACTGTGGGGGGAAGTAAGTGAACAGCTCTGTGGTGCTTAGATGCCTTCTGGGATTAAACCAAGACAGTTTGTTTTTAAAGGTCTGAAAACATGACATGCTAACTTTATTACACTAAGGTGTTTAAAATCATACTGTGTTGTTTTAGCTTAATTTGTCTTCTGATCTTTAGAAGGCAGAGAAATATTTGCAAGGAGAACTACTTCCAGTTATTGAATATGTCAGGCAGGGATTGCTTGGAAAAACTAAAGCAAACTTCTCTGTTTTGTGGAACTTCGGCAAAATTGCTCAGTGATACTACATTCGATTCTGGGAATTTTGAATTAGAAAGCTAAAGAAAGATATAATGAACTTGAGAAGAGTAAGAAAGCATGTGGCAAAGAAAAGGGAAAATATAATTAAGAACAAGCCCTTTTTGGTGAACAATGGAGTGAGTTCTAAAGCAAGGGATTATCCGAAAAGTTTCTTCAGCTGTTTGAGTGGTACAGTTAATGAGCAAGACTATTGAACATTAGAAATTGCATAATTCAGAGTAATCTGGTGAACTTTATAAATCTCAAAAGAAGCAAGAGATTAGAGAGGAAAAAACATATCCAGTACTTAAATTCTTCAAGGACACCTGACTTCAATCGCAAAAACCTGTTTCTAGGTAATGCACAAGCCTATAATGCAGCAGCTCTGGACTCACTTATCAGGTCTGTTATACATATTATCAGAAAGCCCAGGAGCAGCTCATGTCTCTCTGCTTCATTTGTGCTTTACTAAAATGGGGATATTGGTACGGTCACTTTCTCAGTCTTTGCTTTATCTCTTTAAATTGTAAACCCTTCATGTAAACTTACTTCATGCTAAGTGTTCATAGAGTACCTTGCATAGTGGGATATGAATTTCAGTTGACCTCTCCGATTGCTGACATAATACAAATAGTAAATCATAATGTATTAAGACCACCAAACAATAACCCTCCAGTTTAATAAATGTAAATCCTCACTTGAGATAGTTAAATCTGCTCTGGACTTAGAAATAGAAAATATATTTCAGGGAATAATCCTGTACTAGTAGGGGCATAACTGACCTATTTTTATCTCTATCTCCATGAATCACAGAAGTTAAAATGGATGTATTACAGTATCAAATGTCTATTTTGAATGATATAATAGAAGGAGAAATCTTTTGAAGTTCCTTTTCTTTCAGGCACAGCACTCTACATATTAAGCCCAATGTAAGGTGCTTATCTTTGAAATAAGAAATAAAAGCTGTTGATCTTTTAAACATAAAATCTTGGTGAGCTTTAGTATGGCTTGGTGTAATTATATTATAATGGATAGAAGGTAATCTCTTATGTATGCTGTCTAGACACATCAGCTCTTATCAGAAGTCTCAGGGAAAAAATTGGACCTATAGCAAAGCAATGATGTAGCAATCTTTGCTGAAAGACCAGGATACCATGGCTTCACAACAGACAACAAGAGATGCATGACATTGCTAAGCAACGCTATGAGCGAGTGAGGTTTTCTCTGGCTTCATATGGTGTGGTAGTTAAGGAAGTAAGAGCAAGAAAAGAAAGACAAAAACAACAAAATTAACTGAAGAGTTTAAAAAATAAAGCAAAACAAGAAATGGAAAATCAGGAAAAATAAGTGTGAATCAAAGTAATTGGGACATATCAAACTTGCTGTTCTAAGACTGCCATAATATTATAATTTTATAATTAAGAAGCCATAAACATCAATATGCTTACCAATGGATTTCTCCAGTGAAAGTATCATGATCCCATTTTCTTTTAAATTGTAAAATCACATATAGATCGTAGAATGTTCCTTAAAGTAAACTATGCTTTAAAGGAAATCACCATTTGTTAAAGGTCTTCTCCTGCAGGTAAGCTAGAGAATGTTTGGAAACTAAGCAAGTGGGATCAAAAAGTGATTGACGGAAGGTTTAAGCTTTTCAAAGAATAGAGCAGACTGATAAATGGTAAAAACATTTTCTTCGACAGCTTGACAACTTATTTGCACTTTAGAAAGCAGAGCTGTTCATTTGTCCCCATCTTTTCTCTTTGTGAGGTCAATTCTCAGACGAGGGTAGCAGGTTTGTCTCATTGACAGTCCCAGGGTTTCTTCTTTTTTAATAGAAATATTCACTACTACTTATCTAACCTTCATGCAGCCAGTGCTGCTCAAAGCCTTCCTACAGAACAAAAAAAATTTAAAAAAACCCAGCAGATATCTTTTGAAAGTATGGCTCGAATTATTACTGAGTATAATTAAATCCATGCTCACTTTCAAGAGAATCTAGTCTAGAACAAGGATGTCATACTAGCACGCTTTCAATCTAATTATAAAAGGGCATAAGTTACACTTTCTAAATAAAGTCTTCTGATTACCCTCTCCACTCAGATTATTACTCAGTTCTTTCTAAGGTCTCTTATTCTCTTGTGGAACTTTTGTCTTCTTCCAAAGAAATGCTATTTGGTAAATGATTAATGAACAATCCCAACCCATCTCTCATTCAACACTGAGGAGGTATATTGTCACCTTGTCTACACACACTTCCCTTCAAAAGGGAAATACCTTCTGACCTTGTTTTTTCCTGGAGTGTTTCCCAGATAAGCTAAAGCTGTCATACAGATGACAGAATTTCTATCTTGTAACTCCTTTAGGGCAATAGGAGAGATCCTTTGCCACATCATGATCATATGATGCAAAAAGATGATTGGATTTCCTCATTGAGATCTAAAATAGTTAAAAGAATCTTCCAAAATAAACCATTTAAGATGTCATTATAACAACCACTAGGTGTCCATAATCATTGTGCCAGTCAGAATAACATCTCACTTACCTTTGGTCCCTCAGCTGACAAACATTTTTTAAATAAGCAACTTAGCAATTTAAAAGTAAGAATCACAGATCAGAAAAAAAAACCCCTATCTATTTAACACAGACTATGAATCTAAGACTTGGAATGATATTTTATTTCAAGCAAGTCTAAGTTTCCCATTTGCTGCTGTTTTGTAAACATAGTGCAAGAACCACATGACAGTAACTCAAGAAAGATTATCAAGTACAGACTAAATAAACCACAGTTCCAGTGGCATTATACTGGTTTGTATCAGATACACTAATGGAAACAAAAGTTATCTTTGTAAACAAGCAACGATTATAAGCAGACTCTGGGTTGCAAACCTGTAAAACAGTACTGTTGATGAAACTGTCACTTCCTGACTACTATCTTTGTGGGGGAACTTCATTTTTCTCCACAGTTTTCTAAGAATTCTTTATTTTACATCAGTCCAGAAGTTGTTTAATTATTCTTCCCATCTTAATGAAAACATACTTCTTATCTTGAAGATAAATGGATAAAAAAATATGTTCTGTTATACTAAGAACTCTCTACTTGCATACCTGGCATGGTTATTCAGGTTTTTAAACACGATATAATAGAAAACTTTTACTTTCTGGTTAGAATGACCCCCAGTCCTCTCCTTTTTTGTGCCACACTTTTAAATCTCTTCTCTCACTAATACTGGGGGATGTCAGGGAGTTATTCTTCAATGCAGTTCAGGAATTACACAAGCAAGTTTCGAAATATTTTAGCTGCTTTGAGAAAGGTACTCTTGACTCAGTTTGGGGAATGAGAAGTGGTTTCGACCACAAGAGGGAGCTCATATTGTGCTGTGTAAGACTCGTGTGGAGGCACACAGGATAATTTGCTTTAAATTTGGTTGGTATAGAAACGAGAAAGGTCAGCAGATATATTTTAATAAGCAAGATAAGTACAGATGCAAGTTTGAATTAAAATCAATCTTAATTAAAGACTTTTTCAATGAAAGCAGAATTGTTCCAGATTTTGTTCAACAAAATAAAATGCCACAATTAACTTTGTTTTTGATAGTACAAAGATTTAAGAGTTGTGCCTGATACTCCTCTAAGAGTAACTCCATAGTGTCAGTAAGAACATTTATGGGATGGCAGATCTTTTCGGTGATGAATGATGGCTGCAGAATTCATCCTACCTCTCTATATAATAAAAATATACAAATAACAATGTTCCTAGAACAAATATCCAATTCCCTGTCAAGCTCTACAATGTATAAACTGCAGTAATAGGAACAGAATTCTTTGAAGGCTTAGGATACTCTTGGGCTTCTTACCATCAAAATGGAATTATTACCAAAACAGCAATGTGAAGAAAATTGGTCTGAAGGCAGAAAGCATCAGTTGTTTTATCTGCAGCAAATGAAGACCTACTCCAATGCACCCCAAAGAAGGATGCTCCAGAGAGCTGTGAGAGATGCAGGAAACACAAGAGGTAAGTTATATTATCAAAATGTGTCCTCTTCCATAGTTAGACTGCTTCTGGAAGACCATTTTGCTAATCTTTAAGCCTGTTGAGTTCTAAATATCTTGAACTATGAGGCTTTTATCAGTTCCCATCTTCTCCAAACTCCATAGTTAAAACATTCTGAGATATTTTTTCATACTCAGTTTTCTCTTCATCTTTTTTTTTGCTTGTTTGGGGTTTTTTTGTTTGGTTTCTTTTTTGGTTTTTGTTTTCATCTCATTACTTACAGACCTACAGATCCAGACAGACAATCCCACTCCCTTCTTATTTCTCACCTCTTCAAAATAGTCTGGTCTTACTTGTTTATCCATATACACCCACACACAAATACACACACATTCTTGAAGGGCTCTGGAGTTGAGGATGATGTAAGCTGGAGATTACAGCTGTTAAGCGTCAGGATTAAATTGCAAAACTAAATAGGGAGAATTTGGGATTTTTTTTTGTGAAAGGAAGTATTTCATGGATGGGTTGAGATTAAAACTTCAAAATTTTATCTGGGATCTTAGGCATTGCTTATGCTTCTCTGGCAATATTTCCCCATGCAGTCTAACCAATTGCATGTGTGTCTGCAACAAAAGTACAACTGTGCATCCTTTAGATCAGTGCATTTTAGATTAATTTGCCTGTAAGTGCTCTTTTTTATGGTCCATTCAATCATTATTAGAATTTTCAACAGAAATTATTTATAAAGAAGAAAAAATCTGAGAGCTAGAGTTTCCTGTTTCAATGTTATATAAGCTTTTATATATTTGTGTATTCTCTACTTCGAAAAACAGAAAAATAACAAGACTGTGGTCTGCTGTGCTGGCAGACTTAGCCACAAGTTCTTTCAATATCTCACTAAAACATAACAAGCTTGTAATACCCACAACATATATGTAGGCAATTAAACTAAGCGATGCTTATTGATTCTAAAAGATCCCTCCTTTCTGCACGTAGCTCTTGGCATGTTCATCCACAATCTATTTTACCTCCAATAAATTCCCTGAAGAAAAGTGTACCACCTCCAAATTCATACTATTATCATCACTAAATTTAAAAAATTGTTGAAGGCTTACAGATGCATAACTCCATGCAGATGGCACTGCATGCATTTTAGTTGTGCAGAATGTTTTGCTACACTGTTTATCTATACACCCTACTTGGCTTTATTGTGATGTAAAAGCCATTAAAATCCTCAGTGTATTTCTCAGTGCTGCATGCTAATTTACATATGAAGGGTGTCCACATGTCTTTTCAGTAAGCTGCACAAAATCAGATTTGCCTTTGTTTTATTACAGCGTATAATACCATTTGTTCCTTTATGAAAGTGACGCATACATTTAAAAAAAAAAAGAATAAATAGAATTAAACTCTCCGCTCTCCTCATGGCAAATTAAAACAACAGTTGAGGAGTAAAAGAAAAAGCAAAAATTTTTGTTAAGGGTAATGCTATACACATTTACGTAATAAAAGTATGTCTGACCTTTTTGCAGTCCCCCAAATTGCCAGCTACTGTAAAGCTTTCCATAAACTGCCTGCCAAATTGACAGGAAAACTGGCCACTTTCCTACAGTTCACATCTGTGTTCAGTTTGCACGCAGTAAGAAAAACATAAGACTTATTGAGAATATTTGATTTGTCCTAATCTGCAACACCATTTCTGATGAGAAAGTCACTTCACAATGGGAAAGCAATGAAACAGGTGACCAGTATTCTTGATTAGGAATATTTTATTAATAATTTATTACTTTAATACAGAGATTATTTCTCCATATTTAAGCCAGTTAAGTCACTTCACAATGTCTGACACAAACTTTTCCACTGCATCTCTATCATCGTATTGTCCTGAGGCTTGAATCTCAGTCCAAATGTGGAAAACATTGCGAGGCTTGGTTTCACTATTAACGAGTATTTAATGACACCAGCAAACCACAACATGAGCTGGTAAAGGAAGCAGCCTTTTCTAAGGAAAGGAACGGTACTGCAGCAATCTACTTTGGAGCCTGAACTTTGCAATTTGTGTACATGTGAGATCCTCATTATGAGATATGACCTTGCAAAAATCCTGATTTTCTTAATGAATGCAATTTTGTTAGCTCACCACACCTTTTTCTATAGCTATATAGCAGCTCAACTCATTCTCTGAGGCTGCTGTGATATTCCTTATTTTCTCTGGGACACAGAGGCTTAAAACAACCACCACCTTTTATGTCCTCTCAGAGTTCTCAAACCAAATCCAGCTGCTTGAGCAACCTCATGACTCCCTAATCATCATCATATCTCGCATTAAATGTGAGCTTATGATCTTGTGCAAGTAAAAATGTTGCTGAATTTAGGTAACCACTGACTCAGAACCGAGAAGTAACATCATGGTTGTTAAAATCCCGCCCTTACCTTCCCTGTTCTAGAGATGTGTTGTTCTGTATCACGTGCAGTGTCGAGTTTCCACTTGCAGATCTCCTCAGCAAAGCTGAGAAAGTTGGATTTTTCCTCTTTGGAAAAAGAGGTCTGCCACCTGTGGAGATGGACATAAAACAAAAGAGGTATTTGTGATTGTGGGCATTCCGAAACTTCTGTTAGATGTAGGAAATCACCACTTTTTGAAAACTTAATGTCTTTTTCCATTTGTTAAACTGAATGATTTACAATCAGTAATTCCATGTGGAGGCTAGCCACAACTACCAATGCTAGTATTTAAATGGCAGTACCAAACTTAAAGGTCTATTGTGAGAACTGAAAACTTGAAGGACTTTTTTCCATGATAATTCCTACCCTTTTATTCATGTAACTAGAACACAATACATCCTGTTCTTGACACATTCTTAAAAGATATAACAACAACAAATGCCAAAGCACTGAATTACAAATAAAATTCTTTCTTGAAAAATGTGGGGTTTGCTATTGTGTCAAAAATAAATTAAAAGTATCTCTTTCCTATTTTCCCTAGAAAATAAATCAAACACTATCATGTCCGTAAATAAGGGCTTTCATTATGTATTTTTTAAATCCTAATTCTATCTTTTCTACTTCAAATGTTCTCAAATAAACTTTGGCAGGAAACAAAGGGAATGTCCACATTTGCTCTTGATTCAAACAATATCTGTATATTGTCTTTCCCATTATTTTAATGCTATTCTGGACCAGTGTTTAATTTAGGAGACAGATTCTCATACATGCACACAGTCAGGATATCGCTAAAAGGTAAGCAAGATTTTCTGTGGGTCTTTAATGGAAAAAATATAAGAAACATAGTTAGGATTTACAGTTTGAGGATTTTATGCCACAGATGTATGCATAAGTATTCCAAGGTTGGGTTAATTTTCATGCCTAGTTTATTTTCCATAAGGTTAGCCTCTAGTGTTATTATTTTGACAAGGGGTTTTTTTTTTCCCTTCCTGTTCATAAAAGAAAAAAAAGAAAAAAAACAACCACATAACAACAACCAAAGTCTCTGAAAGAAAGTGGGAATGCCCATTCATCTTTTGGGGACTCATAATTAGGCAGAGGATAGAATTAAAGCATGTTAGTGAGAGCAGACAATGCGGCACTTCAAGAGACCAGACGTGAAGAGACTGCCACCTCCTCTAAATAAAAGGAAGAGAACAACCACAGCTATTTTACCGATTAAGCAAATGTTTAATAAAATGATCTTGTTCCTGTAATAAACGTTATTAACTCTCTGGGAAATACAAATCAACTTCTATTTTCTGTGACCCTCAAACGAATTGCAACATGGTACTGCTTGAATGTCAGCTTTTTTCCTCTTGGTTTCATGCCTCTCTACACAGCCTTGCTCTGTTCCAGTGCTGAATTACAAGTAGTGTGAAAGCAAACAAAATGAGTTCATTTTAGGCTGTATAGTTTTAATCTGCACTTGGGAGAAGTTTGAGGCATTTTGCTTTGTCCAGTTGGAGAAACTTACCCTCTACTAAGAAAAAGCTGCTGTCAATTAATAACCAGGCTAAAACTTCATGAAAGCAGTTGGGTCAAAGAGAAATTTTTCAGTTCATGTCAATTATTCTCATCTCCTTCAGCTACCTCTAAGATCTTAAAGGGCACTCCAGACTCAAATATTTGGCAGGAGAGGAAAAAGAAAGAATTGAATTGGATCCACTAACATTTTCCAGACTCACTCCTGTCCTCACTCTTGACTCATTGTTCTCCCCATATTACAGTATTTTCATCTAGTGTTCATAGCAACTATTGCACATAGTTGCACCTGCAAGCTGGAAAACCACAGAAAAGGAGATACTGCGAATAGTTGTGATGATTTTTAAATGCCCTAACAGTATGAGACAAGAGGGGCAGATTGCCATGTCGAGCAGCGAAGCAAGGGAGTCTTGGGAGTATTTGATAAACATTAACCTTTGTGAACAGGACTACGGAAAAGCACTTTTTAAGATGTTGTTAGTTGTTCCACTAGAGATTTGCATTTAAAACATGGATACTATATCATACAGAACTTGGCCCTACCTAAAACAGCTAAAAAGTAATTAGCTAGATTATAACAAAAAAAAATAAAATATGAAAATTAAAGTAAATCCTGGCAACAAACAATGTCAAAAAAGTAATCTTTCTAAGCTGGTGTAACGGAAACATCAGCACTGGCATCTCAAAACAGCCAGCAAAGCTCTCTGGAGTTATGTGTTCTTAGTATGGGACAGCATCTGTCTCTGTGTTTCTTCACACTATAATCACCTCCACTGATATAACCTATGAGGTGAATCTAGGGACAGGATGGCTTCCAGATGTACAGAGGCCCTTCATGGGCTAAGGATAAAAGGTGAACTTGGCAAAGAAGAAAGAAGTTTTTCAAAAGGTTTTGTTGTATTCATTCAGACAGGATGTTTCACAAAAGGACCTTTTGCAAGAATGAATATGAAATGTATGTTTCAAATATCTGCTACATCAGCTAAATCATCCAATATTGATTTTACATTAATAAGGAGAATAATAGCACTTTATAGCTTAGGCTACTAGTGAACACAGTACGAAAATAAATACTTTCAAATAAAATGGGATGTCATCCTTAACCCTACATAAATAAAATACAGCTCTCTACTAATACATATCCAACTGACAAACTTAGAAGCACTTTAGACTTTTTTATCTTAAAATCTACTGTATTAGTAATCACCATTCCTGCTTTTCAAGAATTTTGTCAGATCTGGGTTTTTTTCAGTTTAGCAAAGCTCAGCTGAACTTCACGTTTCAGATGTTGCCCTGCCTGTCCCTTAAACCAACTTCTAAGTTATTATACACAGCTGACATCAGCCTGTCTAGTCTGTCTCACTTGCATACTGATAAACATAACATTCACTTTTCCTGTCCTCAGGTGGTTTATTTTGACCTTATACAAACTACAGAATAGTTCACAAAAATCTCTTCATTTTCCAATTGTTTTGATTTTCTTCTGTACACTAGAGTTCACAAAATTTGGATTGCAAAGATGTCTGCTCAATGAATTGAATGCTCTTCCTATGATCATCTTGTAAATCCTCCTCATTTCATTGCCTTGTAACAGGGATAACTTGCTTCTTAAATTGGGTAAAATACGCAGCTTCATAAAAACAGCATTCATATCGATTTTCTACCTTCCATTCATTGCACTTTTTGTTTTCAGTCTTGTGATGCGGGCTTATATTTTTTCTTAGCCTTAATTAAACATAATCAGTAAAACACAGCTATGACATTTTAACAGTATTTACTTAGATTTCTTCAAATGCACACAATGAAACAGATCCTACCACATATCAACTAGATCCAGTCTCTTCCACCTTTTTCCTAAGTTCACAGACATAGAACTCTTTAGAATTTTTATACTGAGAAAACATACTGTCATCAACATGCTGGGGTAAAATATTTTTTAATTAAAGTGTGTAACATCAGTATTTTTCTCATGACCTGTGGTTTTATCCCACCCTCTTAAATGTAGTCAAGACTACTACTGATTAACCCTATTCTTCTAGATTTGTACTAAGTGCACTAAGAAATTCTGTTTCTCTAGCACAGAAAAGTATAATTCTAGAAAAGAGCAGAGATCATACAGGCAGTGAAAAATATCACTCTATAAAGACTTTTTTTTTTTTTCTACTTTTTCCCTAAGAAGGTCCTTTTGGTCTGATAGGAAAGTCTGTGTATTTGTAGGATACAAAGGAGATCACCAAAATTCAGCTCAATCTAAATAGCACACTTGCGAGTACGTGCAATATGAATGTTCCAGCCTCTCTAATCCAGGTCTCTGCAACATTGATTATAGTACAGAGCGTTATGCTCCAGAGTATATTCACTGAGATCAATAAATCTATGTAACATTAAAGTGCTGCGTGGATAAGTGACAAAAGGACTAAATCTCCTGCTTTTACTAAACTAACTTTTATGTTTATTTGGTCTAGGTATAAATAAAATACAGAATATACTATGTAATTATAGATAAGGTTTGATGACAGCTGCCACAATTTTGAAGATGATGTTTAAATATTCTATTAGCATCAGATGAAGACTATGAAATTTGATGTTCACATGGCCTTCAACACACTGAACATTCACCAAATTACTTCATGGTTCTCTTTGAAAGCTCTGCAGTATTCTGAGCTGCAACAGGAAAGAGGAATTCAGAATTAGTAAAACCTCCCCCACAACCACACTTCCTCACAATAATCTCCAGAGGAAGGCCCAGAAAAAACTTTCAAATGCAAATGTTCTTCAATGGGAAGTCCAAAAAAGATAAAAATGAAGCTAGCCAGTGGCAGAACAGATTTTCAAGAGACAAAAATTGCAGTTACAAAAGAACAATTTAAAACACATGAAATGAAGTTTTACAGCATTAAAATTTGATATCTCAATTACCCACCTAAATACAAAGGAGGAAGGCCTAACACTGTTTTCAGTGATTCTCATCTATTTTTCTAATAAAAGTCATTAAATGAGACTTTATATTTTCACTAGTTTAGGAAGAAGAATTATACCTCAAATCTCTATATTTAGGAGCATCTAGATTTCATACAAAAGCAACGGGTAGGCACTTTCTCTGGTTATTTGCTAAATCAAGAAAATTATGTAGGTTTCATTAGGACACATAAAAACAGGTTCGGCAGGCACTGATTAGGAAGAAGCTGCTGTTGCCATTCGAAGTATGTATTAAGAAAATTTGTATCCATTTTGGAAGTACCATGTTTCATCACATAGTGCAAGATGAGACCCTGAGAAGACCAGCGGAAAGACTAAGCTTCTGTGACTGTGCCAGAAATCCAAGCATGGGCATATAAGAAATTATTCCACTCGCAAAAACTCACTTTAAAAAAATGAATTCTAGATAACTGGGGTATAAACAGAACATCAAAACACAGAACACACTTCCTCTGTGCTCCTCTACCACTCTTGCTAACAAGCTTAGGAAAGCATACAGTGGAGAGTAAGTATTGCCTCAAAGTGAATCTACTGAATGAATATTTTGGAGACATTTATTCAATTTCTTGGTATGCCACAAAACTTGTCCCTGGGTCAGTCACTTCATTTATAGCTGGACTCCATGGTCTTTTCCAACCTAAATGATTGTGTTATTTCCATTGACTGCAGATAAAAAGAGTTATCTCATTTTGGCTCACTACTTTATACATAACCTTGAAGTACTCCCACTTTCATTTCTTTGCTTTTTCTCTGATTTTTTGTTTCTAGAACCAAAATTATGGATGGTTCCAATATTAACCATTAGAATCTATTCTAGTTGTAAAATTTTATGTAGAAGGATTTGCTGGTATCACCAACTAGTGGTGGCATAGTATAACCCAAGGCCTCAGTTGCCAAAAAGTCCTGTAGGCATTGTACATATCATAAACAGCGTTTAACCCACTGTAAAAGGTCAGTAAAGAGGGTATAAATAACTCAAATGATTAACATAAATTTATCATATTAACCACAAATACATTAAAAATGTTACATGGTGCATGTTTTACATAGAGGATGGCATATGCCAGCAAGTGACTGTTCATCTTTACCACTTTCAGAGATACTGTTGATAGACTTGGCACCAAGTCTACTAAAGTTTCCTTCAGAAAGCTAATTATCTGACTTTGCTGGACACGTTCGAGAAATTTTCCATGGTTTTTGTTATTTTAATCTGAGATTTCACTCCTTTCCATGTTCCACAAAGAGGTTCATCAGTTGGAGAACATACTTGAAACAAGTCATGTTATTGCTATGACATATTATAATCTCTACGCATTTGCACTACATTTACGTTTTTTAGCCTTACCCTAATGCAAGCATTTAAAATCAAATGCAGTCTTTTCAGACATAAAGTTATCCATGCACATAATTATTTAGAGGATAAAGTTCTTGGAGTCCTCAATGTATTTCTCACCAGCTTCCAGAAGGTTTGGGTTTTGTAAACTATTATATTTTCTATGTACTTATAGGCATAGATAATACTTTGTAAGTAATCAATATTTTCAAATTAATATCTATTATTTTTATACTGAAAAATATCTTTTACAGGAGAAATTCTCACCTAGCCAAACTCATTGCACACTAGTTTATTTTAAGAAAGTGCTTTGGTTGATTTTTTCTATATATTTTTATAAATATTTGCAAGAAAGCTCATTGAGAAATTCATCTGCAGGATGAATACTTAACATACGATAAAACTGTCTTATTTACCACAGAAGTTATATGCAAGCACATTCAGATGGACTGAAAAATGTAATGCTACCAAAATGGATAAATCAATGGTTAGGTAATGATTTTAACAATGACACTCTAGCACAAATGTTTGTCAAAGAAAGACAACAAGTAATTTCATTCTATGAAAGCTCAGTGTAATGGTTCCTTAAAGAAGATAAATGGAAGGTGGATTGAGGGAGGTCTTGTTAGGGCCAAGACTAGATCTTGCAAAACTTACTCTCTATGAGTAATTGTGAAGGATTATGAGGTTTTGAAAAGATTCCAAACTCTTTCCATTTGTGAGAATCACCAGCAATTTCAAGCCAGTTGAAATCATGTATCTAAGTACTGTTGCTTTGCAAACAGTTCTGTCACAAACCCAACTGAGCAAACACTATTTCCAGTCTATTAATCCGCCTCTTGCCATAACATTCTTGTGCAATATGCTGAGGTAGAATTTATATCTAGATATGGACTTAACTCCCTCATAATCTTAAGGTTTAGTTTTTCAGATACCTGTCAGGAGAGGTGCTGCTTAGCCGATGAAGTATACCTGTTCTGAAAAACTGTGTGATACATTGCCCAGTGAGTTCTTTGCCAAGAGTTTCATTCTTCTTTTTTCTCTCAATTCAAATAGTTCTTATCACTAGATATGCAGGATGTGCCTAAACGAGTGCAAACAAAAGCCAGATATAGAAGATTACTTTCTTGATAAACCATTGAATGTTTAGTTATGTCCCTGGTTCTGCCTTACTCTCCTATGTAACCCTAGATGCAGAGCCTGAGTAACTCATGTATAAAATAGAACAATATGTCCCTGTCTCAGCACATAGTATATGCAAGTTCACTTCAAAGAAGGAACTGTCTCCTGTTCAAAGCCCTCTTCTCTGTGTATTCATAACTGAACTAACAGTTTTAAAGAAAGTATGTCAACAACATTCACTAGGCATATTGCATTACACAGCACCAAAGTCAGGTTCATACCTCAATCACTAATGCATATATGGCTTTAATGACCTTTCCTTCAGTAGGTCAGAATCATTATTCTCATGTCACAGATGGAAAACCAAGACAGAGAACATCATCTCCTTTATAAGGTCACTCAATGCGTCACTAGCAAACTCGGGTACAAACTCAGGAGGTTTTTGGGTAGCACTTACTACTCTATTGTAGACAACACAGATTCCAAAAATGTGAAGAAAAATCTTAACAAAATTCAAGCAAAACCAAGATTCAGTGCCTAACACAGAATTCTAGCAAGCGGCACTTAAGTCACATGATAAGAGTGATTAATAATGAAAATACTAACATGACAAGAATAGATTTTGTAATAGTAAAGAAAGTCAATCTATATTTTAACATTTGTGCATTCTACTCAAGACATTTCTAAATATAATCTCCTTACTGTTCTCATTGTTTTTTCTTGACTCTTGGGATGCTAAGATGGAAATAAATATAACTGAAGCTTCAACTGTGATGGTTCTTTTAATTATTGATGTATGGTTCTTACATCTTAAAGCTCACAGTCAAAATTAACCACAACAGAATATAACTTCAACAATAGGTAAAGTAGAGGAATGGCACTGGCACTTTACAATTACTTTATATCCAGAAGAGTCAAACTCTAAACACTTAAAAATAAGGACTTCACACTCACAATATTTGTTTGTTTCCTGGTATTCCTCTTAAAAAGATACATATAGGTGAGAACATTCATAACTCTACCATCAAATACTTTGCAGAGACCTTTGACTATAATCTTACATGGGAGAAAACTGAAAACTTACTTGAATAGCTATATCAAATTTAACAGCTCAACAACGTGTGAACATTCTTTAATCTTGATCCAATAGTCAAATCACGGCCAAGATAATAGTACCAAAGGTTTATTTTGTATTCATTTAAGGTTTTACACCAGTACTGGAACAAAGCCACTTTGAGGACTCTACCATAAACACATTTGTTCTCCCTTAATCTTACCCCTCCCAACTCTCTAAATTTCCAGACAGAAAGGCAGAACTTTCATTAGATGCCAAGGAAAAGGTTCCATGGATCTCCATCTTGCCCACCAGTTTCCTGTAAAAGACGCAGGGATGCTGTGGTTGTGAACAACAATGCCAAAAGGGCTGACCCACAGAAAATAATGTATTGAGAAGAAAAGTGAGGGAAAAAAGGAGGGGAGGGGAGGGGAGGGGAGGGGAGGGGAGGGGAGGGGAGGGGAGGGGAGGGGAGGGGAGGGGAGGGGAGGGGAGGGGAGGGGAGAGGAGAGGAGAGGAGAGGAGAGGAGAGGAGAGGAGAGGAGAGGAGAGGAGAGGAGAGGAGAGGAGAGGAGAGGAGAGGAGAGGAGAGGAGAGGAGAGGAGAGGAGAGGAGAGGAGAGGAGAGGAGAGGAGAGGAGAGGAGAGGAGAGGAGAGGAGAGGAGAGGAGAGGAGAGGAGAGGAGAGGAGAGGAGAGGAGAGGAGAGGAGAGGAGAGGAGAGGAGAGGAGAGGAGAGGAGAGGAGAGGAGAGGAGAGGAGAGGAGAGGAGAGGAGAGGAGAGGAGAGGAGAGGAGAGGAGAGGAGAGGAGAGGAGAGGAGAGGAGAGGAGAGAGAGGAGAGGAGAGGAGAGGAGAGGAGAGGAGAGGAGAGGAGAGGAGAGGAGAGGAGAGGAGAGGAGAGGAGAGGAGAGGAGAGGAGAGGAGAGGAGAGGAGAGGAGAGGAGAGGAGAGGAGAGGAGAGGAGAGGAGAGGAGAGGAGAGGAGAGGAGAGATAAAAGAGCCTTGTCTTTACTCTGGTTCCTGAGTGCCCACTAACTTGGTGTCCAAACAGTAAAGACAGCTTTCCTTTGAATTCAAGCCTGCTGCTTCCTAGAGGTTGGCTGTGAATTTTCATTTTGCAGCAGGATTCCAGGTGCATAACTACTAAGCACACATCATGTGATAAACTATAAACATGTATTTATATAGGACACAAATAGGGATTTTGAGAATAGCATCATTAAAGCTATTCAGCTGAACACTGCTATTCTACTTAAGGGGGGAAAAAAAAAGATATTTTTGTAGTGGTCCTGAGGATAATATTTGTCAAACACCACCTTCATGTGAATCAATTATCTTATTGCACTAATATGACACATAAAGCACATTTCTTTTTCTTGTTCTATTCCAAATTTGATTAGTATTAAGTTAATCACTTTTCTCATGAGAAAGTGGTGAAAACATCAGATCATGAAATTTAAAAATTGTGTTGCATTTTTTTGCATTACTAACTCAGCACATTCATATACTCTTCTACCACGTAACTGTTTCCTTTAATAGTATTGTCGCGTTAAGCTTAATGAAAAAGAAAATACATTCATTTGTGCCACAACAGAAAACTAATGATTAATTCTTACCAAACCCAAAAGACACTCCAGTGGAAAAAAAAGCATGTGTGATTATTTTGTATTTCAATATATTAAAAAAAAAAATAAAAAGCTTCACTTATTGAGTATGTACTACCTAGCTCTATTTATTGGATTAATAATTCAAAATTCTTAGCCATACTGCAGTGTTATATTTTACTGTTTCAGATTGGACAATTGATATTTCAGAATATGGACAAGAAATGAGGTAATGCTACAGTACAAACATCTTGAATATAATTGAATATTGAATAGGAAGTACACAATCATCTTTATGTTATTTGCTTCTATTCTTTCAGATTTTCCTCCTCTTTATTCAAATAGTATCAAACCTATACATGAATTTCTCTTACACAAAATATATTCATTTATGTGATCCCGATACTTTCCATGGCAACCAAACTTCATGTGAGACATTCAGGTTGTGTGAGCTTAATGACAGGTGAACAGGCATAGAAAATATTAGTGGTGTTCAGGAGGAGAGGATAGATCTGCTAGTGAAAAATTGCTGTGAAATTCTGTAAAATGGGTGCTTTGGTAACCTGAGAAATAAAAGATACTTCCGTCACGTTAATTATTCACATAATGGTAAGTCAAAGAGTGATACGTGAAAACAGAAAATATTGCCTATAGTAAAGAATATAAAGAAACTTGGCACCTCGTATATTTTTGTGTGGTGTTATTTTAGTCAGCCTTAAAAATCAGGTTGCCTGTAAATCCACTGAGTGTAACATGAAAGTCACACAAGCATTTCAAGCGAAGCCATCTTCAGCGAGCACAGCAGTGCACAGCACCCCGTCTGGTGCTCATCCACCTCATAGGACACAGGGAAAATTTGGGTATTCCGACTACTTCTGAAACCTACGCTTGGGTTACTTTTATTTACCCAGGGCTTGCCTGGGTGTGTGAACACTTGAAACCATGGGCAAACCCAGAGCTGCACCAATGACAGCTTGAGCAAAGACGGTGCCCAGACAGCCACCGCTCTTTCAGGCCATGAGCCAAGCAGTACCTGCCCTCCCTGGCACACCTGCAGGCACTGTCTCCCACCTTGCAACTCCTAGGACTCTTGGTGTTGTTCTCCCCCTGCCCAGCTAGGCCTGACTCTGAGTCAGGTCTGGAGCAGAGACTGACACACGGGCAATCATTCACCCTCACCTCTCATTGCATACTCTAAAGCCATTGAGCTTGGGACAGAGTCCTCTGCAGAATCACACAATATGAATACGCATGTCAAGGACTTCAAACCAGGAGGAGATGCAGAAGAAAAATGAGCAAAATAGTATGGTTTGTTTCAAGATTTTTCTCGGTGAAGAGCAGAGTAGGATAATGCAGCTGTTGAAGAGAAACATTATTTTACCCTTTTTTTTTTTCTTCACAACCAGAAGCCTGGGAAGAGCAAGACAAAACAGGGAAATTGTTTCAGGAGATAAATATTGAGTTGAATTTTACACTTTTGCAATTGTCCTTTTTGAAATGGTTTGAAAACCAAAAAAAGCCCCGGAACAAACAGCCCCAGTCTCACTTCAGTTTCTAACAGTGCCATGTAAAAAGTCTAGGCCCAATGTATTGAACTGCCTTATAAGAAGCTGGGAGATGTTGAACTCAATTTATAACACCTTGGTTTAACAAAGATTAAGTTTTCAAAAGGCTGGGTTGGCCTAATCCTAGTGACAAACTGGATGGTATCAACTGTTAAGGAGAGTGAAAGTTGTGTCACAAAGCTGTTGCCAAATATTCATGAAGTTTTCGCAAACATACAAATACAATCTTCCTTCCAGTGACACAAACCAAATCCACTTCCCCTGAAACATAAAAGAGAAAAAAATCCTTATAAACATTCCCTTAAATAAGCAACTAAACTCTTAATTGAAATCAGTGCTTTCCTTCAATGTTCTCTATCTAGCGCTAGACACAGTTACCAATAAATTTCATTAGACAGAAGGTGAAGAGGATAAAGAGACAGATAAAATCAAATGAATAGTATTCAATTTTTTTAAAAAAACTTTACTCATCCCTACAGAAGGTGAAAATAAAAAATATGTAAAAAGAAAGAAGCATTCAGCATCCTTCCCAACTATATGTGGAAATTACTTGTTTCCTCTGGAAGAGGTGTTTTAGCACAGTAGGATGTTCTTATGTTGTGACAAGATAATGTGTGTGTAAAGCAGTCCTATAATTTAGCTGTCACACAGATGCGCCTACTCAAGTGCATGTGTGTCAATGGAGAATTAGCTTTGATCTGTGAAATACATCAGATGGTTTCCATTCCTTATACTGAATCAACTCAGTTTGATAAGAAATTAATCTGCCCGTATATCTTATAGCCATTGTCAGAGTGTTTAATCTCTGGAACTGATGCTGTGACTGCATGGAGCTGTTTACAGGGTAAAAACCTAATGTCAACACAGATAAAAATCACATTTTGATTTTTTTTATCTTAGCATTACCCTTTTACAGCATCCTAGACATTTAAGGGTCAGCAGGGTAACGCACTACCCAGAAAATATTTCTGGAAAGAAATCAAATGCAGTATTTAATCCTGAATAGACACTAAATTTTGGAATGGAGAAATACATTTTATGTAGCTTTTGTAATTTCAGCATCAGAGATCCAGATGTGAAGATAGAATTATTTTCACAACTGTGCTTGCCAGCACCATAAAGACTGACTTAAACTTGCAGTAGTTTTATCTGTTAAAGTTTATACCACAGCTGGTACTAAGGTTTTTTCACCATAATCATTCTTCCAAATATAATTTAACTTCAGCCTGGAGTCCAAGTTCTTCAGTATGTGCTAATGACTCCAATTTCCAGGAACGAGATCCTGAAGAAAGGAAAAATAATGCGTGCACACTCTAAATCTAGGGTAAAAATTTTAATCTATTTTGAGGAGTCAGTATGCTTTGAAGCTGGCACTTGTTTTGAGGGACTGGCATCTGGGAGCTGTCTCCCACTTTCCTCATTTACCCCCTGCCTATGCTCACTTGAACACAAAAATTCTTCTAAGAAATTCCAATATTCTTTCTACACTGAACAGGTTTCAGTCTCTAAAGTTTAGCTGCTGCTGCAATTCATCTGCAACTTTTCATTTGGCATGTGGGAAAAAAAGGGTAAACATCAGACCAGAAAAATAAAATCTACTTAAATGAAGCCTTCATCTCAAGTTTTCCTCTCTGCCAGATACACTGTAGTGCTCCAAAGTCTTACTTCTAGGCACAGAGATGTACCTAATTGAGGATCTCATGGCAGACACTGCCTACAGTCATATAAGGCAGCATAAAAAAAAGAGGACCCAACAAAACAAATGAAAAGCATACCAATACTTGTTTCTTGAGTACATTACATGTTTCTGTCTTCACATCTCTGACCCTTTTACTGTTTCTAAGGGCTACTTTTACAGAGTTAAAACATTTATTTTGAGAAATCTAGAAGTCTTTACTGGTAGTACTCCATTTCTATGAATAAATATAATTATATGATAACAACAATAGCTATGATAATACAAGTGAAGGAAAATAAACAGAATACGTGCACGCAGATGGGCTATCTCAGCATCCAGTGAAGCTTAGTTGATAGGGCAGAGAAAGGTGAATTGTTGGTAGTTTTTAAACCTCTCAACCGATGGAGTAGGACTACAGAGAAGAATGGGAGCTGTGGTGAACAACCAGAACAAAATCATTTGGGCAGCAGACAAGGAAGAGAACCAGCGAGTCTTCTCTATAGAAAGATAGATAGATAGAGGCTCTACAGATACATAGGCTGTAGTTATATATGTGTGGTTATCAGTTTTGATACTAAACAACAGTTACATATCTGAACAATAGTTATATCTCTGAACAGCAAAATAGATCTAATTCCTGTAGTTGCACTATCTTCCAAAAATTATTATTAGATGCAAAGATACAGTCTGTTAGTTACACACATTTGTTAATTATGTTTGTAGATTCAGCCAGACCAGGGAAGGTGGAGCAATATTTCACAATTCAGGCCTAAGACTTTTTGCAAAGCCACAGGAATCAACAGGTTTGTCACCAAGCCTTCTCTCAGAGAATCAGCTCTTCTCTGGCCTTCCTGAGGCAGCTCACCTCTATTTTCCCCGTGATACCAGCTTCTGTTAACTGATTATCTGCTTTCCCTACACCTGCATACTTTATTCCTGACTTTGCAGTATGAACAACCTCCTTCCCAGCAGAAAACAACCTCCTTGGTGGCTGCTTGTCCACAAGCCTCTCCCTCTTGGGAGGAAATATCTATTTTGACTCGCTTCTCTTTGTCTGTAACTCTAATCCCCTTGTCCTGCAAATATGAAGGAGGAAATAAAATAAACAATAATCCTGACCTACTTTGTTCTTCCTCAAGTTCCAGAGAAACTACTCCTCTCTTGTTCAAACATTTGCGTTTTGGGGGTGAGTTTTTTGTTGGGTTTTTTTGATTATTTTTTTTAATAATATCATACTTCAGTTGTCTTAGACTTCAGACACGCACAATCATTTTACCATATACTTACATAAAATATAGTAGATGGGATTTCATCTTGGTCTGCATTCTTGGCTGCAATTGTTGGACTGCAAAAGGACTAATCGTAACAGGTACGCACAGATCTATACTCGACTAGGAGAAGATTTGTTGTGAGAAAGAATGTACTAAAATGGAATGCAAACCTAGTCAAGACAACATTTTTTGTTTAACCCTGAACAAAAAAAGAAATGGCAAAAATAATTGTGTATGCACTTCTTGGTCCCATTAAAAATGTAGCATTTATATCTACAAAAGTTTATTATATACAAGTTGTAGGTTTGTTTCTGCCTTGAAAAATAGAAACTTGCAAAGCCAGAATGTGAGTAGGCAGAAAAACTTAATAGATCTGTCCTCAGAACACGTTCGAAAAGAAACTTGAATACCTTGTTGTATGAAGAGTTTAATGGCTTTCAGACACACAATGTTGTCCAATAATCAAACAGAATTAAAGTGCAATTAATTACACAGCTTGAAAATTATATTAGTCACTTGATAGTACCATTTCTGTCCCTAAAAGACTTCAAACTATATAACCAAATTAGAAGCTGGAACCACAGCACAATTTGCTACATGCACGAGTAATAAACAATGGCTGTTAACTGCCTTTAATGGTTTGCACACCAAGAATTCACTAAACAAAGGGCTATAACATTATTCCAAATAATAGGTTACAGTGAAGATAAAATAAGCATTCTCTGCTCCCTGATGGAAAGGTAACTGCAGTAGCTGAAGAAATAAATCCTAGGGAAAAAAATCCTGGTCTAACTACCAAAATAAAGAAAACATCAATTAACCAGTGTTTAGTTGATGAAGGTTTGAAGTAACCAGCCATGAAAGGAACCAGTCATTATTTTGCTCCAGAATACAAAGACTATTGATTCATTTTTGCTGTTTTAGGTAAAATAACACATACAGAGTCAGTAGTGAGCAAAGAATTGTGTTGAAATTTCCAAATGTTTCACAGCGTTTGAAGTGCAGAGAAATTATATAGTCTCTCCCTCCCGTTTCCTTAAAGTAACACATACAGACTACACAAAAAGCCTCTGCAGGACAAGGGAAAGGAGTGAACATCTATCCATGATTTCAGAGTTTTTAAATAGGCTGATGCTTCTGAGCAACCAGAAAACAACATTCTGTTACTCATGACGCTATTTATTTATTACTGTCATAAAATAGTATTTGAAGGGTTTAGGATTTGATGGAGATACATACCACAAATCTTTTATAAGCAGCAATGTGGTCTATAAATTTACTTTATTTACACAGCTTTTCTAAAAATAACACCCGAACACCATTTCAGTATAAATTTTGAGTTTGCCACTTGACTTTTCCTTCAAAACAAAAGTTTCGCAGTAATTAAGTGCATTAGAAGTACTAATTCACTGTTTTAGAGAACGGATATGCCTGTATCAAATGAATTTACATAGTTAACAGCATGGATTTCACAATATTGTCATAGTATTTGGGAAAGAACTCCTACAGGTTAACACTGAAGACTACAAAGCGAATGTCATCACAACAGTCCATTCTGGAAAGCTAATACTTGGAAATGCAGAGAAGAAATCTTCATTGAACTTCTAGGCAAATTATTTAAGAATCCGTTAGACAGTCTGAAACCATGCTTCATTAAGCATGAAAATTCCACGATACTCATAAGAAACATCAGCTAGTAAAATAAAAATGCTATGAAATATACTTTTCTTCAGTGTCTAGGATTATGCTAGACATATCTGCAGTGCTAGTTACCTTTATAATTATAATCTGACCTTATTTCAAATAATTATAGAACTTTTGCTCTAACATTAAAAGATAGATGTTCACTTCTGAGAATTAACTTAATAAAATTACCTTGCGTACAGTTTTTATGTACTATATACACCATATACAAACATCATATCATACTTGTGGCTTGTACCCATGTGTTTATACCATATATTTGTGTAAACAAGTTTTACCTATGTCAGTTATTAGATAAATCAGGTCTTATATTGAAAAAAGTATTTAAAAAATTGATTGATAAAGTCAAGCAGATGGAAGACACAAGAAGGAGAACAAAGGACTGCCATTCTTCACCTAAGCCTCTTGGCAGCAGTGGGAATTTCTGCTTGGATTTTTTTATACAACCAATAAAAGTTTCAAGTATTTTAGTCTTGAGATTTATAGATTTTAAGACACTGTCCCACCTTAGCAAGATCTGCCATTTCTTTGCATGCTTCTGTACAGCAAATGCAGCTTTCTTGTCTCATCCCATCAAAGGGAAAATACAGGATTGACTCATAGTAGTGTTTTTCTATAGACAAAGAGCACTGCTCACTGCTTCATTAGGAAGGGCTTTCCTAAGAGACCTTTGTGACTACTTTGGTTTGAAGGCTGACCTATGAAAAGAAAAATTTTGCAGAGCTGTTGAGGGCCTTCTGGTAATTCAGCACAAAATGCTTTTTACATGGCTGCAATCAGCTCTTCATATACAACTTTAGCTCTTCCCTGTAAGCCTTATATAAGATTCAGTCATAAATTAAACACTGGTGGCATTGTTTATGTTTTTATGTAATATGTATATTTCTATAATATGTAATTGTATATTAGCTATAGAGTAAACAGCTGAAATAGCAAGGCATTTTCTAATTTGAGTGGAAAGGAGAAAAATAACTGGAGAGAAATGCATCTGTATGCTCTGTATGTGTTCATCTAGGGGACCCAGATCATCCTGATTAAAAAAAAAAACAAAACAAAACCAACCCAACCAAGCATTTCACCCATAAAAAGCACTTCAAATTAACAGCATGCTTTTCTTATTTTGTGATAATCCATTTGAAAAAATAGATGATTGATAATGCCCAAATTCATTTCTCCAAAAAGCCAGAACAGCACACACAGGCAATGTGTCTGCCACACCAAGGTAATATTAAGGCAGAAAGAATGCTCTTGGAAACACCTAGGAAGAAGAGAACTGCAGTCTTACACTCTGAACTCAAAGGTTACCATGACCACCTTGTAAGACAACTGTGTAGCACAGGATCGCTCTTGTGAAGAAGGAAGGATAAATGGAAAACCAAGTCCCTGTTTTCCAAATATCGCCTTGAATACACAATAAGATTAGAGCAGTACATTCCTACTCATAGCCTTCACTATCTTTCAGCCAGCTCCATTCATCCTGCACATTAAGTACCAGAGTTCAGAACACTTTTCCAACTGTAATGCTGATGTGGTGCTGTGCAGAGGGCCATGGAGTTGTGGAAAGCAAGAAGATTTTTTGCTGCTTGTTTTCAGAAAGAATATCAGGACATAACAAAATTTTTTCTTACATCAAATATAAGTCTCAGGTTTAACGTCCTGCACAGCCTTTCCTTTCTGCATATGTAATGTCCCAGTTATAGAGCTTTTGCAACCACCTGCCTGCAAATCTGTGTTATTCAGTGCATTGAACAAGTGCATTATTCAATCTAGAATTTATGATGTTAAAACTGTCTGCTTTGCAAAGTTTCTTTTGAAAAGGAGTTTTGTCATGAAAAACAAGAGCAACTATACCCTTATAAAATGTTATTAAAAGACCCTCTTATATTATATCTTAGAACTAAACTTCGTGTGCAAAATTATATGTTGCTGTAAATCTCTAGTGAATCAACTGACAAATTAATATAACCACTGTAGTTCCCGTAGTTTGAATAACCACAATTATTCTCTCCAAGTTTTAAAATCAGACTGAAAAAAAAAAGATTCAGCTCAGCCATGTTCAAATAGGATAGGCCTGAAGGGATAAATAGAGATTTTGAAATATTGTAATTTACAGCTGAAGCACTAAGAATGAATTGTTTTTAAGCGAAATAGAGATTTAAACAGTCCCCCTTATGATCTTAGGATTCAATGTTTACTGAAAATCAGCAATAACTTATTCTTGGACTTCTGTTGGCCTAGATAGGTTCTTCACTTCGTGAGTTTGTTCCCAGCTGGTGAGTATTTGTAAATTTTTAATAAAACAGTAAGATTAAAAAAAATGAATCACAGTGACAATGAGATGCAAGAAAGAAGTATCTTCCCAGTTCAAATGTATGATGAAAGCAATAAAATATAAATTTACAACAAATTATATTCTTAAATTTTTGTTGTTAGCAGTAACAGGCTTCAATAGTTGGAAATAGTTCTTTTATTCATTGTCTCAATTTATTTTTTTTTCACCTTCTCTTGAGTACCTGGAATTCAGAAGATTCATATTTTATCAACATCTTTATTGTGAGTCAGTGAATAGGAGGATTCCCAGCTGGACTCTTGCTTCTGCTCTTCAGCTGGATTTGATCTGACTTGCATGAACTCAGTCTTGCGTCATTCAGAAAAAATATTCAAATAACTAGCCTCAGAGTTGTTCATTGAGAAGGCCTTTTTTTTCCCTCTTTACTCAGAGGATGAACAGTGTTCTTATTAGCAAACTCTTCAGCCAGCTTCCCCCTCACCCGTACCCCCATTTTAAATTCAGGCCAAGGTAATTTTTACATTATCTCTTACAGACAGATTTTAAACACATCAACCAGATGTTACTCTCATTTTAAAAACATAGCTATGGAAAGTGTTTTAAGTCATAACTGAAGAAATCTGAGGATTTTGGAATAGTTTTAAAGTAACACAAACTAGGAAGGGAGTCTACATGATGTTGCAAAGCAGCAGTTAATGTCATGTTGAAAGCATGGAATACTAGAGGGATCAGCAATCCTGAAAATTCTGTAAAACCATATTAGAATCTTGCAAATAAAAGAAATACAATGACTCTCTAAGGATTTCATTATGGTTTCCCACAGCAGCCTCCTAGAGAAACTGGTGTGTTATGGTCTAAACAAGTGGTCTTTGCAGTGAGTGGGGAACTGGCTGACAGACCACGGTGGTAAGTATCTCCATTTGAAACTGGCAACCTGTCACAAGTGGGGTCTCCCTGGGATCAGTATTGGCCCCAATGCTGGTTTGGATCTTTATAAGTGATATGAATGATGAGATTGAGTGTACCCTGATGAAATCTGTCAATGATACAAAAATGAGTGGGAAAGCGGACACTTTGGAAGGGAGAGCCACCCTGCAGGAAGACCTGGAGGCTGGGAGAGTGGGCTAATAAGATCCTTATGACGTTCAACAAGGGCAAGTGTAAGGTATCTACCCCACTGAAAAGCAGCTTTGAGGAAAGGGACCTGGGGATCCTGGTGGACAACAGGCTCAATATGAGTGAACTGTGTCCTGCTCCGGCAAGGAAAGCCAAAATGTTTCCTTGGGTTGAATGAAAAACAGCATCACCAGCAGAGATAAAGGAATCATTATCCCATCCTACTCAGTGTTTGTCATACCACATCTGGAATACTGTATACAGTTTCCATTCCTCCTATACAAAAAAAGATGTGGACAGGCTGGAGAGGGTCCAGAGAAGGTCCACAAAGATGATAAAAGAACCGGGAAGCCTGCCATATAAGGAAAGGCTGAGAGAACTGGATTTGTTCAGCCTTGACAAAAGACGGCTTAGGGGAGACCTTATCATCATGTTCCAGTATTTAAAGGGAGACTATAAAGAAGATGGAGACTCCCATTTTATAAGGAGTCACATGGAAAAGATGAGGTAATGGGTACAAGCTAATCCTGGGGACGTTCCCGCTGGACGCAAGAGGAAAATTTTTCACAGTGAGAACAATCAAACATTGGAATAATGTTCCCAAGGAAGTGGTGGATTCCCCAACATTGGGTACCTTTAAGATTCAGCTTGACAGGGTACTGGGTCATCTTGTCTAGACGGTGCTTTTGCCAAGAGAGGTAGGATCAGATGATCCTTCAGACAGTTTCCAACCTGCTATTCTATGGTTCTATAATATTAGCAGTGTTATTAATAACATTCTAAAACACCTGCTCGAACAACTTTAGAAGGAGCACCCGCTCCGTCTTGCAAGAAAAATTCCACCACATATTTGTAATAAAATCTATCTCAGTATAGTGAAAATCTTCATTTGCACAACAATGATGCTTATTTGGGAGATTGTTAATTCACACTTGGTATTTACAGCTCACTTGATCTATCCTGGGAAACTAATCACATGTACCATCTCATACTTTCTTAAACAACTGCTTAAATAAGGAATTGAGTTCACATTATAGTCATCTGCCTCAGGCAGCTCATATCAGTGGTGCCCTAGTGAAACCATCCACAAATCAGTCAACCAAGAAGGAACAATTCTTGCTTTCTTGCACCATGCAGATGCAAACTCACATAAATGCTTTCTTAATCTTACACCTTTTGAGCTTAAAAAGCTAATCCTTTAAGAATCATCAGGGAGTGACTGTGATTTGGTTATCCAAATACAAAGAAACAAAGAACCTTCAGACCCTTTTCCTCTGCCTGTTTCAGAGAGTCCGAGAACGCTTAAGATAATGCTGCATGTTGAAACCTCAGGCTCTTGGAAAGTTTTGTGTTTGTCATTTTTTCCCTTCCTATCTTCTGTACCCATTTAATAAAACTATGGTTTAATATATTAAATTTTTTACGTTTATTTTAATATCTTTTAATATCTTTTCCACGGTACAGTCAGAAAAACTTTGCAACTCTGCCCTTTGTAAATTGTACCAATTCTCATACATTTGCATTTCCAATTTGACGAAATTGTCCAGTCCTAGCAAGTGCTGAGAGAAATTAACTCCACTTAAAAAGAGGACTTTTGTGAAGAGTTTTCCATAACTAAACTAAACATTATCAGGGCTTGTTCTCTGTCCTCATGGCCACTAAAGAAGGCTTTCAACTTTTTTAAGATGAACTTATCTTTTTTCTAAAAACGGATTGCTTCTAGTTGTTGGTTGGGAGTAATTCCTGGCACACACCGGGTACTTTGTGTCCAAGAAACTATCAGGGAAAACACTGTCTGGCCAAGCCAAACAAAAGAGGCAAGGACTATTCTAACAGGAAATAGCATAGGCAATCAAGTTTCAGTGCTGGGAAATATTCCCTGTTACTGTTGGACAGGAATTACATTTTGGCGCTGCCTGTAAACCATAAAATTCTACTCTGTGCAATACTAGCTATACACTAAATATTTGAGGCCCAGATAAAAGCTCTTATAAAAAGGCTACATGTAATGCTCTCTCCTTTCATTAACATGTCAATAAAAAAATATACAGGAAAAATTACCTTCTCTTAAATTGACTTTTCTTTTGAGTCTAGAACTCCTGAAAGATCTGAAATATCTTCCGTAGTGTTGTTGGCAGCCTTATGCTATTCTTTGAAATGATACAGCAGAACAGGTTGCTCCAGCTCATTTTTCTGTTCCAAGTTACCCTAAAAGACAGACAACAGGGGATTTCATGATGGAGGCACTGGGAACAGAATGGCAGATCTACCAGCTCCTTCAGTATAGTAAGTGTTAAGTTTCTTTCACTAAAGAAATGAGAGCTATATAAACATACATAAAAGATAGAAATGCATCATACAAAGCCTTGTCTAAGCACCAATGAGATTTTTTTTTTAACATATGGAATACACATGCACCCAATAGTGAGGCCCAAATTACATGTTCAACATTTGGGATCTCCATTATTCCAGCACACAACCAAACCACAATTTCATTTATGAAAGCTCTAGTAAAAAGTCAGGAGGCTACTCTTCCAAGTTAGCTTTTCTACATTCTATCCTCATTTTTCCTTTCACTGTAATCCAAATGAAAAGCAATGATTTCACACACGTCTGCCCCTGGTGGGTTACCACCTGTTTTGCAGCTGGTGGGTCTCTTTCTTCGCATAAAACAGTTTTCAAATCAGACCTTCATTCTGGCACCATGAGGCAAATTTTAGTCCCACTAAAACTTACCATTCGGTTGTACTCGTGCAATCATAACCGTGACCCTAAGCACTGCTGTAATGATTCAAAAAACCCCCAAATTTGTAGCAGTTTGAAAATATGCTTTGTTCATATGAGATGGTCTGATTGCTTCTTCTGGAAGACTACATATTGTGTATTTTTCTCAGTCTAAGAGATATTACAAACAACTCTTCTTAAAGTTGTGACCCTTATTTTTGTTTGCTGAGTTTGCATAATGTGAAAAGACATATTAACAATCTCTCCAGTAACAATGAAGATTGTTGCAATGGATTTGTTCTTTATCTAAGTATTTTTTCTTTTGTAATGAAAAGTCAGACTTATGCTTTCATATTCTCCATAATTGGTGTTTGATTTCACTTTTATTTTTATTCCTGTCCACTAATAGCATATGTATTTTATTTAAGAACCTGAGAAGGAGCATGGACAAAAGGATAAAGGTATTTCAGAGATGATGGTTGTGGAGTAACTGTTGCTACCATGATTTAACTTTCATTTAACAATTAACTGATATGCCAGCAGGCCAAGCTGAGATATGATGACATATACTAAGACTTTAGATTTCATGGTATTAAGGAAAACTGTACAATAAAGACTTGCAGGTTTGTACAGAAGACATTTATTTATGTTTTTATACATGATTTCTGACATTTGCTGTTAAGCTTCTTTTCTCAAAAAAACCCACAATGTTAGCACCTTTTGGATTTCACCAAAGACACATTTTTCCGGGATGGCAAATATTGATCCTTGCAAAATGTAATATATTATGATGTGTGAGTTGTAGTGGTTGAAAGTGTTCTGTAACAATGATACATTCTGTCATGTTCATCGTATTTCATACTTGTTGCAACAACAGAAGTACTGCAACAAACATCTTCAGAGTTTCATTGCTACAGCAGGCTGATAAATGAAGAAATGCTCACACAAGAGAAATATACTCATGTAATCTGTGACTGAATGTAGCTGGTCATGTCCTTCCCCACTGCAATCTACATACACCATACAACAATCACACCAGCTGAGTGCATTTTTATGTGAAAAGAAACAACACTCTGGATAGATGCAATGAAGTGAAAGAAGTGTTCATTATGCATTCAGAGAGCAGAGCAAAGAACAAAACCCACCACCAATGTTTTTCCTAAAGACATGTGTTCTCTCTACAGCTATAAATGTACCACACACTCTCTATCACAATATCGCAGTATCACAAGATTGGAAAAGACCTCTGAGATCATCGAGTCCAACCTATGACTCAACACCAACACTTACTCGTCGTTTAAACCATGGCACTAAGCGCCTCATCCAATCTGTTTTTAAACACCTCCACCACCTCCCTGGGCAGCTCATTCCATTGGCAAATCACTCTTTCAGAGAAGAATTTTTTCCTAATATCAAACCTAAACCTCCCCTGATGAAGCTTGAGACCATGTCCTCTTGTTCTGTCACTGATCGCCTGAGAGAAGAGTCCAACCCCTGCCTGCCTACAACCTCCTTTTAGGTAGTTAATAGAGAGTAATAAGGTCTCACCTGAGCCTCCTCTTCTTCAGACTAAACAACCCCAGCTCCCTCAGTCGCTCTTCATAAGGCTTGTGCTCCAGCCCCTTCACCATCTTCGTTGCTCTCCTCTGGACACACTCCAGCATCTCGACACCTCTCTTAAACTGAGAGCCCCAGAACTGGACACAGGTGCGGCCTGACCAGTGCCGAGTATAAGGGGATGATAACTTCTCTAGTCCTGCTGACCACACCATTCCTGATGCAGGACAGGATACCATTGGCCCTCTTGGCCACTTGGGCACACTGCTGGCTCATGTTGAGTTTCCTGTCCACCATCACCCCCAAGTCTCTTTCCACTTGACTACTCTCCAGCCATTACGTCCCCAGCCTATAGTTCTGCACGGGGTTGTTGTATCCAAAGTGTAGAACCTGACACTTGGATTTGTTAAACTTCATCCCATTAGAATCAGCCCATCTCTCCAGTCTGTCAAGGTCCCTCTGTAGGGCCCTCCTACCCTCCAGCAGATCAACACTTCCTCCCAGCTTGGTATCGTCTACGAACTTGCTAATGCTGGACTCAATCTCCTCGTCCAGATCATCAAATAAGATGTTAAACAGGACCAGACCCAACACCAATCCCTGGGGGACACCACTAGTGACCGGCCGCCAACTGGATGAGACACCGTTCACTGTCACTCTCTGGGCTCGGCCAACCAACCAACTCCTAACCCAGCACAGATCCTGTCCAAGCCATGGGCTGTCAGCTTTTCCAGGAGCCTATTATGAGGAACGGTGTCAAAAGCCCTGCTGAAGTCCAGGTATACCACATCCACAGCCTTCCTCTCGTCCACCAGGCAAGTCACATGGTCATAAAAGGAGATCAGGTTGGTCAGGCAGGACCTGCCCCTCCTAAATCCATTCTAGCTGAGCCTGAACTCTCGGTCATTCTACAGGTGCCGCATGATTGCACCCAGGATTATCTGCTCCATAATTTTACCTGGAACCGAGGTCAGGCTGACAGGTCTGTAATTACCTGGATCGTCCCTACAGCCCTTCTTGTGGATAGGCGTCACATTGGCCAACTTCCAGTCATCCGGGACCTCTCCAGTGAGCCAGGACTGTTGATAAATGATGGAAACCAGCTTAGCAAGCTCGTCTGCCAGCTCTCTCATCACCCTAGGATGGATCCCTTCTGGCCCCATAGACTTATGAGGATCCAAGTAGCTCAGCAGGTCTCTAACTTCTTCCTCCTGGATCACAGGGGAGCTATATTCCATCCTGACCCCATCTACCACTTCAGAAGGCCAGTTGTCCAGTGAACAATCTGTCTTAGTGTTGAAAACGGAGGTAAAGAACATCAGCCTTTTCATCATCTTTAGTTACTATATTTCCCTTGACATCCAATAATGAGTGGATGTCTTTCAGTTTCTTCATTCTGACACTTCTGTTTCTAAAATGCATTGTTTTAGACTGCATTCTTTATGAAAAGTTGCATCATGCTCAGAGGAATAGATCACTGACCCACAAAAGCTTTTGTATGGTTAGGAATCTGGCTTTTGTGCACACTTAGGGATTCTCCAAAGTTATCTAGGCTGAAGAAATCTTATCAAAGTCTTTTGTATTATACCAACTGCAGAAGCTTCAAGGGGAATTTTATGCTAATGATTCTCTTTAATCTCCATATAATTCAGGCCAACTAAAAATAGATCTTTTACAAACAATGAATCATCATGACTTTAAGAGGATGCAGTTCTGCCACAATAAAGTCGAAATCTGTTCCATAACACCTTTCTTTCCTCACTTAATGTAACTATCACCCAACAAGCCAAGTGACAAAACAAATACAATTGGGTTTTTTGTCCCCTCCTACTTCAGCTATCAGTAGTACAACCAGAGTTAAATAAAGAAACAATTCCAAGTACCATATTCATTTGAAGGATAACTCCAGAAAAGAAATAGAATTCACCAATTCTTTAAAATTAAGAAAATTAGATCTGAGATTGTCAAATCTCATGGCAATAGCAGAATCCAAGGCATTTTCTTTCCTGAAAGGAAAAAAAAGTACCTAGTCCCGGAACAGGCTCTAGACCTACTTTTAGTGCTGTTCCACCCTCCTGGAATGTGTGACAAATCAGAGGTACATGCAGTGACTGAACCAATTTGTATGATTAATTAGCATCCATGTTACCTTGCAGATCAGATCTGTTTGAGAAGATTTCGCACTATGGTATTCCACATGCAAGAATTTCTCCTGATATGTCACTACTAGGAGACAAATAGCTTTGGAAATGTATCTCTAAGATAAAGCAGGTCTGTGCAGTATGGAGTTAGTTTTCTCTCTCTTTAGACCACTCTGCTCAAAACTGCCATCACTGAGGGTAAGCAAGAATAATCATGTTTAAATCCTAACGAGCAATTAATTTGGAAATTGAAAAACTACTCACCACTCAGTGACAATGTAATCGGTTTCATAACAAATTCTTGTGGATTCCTTGAATTTTGTGAACATCCTTCTGGAATTCCCTTAAGAGAAATACATAGAATAACAGTTTGTATGCATTTTTCTTAGACAGCAGGTGGAATAAATGAAAAACTAGAGAGCTAAGGCCAACCATTAATATCATAGAGGTTTAAGGCCATGGGGGATGCAGGTGTTGACTGATGCAAAGCAACCATAAGACAAGCTGAAAGATTGCTTCCTGGAGTTTTAAAACCTCTCATGCTTAAACTTCTGTGACATTTGCTTTTGGACCTCATTACATTTTATTTTATACTTCTTTCAATGGATGTTAACAGTTGGATCCCAGGGTTAAGTTCTGTACCTTACTGTGAGATATATTGCTCAATTTACCCAAATTTCAGCCCATGGAACTTTATGGATCTGACGTGATACGGTCCTATAAATGAAAACGGGTGTTAAAATTGAGTAGGATGATGGAAGCAAATCCCCATAAGGAGCAATGCCCCAGCTGCTATGAAACGCTACGCAACCCCTCTGACCCAGTGCACAATGAGGGATTACAGACATTTTTAAGACTCCTCCAGTTTAAAAACTGCTGTTTAGAGTTCTTGCAGTATATAGAATAATAAAATCAATAGGTATAGATGCAAAATATCAACAAGGAGAAAAAGATCAATTGTGATGCCTGTAACTAAGCAGGCAACTCAGGCAAAGAAGAAGGTCCTGCAGGACACTTGAAAGAGTGAACCCCTCAAACAGTGTGCTTTGCTAAGATCTACATAATCCGCCCTGGGCAGCAGCAGAGGCTGTTAGTTGAGAACATCCCATTCTCTGTTTCGCTGCCTTTTCCAGTCCAGAGCATGAAGAGGTCAATGAAAGCGTCCGAAATTTGTATCAGGACGATAAGAGTGGGGTTTTTTCAGAGACAGCAGTACTTCTCTAGGATTCTGAATTATCTGAGCAAAGTTTAAATTTAATATTTTGTTATTTATTTCCAAGTGAATATCTAAATCTCTGCATCTTGCTGATTTTTTAAAAATATGACTAAGAAAAATTCTTTCTCCTCTAGAAACATAGTTTTCACTGAGTTTGCAAGTGTTCTGAATGTTTGAGGGGTAAGTTAATTTGGAATTACATACTTATTAGGATTCAGATTTCTATATTTTTCTGCCGGAAAGCATTGGAAGTTCTTCATTCTGGGGTAGTACTACCAGACTCAAATACACTAAAATCAGTACAGTGCTTTTAGATCTGAAGGAACGTTTTCTGTAATAGTATAAGCATCGAGATACACATTTCCACAAGAGAGATATTAAAATATGAATAGTAATACACACTGATACATTAATTCGATTCTGTGGTCACAGTCCACAATGATGAAGGTGGGAGAGAATGCAGCTACAGGGATACTTACATTCGAAATTTCCTCCCATCACCAAAACGAAAGGAAAGGATAACAAAGAGTCAAGAAAAGTCAGGACATTAAAGCCAGAAAGCATTAAATATAAACAAAAATAAGCCTTCAGTAATATTTGACGAACTGTGTTAAAAATAAGAGGTTGACAATAAAGTTGAGAGAAAGTATCATCTAAACTTCAAACGAACAAGTCTTCTAAGAGGGAATAAAAGCACATGAACAGAAATATGTAAAGATGTAATATAAACCTAGGGCCATTTTTTTTCATGTCTTGAGTAATACCTTACTCCACAAATAAGGATCTTATGTTTTCCCTTATTTCTATCATACCTGGGGGAAGAGCAAACTCGTGAGAAAATATACTGGAATCTACCTATTCTGTGGGTCAGATTTCTTTCGAGTATCTGTTATTTTTCACCTAACTGATAACTTTCTCATCTCTTCCAGATTACAGTCTATGCTTTGGCCTGTGCTAGGGATACACAGAAAAACCACAGAAACTACTCAAAAGTGTTCCTTAAAGCTGATGCATGGGTAAATTACTTGGGTAACCACACATAATAGGTAAAAGAATCCGAATTCTGCACAAAATATGTGAAAGCTCTTCTCTTTCTTCACACTTTATATTTATTTTTGATTTTATACTAGTTTGTTTCTTTTTTAAACTTCTAGCTTTGCCTTTCTGCTTACAGTAGTTTTCTTTTACTATAAAGCTCTCCCCATGTGATAATAATCATCAAATTCCTATATTCATAGATGAATGAAGATTGAAGTTTGACTCCACTTTTCAAGTTACCCATAGAAATTGCTGCAGAAGACATCCAAGGAAGCACACTTACATAACACAGCCTAAAGGCAATTAATAGACACGAAGCAAGGTGGCCAAGACCTACTAAAGAATGTTTACTGGAGCTTGCTAAGCCTTGCAATAGTCTGTTTAGAAAGGCTATTCCTGCATGAAGTGGTACACACATATACATGTTTTGCAAGGTCAAATTGCAACTGCAGGCACAGAAGGGTGATAGTGAATACTTTCAATATTTCTGAAGGAGCCCTTAAAGAGTGCAAACAGAAATCAGCTTCACTCTGGTCTGCAGCAATTGAAGTAAATTCTTTCACATTTCGTGGAATATTTAAGGGCCATCTAGTGCATTATGTCTCCCTGTTTACAGCTTTCTTTATAATTTCTGAGGATCAAGTAATCTTCAGAAGGGTGAAAATTCAGACAACTTGTTATTGTGTGAGAAATTAGAATAACAATTTACAGATCATGGCCAAATGAGATTCTTTAGACACGCTTAGCTCGGAGTAAGCATGAGATTTTTTAAACTTTCAGACCTTATTGACCAAATGAGCTAGAAATATCCCATGTGAGGTGGGTTAAATTACCTTGCATGTATTGCACATCAAGCATATGAGCATGGGGAACTAGCATAGAAAATTCCAGTAAACTGCCATAAGACTTTACTTCATTTTCTTTATGCATAGGAGTTTCCTTGGAGTTTTCTTTCTCAGCAATAAAACATACAAATTATTCCTTTAAGTAAACTTGTTCAAAAATTTAGGCTTTACACCAGGGAATTCTTTCCTTATAATTTGTAAAAAAAATTCTAGATTTGTGTATTTCATTATATTCACATCACAATGTACATTTTGAATGCCCATGGAGCAGGATTGAAAAGACTGGGGTTGCAACACTAAAATTTTGATTTACTGATAACTTTCTAGGAAAATGAACACTATCTTCACCATAGCCCTTTAGTAAATCATGTTCCATAGCTTTTTTTTCAGTAGCATACCTACCCTAGACACTAGAACACAAAAGTTATTTCTTTCTGTCCTTGCTTCCTGTTTTTCTTTCATCGCATTTCTTCTGTGTTGTAGAAAACTGGATGCAATTTCCAGATTAAAACTGCTTTTCAAGTTCTCTCTTCAATGTTCAATTGTGCAATGTCCTACATGTGATCTCATTGCTATCCCAGGAAAGAAAGTGTGGGGGGAAATCCTAGAGCACCTGTGTCTCCTTTATAGATTATTTATAGTTGTGAAATCTGTGAATAAACCCCTTAGGAAATATTAAACATCGATCCTCTTTGGTAAATTACTACTACTGTTTTCAACAAAATTAAATTGAATAGTCACACTTTTGTATTGCTTGCCTGATCAGCAAGTAATAAAAGCAAAAGCAGCATCTTCATTTTTCAGTTGCTGAAACCTCTTTACTCTAAATAGAAAGATATGCTGAAAAATCAAAAGAAAAATAATCTTCTCTACTTTGCCTTATTGTTATCCAGTGTGCATATACTGAAAAACATTTTTAAATTGAAGTAACAGTAGTTTCTTTTCCCTCCCACTAAACAGCAATAGCACAATAACTGTTCTGAAGAACCACCTTACATGTTCCAGTGTTCTTACACAGGTCATTTGTAACAATTACTTTGATTTAACAGAAGTGGCCGTGGGAGTTTCTTGGGCAAAAGGCCCTAGCATTTAATATTTGGGAAGTTATTTATGGATATACTTCTCAGTTTAAACATTTCTTGGGCTACAATTTGACCAAAATGAAACCAGATCTCCCAATAGAAATTTTTGCCAGACATTGTCATCGATTCCATATTTTGCAGAATACCATGTTGCCAAAATAAATCATATCAAATTTGCTGTCAAGGTATTTTCAGTGTGAATGCTGTGAATCAGTCAGTCTATGGGCTATAAAGAATATACTCCAACGTACATTTCCTAGGGCTCACCAGAAATGAGGGACATAATAACCCTAGTGTCCCCCATCAGTACTATTGCACCAAGAGAATAGATGCCTGAAATTTGTGATTCTGGTGATATCACTGCTGTGCATCTGTTTGTATAGCTGTGTGACATTATCAAGTTTATTTTTTCCCTCAAAAGCATATTCCCAAATATTTGTTACTGAGGAATAACACAATTTTAGACAGTCGAAAAGGAATATTTAAAATTGTAGGCTTCAGAAATCTTACTAAAATACCAACTTACATAACATTAATGAAGTTTTTTAAGCATCTGAACAAAATTTAATAACTTGATTCTCTTTTGGAGGTGTTCTATGTCAACATGGTGCACAAATTAATATCAAATTAAAAATCAGAATATTTTTTCCTTCACAGCATTTTGATATTAGCAACTCGGGGTGTATTGAGTAATTTCATACTTGAGTAGATGGTTGAAAAGACACCTTCTTGCTTCTCTCATACAAAACAGTAAATTCAAATTGTCCATTAGGAGTTTATTTTAGTAACACAGAAGCAAGTATATTAGTGTGGGGATCAGAGGTGCAGCAGTTACTCCTGTTATTTCTCATCAAGTTACTACTGCTGAATGTTTCAGATAGTCCTGTTACAATGAGCTCTATACATCACCGTAGCTTTATTTCACTGGACTGCTAGAACAATTCTTTTTTGGGGGAAAAAAAACCCAAACAATCTATTTTTTAAGTAACAGATGGTTAAACAGATGGGTGGAAAAGTCCACTGAATAGTGTGTTGGCTGCCTGTCATTGTCTGTATGACAGCCAATAAATATCATATGGAATAAACCTGCAAACTAACATGTCCCTATTTAATGAATTCCTTCAGAACAGTATATGTTTGCTTGCCAATATCTGTATATATAAGATGCCTTTGGATAAGCTAAATTTATGCAAGGAGACCAAACACCTAAGTTTATTATAGGATTAATAACCAAAAGAACACAGGGAAGGAAGTCCAGTGCTGAAGGGCGAACATTTTTACAGATTATCTATAAGAACGTACCTTTTGAACATCTGGAATAAATTCCTAGAAAGAACTCAACCTTCAGTATGTTTACACTTAGGACAATGTTTTCATACTGCTTAAATCTCTTTTTGTGATAATCTAATATTTTTGGTTTTCAGACTTGCCTAAAGAAAAAGTCCTTAATTCAGTAGCCAGTCATAAGATACCCACCCACATCAGATCAAGAGTAGAATACATACTTCATTCTCTCTATTTTGGGCTAACATAAATTCAATGAAAAAATACTGACACGACATGAAATTCCGTATTTACTGGCACTTAGGTCTTTCCATGTTGCATGCATTTTGCATTACAGTTGCTGACAATTCGCCTGTCTGCCAAAGCCAACACGGTTGTGAGGAATGGAAAGCTCCTGCCTACCTTAGGGTGTTCATCAGCACAGAAACCATTATGAGTAAAAGGGTAGGTGTGCTACTTTTCTCCCAGCCTACTGTCCAATATTCAGTGAATAATTCGTAAGTCTTCTACTGAGGCAGAGTAAATATTTTTTCCTTGTTAAACAAACTATTACTGATTTTTCAGACAGAGGCAAAACTCTTACAGGTTGAGTTCCACAGGCTGCAAAATGAAATGGAGAAAGATTAAAAAATTTCCCTATGCTACAATGAAAAATCTGCCTTGAAAAGGAATTCAGTTCTCCAAAGCAACGCTCCAATGCCTTTACCATTCAGGACTCTTATTCTTCTGTTTTTGAAGAAAATACAAAAGCAAATATTCAGGCAGAATAACGACATGTGAATTTAATTATTAAAACTCTTTTGCTTTTAGTATTTTTTCACAGGTTGTAGAAAAAGTTTTGCTGATTTAAAAAAAAAAGTATTCCTGAAAAGAAAATGCAGCACTTATGTCATAAATCGATCATAAAATATTTAGTTGTGTCAAGATGGAAAATAATAGAAAAAATAAACCAGAAAATAATGTCATTACAAAAATACAACTTATTAACTCAATGCCAATGGAAGGGGTAAATTTCAGTTTCTGAAAAATGTATAGACAGTTACAAAACACTGAGAAGGTTTTCTGCAACACTATCAGACATACAACTAGAGATGAGTACAGCAGACAGGTACGTGACAACATGAAAAGCAAATAAAACATGAATAGAAACTCCCTGAATTGGTTAGTAAAACCTAAGGAAGACACAGTGAAGATTAACTTATATAAAACATAAATTCTGTCACACGAAAGTATTAATATGAAGAGATCTTTGCCTTTACATAACACCTTTTCTCTGAAGAGCTCCAAATCCCCTAATGAGGTTAACAGCTTCATGACATATTAACTAATTTAACATTATTTCATTTATATGAAGTGTGGCTAGTGTGGCACACCAGGAAAGAAACCAGCAAGTACTTTAAGACATTCATTTTAGAAAATAAAAATAAAAAATTAACAAAAGAACCTGATTAGTTTAGCTTCCCAATGTGTCTGAAGAGGAGACCTGCAAAATGTTCAGACAAATATCCAGGCTGTAGTGTTTGACCTGTACTCTGCATGGGTGACCTTAGATAAAGGCACGATCTCAGGAGTGCAGTAGCAGACTAAAGATATAAACCACTTAGAAAACAGCATGTTCCTGTTATCTACAGAACAATATTTCAGAAGAAAACACAAAACACTGAAGTCAGTGCAAAATGCATGCAAGGGATTCCTGAGTAACAAGGCTCCTGCTCTGCTATAGGAGTTGGACCCAAGCAGAGACATGGACAAGATACACTTGGGCAGTTCATTGGTGCAGGATTACATAAACATTTGTGGTGCTGAGTCCTTAGTGTAATACAATGAGTTGATGCTTTATTTAAAAACATCATGGAAGTCTGTGAACATCTTTTTAATCTTCAGTATTTCCCTCACGAGGCTCTAGTACAGCCAGCAAGACCGCAATGCCAAGGAGCCCTCAATCCATCCTCCAGTGACCTCAGAAACAGGGAATTTCAGTTGATTTTTTTTTAAAAAAGCCATTACTTTTCCAGATTCTTTGGGCAGGAGAGGCATGTGTTTGTGAAGACATTACCTGGACTCGGTCTTGTCTTGGGCTGGAGACTTTCTACATGTTTGGTTCAGCTTTCTTATGCACTACAGCTGCCTTCTGAGTGTCTGTACACCTCTAGATCTGACTGAAGAAGTGAATTAAAAGTGGAATATTCTCTTTCAGTGTAATATTACTATTACATGTCTATGCAACTTGCTGTACACTTAGTCATCCTCTGTGTGTGAATAAGCCCTCCTGTGAAAGACCTTCTCTACTCTGGGTGTATTACTACAATTGACAGAATCTGTCAGAAACCACAGGTTTTTTCCCTCTTAGAGCAGAGAGTAAAGCAAAAGTTAATAAAAACACTAGAAATATAAATGACATATAGAAACCTAGACATTTTATTTTTACCCCTCAAAACTGGAGAGTTTCAAATTTTGCCAAATGAAAATTTTGTCCAACACTTTTTTTAAACACAGAAATCTATTAAAAAAATAACTAAACAATTCCATAGACGCTTATATTAAAATTAAATGAAGCTTAGATGTGTATCTGATCTAATTTTTACTCCTTGGCTGGTTAGTCTCTGGAGTCTTAGGAATGCCTGTGTCCCAGTTATTTAAGACAATTCAAAGTCCCAAAAGTGAGACAGGACCCAAGATTTCAAAATGCCATCACAGAGAACAAATTTACTCTACTGAATATGAGCAACACGAACCAACCAAATGTTCTCAGCCTTCTGGGTGCACACAGATTTAAAGTTACGGCTGGCTTGATATTTTCTGATCCCAGCAGAAATGGGTTATCCCATAGAACAACAGCCAAAGCAATGCATGAAGTAATTGTTCACACAAAAGTTAAGCACAAACAGTGCAGATTATTGCTAGCCTTTTCCTAGCTTTCTCCTCCCATTCTCCTTCTTGTCTGAGTTGTTCTCAATATCCATATCATAATCATACTTTGTTTTCTCCATCATCTAGAGAATTCTAGTCACTACATACTTGACTACTTCAGTTTTGCTTTTTCAACATACATTGCACATATTTTGAAGTTAGGTGTATCCATTTTCTTCACCTCTTCAGCTTTCAACCTTATGCCTCTGCCTCCAACAGAACAAACTGCAATCTCCAGCAAGTCTAGATATATTCCTCTGACAGGTGATATTAGTTTATTACACAGGTTGATGGCACCTTTAGTTGAGTTGATCTGTGAAATGATTTAACCAGACAGAGAGGGAGTCGTCCTGAAACATAGCTATAGAAAACACAACTAAAACACAATTCCCTGTGATACTGCCAACACAGGATCATCTCTAGGGCTTTTACATACATCACTACTCCCCAGGTGGATTCTCTATTTATATACATTTATCACCATGAGACTACAGTTGACTAGTTCTGGAAACATGGCTTATGTCTCCACGGCCACAGGGCTCTCAGTCAGCTCGAACTTCGAACTGCCTGTAGTGCCCAGTAGGGGCTCTGGGCCATTTTGTCTGTGGAGACAAGTACAGACAGGTTATAAAGCAGGAGCTGGATGACAGACAGTATCATCACAACATGCTCTTGCTTACAAAATATAGTCCACTTGTGTTTGACCCTGAAACATCAAAGCTGAGTTGCTACAGAGATGGTCTTCATAGTAAGCCAACTGGCAAAACCTGAAAACATGGAAAATTTGATTTTTAAAGTCTACTTTAAATACAATGTAATGCCAACCCTGTCAGTTTGTTGTCAAGATGCAAAAGGCTCTTGTAATTTCAATGATTGTAACAACTTCTTTTACAAGTGTGTGTTATAATTTGGAAAAATTAAAAAAAAAGACATGACAAATGAGGCCGTGTGCAATTTATTACTAAAGTTGTAACATTAAAATTGTTTTTAGAGCCTGAAGCTTTGAATTTCTAAACAACAATAATTGCACTGGATAAAATAAATCAACTGATCCTCTTTGTAAACCCCTTCGTTAAAGTGTTCAGCATCTGAAGTGGCAGTAATCCCTAGTATCGGTGCTTTTCTTTTCTTCATCTTTACCCGCACCTTCCCTTTCTTCCCCTCCTTACGTCAAGCCATTAAAACTATCTTTCTACTACAAGATGACAAAACCTGCAGGAAATGAGTTTGTAATGTAGGCTGATATAAGTTTCACATCTCTTGTTTAAAAGTCTTGGTCATTCACATTGTATTACATTCTAAATTCTTTTGTTGATAGAAAACCAAACCAAAACAAAACAAAAGCAAACAAAACTCCAGGAAAAAAGTCTGCTATTCAAACACCCAAATATGAACATAAGAGCATGTGGGGACTCTTAGGGTGTATAATACCCTTTTTTTTTTCAACTTCCGTAACTAAATAAAAAAAAACTTCAAAACCCCATCTTCTCCTTTATTTCACTTAAAATTATTGGTTCTAATTAGAAATGTTGCAAAATCATGAATGGAAGCCCTAATATGAAGTGTTTCTGGACTCATGCAAATTAACTAAAGAGGAAAAGGTCTCATATAATTCTCAAACTTATTTTGGGGTTCCAAGTGGTTCAACAGAAACTTTGACTTCGGGGTGTTTTTTTAAGCTGAGTCCCTAAAACTTTTGATATATTAATAACAAAGCTGTTGAAACAAAACCTACTATTACAAATATCATGCAATTTGGTCTTCCCAAACATTTCCCTTAATCAATTCACTCCGAGCCTCCGAGCTGTGATTCAGAAAGAGAAGAATAGTTCAGGGGTAACATCACGGTGAAGCCTTGAGTCATGCACAGTTTGTGGAAAGAGTTGGTGTATCATTAAGTAACACAGGAGGAAAGAATAATTGATACAAGCCGAGTCAGCCAAGAGAGGACAAATCCTGCATTTGCGATGTGTGACTCAACGCGCTCTTCAGCAGCAGCACTACAGACAAACAGCTCTCTGCAGGTCCAGAGAAGTGGGGTCTTTTGAGAGGAGAAAATGGAACTTTTCTTTGGCACTTCGCTACAATCACAATGTCTCTCTTCAGCATCGCTCTCATATAAGTAAGAATTATACGTTACAGGAGAAAATTCAAAACCAGCTAGGGCCTCCTTGTTGCTTCTGCTATGCTACAAATACTTCAAAACCAGCACTATATAAAACAAAACACCCTCACAGAGATAACAGAGGCACATTTTAAGTGTCACTGATGAAGAAATTGGAGTTCAGTAATGTCATTTGTCATGTCAATTGTCATTTTAGTTGCAGAAGTCCATCTGTTTCCCTACATACCTGCTCATACATGACTCTTTCAAACAATGGTGATGTCACACAACAATAGAAACACTGACATGAACTGATGCTGGTTTTAACTAAACATTAACATACATGGGCAATTATCTTTGGTTTTCTGTGAAGAAAATGGGTATGGCAGCTAGCACAATTGCCAGGGAAAAACAGAAAGGGCAGAAAAAGAGCAGGTGACTCTACCAACATTTTTCATCTCCATTTCCTATATACCAAACATACTAAAGATCAATTAAATAGCACCGATACAATCAAGTGGCCTAAAATGAGAAGCAGATTTCTGTTTATTCCCCTGTCAATACAGAATAATTCCTTACATGATAGCTGTCATTTCTTCATCAAGGCTGATTTTAAATATCCTGGCAAAGCCACCTCCACAGTTTCTTTGGAAAAATCTGTGAGTTAACATGAAGTTTCCTATTAAATTCAGCCTTACTTTAACATTTAATTATTCAATTTCTTTTTCCCTTCAAATCATCCCTCCTTCTTGCTCTTTCCACATTTTAATTATTTGGATTCAAATATCACAGTTCTTTGCAATAGTCACTTGTGAGTCAAACACTTAGATGTCAGATGTTTACAGATGCAAGAAGGTGTTGCAACAAATGGATTAGCAAGTGCAGACCATCACTGTTGTTCACATTTAAGAGCTTACAATGTGGCATCTGGCTACTGAATGTGCAGAACGGGCTTTTGCACCAATGTGCTTCACCATTGTACTAGCTTTTCTGAGCCTGTTTTTTGACCCTCTTTTGTGTTATGTTTCAACTGAGATGTTTGTATAATTTAGTAGCCTAAAGCTGTAGGATACAAAGATGACATTTTGGTGAAATACAAAACAAGAAAATGGAATTGGAAAATGTGTGATAAATGGCAGGTTTAAGACTGTGTTGTATTTATGCAAACATCTTGATGACATACGTAGGAAAGATATAATCTGTTCACTGGCTACTGAACTTGTCTATGTATGAATTTCCCTTCCTTAGCCTGTCTTGTTCCTCTTGAAATAAGAGGCCTTATTTTCTCAAATACTCTAAGGATGGTCATGCTAATTAATGAAGCTTGATTTCTTTATGTGTATACGTATGTATGCATATGTAGATACTGCACACATGCAATTAATTTGGTTATAACAGTACATCTATACAAACTTTGTGCTGAGGTAAACGAGTAACTGGCAAACTCATCCAGTACTCTACAGTGCAAGACTTTTGATGAACCAGATTCATAGCCTTCAGGAGTCAGTTGCCATTGCAGCGTTCTTTATACTGTCATTAATAACTCTGTAAAATGGAAATTTGATCTAAATTCCAGCAAAGCTGCTCCAAATTTTAAAGAAAAATAAAACTAAGATAAAAAACAGACAAGAACTCATTCACATATCTAATTTTCCTTGCTTCTAGTTAAATTCTGAAAAAAATCTTGTTTTCAGATACACAAGCTATTCTATTTCCATCAGCATTTTGACTGACAGTGCTTTGTATTTTCCAGTGGTCATCATTTTGAAGGTGTAATATCCTTACTAGGAGCAAGGTAGTTTTCAAAAAGCTGTACAGTATTTCAGTAACATGAAGAGAAGAGAGGAATAGGGAATTTCATAGGAGAAAGGCAGAATTTGAGAAGAAATACTTTGGTTCTTGGTAAGCAGCAACTGAAAGACACTCCCATGTGAAAGCTGATCTGTGTAACATGCAGTGTTTATCCCTTTAGTCTACATCAATAAAAACTTTACAGTGGTAATTAGCACCATTTCAGACAAATTACATGAGTTCACAATTTATTGCTTAATTCAACAGAAGGTATTTAATACTCACATAAACCAGAATTTTACTAGAAATGTGGTGAATGTTTTATTTTTATAGACAAAGTAGCATGCTAATAAAGACTGAGTTAGAACTATGATACCATTTTGTGACTGTGCTGGTACAATGACAATTTTTCAGCAGGAACTATTTTGTAATTACACTAATAAAAGCTTCGTTGTCAGTCAGTTCTCTACATGCATGTCATTTATAAATAGCTACATAAATATGTAAAGCTATGCATATTTATGATCCACTTCTTCCTGGTAAGAAAGGATTAAAAACTATGACTATTATTTAATTAAGAAGATGAAGTGAAACAGAAGCCTCCTCTTCCCCCCTAATTAACAGTGGAAGACAAGGGAATTTAAAAATACTCTGTTTGCTGTTTCAGATTAGTTGATGCTTTGGTGTGCAGCCTTTCTGCAAAGCCAAGCAATTTGGGAAATATGGATTTAGGCATTGAACTTCTAGCATTCATATCAGAACATCCCAATCAAACTGAATTACCCTTGGTCAGCCAGGGAGCCAAGAAACCAGCTAGGAGCAGACCCAGTCACTGTCCTGCCCTCTGCAGTCTGAGCAGCATCCCACCTGCTTTCACATAAAACAATACACAATTTACTAACAATTTTATGGTACTCTGCAATACCCAATTTAGGTCTTTTGTAATGCCAAGGAACCAGTGCACTGTGTAACATAATAAAATACATAACTTTTCTGTTAACTTCTGTTAACTATGGAATAAACTGTATTGCTTTTCAGAATGCCTTGCCTTTCTCTAAGTTTCTTCCTCAATTTGGGAACTGCACATCCCTTTTGATAAAGGGAAGAGGCTCATCACAGTGTAGTGGAAACATCTAGAGCAGATGGATTGTTATCAATGGGAGGACAAGGATATTTTTATATAGGCAGGGGAACCACAACTCTATTTTTAAATATAGACTTAATTAATTTAAATAAGCATCCCTGGAACTTTACAGAAAGCAGACTGCTGAAACAGGTGATAACACTGTTATTTTTAGATCTTGGAAAAGCTTAAATAAAGAAAATAAGATGTAATTAATGAACCATTGTGTTTTGCTCCGTGCCAAGATTATAAAAGAAAACAATAATATATTTTTGCAAGATCATATTAAACCCACTCATGAACTAATCTTCAAGGCAAGGAATCTTTCCCAAAACAGCCACTTAAGTTAAGTGCAAGGCAATTATGAAACTGAATCACAAAGCTGTAGGGCTCATGTTCATATTAAAAAGAAAAATAATAGGAACCAGTCATCCAGGCTTTGTCTTCTGTGGTTGCTAGTGCTTCTTATTTTTGTTGGTTTATTTTTTTAAGGAATTAAGCAGGCAAAATTAAACTCTTCTATTAATGAGTATGTGCTGACTCTTGTGAAAAGAATAGTGACTTCTCCCTGGCTGTTCAGATTAGCTATTTTTAATTTATTGCATAGGCCTAAACATCTGGAATGACCAACTGAATGGCCAATAAAAACATTTAATCTAAAAATATTTTAAGTAAGTGTAAGCTTCTGAGCATTTTTCATTCTCAGCTGAGTGCAGCTTGCTAAGAAATAAATATTCTTCCCTTTTCTAATTTATTGTTCACAAAATGCATTTTTGTGGTTTGCCAGCTTCATACAGCCAGCAAATTTTGTTTCATTAAAGTCACCCAGTGTTGGGCTGTTCTTGAATATGAGCACTTACTGCTGTAAAGAGCAGTTAATATCATAAAAACAGACCTAGAGATGTCAATATTTAACATCATTTATTAATTTGTGTAGAGATAGAGAAAAATGCATAATTTTTCACAACTTCCCTTCAAGGACCTGTGTTGACTGTGACGTTTTCTACTTGTTTCCCTGCAGATAAATCAAATAAGGAACAACCACAAACAAAATATCCACCAGTCTGACTAGTGTTTTGCAAGCAAAATGGTAGAATTAGTTATTTCTAGTAGAATGCTGCTTTGTTCCCAAGGAACACAAAGCCATCCCTTCACTGAGCAAAGTTCTCCACCTTCTATTTTAGGTGAGGACAAGAAAGGGAGCTGGTGTCCTGCATCACCTGCTCGCTTGAGCTCACCTTGCCGAGCCTTCTACTGCCAAGGGTTCTGGGGAGGTGCAAGTGTCAGTCAGTTCTGACCTTGACCTTTTACTCTCCAAACACAGAAGACAATCCGTGTCAACCTCACAAAAGAGGCATTAGCACAAATACACCCTTTTGCACAGAAACTTGACTGTCAGAGGAAGAGCAGAGTAGCAGCTCCCTCAGCAGTTTTGCCAGCGAAGGACATCGGTGGTGACAGATGAGAAGACAGAGGGGAGGCCTGGGTGAGCAGAGCAGTCACAGGCAGCCTGCAACACAGAAAAGAGAAGTCATAAAAATAAAACTGTACATGGGAAAATGCATTAAATAATTCATTAAAATATTAAATAATAGGCTCATTTCTGCACGGGGACACACACTTCATAAACTCCTGGTTGAACATCAGAAAGAATTTCCTATGTGCATTTAATTAGATTCTGAATACTTTTTTGTACAAATTTGGAACATTTCCAAAATATTAGGATTATGATAAAACATATATATATGACATTTTGGACATTTTTGCAAATAGGAATTTCATCTTATCTTTTCTGCACAGTGGGCCTTGTCATGGCCCACTGGGCAAACAACTTCTGGCAGGGAGCCATTCTGTTCGTTTATTATTGCAACTTGTGTGGCTCATTATAACGATAAAAACCATTGAAGCTGAGGACTTTCATGCATCCATAACCCTATGTATTTTTTTTAAGCCAGAGGCTAAATCCTTTACTGAGATTTTGATAGATCTTAAGGATCTGTATTTTGTGTTTTAGAAACAGCTTTTTAATTAACTTATTTATTTATTGATGAGTGTACACTATAGGAAAGGAGTCAGGGTAATAAGCAAAGCCTACGTTCCCAGCCTATTAACCTCTGCTATTCACTCACGCACCAAAATTCCCTTCACTTTCATTTTTTCTCTCTCTAGATAGATAAGGCAACATGTTTTACATTCAGTACGGAGGAGAAATAAGCATCCTTGCCAGATACATTTTTGCAGAAAATGAGCCCCAGATCAATAGATCTGTGCATTTACAGACATCTGCCACAGATGATGAATCCTCCAGTAGATTAAACTCAAACGAAATGACAAGAAATTATTGGCATGCTGCTGGGGATTTCCTGGATGCTGGAAATGGATTTGCCATTTCCCATGAAAGAGTACAGGCTTTAACCTTGTTGGGCCAAACCACCCCAAACTATACTACTTGCAAAATACATGCTTGTCAACTTTTTCTCAATTAGTTTAATATTGCTTTGCTGGTTTGCTCTACTGAAGCTCACCACATACTACTTTAAATAACTCTAAAAAGAAGGATAGCGTGGAAAAAAAATTACTATAAAAGAAAAATTGCAGACCTTGCAAAGAAAACAGTTAAAAATATAACACAAATTGGCGTTTAATGACAGTTTACCATGCTTGCAAGTCAGCTGACATTCTATTAAGTAGAATATCACATATAAAACCCCAAGATGCTACAGACTCAGGTCAGCATTTTTAAGAAACAAATAGTGCAATAGGTATGGTTGCTCTGTCCCAAATGCACATACTCATTTTGACACACTGTCGAGCCAATAAATTTTGCTCAACAAGGATTAATAGCTCCTGTTTAACTAAACTGCTTTCATTTCCAGGAGTACCATGTCTCCCACAAAAGTTTTACTAAATCACTTATGAAAACAAATTCCTATCAGGTAATTACAGATCTTGTGCATATTTAAGTGAAACCACAGCAAAGCCACGATTCCTTTTCAATGCAAATCATGCAACATTCAGACACCCAGCAACTCTTCACGTCTGCATATATATTACCTAAGCAGTTTGCTGAGATGAGAATAATATTTTTATGCCGTTGCCCCCTTTCTTGCCATAAAAAGCTGTTACAGCCAAGGCAAGCAGTCGGCTACAACTCCCTTCTTGGATCTGGAAAGGCAACGGTGAATGCAAATAGAGCCAATAATTATTAAAGGCAGCAACTGGATACTACTCACACACTTAAATGTTTCTCAGGTTTTCTCACAAGGACAATTTATAGCCTTAGAGCATTTCAAGCTGCTGGATTTAACACTGGGTCAGACCCCATATAACTGCTAACTGCCCACCAGTGCAGTATAATTGAGGAAAAAATGGAAGCATGACTCAGGCGATTTGAATTATATCCCAACCTTAATCACTGAAAATGATATTTCTAAAGAACTACCTTTCAAATTAAACACTTCTCCTGCAGAAAATGCAGCCTACCCCTCCAATTTAACCAGCCCAAGAAAAGTCATGTGCAGATTCTTTTTCAGAACGATAAAATGATTCTCCTTCTCCAACGACAACCCACAGTCTTTATCATTACCCAAGGCAACTTTAAATTACACGTTCACCAATTACATCATGTACAGCCAGAGCTATTCCTCAGTCTCTTAATATTGCTGTACAATCCTTGCAGACTTCAGACCACAGCCAGACCCAGCCACATGCACACATCCTACTGCTTTGTCACACAGGATTGCTTTAGAGATAAGATGAGCAGCTGTTAACTATGGATCCCTGGTCTCCATCTCCCTAAAGCCATTGTCAGTCTTGTTCTTGCAAGGTGCTCAGGAAGCTCTCCTGGAAACCTGTTGACTCTGGCTATCAAGACTAAGGAAATCACTCACTGGGAAAGACTGTGTTTATAAAGCTGTATTTATAAATATTTTTGTACATGAATTTAATTCAACAATCTGTCACCTTACTGAGATATAAAACATAAATAATTTTAAGACTCCATTTGTAGAGGTTCAAGTTTAAGAGAAGCTTTTATGCCTCAGAGACTGTAAAAATTTGTGTAGCAGATGACCTGATTAGCTGATAAATTACACATAAGCAGGAAGAGGTAACAAGCCTCCTTTTCTTCCACTTCAGTGTCACTGCCTGCTCTTAACTGTGTCGTGACTAGGATTTATGTATACTAAAGATATATGACAACTAATACAAACAATTTGGTTCAGATTTCCATTCTGAAGACATTTAGGAGAAGGCTTAAATGTTATATTATGTTCTCTAATTCTATGCATTAATTTAAAACCAAAGATATCTGATCCCCAGCTATTGTACTTCTAAGAGAAGAGCCAGAATTGTAGCTTTTGAGCAGGCAGTGCTCAACAAAAGTCAGATAATTGGGCGAATAAACATAAAACCAACAGCATCTTAAATGGACTCAAGGCAGTGACCTACACAAGGAACATGTGGTCTCACTGCAGCAAGGTGTGCAATGGCATAACGAGATGCATTCTATGCACTTACTTCATTACATGACTCCATAACAATTCCTTGTAAACTGATAATTAACGATGTCCTACAGTAACTAAGGTGGTACCTGGTGGTACCATGAAAGAACAATCACATGCAAGCAAGGTGAGAAGTCCAGAGCTAGCCCTGGCACACTCTGCCACCCATACAACTTCTAGTGTGGCAAAGAGAGGGTAGGGGGGGGAAAGAAAAGGGATGAAATCTTCAAAAATTGGAAGTAAGGCTGAAAAATTGACATGGCTCTCCTGAATAAAAAAAAACCAACAACATTTGGTTATTGTACATAATCATGGAAAAGATAAGAGGCTCCAAGTCACACGGTTTTCTCTGGGGTCACAAAGGCTGGACTTCAATGTTTCAGGAAAGCTGGGACTCTCACGTCTCTAGGAAAACTTGGAACATCACTAACTACAAACATAGCGAGTGTTAATGCTGAATATGATGTGGTGACTCAAACACAGAAACATTTCATAATTTTTATATGCAAACATAAGTAAAATTACAAGTGTGGGTTTCACTTAGAGAAATGAAAATCTAACTTAAGCAAAGTTATTGTATAGCCTTATGATTAAATTTGGAGGAACAAAAGGTGAATGCATGCTGAGGGGCGCCTGTTATTCTGCAGGCTATAGGAAGTGAATGGGAGTTAGGCCAGTTCATGCGATACGCTGTGTAAGAGGGAACTTGATAGCCAATAGCTCTATTCAGTAGCCAAGATTAATTCTGTACTCCTAATACAAACAATGAATTACTTCAAAGGAGAAGTAATGGCAGAAGTGATAAGATCTATATTTCCTCAAAGTTAAAAACTAAAAAAAGGCAAGAAAAGAAAAGGATTGTTTTCTTAGCACAAGACTATATTTGAAGAAAAGGAACAATTGCCTCTTCTCAAGAAAACTATGTGCTTTTATCATTTTTTTACAAAAACACTGCTCAAATGAAGCAGAATCCTGAAAACTAAGTTATGTCTTCGGTAGGGTGAGTAAAATACTTGCCAACTACAATGAGGGAAGTGGCTAAACTGCAAGGGTATCTTCAATAAGTTGCTGAATTACTGAACTACTGGGAAATGCAGTATTTATGGGGGACCATGTTCCCACTGGGATATAATTGCATTTAATGGTCACTGAAATTAAATTAATTCATTAATTATTTTTTGTCTCAAAGAAAAATGTTGACTGCTGCTGGTTCCAGGAAAGTTTCACTCAATTTTAAAAGAACAATAGCTACCTTGCCCTGAGGGAAAAAAAAGGTTATCAAATTCAAGTAGCAACCAGAAAATACCCCCTACGCTCAGCCTGCAATACCTTGTTTTCCAAACACCTAGAGCTCAATTAATAAAGCATTAGCTAATAAGACAGCTAAAAAGCAAGATAATGTAACATTTTAAAGGGAGGCTCAGATTTTAATCCACACATCAGTCACCACTCTATCAGCTCCCGCCCAGGTGTGCAGGCTTCAGCCTCCAAGCTGCTGTGTTTACTTAAGGCACACACAAGAAAAATTGGCAGGGTGCTGGTGTGAAGGCTACTGTGACACATCCCTGATCATCCCTTAATTACTTTAATTTTAGAATATTATTAAGTGCAGTACAATTATACAGCAGGGTATTTGCTAAGCTCATTTAATTAATCTACTGTTTTATAACTTCACAACACCTGCTTGTTTTTAATAGACTGATTAATAGTGATAACTACAATATGTGTGCAGTCCAGGTCTTGATCTCATGTTTTTTAAACCAATGGAAGCTTTTTATTACCTTTAATTGGGGCAGCGACAGTAGAGACTAAAATCCTAAACTCTCTCTCCTTTCAAATAATTTTGCTCTCACCCCTGGCCTCCCTCACACACTGGATTCAATTCCGATAATTTTTTTTATATCATATTTTCCTGACTTTGGTCTTCTGGAACCTACTACCACCACTGTTAAGCCACTGTGAAATGCAGTGTAATATACATCAGTGAGGCTGCCTCTACACCAATAACTTTGTCAATTCAGCATTATTGTACTTCGTTACTTTCATAGGAGACCAGGCAGTCAGCCTGGACTGCCCTATACTCAGGTGACTGTTTTTCAGAGTGTCAAGTCCATCCTGCTTCCACTGAGACCCATCTCCCAGTGTACTGGACTCTTTGTCAGCTCTCATTACCTATCAAAACTTCAACTCCCATTTCTATCAACTTTGAGAAACGGGACATTTTAAGAATAAAGTCTGAGTATAACAAAGCTGTACCTGAAAGTAAAGGTTGGAAGATCAGGCTCTCAGACTGTGCATGTGTTAACAGGCATGTATGCATTATTACTCTTGGGAATATAAATTTTGCACTATATTACAAAACAGTGTTTATGATATCTTGATTTTCAGATGCTTATCAGCCAGGACTGTCAATACTTCTTATTTCAGTTCTTTGCAAAGTCTCTGAGACAGGTTCTTAAGCATGAGATTACTTCTGATTAAAAAGAGAAAAACATATACTTTACAGGAGAGATATAAATGAACTTATTAAAATAAAAAGCAGCTTTTCTAGTTTTAATTGTTGATGACTAAATTATTACTAAGCTTCCACACATTTTAGAATAAAAGTTATATCACAATGCTTCAAGACTTTTTTAATAGTTACTAACTTGTGATATAAGCCTGTTAATATTACGTTGCTATGTAAATGTTATAAGTATAATTACAGCTAATACAAAATGCTAATAATATCAAAAGCCTAGCAGAGACTTATTCTGAGCTCTAGAATACATTCAGTACAAATATAAACCACGGAAAACCTAAAACTGAAAAGCAGATTACATAAAGCTTTGCCAGAATCACATCGACAGACTAATGTGGTAAGTGAATAAATGATTATGGAGCACACTGAAACATAAGATTTTACTCAGGTATTCAAACATGTATGAATTCTGGTATGTGATTTATATAGTGTCATTTATTTTCATTCCATTATCTGTCGTATCCCCTAATGTTTTACTGTTTATGCAGATTTTTTTCACCAGCACAGATTTTATTTTACTGACTGTTATGCTTTTAAAAATTGTATGGGCACTAAAGAATAGCTAGAAGTTTTATATGTATGTATTTTATTCTAATAACAACTTACATGTTTGAGAAACTTATTGTGTAAGCTTGTTTTTCTGTCTTTTGAATTACGCATGTTGACTGAAGCATTTTCAGATAAGGAAATGATTCACTCTTTAAAATTCCAGTTAGCAGAATGCAAAACAACTACTGATCTGTAAAAGAAGTTATCCACGAGTTTTTATCTTGTATCTTCATGTTGAGGATAAACATGCTGTGACTAAAATCATTTGCAGGTGCACTCCAAAAAAAAAAAAAAGAGGTATTCCCAGGACAGATAGAGGGAGCTGTATCTCCAGTTTTACTCTTTAAAGAGACAGCTATTAACAAGGTGTTAAGTTTAAATTTGCAAACATAACTTCAAAAACCTTCCAGCTTGTTTTTGACTATTACAATCAATCAAATTATGTGTTAAAGCATCCACACAAGATATAATTTGCCTAAAGATCAAGTTAAAATGAAAAGTTTTATTTTTTATAAGCACAGCTATGTCACTATGGTAAGACACCCAGTTAACCTATCACTTGCTCTGTTTTCTTAGCTTAGGCTCCCCTGAACAAATATTTGCCCCTTTTCTAACCTGAGTGATGTAATAGCAATACTGAAACACAGGGCATGTCATCAGTAAAATATGTCAAAAAGTAAAGTATTGAGCAGAATTAATTTTAATGCAGTTGGATGGACAGGTATTACAGTTCTCCGAAAAAGAAAAGCCCTTCCCTCTCATTCATCCCGGGATGAGCTTACAGATTCTGAAAGGTAAACACAAAGGAGACAATAAACAGAGAAGAAACATAAAGAGAGCTGGATTTAGCAGCACTTACACCTGCCCACTATTGCCTTTGATTATGTGCTACAAGGCATGCTCTGCATCCATGGACAGGCACTGAGCTATCTCACTGCTACTGCTTAGTCCAAAACAGGCAAATCCAGGCAATGAATGGAAAAGGCAACAGAATACCACATATATGAAATTTTGTTAAAATTGGATGTCGACCTCATAAATCACATTTTTTTCCAAGATGTTCAAAACTACTCCTAATTTCTTACTTTTTAATTAAACATTTATTTCTTTTACTATTTTCTACAGGGGCTGAGAGGAAGGAAAGAAGTTGTTCTACATTCATTTAAATTATTTGCAAGATTCACTGTAGCACTGCAGTCAATAAAATCCTGGTTTAATTCCAGTATACGTGAGGTGTAAAAAGGCATCCACATTTGGTTATACTTCTGAAAGACTTATAAATATGATTGTATATTGTTGTAAATTACAGATTAGATTTAAGCAACTGCTATATTAAAAAAATAAATGTATGGATATAAAGACAGACTTCCATAACAGTGCTTGTAAGCCTGGTGTAAATGATCCTAATCCTACCAAAGGACCCTTCCTGGAGACACTTCAGAGCACAAGAAAAACAGGTCTGAACCTTGAATTTCTTTTGCTAGAGTAAAGATTGTAAGTAAGATGGGCAACAACAACCTGGCTTACGAGTTCATTACTTCCCTGTTTATTCAAACTCACCTCATTTTTCACCAGTATTTTTGTACAGTGATACCAGTTTTGACTCATTGTTTAGTGTATCTAAGTTATTTTGAAATTTAAATTAATCAAATAAAATCGCCAACAGTCTGCGTCTAAGACTGCTCATTGCAGTCACCCACCCCTGCGTGTCACCTTTCCTCAGGGCACAGTTCCTCACGCTTCCTCCCTCGCAGTGCTGGTACACTATTTAGGAGAGTAAACTTTCCAATTAATATCAGTTGTTCTCCAATACAAGGAGTAGAGCAATTATATGAATCAATAATCACAGAAATGCCACTCTAGAAAGTAGCATGTAAAAAGTCTGATACAACGCTTGCTGCTAGAAGAGTGCCACATGCTATTAGTATTTATTGAAGTTGGTATTTTCCCTTTTAGCACATTAACCAGCTTCCCTCTATCAAAAACCTCAATAGATCTGGACAAAAGTTGTCATTTCAGACTGGGATTTTTCAAAGCTAAGTGGCAATCTCTGCAGATGTGACTATAAAACACTACTGAGAAATTACTGAACTGTAACAATTTAAAAAAGAAAAAATGAAGAAAGAGATATAAATTCCTTATGTTACCTGAAAGCAGTAATATTAAGCCTTTGCATTCTGTAACAATGAAAAAGATTCTTTTTCTTTAGGAAGCAATAATTGTTAGTACGCTCTCTTGGGCTATAAATGCTTATAATTTAAAATGCTATTTTAAAAAAGTACTATAGTTTTACCATAAAAACCTTATCATACAAACATTAATCACACGATAACTGTGTCTAGTTTGGAAATAATTATTCTATGCAAACCTCTTCATCAAGTAGGTAGTTTTGACAGCATATCAACTCTGGTTCAACTGGATTAACTAATTAAACCACATTTTCTAATAATTTCAATATAAAGCATGTTTACAATACCTATGGATATTCTCATAACTATTTTTTATCCTTTTTAATTTTTTTCCACACCTGTCTGAAGCACTAACAGGAAAAGATACACACTTTAGCAATGTGCTCTGCACGCTCATATTGTTTGGCAACACCACCATCTTTCCACCAACTACCACTTGATAATCACTACAAATATTCCACATATTGGATGTTCCTACTTTTTCCATAACGTACGTACCATTGCATTACCATATTCCTTGTAAACGTGGTCTACACGCTTTTTCCTTTGTTGTTGAAAGATAATTTTGCATTTGGTTGTTTTAAAATGCACATTGCTAAGATTGAATAACAAGATTTTAGAAGTTATATACAACTTGTATCCTGACAGCATGATTTGGTTTTCAGTGAGATTTATTTTCCACCACATACCATGTCCTACATAGATTTTTGAATATGGCAAAAAAATGTTTAGTTTTAATAACGTATCACATATACCATGTTCACAAAATTTAAGATATGCTGTGTAGATGTGTGTCTTGGAAAGAACATAGAGACCTAACTTCCTTTGCATAGTATAACTTCACCTACTAGACAAAAATTAAATGCTTAAAGATGCAAGTACACTTTGACTAAATGTAATCAGGGCCTTTTTTTTCTGGCAAAATCGGAAAATCCTGTTTTCAAGCACAAAGAGGTTAAAGTTCCAGGACTGTCCTTACTAGAAGTTAAAAACTGACAGTGAGGAGACCCTGAGAGTAGAGAAACAGATCTTCTACAAAGAAGAGCTCAATGACAGATGCACTGCACAGTGCATTTACAAAAATTATATATAGTAGTTCAACCATCGTAGGAAACTGCACCTTTGAAATTGGATGTCAGAAGTGTGGATTTCAAATGTCGTTATAAGCATAAGGAATTTTAATGCTTTCATATAATTTCTGGGATACAGATACTTAACTTCTGCTATAACTGGATGGTCTTTTCTTGAAGTGTGTTCCTGTACAATGCACAGCATGGCACTACAATTCACCCAAGCCTACAATGATTTTTCAACCTACAACTGAAGTACATTTCAATATGGAATCTTAGCTAAAAATAACATTAGCTTTTTATATTTAATGTTTGGATGAAAAAATGCCTATTTAAGGCACAGTTTGTTATCTCTAAGACGTCAACAGTAAGTAATATTATTTGAAGTGGGATGTCTTATTTAATATTTTATAGCACGTATAATGAAACTAGTGGGAAAATCTTAGAAACATATGAAATGCCCATCATCATTCAACTATTATTTCATATCAGTGATAGATGTTATTATGTGTATAGCTAAGAATACATTAAATAACTTAGCTTTATCAAGGAATTACACAATATTCAGATATTTCAATATATTGTATATTATAGACAGTGAACCTAGATTTCAACTTGTTTGTGTCAATATGACCCAAAAAAGTCCCGTGAAGTAATCATTTAGATCAATGTCAAGAGGATGCTTAATGAAAATAAAGTCCAGAATGAGCCAGTCAGTTCTTTTTCAGAAGCTATTGTAGTAATGATTTAGCTCTGTCAGAAACTGCATTTTTAATTCTACCAGCCAAGTTTCTGGTTCATCACAAATGACACCCTGCTTCCAATTTGATTATCCAAATAGGAGCCTTTTTCCTGAAGAGATGAGTTAGAGGTCAAAGAAGTTGAGACTTACACTATTTTCTGATCATTTTTTATATAGAAAGACAGCAAAAAAAATGGTCACTTACGATTAAATATAAACCAAAGCAAAATCCAATTCATATTAATTTAAAAACATGTTACATGTTCTACGACCTAGGATAGCATCCAAATAGGAAACTGGTGTCACACTGAGCCTTTTATAAAATAATTCAATACTTACCTAAGTAGCATTTCTTAATAAATGATCACCAGAAAAGGTCAATACTCCATAAGACACATAATACCCCCTTTTTGATAAATTAATTATAATTCCATCAACACTAAAAAGTTATATTGGATCTATGCACAGAAGTAAGAGTCACCGGCAAAAATTCAAATGATCAAGTACAAATCTGACTGTTTGCTTGTAGTGTCCAACCACAAGCAGTGGTCTTCAAAGTATCTCTTCTCCTCCAAGATTCAGTTATTATTTAGAATTCATAAGCATTAATTAACCAGGTGATCAGCCAGAAGTAAGTATTTATTTATTTTAAAAAATATAAGAGCCCATTTACAGAACATCACACACTGATAGCAATCTATTTAAGAACCAGCTGTTGTCCCACAGGCATTCATTCAACAAGTCAATTGACATACAGAGACTTATAAATCATGAATTCTTAGGTTACTTTAAACTTAGGCTAGACTAAACCAGCCATCTGACTTAGCTGTGTAAAATCCACCCCCATAAAAATATGTCTGTTTCAATCAGCTACTGCATTTAGACCATTAAGTCAAGGTTTTGAATGTAAACTAAAGAAAACACCGTAAATACATCAAACCTGTAACTTTTATAAACTTTGGTTTTGGTGCTTTTCTTAAAAATGTCTTTTTTGTATCATCAGTGACACCCACTTATCTCGATTTATTTTACCTTTTGATGTTCTATACTACATCCTAATTAAAAAAAAGCACAAAGGTAAGAAAGAAACGTTTTCTAACAGTCTTCACTTTATTTTTTTTTTCAGTTTGATAATATCTGTCCAGTTAGCCCTCTAGAAAACAAAATTCAAGGTTTAGAGTTTAATAGCAGCTCTTAGCTTGGCTGACCTTCCTCTTGGGTTTGTTTCGATATCCTTGGCTTGGGGAGTGAGAACTTTTTTATGTATAAAAATCCACTTTGAGTTGGATTTTCCACAGGAAGATTCTTGTGTACCTTCTTTGGAGTGATTTTTTAGAGCCTGTCTTATCTTCTGCCTTGAGCTAAGATTGTGTTTTTCTGTCATGTCTATTCCATGAAGAAAACGTTTGATAATACGATCTTCTAGTGAATGAAAGGAGAGGGCTACAAGGCGACCTCCAGGTTTTAGAAACTTCTCAGCTGTCTTCAGCCCTATAAAAAGTTCATGGAGTTCATCATTTACAAATATTCGCAGGCCTTGAAAAGTCTTGGTAGCAACATGTGCAGGTCTCTGAAGTAAGTCTTTTCGTGCATACAGTGCTGATGCTGGAAAAGCACCTGTCAAGAATTTTAAAAGGTATATGTTAATATCTTATTATTTCTACAATACTATCCTGACCTTAATGCACTCATGCTTGATGACTTTAAAGGAAAGCATATTTACAACAGAACTGGAGTGGTGAGCTTCCTTCTTTAGAACATATCTTTATTTTCTGCTTTGAATTCACATTTCTGAAAGTAAACCCTATTACACCGAGCTGGCTTGCAGTTGAGTGTTGAGTTTTCTCCTGGAATCTTTCATTTAGATCGCTTCCCTAAACGCTTCACAAAGTTGAAATACAAAATGATGGCTGAAACTAAAATAAGGGAAAAATAAAGATGGGATAGACAAGTCTATCTTTACAGCTCAGTGCAGTCAATGTCAGTTCAGTATCTGTGGTGAATTATTCTATGCTTTTAAAACAAAAAAAATATACAATGACACAATTTCAATTGTTATCTTCTAGATAATTATGTCTTTCTTCACAGGCAGAGATAAGATGAAGACAATGTCTATCTGATAATAAGCATGTTTCAGTGAATTACTTACAGGTTAAAAGAGGCATCCTTGTTTGAGAATAAAAATTGTTGACCACTACACCTGTGTTTCTTCAAATGTTCACAAAAACACCTTGAGAAATTTAGAAAATGCAGCTGGTAACTGTTGCTTCTTCATGTGTCTATACAGCAGAATGTGTCAAGGTATGAGTTTGTTGGACAAAAATTCATCAGATTAAATAGTTTTTACTAGATGCACAAACCTCCCTCTTTCTTTTTCCAAAATCATACAGTGCTCTATATAGACTGAAACTTTGATAGAAACTTTAATATATCATTATTTGATGTATTTTAGGCATGAATCTTCATTATCTGAGTAGAGAGCAAAAAGCTAGAGAAGCCCGATTTGACGGATGAAAGGGACTAAAGTACAAGAGTTTTACAAGATCTGTGAAACCTGAAAAAACTTATAATCTATTATGTAAGTGAGCATAAGAAAGTATAAATTGAACAAATAATGTGAGCACATAACTGGAAAGAATTATTTTTCCAAACAATACAGCCCGTTACAAATGAGTCAGTACATCGGTACATATGTGTAGAAACGTCTTAATTCCACTCGAGTGCTAAACGACAATATAATAAAACAATGGGTTTTAAGTAAATGCAGTTCATAATCAAGTAACTGATATCCTACGTAGTGGAGTAAAAGAAAGGAACATGGTACCTCTGAAACAAATTGACAAAATTCATATTTACACGGGTGATTGAAAAAAATAACAAAGATATAAAAATCCAGTATGCTGGCACAAAATAATTAGTGAAATTCTTGAGAGTTTTAAAGGTAAGATTTTACTTATGTTAGAAAATCACAAACACACAAACCATCACCAGTGTTCAGTAAAGGGAAAGGCTAATAATTGGATTTAAAAATGCAACCATTATTAACAAAGTTATTATCATGTATACAATTTATCTAAGATGCATTTCTGCATACTCAATTTTCCCAACTACATTCCTTACCTCCTCTGACTCTATCGTTAACAGTTCCTGAATTAACTGAAGAGACCCATTGTAGCTTTTCCTCTTCCTACAGTCTGAATCCTTCAAGGAAGGCAAGGGGATCAACTTCTCCCAGCACAAATTTCTGCACAGGAATTTGTGTCTTTAAACTCTGCTTCACAAAACAGAGTAAATAGATCCAACCTGTGGGAGCCAGGCTCCTCCATCACTTACAAACCCTAGAAAAAGTTACAGTAGCTAGCTAATATCATTTCTGTCCTTGAGAACACCATGCTCTATACTTTCTATTAATCATAAAAAGAATATATACTCTCATTGTAAGAGTCAGAAAGCCTGTTTTGATGAAAGAGCTGAACTAGTAGTCAAAACTGCAGAAGGTAACATGTCCCAAGAACCAACTGACATGAAGCTTGTACAACCTGGTACATTATCCACTTCAGTATTTCTTAATATAGGTAATGATAGATTCTTTGAAAGCAGAATCTTTACATCAGCCATTGACTGCCATTTGCATGTGCAGAAAACGCTCTAATGCATAACACACATGAACGCTGTGCTGAGCAAATAAACTATTTTCTTGAGGTCAACTAACAACTACAAACACTACTAGTATGCTCAGAATGCTTGAATAGTTACTAAATGAAACAGAAGGATTTAAAATCAGTGTGTAATCCGAAGCCACCATAGGACACACGTGTTTCCATAGTATGTACTGACCAAGTATACACAGTTTTGTACTTTCCAGAGATCCGTCTAGGTTTCAGTCACTATAGCATTTCTCGCCAATGGAATTTCAAGTTGAAGCATCAGATACCCAGGTATCTATTGCATTTATTAATAGAAAAGCCATGGTTTCTTGAAAAAGAAAATACCTCTTTTGAAAAAGATCTCACAAACCCAACGTAGCTCTTTTTCTAAGCCTACTTTTAAAACTGTCGAAAATATACATCACTCTTCCCCTCCTTGCTTCCAAAACCAAGCCTACTGCTGCCATGTTCACTCTATGAGAACTGTTGTAACTTAATTTAAAAAGTACTATTCCCTTACAAAATATTAGGTACTAACAAGTTAGTGGGTTAGAAAACAAGGTGCATTTTTTTGGTTCTACCTATATTTCTGCCCTTTACTGAACAATTTACAGGTGTGACTTGAAGAATATGAATTACTTTCAGTTTGGGGCTGTTAGTAACCAGAGCTGAAGTTCACCTCTAAATGCAGATCCAGAATTTTTAACAATCATATTTTAGCAATCTAAGTATTTTCTAAAAATACTGCTATTTTCCTGATATTCTAAGACTATTTCAATTTCCAAAAGCATCAGGGTTAAAAATGAAGCCAACATGCAAGAGACCAGCATTTTAGGTACAATACTAACTGTTCTTCTTGACTGGGACCTAATCATAAAACCAGGATCCTAGTATGAAGTCCTTTATTTAAATTTCCACAGTTAATTTCACTGGAATTTTAGTGAAAAAATGGAAGTTTTATACCCTATGTCATTAAATTATCTTTTATTTATCTGAAAAAACTAGGATGATATAAAGATTTGCTTCAGAAGTGGTTTTGTAAAAATCTAGATAGACATCACATGCTGGTATCTGTCAGATTTTTAGTAGTCTGATCATGAATGTTGCCATTTTGCAATTGCAATACTGAATAGACAAACAAAAGAAATCAGATATTCAGGCTACCAGCATGACTAGGACATTAACAGGTCTTTAGAAGATTCTTCCACTTGTCCTGTGATGGTAGCTGAGTGCAGTGTTATCCTACAATAATCTTCTGCAACAATTAACTGTGACATTAATTTATTACTGTGAATTAATTTATCACACACCAAAGAAAAATAAATTAAACCCCAGATATATTCTGTGAGTATAATACAACCATACATTGCCTCATTTGAGCACCATAGGTCATATATAACAGTACAGAATACTAATATTCAGGAAACTGTTAAAGAACCACAGCCACTTGGCAGATTTATGCAACCAAACCCCTCCAAACTAAAATCAAAATCAGACCATTTCCATGCTCAAAAGTTTATTGGTCAGAGACTGGGATTAACTAATAAATGTAATTTGTGGCAATGATTTCTGTCACACTGTCCTTCATCTTCTTAGTAAAGGCAGTAGATATTGATCTACATTCCAGAGGTGAAAAAACTTCCTATCCCTTTCTTATTCCTCTGGTATTGCTGAATAAAAACCTATTTATGCTCTGCGCTAAGGCACAAAATCTCTCATCCAGGCCCCTCCAATTACCATGACACTGAAAGAAAATCCTTTCTGGTAAAAGGCTGTACATTGTACAAAAATATAAAAAAGTCTGTAATGGGAAGTTTGTAAAATGAATTTCATTCATAAAACGACCAGATTTCTGGCTAGATGACTGGTTTGAAATCTCAGGGAGAGAAATTATCATTTTAGTTTTGGGATGCCGTGATGCTACTAAACACTTTTAAAAATCTAATAGATTCACATGTTGAAATATATTGAAATTTTAAAGCTTGCGAATAAAATTAGCAACGTGCTGTGCCTGTCAATATGAACTATTAAAGTCCCTAGAGTGCATGAGAGTGGGAGAGTTTAAAAATTAATTCAGATTGTGCACCTGTTTGCAGGAATCCGTCTGTTGAATTAGCATTGCATTTAATAAGTTTCTGTGACGCAACTAATGTCCTTTTGTCTAGGCTCCCTCAGTATAGTGTTAATTCTCATCCATTTAAAATTCAGGCAATATTACAAATTCCAAACTGATAATTAAAGTCTATAAATGTGAACCAATCTGAATGAGACTAGCTTTACCCATCAGAGTTCTTTTTAAACTTTTCAAATTCCTTTAATGCCTCATCATCAATCTCTTTCAAGTTAAGTCCAAATGATTACATGTTCTCAAAATGATCTGTTTATAGATTACGTATCTAAATAACATGGAGAAAAATTAAATTTTGAACAAAATCTAATAGATAACTAGGCATATCACCCACTGAAAAGAAAGGAAAATAGATCATTAGTTGTACGGAAAAAGCATAGTAAAATTAATTTCTAAAAAATGACACTATTTTCAAGCAGTCTTCCTGCACATTGAGTTAAACCTATTGTTTTCAAACAACTCAATAAGCTACAGCAAAAGCCATCAGGAAGTGCTTCTTAATCGACTTCCACACATCTATTCACAGACCTTCAGCTGAGAACTACTGATCTTTGATATTTACAGAGTGTTCATCACTGCAGATAGCTGTATGAAAACTATAAACAGTGAGCGGAGTTTGATTGTGCTGCAAGACGTGATGATGTTCACATGACTGAACAGAAAATTCCTCCTTTTTCCCATGTAAACTCCATAGTTCACAGAGATCTCTATCACAAGGCTTTCGGATACATTTAGAAGAAAAAAAAAGGCCAAACTTTTAATTTTCATCCTCTATAACAAGAAATAGAAGGAAATATTTCCTTGAACTGGAACAAAGGAGAGCAAGAAACCACCTGAATGTCTGATTTAGCCCCAAGCTGTTAGAGGCAACCTTGACATACAAATACACTTACATATTTTTTCCAGCTATACATTAAAATTATAACTCCTGCTAATACAAACTTCATAAGTGTCTGTTCTGTAAATGTTGTAGAGCTGGTTTGTTTGGTTTTTAATCACATCCTGTATTCTAATCTCCCAATCAACTAGTAACAGCAATACTTGTCCTGATCTTCTAGTGAGTGGTAGGAAAGGCCAGAAGTCTGGCATTCTATAAATGGAAATAAAATTTTCCAATTTCAGGCTAGTTCAAATCTAGACTCACTGGGATTCTGGTTATCAGCTGGACCTTAACACAAAACTTCGGAGTTCTAGAAAACCTGAAGCCACAGCAATCCCTAACATGTGAAAGAAATATGTCCTTACATGAATTCTCAAATACTGACACCAGCAGAGAAAGAGACATAAATACCACTGGCTAGATTTTTCACTTGTTTTCTGGCTCCTATAGTAGGTAAAAACTTGAAACTTTTCTGGAGAGATAATCATGATTGTATAGAGACTGCAAAATCTAAAATGCAAGATTTTGTTATTCTAATTAATATTTTATTTTTTAAAGGACATGACATTTAACTAATAGGCCATGGATTTTACTCCACAGAAGTTCTGAATTAGTTTTTTTGGTTTTTTTCCTGCAGTACCACCAAGAAGATCTTGTAGCTGTGGTCTCTGGCACTTTAGCTCTGGCTTACCTCAATAACTTCACAGATATAATTTTACATAAGAATATATATAAATGATAGAAGACGAATTAAAAAAATATATTTTATTTATCAGAAATTTTATTAAGGTATAATCAGTTCAAAAACCAGCAGGATCCACCATTGTGCTCCTTCACTGGAGGAATCAAATTAAAATTGGAAGTTCTGCCCAAACAGAGATAAGCATAACAGTCCTAACATTGTTTTAATTACTTGGATACTTAAAAAAATAGCACACAAAAGATGCACATATGCGCTGGATTCATAATCTTTGTCATGTATATTATCTGATGCATACCTGATTTGTGTATCAAGCTGCTCTTCAAATAGAGCAGAGAGTTTAAAGTGAGAAGAAAAAAATCCGTCTCATTTTCACGGAAAGTGACCATTAAGTGATGACTCATGCAAAACATTAACATGAGGGATCTTCAATCACTATCTTATATGTGCTAGTATTTTTATTTTCATAGTTCAAGCTAGTGCACAAAATTATTTCAGAAGTTACTAAGTTGCTTTTTTACAGTCTATAATACATTACAGCTTTAGCATAGCAATATGGTTTCTTCAATCTCAATAATGGTCAACTGTATAACCAACAGATTATTTAAAAAGTATGAGATACATGTGACAAAAAACCTAAATTGGTCCTTTGTGGTGTTGATAACAATGATTATATTAAGAATGTAACTCTTCAAGTTTCATAAAAGATTCATAGTGTTTTATGCCTATATTTTTTTAAGATTTGTTCCTCACATCCACTATGCTTAGAGCAGGGGCTTACAACAGCAAGCCATGTCTTCAGGTCCTTTAATCGTATCAGCTAAACTTTGGCCTTGACTAACTGTTTAAGCATCCTGGCTTATAGAAACCCAAACCTTCTAATTTGTTTGTTGATTATTAAAAAAGAGACCCTTAAACTTCCAGTTTAAGTAATACCAATTCTTATGAAAATTATGTATTTTTAAAAGTCTTCAAGATACTGACACAACTCTAACACTATTCTTTAGGAAATATTAAATTTGGATAGCCATTCCACAGGTCTATATTCAAAGGAATCAGCAATGTAGATTTTTCTTTGATAAGACTCAGTAATTTTCATTTCTTTGTTAAAAAAAACCAAAACATCCTAACATTATACAACATCTTGTTAATGAACAGGATTACTGTGTCACATTTTTCTGTACAATTTTAACTTGGGAACGCAAAAATGAAAGTGCTTGATGTGAGCACAGTTCCTGCCTCACTATATTTTGTTCAAGTTGTTTACAGTGAAGAGCAACTAAGATCAAGTGTTTCAATAGTTGCTTCAGGCTGATCTAGTTGGCATTCACAAGGTACAGCAAGCTATGCATAGCTTTACCTTTTGCTTCCTGGCTCTTTAAGCAGACAGGAATGATCTGGTTTCATTCATAATTGGAAACTGCCTTGGTACTTCCCCTCAAAATATTAAAATATAGAAATTTAAAACTAAGAGAGGTATGTGACATATCTGATATTTGAAGGCTGGGACAAAGAATTCCTAGGCTGCTGTCATTCTATGTCTCAACTTGGCTGGCAAAATGATAAATCACTTCATGTAAAATCTATTATTAAACTAATCATCAAACTACAATATAAAAAGTGGGAGCTTAAAAAAAAAAGAGAGAGAGCGCTGACATCAGAGCAGAATAGGGAGGATTAGATCCTGCATGATTTCAAGTACAAATAGATCCCTCTGGGACTTTGGGGATTAATATTTTTTCTCCTCAGCCACTCTGAAGAATTAATGAGGGTACCTGCAACAATGCTTGCAAGCTGCTGAGTTCTGGTGATGGGGTATATGCTGCGTGCCTGAACGATGGCTGAAGCGATTTTCTTGGCGTGTCTCTCCTCCCCGTATGTTCTCAGGATGGACGCAAGCGCCTGTTGATCTAAAGCATTCACAACATCAGCAGCAGTGGGCATGTCAGGGTACCTACGCACAAGAAGAGCCAATTAGTTCACTGACGTCAGTTTTCATTGACAAGAGGTGAAGCTTCATAGCATTGAAACATAAAGTCAAACACACACACTGCATACAAGTGCCTTTGAGGTTTTCAAATAAGAGACAGCAACTCCATGAAAACAGATATAGCTTGTACCTTTTAAACCCTTTTTCTTGTTTCTTTAAATGGAGTTTGTTCCTTAACATCAATTAGAACAGCTGAAACTTCCAAGTATTGTCATAAACTATGCTTACTGAGTTGACAAGAATAAATACATTTCGGTATCATGCTGAAATGGAAACGCTCTGTGACTTTTTATTTAGCCAGCTTTAGAACAGAAACTTGCCTCTTGCGGGTTCATTTTAGTCACCTTGCATTACATGTTTTCTAGTCAGAACTGATTTCAAGGATCTTTTCTTTCACATCTCCTGCTGTGAAAACAATTCCTCATGAAAACAATTTAACTCTGCTTTTCACTACAAGGCACAAGAATTTTTATCCAAATACTGTTTTGAAAGAACAGAGAAGACTTGATATTACAAATGATAGGAATGATTACAAAACAAACGAGATAAACCATACATTTATTTTTTAAGTATCTGACACTGTTATTGAAATAGTTCAAGGTATTTTATGAACATCATACACGGGTTTATTAATAGAAGAAAACATACAACCTACTTCACAAATTCTCTTCTAAGAAGACATGAATCTGCAGAATATTTTTTCAGGCATTTATTACTCTCAGTATCTTTCAAAAGATAACAAAACTTAGAAATCAGAGGCAAGTAGTATCATAGCAACAACCGTAGTGTAAGGCTTTTGTTATGCCACAGGTATCCTTTGTTTTTAGGCTCCTGTTCCATGCATGTATTCTCACGAAGCAAATATAAGCCAGATTTTTGGATTCTGAGTCCTGAATCCCAGGAGGACCATATGAGCTTTTACACAAAACTGGAAAAAGCGAATATTGTGAAATTTGCTGTGTTAAGACTTAATATTAATGTGTTAAGAAAATTCCTTAAAAATTGAGGCTTGCCATCGGCTCTATTTAAGCAATAAAGATTAAATGACATTTCTTAAGACTATATGTTCATCAAAAGTAAACTCCCAGTAATCCATTATGCAACTATTGCCATCACGTATACAACAGAGATCTTTGGTTGTTTGAAGATAAAAACTGCTCTGTAACTAGAAATTATCAGTCCATCATTGATTTTCATGCTCTTTAACGTACTAAACACCAATTCTAATAAATTAAATAGAGGTGATTTATTTAATAATTGTTAATTTGACAATTAAGCAAGCCTGATGTGCCTTCCACACAATGTGAAAGCAAGCTTATAATACTGCTAAGAAAAGTTGACAATAAATCCACAGGCATGAAAGACAACATTATATTAGTATGTTAGAAGCAAGGTTTCTATCTGATTTCAAGTAGCAGATATCATGGATGGTACTTTATTTATTTATTTTATATTACATTCCTTTTAGAGAGCAGTAAGTGGGTCAGATGGCCATTGCAGAAAAGAGTGAGGTTGCTCCTTTCCTGAGGGACCAACTGAACGCGCTCAAGTGAAGGTTCCACGAATAGTAAGTGTGGCGGAAAAGGAAAGTGATTGCAGTAAGGGGCAGAGAGCCTGCAGATCACGGACAGTCTGAGAAAGTGTGGAAACAATAAGGAGAAGACAGGCCTCTGAAAGTGAGATGCCTCTGTGACTGTATGTCAAACACTCCAAAAATGTAAAATTTTAATGGTATAGTTAACAAAAACGTTACTGGTTTAATTTCTCATCACTGGAACTTTTCTCTAATTTCAAAAAAGGAAAAGACAATAATCAGGGTTCTACATATTGAAATAAAAAAGAGCTTCACAGCAAAAGACAGTATACTTGTGCAAAATTAGATGTAGTTGGAGGATGAGAATTCTTCAACTTAAAGAGGAAATGAAATGCACGGGGGTTGCTCAGCACACAGTTTTTGAGTTTCAAGGATAAATATTTTATTAATAGGTACCTGTCACTATCCATCCTCATGTCCAAAGGTCCATCCTTCTTCAGGGAAAAACCTCTTTCAGGTGTATCAAATTGCATAGAAGAACAGCCAGCATCCAAAAGAACTCCATCTAGAGTACCTGGCTCAACTCCAGAGGCGAGTAACAAAGCCTCTGACTGACTAAACTGTCCCAGAAGAGGTTGAATCTGTTTCCTGTAAGAAAATAGCAAATAAATAGTCTCAATTTTAGATATATCTGTGCAGTGTCTTCCCTTGGTATAGCAGGAATTAGATAGTAGCACTCATCTCAGAAAAAACAAGGCTACTCCCAAGGTAACAGTTTAAGTACTTTTTATATGTCAACATTGAAAACGGGTCCAACCCACCCACCAGTGTCTACTTAAGCTTCTTTAACTCTTTACTCTCTTCCTGATTTATCTCAAAGAAATGGAAACCTGACTAAAATTTCATTTTTTAAACATGTAGGACCTCAAAGGGACAATTTTCACCTTCAGTGGGAAAGCACTGATCACCAAGGTACCTGCTGTGCTGAGCAGGGCCCTTAGTCAAGCGAGGCCAAAGTGTGGAAAAGAACAAATGACTCTTGGACATACGAGAAGCAGACAGATGAAACATGACTGCACAGCCTTGTGGTTAATACTTACCTGCCAGGAAAAATATCCTGGGTTCCTGCCATGGGACAAACACCTTTTTATTTAGTGGCATTTGCTGTTTCAAAAATAGTTAGACAAATGAGGTGCACTGGATCATAAGCAGATAAAATACTTAAATGTAGTTTTGATTCATGTAATGACTGGGGAAAGTAGAGTTTTCCACGCATTTTTGTGCTTAGCATACTTCTTTCTTAGATTGAGGTAGCTCTTGCTTAATATTCCCACACTGGGAAGGTAAAATGCCATGGCAAGGGAGATGATGATACATCCTTAAGGTGTCCACCACATCCTTGAGTGCCTAAACCTGGACATTCTTAAATACAAGGTGACTTACAATTAAATGATTTATTTGTCGCTCAAAATCTCAATGAATTTCACAGATTTTAAAATATTAACCAATGTGTTGCTGCATTTTTAAGCAGTACTTGCAAAACACAATGTGTTTCTGCCTGTAACAAGAAGCCACTGCCTCCACATCTGAGTTTTGATTACAATTTGGATAACTGTCCTTCAGCCACATTGCTTCGTTTTCAAATTATTACAAGGTCCACTAGGTTAACTCATAAAATTTTGTCTAACAATCATGGGTAGCAGAGGATTGGATAGAGAGAGCAATTCCTTTAAGCGTGTCATCTACAAAAGGACAGATGCCCACATGTCCTTTTATGCTTCAGCATTATAGTAAATTTGAAAAGAAAACTTTCTCAAAATATCAGCTTAAGTCTAATCCTTCTTTCAGGTCAGTTTAATATTGAGAGGATTGGCACTACGACAAAATTTGGTCATTTCCAGTGGCAATAGTTTTAAAATGGTGTATGAACAGGGAATCAGAACCTTTTTTGCATCCATCCAACTGGAGTGAGAAAATTAAAAAAAGACAGAAAAACGTCCATTAAAAGGAAGGCATTGTGACTGTAACCACATGGAAGAACATTCAGCTACACAATGGTATCCTCATTAAAGCAGAATGAATCAACCTATTTAACAGCACAAAAAAATGGGAAATACCCAGTAATCTATGTTGGCAGCTATGAACTTGCGCTGTACTGTGCCACCAACCAACCTGAAAAATTATTCTGAACTGTATTTATAACTTGCTAGAAATTTGATTACATTTCTTTTAACAAGTCACAAGCATGCGGATGGCTAAGATGTTTGGGAGAGCAGCCTTTGCTATGTGGTCTGCCAACCCTTTGCAATCAGGAAAAGGTAATTAAAAAAGAAACATATTTGAAGTTAAAATGTACTCTTTGGTAGAGAAATGCTTCAGCTGGAAAATGTTTTGGAGTTTGCAAATGAAAAAAAAAGATTGAAAAAGAATTAGATTGACATTTTGTTGTCAGCCTTTCAGCTGTAGGAAATTATAGCTATGACACAGTTATACACTGCATTTTGAGTACCAATATGGATATAGGTGTCTTGGTGAATCTAAATCTTTACTAAACTAGATGCCTTTCATGAGATTGCAATTACTATATAAAAATGTTCATGGCAGTTCTTTGAATTTCTGTTTCTTTGTGGACTAGAAGAAACAACTTTAAGCACTTGAGTATCTCATACATTTCAATTAATCAAACCAAGTACACAGCCATGAAAGATTTATTACCTTACAAAAGGAAATACAACTATCAACTATTTTTCGATAGGATAGACAAGGGCTAATCTATTAGATTATCAACATGACACATTTATTTAAAGAAAAATATTTTACCAAGCAGTCAGAAGCATTAGAACAAAATAAAACTCTTCCCTTACTATTCTTTATGCCCATATTCAAATAGTAACTGTCCATTACAGAAATTACTTTCTCTAAAAATGCTTAACTCAGCCTCAATTCCTTCTGCCTTCGTATTTGTTTACTTCATCTGTAAATCCTGTTTCCAGAATAAATTCAAATAAATAATAAACAACTGTGTACCCTAGACTAAAAACGTTTATTTCCTAGAGTCACATGCCTTCTGCTCTCCACAGGTATGCAGAAATTTTTTTTGCCTTCTTTTTCAGTGTCCTAACGTTTTCTCTGGGTAGTAGAGGATTTATATTCCATGACCATACTTACATAGTGTGAAAATCTGTCTATTACCCTTTCTGTCTTATTATATTGCAAAAGCAGTGCTTAGCAGAAAAAGATGGAAAGGTAAACCAGGGAAATACCAAACAAAAGAACCAACTTTATAGCTCAAAAAAGCCTGAGGAAGAGAGCATATGAAAACATTACAGACTGAGACTGAATAGGGGCTTTAGCCTTGTCTTGGGGATACCATCAGAAGCTGCTAAGACTACAAAGGGTCACGTAGAGAGCATTTTAATCATTTTAGCTGATATTTGGAGGTTACAATCTCACTAAATCTTGCTTAAGAGAAAATACTTAAACTTAGAACTTGAACAGCACTTTACATATTCAGAATATTTTAGAAACATAACACAACTGTGAAGAGCTTTAAGCCCCTCTCATAAATACAGAAGTAAGATTTGCAGAGTTTAAGACTGAAAGCAGAAAGCCAAGCAATTTTAGAGATTATGGTCTGAGGTCATAAAAGAGCAGACAATACCTGTGTTCAACTCTCATATGGGGTTTTTTTGTGTGTGTATGTGTATGGTAGTAGCATGCTAATTTTTGATAAATTCCCACTACTATAGTCAAGCAACCTCTAACTTCTCAAAATATTCAACAAGCTCGCTCCCTCTCTATTAATTTTGACATTCTCCAAGAAAAAAGTATTCCGTATTTTGGAAGTACACTGGGAACACAGACCATCTAGCCAATTTTAAAAATAATAAAAAAAAAGTTACTTCAGCTACTACAGATGTTGTTTGGGCCTTAATAGATTTTATCATGCAACAACCTCAACAGTTCACAAAATTCTTGTGCTGTTTTCTACAGCTGGAAAATAACACAGAACCTTGGGTTCAGGACCCTTTGTTCAGGTCACAACACAGTATTTTGTTATATCATTCTATGACACATGGCATAGTAATTCTGATAGGTGACACTGGATCCACACTTTTCAATTATATGAAAGAGCAGAACGAGAAAGAGTTTGAAGTCTCCTAATGTATTTCAGGCTCTTCTGCTTCCAGTTAACCTTTCCTATTCTATAATGCTTTATAAAAGTATTTCTTTTTTATTTTACTCAGCTGAGAGGGATGCACACAGGAAAAAAAAAAGTAAAGCATCAATATAGCTTCAACAAAATAAACAGAGAAAATCTTTTCCCTTATCTAGTTTCTCTGCATTGTTACAGAAGTTGCTGTGACATCAATCGTTCAAGTAATTTCACAGAAAAGTATGATTATGCTTTCATGGTGCTTCAGTAATTATTATGTGTATACAACAATACATGCTCTTGATCTTTCACCAGTGCTTCCCCTACAAATTCTATGTATGAATACATAGATAGTCAGGAAGTGATGATCCCTTGTCAACAGTGAAAACTACCTTCTATTCAACCAGAATAAATGGTTTCTTTGAAAGAACTGGAAAAAAAAAAAAGTTTTTCAGGTAACCCTGCCAGTGCACATGAAGTGATGAGACCTATCTGCTGCTTTGTTTGATTCAGTAACTCCACTGAGACTGCCAACAGGGGTGTCAATTAGCACCAGCTGTAATGAGGATATTGGTACAGAGCTGGTTTGATGTCATTGACTCACATCACCTAGGTTGCTCAGCAGCTGTCAGATAGCTGCAACTTCCACTCACAACTGCGCTGCGCCAGGCACACCTAGAAGCAAACCACAAATACTCCAGCTGTAAATTCCTGGAACTTTCATCATCCTACCTGGAAATTGTTGTGAGCATTACTCTGCCTCAGTGCAACAGCTCTCTCAAAAACAGTAACAAAATATTCTGCCAAAGAAATTTAAATGACCTTTGACAAGAGGGAAATTGGCAAGGTTTTCATGTTTGCAAAGAAAAAAAAATATAAAATCCATCAACTTATAAACTATCCTTGTCATTATATTCCTAGCTCTGGAAAAAGCCCATATATCTATTTAACAATTAACAGGTCAGTCTAGGCTGGGTTTTGCGCTATAAAATGACAATTTGAAATCTCAGCCACTGATTAACAAAGACTTGAAAACAGGAAGAAGCATATAAAAAAAGCAGCGTCCATAGAATGTTCATATTTTCAAATTTGAGGACTATAATAATAATTTCATTCTGTGCATTAAGATCACAAAAATGTAATTTTCAGTGTTTACCGATTCATAAATACTTATGTACCATGTCCTCTCACTTTAGAAGAGGGAACACTTGAAAAATACGCATACATTCTAAAAGTTAAATACTTATTTTTCCATATAACATGAAGATATCACATCAAAAAAACCGCCACAAAACGTCCTCTTCGTAATAACCTGTAGACTTTGTATTAACCAATGTAACTTCTTACATTGCCAGAATTACTAACCCAAAAGTGAAAACGCTTGCCTTTGTCTGCCTCCTTTTGTCAACTGCTTATCTGTCTCTCTCACATAAAATCCTTATGAAACTAGTTATGCCCTGCTTTACTTGTTCTCCTGTGGCTTCCAGCAAAACTTCCTGTCCTTACACCGCTACAGATTCCATAGAATGATGTTGTCCTTTGCTCCTTGACTCCAAGCACCAAAACCTGTTTCTGACCACAACTCAAGCGCACCTGTGAGAAATTTCAGGGTGGCTCAAAGCAGATTGCTCATTATTTTAATGTTCATTTTTACTTATATATGTATGCATTCCACTCTTCTGTCCATTAACTGTTCTACATTGAAGTAACTATAAACTCTGTTTTGACTAAAAGGAAAGACACAATTATTTAATCAAAAGCACAATTATCTAAGATCATTTCCATAGAGTACATCAGAAATCCTACCACATTAGGCATCTTTCATAGCAGCTAAATTCAATCCCATAAAAAACAAATATGAAAATTTAAGTTCCTACTGAACAATGTTCCTCGCTGACTAAATTACAGACTAAGGAGGTAAGTTCTTCCTGGGCAAACAGCAGACTAATAGAATAAGACTACTGAATATTGAGGCAAATTTCAGAACTACACTCTTTGCAAAAAATTGAGAAAAGGCATTTTTAAGTTTCTTAAGTAATAAAAAATTCTGTTGAGTAATAAGAGCAAATTACATTATTTTATGCAGTTTGCAGCTAGCCAAAGTTAAAAACTTTGTTATAAAATACGTGACACTGCTGTGTGTGCCACCTTTAAGACATAATACATGTAAAATAAGCAATGTGCTGTCATCATTCAGATGTGCCAAAACCAAGCTGTTAGAATGATTTCCTTCTCACTCATGAGACCTGACAGTTCAAAGGATAAGACACCACCTATCAGAAGACTCATACCCATTTCTCTGACTTTGCATTGCCCCATTTAGGGATTTTAGTTTAAGGTATTTTGTCAGTTTAGCCTTCATGGCAATAGGACAGTCCAGTTTTACAAGGTTCAACAGACTTAATGCAAGAACACTTGACTTGCATCATCATTTCAGGTCTACCAAACATTCATTGTGACCCTCCGCTTTATTGACACTGATTTTAACTTCAGAGCTAACCAGCTTTCTTTACACTTTTAGCTCTTTTTGTACTGGTTTGCATTCAAGGGAGCACAGTGCAGTGCAAATAAAGACAACAGAGCAGAGAACAGTTTCCTAGGCAAAACAATGAGTCAGGCAGCAAAACTGCCAGATGCAATTGACAAAAATGTTAATTTTCCATGACCACGGAAATCAAAGACTTGAGAGAAGTAATTGGGAAAAAAATGGACACGAATCACAGAAGGATTTAGGGTCCCTACGGATGTAGGAATGTCCTACCACACCACTTCAGGATGGTTTTCATTTTGCAAGCAGAACTATGCATGGCTCCACTTCCATTCAGCCCCAAGTGGAAACAGACAGACTACAGCATAATTCTGAAGCAAGAAGAGACTTACACAGTAACTTCCACAAACAATGAAACCACTCTGCACTATCAGATCCATTATGTATATAGTACATACATCAACGAATCTGCATGTTACTTCAGCTCTCTTGATCACTACTTTTACTTTAAAAATTACCGCAAGAAGTTTTGATGGTTTTGCAGCATTTCTGCTGACAGCTTGCAAAATCACTTTTTAAGGGTGAATGTTCATCTCATTATTCAAGTGGTATTTATAATATTATTTTTCACTATAAAAAGACAGTAAAGCAACTTACTTTACAGGTGATAAATCTTATGCATTATTTCCTTATTCTTTCTCTACTACCATCTTAAAAGATATATTTATAAAAATCTCATCTCCATTCCCCAACAACTCACATATAAAATCACATTTTCATAAAAGACACAATGGTGCTTTTTCGAACTCAAAAGTAACGTTGCTACTGGCCTTTGAAGGAAAACAAGTTTTGTTTAATTCAGTTGCCAAAATCCTGTACAATACAGAAAGAAATTCTGGATATACAACAGCAACTTGAAAAGTAGAAATTGACATAAAAAAACAGAACAGCTCTGTATAACCATTCTTCAGCCCAGAGGTGACTACTAAACCTGCAAAATTAACTTAAAATTCATGGTCTAGGTTTTATGAAAAAAAAGTATTTTCAAGTAAGCAGGGTGCTTTTCTAATGCTGATGTTTAAATCAACATTAGTCTGTGGCATGACTTCTTAGATAGGTATGACAGATCATGCACATTTGAAATCCCATTAAAAAAGGAATATATACCTCCCCTCGATCTGATTTTAAGCTATGTTACAGTATTTGTAATTTCCTATATCCCATATAAGATAAAACAGTAATATAAGTACCTAACTATATTTGAAAAATAGTAAATAATGTAACAAGCAGTGACAGGTTACTGCAAGAAAAAACAAATGTCTAGTAAGATGATTAACTAGAGTTTCAATGTGTGCTAATAACTAAAAATAGCTGTTGCAACCAGATAATTTGTTCATATTGGAATCTACAAAATTAGGCTACAAAATACAAGATTGAAAAAGAAACAGAAGGTTTTTATATTATTTTTAATAACACAGGCCAGCCAACTCTTCCAAGACCTCAATGCAGATTCAGTTTGATTTCTTAATTACGGCCTTTACGCACCAGCAACACGCTTAGAAAAGCAAAAAGAATCAAAGTTGATAAATGCTGAATTTCTAACTAACCCTTATTCTGACTAACTCACGAAGCAGGAATGATTATGGGGGCAACATATGACAGATAGATGGACTGACTGAATTAAGCAGATTATAAATACACACGCACACGAGGAATGCAATGTGGCAAGAGTAAGCCTTGATACACCAGACTTAACTGTGAATCTCTCAACTGTAGCTTTCTTGTTTTGCACCTGAGGGACTATCCAGGAATGAGAAGTTACTCTAAGAATAAAAGTCAACCCATAAACATAATAAATATTGTATGTTTATTTTTGACTCTGCACCAGAATATAACAATACTTAAATCTGTAGCAATAATCATTGCAGATACCTTTTTTTCAACATGCAGGCAACAAGCGTATCACATCATCTTTTTCCCAGTTTTAACATCCAGTCTCAGAATAAGCTGAAATAATATTCAGGATTTCAGACAGGGAAAAAGACACACAAAGAGATTTAGGGTTGAATGAGTTGTGATCAGCTATGTATAATGACCAAAATACCATATGTGAAACATTACAGTTTCAAAAGATAAGAACGTGTCTCCCCTGTATGTTAAATGAACAAAAAAATATTGTATTTTATCTAGTAACTACTGTCTCTCTCTGCAACATTTTGGGTTGTGCTGTCTAAATAAATATGTTTCTACTTTAACTATTCTCTGCATGACATGCATATTAGCGAAGCAGGAATTTTTACATATAACAGAATCTTGGATCAAGTAACTACTTCTCTAGTAAAGAAAGTGAAATTATTACATTGTGTAGTGCTTTTCCATCCAAATGCTTCATTTCAGAAAGAGAATCACAGAATGGTTAGGGTAGAAAGGGACCTTAAAGATCACCTAGATCCACCCCCTCGGTATGGGCAGGGACAACTCCCCCTAGACCAGGTTGCTCAAAGCCTCATCCAACCTGGCCTTGAACACCTCCAATGCCCAATCCACAACTTCTCTGAGCAAACTGTTCCAGTGCCTCACCACCCTCACAGGACAAAAATCTTCCTAATATCTACTCCAAATTTACTCTCTTTCAGCTTAAAACCATTGCCCCTCATCCTATCACTACACTCCCTGATGAAGAGCCCTCCCCAGCTTTCCTGTAGGCCCCCTTTAATTACCGGAAGGCTCCTATAAGGTCTCCTCAGAGCCTTCTCTTCTCTAGGCTTGAACAAGCCCAACCTGTTCATAAACAAACTATTATGAAGAAAGTACAAAATAATCTTGCAGTGAGTTTCCAAGATTAGAATATAGCTATCCAAAGGTATTGATTCATCAGCTGAATGAAAGATTTATTGACATATTTATCTGCATATAAAACATGAACTTAACAGAACACTGATGATTTAAAAAACAACATGCAATGAACTGTCAAAAGTCTACTCCTTCCTACAATCCATACATTCGATTGTTTCAAAATTACTCCTATTACAATTTGATTTACATTTTGTAAGACTGCTATAAAAACACAGTCATACAGCATGTAAAAAGCATCTTTCTTTCCTCCCAGCAGAACCGAATAATAAATGAAACTATTGTTAAATTTTCTTTAGCTAACAAAGCAAATTTACACAATACTTTTCCACATCACAAATTCTGGCACTCTAAATTGCTCTATTCATGGAGAGAGCTTGCTCAAGATTGTGCGTAATTGTTGCTTTGACAAACCTGCTGCTACTGATACTTGGAATATATTTGCATAACCTTTCCCTTGTTAACAAAATACAAGTCTAGACCTTGAGACTCAGTGGCAATACTATGACATAATAAATGGAATAAACAATCTGTACCTCAGTAGGTTTTTATCTTTTCTTAATTATTCTGCAGCTGACAGTACTGGAGTGGCCTGATAAAGCCCTACAGGATTTTTATTTCCTTTGACAAACTGTTTCTTTGTTTGACACAATAGTTACACCTTAGAACACTCAAGATGAATACACCTGGCATCAAGAATTTATTACAAATTAAACAAGTAAGTTTTTCTTCCCTCCTGTCATTCTTATCTAAGCTATCTCATACAAGAGTATGTCTACATTCCTAATCAACTCACACCTTAAGTATTAAACTGTCTGCCCATCACTTGGGCAGCATCACATCTCCCAGCTATATGCTCCTAATTGTGGGAAGAAGAAATAAGAGAAGCAGAACACAAAAGGAATACAAATAAGGGCAGAAGTAGGGGCATCACTCAGTTGGAAATTATACAGGCCACGAAGCTTTGCTCTTCTGTATCTTTGCTTGTACCAGGTCTTGACCCTTTTGGGACAAGGGAATGAGAACTGTGCATAAAATTAAAAATGAAATCATATTATGGGCTTAAATGACAGGCTAACATTCACTATTCTGTTCTCTATTCCTCTCCTACAAGTTTTTAGTATGCTCTTCTAACCATCAGTGAACACCAAGCATTAAGTTTTCATAAAACTGCATGTTATAAGCCCGGTGCTGCATTACTGATGGGTCACTCATAGCCCATCACTACAGAAGTAAACCTAACATGTTTTTTGCCACACTTCACTTAATACTTAATTATCTGTCTTTTCACTTGCCTGCTTTATAAGGTTTTGTAGTTCTTCAGAGTAAGTCTTCATTTTGTCCCTTTAGGTAACATTGCCTAATCATCAATCACCAGCAATTATGCCACCAACTGTATTACTCAGATCAGATATGAATAAGTAGGTTGTGTACCCTAACAACATACTCTTGTTGTACTTCACTGGTTAGCTCATTTCTTTGAAATGAGATGAGTGTGACCCTTACAGCCAGGCAGAAAAACCTACACCAGGAGACGACTTTGCTTCCACTACAAAAAATGGTTACTTTAACTTGTTAAGTTATCCTTGTTACTTCTGAAGTTACAAACTCTGAAAATTTTTTCCAAATAACAAAGCTCTTAAAAGTCAACCTTAAATCTATATTTGCGTCTCATAACATTGAAAACCATTCTTAAGATAAAATCCTGTTCTTAATCCTACTAAAGACTATAAGATTTATATGCATATTCAAAAGGGAATATTTCACTAGTTTATCAAATCAAAACCTTAAGAAAGTCAAGACCTCCAAGTACTGTAAAAGTTAGGTACATTTCCTAAGATAACACACTTTTAGTTACACTGGTAAGAATTAAATTCTGAAAAACTACTAAAGTTATACGAATGAATGGAATATTAACAACGGTAAAAATGCTTCTGGTTTCAAATGTTGTCTTAATACACTATTTGGCAGCAATTCACTTTCCCACTGACCTTGACTTTTTTCTAATTTAAAACTTTCCATTTCAGAATGCAATCATAAAAATAAAACCAGTTTGTTTAGGAAACATTAAGATTTTCCTGCTCTGTAAACTCCACCTGGTTAGCATACACATAGAATCTTACAGGGAATTCTGTACTAAATTCTAATTCTGTTATCTCAGTTATGAAATATCTTGTAATAAAATTTGACAAGTGACGATCTTTCATGTACTGACATTTTTACTTTACAATCAGCATTCAGAAATTGTGCAAATTATCTTTTAACTAAAACTACGGAAAAAGGAGAATTAATGTGTTTGATGAAATAACCTAATTTCAACCACCTTTTTTTTTTAAGTACAGAGACCACATGCACAGTCTAGTTACTTGCTGCTGCAGATGACAATAAAAAGTCTGAATCTGTAAGTCTTTGGAGAAATCAGAGAATATTTAACTGGATAATTTCAGTCCTGAAAGTACACACAATTTTAAATTACTGCTCTCTCTACTGGGAAAACATATCCAGTTGAGATTCATTAAAAAAAAAAAGCCGCACTTGTAAAACAAGACATCCAGAGGTAAAACAAAACAGTGAGTCATCTCCACCAAGTGGAAAAGGTAACTAAATTGTTACACAATCAACACAATCTGATATTTCCAAGTACTCAAGATGAGTAGCTTAAGTTAAAAAGATACCATTTAGAAGAAATAATTTGGAAATACACAAATGTGACTGTCAGGCTGTCAGAACAGAAGCTGTTTCATCAGTTCATTTAAACTATCATGAGACACAATCCTTAAAACCTCATAAGTAAGAAAGTATTTGCAATCAAGTTTCTGTTAACCTGAAGAGGCAATATCAATCTAGTTATATTTGTCACAAGTACCCCAGTAAAAGATGACAAAGTTCATAAAGAAATGACTAAAGAGAAAGGTTAAGCATTGAAGAGCATCACACGTGAAACCAGGCACTGAATGGCCAAAAAAAAACCCTTGTATGAGCAGGAAGCTCATCCAGGCATAATAACGAAAAGGAATGTGAAGTTTTATTTGATCATCTCATCTTGAATACTGTGTACAGTTCTGGGCCCCCTCAGTTTGAGAAAGACGTTAGGATACTGGAATGTGTTCAGAGGAGGGCAACGAAGATGGTGAAGGGGCTGGAGCACAAGCCCTATGAAGAGCGACTGAGGGAGTTGGGGCTGTTTAGTCTGAAGAAGAGGAGGCTCAGGGGAGACCTCATTGCTCTCTACAACTACCTAAAAGGAGGTTGTAGTCGGGCAGGGGTTGGTCTCTTCTCTCAGGTGACCAGTGACAGAACTAGAGGGCATGGACTCAAGCTTCGTCAGGGAAAGTTTAGGCTTGATGTTAGGAAAAAGTTCTTCACTGAAAGGGTGATCGGCCATTGGAATGCGCTGCCCAGGGAGGTGGTGGAGTCGCCGACCCTGGAGGTGTTTAAGGGGAGACTGGATGAGGCACTGAGTGCCATGGTTTAGATGATGGTTGGTGTTAGTGTTGGTGTTAGTGTTGGGTTATAGGTTGGACTTGATGATCTCAGAGGTCCTTTCCAACCTTGTGATACTGTGATACTGTGATAAAATAACAGTATACAGTAGCATGAGCACAATTATATACAAGTCAGAAGGTTTTTCATTAGGAATAGAAAAGTATTAATGGCAAGACTTAATCCAGAGTACTGTGTGCCATTACAGGACCTTACCTAAAAGAGAGTAACTCAAAGCGGAAATAGCACAGAGAAGCTCTAACAGCATGACTAGAAGAAATGAGAGCTACTATTATGAGATGAAAGTACAAAAAAAGCCCAGACTTGTTTTGCATACAAAATAAAGAAGACCAAGAATAGATGTTAATATTCTCCACCAAGTATTTTAAATGCCAGGGAGAGAAAAGAGCTAATAGATATTAATCAACTATTAGTTAATTTTATTCAACTAAAATTAAATTAGGTAACTACTTTAACCGGAAATTTAAAGAAAATTTCATCTACTGAAAAATTAGACTCTGGAATAGCTGGAGAACTGCATATAGAACTCCTAATTACTTTTAAGACAGAGCGTAGTGAAGGAGATTAAATTATGCAGTGGCTTGTTATACCAGGCGATTGGATTCAATGATCTAGAAGTATCTTACAGAATGTTTATATTTGAACAGCTATTGTAATTCTCCATTGTAAAGTTCACCTGGAAAATGTTTACTTAAACTTATCAAGACACATACACATTACTTTTACATGTGTATAAACATAGTCCAACCTAAGACTAACATACCCCTTAGATATAAAGGATTCATTCTATTTTTAGAAAAACCTAAACAACATTGGCACTGAAAAGGCTTCTTTCTCTTAAGTCTTCCCAATTAAAGTGACTGCCGGGGATTTTTGAACCAAATATAACACGGGTATTGACTGGAAACTGCTATTTTCTGATAGCAAACTCAAAAAAGACACTGTTCACATATAAAATTATTTTTAGCTTTTTTGAATTCAGAAGAAGAAAAAGCAACTCCCAAACTCTTTGGCTGCTACAGAGCATGAACCCAAGGATCAACAACTTTTGATCATTACTGAAAGAAAAGTTCAGTATCTATTTTTCTATAGAGAATGATAAAATAATCTAAGGCATTAAATTAATGTGATATAAAATAAGAGTTCAGCAATACTCTAAAAAAAAAAACAACCTACCCAAACCAACTGACTACAGTACTACTTAACTATATTTCTTTCCAATCCAAAGAAAGGAGAACCGGCATATGCAAAAAGAACATTCTAACATTCTGGTTCATGGCTTGGGACTTTGAAGGTTATATTTCTCTGACTATGAGCAGTTTTCCATCTCTTTCACTTAGTAGCTGATTCCTCAATTATACTACTACTTTCTTTTGTATAACTAGTTTTATTAAAGGCTAAGGTCTTAAAATAACTACAGGTAATTTTTACATTAGGCTGAATGCCCTTTGAGATCCTAGATAATACACAGCAATACGATCTTGACAGGCTTCAGAACACAAGAACTGCCTACTTAGGCATTTATTTAAACCAAAGTTTTCCAAAACTGGAACTATGCAAGAATCCATTTGATCCACAAATGTTCAGACTGTTGCAGAGAACTTTTTTCTGAGATGTTATCTTTTTACCCGAGAGTAACAGAATCAGAGAATAATTTGTCAAAAGAGACCTCTGGAAGTCTTCTAGTCCAACCCCCAGTTCAATGCAGGTCTAATTAGATGGGGATGCTCAAGGCTAGGTCCAGTTGAGCCTTGAACACCTCCAAAGACAAAGATTCCACCAGCTCTCCAGGCAATTTGTTCCAGTACAACCACCCTTATGGCATTCCAGCTCCCACTCCTCCCAGTATCTAATTCTATTTTCCTGCCTTTTAACTCATGTTCCAGAAACTCCAAGGGACTCCAGCTATATGGCAGCCCTTCAGGCAGGTGAAAATTCAGTGCAAATTGTTCATAAAGTTGGTAAAGGTGTTTAAATTATTTAAGTCTACAAGAACACGATAGATCTATGACCTCCATTCAAATTTTTTTTCAGACTTATAAATTTGAAATTAAGATAATGCAACTCTGTATTTAGTCCAATTATAAAACAGGTGTAGTTTGACACACCTCTGGAACATTAATCCTTGTTGTGTTTTGTCACAGAGAAAGATAAACCATTAGTCCTGAATCACTTAGATGTTTACTTCTAGTGGGTTCATTTCCCACATCAAGGCACTAACGTAAGATTCAAAGCTTTTGGTGTTGGATTCTTGGCAGGATATAAAATAATTGCTCATCATTACCTGTTGACATGAAAAATTTAAAAATCAAACTGTAAGCATAAATTGGGTTTGCATGGCAAGGATTTGGTAGAGGAGGAACTGCATGGGTGGCTCCTGTGAGGAGTTGCTAAAAGCTTCCCTCACATTCAAGAAGCCAGTGCCAGTCAGCTCCAAGATGGACCCACCCTGGCCAAGGCTGAGCTCATCAGCAACAGTGGTAGCACCTCTGAGACAACATATTTAAGAAAAGGGAAAAGCTGCTGCGCAACAGTAACTACAGCCAAAGAGAGTGAGAATATGTGAAAGAAACAGCCCTGCATACACCAAGGTGAGTGAAGAAGGTTAAGGGTGGAGAACCCCACATCATAGCAGGTAGATGCCCGAAGGAGAGTGTTGACCCCTTGCTAGAGCAGGCTCCTGGCAGAATCTGTGACCCCATGGAGAGAAAAGGCCACGCTGGAACAGGTTTGCTGTCAGGACTTGTCACCTCATGGAGGACCCATGCTGGAGCAGTCTGCTCCTGAAGGACTGCACCCCGTGCAAAGGACCCACGCTAAGGCAGCTTGTGAAGAACTGCAGCCTGTGAGAAGGAATCACTGGAGAGTTCATGGAGGAAGGTCTCCCATGGGAGGGGCCTCACACTAGGGCATGAGAAGTCTTCCCCCTGAGGAGGAAGGAGCAGCAGAGACAACGTGCGAAGAACTGACTGCAACGGCCCACTCCCCATCCCCCTGCACCGTTCAGGGAAAGGATGTAGAGAAATTGGGAGTAAAGTTGAGCCTGGGAATAAAGGAGGGATGGAGGAATGTATTTTAGGATGTGGTTTTATTTTTCGTTATCCTGCTCTGATTTGAATGGTAATAAATTAAACTGATTTCTCCAAATTGGTTCTGTTTCACTTGGGAGTGCAATTGCTGAGTGATCTCCCTGTCCTTACCTCAACCCACGAGCCTTTTGTTGTATTTCTCTTCCCTGTCTAGCTATGGGAGAGAGTGATAGAGCAGCTTTGGTGGGCACCTGGTGTTCAGCCAGGGCCAATCCACCACAAAACACTAGCTTGTTTACAGCTCAGTAGTTTTGCACATTCTCAAAATAACTGATATTTCAGTTATGGTATAGCTTCTCTTTGGAAGTGTCAGTAAATGGATTTTAATTGCTCTCCATTTTCTACAGTACTCTTCTTGCAGAAACATTTTATTACCAAGTAGAATAATCCTCAGTGGAAGACAGTTTCATCTTTGTTACTATACAAACACATTTGTGTTCCTGTTCCCAAACTGGACTACTGACATAAATACAAATACCAGCACTTAAAGCAAAAGAAATTGCCCTTTTCTTCTCAATAACTTTCTCTTTGCCATGGCAAAAAACATGGGTAATCCGTTAAATTCTTCAAAAGACACTAGATGGCTCCACTGGTGTTCCTACAAGATGCTCTGGAAAAGTTTCAAACCTTCTATGGGAAATACTAAAGAAATACCTTACTATCTCATTTCAGCACTATAATGTATTATCTAGAGTATAGTCTTCCCTAAGGTGGCATACCACAACATTAAGTATAATTCCATTTGAAAAACTTCTATAAAAGAAACTTAAAAGACTATTTCCAATAAGGAAATATCAAATAAAATCAAACAGAATTCAATAGAACCATATAGCAGAACTCATTAACATTAGGACAAGCATACCTCCAGTTTTACTCTGCAAAACACTTTCATGAACTTGGCACAGTAAATTCCATCCCCACCACATACTTCCTGCAATACTAACAACTTTTGTGTTATATTCACAGTATGGTTATTAGATTTGTTACAAAGGGTATAGCTCGATTTGATTTATAAAAGTAATCCTCAAGTGATCCCAGAGCTATTGTTCTGTCTTACAAAAGAATCCAGAAACTATTGCCCAAAGAGTATTCAACAGCAAAGACAGCAAAACAAAGTACAGATCTCAGGTCAAAAGCACTGCCACTCCTGTTGCAGCACACTACATGCTAATACAGGCATGGCTCATGGCCATGGATCAGAGGATTCAGAAGAAAGATTCCATCGTCACATCAGCTCATGTTTCCAGGCAGTACCTGGCTTACATTACAAAACACCTTGAAAACAGAAGATTGGAAAAACAGAAAAGAAGAATTTCCAGTTGGAAGGGACCTACAATGATCATTCAGTTCAATTGCCTGACTACTTCAGGGCTGACCAAAAATTAAAGCATATTAAGGGCATTATCCAAATGCTTCTTAAACACTGACTTGTTTGGGGCATTGACCAACTCTCTTTTGAAGAACCAGTACATAAGGACAAAAAAAAATAATTTCTTTTTTTTTCCCTTCACAAAAATAATGGACTGTGGGCAAGTGAGCACAGAGCACAGTTAGTGTGAGAGCTTGACTGTTCCACATAACATTATAGCAAACTAGGAAGTAATGGTGGAAATTTCTGTCGTTTAAAAATCACTAAAGCAGTAACATAAACAATCTGTAGCTAAATTGGACAGCAACCCAACAGGACTTTTACAGGTATTAATCCTTGGCCTAGTGCAAGTCATTCTTTGCTGTACTGACAGAACAGTATTTACTGACAGAACTTATTTTTAAAGTTAGTGATGGCTCTAATGGAGGGCAGAATGAACATAATTCTAAAAAAACCATGAACCACCACATGAAAACTGGAGTATTACATTGGTCAACAAAATACCCTACATTATAAGATGACACTATTGGCAAAAAAAAGGCAACTATTTTCACAGTGTAATTAGCAAAAGTCTGATAAACAACATTAACAGTCAAGAATTCCATGCGACACAGAACTAATCAGGTATCATTCAAACTACCGCAACAAGTTTTACAGACTGTGCTTTAAACAAGGAGTCAACAAACTGAAAGAGATCCAGGAACCAACAAAAGTGGTGGCTAGAAAACAGGACTCATATGGAAACACTGAAAGTTGTGCTTTGCTTTGTTTTTCTTTCTGGATAAAAGAACGCTGGAGGGCATCAGAATGCTTATCTATTAAAAGTTGCTAAAGAGATGTCAGTACTCACTCATTCTGCATGCCAAGCAAGACCAAGTCAAGGAATACTTGGCTGAAGTTGCAGCAGAACGGCTCTGAACTAGATATTAGGAAAATTTTTTTGTGTATAAACCACACAAAATCACCAAGACAGATTATTTATGCAATTCCCATTACTTATAAATGCTTCTAAAAACAGGAAAGGAAAACATAATTTAGGAATTCGAGAAATATATTTGATTTTGGTTTAGAACAAGAAAAATCAACCAGGTAATTTATTGACATTGTTTAAAACCCATGTTTCTAACATCAGTGATTTAGGTTATCTGAATCTCTTTTTGGAAATCATTGAGGGTTGAAATAGTTTCATTCCTATGTTTGATCACGAAATCTTCAGTTTAAATTTAAAGTTGGTAACATCTGATTTCATGCCTCAGAAAAATAACTGATCAAATTTTTGCTTATATCATTCCATTCTTTCTTCTGTTTTATTTTCTGATAGTTCTAAGACTGCATCGGGGGGTTATTTTATCACAGATTCATTTCTTTGTTCTAGAAATATAGGCAGAATAGCCCCCTTCATGCCCTTATCTCTTATCCCTGCAATCAAAAGTATCCCAATTATGATTTCTAAAAGGTAGAATTCATAGTGCCCACTCCTTTCCATCTATTTGTTAATAAAGTGGTATCCTGTACTGATAAACCAGATTTTGGATATACAGAAATCTTTCTGCTTGAGTGTGCAAAAGTTGTCTTTGGTTCTCCTTCCTTCAGTATCATGAATACCAAAGTACCCTTGGTCCCTCAAATAATAAAATAGTAAATAACAAATAAAATAATAAAATAAAACATTTTACATATATAAAACCTCCTCAGAAAAAATACAAGTAGTATGTAGATAGCTGTTTTCTTTTTTTGAAAGAGTATAACATATAGAACCCACATTCCTTTATTTCTGTGTGTTATATGTATTTCAAGACTGCTTCCTGAGGACCAAAAAAATAAGTTATTACCCACAGGACTTAAATCATACTTGTTTCCTCTCCTGCATGCACAAAAACTGCATAAGATTATCTTTTTTTTCAGAAAATCTTGGCTGGACAAATATGACAGGAAATGTTACACAAGTTCCTGTAAATTAAAATAATGGCAAGAAAACTACTAATGTAATCACAAATAGGGAATTATTCCCTGTTTCAAACAAGAAATTGAAAATTTAAGTCAAAGCTAAACACAGATGTTACAAAAAAAAAAAAAAGGTGGGTAATTTCCAGGAGGTTCCACACTGTGCAGGAGAGGGAAGTCTGAAGGGACCAGTGTACACTTAGAAGCATTTTCAGTGATCAGTTCCATGGTGAAGTGGACTGTGAGGTGTAAAGGCACAGTACTTTCCATGGCAACTATAAGAGATGGCACATACACTTTTGCCAGAGTAAATACATTAAGCAAGACAGAAGTGCGCAACCATGCAGTTGTTTTTTTCCCTTCTAAACAAAACCACAAAATCTTTCAATCAACACTACCACTGAAAACTAGATAACCTGAGGACTCCTCTAGAGCTGCTTCTTGGCTATCCCCAACTTACCCACAAATTTTAACTACTGGTGTTGAATGGTCAATCAATTTTTTAATTTCTGTTCTTTACCATTTTGGCTGTCATATTCAATATTAACATTTTTCCCAATCATTCCAGCTCATAATATTCCTCTTAAAAATGTCCTATCCCATTCAACAACGCATTATTCAAGTCATTTGGCCTTTTAGTGCTTTTCTGATGCTCCATTTTTCACAGAAAACTTACATACGGTTATTGTCTTCTAGACTTGCTTTTTATCTTTCGATTACTATATTTTTTCAGTTGTCCTCAAATTCCTGAATTTCCTGCTCTCTTTCATATTCTCCCCCACTGTTTCTCCATGAGGTATCAATGCAATCCTATAGGTATTCTCAACATATTATAATTTTCATGCTGTCTGAACAATGAATGGGCGTTCACCATTGAAAATATCACTTTAAAAGTTTTTCCTATTTTCTATGGGAAAGAAGTTCTTTCTTTTCTTAGGGCACTTATTCCTTGCTTTTCTTTCTCATTTACCAATGTATAACCCAAATAGTTATGAGCCATGCTTTTCTTCATCAATACAGCACATCAATACAGATAGAGAGCAAATCAAATATATTCATATTGATTACAAACAAATCCCATCTATATGACATTGAAATCATTGAAATTTCACAATTATGCTCAAATAAGATCAACCTCTGAAGATAATTACACTTGTATCAAAGTTTGCCCAAACTGCAATTGAAGTTAAAGGGCTGAAACCCTGAGTTGTAGACATGATTCAGTTCTTCACAAAAAGCTTTCTATTACGAAACTATCACCAACTGGACTTTAAATTATTACTTGTGTATCTTGCATCTCTAGTTTAATCTAGTTCCCGATGAAACAGTGGATGTTAAGAAAGTAAAAAGCATCTCAAATTAATTTGTGGACCATCACTGTTCTTCTGTTACACACTTTGTCCCTGTGACAATGAGAATACTCTATGTCTGAATTACAGATATTGAGTTACAAAGGTTAATGCAGCATGCTGAAGGAGATGAATATTCTCAAGCAGATTGATCTAAAAAGCTAGCATTTGTGACAAATGTACTTGATTTTCTGGGGGAAAGGAATGCTGAGAAAAAAAGGAATGAAAGCTACAATGATACTGTGATGCTACTGCCTGTATTATAACAACATATGAGCAAGGAAATACTGGTTTAGGTCTTTCACATATACATATTCTACTTAAGGGCAGTTCCTGTACTGAAAATGTCTTCTTTCAAGAACCCTATCTAATGGTTAACAGAAAACTTGCTCATCAGGGATATCCACATTGCAGGTACCTAGATCTTGCAGGTTCTAACAGCCTAAATACGAATTCATTTTGAACAGTCACTTCAGTACTTTTCAAAACATTACTCTAATTTCCTTTTTCACAGGTCGTTCTCCAATAGATCATCTTTTCCCCGATTCTTGCATGTGCAGTAGCAAGAGAAAGTCTAAAATCACTATTCAGATTTCCAAAAATGACTGTTTCAAGTATTGCCTAAATATCTGTAAATTATTAGCACTCAGGAAACAGCAGGAAAAAGATTTTGTTGTAATTTTGAAGCTGGATTATAAAATTTCTTTCAAAAAATATTGAAAGGATCATACAGGAAAACAACCCTGGTCTCTGATGTTCCAAACTTCAAGATGCGGGTTCTCTCATGTCATGGCAGCATGTACACAGTTCAGAGAGATGGAAAGAAAATTTGCACATAGGAGGAACCAAAAATGCTACATTTGCCTTCTGAAACACATAAAATACTTCCTCTCTAACTGCCTATTTGCTTTTCCCAAAGAAACTGGAAACATCTCATGCAGTTTGCCTTTTCTTCCAGACTAAACTGTAGCTTTTCTCCTTTTTGTTCTAATGCCCAAATCCCGTTACCTCTTAAGCAGTCTTTCCATTCAGTCCCTCGGGCAAACAAACATCTTTGTCAGTTCTCACAACTACTTTTTTCTGCCCCATATGTTTGCACAATTTTCTCAGCCACTATGCTGCAAGAAGAAAATGTTTGTCTCTGTTAACTTAGTAAGGTCACCGAAACGGAGGTTGGTAAAAGACACCAGATGATGTGGTGTGTTTGCTGTCAGATTCTGCAGCACCCAGAACAAACATCCAAATTACAGGAGACAGGAGTGAGAGCTGTCAAAGGCTCCACACATGGCAAATACAAGAACTAGAAGCAGAATATCCAAAGTTCTCCCTCCTCATGGCTGCTCAAAAGGTGGTCGTTCACCTGGAATTACGTAAACTATAACTGCATTATATATAATTGCAGATGCCTGATACTTCAATGAAGGAGCTTGTATTTCCTTGTAAAATCAGTATGTGGCTGCCAAAGTTAAGGAACTTTTGGTTGCAACCTTGACCATTTATGCAAAATATTAAAGCTGGCATAGTATCATAAAGATCAGAGACTCCATGCGCAAATACACTGTGCAAATTACCAAGCCCCCAGGAGATCACAAAAAAAGACACAAAAGGAAACACCCTCTCATGCAGGTATTCCTTCACACTCTGTATATAGTGCATGCAAACTCTCTGAAGCCTGAGTGTATCTAGATGCTGCTGAAGTTTAAATTATTTTGGAAAAAAAAAGCAACAAAAAGCTCTACAAGACATTCATTTTCACCAAGCCCACTTTCTCAAACCCATTTTTCCTCCACATCTCCTGTATCTCTCTAGTTCTTCCTCCCTTAAGTCTTCAGTCTCTTTCTACACCCTGCTGAAGCTACCAGACTGACTTGTGAGCATGACTCAGCTGTAATTACATTAAATTCTAATAAAGGCTCATGCATTTGACAAGGCAGCCTGCCTTAATCCCTGCTTCTCAAATACACGTGTACAGTGAGCAGTCAATCTGAAGTGTGGCTCAATAGTATTTTTGTGATCTCTAAGTGCAATAATTCATATTTTTACGCTGTTGTTTTTGGAAAGCCACATTTAGTAAGTTATAAAAAAGATCTCTTCCTTATTTCTATATTGAGAAAGAATCCTAATTGGCCAGAACCAGTCATAAAAATTTAACCTTGTTTCTGAAAACACGAGTGCCAAAGGGTAATGCATCGCTAATGGTTGCCAGTGGAATAAATAGCAGTTCTGACGTCAAAACTTTGTTACACTCCAGTAACTGGCTCACTTGGGGTTTCAGGTACAGCAAGTTACATGTCAGTTTTAAATAAAGTTACAAAAATAGAATACACTGTGAACCATATTGTCACTATGCAACCTGAAACTACATGATTTATGTCTAATAAAAGTTAACAAAGGTGATAGATAGTATAAAAATAGTATTTTCTACCTTATAATATCCTCTTACTTGGATTTGAGAAGGCAAAACAAGGCAGATATTATTTCTCTTTCGTTTTTCAAAACTTATGGCCAAAACTAGAGTAAGCAATTCTGAGTGAAAGTGACATCAACAGGGAAGGGAATGGGTAATGCTCTTAAGGTAACACACAAGGCTAGAGACAGGAAGACTGATCGGACAGCAGGTTTCCCAAACTCTTACTTGGGGTCTCACACAGATAAGACTACAGCATCCTGATCAAACACCAGCATTAAGCAGTACTAATCTTTTCCTTTCTAACTCTAAGTCTGATCATACAATCTTGCCAAAATATAATCATAAATTATAACATCTTCCATTTCAGGACAGCTGTTTCCTAATTGCTTAGATGGTTCAATTGTGCCTTACAAAGGGCTTAAAGTGGAGGAGGGGGTAGGAGGACTGATCTTGCCCAAACGTACTCTGAACTGGAAGCAAAAAGGGTATTTCTGGCCATAACTCCTCACAGAGGTCGGGGGCCATGGAGCCACCCAAATGGAGTATGAAGGCTGGTCCTTCTGAGAAGAAATTGTCCAGAAACAGTGGTGCCCCTCTTCCCTTCAGCTGCAGCTTGGGCAGAGCCTGTCAACTGTTCATGCAGTCACTAATAAATTTCTTTCACTTGAAAAGCAAGCCTTGTTCATCTCAATCATTTCTGACTTGAGCAGCTTTTTAAATATTCCTGGGAGAACAGGCATTATTTCCATTCCACAGATCAGAATGTGAGCTAAATAATTTAAATATTTGTACCATGCTCTGCATGTCTGCAAACATACACAAAAATTTTTGTTCACAATTAAAAAAAATGTTCAAGATGTTACTCCAAGAAACCATGCAACCAAAATAAATCCAGTTTGTCTGTAGCTCATTGTAGAGTTTACCAACCTTCTGTTATAAAGTTTAAGAAACTGAGTTTTAGGTTCAGCATGTGACCACTTAAACATTGATTCAGATGATATTAAATAATAATTTAAAATTATAACAAAGTCAGTGTTTAACACCTACTCCTAAGAAAAAACATTAGGACAGTTAGCACCAATCTGAAGGAAAAAAAAGTAACAGAGAAAAAACCTGCAAAAGAAAATTCTTACATTTTGATCAGGATTACCTAAGGTGTGGCAAAAATTTACTACATATAATTCCATGCTTTCATTGCTGAGTTGCCTGCTCCATTTTCAGTACTTGATTCTGAGTGGAAAAAAGGTATTGAAAGCAAAAATTGTCTGCAAGTACCTTTTAAACAGTAAATTATACCATATTATATATTGCAAGCATGTCTTTTCAGTGCAGAACAGCCCTAATTTTTTTGCCTCCAGTGAGTATCAGCAAATGATAAAAAGAAAAGAGAATGAACAGCAGCTTTTAATCTTCTCAATAAAGGTGACTATTTTACTTGCCGTGTTCATTTAAATTGCAGTGCACATAACTTTCTAATGTTTTATTTCTGACACTTCAGAATAACAACTACATTTTAAACAGCTCATTGTTTAAAATCACAGATGTAGTTTTGTTTCTTTTGCTTTGGCTTATTTTTTTCCCCTTCATATCAGCAGGTGCACATGTCTAGGCTGGCAAAAGGAAATTCACCTCAAGAGGGAACAAGTGTTTCAGCCATAGGTTTTTATGAAGAACAAACAGCCAGAGTGGTGACAGGACCATGTAAGGCTGAGTTTGCCGAGGGCAATGGTGAGGCAATGGGCATTTGCTGCCTTGTGTGTGTTTACGTTTTTATCAGCATCTCTAATCTTGTGCAGCACTGAGATTTCTATCTTTTGTCTTCCCACCGGGGAAATACAAGTTTAATCTCTTTCTTATATGACAGAAGTGGCAAAATATCCCAACACTATAAATAACATTCCAAATTCCTCTTTTTTTTAAAAGCCATTAAACAACCATCATTAGAGAGGGCAGAGGAAAGAGCTCTGAAGAAACACATGGAAAGACACTGGTCCCTGAAGCCTTGACAGTTTCACTCCGTGCAAAGGGCAGAGTGGGCAGCTCTACGTGGAACATGTCCTCCCACTGCCCAATTCCTCACACTTTCATGCCATCACATGATGCTCTCTTGACATCACTCAATGGAGCCCAGCAAGAAGGCTATATTTCCACTTAGAACCAAAACATGACTAAAGAGCCGGAGCCTGGCAATTTCAACCAAATCTTTCAACTCTTCCCTGAGTGCCTTCCAAGAAAAGTCGATGAAAACGTGAACAACCTGGGACAATCCTTGATTAATCAGTGCAAGGCAAACATTCACCATCCAAAAAACGTATCTTAAAACCCTAGAAGACTCCATAAATCTGACTATAAATCAAAAGCAATATAATAGTTGACAGAACATAAATATGTCAAACTAAGAGACATTCCCTCTCCAAACTGCTCCATCTCAGCCCAAGTTCAAGCACAAACCTTACACAACTAGTCCATATTCTGGTCAGTACATAAACTCTTGAAAATAAGGCAGGTTTATTTTTAATATATTAATAAGACATTAATAAGAAGATCTTCCCAGTATTGTCTGCAAAAGGTTACAAAATCCTGCATATGGTGTACAGGCTTTTCTAACTTTCCCATGGGATGCATGCTTAGTCTTCCACCACAAATGTACGAGTTCTTTCACTAGTGGAATAATGGGTCATCCCAGATGACTATTAACTATAATTAGCAACTATACTACAGATTTTATGGTTGGGAGGCATTCCTCCTATTGTTTCTTTTCTCTTTAATGCAAATAAAAATTTAAGTGAACATCACAGGTGGCAACATACAACTTTCAAAAAGAAAAAAACGTAATTTATCAGTTTTGAGACATTCACTTTGCTTTCAAAGGCTGGCTGTTTTTTGTGGGGGATTTATGCTGTTGTTACTTTTGTTTTATATACATCAACACATTCACTCTATCAATGTAAACATTTAATTACAAATGTATTCTAATCTTAAAAGCCAAACAGAATTGCGACATACAAACCTTTTTATGTACTTTAGAGTCCCTACTTTTAGGACAAAATAGGAAAAAACACTGTTGAATACTCACAAATATCAGAGCTCTGAAAAGAGACATGAAGTATAGCCCACATCTCTGCAGTACTTCAGGACAGATGATGACCACCATTAGCCCAGGGAAGTTCATATGTTCAATTCAAGCACTTGGCTTTTTTTTTTTTCAATCAAAAAAATCATGTTTTACATAACAGCTTCTATTGGTACACAAAAGGAGAAAGATGTCTGACCCAATTATAAGTAGGATACAGACAAGACAGTAACAAATATACCAAATACCTGAGGAGGAAATAAATTTAAGGAGATGAGGACATAAAAAGATAATATGAAAAGTTCTAAAGGACTGCTTTTAAAATTGATGATGAAATTAAATATTTGTCTTTCCAGTTAATCTATTCCGTGTTTTGATGTTTCAGCTTTTATTTTGGTCCTCATGTGATGCTCCAGGCAAAAATAACATTACAATCTTCATTAAATGCTTATAAGGTAATTATTTTCCCCAGTATAGAATTAATGAAGTTTTAGCACCACATCTTCAGACTTTAAAGACAAAGAAAAAAGAAAGATATTATCTACAACATGGAAGGTGTTTCTAAAATCAAGAAACATTACAAAAACCAGAAAAATTTACTTTTATCTGCTTAACCACTCTGAATGCCAGTTGCCAGAAGAATAATGAGCAATTCCTTACAATGCAAACAAGAAGTGAGATCAGAACTTGGTGAAGAAATGAAGAGTTGGTAGCACTCTCTTTCCTTGCACTGTTTTCATGGCTTATATAGGAAGAACAAAAAACTTAAAACAACAAATCGAAAGAGTAAGTTTTACAAAAACTAAGAAAGGTTAAATTCATTTTCATATGAAGAAATCAAGTGGTCTGTCTCAAAAGACAGATTAAGTACTCAGGCAACGAAAGAAGATCTTGATTAATAAGTTTAAGATAGAATTCAGGTTTCTGCACTGTGCTTTTCATGTTTCAATTGCTCGTGTTGTTGGAAATTTCTACTATAACCTAATTTTCTAAGACAAAATTTTCTTAGGTAGATGAAGTCTAGCTGTTCCACTTCTAACTGGCAACCCTAAGTGTCTTGCAATTATTTTCAAAGCAGCACACTCCCCTTACAAGTTCAGGCCCTCAAGGTCTGAAAGTCTGATTTGAGATTAATGTGAGCACTGTGTCTGTGGAAAGAATGCTTTCTTAAAAAGCAAAATGAAAATAGAGAAAGATGCTTTTGATTTGTTGAACTGAAAAGACTCCTAAAACTCTTGAACAAAAGCCACCATTGACAACAATATTTTTGTTCTGCACGATAGCCTGATAAAGGTATGATTTTGTTTGGGCTCAAGACAAGTGTCTGACGCAGGTGTAAACTCCTCTAGGACCACTGAAACCACATAAATACGTAGTAATAAGTCCATGTTTAATGCTCCTTTCCCAACCTACAATAAACATCAAGTGCAAAAGAACACCCTACTACACAAGTTTATCCGTGAGGGATAAGGAGAATGCAACAATGAAAGCTCCTAGAGCAAATTGCTGGAAAGCATTAATTTTATAATTATGAGCCATATCATAAGCAAAGGACAGACCAAATCTTGTGATCAAAGTTCCTGTTGACTTCTCTCAAACTGAAACACGGTGAACTAATCTATCAAGGAGGAAACGCTTTTATTCCTAATTATATTCAACACCTGTGCATAACACCAGAAGATTTACTTTGCTACACATTCACTTAATACAAAAACAAATAATACAAAACCAATTGAAAATATACTATTTGAAATGTATTTCTACTAGAAAATCACATCATGATTCATTGTGACACATTCAAAAGACAGGTGTGACATGATCATATACACTGCATACCCAAACTCTTTTAAGTACTAATTGTACCATGAAGACTTTAAGAGATGTTTTCAATGTATTTAGTACATTGCACAACATGCATCACATAAACAATTTATGTACCTTCTGCTTGAGTCATAAGAGCAACTTTAGAAAAATAATGATTGTCATCAGAGGACATTTAACTGCCATAGTTTCAATTTCTTTCCCTCTGTTAATTAAAAATAAACCCAAAATACCTACTGGTTTAACATTTAAATCATCCTGTCTTGCAATAAATCTATAGCCATCAAAGACCTTCAAAATTAGCCAGAAGCAGATCATGTATTTCCAGAAAAAAAGTGTGAAAAAATCACATTAACTTCAGTCTAATTTAGGAATAACGATAGTAGTGATTTTGACCCATAGGCTCCCCGGTGTTTAGTTCAAGAATGTTAAGACATTCACACCATTACATCTAACTCCCAAGGAAAATGAAATTTAAACAGCTTGCAGTACTGCGGATCAAAGCTCACATACATGAAATCCCACTCTTATAAAAGGCTGACGACAGGCTTACAAGTTACACACAGTAAGTCTAAACATTCAGCAGAAAACATATAAAATATTATAAGAGCCTGTAAAAGCACAGGACTAAACTCAGCTCAAATGCAAAAATCAATATTCGTATACAAATCACGTAACTATCACTATAGGAAAAAACTTTGAGTGAGAAAAACTTTGGAGTAAGAAAAGAAAGTTTCTCAAATTCTTGTTGAAAAAACAGGAATTGCCTTTGTATAAGTGAGTGCAATCAAGTACCCTGGAGAGGGGCTGTAATTAAAATAAATGAAAATACATTCCACCATTTCATATTTAGCAAAGTTTTTTCTCTTTAGAAAGCACCAGCTATCATGAGGTAAATGCCTATAAAAGACTTAATCTTATTTGAAAGTATCCTGAGGTATAAACGGAACAAAAGAACACCACAAGAAACTACATTCTTTAAACAGAAATCTTCAACATGGCCATGAAAATGGCTGGTTTTGTTGCTCTTGTAGTTCGATATTATTTGGAGATATAACATCATCCTACTGTAATGACAAACTCCAGAGAGAGTTATGAAGAACAGAAAAATTAAGAAAAGCAAAAAGTAAAAGAAGATATATTAAGACCAATATCCACCTGAGTGAATGTTCTTGAGAAAAAGCTATACAGCAACATTTGATAAATTAAGTAATCACTGCACTAAATACAAAGAGGAAAGTTTAGGTTCTACATAAAATTACAACAGAAGAATCATTATCTCAATTGGTTCTTTGTATTTCTTAAAATAAACCAAATTTTTATACTATCAAGTGCAACCAATAAAATAATATTTATTTTGACTTCTATAATTTATTTTATGTGTTCATCAGCATCAACTGCAGTACAGGCTCCTGCTGTTTATTGTCCCGGTCGATTTTAAGCCCTTAGGTGACTTGTTAGCAAATGATTTGGAAATAAAAAGTGACGCAAAAAGCTGCGTAAATCCTTATTAATCGTTAACTCACTCTACCTTCAAGCCACCTGCAGTACCTCTTAAAGTTGATTATGGGACAGAAAGACGTCAGAAAGCTAAAACAATGAGAACATTCTGGTTCTAGTTAAAGGGTACACATTTTTTGTATAAAGCTCTACTGAAATCATCGTTCAAGATTAAAATATACAAAGAGTTCGAATAAAGTGTTTTAGAGATATGTTAAACCTATAAGAGTTTGCAACTGGATTGACCATTGCAGCAGGGAAGAACAAACAAAATAACTCATAGAAGATGGATTTAAAAAATAAAAAAATGAAAAAAGCCCAGTAGTTGAAGAACTGCCTTCCTCATCCTGAATGTTGATTTAAGACTATGACCTAAACCAACAACAGGTTGGTTCACTTTTTTCTTTAGATCATATAATTCTGAAGTAAAGTCAAATGCAAATATCCAGTTCCCTCTTACCCGCACAGAAAACTTTTCAAGTCCACATGCTACTTTACAGAGGGGCTTTGCTTCCCAATACAGCAATGCTTACTGAGAAACACTGAACCTTGAACCACAATTCTTCTCTACACCTTATCATAGCTGGTAAAGAAACAACATACCAATCATTCAACATAGCTATTATTCACTTGCAATTTTGCTTTTACAGAAGAACCCCCCAAAAAACTCCCCAAAACCTCAAAAAAACAGCTGGGGAATGCAATTTAGAGTGGACAACTCAAATAGGGTTCAGTGATTAAAGTGTGTACACTGTGGTTGCAGAATGGATACGCTCATTTTTATGTACCGTGATTTTATTACACATTAATCTGTTTCTAATAAACTTGAAACACTGACTCATTGAGAAGCTTCCAGATTGGCACCCCAATATTTGCATTTATTTCTGTAATTATGGTTAGAGAGGTGAGGACAAGATATTTTTCATTCTTCACACTTCTGTTTCTCAATGTTTAATATCTTAATAACTATGAGAATTAAAAATGGAAACTTATCCTTTTGAAAACAAGAAATTCCCGATTACACAATGAGGACCAGTTCTGGTTTCTAGCCTAAGTAAGATAAAGATCTTCCAGCCATGAAATCATTGCACAGAAAAAGTAATATAGAATTTTAAGAAGTTTTTTAAAATTCAGTAGAACTCTGTTTTAATCATATGTCTTGCTGCAATATATCTGAATTTATAATAAACTAGTTTCTCAAGAAAACAGCTATGAAAAAGGACAAAATTAATATCAAAAGCATACAGCAGCTTCTTTTTCAGTCCAAAAAATTCACAGGAACAGGATTTAAGGTTCCCTTCGGACACAGATGTGATGGCCTGTCCATCATGCAAAACAAAGGAATGGATGAGACAAAGAATACCACCATCTTCTATCCCTGTTGCCTATTCTGCTAAATTGCTCGCAAACCTGTAGCCACCAGTTTCCTGATTGGGTATACAATATCTCATTATTAGCACATATTTTAGTTAATACTATTAGTTAATCTACTTGAATGTTGTTAAAAAGGTTATCATGAAGGCATAAGAGAAAAATACTTTAATTACTCATCTTATTTTCAGAAATATAATTTTTTTTCCATGGCACACTGTACTTTCCAAATGTGCAGAAGTAAGATCATTCACACTACACAAATCATAAACCTCAATACAAAAATTCTACCTTCAACATACTGTAAAAATAATCTATTTGTGGGCATCCTCTCATCACCATGATAAAGAACACCACACTACCATTAGTCTTTATACTCAGTTGTTCCTTAACTGCTGGTTTTGACACTTAGAAGAGATTCGTCTTGGGAACAAATCTATGCATAAGAAGAAAACATCATGTTATATAGAAATTTTTTGTTCCTTCAGCTACAAAATTGTGTTTTATACTCTTCAAGCTAGTATCCACAATGCTCCTCAAATTCTCTCTGGACAAAATAAGCTTTCCTGCAGCATAAAGTTTCACAAATTGACAACACTGGTTATTCGAAATGGGCGCATATTTTCCTGCTGGTTGGAAAACTGGCAAAGTGCACATTTAGCTCATCATGTTCTAACATTCACCTTCTTTCACAAAGGCAGACAGAATGAACGGTTGAATTTGGGTAAATGTGCTCTTCTGCTCCATATTTGGTCATACAGTCAACCTTAATCTTGACTGTATTGCCAGGAAACAAACCTCATTCTGATGCTCAGTCAACAGTCTTGAGATTTTTACCTTGTCATTTGCTGTAAATCACTCTCTTAATTAGGAATAGCTAGTAGTCTTGAATTAGATGAAGGAACACGAGCTACTACCTTAAACTGATGGGAAATAACATGCAGCACATGTCTTGGGAAAGGGTGGGAAGAGACAATGCAGAAGTGGATTAGGCCTTCCCTGGTAAAAGAAGAGTTGGCTTTCTACCAGCTGCTCTCTCCCAGTTTCACAGGAAATAGGTTCCTAGCTTCTTTCGAGGGGCAAAGGTGCAGGCTTTCAGGTCACCACGTAATAGGCAACAGACCACCTTGAAGATGAATGGCCAATCTGGATATCATTATCAGAATTTGGTTCTGTTTTCCTGACTCTTATTTAAAAATTAAAGTTTCAGCAGCCTCTAACTTCTCATGAGCAATGTAATACTATAAATGATACCAATAATACAGATTTCTGCTGTTGAGACATGACATTTGTATTATTTATTATAAAACTGTGTGCATCGAGAGTTAGGGCCACTTCCTAGTCAATATCGGCCTCGTACATCTGCACCATTCAGCGCTGACAAGGCCACAGGTAACTTCCGTTTCAAGTTACATGTTTTCTCCATGGAGTTTTTACAAAGAAATTCTCAAAAATCCCTGTATCCAAATATTTTCTGCTGGATCAAGCTAAGTTGCTGTATTTTTCAGGCATCCAAATACAAAGCCAGCAATTAACTGTCTGATTTTACTTTCAGTCCTTTGAATATTCTGCACAACACTTGGCACAGCTGAGTCACAAAGGCCAAAATCAAATTAAAATGCAAATGATGTTTATTATTATGACAAGAAAAAATGGAATTACGTAGTCAAACTCAAAGTAATTCATTTTTATGGTCTATGTCACTTATATGCATATTCTAAAGTATCTAAGACAAGAATAATAGTATCTGAAGTGCAATGACTCAATCAGAAAAATAATCTGAACTCCAGATAAATTCTGTATATATCTGTGTATTTATTACTTAGTTAACCATGAATGCAATAATGATAGAAAAATGTGTTGACAAATATTTTCATTTAGTTACCTGTTTTCTATCAATTTGAAGACATAAAATTATGAATCAGACACTACCAGCTTTTCTTTTTGTTTTATTTTGTTACTTAGTAAAAAACATGTTCAGCATAAATGTTTTACATATATTTTCATAATGAAATGGTTACAAAATAAATATAGAAGCACTTAAGTCATCTAAACTTCTATAAGAAACTTTCCCAGAAAAAACAAAATTATAGAAAAATGGCTGAAAGGAAAAGTCAATGTCTCCTTTATGGATCACGTAAGCTCAAAAGATTATTCCAGCATTGTAATCATTTACTTTAAAAAATAAAGACATTTGTTCCTTTTAGAAAAAAAAAACCTACAACCCAAATTAAGCTTCACAGAACTGTCCTCAGAAACACTCTGTACGTAAGAGCTGTAACATTAAACTTTAAAGATGTTCTGAGCACTTTTATAGCACAGTGATACTGACGAATTAAAAAAATATATATACTGTACATGTCTGAATGTACTGTTGATTAAAGTAACAGTTGGCTCAGCACTTCATATGAAGTTGAACTAGCAGGTATATACAATGTCCTTAAAAATACATTAAGTATCTGGACATTTGTATTGAGCAGAAATTCAAATCACCCACATTCAGCTCCATGTCATTAAGCAATACTGAAAGGGTTTTTTGTTTGTTTTAAGTTATGTCAGAAGCTTCTTATCCTTCTTCACCCACTCAAGACATAAAGGTCCTCTCATTCTGTAAGAACAGTTACCATTTTATAGTATTCCTAGAAACACTGGTGAAAACCTGTAATGGAGGAAAACTGACATTCAACAGATGGTTTCATAGAATCATAGAATCTTCCGGTTGGAAAAGACCTCTGAGATCATCAAATCCAACCGCACCCATCATCATCCGCTAAACCATGTCCCTTAAAAACTCATCTATCCTTCTTTTAAATACTTCCAGGGATGGTGACGCAACCACCTCCCTGGGCAGCTGTTCCAGTGCCTAATCACCCTTTTGGTAAAGAAATTCTTCCTAGTATCAAGTCTGAACCTCCCCTGGAGGTTCTTCATTTCTTATTCACCACGGTCTAAAAGCTGAAGTTTCTCAGGCTGTAAAATAACTGTTGCTTGGCCTATACTTCTGTTGTCTAAAGATGTCTAAGATGATTCAGATACTATTGCCTGAATCATAAGGCTGGACTAGATGATGCCCCAAAATTCCTTCCAATGGGAATGATTTTGATGTTGTGGGATAAATTGCCTAAACGAAAATTACCATCCAAATTATTAAATATTAATCATTCACAAAACTCTAATTTTCACTTAATATTGAAATGTAAAGTCACTCAATAATGGTAACGGAAAATCACGAAAACAAACACTCTATTGCTATACACATAATGCTTGCAAATTCTTCTTTCAGAGTTTTGAATTGGTCAACATCTCTTTGAAGATTTTCCTACAAAAACAATATGAAGACACAGCTTCTCTCAAGACTATTCAGACCAAAATTTGTTTTCCTAAATCAGGAACACAGAAGAGGGCTGTCCAGACTCATTTGACTGGAAATTTCTTTAAATCTAGAACTGGCACATGAGATGTTATATATGAAAACAATAATGAAACCCCAAATTTATGACAACACTGTTAATAATTAAAATAATACAGCCATCAGACTACCTTGCCAGGATAAAAGAAATAAGTACAGATCTAGCAAAAAAATAGAATATTGTATATAGTCTTGATAGACTGATTAGTATTTAATCAGTCTGCAAATGTTTCTATTGCAAAATAAAAGCCTCAGTGGGAATGTCAACATAACCACATGCCTTGAAACTCATGTCATTGTATATAAAAATAGAGGCAGTGTTTGAGCACAGCTATGTTCTTAAAAGACATCTTACTCCTTTAAGATGTAAACAGTGCAAGTAAAGACTTCTCTTTTATATAACCAGTATATGAAATTTAAACTGAGCTACTAATGTTGGAAATGGCCTATAGCCAATGCATGAGCTAGACAGATCTCACAAGTTAAGTAAGAGTCAGGTCAGGACAGTACTTGGTTGCAACTGAGGGAGAAAAATATTAAAGCTCTGAAGTGATTTTGATAAATTTATCGTGTTTAAATTCAACAGACAGAGAGCTTTTCCTTGTCATAGCCCATTAAAATTCTGGTACGATACAGAGCTAAAAGAATTCTGAGATGGAAAGATCTGAGATACTGATATAGCATTCATCAGTTCTTGAAAACCTCAACATTTTACACCTTGAGCACAAAAAGCTCTGCTCCAGCCTTCCAAACATACATATTAATCTGTTTCACTTTCTATAAAGTGTAATCTTTCCTTGCCTTACTGACTGTGTAAAGTAAGTAAGAGCGGTTTTCTGGCTTCCCAGGCATCCAGTAGTTAACAACTCCCACCGCCGGAACTAAGTAGCAGTCTAAAGACCCATTGCAAGTTTTGAGGCTGCTTAGGAGGTGTACATATATCTATAGCTATTTCCACGTGAAATGTGCTCTGCCAAACAAACACATTTCTGCTTATATGAATAGACATACAGGTTGAATAGATGTCAGATATTATCTAGATTGTGCTTGTGTTATTTTCCATGGGTGACAATCTCATTAATACCTGTTTTTTCAAATATCCTATACAGAAAAATACCAATAAAACAGAAAAGAGAAAGATAAAAAGACTGACTATGCGACACAGAAAATATTGCACTGCTCAGGGACTAACCTACATTTGTAACTTTATTCCTTAAGCAAAAACATTATGGACATCCTGTCCATAGAAAGCATCAAGGATACTTTTGATGCTCATGGAATACTAGGAATTACATAGCACCTTCTCTTTTTAAAACATTACTCCTTACTGATCTCTATGATTAATTCTAAAAATAGCTTATTAATTAGAAAAACAGTAATAAATACTGTTTAATATTATAGTTTCTTATCTAATACTTTATTATTTTGTGGTATTATGATATATTAATACAAAACACTGCTGTAAATAATAATGAATTTCTAATAATATTTAATTATCAAGAATATTATTAAATAAATATTTTTATTTAATTAGTTATAGTAGTTTCTCAAATTAACCTTTTTCAGAGCCAACCAGGAATGTGTAAAAAGACTATTGTGGCTGACTATTAACCAACCCCGCCTCTTTGCTTAACAGTGTGATAAAAAGTCCATATATGCTCCACTTTGCACTTGCTTCCTACAAAATGACATAACATGTTTTTTCAAAAGTAAATATATAAACCCATATTCTTATATTGTAAAGTACTTAATTTCCACTACGCATTTTTACACTGTAATTTGGTTTATCCATCTTTTTGCTGTTGTCTTCCAATTAAAATATATAAAAATAGTTGATGGTAACTCTGGGGACACTGGTGTAGGCATGCAGGTACCTGCAATTGTTCACTGTATATGTGCATGCAAAGAAATTGTTCTTAGTATACAGATATAAATTGTTAGAAGATATAGAAGCTATTTATAATCAAAGAAAATGAATTATTCTGCTAAAAGACTAATTAGGAATACGGTCTTGATGAAAATGCATCAGCATTTGTTCCCATTATCTCTTGATTTAGCCAGGAAATATCCAACAAAATAATAACAAACTGGTCTTAGCATGGCACTGCACGTTAGTCACTCCATTTCAACTCCCTGATATAAAATCCCTAACCAAAACAATAAAATGGTCTTTCACATTCCTTTGGCAGATATATTATTGCCAGTCATATATTCATTGTTACAATTCACAGTATCATGGTATCACAAGGTTGGAAAAGACCTTTGAGATCATCGAGTCCAACCTATGACCCAACACCAACACCTACTCGTCATCTAAGCCATGGCACCAAGCGCCTCATCCAATCTGTTTCTAAACACCTCCAGGGACGATGACTCCACCACCTCCCTGGGCAGTGCATTCCATTGGCCAATCACCCTTTCAGTGAAAAATTTTTTCCTAATATCAAGTCTAAACCTCCCCTGACGAAGCTTGAGACCATGTCCTCTTGTTATGTCACTGATCGTCTGAGAGAAGAGACCAACCCCTGCCTGCCTACAACCTCCTTTTAGGCATGTGGCAAATTAAGAAAACAATCCAATAACGTTCAGTTCAGCTGGTTAACACCATCAGTTATTTGAGGACTAGACACTGAGCTGTATTGGGTTTGCATGGCAAGGTTTTGGTAGAGGAGAGGTTGCAGAGGTGGCTTCTGTGAGGAGATGCTAAAATCTTCTCCCACACAACCAGTGCCAGTTGGCTCCAAGACCAACCTGCCACGGGCCAAGGCTGAGCTCATCAGTGATGGTGGTAGTGCCTCTTCAAGAACATATTAAAGAAAAAACTGCTGTGGAACAGCAGCTTGGAGAGAGGAGTGAGAAAACAGCCCTAAAGACACTAAGGTCAGTGAAGAAGGAGGAGGTGCTCCAGGCACAGGAGCAGAGATTCTCCTTGTAGCCTGTGGTGCAGACCATAATGAGGCAGGCTGTGCCCTTGCAGCTCATGGAAATTAGCATTGGAGCAGATATGTACATGCAGCCCAGGGAGTACTCCACACCAGTCAAGGTGGATGTGTCTGAAGGAGGCTGTGATTCCAAGGAAAGCCCACACTGGAGCAGGCTCCTAGTAGAACCTGTGACCCCATAGAGAGAGGAGCCCATACTGGAGCAGGTTTGCTGTCAGGACTTGTGTCCCTGTGGGGGACTCAAGCTGGAGCTATTTGTTCCTGAAGGACTGCATCCCATGGAAAGAATACGTGGATAGGACTCATGCTAGAGTAGTTCATCAAGAGCTGCAGCCTGTGGGAAGGACTCATGACGAAGTCCACAGAGGACTGTCTCCCATGGGAGGGACTGCACACTGGAGCAGGGGAAGATAATGAAGAAGAAGCAGAAACGATATGTGATGGACTGAACACAACCTCCACTCCCCATCTCCCTGCACTGCTCAGGGGAAGCATGTAGAAAAACAGGGACTGAATTTGACCCTGGAAAGAAGGGAGGGGTGGGGGCAAAGTATTTTAAGATTTGAGTTTATTCCTCATTACACTACACTCTGATTTGATTGGTAATAAATTGACCTAAACTCCTCAAGTCGAGTCTGTTTTGCCCATGATGATAACTGGTGAGTGATCTCCCTGTTCTTATCTCAGTCCATGAGCTTTTCATAATATTTTCTTTCCTCAGCCCTGCTAAGAAGGGGGAGTGACAGCGCCTTGGTGGGCATCTGGCATCCAGCCAAGGGCAACCCACCACATGAGCATAAAACAAACACCCATGTACACAGCAAAGAACATTTTCAAAAAAATCTGAGCATTTTACTACAGGATTTTTATGGGAATGATAGTAAAAATTTTTTTCATGAGATGATTTCTTTTTTATACCAAAACTGCCAGGAAAAGAAGAGGTCCCCACTTTTCTTTGTCAGTATCATCTACTACTGGGTATTGTGTACCCTAAAATGAAGAGATTTTTTTCTTTGTAAAGCTTACAAAGAACATTAACTAACAAGTTGATCCAACCATGAAGAAAGAAAGATTTCCTTTCTCTGACAATTTTCTCTTTCAATCAGACAATGTGTTTTCTTTCTTTGCTTGAATTTAGGGAACATTTACAGAAAGAAGGAAAACTGGCACTTCTCTTAAAATTGTGGGATTACACGATTCTGGCTTCTTCCACAGGTTTAGCTTCATTTTTGCTATGGTACATCCCAATGTCACAGAATAGTATTGGATACAGTTTGTGATACTTAATACTGAGGGCCACTGAGATAGCACTTATTTGTCTCAACAACACTAACATAACAGAATCACTTTTTGAACTTGATATTACTAGATTGCAGTCGTGTCTGGTAAAGATTTTTCAACCCGTACAACGAATTAAAACAATCATTTTGTTTGCAAAGAAAGGAAAATAAAGAGGTGGACAGACAAAAGATTTAATTGCAGTTTCAAGTGATGTGATGTTGGTAATGAAACATCTATAATTATGCTACATAAGACTGACACTCAAATCAAAGACTCATTGAACCATTTAGGTTGGAAAAGACCTTTAAAATCATTGAGTCTAACTGTTAAATTAACACTGCCAAGTCCCACTAAACCATGTCCCTAAGTGCCATATCCATATGTCTTTTAAATACCTGCAGGGATGGTGACTCAACCACTTCCCTGGGCAGACTGTTCCTACGCTTGACAACACTTTCAGTGAAGAAATATTTCCTAATATCCAATCTAAACCTCCCCTGGTGCAACCTGAGGCCATTTCCTCTTGTCCTGTTACTTGTTACTTGAAAAATAAGACCAGCACCCACCTCACTACAACTTCCTTTCAGGTAGCTGCAAAAAGCCATAAGGTCTCCCCTCAGGCTCCTTTTCTCCAAACTGAGCAACTGCAATTCCCTCAGCCGCTCCTCATAACACTTGTGCTCCATGCTTTGCTGCCCTTCTCTGTACATGCTCCAGCACCTCAATGTCCTTCTTGTAGTGAGGGGTCCAAAACTGAACACAGGATTCAAAGTGTGGCCTCACCAGTGCTGAGTACAGAGGCACAATCACTCTCCTAGTCCTGCTGGCCACACTAATTCTCATACAAGCCGGAATGCCACTGGTCTTCTTGGTCACCTGTGCACAATGCTGGCTCATATTCAGCTGGATTTCAACCAACACCTCCAGGTGCTTTTCCACCAGGCATTTTTCCAGCCATTTGTCCCCAAGGCTGTAGCACTGCATAGGGTTGTTGTGGTCTAAGTGCAGGACCTGAGCCTTGTTGACCCCCGTGCAGTTGGCCTCAGTCCATCAGTCTGGCCTGTCTAGATCTGTCTGTAGAGCCTTCCTTCCCTTAGGCAGAGCAACACTCCCATCCAACTATTTGGGCCTGGCCATCCATCCAGCTTTTACCTAGTGAAGAATAAGCCCATCCAGGCCATGAGCAGCCCGTTTCTGCAGCAGAATGCTGTGGGAAATGGTGTCAAAGGGTTAACTGAAGTCCAGGTAAACAAAATCTGCAGCCCTTCCCTCTGAAGATTACAAGGTTTTAAGAAAGCACTAAATGGTCAAGTTATAAAAGAATGTAAAAAGTAAAAAGGGAAGAAGAACAATTGTTAAAAGTAGACTGCTGGATGTGTTTTCTGTGTCAGGGTAACTTTGAATCGGGCCCAAATTTGAACCAGGGACTTGATGAACTGAAGGATGAGACCGTATGTATGAAAAGAAGCGAAGTTTGAGTGATTTTGAAACCTGCACAACTTCAGCAATAAGAAAAACAATGTTTATTCCTTATTGTTTTAATAAGGAAACATATTTGGGTTTGTTAGCTAAACTAACCTTTTGGAGAACAAAATAAATGACAGAAAAATACTATTTTAATATAATGGAATTCCAAGGTCTTTTTATTGCTATCAATTGCATTTTGCCATCTCACATTTAAGCCAACACATTTATCTATGTTGCCTGCATTTGAGAGGCAGCCAGATGTTGACATAAGTGGAGAATTCTTTAGAAAGAAATAACACTATAGGTAACTAATTAACTTAATTATGTATAGACAAGGTATCATTATAATATCCCTTGATGTCACACTGTTAATTGTATCCCTTACGCATAACAACCAAAAGTTAAGCAGTAGCCTATATATAAACATACAGCAACAAAACCAACCATACATAATACTCATCTACAATTCACATAAGCTTTTTGCAATTGAAAAAGGAGTTCCATTTTCCAAAGAACTGAACAAGTTATATTCTATTTTTCCACAGAACATACAACTCATAGCTGATGATTCTAACCCTCTTTATCTGTAAAATTAGTGTAACCCTGAAAGCAAAAACCACAAGTACCATCACACCTCGAAATTACTTTAGAACTACAATAAAATGGTGGTTAAAACCTATGAGGAATTTAATACTATTTATCCTTATTTTTGGGGCACAATTTCTTATTCTGCTCTGAGAAGTATGAAGAACATATTGTCTCCTCTGTGTAGGCTTTGTGTAGGTTTTTCTTACTTAAAAGTTTGCAATGTTATTGGTTAATTGCCAGATTTCAGCCACCTTTCTAACCTCTCCCTTTCAGTGGGCGTGAAAGGGTTTACTTGTAATATATATTGCTACTGACTGAGTTTTATCTTGTTCTCCTGGATTCTCAGCAGCAATTCCCAAGTTAGAGGCTTCCCCAGAAAGCACGTCAAAGGATTCCCACCCACACACTGAATATCTAACATGCCCTGACCCATTTTCTCCTTATTAAAGCAGCGCTACATATTTTAAAAAATAAAATAATAAACAGAGAAGCTAAATGAATGCAAGAATTGCAGTTGGAGCTCTACCCTCATCAGATTTTAGTTTTGACAAAAATCCCTACCAAGAAGCAAAGAGACACATTTAAAATACAAACATCAAATGTATTCTTCCTCGTGTTCTCATCCAAGGACTTATTACTCCAGCTGTCTTTCGGCTAAGTACAAGTAGTACTTAATTTATTAATTCTGAATAAGAAAAAAAAAATCCCCTAATTTAGCCATACTTATCTCCTCTTTCAACTATATCTTTGGGCATATTTCTGCAACTTCAGCTTTAATAATCTTGTAAGTCAGTGACATAAAATACAGGATTTTAAAAAAATGAAGCCCCATAGTAAGTTACAGTTGGAAATACATTACTTTACTAAGAGTAGGAATGTTACCTAATCAGAATAAGCAATAGAAATGAACACAGATTAACACTTGTAATTTATGGCAGTATTTTATAACTACTGCAATTCCTACTGCAAGACTCAAGATTCACCTCATAACTGATACACTGAAATTTATGAACATCCCTAATTAAATGATTAGACAGGTATAATATTCTGTTTTAACTAGAAACAAAATGACAACAGAAATTGCAATCGAAGTATGACTTTCCATGTGCCCACTGCACTCAATTTCAGACATAATGAGAATCAGAGTTTACTGGTTATGGGTCCATAACAGCCTTTTTACCCACCTTGTGTTGTCACCTCCAAAGGAAGTGACACACTTCAGCAAAGCAAATAACCTCTCCCAAAACAATGTTAAACAGAAGAGGCCAAAAAAAAAAAAAAAGGACAGAAAACCAATGGATAAGTTTATACTTCTGGTTCGCAGTTCTTCAGTGAGTTATATCTATGCCTGTGTTTCTTACAAAAGGGACAGCCATACATTTCCCTCAGCTTGCAACTTCATGCTGTCATTGCCATTTTTAAGATAGCACAACTATTTATGTAGCTGCACAGTGAACCAGATATGGGAACTATTTTATCTGACAGTAGACCTGACCAGATAAATACATCAAGTGGATGAATTCCCCAAGCTTTTGATGTCAACACAGATTTGAATTAAACTGATAAAATTATGTTAGATTTATTTCTAACACAGTGCAGAAAACAGACAATAAAACCCCATAATATCAGATCAACCATTTTTAATGAATATGAGAAGAAAAAATTCCATTTATGGAAGGCTCATATCTCATAAGTAAATAGTTTATTTTTATAACCAATTTGTAAGCAAACTCTAGCTTTACCTGTTATTTATAAGTGATATATTTATACCTCCTCCTTGCCCCTTGTACTTTAACAAAGCTTTACACAACTGCATTCCCAGGGAAAGCAGATTAATAATGAGCACATATATCACGTATGAACGTTCTTTTACATTTATTTTCAACATAAACTATTATAAAAAGAGATATAATTACCTTCTGAAAAAGGAACCATCTGCTCTTTCCAATAGGAAAAATGGGACATGGGAGAAAACACCAAAACAAATAAGAATACTGCTGTGCATCTTACAAAATATATTCAAGTGGTATGCAATCTTCTTTCAAGGGATTAAGACTTCAAGAACATAACACTGTTATTTAAGAATTCACTTAATTGTTAGGATAACTTGTGTCTGTAAAGGCAGACAAGATCATGTCTGGAGTCCAAGTGATCAAGTTTATATGATTTTTAAGGACAAAAATAGGAACTAGAAAACCCCCTTTGTTTATAAAGCCATAGTAAGTCACATCAACTGTAATACTATGTTAATTAAAGCTCATCTTTTCACAAACATTCCGTTTCATCCAGGTTTGCATAAGATACTTTACAGATAAATATATTTTGAGTCAGGGGACTGTTTGTCACTGTCCTGTGCTGCATGAATGGGTCTGAAAACCTTTTTTACCTGTAAGATTAGCTTTCATTTGGACTAAGTATTTTTTCCTATGGCACAAAGAACAGAACACTCTACCAATTCCAATAACGTCTGGTGGAATGTGTTTGTAGGCTCAGTTTAAAAGAAAACGTGCTTTCCTTGCCAATATTCTCCACAAAATTCTGTCAAAAAGAACATTCTCTGGAGAAACAACAGTTGAAAGAGGAATTCCACAAATTTCTAAGTATACACCGCGCGTCCCTTCAGCCCACAAAGAACTGAAAATTTAGAGAAATACATTTAAGTGGTCTTACAGAGCAGGGTGACTAGAAACCAAGATATGCTTTCTTGTCACATGCTTGCATTTTTCCCACTGGGCCTCCGACAATGGAAAGGAATGCACAGTTTAGCCTTTGCTTTCAGAAAAAGTGAGGCATGTCTTCTGCAAGGCTTGAATATCATTGCTGTCTTATAACCCCTTTTTATTTGGGGAAATGACTGAATAACCAAGTGCTTCTTTAGCCACCTCTTCAAGCTTTCTTATTGAAAAGATTTGGTCTTCCTAATGTAAAAGCTCTTCCAAATAAAGACTCTTGGGTTTTTCAACATGACAGTAAGTGTCCTCTCCTTCCTATTTTTTTAGTTATTTCATATTATTTAATTTTCTATCTACATATTTTTACTTCTTGGTCAAATTTAAACAACAGAATTTTCTGAAAAGCTCATATTCAACTCTACATATTGCACACTTTTGCAAGAACATACTCATGCTCTGACTGGGCAATTTCTAGAATAAAATAAGGGAATAAAAACTTTGTATGACTAAAAAACTTGAAAATTCGTATTTAACAATTTTCATTTAGCAAATTAAGCACTATTTATAAGAAAAGTGAAGCATGAGCTAAAGAGTCTTTACATAGAAACAGTAGCTTATTAAATTGTTTAACAGTTTCTGAAGCCAGCAGCAAAATATTTAGTAAGTCTTAATACTGATTTACAACTATTTTTGAGGGGTTGAAAATGAAAATATTGATAGGTCAAATTTAAATTACCTCATTATTTAAAGATATATTTTTCTATCTTTTTTGTTAAATATTTATCATGGTGTGTAGTATTGTACAACTCTGACATCAGAGTAATCTCAAAGAAAGCAAAGCACATGAATTTTTTTGAAAATCAGTTTTTAAATAAAATGGGCTACTTGAAGCATATCAAAATTAACAGAGAACATAACATGTGTTTAACTCCAAAAACCTCAAAAGAACTTACATGCAAATGCTCATAAATTTAATTAATCTCTTCTTTAATGGGTATATACAGCATATAAATGCTATTCTAGAATAAACCATTAAAAATTATAAAAACATATTTCATTTCATAAATAATACCACAGTATCAACCTTATCTCAATCGTATTTAAGACAGGAGAAGATAACTTACGGGTACAATTCTGAAAGCTGCTGAGCTATTTTATAAGCTGTGGGGTCCCTGTCTAGTGCATATATTGTAATGTCGCTGACTTTCTCTAGAAGAGCTGTAGTATGACCTCCGGCTCCAAACGTCATATCAAGGAAATGCTGTTGAGTAAAAAAAGATAACACCATTAACTTAGAAAAGTGATAAACCAATTCTTGGTTTAAAGTTTCTTTTGTTAATCTTTCTCATATGTTGGATGAACACTTACCTGTCAAAATGCCTTTTTGGAAACATTTTGTGCAGAATTGCAAGCACGTCAGAGTAATCTTTTAGGGTTTGTGACACACCCCACCCCCCATCCCTCACCATTCCTTCTAGAACAAAAGGACAATAACTTGGTACAACCAACTCTAGTTTCATACTCTTCCTATTTCTTTACATTCTGAGTTTAGGGGAAAGTCACTTATTTGACAGCTTTGTTTGGATTTGCTCAACTTAAGGCATACAAAGATATACAGAACATGGGACTACAGGAAGTAATCAGCACTAACTGCTTTGAAAAATGTGTCTAAAATGAAGGCTGATGGAACAATGTACCAATTAAAAAAATAACACTATAATAATTTCATACCAAATACCAAAACGTGATGGCAGCACAGGTGTATATATATCCTGACTAGCTCTAACCTAACTAGCAAAGAAAATATAAGTTTTCAAGACACAGTACTATTGATTTCAGGTTTACTGAGCAAGGAAAAAGGTTATGAAGATATGCTGAATTCCAGTGCTGCTGTCTTCTCTACCACCATTACATGTGAATAGCATAGGGATACCCACCTTAACACCAATCCCATTTCAATTGCTCATGTGACAATTTACAGGCTTGAGTTTCACCTTTTGAAAAACATGTATTTCCTTACTTCCAACAAACACTTCCTACATAAACTAAGACTGGAAGACTTTTAGTAACATCAGGTAGACAAAGCCATCTTCTCCAGTATAGTGGACTAAAACTGAGGACATACTTAAAGAACTTTGAACACACTCTAAACCATCCATAGAATCAGCACAATTTGAGTAAAACAGGGCATTGAAATTCCTGCACCAAGTCTCTCAGAACTCAAAGTTCCTGAAAATGAACTGAAATTTCATATTCCTGCCATCAAAAACTTCAGGAAAAAAAAAGCTTCCCATCTCATTGAGAAATGTGATGGGGTCATCAAATTTCACGCAGAGATAAGATGACTCCGAATGTCTGGTTAATTCCCAGCCCCATGATGGAGAACATCTGTAGCATATGGCTTGTTAGCAAAGAAGGGAGACCTGGCAACTGGGGTTCAGCAGGTCCCAACATAAAAAAAGAAGGAAGAAGCAGAAAAGCAGCTGAGAAAAGACTCCGGAAAAGTGAACACTGCTCTCCCTGATGGCTCTGCAGGTTCTATAGGCTCATTCTAGATAGGTTTCTGTAGCCAGAGCCCATTTGACCAACAGGCTGACCAGGAGGCCTTGCTCCTGAGACTCCCCTAAGAAACAGTGACTTGGGACACAGTCAACCACAGTGAACCAAGGCAAGTTGAGCTACATGATTCCACTAAAAGGAGAAAAACAAGAAAATTACCTAAAACTAAAGAGTGGTTTAAGGGTTTTTTTATCTGTAAAACAGCAGTACATTCTGTAGAAGTGGCTGCATGTGCTTTCCTCATTTGGTTGACAACACCAGTACTTAAGTGCTTAATTATCAAGAACTATTTTGTTGACAGAAATAATTGGCTGTTCACTTAGCAATGCAGAGGTTTCCTGCATATTTCCACTTAGGAAATATTTCCTTTTCAAATTACTAAGAAAGCAACTATAATTCTATACTCCAGGGAAAATATACTAGCATAGAAAGATATACTTTTTTTTTATTGTTTTAGGACAGTGTATTTAAACTGAAGTAGAAATGTGACTGAACAACATCATCACTAATTTCTGCATCTCTAAATTCCCCGTGACGCTTTTAATTAACTCAGTTAATTTAACTGAACTGTGTTGATCGGCAGGAAATTAGACTCCATGCAAGCTAAACTAATCCTGAAGAATAGGACACTAATCAAAATTACATCATAATTCTTCTGAGAAAAAAAATAGGTTTAATCAAAAAGGGTAACATCTTCTGGGTTGTGTTTCATTATTTCGTTTTGTTAAAAAAAAAAGAAATGCTCATATTTGATACCATAGCTAGAAATATAGGTAGCACTACAATTTTGAAAATCTCAACATTGCCTTTCCTGAAATAGACCTACAATGCTGGCAGGAAGAGTCAAGGAAAGCATGGGAAGTGCTAGAACTAAGTAGCTACCTATATCTTCTATAAAACAAGAAAAAGTTTTGAACAAGAATTTTATTCCACTTAAAATTCACTAGTAATGTGAAATTCCAGAAAAATATTCTTTCTTCACCAATGTGTTTATCAATTTGCATATTTCTCGTACACCCGTTCTTTTTTTAAACATCTAATTCTTCTCTGGTGATCTCTAGAAAGTATTATACAGATCTGATCCTTTCTGCCTTTCTCTCACCAACACTTATGTACTATGAGAAAGTCCTTGCTTGCATCAAATTTGAATAGCAGAAAGTGAAAAAATGAGTTAGGGACCTTTTGGTCAAGTATGTATCCTGACAATTTTGAGATTAAAGTATTATTTCTACTGCTTTTTTTGCCCCTCCCACCCCCATCCCCCCAATGAATTTTCAAAAGATCTTGCGATTTTTTCAAGAATACCTATATTTGTTACTTTGCTTAACGGTTTCACCTTTCCCCACACACATCTGCCTCTGCTTTCAGTAATTGGAAATCTGATAAACTTTAAGCTTGATAAACCCCTTATATATGCTGAATATTAATGAACCATCCTTAAGATCTTATAAATAAACCAAAAACTAATACTAGAACTGCAAAGGAGAGAAGGATATGGATCATTGTACCATGATGTAGTGACAAGCTCTCTATACTGTGAAAGCACCTAAAAGCTTTAGCTAAGAATTCATGCAAGCATCCAATGTGAACACGTGCTCCAAATAATTTCATCCTTTCTGGGAAAAAAAAAAAGAAAACACACAAACCAGCCAAACTTGTAAGCAACAGCAGCAGATGATAATAACATGATCTTTAAATTGGAAGCACTATATAAAAGAGGATACAGCTCTGATTCCAGCAGAAGTGATTTCAGGACTGAATACACAGTGCTGGATAAAACAGGGAATCACCAGCATTAATGGAACAGACTAAAATGGTTTTGGCATTCTAGCAAACCTAATTAAGGCTACATTAAGCACATTTTGGCATACCTTTTTTACGTAAATAAAAACCTTCCATGGATTTTCTTTTATCTGCCATAGATAGGCCTAAGCTAGCAAGCAAGAACTCTCACAGATGCCTCATAATCTAGTTGTTCCACTCAAAACCAACATTTTACAGCTAGATCTTAAAAAGCCCCTTCCTCTAAGTTAAATAAAAATTTTATTATGAACACAACTATTTTGGAGCATTGATCAGATCTGAAATTAATTGCTGTACCACCTTGCTTCATAAAGTACTTTTTATATAGCCTATTCATCTTACATGCCTGAAATAAAGGAAAGATGCTTCATTTTTTTCTTCCTCTCTCTCTCGCCTAGTAGGTTTTAATCAAATAATATTAAATGACATTTTATCCTCTTGGTCCTATAAATACCGGAAAAGATTATTACATGAATTTCTCCTGCAGTGACTCACCGTTCCATTGTTAAGTTATGATAGCCCCACCAGAGAGTTCCCCTCGGGAATTTTATAATCAGTTTGTGACCGTACGTTTTAGAAACCATTTGGTTCATGACATACAGATAGCAACAAATGAAAACTTTATAGCCTTCATTTTACAACTAGCTCTAAGATAGTTAGAGATACAAACAGTTTATCTTCTTTATTTTTGTATACAAGTCTTTTCACTGGCAAGCTATCTCCTAATAAATATGTTTTAAGCACTTCCTTTTTTCTATGACTGAAGTAAAACATAATCATAAGTGGAATTACAGATTATGTAATAAAATCTATGATCCCTGATAGCCTTTGCAGTTATATTTCCTTTACTGTATAACAAAATGATATTGCAGAACTGATGCAAAATTGAAACTCAAACATGGCATACCTAAATTGAATGTACATGAGACATTTTAAAAAACATGTAAAACACATTTTCTCACTAGTTCCAGTAACGTCCAGGCTCTCCTTTCTTTTTTTAAAAGCAAGAATTTGTCATGTTCTGAAAGTGATTCGCTCCTTTAGATATATAACTTTATTTTCTGTTACTAAATTTAATTCTTTCAAAGCACTTCATGGTGATCAGCTGATATTTTTTCTTTCTCTTGCAATCCTGACATAGTCTTGAAGAGACTATGGTAAATTGTACTAAATGATATCCTGAGTTGGAATACACTACATGAAGTGTTACGCCAAACATTCTTCAACCCTGGATATCAGTTCTTCATGAGCAAGTTCTCTTTTCCATTGTTGACCTGAGGACAGATTTCTGCTGATAACATTTTGGTCTAGACCAGCTTGGTCTTACCTTGTTCACACTTACACCATATCAAGTTTGTATTCTGTTAGATTATCTAACACAGATAAGTCTTTCTCCATTGTTCTTTGCTCTAGATTTCTTCTAAAAAACACAGCACCTTCTGTTCCCCCAAAAATGACCTTGCACTACAGAATTACTTTTCCCTTTAACCTCCAGGCTGGTTTATCCACTTTTTTCTATTAAAAAGGGAAAAAAAAAAATCTATGCTCTATTGATAACAACCATCCTCTCTGCCTTCAGCCAGTATTAGCACCTGAATCATCCTAACACTAAGTTCATAGATTAAAAGATATATATATGAAGATAATAATAAAATAAATTTCAAATCATACTTCCTGGGAAAATACAGTTCCTTTATCCACGCCTCTTCTTCACACTGCCTCCAAAGGCTTACACACACCCATGGAGGGACAACCATACAATTATTCCCCTCTCATGCTCTTGTATCAGTATGTTGCAATTTTTCACTTCTTGTCTGAAGAAATTTCTCTTTAAGTGGCAGTCATTAAGTGTATCAGGATAATGTACTGAGCAGAACATTCTGTAGTAACTTTCAAAGTACATTTGTTGGAGTATCCTCCTCACAAATTAAATGCTCACAAGGGCCATCAAACCCAGCATGAGCAAATCACTTGGAAGCTCATGAAGACAGCAATCATGTCAGTCAGACAGAATGGTAGGCCAGTCATGGAAAGACTGATATTACATATATTACAATGCATGACCCCTACGAATACAAAAGTAACATAACATTGCCATTTGTTATATATTTATAAAAATTGGTCCAGTTTTAAGAGGAAAAATGTTACTTACTAGCAACCCAAAGGAAAAGAATCCTAATGAGTCACCTCTTCTAGCTAATAGGAAGGGCATACTTCCTGATGTGCAAAAAAAAGTAAGCCAAGAATAGTGCTGTTTTCAGAAGAGAAAACAATATGAACGCAAAGTTTAAAATATGAGCAGAAAAAAATGTAACATGAAAAATATACACACTTCACCAGTACCATGTCAATATTATACATGAATATAATATTTTAACATTCATACACGCCTGTTGAAGGAGTTTCCACCCAAAAATGAGTCTCAAACAATAAACTATAATCACAGAACCTTCCTGCAGGAGATAGGGAAAGGAATGTGTCCACAAGCCCTACTGCCACAGGTGAGAACACAGCCGCATCCCAACAGTCCCTCATCCTCCATGTTTCATCTTTCAGAAGAAAAATCAAGAGTTAGAAAGAATAAAAGTTCTGAACTCAGTATCTTTTCATTCCTCGCATAACATATTTGTTTTGAAATTAACCTTGATTCTTTCCACTTTTTACAGGCTTGAAACAAAAAAACCAAACAGAATACCTATTTATTTCAAACAAACTTTGCAGACAGAAAGGGAATAACAACTATACAGCATTCAAGCTGTGCTACCTAATTTTTCAGCTCGTAAGTAAAGAAAATGCCTGGTATCTACTGCTTGAAGCAAAGCAAAACGGAGAAAGACTCCTTTCTGCAATTGAGACAACCATCAAAATAACAATAATTTTTTAACGTGCTGTTACAGTGGATATTCTAAAAAAAGTAAGTCGACAGAAAAAAACGGTTACATGATGAGAGCAATGACATATGTTTATGATACTGAAGCCACCATCCACTAGTGCGTTCCAAGCCAATCACGACTAGGTCACAGCGCTCCTCTTTGCTTTCACTGACCTGTCTTAGTGGGACGGCAGGTCAACACCTGTCACAATAATACAGTTTCTGTATTAGAGATGAGTGCTAGTGTTTTCTTGTAAATGCAAAGAAGGTCAAACTACCAGTTCACTTCTATTTTGAACTGAGATGCTTGTTAATGCTAACAATACTTAATTCATTACTGCATTGGCAGGGATTGTTGGTACATATCTAAGTAGTTACTCTTGTTTTGTTTGTATCCAATCGCTTTGTGAAAAAAAAAATCCCAAGAACAGAAAAGTAATATCATAAACAAAATAATCAACACATTGCAAGACGATTTTTGCCTCTTCATCCTCCTGATGTTTCTATGAGTCATGTTCTCCAAACTTCTTGTCTGAATTTCCTTGTTATTCGCAACAGAACTGTTCATTGTCACAATTTTTTTTCCACTCTGCTTTATTTTTCAAATATCAACTCCAAGTGCATTAAAGCATAAATATACCTGACCCCTTGTTCAAATATCTTCAATTTGCCACAGCTTACCATTTTAAATACACTGAACTACTTCATATACACGTATGGTGAATAAACTGAGTCGAAGCAGGGAGCAGTGACAAGAAATTTTTTCTAGTAGCGATTTTTTTCAAGGAGTAGCTAATCTTCTGTGCGCTTCTATTACCACATTTTTCACAACTAATCACTGCAAAGGCATGAATTAACACAGACATTTTAAAAATAATTACTGGAGTAAATGTTTCTTGAATAGAGCATATCAGTCACCGTTTGGGCACATATTTTCAGGTCAGTGGGAAAAGGTAGAATCTCTTCTCGGTTCTTTAGTTTCTTCCTTCCCTTCCACAAAGCTCAAAATTCACAAGATCAAAATGTAAAATGTTCAGTGCTGGCCTTTGTTAACATCAACCTCACCAACCTTATACTGTCAATAAACACAGACTGAAAATTACTTAGAAGTACAAATCTAAAAAGTGATGCTAAGAGGAAGCAAAAATATACCCAATTTGAACATATTTCCTTCCAAGCTTTTAAAAATAGAGATTCTAGGAAACCATAACATGAAAAGGAAACTACTCATACTAAAGAGGATGGTGATCCACCAAAGAGACTTCATATCTTATTCCAGTCAAGAGGTTGGACTGAGAATTCCCAAGATCCTAAACAGACTTCTATTTGGAGAGAGTGGCAAATACTGCTTTAAGAAGGCAACCTTCCCAAAACCACAGCTCACTCCACTTCTGCCCTTTACATAGAATTATAACAAATATTAAGATGGGTATATGTGGAGAATGAATGGCAATCTCTAGGTGCGCATACATCAGTTCTGATCCCTACAGACTATCTGCAATAACAGCTAGCACATGCATAAATATATATACGCATATAAATTTCTAATACCAGGAAGAACTATCATTTGAAAAGCTATGGTATTTAACAAAACAACTTAAACTCATTAGTCTCAGAACTGTTCTGACTTGCAGTCTCGTTCTTCCCAACTAGCAGCAGTAATTGACGAGAACAAAAAAATATGGCTGATCCTATTCCAACTCACCTTCTGAATTTCAACACACCAGTTACAGTTTCAGTGGGGTCTAAGGCAACTCTCCGTGGGGATAATCCTAAGCCTGACCCTAAGCCTAATGGATCCCTGAAGAGAGTTGTCCCTTCCTGACTTCAATGTATGAGCAAGTATGTTTCATCCCCATATACATCTGGTCAATAAGCAGTAAGATGGGGGAAATGGCTCTGTCACTTTGAAAACTACAATACTCACCAGAATTAAGTTACAAACATTTAATTTAGGCCTTTTTAATAGCTATTTTGACATTCTTTGAGATACAATAAAAAAGTATCAGCACTGTTAAGGTTTTTCTTCAACTCCACTTCATTTTTACTTCACCAAAATGCTTTACAGTATAAGATCTTATAAGACCAGGAATTTATGGGCATATTCAAATGCCTTAACTTTAACATAACTGTCCAAGTGGATCGAGAAGCAAAAATGCTTTCAGAAAATACAAAAAAAAAATCTATTCTAATTGAAAGAACTTCCCACATCACAACATGCAACAATATAATGAATGATAATTTTAGGAACAGAAAAACATTATTTTCTTTTTCATTAAGGTTGAAAAAAACCTTTAAGATTACAGTCCAACCATCAACCTGACACCACATACCTACTAAATCATGTCCTGCAGTGCCACATCTACACATTTTTTGAACAGCTCCAGGATGGTGACTCCACCACGGACCCGGGCAGCCCATTCCAAGGCTTCGCCACTCTTTCAGAAAAAAATTTTTTCCTAATATCTAATCTAATCCTCCCATGCTACAAACTGAGTCCATTTCCTCTCGTCCTATCACTTGTTACTTGGGAGAAAAGACCAATACGCACCTGGCTACAATCTCCTTTCAGGCAGTTGTAGAGAGGGATAAGGCCTCCTCCCAGTCCCCATTTCTCCAGACTGAACAATCCCAGTTCCCTCAGTTGTTCCTCATAACACCTGTACTCTAGATCCATCACCAGCTTTGTTGCCCCTGTTTGGATACCCTCCAGCACCTCAACGTCCTTCTTGTAGCTAAGGGCCCAAAACTGAACACAGGATTCAAGATGTAGCCTCACCAGTGCCGAGTACAGGAGAAACATATAGATATACATATAAAATCTAGAGAACTGTTACAGATTACCTTTCTATGAAACAGGTAAATGCATACCAATAAACATTAAAAAAATGCCATTCAATAACTTAATATAACACATCGTAATGATAAAACTACCTTTTTAAGCCAATAAAGAATAATTATCCTAATCCATTTTATCTTAATTAATTTACAATCACCTCCTAAAACTGAAGTTAACTCTTCTGTTCCATGGACATTAAACTGTGTACGTACATGCATTCTATGCAGTACTACAAAAATGAATTCAGGGAGCAGAAGCTGGACAACGCTGTACCACAGAGCTCTAAGAGATAGTTTTCCCCACTGCCTTAACATGGCAAGAAGTTAGTTTTATCTAAACTAGTTAAACTATTTCTGGGACCAATGCAATTTAAGGTATTCTCACACTATCAAAACCAGGTACTTGTTACAGAATGCCATTTTTAATCAAAGAAAAGATAAATATTATGAGACAACATTAATCTAAATCAGATGTTTTCATAAGAAACTAAATGAATGGGAGAAAACCTGTTCAGTGCAGAAAAGCATTTTAGAATAAAGCAAAAATTTGTGGTGTGATTTTTTTTTCCATATCAATATCTGGTATATACTTCATTTGGTACTGAAACTTTTCACCAGCAAAAGACATAAACAGTACGTTTCTCCTACCCATTTGCTCCATGACACGTCCTAAGCATGCACAACTTAAACCTACTACAGATTTCCACAAAATGCTGCTTTCAAATCAAATTTTAGCAGTACAGATTATCTCTTATAGCTCTAAAAAGACATTCACATTAAAAATACTGTTTTGGCATGATGAACACAGTAACCGACAAGGTAAGCGAACCACATTTTCTATCCTTCTGTAATTTTTTTTTGCACATTACAGATAAAAAAATTTCTTCCAAACATTTATCACGTATTCAACATTTGCGCTTCTTACAGCCCTTGCTTTTAATCCACTTCATCTTCATTCCCAAGTGGACTGTGACCTTTCTCAAAGAAATTTTAAGATTAGTTTTTGTAAAGTAAAGCAAAACTTCTAACATAAGCCTCGAAGATGTTACGAGATACATGCAGAAAATCTTTGTTCTGCAGCTCATCCATCACTTTCGAAGCTACATGTCAATGTCCATTGGAGCAGTTTTGACAGATCACGTTTATGGACAAATCTGATGGGAAAAAAAAGACATTTAGGACTGTCTTTTCACAACACACATTCCAAAAAATGGAGTCCAGAAATTGGTAATAACCAGCAGGAATTTAAACTTTAATTTTGTAATAATTTAAAAGCATTACTAAGGTATAACTTTGTCCAAGACAAAAAGGAAGTATTTCAAATATCTTTACGTAAAGTATATTTCAGGTATTATTTTGCACAGCGAATTATTCTTACAATTATTTCAGAACAAATTATGATGGCCACTGTGTGCAGCAAATAAAATATAGTTCAAAAGGAACTTTGAACTGTTTCCCTTAGGTCACTGTGAACATGTTTATGTAAGAATAAAAAGCGAAAAGTGTTTCTTTGAAAAGTCACTTAAATTGACATTTACAAAGAGAAACCCCAAACCTATTAATTGCAGTGCCATTGCAAAGTCACATACGGGTAAAGTCACTTAAACCAGCTCAGTTACACAGAACAATCCAAAATGTCGGTGTTGACTTTGAAACGTCTTATTATGGTAACAAACAATCTATTTAAAAGAGACTAATGGAACTAGGATCACTTTTCGTCTGAAAGACATATGGAGTCTTTTTCCTGTCAACTGAAGTTCATGGCTGGACTCAATTTACCACTCTGATCAGACCAACACGCTTACAAACCTACAGTGTGTAGAAAACTCACAAATGTTCTCCTATTATTAGTTAATAATTATGCAACTTTGTAGCATTACAAATAATTATTGATAACTATCTTTCTACTAACTGTCATTATATGAAAATAACCTAATGTAAATTTGGGGTTGAGCATACCACAGCATACCACAATAATAAATTTTTAAACACTCCAGAAACATCCAAACCAAAAACCACAGCATTCTCCAGGAAAAAAAAAAACAAACAAACACAGAACAAAAAAAAATCTTCCTTGAAAAATAATGTAATTTTATTGTTTACCTTCGGCTGAAGTGTAAATATAAGATCCTGAATGGTACACAGCTACCAATCAACTACATTATGCACGAAAGTTGTTAAGAGTAACTTGCCCTGAACTCTGAAAAATCTATTCATCCAAGCTCTTTCAATAGTTTTTTCTTGGTAGTATTATTTCATATAATAATCCCTACCGATCAATTAATATTTTTTAAGAGGTTACATGTTTTCAAATAATTCCAAATGTATTATTTTTCCATAAGAGGAAAAGATAGTGATCTGAGAATAATCTTCCATTTATTTTTATTATTATTCACGCAATAAGTTTATTAACATTTTTTCCAGTAACCAGTTCTCTACTTCTCTCCTTCTCTGAGCAACTCCCTAATTTCGTTCTTTACACCTCACACCTAAATATATTAAAAATAGGTTTCCAAAACTCAGAAACCCAAAGTAAAATAGCATTCGTGATCTCTTAGGAAAGGTTTGCCCCCAGACATCATGAAAGACCATGTTTTCTATGAAATAAAAACCAAAAGCTACATTTCATAAGAAAGATGTAAGACAAAACCAAAAGAAAAACCCAACCATAACATTTCATATACTCCTGCCCTAGAGAAATCCACACCACGAACGTTTGGATAAATCTGCAAACACACGTGGCACATTTAAACATTCCAAACAACATTACCATGTAACTGAGGTCTTCGTCATAGTACGCATTCAGAAAAGACGATGTTTGTCTTACCAGCTTGATCCTTTTATTTTTTCATTTCCAGTTATCTGAATTGTGTAAAATTTAAGTTCTTTGGGGAGTTTTTATTTTTTAATACACACTCTATCCACAGAATTGGTCAGAAGAAAATCAATATGATCAACAGAATTAATTCTGTTCTTTAGGATAATGAAGCTCAGCTGACTTGCACATAAAACATACTAAGCAGTTTATAGCTACTTTTCTTCAATTTTTTTTAAAAAATGTTTGTTAAGCAAAATGACTCTATTCATATACAACACTGTGCTCCAACTCCACCGTGTTATCTCTCTTTTGTGTCAAATGTAGCAGGACTTAAGAAATGTGGGCTTGGGGCAAGCTCAGTAAAACATGACATATTAACAGCTTTCCTTTTGATGTTAGTGAACCTAGGCTACTTTACTCCAGCTTTAGGATCAGCATTTCTTTGAAAAGGTCACACCTGCCAACTACTTACTTCCTCCTCGGCGTATGAACACTTCAGTACTATGCTGGAATGGGATACGGCACAGAGTTTCCAAAGGTAGCCTGCAATTTAGATGTTTTTCTATTTGTAGATGGATGAGCTGATGAGTAAATAGATCATTAGGAGCAGAGTCTGAGCAACTGTGCAACAGATTTATACCCTTATCACATCAGTTCATGCTAACCTAACGAATAGCATTTGCTTCCCTAACACAGACATGTCAAATACCATGCTGATAATGCTTCTTACAGATACTGCAAGAAGGGAGATTAAATATTACAGAAAGGGATGTGCTCAGAAGCACAGACCACCACAGAGCATGCACTCTTGAGGGACTGTCTTTATCAACAAAAAATGGTGCTCTGAATTAGGACACCTAAAGAGCCAAATTAATTCTCTAATCTCCAGACCCTGGTTGATGCACCATAGCTTGCACTGGTTGCTAATTATGTCTGCTAATATTGTGACTTATTAGAAGATTTACAGCATGCCATAATATTATGCTATTTTTGCATATGTCATATTTTTGTACTGTGTTGATCAAACAGTTCTTTTTTCAGTCATTTGAAGATTTTCTAGTATTCACAGAAACCACATAAACGGATATAAGAATAGAGAGCTAAGTTAAAACATCACCAGAAGTCACATTCCAGGATTGGACTATCAGCCTTGTTTACTAAACTTTTTAGAAAGAGAGGCAGCTTTCCTGGCTGAAATTCCTACTTTCTATCAGAGCAATATTTGCAGCTTGGCAACAACGGCATTAAAGTTTATCCTTACAATTCATGAATGTAGTTACTGCTAAAAAGCGCTAAACTTGTGTACACCCAGTATTACAAATGAGAACCTAAAGCCGATAAAAATATTTTCTGCAAATCATATGGTCCTAACATATCACAGTGTCCTTCCTGAAAATTTTACATTACTTTTAGCAGAAATAATCATTGAAGAGGGAAAAGGTCAAATGTGAAGTGGCAAGAGAAGAAACACTGCTACTGAGAATGCAGGTTACATTAGTCATCTTTTCATGAAATTAATACAATATTTTTGGACCATGGTAGAATTCAGTCATGTGTTTATGAAATACTAAAAAATGTTCTCAAACAGTTGATACAATTTTTTTATTTTACACTAAAAGTATCTCAAAATTATTTACAATAGATTTTTAAAATATACTTCTGTAATTTTATAGTTTTACAGCAAAAAAATCCCTACGCAGTTACTTCTACAGTGAGTGATTGTCCTACTGTAGCTAAACATAGCCACTCTAAAACAAGCAATAAACATAGAGTACATTTTTCAGTAATTAGAAATGCAGTGCTACTAAACTTCATAGAACAGAGTAGATTTAATGACCTCCAATACACTGTAACTGGAGATGCTCATATTCTCATCTAGTATGCAGGTACAATACACTAATACATAATTAAAGAACAGGCAGTTACTGATTTATATTTATGTGAGATCAGCTTTACAAAAAGGAACATACTTCAGACTCATGGGCAATTAAAACCAGATTAATTTCCTACCACAAATATGAGATCAAACTCCTACTGAGAACAGTGTGACTTATCATTTACTTTAATACTCTTTACTACATTAATACAGCAATCAAAACATAATACAGACCTTGAGAAAAGTCCTGTCATTCACCACTGGCAAAAATAATGAGCATGAAAACCTTGTGGAACTATACAGTTTTCATATAATTCATTAATTACAGAAAGCACCTATTCTGCCCTTCAGAGCATACAATTGAACACCAGGAACTTTCAACCTCTTACGGCAACTCTGCACTTGGTTCCATACCAGTGTAAGAAGTCTTAATCAGCAACACATAATTATAGTAATAAAACATGTTTAACGTGTCTGCAGCATTGACAGTGTCACAAAAAAGAACATACATTCACAATCTGTAGTCTGAAGGAGTATCCCTTTACTTCCGTTTTAAGGCAAAACCCATTCTCAGTTATATTACTTTTATATTTTAATAACACAGTGCTGGAAATCACAATACAATGGCATGACTAAGTTAAGCAAATATTTTGGGGAGGGGGTTACTCTTTTTTTAAAAAGCCTTCCACCTATTAATTACAAAGAGAATAAACAAATGCAATAAGAACAAAATAAACTACAGTTTATTTTAGAATTGTTAAACTATTTGCTTGCATTTCAACATGACAGTACAGATGCTGTCATAAGCCAAAAGCTGGAAAGAGGCAGTATATCAAACTCTCCACTTTCTGGCAACACTCCTCATTTACAAAGCACAGTCTGCAGCAGCACGTTACAAAAGAGAAGCTGATTTGGCTCACCTCTGTTATTTCTTATTGGCTGAAACAAGAAGCACAGTGACAAAGTCTAACTTAATCACACAAATTAGATACACACAATAGTCGATTCAAGTAGTTGTAACACAGCGTTAGTTTAAACCACAACAAACAAAAGTAATGTCACTTAACATGCAACTGTCTGTGTCAAAAAAAAAATGGTTTAAAAATCCCGAGAAATAGGGAGGAAAAAAAGACAGCTTTTATCACAAGAAAGAGCATAAATGTAGAAAACTTGCCTGTTCCCCTTTGTCTATTATTTACTGCCTACAAACAAAATGTTTTACTCAGTTTTGCTATAATGATGCTTGTATGCCATCATAATTTATTAGAGGCCAAAGGAATTAACATTAGCAAAACTCATTTGCTTTATGAACTGTACACACAAACCATACAGTTCTTCACAAATGAACTTATTATCTAACTTAAGACAAGATCAAACAAATGAGTGTGGCAGAGTAGGGAAGACCATACAGATAACAATAATAATTTCATGTAATTATATAGATTAGTAGTCATCTCCCTCAGAGCAAAGCAATTAAACACGTTTATCTTCAGATGCTGCTTCATTTACCGCCAAAAGACTATTCATGAGTTGAATGTTATGACCGTGCCCAGAGTGCTCAGCTGTCTTGGAACCACTGTGCACAACTAGATGGGTCTGTTAGTTTCATAGTTGTTAGCTTCATCCTATATTTCCATGCAGAAATTAGATGCACAAGAAGAAAAAATGAAAAGCAACTCTCTTCCACAAGCAGAGTGTGAGCCACTAGAACTTATGTTTAGATTCAGCTCTCAACACATTCAGTACTACTGGTCTCCTCCAGACATGGACATACAACTATCCTTTCTTAATGTCTGCTGTTGCATCTGCAAGCTTGCACTGTCCTGTACGTAACTAAGCTCATCTTTGCTAGTACTGTGACACTACAGACATGCTGGGATATAAAATTATCTTAAGTGTGTTTCCCAAACTGTATTCATCTGCACGTTTTTCAACACATCCTTCTTTGTTTCCACTCTTCTGAGAAAAAACTGGTTTCACATTTTGAATTGATTGCATCAGATTTATCATCAGAAAACTAGTTCATAATTAGCAGCTCTAGTTTGTAACTACTTAAAAGTAGTTGATTTCCTTTGTTCGACATATCATATCGCTTCTCAGCCTTTTCGCTAATATTAAGTGTAATATCTGTTCTTATCTGTTTAATATCTCTATAAGGGGTTGGAGAACAAGCTTTACGAGAGGCAGCTGAGTAACAGGAGTTGTTTAGCTTGGAGAAAATGAGGCTGAGTGGAGACCTTATCACTCTCTACACCTACCTGAAAGGAGATTGCAGCGAGGTGGGTGTTGACCTCTTCTCTGAAGTGACAGATTTTAAGAGGAGAGCAAATGGCCTCAATTGCATCAAGGGGAGGTTGAAACTAGACATCAGGAAAAATTTCTTCACTGTAAGGGCTATCTGACACAGGAACAGGCTGCACAGGGAGGTGGTTGAGACACCATCCCTGGAGATATTTAAAAGATGAGTAGATGAAATGCTCAGGGGTATTTTTTAGTGGTGTACAGGTATGGTTGGACTCGACACTATGAAAGGTATTTTCCAACCAAGCAATTCCTTGATGTCCTAAAGCGTAGATTCTTAAGTTTAAATAAAATAAAATCGTCACCAAATACATGTTACTTACCCCTAAATCAGCTACATCTGTTCAGAAGGAATGGAAGGGTCAAATCCCTCTATTTAGGGAAAACCGCAGTGGTTGTCATATAAAGAAGCTGGAAAATAAACCAGTTCTGAAACACTGTGGAGTGGTATTACATCGACAGGAATCTGAAGTGTATATTTCATTGAGTCCATTTTGAGAAACTCTTAGATTTCTGAAACTTCAGATGACCCTGTTAATCAGCATTTCCTGTTATGAGTAAGCATTTGGCAAAAATGACTGTGCAAGATCTTAAAATTCTGCTAAAAATAACCTACTTCAAAACAAGAGCAAGCTTTTTCCACTGTCCAGTTCCATCCTGCTTCTTAAAAAAAAAATCCTGAAGCTAAATTTAGAAACATTAACAAATTTAAAGCTTAATTTTAATATGATGCCTGCACTGTTGACATTTTCTCCAGAAAGCATTAAATAACATATAATTTAAAAGGGGGCATAAAGAGCAGAGGACCTGTTTCCTGTTGCCATGTCCTCAGGTTTAAAATCCAATTATCTACAGAATATCAGGTCAGAAAATTGGATCAAGTTTCAACATCAGGATTCTTTACAGGACACAACATGGAATGGAAGTAGCTTGTCAGTGTCACAAGTGTGTCTACACTACAAAGAATCATTACTGGTAATTCTTACGTCATGCTACGAAAAAATCTATATCCCGTCACCCCAAACTGTGCAAATTACTTACGACAGCATCAGTGATCAGAAATTTTTGTTCGTAAGTACCAAAATGAAAGCGGTTCAGTCAGAACAGAAGAGAGAGAAGATTTCACCCTAATCTGTCCAAGAGATATTTCACTAAAAAAGTAGCATGTCACAACACAGAATATGAAAACTACAAAGATCCTCTAGAAAACCGAAGCAACTTGATAAATCTTCTGTTGAAGAAATGAGGGAAAATAACAAATTTTGAAGCTTATGTAAGAACAAAGACTGCAAGTCTCCACACTACAGTAACACACAAAGTGCCCACTTTGATGAAGAGATAGCATTTACAGACACTGCAAATTTAAGTGTCCGGTATGGGACAGACCAGCAAAGTCCCTTAACTAACAGGCAAGCAAAAATACATTCTCCAGGTCTTCTGGTCAAGACATACAAATGTTTTACATTCTTCAAACTAAAAATATAAATAGTCACAAAGGTACATCTCTAAACATAACAACGTAAGCCTGTTGAACTCCTAAATGATCACTGCATACAGAATACTTTCACAAAAAAATTAACACAAAAAACCTCACACATAACAACTGTTAATTCTACCAAAATGAAATACGAATAAAATTCAGATATTCAAAGCACTGAATGCAACAGGTGAGTATTTACACCAAAACTGGCCAACAGAGGAATGTGTTAAATGTCACCGATAAAACTGAGAAACAAAAGACAGCGAAAGACATTTACCAAGTAAATTTGTTTGAAAAGGAACATTATTTTTAGCCTTTCTTCTCTTTCAGCATTAACATCTGTTCTAATTTAAGCACAGCCATGAAAGTCTAGTAGGTTTCACAACTGAGATGTAATGGTTGCTTCCAAAAGGATTCAAAAATGACATGTTCCATGAACGCTGCATATGCCTTCAGTATTGCAACAGAGTCATGAAGTCTCCTAAACTTGTACAATAAAAGAACTGCTCAGGTTTCATGTTCATTGATGTACACAGAAGAATATGAACCAATGACTGGAGATGATCAGTAATTTGCTTGAACATATACTACAAGAATCTAGTTTGCATTCAAAAACAAGGGCTGTGTTTGTCCACAGCTGCTCCGATCAAAGTATAAGTGATGAAAATCTATTTAGTAGGAAAGTCAATGTACAGATGTAACAAAATCAATTGAGTGTATTCACTACCATTATTTTTCACCCTGAAACCTCCTTAACCCCAATACGAAGGTATATGCAACCATCTCAAGAAGAAGTTATTTTTGAAGCGTGATAAGTACATACACATGCAGGGATGGCATGCTCTCACAGCTATCTCCCAATAAGCATGGCTGGCCATGATGTTCAAGCCTTAGCTGCTTCACAGAACAGTAGTAATGCAGAATGTGTGACCAAAACAACTGCCAGTACTACATTTTATAATTATTTACATGGTAATTTTGATTAAATCCATTTTAAAACTTGGTTTGATATGGTAAGTACTAACTGCCAGTTCTGTCTCCTAAAACAACAGTATGGATATAGATTTACTATGGTAAGAATCACTGTTTTACACAACTTTTATAATAAAATAATTGCATAGTTGATTTTGATAACTTGCCCCTTGTATTCACTCTTGCTTTTCACATTTATATATTTTAATATACTGCTCAAATACAAAAATCATAATGAAAAGAATCTGACTTGAACAGAAAAACCCATTCCTAAACCAGTCAGGAAAGTTCTTCAGAAAATAATAAAAATCACGGTGCTAAGAGTTTATTTTCAGGAGTACTTATTGGACCGTTTGTTAAATTATTTTAACTATTATAGCCTTTGAAATTATTCTGAAATTGCTACCTTAATTGTTTCATGCCTCAGTAGGTGTTAAATTTTATCTTCTGGATTTTCTAAATGCCAGTTCTATCAGGTTGTGAGCACTTACTCTTGCCCACTCAATAGAGTCAGGTCAACAAGAGAGAATTTTTGCATAACATTTGCTGAAACTAAGTCTTAACTCTTTATAATTAGTCTCTCTACCAGCAGCCAAGAGACTAACAAATACTTAAGACTTGTGTTTCTGACGTCACTTAATGTTCTTTTTTTTTTCCTTACCTGCGTGGAGGAACTAACGAATCTCTAAGAAATTTTCTGCAACATTTGAAAAATTAATCCATCTACCACAGCAAGGCAAAATCACTGTGTAACTTGCAATACGGCAATGTATAAAGAAGATATTTCACGTCAATGTTCTGTTAAAATATAGAGGGAAAATAATGTATTATTACCATTAGTTATTTGCTTGTGTTATGAAGAAAGACTCTTATCCCATACAATTAAAAAGACAGAAACGATAGGGTTTTATCTGATTTTATTCTATCTAGAAATTGGATACCTCCAGCAGACGTTTATTCTCCTCAGTGACTGTAAGGGGGGATGGAAGCTTTGCCTTAAATATTTCAAAATGGAGAATTTTCTTCTTTCGAAGCCTTTCAAAATTGCTTCTTTCAAATTGAGAAAGATGCTATGAAATACGTTGCTTTTTATTCCTCTTAAATAATTAATTTTGTTGCTGATCTCTAGGATAAATATTATTTTGGTGACCATATTCAAAATATCTAAGCATCAAAGCGCACTTTCACAAACTGATGAAATAGAACAATTACCTACATGAAAGTTACAGCCATAAACCTATTTAAATATATAGGGTTTTACAACACTTTAAATATACATAAAACCAAATGAGCAGATATTTTGATTATGAATAAGAGCGCAACTGGGGAAATAGGAAGAGTTGCTAGAAAAGGAAAGGAACTGGATAAAATTAAGGTGAGGAAAACAAAGGAAAAATGCATGAAGGGGCAAACCCTACAGAAAGAAAGAAGAATGAAAATGAACTGCATCGGTAAGGCTCACATTCCAAAGAGAGAGATGTTGTGAGGGAAATCTACAATCCAGAAAAACAAGAAAAACACATTCAAAGAACAAATTGCAGAGCTAACTGAATGATCATTTCAGGAAAGAACAGAACACCTTTCCGTCACTGCTGCTTTATGTGAAGCTGGGCTTAGCTGAGGACAAGAAGATAGGTAATGTGAAAAAGGAGTCCCTTAGGACACATCTTTCTGGTCCAATACAACATTCAAAGGCTTCAGCAATTATCTGTGGAGGACTATTAAAGTTGCTTTTATACAGCTGCAGCAGATGGTATGATTCACTTATCTCAAAATACAAGAGCTTAGGGAACCTGATGATATTATCAGGCATCAAGTACAAACAAATAAAAGAAGTGCCTTTCATGCAAATATTGAAACTACGGATATCACATTGTGAGGAGAGTGCTAATACTTAACAGGTTTTTTTTAAAAGAGATCAATCAAGTTTGAAAAAACACTAATGTTACAGAAACATAACCCTCAATTTTGGGTTTGGGGATTTTTTTTCCCCCCTTTCTCCCCTCACAAATGTCCTTAAACTACTGTCAAAGCCTTAAAAGCAATGCAAGGTAGAAAAATACTTATTCCCTACTTTCCCCTTCCGTTAGGCTTCCATTAGCAGCTGCTCTTGGACGCTGCCAGAGACTGGACACATGGTCAGGTGTGCTTCTGACAAGAACCAGTACTTTATTACTGATGGTCTTGTGATCAGCAAGATCTTTAGATCTAAGGAGCTTAGCAGACAGGAAAAACTGGTCAAGAGAAAAAGAATATGTAGTAAAATCATGTTCTACCTCCTCAAGTCTCTAGAAACTTCTTCATCATCCTAACTTAAGTATTTCTTAAATACAGAAATAGTATTTCTGAACTTTCAGAAATTGTCTATGCTATCTCTAAGGTTTTAAAAATAAACTCACTTGAATGGATGCTGGCTATCTTTGCAAGTTTTCACTCAGTTCTCACGTGGAGCAAGCAGCTCTACATACAAATCTTGCTTTTCTTACAAGACCCTCAGGTTGGTTTTTTTCCTTAATGAAATGCAGTCAGCTTCAAGATATGTCCTGTGTCATCCCTTCCACATAGCTCTTTGCCTCCTCAAACTGCATTATAGAAAGAAACACACACACAAAGGAATTGAAGAACAGAAGGGAGAAAGGCATCAATGATATTGGAAACCTCTGCCATCATCTGGGGATGATGGACAGGCACTGGGATAAAGAAAAGCCATTCAGTTCTCTAAAACAGGGTATAAAACAAGATGAATAGTAGAAATTAAAACTAGCAAAACTGAAAATGAAATCTGCAAGTCAACACAAAAATATATTAATTTAAGTTTAATTTTTTAAAAATTGTGCACAAGACTTACAGAAGTTTAGGAAAAGTTAAAAAAATATTCATCAATGCTAATAGGACAGTTCTTAATGAAGAAAAAATCCTCAAAGGACTCTAAATATCTGTAAATCCACAGGCATGGTAAAACGTATAATTACTGAATATGTGACCTAACTGGGGGTGGGAGGAATTCAGAGTACTATAAAAATCATAAAGATGATAGTAAAAGATAATGGCAATAGCAGGTCTATTCAACAGAAACAAGATCTTAAACCACACAAATTTTAACAGCAAAGAACAATTAATATAAGTTCCTAAAAACAAAATGCTTCAGTGGGATGTCAGTCAGTAACACAGACCTGACAACTGTGCTTTAATTAAATTTGAGACTGTTACCAATTAGTTAGTCTAGAGCACTACAGGCTTCATGCTGCCTATGACTCAGTGCACTGACTCATCCAGTAAAACTTTTCTTACAGAAGAACTATCCAGGCACCCACAAGGATGCAAGATCAAAAGGAAAGTAGTTTCACTGACCTTCTTAGCAAAAGTCTTGTTTTAAATTTAGATGACCAAAAGCATATCCTGACACAACTGCTCAAATAGGTTTACAAAGGAATGAATTTCAAGAGCATTGTTCAAACTCCATTTCAGATAAATACCTCAAAAAAATCAAAATACAAGTAATACTTTGTACAGTTTGAAGCTGAAGCAGCAATTTTAAATCTTCTTTTTTATAACTGCTCAAATAGCATTATTTATTATTAATAAAACACCTATCACTTTTCATTGAAAAATCCTGTTTTCTGCTGCTTAGAGTCCTGATTGATTTTCGTAATTAGAGGCTGAAAATTTTCTACATCAGAAGTAAGGTCTTCAGCTGATGGGGGGTAGGAAAGTTTCAAAAAGCCTTCAGTCATTTCCCTGTTCAGGGAAAAAAACATGTCTGCTTCGATTTTAAAATTGTAATAATTCTACCATTGCACTAAGTAGTAACAGCATTTTATGTTCTGAAATAAAGGGGAGGATAATCCTGAGTGAAAGACTCCTCTACTGATATTCTCACGGACCTCCAAAAGCATATGAGACTCAAAAGCAAGACTTCTCTCACAGTTGTTCTTTGTGAATGCTCAAGCTATGATGTCTAAGCCATCGAGCACCAAGCACAGGATCTCAGAAAAGGAAAGCTGTTTCTCTTGCTGTCTCAGATTCCACTCTGACAGCACCGAACCACAGGAAGAAATCAAAGAGCAGATGAGAAGTGTCCAGACCCAAGACAGACAACCTGGAAAAGCCCTATGGTACCTATGTACAAACCGACGTAAACATCTAACTGTTTCTCAGAACAACCAGCTGTTCACTACCATCTTCAGCTCCAGGGGCACCCTGGTCCTGTAGTCAGGGGTTGGATCAGCTTGCTTATTCACCTGAAAACCAAATGCAAGTCAATCAACAGTTTTGGTGTGAGCCTACTCCACAGCTGCACATCAGCAGAGCAAGAGAGGAACCGAGAATGTATATCCACATAGCAGCACGTGCAATGCAGTATCAGATCTGTTAAGCCATAGGATAAGCAGGACTATACAGACATGAAAAAGAACTTTGTATTTTAGGCCTGGAGCAAAGAGAGGCACAGGTTAGGCTCCTGAAGGTTAAAACGAACAAGAATGTTGCCATTAATAGAGAATCTTAAGTTAAAGTATGTTTTACCCAGAACCTACACTAGTAGGAGCACGGAAGCTGGACTTGGCCCCTTCAGTGACAGCAAGACACTCCACTTGTTTACTTGCTCAATCTGGTCCTTCCAGCAAACTCTGTAACTATGAATCAACTGCTTCAATTTGAGTTTTCTTTTCAAAAGCAAAGCAACACTGGAAATTGCAATATCCAACACAGTAATTAAGAAACACTTTCAGCTGACACATGAACACTGAAATCTCCGCCACACAGCTCTTGTGTGATTCTCAGGCAGTCACAACCAAACCAAGCACTTAGGTCACATTATTGGTTCTCATTTTCCTGGCTGTAAAACTCAGGAACTCTAGATCTGCTTCCCAGACACACTGTGATCTGAACCTCTTCAAAAAAACAGAAGGGGCATTTCTACCTGCGCACCCAAAGTAGAATTTCGATATTGATGCCTCTAAGCTCGGCAAAGTAGAAGTTATATTACAGTGCTACCTCACAGAACAGGCATAAAGATAATATCCATGTAATGAATTTGAATGAATTAATCTGTGAAGAACTCAAATGTTGTAGGGATATAATTTAAGAAACAAAAACCTGAATTCAAAGCAGAGTTTGAATAGTGATCAGCATATAAGACATGTCTGTGTACAGGAACAAAACAAAATAAATAGCTTATTCACCCAGCACTCTCTGGAGATGCTCACTTTAGCAGGTCAGTGGAAGAACGTTCTTCAAGAGCAGAACAACCGTTTTGCCTGAGTCTCTACACGCACACCAGTGGGATTTACTTCAGACCATTTCTACTTTGGTTTTTCAGGCTGAATATTAATTAACAGTGGGAGCACAAGGTGCACTCTCAGAATCCATCTCCTGACTCAGTCTGAAGAAATGCAGTTTGTGCACTGCAATGTGAACCATCTGTTTCAAGAAGGGACAATCAATATATTCTTTTAAAAAACAGATTCTTGAGTAAAGAACTTAAGTGCTAATATAGATGAATTCTATGTTGTGCTAAAAACAAAGTGGGGGCTTTTTTAATGTAGTTTAAAGTATAATTTTTTAAATGTAATTATGTTTTTCAAATGTATCTTTTTAATGTAATTTAAAAGTATTTTCCAAAGGAAGCTCTCAAAATACAGAAACAGCTTATGCAATCTGGAAAACCTTTAAATGCCACAATAATAAGTAACAAATAAACAATTCAATTGTCCTATACCGCATTATTAAAACCCTACAAATTAGAAAACAGAGGACATAAATGATATCTATCAAGCTAAGAGATATTTTTCATATATTTAGTTTAGACTTTTGTTAATACTAACATGATACTCCAGTCAGCTTCCTTTCTCTTAGCAGAGTTAACATTGGGTATAAGATACAGACCACGGTGTAATGCAACTTTTTTATGTCTGTATCTATACAAACAATACTTGTTCACCGAAAACCAATGATTAGATCCATAGTTGTACAAATAGTCTTGAGGTTAAAAAAAAAGTATTTACACATTTGCTGTAAAAAAAGATCATACTAATGTTTCAAGGATACCAACTACAAAAATCCGAAACCACTGTAGAAAGCAATCTTAAGAACTATTTATCTTTCTATAGGCGTACTCTAGCGTACTCAGTGTTGCTTCATTTTCTTATTATACCACACCAAAAACATCTGTAGTGAATAACCATTTAACCTATTCTAAGCCATAGTAAAAATATCAGAAGAAATTCACAGATCTAATTATTTATAAAAATGAAGCTAAATTCTTACCAAGAAGTAAAGTAGTACAGCACATCTTAATGACTTGACAGTGTCTGCAAAACTCTTCAAAAAAAGGAAATCCAACCAGATCATCTCACCGTGACAAAATAAGCCAGATGAGTCTGCAATTATTTTATAGCTCCTTAAAGCATTACAATGAATCACATCTTGGACACTATCCCAAATGACCTATACAACACAAAGGAATCTTATTAGTGTTACAAAATAGAAATACACTAAAAAGCTCTCTAAAGAAGATAGAAGTACTATAATAGTGAGTAAAAAAAAAAACCCCTCGCACAACTAATTAACTGCTAGTTGTGGCCAAGTAAGAGTTTACTACTTCAGAAATAAGTGGTTTACATACTGCTAAGAAGGGCTTTTCAATGGGATAACATTTCCCAAGGTCACTTCACCATTTTTGTACCTTCCCTAGATAACTGCTTATAAATTCAAGGCCAGCAGAGGTCTGCATTCCATTCAGTCCTGCTGAACAATTACCCATCTAACGAATTCTTCATTAGAAAAAGAGGATAAATCCTCTTTACTCTAAATATACACTAAGTACGTTCCCTTCAGACTTCGCAACAGCAATATTGCTGGTTTTACAGAATGGCATCTGTCAAAACTTACAAAATGTTTAATCGGATTGCATTTATAAAACTATTAGAACTCTAGAACTATTTTTACTAGCGCAAAAGTATTGATAAAAAGACATCAATTTGAGGTCATTTTTTTTCTCCATAATTTTAGCATTTCAGTCACAAAAATACCAGCAGATAAAAGACTTATCCATGAGAAATCAGGAAGTTTCTGTGAATGTTCCTCCTTTTCTGCTCTATCACATGTACACTTAGTGCTGTGCTAGAAGTATTCCTGTTTTTTCTTTCTACAGATGCCATGTAAGCTGCAGCTTCTCAAATCCATTTAACAAGGACTTTAGACTAATCTTGAAAAGTAAACTCTAACTACCTACCCCTGATTAATTCCAAAGTATGCATCTGTAAATATAAATTATTATATTTCTCAGTTTCAAGTGTTGCTTCATCAGATGACTCAAGATGCTGTTAATGATGGATAAGGCTCCCGTATCCTCCCATTTATTTCACCTAGCACTATGTCCTATCTAATGCATGCATAGATCGACCATGTAGACATAGGATTATCTTTTTATTTTTGCACAACTACCTAAGAATTTGTCTTTGATTCCCATTAAATATTCAAAAATTAAAAAGGCATACATGTTTTATATGCCTGCCAAAAGGCAGGGCTTTTAAAATTATTTTAAATAAAATGGATTGTTAAAAAATATTGCCACAGTGAGACATGCTATAAAAGTTGGTTACTCATGGGACTGCAAAGATTTTAGTACAGAAATCTACTTTTAGAGGAATGTTGTAAGAGTTTTAATATTTCTCTAAATATATAAAAAAACTGTACACACTCAAAGTCACAGCTGAAAAAATTCTCAAACATACACTTTACTGTTATTCATAAGCAAATAGGAAAAATTATCCTAGAACTAAGAAAATGAGAGTCAAAGATAGTCCAAGATAGTCTTGCATTTTTATCTGGATATTTTTATACCTTTGCAATTTAGTAAGAAGCATTATCTAGTCTTGAGCATACTAATAACCTTTCCTCCCTCTTATGATAAAGTATTGTAAAAGAATTAAGGTCTTATTCCTTACAACCTCATCTACCAAAAAACAGAGATGACAAAAAAAAATACAGTTCTATATTTTCGCTAATAGTAATATACTACACCATACAACCCTTTTCTTCTGGTGTCTACTACAGAGAGGAGAAAGAAGCAAATTAAGTACAGTGGAAAAAAAAATCTTGATTGCAAGCAAAAAATATTTCCTGTCAGTTCTATACAGTACACCTTTCATGTATGTAAAAAGTTATCACAAGTAATTTAAAAAACAAGGGCGGAACATAACTGGATTGTAATTTTTTCCAAAAGCACCTTTGAGAGAATACAAAATGATAAAAAAGTTGTTTACACTTCAAGCTGAACAATCAACATTACAAAAAAATCTAAATAAATAGTTGGTATTTTGTAGGAAAACAACCTTCTCACATAACATATTAAGCACAATATAAAATGATTTTCCAGTACTGGTCTATTCAACAATTTAAGATAATGCTACCAATACTACCAATCTTTCACAGTCATTTTGTCAGTACACTAACAGCCTGCTACTAAATTATACTAGTGTACAGCTGAAATATCTCTAAGGTCACTAACTAGGTCTACATATTCAAGCATTTCAGTAACTTGCATTCTCTCCCAACCATCTATACATCATTCCACACAGATGGGGGGGGGGGGGGGGAAACTTGTTATGAATATGGCATTTTGAAGCACCCATCAATCTTAATCACTCAATAGCCTCAAAATTAAGTTCAAATATATTTTCTTCACAGTGGTTCAATTTTATAAACATGAGCTAAATATGAAACAGCAATTTTTTTAGGCAAGATATCTCCTCCTTCCCTTTTTCTACTAAAACATAAAAAAAGCTATTTTACCTCTTCTTTGATATTGTTTTGCCTTCTTCACATATTTTCTAAAACTACACGCTTTAATTTGCCATCTTGATTCTACAGAACATACTGGAATAATCTACAATTTATCTTAAAATACACGATGGCTTTCTCAGTCATCAACTGTAGGTCCTTCATAGAAGCCTGGCAGGAGTCCATGCCATGCACTGGTAAACCACTCTAATCCTCACCCATGCAGAGGCAAAGGGGGCCCATTCCAGACCCTCTCGTGTATGTCAAATGATACTCCTTGTTGAGTGCGAAACCTGCCAGCCAAACACCACGTTTTGTCTGAGTGAAACATTCCATGTTTCAATACAACAGAACAGATACGAGCCCTTTCCCCCTTCCCTCAGAGATCAGAGGTAAGAGAAGCAAACAGAAAACACCATGTGCCTTTGGCAGCTGCTTTTAGGCAGCTGCGGCAGGCATCACTTCAGTATGCATTATTTACTTTACTCATTTTCCTAAGAGTAATGTTGTCTGGAATTAGATTTAATGACATTATGACTCAAGCACACCATTATTAACATTTCCATAGGAAATTAAAATTTCAATGTCTGAATGACTTCAGCTCATCACTAGACTTAGCAGGACAGAGCCAATTTCCTCAGTCACCTCAGAAGAAACTTCTTTCCTCAACTATAACAGATGTTCCAGATGCAATGAAAATTTTACAAAGACTCAACTGAAAATCTCATCCATTCTTTAATACTAATGGTTAGCCCACCCAACAAAGCCATGTACGTTTTTGGTAAGTCTTGGTTGTGAAGTGCCCAAAGAATTTTGAAATTGGATAATATAGAACTAGTTATAAAGATAGACATTAAAGAGATATTAAAAAACAATTAGTTGATTTCAGTGTTTAAAACAAACTGCTGAGCATCAGCTCACCACTGGAATTAAGACAATGTGCTCAGAAACTCTAAGAAGAAGAAAAATAAAATTTAAAAAAATGAGAATATACATTTGGGTGACTTCAGATACTTGTTAATTTTAAACATCAGATCTGGTGGTTTAACCTTCTAATTATCTCTTTATGCAGAATATACCTGTTGCTACTCAAAATAGGATTACCTTAAAAAGAAAGACAAGAAAGTAAGGAAAAAACCTGCAGATATTTCCTGTACTCCAATTGTGATCTTCAACCTTTGGTAATATTTTGTGTGGTAGAAAAAAGTCTATATTCCTGTTTGCAAACTTGAATTCAAATATTTAATAAGAAATCTTAGCCAAAAAGGCTGACTAAATAAGACACACAGTACTAGATGGGGAGGAAATGAGTAGCTACATGTATTAATTATCACCCTTTCTGGGATCACAGGCTCACTCAAGTTAAAATTTAAAGGGCTTAGATTACTTTCTGGTGAATTTTATTAGTTTTCCCCAAGAGGTGCAAAGACTAATGCTGTCACAACAGAAAAGGAGAGCACATACAGCGTCATTACAAGCTGAGTCACCCAAAAGCATTGAATCTTGCTTTATTATAAAACAGCATCTTAAATAGTCTCCTGAAGCACCATCATTTGTTATGCGAAAGAGTGATAACAGCAAGCTAACCCAGTATTGCAATAAAATGAAATCTAGTGCATCTGCAGAATTGTTTTCAGTAGACAGACCAAGTTCCCTTGCTGGTCTCTTTGGAGATCGCAGCTGCAGGCTTCCCTTCGTCTACCGCAAGAGAAAGAGGCAGAACAAACTTGGTGAGAGCTGTCTTGTTGCTAATGATAACATTTAGATATGCCTGCTGAGAGCCATGCTGCAGGTGGAAAGAGGAGGTGGTCGGGCCTATGTCCAAGAACTACAACCAAAAGATTCTTCCCTGTGTAGCTGTAGCAATCAACTTATTCCTCCTGCCCTCTCAAGTTTTTTAGTTACTTTAAAGAGCAAAAATCTTGCAGTATAATAAAAACTGCAGGGGATTCTTCATCAAGCACTATGTGTAACTTGCCATCATTCAAATCCAGTATGAGAATATTCTTCATGTCCTGGTACCCACAGTCTAATAACAGAAAGTATCAGCTTCAAAACAGAAAACACACGTGCAGTATACTCACATAAATCCTATGTGACTTAATTCATCTGTCATTAGGGAATTTATGATCACTGTATTTTGGGGGGACCCCGAAATAGACAAAAGACAGCAAAGGGAGAAACTTCAGATAATTAAAGAGCATGACCAGACGTTCTCTGCCCAACTAAAAAACTGTTCATGAACACCATCTCCTGACTTGTTTCCTTCCCTGGTGCTTCATTCTTCTCTCATCTCACAACAGAACTCACCCAGATGCAGACACTGTAGAACTTGTCTGGCATCACATTGTTAAGTAATACCCTTCTGCCTTGTTATTTTTTTATTTTTATTGTGACAACAGAGAGCAACTGATAATAAGCTGATACTTAAGCAACTAGAGTCTGGTTTTTGAAATCCCCATGTAAACACTATCACTGTAAAACCAGTTAATATTATTACTGTAAAAATAACACTAAGTATTTAAGGGACTATTTTATGCATATATTAATCAATGCCTTTTTGAAAATATTTTGAAAATGTTTCCCATTTTCATGCACTACTTTCAAGTGCCAACTTCACCAAAAAAATAAAACTTTTAAAGTACAATTTCAGCCAAATATTTTAAACAGTACTCTCTGATGAGATTCCATTTAACATGTTTCCTGTTATACACTAATATGCTTAACATACATTACATATCTCCCTGTACAGCTGTGATCTGAAATCTGGCTAGTCTCTTAGGTAAATTCACAATATACATAACCAGGAAATCAGGCAAGACAAGAACAACTGAAAAGGCACACAGGAATACATGATTAGCTGCAATAACTCTCAATAACCCAGTAACACTTCACTATCACAGAAAAAGTCTTCTGTAATTCCTCTTCTGTATTTTCAGAGTTTTTCTCTATGAATTTATTGCCTTTTGCTAGTTCCCGTGTCTTTTTTTCCTGATTTACAACAACAGTTTATATTTATCATGTGCTGCTGTCATTGAAGAAATAACCACACAATTTGCACATGGCAAGATATTTTCAGTATGCTTCCCACAAAACCCATAAAGTTGTTTCCACAACAGAAAAAACTATATAAATTACTTTGTCACTGGACCTACTTTTAATTTACAAGTCCAGTGGAAAATAGGCTAAAACAATAAAAACAGTTACTATGTCCATGGAGTGTTGTACTTTTCCAAAGCAAGTATTTCAGCATTTATCTCATGATGTCATTAATAGTCCGTGCCAGACTTGGCATTTGCTTGCATCCTACAAAATACCTCATACAACTTGAGAACTCAATTAATTTTTCCAGGACCTGTTTCAGTTCCTGTTTTTCTTGGATGCCCTGTGGAAAAGTTCAATTTGGAGAGCTTTTAGTATGAATGGGTTGTTCCAGTTATATATTATTTGCAGATGGATATGGAAGTACTACAGTAAGTACACTGGCCACCAGCATAGCCACATAACTATTTATACACTATGCTACTTGGAAACACTTTTCACAAAACAGAAGTCCACTCTGCAGGGTGCTATACAGAGAAAGGTTATTTTTGTCCTTAAGAACTTACACTCAGTATAAGGCAGAAAAAGAAAACAAATACAAAGATATGGACAAGGATATAAACAAACCAAGACAACATTTTCAGAACAGTACTCCAGTTTTACACACCAGCTGTCTACCTCAGCTTTCTTTGTGTGTCATCTGTTACTTGACTAAGCAGCTCTGCAGAACAGCAAGGAAACTACTACAGTCCCGATCACCAACAACCAACCACAGCAACAGATCTAGAGAAGGTGAAAGGCTACTTGTCTTTAAACTAATTGCAGAGCTCAAGCAGCACTTCAGTAACAAATACCAATGCCTGACAGTCAGCAATGTCTTATGGTTCCCCTTGTTATTTTGGAAGGCCATGTTTATACTTGTTTAGCAGAAAAAGAATCATAGCATGCACAAAACCAGTTCCTGAGAACAATGCAATATATACCTTAAAGACTAAAAGGAAAGCTCATGGCAAAGCTGAATGTTTTTAAGAAAAACCTCTCTTTCTACAAGCTAGTTATCACTTATTTTCAAGACAAAGGGCATGTCCCCTTCAATGAAAGCTGAGTAGTAAAAATAGTCCAAATAAAATTATGAAAAATCAAAGAGGATACCTCCCACAAGAAGTCCCAGCTAACTCATGAAGACATAAGACAAGATCTGTTTGGGGAAAATTAACTGCCTCATTTTTTCAAACACAAATTAACATGAGATAATATTTTTATCTGATATTAACACTGTTTCTGATTAATCCCTTAAACACTGGGGAAAATTGAATGGTTTCATTCATTCTCTCACCTCAGATTTGACCATCTACTAAATAATAGCCCTAGAGCTTACTGTATCTCCAACTCTAGTTTATTCTAGATCATATTTAATGCAAAATCATACATGCCACCAGATTACAAGCTTCCCCATTAAATCTGAGTGGGGTACATTTTGTTCTAGTTAGAGTTTAAATAACATACATATGAGTGTGGCGTTTGTGCTGGAGAACTATCAAAACAGTTTCCACAGAGCTTTGCAACCTGTAAGAAGTTTTGGTATAAGATCTCCATAAGAAGAATTACAATTTCAACGTTTCATCCTCCAGCATTCATGCTAGAACTCACTGCTTATGAAATTCTTTTTCATACCACTACAGCCATACGGTGTGGAAGAGATCCAGTTAAAAGGCAACTGACTATTGCAGAGGAAAACATAGGAAAAAGTAGGGTGAAAATTGGAAAAACGTGCTTCTGGAAGACCAAAGACATGCCTTCTTAGAAGGTAAGCCTGATTCTTCACGTTCTTTAAAGCCTGAGAGAGCAGAGAAAACTCAAGCTGCCCAGACAACTGCAGAAACAGGGGTCAACTATGCATAAAGAACATTAGTGGACCGAGAAGACTAAAACATAGTTTAGTCAATACAGTAGACTTAAAGAGGAAATAACCTGCGTGCAGATTTACTGCAACAGACTTTTCATTGAGGAGAAGTGGGGTAGATCGATAAAAACTAATTTGTACTATGTGGTTCAAAGAAAGGACTACTACAGGGATTTTGTAAAAACAAGCTCTAAAGCAATAAAGACAATTCAAAGATAAGTGGAAATACTGTTGCTTAAACCCCTGACAAAATAATTCCACAAAGGAGACTATCATCAAGAATATTCAGTAGGAGAGTAGTAACATCTTTATTTCAGCTGTGGTTTACTCTTAAGTAACACTTATTTTCTTATATAAGTATATATAAATAAAATGAAAACTCCATTCAATGACCAAAACCATACAAAGAATGTTGTACTTCTAATTGGATTTTCTTTATACAGGCAACTCCTTGTTTTAAGACACCACAAGAAATAAAGGCCCAAATCAACCCTTTTATAACAGAAAATATAACTGTGTTAAAGAAAAGCAAAGGAAAACTTCGTCTGTGTAGGAGACAGGAAAGCAGGAAACCAAAATCCAAGACCGGAACATTACCTTCCCTGTACACAAAATAAAGCATTCATGAACTTTGCCGTCACATCTATAATGGTAAAAATATAAATTGATATGACAGTCCTAGCTCTGTATCCACACTAACAGAAACTGCACCACCATCCATGTTAGCAAGAACAGTCTCAGACTCTGTTTAAAATTTCACTGATACTTCTCTAGCAAAACTCAGTTGACACATTATATCCTTTTGCACACTAATTTTCAAAACTTCAGGCTCCAGAAAGTGCTGCAGATACATGAATTACTCTGTCCTTAAGAAAAGGAGAAAAAGGAAGTGCTGTCTTCATTTTCAGTTTTGCTAAACAGGCTACAGTTTAGAATAAATGCTTCTGTTTGAGATAATACATTTGTGCTCTCTTATGTCTGTCATTAGTGGTTCACCACCAGCTTAGGAATCTGCAAAACCCTGTATACGCAGACCTGAAAAAAATCCCAGCCCAATAATAAGCTATTTTACATTCATAAATATCTAAATACTCAAAAAAGCCTTCAGGGACAAAAATAGTTTTATCCATAGTTTATAACCAGGAATAGGTTTTTTTGTATCAACAAACACAGTTTAATGAACACTTTCCCCATCAGCCTCCTGTTAATTGTTATTTAATTGAAAATTTACAAAACTGGAAAAATACTTTACATACAGTATCACAATTTATATGCTTATTTAATGTGTGAGAATTTCATCGTAGTTCTGACACATGAATGAAATCTGAAGTCAATGTTCATTTTGTATTTTGCTAGTTCAGGCACCTTCAAAAGCAGGGCACATGCAAGAGCAATACAAGTGTTAAAATAATTACCTATTGGGATTCTCTCTGGTTTCCAAAACACTTTAAATGATACATTGTATTCCAAACAAAGTTTTCACAAGGCAATGCAACAGCATATGACTACAATTTTTTGATTCCTGAGTTCATCTCAAACTTGCTGTATCCTTTTCCCACTGTTGGATGATAACCATTTTCGAGTAAAAATGAATAAACATACACACACTTTTTACTTATTTATGTGTAAATTCATTCTTTGTATTAAAACTGTACATTGATAAGACTAAATAAGATTCTATGAAACTAATATAAAAAGCACTACATTCACAGATGAAAGCATGTGAAATGTGAAAATCATTTAAACATTTAAGTTGTTCAATAAAATTTTCAACTTAATACTGTATATAAGATTCCCCAGATGACAACTATTTCACTGTGCAACATTTCTGTAAAGGTTGTGTGTAACAGTACGCCTCACCGCAATCAAAAATACAATATAGAGACATCAACAGTGGGGCATAGAGAGACTCAAGCTATACCAGGTGCCAAAAGGAATCCACTCACAGTACTGTGGTCAAATACGACTACTTGTAATATTTGTTAGCATCAATAATGTTATTGATGCTAAACTATTTCTGGTACCATACATAGTCATTTTTTAAACACAGTACCTCTACAGTGCAGCAAATTATGCAGTGTAAGCATATTTAAGTAAATACAGTGCCTCAAAGCTACTGCAAGCATGGAAATAAGGATCTCAGAACATGTATGATGACCATTATTTTTGTACGTACTTAACTACCTTTTATACAAAAGGAAGAGAGCTCTTCCCAAACTGATGACTGTTCTGGTTTGAACTAAAGTAGAACTTGATTTCTACTTCAGCTAAGTCTCATATGAGTAACTTCATTTTCTAAGTTAACTGCATATTTTGCAGACAGTGTTTCTCTCTAGAACTGATAACAGAGGCACCGGCATGCAGAAAGGCCATTGCTTATACTAATTCCTATAGAAATCAAGGCCATCTTCAAGATGCTGAACTGCCATAAGTCAAGAAGCAAAAAAGGGTTGCACCTGCAGGGAGAGGTGAACAGGAAACAGGCGACCCCAAACTGTCCAACAAAGTATTCTATTCTGTTTATGTCATACTCAGTATAAAAGTCAGAGATCACGAGGGTCAGTCCATCTTCTTTGACTGCCAACATACAGCAAGGACCTCATCTGTCTTTTTACCTTGATCCTGGATCAATGTGTTCTGGAATCCATTTCCTGAGTTCAGCTCCCTTCCACTGCAGAGTCCAGGCCAGGACCCTTCTCTGCAGCATCTGTGGTGATTTAGTCATCGAGGGAAGCACAAGGCAATTTTGTATATTTGTATATATTTTATTATTTTCTTATTAATAATATTTTCCTTATTATTATTATTGTTTCATTAAAACTGTTACTAGCTTTAGCTTCCAATCCATGAGTATTTTTCTCTCATTTTCGTCTCTCCTTTCCATAGGAGGGGTGGAGTGGAATTGGCACTAACACAACTGCTCAGGTTTAGCTGCCAATCAAGCTGTGACAATGACATAACTATACACAAGAACTCCCTCCTACTATTAGTAATTAACACAAGCCTAGAAATACAGAAAAGCAAGAGATTGAATACTTATTGCAGTTTTTAAAAATACTGCTTACATGGCGATTTGAGCATACAAATACCAGATTTCTATTGTTATGAATGCAGACCCTTAATTTGAATTGCAAAACAATTCAAAACCATTAAAAGGTGCAACTGATTCTTAAAAGAGCAACCTCTTATTCCTTTAAACAAGTTATTCTTACATTGCACAATTTTTTCTGCTGGACTGCTACTGAATCATAAATGTTAATTAATCATTTAACTCACCTGGCCTGGCTGGGGGGATAAACAATTAATAACCTCCTCCAGCATCACTGGTATGTGCAAACTTCCAAAATTATTCTTCTCTGTACTTTGAAGTAACTCTTCAGTTTCACGTTTCTGGATGGTTTCTTCCTTTAACTCACAGTCAGAAAGCTTTTCTGCTGAAGAATGGATCCTTCTAGCCAAAGTACCCACAATTATTGAACTCAGTTTTACGTTCCGCAGAAACAAACATTTGTAAACTTGGCACAGACACTGAGATAACATTTTGGAGTTGATCAACCTAGAAAAACATTAGATGCTGGGAATTACTTTGAAACAAATGTTTAAACTGTAGACTTTTTTAAAAGACAAAGTGAAAATGCTACAAATAAAGCGTTAAAAGATGGGCAGGTACACAGATGTCATGTCAGCCAGAGGCGTGAGTCTTGCTTTCAAAATTTTCAATGTTACCTATCAACCACATTCAAACAACAATGGTTTTATTTTCATAAGGAACACCTTTTCATTTTCATTGCCAGAACTCCAGTAGCATTACAATGTCCCCGAAATGCTAATATTAAATGACTAACCAAATCTGAGGTCAACCAGAACAGTGACTTTACTTTCAAATTGTTCCCTTCCATTTTGCCAAACACAATGAGACATTTGCTCTGAATAGTAGCACTCTGGTTGCCAAGTTTGACCTATTATTATTAAAACAGGAACAGACAAATCAAATACTGTAACCACATTTAAACTGTAATTGTATTTAAAATAGGGCTATAATTTTATATTACAGGTGTAGCAAATATAAGGTTTTCATCACACATTACATCTTGTAATTCCAAATTTTTCAAGCACAGCAAGAAGCAAATCTCCAGAGCATGACTAACTCAAATAATACTCTAAATCCTGAAAATATCAGTGGTTAGTGATGTAGTTTGCCTTTTAACTACATCAAGTATTGATGAATTTTTTTCCCCCCTCTGTTCTCCCCAGAACACTCCAAAATTAAGTCAGTAACCCACTAAGTAAAGGCTGCATGACTTTTTAACTTTTCATAAAAAAAATAGGAAAAAGAATTGAACGTTTAACACAGGTGATAATATTTTATTTAGAAGATATCTACCCTCCCTTATAGAGCTGAGACCTTCTGTAACAGTGTATCACATACTTTCTCCTGACAGGAAAGCTGCAACCTTTGACGTAAAACCATTCACATAAGTATCATTCTACATTCATAGCATGAACAGAAAGACAACTTTATTTAAACTAACATATTTCCATTACACGTTTTGCTTGGATTTACTCAGCTAGCTTCACCTATTTTGTCTGCATAGATAAAAACGTGCAGAGTCATCAGCTCTGTAAAGTTGTCCTCCTGATAATTTAAGCCTCGGCTGAGCAGTGTTTCCCCTTACCTTACATTTGGAAGAATGTACTGCTCCATAACCTTGCACAGACATACTGTAGCCCTAAGACTTCGCGACAAACCACAATACCTCTACAAAAATTATTTTATGAAGACCAACAATCAACACTAAACTCGCACTGTCCTGAGTAGGTACGAGCCCAGGAAGTGTTGTTAACACCAGGGAACCAAAACACTTTGCTTGAAACCAACCTCACTCTATGGAATTGTTTGGGTTTTTTTTTTCCTAGAAGCGAGCAGTAAGCGCGGTTTCTCGCAGCACGCCTCTTAAGCGCGCTGGGCACCCTGCAGAGCGGGACTCACATCGAAGCGGAGGACAAAGGCAGACAGGCGATAAAAACTTAATTCCGTAAAGCTGGTTCCCAGAGGCGGCTGCAGGGGAGGCAGCACGGGAGACCGAGGCCGGCAGGACACGGCGCCGAGGGTAACGAGGGGCCGCCAGACGCCAGGGGAACCCCCCATTCCCCGCCAGCTCTGGCTCTGCCCCTCAGTCCCTACTTTTTCCCGCGCCACCCCCGCACCCAGGTCGCGCAAAAGCCTCCACCTCGGCTTCGCCCCTGGGGATCGCGCCCCCGACTACTGCAGTCTGCGCAGGGACCCCCATAGAACAAGAGACACCGCCTAGCCCGACCTCACCTCCCCCACGCTCACCTCCGGCGCGCGTCGCTCTGCTGGCGTCACGAGCGCGACGGCCAATGGGGAGGCGAGGTGGGCGGGGCGGCCGCGTTTGAATCCGGTGGACGCCGCGGACGGCGGTTGCAGCAGTTCTGAGGTGAGTGGCGGTCTCGTGCGGGGCGTTAGGCCGGAACTGGACTCTGGGGCCGGGCCCAGGCCCAGGCACTCGGGTCCAGGCTCCGGGGCGGACTCCTCTTCGGCACCCTTGGCCTCTCTGTTAGGCCGAGCAAGCCCGTGGTGGGGCGAGGAGCGAGCTGAGGGGGCTGGGTTGGGCGGGTCCCAGCGCCCCTGTCCCGGGGTGTTGTCTGCCGGTGCTATGGCCGTGATGCAACTTGGCTGGAAGAGGACGAGCTTACCCCGAAGGTAATGAAGCGTCGCTGATTACCTTTACTGCGAAGATCTCGATGGGAGCAAACATCCTTTAGCTGTCAGCGAGGGTGGCCCTTTAAAGGGAGATTTGGGGTTGGCGCCTGGCCCCGTGTTCCATGTAAATTTCGTTAACGCGAATCCCGCTTTAACGTGTCTTTAAATCTGCGTGCAGTGCGATTTAACGAATAACCCCGGGAAAGTCAACAGGAAAAAAACATGCATTGGTCTGCAGAAATTTGGTACTTTGTCTGCAAGCTTGCTGTGAAATGAAGGAAAGCCAGTAGATGAATTAACAGTTTAGCTTGTAGAATTAAGCTCATAAACTTAGCTTTCTTAGAGCTGTGCTGAATTATGTCACCTCTTTAGGCTAGTTACAGGGCTTTCCAAAGCTGTGCCATCGCTGTAGCAGTTTATAGCGTTAACAGATCCAGCATGGGCACAAGATGTCCTTATTAAGGGTGTGAACTATTTGAGAATTTGTGTTTGAAGTACAAGGCCTTTCATGTTTGGTTTTTTTTTTTTGCCAGTTTAAGAGAAGATTTGGCTGCTTGCTTTGGAGATCAAGATTTTGGAAGTGAAGAAGGGGTACAAAAGGGACTCCGTTATGTCTTCCACTAAGGAAGACAGTGTCTGTCACCACGTCAAAGTGGTGGTCCGTGTCCGTCCAGAGACTGAAAAGGAAAGAGAGGGCAACTTTGCTAAAGTTGTTAATGTTGTTGACCAACATATATTAGTTTTTGATCCAAAAGAGGAAGAAGTTAACTTCTTTCACGGGAAGAGAATCATCCATAGGGATATCAATAAAAGACAAAAGAAAGATCTTAAATTTGTCTTTGATGCTATTTTTGATGAAAATTCATCACAATTGGAAGTTTTTGAGCATACTACCAAAACTGTCATCGATGGCTTCTTCAATGGATATAATTGCACAGGTAACTTTGCTGTTTATCTTATCCAATTAAAAAAACTTCACTAAATTCCTCAAAGTTTCTATTAGTGTATCCCACTGCTGCAGAGCCCTTAAAAAAGGCTGAGATATAAATAAAGGATTTAGTTTTAATTTGTAGATATGAGAGGCTGACTTTTTAGCCTACAAAAGTTAGGATAGCTCTACTCTGTTTTGAAAATGAGTTCGTACTAAGATTATAATAAATATCAGAATTTTTTCTGAAATATGCATGGTTACGAGATGAGTCCTTCTGTAAGGAGTTATTCAACCAGAAGCAGTTCTCTGACTAAGACGTAGCCTGTTTTATGAGCTCTCTTTAAGAGCTATTTTTTTAAATGGCAAAAGGAACCTTGTGAGGAAATGATATATGTAGCTGCAGTAAGTTGATGGTATAGGGTTATGAGAATAAGCAAATAATATTTCCTGTGAATTGTGAGTGAATGGACATTGAGCTGAAAATTTAGAAGTAAATATGATTTTGAAATAGGTTTCTGTTTATAGCTGTAAAAGGTAAAGCCTAAGTAATAAACTTCATCAGTTTAGGAAAACAGCCGTGCAGAATGACAGAGACATGTGAATGTCCATTTAGCATTTCTGATTAGCTTATTGGTGTAAATTACATGGGTTTTTCTTTTGGTTTTTTTTTTTTTAAATTCAGTGCTTGCATATGGTGCAACGGGAGCTGGAAAGACTTATACAATGTTGGGTTCCCCTGAAGATCCTGGAGTGACTTATTTTACCATGATGGAGCTTTATAATTACATGGATCAAATAAAAGAAGATAAAATATGCAATGTTGCTGTCTCTTATTTAGAGGTAAGTCAGTTCCTGCATTTGGTATGTTGTTTTTAATAAGGCTTATTTTTATAAATAAAGACAAGAAGGCTTTGTATTTCTTCCACCTCTTTCTAGGGCTTTATAAAATGTGTCCCTGATAGAGATTGAACGGAACTATCCTCCACAAATTTAGTGTTATTCATAGGCACTTGTTAGTATCGTACAGAAGGCTGCCTAAAAAGAGCAATCCCTTCTAATATGTTCACTAAACATTCTAATGTTTTTTGTCTTGCTGATCAGTTTTATGCCTTTGAACATCTGTTGATATGTGCAAGAAAATATCTTTTCAGGAATATATTTCAGGACTTCACAATAAAATCCTTTAAGCACTGTGAATTCACACAACCAAATGACATCTAATCCATTTTAAATGATGTTTTTTTAAGTTTATTGATCAGAGATACAGTACAACTACTTGGATTGGACCTGCTATGCCAATTGTTGGCTCTTTACAAGTATTTGTTTTGTCCTGTTGTCACCTTCTCTCCTCTGAATTTTTTGCATCACTGTTATATTTTACAAGTAGCTATCAAGCAGTAGTAGCAAAGTGGTTAGCTTCTAGCTCCTCAAAGTTGCAATGGAAGAGGAATTAGTATTTGGAGGGGAGAAAGAGGGGGGGGAAAGTTTTCTTTGCTACGTGCTATTTCAGGTGTTTACGTGGACCATGAAATAACATGTGTAAGAATTCTAGGTTAAGATTAGATTTAGAGTTAAGAAAGTCATTTAATTTAAGAAATCTCGCTTAAGTATGGACTATGAAGTGTTAAAGAGGGCAATCAATGCTTTGGATTCATGCTTGCTGCAGAAGATTTTTCTGTGAAAAGTAAACTTCTATCTTTTTAGTAAATAATAAACGTTATTTATTAGGAAAGAGCGACTCCCACTTCAGTAGCTAAAAGGATTCACGTAGACTGAATTAATTGAATATTTCAAGCTCAGTATAGGAAGACTGCTTGGGAAAAATTGTACAGAATGAATTTGTTACTTCATTTTAAAGAAGTATTAAAAAAGACTGATTTATGGTTGGTTAGGTTTAATCTTATCAGTTATGATAGGATAGCTTTCTTAAAATGTTTTAAATTTCCTTTCAAAGGTCTACAATGAACAGATCCGTGATCTGCTGGTAAACTCAGGACCTCTGGCTGTTCGTGAAGATTCTGAGAAAGGAGTGGTAGTTCAAGGGCTAACACTTCATCAGGTATGTAAACAGATATTGAAATTTAGGAAGCCTCACAATGTGTTTGAGGGAGGTGGTGAAGTTACCATTGATCTGTGAAAGTTGTATGAAACTTGGTAATTTCCTAGTGGGCTTTTTTTTTTTTTGGTCATAATCACTAGTACCTTAGCAACTTGCAAACCGAATTAATTCATCAAAAATATGTTGTGGAAAAAGCTGCTAATATTCTTGAACACAAATGGATGTAGAGAGTTCAATCCTTATTATTGAGAGGATACCATTGCTTTGATGCTTCAGATTTTGGAAGATTTGTTTTTTGGCTAAAACGTCTTAACATTTGTTAAAGAAATTCATTGCCTTCAAGTGCTATCCTGGAGTGTTCTACAATTTTGCAAGTCTTGTGCTTACATCTCGGTGTTGGTTTTGTATAATAACCATGTTTGAAAAGTTTCACTTCAAATACTCTTCCAGACCAAGTATAGTAATTCTTTGGCAAAGTCAGTGACAGAACTTGGTTTTCCAGTCTGGAGATAAACTCGACCTATCGCCTTGCAGCCTTTTAGAGCATGTCACATGCTATGTAGCTACCAGCTTTTGTGCACATGGAACAATCATTCAACAGGAAACAATGTTATTAGTCCAGCTTACTCTGTGAATACTATCCTTCTCAAAGCTTGGATCTTGTAGGGAAAAAAAATAGTAAGTCACTGTTTAATGCATTAGTACAAGAAAAATTAAGTCAATAATAATAAAGTCAATCACTTTTAAATAAGACTTCTAACTATTGGAGAATCTTTGAGGATTTCTTTACTAAAAAAAATCTTTGATTTAAGTTTCTGCAGGTAAGTGCTTGCTTTTCATGCCTTACTGCTGTTTAACTGAAAATGTTTGTTTGAAGTGCCTTAATTCCAAATAGGAAATTTCTCTTATTTCTAGGTAACTAAATTTTTAAGTTGCTTTAATTTTTGAAGGTGAATCTTAATGTACTTTAGGATCAGTTTAACATCTCCTATAGTTGATGAAAAAGAAAAAAGACCCTTATGTTTACCTTGTACTCTATCCTTAAAGCCTAAATCAGCAGAGGAAATCCTTCACATATTGGATTATGGAAATAAAAATAGAACACAACATCCCACAGATGTAAATGCCTCCTCTTCCCGATCCCATGCTGTCTTTCAGGTAAGATTATGTAGCAGATGTACAGTGGTCATGGCTGTGAGTTGTAGTTGTGTTTTAAAGTTGAATACAATGGAAGGGGTTTTCTTACAAGAAAAAAAATGTGTGCTGAGTTTTAGTTTGGTTGAGAGAAGATTGATGTTTTCCAGTTTACTCTTCTTGTTGACATCTCATTCCTTGTAAGTATATAAAGGTTCATAGAGATTACATTTGAAAAAACAATTTCAATAAAAGGCTCTCTAGTTCCCATTGTGTGAAATAATATTCTTTAGAAAAAAATTCTTTTCTTTAAAACTATAATTTTAAGCTTTGAATGTAAATCTAAATTGCATTCTTAGAAACTGAAAGTTGTTGGGTTTTTTCTAATGTTTTCTGGTTTGGTTATATTGCTTAGCATTTTTCTAGGAGTAGTATTTAACAGAATGCAGTTTTACATCAGACTGAGAATCTGAGAATCTCCAGATAGTACTTCCCCATCCTGCTTAGTTAATGTTGATTTTTACACTAAAGTAATTTCTTAATATTCTGTTATGTACCAAGTAAAAAAAAAAACTAAAGCAGTATATATTCTCTGAAAATATCTGTATATACATACCTGCATCATCAGAATGAAATGCTATTTTTGGTTTCCATGGATGAGGGGTTTGCACGTGTTGTACAAATCTGCTAGAATTTAAGTCTTCTCCAAAGATAATTGCTGTTTGCTAGCGGTTGCCTGATCCTTCTGACTCTTCTTAAACACAACCTGTGATATTTCAAAAAATAATATTTAAAAATGGGTCTCATTAACTAAAACTTCTTTTTCTGCTATTCTGGATTGGAAAATATTAAAACAAATTTGAATTTTGGTCCTTGTGTTACAGCTTAACTAGTATTTAGCTGTTAGGTAGTTCTTAACAGTGTCTTCAGAATTAGGCAATGCTTAACTATAGCCAAAAGATTGTCTTTTGACACAGATGATGGCAATGCAAGTAGCTATAAAGTTAGCATTCCAGAGCCCCACTGTCAATAGTAATGAGAAAAGAAGCTAATAATAGTAAATGAGTTAAGTAATTCTAAAATACACAACAGAGCAAAAGTCATTCCCACTCTACAAGCTTCTATGTTTTCTTATACATCTTGCACTTTTATGTCTGGAATTGCCCTTCCTGGTTTTAGTTTCTCCTGAGGTGTTACCCATGGCTGTATATTTAAGGCAGTAAGCATTCAGTCCCAATGCACACTTTATTCACAAAAACTGTCATACTGAGTACTGTAGTTTGCAAAAACTTTCTCTGGTATTCTTTGCAATATTCCTAATCCAGTTAACTCTTGTATTGAGACAATCCTGAATGTTTGTTGTGTTTATATGGTCTTTTGAGATGGTCTAACTGTCAATCAAGGTATTTGATTGCTTTTGCTTAAGTGTTGTTTTCTGTTAAGTGCACAAATGATTGGTAAGAGTCATTATTTGTTTTATTACACTTCTATATTGAATGTTTGATTTATATAACTACTAATATTGTGTGTTCTAAAAGATAGTCTAGTTCATGTAAGAGTGAATGTGTTTTAAGCCTTTTTCACAGAAGTGACTGTGCTTGGGAGGAGGGAGAGATTATGTCATTTATGTATAAAAATGTGTGTAAATAAATGCTTAATATAAATACTGCATCTGCACTTTAAAGGAATAGTAGTGTTGCTAACTAGATTAGTCCAATGAATGCAACTGGAAGTTTGACAGATTTTAATTAACTTGTAATCGTTAAACTAAGCAAATTAACAACCATACACTTTATTGAAGTGGGTTCTTAGATGCTTTACTTGAGGCACTTATTAGTGGTGTGGGCATCTGTAAGAAATAATTACAAGTTAGTCAATTAGTACTACAAGTAATAACTTATGTCAGTTTTTCATCTATTTCCACAAATCTGTGACAGTCTGCAAAACCCGTCTTATCTTGTCCTTTATGGCCTCTTTGGTTCCACAATTATAAGTAATGAGAAATTGCTGTTGCTGTCTTCCTCTTTGTTTTTAAGTTTTCTGTTATTTTAAGAGGTGCTCTTGTTTGAAGAGAACAGTTATCTTTTACTCTGGCCTTGGGTTTTGTTCTTGACTTCATTGGAACAGGACATTTTCTAGAACTGACTCAGAAAAAGCGATGAAAGACTTGGCCCAGGACATTCTGGGCTGATTTTAGAGATACAAGTTTTGCCTTGCTGTAGTGTCTATCTTGGGTTTGAAATCTCTATCTAGGTCAGGCAATTACTGCATCTGAAAGTAAAATTCCAATTGCCATACTGTTCTGTTGGAAGTGTTCTGCTGACGGACGAAGAAATAGAAAAGATTCTGCTTTGGGGCATTTCCTGTGTCTCAACTCTTTAAAAAAAAAAAAAACTTGAGTCGTAAAACATAATTGGGCTGTCATTCCACCTTTCTCTACTTCACTAACGATAGTTACTGGGTTCTGGTAGAGTGCTACCAGCCTGAGATAGCTACAAGGGAAATACAGGAAAGTGCCTTTTTTTTTTTTTTTTTTAGTATTGTACTAGAAATAGTGCAACAGAACCTACTTGTATTGTTTGATATAGAATAGTAGAATACCAGGTTGCAAGGGACCTCAGGAATCATCTGGTCCTACCTTTCTTGGCAAAAGCACGGTCTAGACACGATGGCCCAGCACCCTCTCTAGCTTAATCTTAAAAGCACCCGATGTTGGGGAATCCACCACTTCCCTGGGAAGATTATTCCAATGGCTGATTTTTCGCATTGTGAAAAAATTTTCCACTTGTGTTCAACTACAATCTCCCCAGGATTAGCTTGTACCCATTATCCCATCTTTTCCACGCAACTCCTTGTAAAAAGGGAGTCTCCATCTTCTTTGTATCCTCCTTTTAAATACTGGAACGTGTGGAAACGTGTCTGTTTGGTATAGACATACTTTTTGTAGCAAGTCATTCAGTCCCAATACTTGTCAATCTTTTTCTGCTATAAATTGCTGTGAAGACTTCATTTCTCTTATATAAAGCTTAAAGCTATAGAACCAGTTAGACAGTCTTTAGTCAATTATCTTGTTTGAATGGCATCTTTCCCAATTCACTGTCTAAAAGTGGGTTAATAAAAGTGCCAGAAAACATTAGCCTTACAAAAGACAAAAGGAAGGGATATATCTAGAGAATCCTGAAAACATAAAAGCCACCTAAGGATAACTGTAGTTCTTATTGACTGTACACGCATGGTCTGCCTACTTCATTACAAACCTGAAGAAGGAATACCTTCACTAGCAGAACAAAGCAAAAAGCATCTGATTTCTTATCTCCTGTGCCATAAAAATTTCAGGAAAGAAAGGATGAGGAGGAACAAGTGCCCTTAGGAGTTACAGCTTTCTTTCCAAAAGACCCTGGCATAGCATGTGTTTTCACACTAGTAAATAAATGTTGTTTCCTTATTCATGTTGGTTAAAGTTAAGTCTAAATCGCTGAAGGTCCAGCCTTCTTCTTCTTAGTTTATCCTTCTATACATATATTTGTGGCATGCTCTCAAAGGTGCTTTTAACAAACGTACACGTTTTTCTGTTTAAAGTGCAATAATGTGGTGTACACCTTGAGTGCAGAAGAATCGAGCTATTTTAGCTACAAAATTCATTTGAAGCTCACCATTCTTTGCTGTTTTGGTAAACCCCTGGCCCAGGGCAAAAGTGAGAGGGAGAGTGAAGTACCTCACGGTTCCCTTAAGTGAAGGGGGTGAGGGAGAAGAAATCACTTGTCATCTGCAGACTGATGCTCAGCCAGTCTGCAAGCACTGGCTGCTTTGGAGAAGGTTTTGGTCAGTTAGGGTCAGCTATCACCTTGTAAGGTCTTACCGCCCACTGCCTTGACACTGTACAACTGCTGTTCAGCAAAAGCTAAACACTGGTGTGTTGTCAACACTGGTTTGGTCACAAATCTGAAACCCTAGGGGCTGCTATGCAGAAAACTTAACTCCATCTTAGCCAAACCCACTGCAACCTACACTCTGCTGTTTCCTTACTAATACCTGAAGCAGGTAAGTTTGAAAGTCAGTAATGGATTCACTGTTTTCCATTAGGCCAAGCTGCCTGTTGGTGTTATGGAATAGTTTAACTTGGATTCTTAGAAGGATTCTGATAAGATTTTCTGAAAACAGTTGTTGCAATGTGAAATTAACTTACTGCTTAGAGTAACAACAAACTGGTTAATGATTTAACTTTTTAATGATTTTCATTGGTATGTCTTTTTCATTTTAGATTTATCTAAGGCAGCAAGATAAAACAGCTAGTATTAATCAAAATGTTCGTGTTGCCAAAATGTCTCTCGTTGACCTGGCGGGATCTGAACGTGCCAGGGCGACAAACGCCAAGGGGGCTCGTTTTATAGAAGGAACAAATATTAACCGCTCCCTGCTAGCTCTCGGAAGTGTCATTAATGCCTTGGCAGATCCAAAGGTATGTGCTGCTTTTCCGTACAGTCTTTGATACCTAGTGTTGTGAAAACATTTTAAAAAATGGTAAGTATTAAATGTGGCACTACCTACCTCTTTATATCGTATCTGGTTTGATTCTTGCTTTACCATTGAAATTTATTCCTGGGACATCCTAACGGCATCGGTTAAAAAACATATACTTAAGGTACATGTAGAGTCCCTCTAATTTGAAAAAAAGCCTCTCTAAGCTTTGAGGAGGGGAAAAAGACTTCAGCTGCTGAATCATCTAATGCAACTTAACTTTTGCCACGTTAGCACCAGTGCTGAAATTAGCTTTTGCTTGAAAGAGAAACATTTTTTTTTTTTTTTAAAGTACCTTTATATGTTTCACTTCTGCTGATACTAATGTTGGAACCAGCAACCCTTTGACTACCTTAAGGCAAAGGTTTATTTGAATGAACTACGGGGAATTTTTTGTGTGTATCAGAATACTGGAGGAAAAAACCTTAGTGCAGAATAGAAATGCTAAGGCTTTAAGCCAATTTCACTGCTTTTTGATTTTGTCTATTTTGGATTAGCCATAGAGGTGAGCAAGTTTTCTGTACTACAGTCAGGAACCCTAGAATTCGTATAGTTTTAATTAGAAAAGCTGTTGTTCTCCTGTTACGTGTAAGCTGCTTTTGGTCTTATACTGTTCCTGCTTATTAACAAAAATGAATGAAAATCATTAATGAAACTTTTTATGGTTACGTCACTTAATGAAATATAAACACTTTTTAATTTCCTGCAACAACTGAAATTATGGTATCAGAGCTCATGTACACTATTGAAAACAAAGGTTATCTTATGTTATTCCTTGTAAACTCTTCTTGCTACCTACTGAGTGAGAAAAGGCATCGTGGCTGTGAATGATAGGGAGAGTCCATATCCTACCACAGATTCTGTCTGTAGTGATGTGGGTAGCTACTTCAATATCTTATTATCTAGTTAGCAAAATTCTTCTGTTGACTAGTTTGTTTAAAGAATATTTAGTATTTTTTTAAGGTAACTCCTGAGTATATACTATTCAATTCTGAAATTGAAACCTACTGAAATCTGAAGTCTGGGAAAGCTCTCATCGAGTAAAGGCGATTGCACTGTTGTTTCTCACATCATCATTTTCCTTTAAGGTTTTCTTATGGGTTTCCACTGTCATCTCTGTGAGAGCTGAATGACAGACAGTTCCAGCAAAAGTTCTTAAAAACAATATCCAGCTGCCTAAGGGTAGTGTCAAAATTGAATGTAACTGTTTTGCTTACCCATCTTTTTCAAAATCAAGCATACGTAGAGAAGTTTGCCTGAGGAAACAAATAGCCCGACAAGGACAAAGATTTTTCCAGAGGTTTATACCCTTTCATCTTAGGGGAGGAGAAAACACCACCTATCCAAACCTGTTTTTTCGTGCTCTTCCACACAGACACCCATACTCTGCTCATAGTCTATTACTCTCCTGATCTGGCTTATCAGCTCAAGGGAAGGAATGGGGACAGTTTTGTAGCAGAATAATAAAACCTCCTGAACTTTTGTCAAAATCAAGTCTATTGCCTACAGCTACACCCTTTTTGTCCTTCTGGTCAGGTAGCAGTATTTCCCTTTAAGTATGCCAGGGGAAAGTGATCAGAGCTTTCATTTCCCTTCCTCATGCTGCACATTCTCATCACTATCTTGTTGGAGTGGGAGGCAGAATTTAGAATCGGTACCATTGACCTAAGTATGATTCTTCATGTTAACTTACTTGGTGTGGGATTGGGATCCTCATGGCCTAATTTTGTACCGTGAGATGAAGATTCTGTAAATACAATTGGAAAAAAAAGATCATAAAATAGACTTTGGGTTGCCTGGAAAGGTTGTGGAGTCTCCATCCTTGGAGATATTCAAAACTCAGCTGGGCATAATTCTTGGCAGCTTGCTGTAGATGATCTTGCTTTGAGTAGAGATTGGATTATAGACTGATCTTGAGAGGTCCCTTCCCAACTTCGATTACTCTGTGAACTGAAAGTAGTCTAACGTAGTCTACTGTTTTTGTTAGTTGTCTGTATCACAAAAGCAGTTGTTGTGTGTCTGGACATCACAAAGTAACCTGACTAATACATTTAAAGATGACATTAAACAGTTCCATGAGATTTAAAATTGTTTAAGATATATATGTAATCTTTTAAAATTAATTGTGTCAGTTAAAAGTAACAAGGTTTTGTTATGTTTTGTGGCGTGCTTGAAATTCTAAGCAAACTTTTAGGCAGGTGAATATTTAAAGTACAGTGGACTAATCCAAAAAAATGCATGCAACTCTCTCTAGAGCAAGAAACAGCACATTCCTTATCGAAACAGCAAGCTTACTCGTTTACTGAAAGATTCTCTTGGAGGAAATTGCCGAACAATAATGATAGCTGCTGTCAGTCCATCCTCTATGTTCTATGATGATACATATAATACTCTTAAATATGCAAACCGAGCAAAGGATATAAAGTCTTCTGTAAGTATATTGGTGTTTATTGATTCTTTGTCAAAGTATAATGGAATACTATTAAGACTTTTTTTTTTTTAGAAGATTATAATTTCCTTCATTGGTTTCTCAGTTTTGTTCAGTTACTTTCTTACAGCCAACTCTTTGTCATTTGAGTAATAGATGTAGTAGATATGGAAGAGATACTAGTTCTGGCTGAAAAGCAACATAGCTTCATTAATGGGATTATGCTGACAGTTTGAAAGATCTTTTCTGAGCATTAAATTTAGAAATAATTCTCAGCTGGCATAATTCACAGCCAGTTTCAGTATTTTACTATTACATTCTCAGAACTGTAAAGCATATTAAAGAAATGTCTCAGCAGTTGTACAAGAGCCAGTCCAGGCTTGTTACAGCTAGATCAAAGAAGCTCAATGAAATCATATTGATAAATGAAATTCTACTGGGGTGTCTTGTCTTCTGCTTTCTATTATTCTGATTTTTTTTCATAGTCCTTTGTATTGCAGCTCCTTAATTTCTTTTATGTAATATGATTGACCGTAATTTTCATTTGTTGCATAGTTTTTATAATAAAATACACAAGATGAACATGAAATAGTAGAACTAGTCTGAATAAATGCAAAGTGTGCTTGCACATGTAAACATTTTTTATTGTTCTGTTGAAGGAAATGGCCATGGGTAAGCAACAGAGGGCTAACAAAATGAGTGTGTTTTTTGTTGTGCAAGTCAAGATTTTATTCATCCTTTTCCTATTGTAGTGCAAGTGTAATTATGTGGTACTTAGGTGCAATGTATTTATTATGCAGGAAAGCACGAAGGAGCCTTCTTGAATTCTAACTTGGTTCTTTTCTTTAACAGTTGAAGAGCAATGTTGTTAGTTTGGACAGTCACATAAGCCAATATCTTAAAATTTGCAATGAACAAAAGAAAGAGGTATGTAAAAATTATATTGTTAAAAATTCAAAAGATTTATTGTATTCAAAGTTGTAACAATTAAATGTTCATGGAATTGAACTTATGTAAGGCGATATTGTCTTAATTCTCCCATATAGAGAAAGATAAGAAAGATATTTTGTATTCTAAGAAGAATATCATTTGTAAAGGCATTCAAGACATAAGCACAGAATGATAGGTTAAAAAAAAAAACCCTCTATTCCAACTAAAAGGTAATTAAATTTTTTTTTAGATCCTGATGTTGAAAGAAAAACTGAGAGAATATGAAGAAAAGAAAGCAAACAATCCTGAAAATCGTAATGGAGCAGTTCTTTCAAACAACCAGCAAGTGGAAATACAAAGGTAAATTAATCACATTACAATCTTGCTTCAAAATGGGCATTTCCATAACTTGTAAAAGCATTTGTAAAGCAAACTTGCTCTTTTGAATACTGGTTTAGTAATTTTTAACGCTGCTTTCCTTAGACTAGGTGTAGCTTTGCGTAATTTATCCCTTCTTTTCAGAACAACTTGGTGGCTTTAAAATGGGACAAATACTGTGTACTTGAACTATCCTGATATTAACCTTCAAGGCAAATTCAGTGAAACACTGACTATGTAACTCTGGTCCTCAAGAATCTGACATAACTCACTCTGACATCGTTTATATCACTGATGAAGGTCTTGCATCTATAGTTATTTTCTTACAAAGTATTTACTAAATTTACAAAAGTGCAGCAATGTCAGTATTCTGTGGATTGTATTTATTCAAGTCAAATTTTTGTTAGAACTAGTGACAACGAAGAGTATTTGATAGGGAATTGAGTCTCACTAAGTTATGAGCATCAGTGTTCATATGTGGTTATTAAAATTCTTATGTGCCCGGTTTTTTAAAGTTGATCAATAGCTTTTTTTATTGTAATGAAGGCATTTCATGGGAAAGTCAGGTATTTTTGTTCCAAGTCTACTAATGTTATTCTGTATTAACATCCAGGTTAAATACTACCATTAGTAATATGCAAAAGATTTTGACAAGTGTTCTCCTAGGAACTCCAGAGCTCTGTAAGACAAAGAAGTTATATTTTTGCTACCCGAAGCTAAATGGTTGTAATTTTTCTCCAACATACCTCTTGATTGTTTAAAGTACCATATTGTAATGTAGAGTTTCAGAAAAACTAAAATAAAATGTCAGTTTTATGAATTTCTTATGCTATTTTTAGCCAATATTTGGCAATAAGGCTCTGAATTGATTTTGAGTCACCTTCACTTTTCAAAACTGATTTTGTTATTGTGTTACTGGAAGGATCCCCTTGTGAAAGCATGATCTCTTGAAAACTGAATGTGAGTGTATATGTGTGTACCTACATATGTACACACACATGCAGTGGCAGGTGAAAATGAAATGGTGATTGTGAAAGGTTTGCTAGCAAAAATATTCAGTGTGAATCTTGAGAGGGTACAGGGCTGGGATTGGGCCTTTTACTAAGGGATTATTGAGAAGAACAGTGAAAAACTGGTGAAAGTCCAGTGATGAAAATCTTTCCAGCCAGCCAGTCGGCTAAAAATTCATCAAATAAATATGCAGTAAAAAAACTCAAGGAAACAAACAAAATTACTCAGTACCCAAACAACTGTTTTGTATGTGGGCTGAACAATAACCTAGTGATAGAAACGGAATGATAAATTTAACAAAGAAGAATAGTGTTACATTTGATTGTTACACAATAAAGAAAAACAATGCATTTGGGAAATGGAAAAAGAGTTGAACATAATAGCAACAGAAGCTTCCTGGTATATCTGTGGAATAGTCTTACTTCGAGAATGATAGAAGTTCATCTCACAGGGCTTCTAAAACTAGCTGGAGTCTTTAATAACAGAAAAAAAATCATTTTTCTGGTAGGAAGCTTATCATCACAGTCCCCAAAATACGAAAACGGTTTACAAGTAAGTGAAAGTTACAATAATTTTTGAACTTAGTTATCAATAACCTGGTCAAGATCTAGCCTTTTAAAATAAAGATATGTTTTCAGGAGAAAGAGAGTAGAATTTGCAAGGCCCTTTTCTAACAACTCTAGGAACGTGCTACAAAACAGAAGTTGACTGTCTCTTTCATTGAACAAAATTATGCTCTGTGTTCTAATGGTGCTGCTTCTCCTCACAGTCCAGTTTGTTTCAGTGATGTAGAGGGTAGGAAGGTAGATGCATGTGGTGGAAAGTGAGCATATGAATCCTAACTTTCAGAAAAGCTACTCAGCAGGTCATTTTTGTGGTTAGACAGAATGTAGTCTGCATAAATGACAGCAACTACTACTGTTCTGGCAAAACTACTTCAGTACTATGGTTCATACAAGGTTTAAGAGAGGCAAGAGCTTGAAGCTCTTCTTTCCGCAAAGAGTTCAATTTATGTTTGTAGGTTTTGTACCTTTATTGCTTTTATGTTTCTTGGTCTCTTTCTTCGTGGTGATGTTGCTATCATATTTTCTGATGTGACAGTCTCATGAGAGCACACAAAAACTAACAAATTAAGACACGTGATGTATAAATTTGTTGTAGAAGGCAATCTTTTCCATAACAAGGTTAGAATTTGGTGTGAAAGTCTTTCTGGATTTATCTCCATATCTCGTCACATTTCTGAGAATTATTCGCCTGGGTTTATTCAGGTAACGTTTTTTTAATTGGCCCCTTGAATGTGTTATTTTTCTTTACCTGAAAAACCTTTTGAGGTGAAAGTAAAAACCCATTAAAATCAAAATGTTCTCTTACTGAAGTTTACTTTACTGGCATTCCAGAGGTTTCAATAAACCTCTCATTCAGGCTATTTAAATTTCATTTTCTAAAGAAGCGTAGGTTTCTAAGTCATGTTGGTAGTTCTGACAGTTTTTCTGCATATTTTTGCACTGTAAGTCTTTAAGGTTAATTTAATTTCCTGTGATTTGTCCTTTATGTCATTCTACATGTGTGGGAAGAATCAGTCAAAGCAAGGTCTCTAAAATTTCTTTTCAAAATGCTGGACACACCAACAAATCTTGGCATAGAGTCAGAGAATATTTGAGTTCTAACATTCTGGAGTACCCTTAGACACATGTAAGACTATCCCATTCCCTCTTAGATATTAGCAATAAAGTGCATTCTCTTTTTCATCATGAGGATCCTGTCAGGTTTATCCTGCTTGTGGTGTGGGTGATGAGTTGATTTCCCCACATTCATTTACAAGTTTGACAATATTACGCTGTCTTCTCCGTTCCATTTGGGACAGGGTAGAGCAGTGTTTCAGTCCACCTTTTGCTTCACTGTTATATGGAAGAGATTCACTTATTACACCACTTGCTACTTCAAACCCAAAAGTCATTCCTGCTCCCTCTGTCTAAAACTTGGAGATGCATTGTTTTCCAACCCTTCAAGTTTTGAGCCTGTTGAAGTAGACACTGGACACTGGTTTTGGAACTAGCACTGACAGGTCCATGAGCTCTTTACGATGAGGTAGTCCAGAAAGTTCATAGCCTGGATATGCCTGCAGGATGACTGTTATTTTTAAGTGAAGAAGAAAGGGTAAAGAGGATAAGAATAGAAATGTGCTTATTGGAAAAGTGAATCTAGATCAAAGCAGGAGCTTTACAAAGGCCCCTATACTTCATGTTGTATTTGGTTTACTGATGATTATAAGTACACAAAGGGTCGATTTACCAGTAATAGTTCTTCACAGTGACTGTTCATAGAATCAGAATCTGCAGCATTTCATAAATTATGCCCAGGGAAACTGTGAGAGGGTTCACCTTCACTTCTCATTGCTGTGTTTTACAGGTAGCTGGGAGGAGCCATGTTTCCATGGATACTATGGAGGGAAAAATTCTCTAACCAATTGTGCAATAGATAGTATAGTAGTGTAGATGGTATAGGTAGGACCAGCATAGAGAAGAACTCATAGTCTAAAATGTGAATAACTGAGTCTTTTATTCTAGTGTTTTCTTACTTTCATTTTAAAAACAAATAGAATTAACAAAAGATTTCTTCTCTACAGTTTCAAAAATTCAACAGTTTTATCTAATAGTCAGAGAATCTATCATATGTAGGTAAAAATGTATAATAAAACACAGAATTTAGAAATAATGTTTCTTAAGGAAGCAATAGTCAGCTATTAAGGCTTTACTTTTTTTCCTCTCTATTGTTTTATAATAATTTTATTAATTTGAAAGTGAAAGTTCCCCTTGTAAAGCTGATAGTTGATAAAAAATGTCTTCGGTAAGTAATCCTTTGTTTATTCTGTTCCTTTGAATCCAATAGATACAAAGAAGTCCTTAAAAATGTATTCGCAAACCGCGAGGAAATCAGAAAAGAATACTTGCAGGTAGAAATGCGACTGAAGGAAAATGCACTGAAGACATATTACCAGAACCAATGTCATGAACAAATTCAACTGATGTTCTCTGAAGAAAGAGTAGAAAAGGTAAGCTTTTCATAATGTAATACGAGGTATCATCTCTCTTCATTTTGTTGTACTAAAGTATGAATTTTGCTTAAGTAATTATATAATTAATGCTTAAATATTTAAACAATTAAAATGGATCACAATGGTTATCACTCAGGTAACATTTGTTGGTGTTAATACAGAAAAGGTAGTAGTAATGCCAGGTGAGCTACTTTTCCCATACTTAATGGGAAACTGTTGATATGTTTATTGCTGCTGTGGAAACTTCTCAACTTGTCTTTATGTCAGCTTGGTAAGCCTTAACACCTGACTTAGATTTAGGAGACTAATAGTGCTCTTTTTTCAAAACCAGAGCATATTAATGTATCAGTGGTACAGCCATTGACGCTGTTACCAAGCTGAGAAATCTTTGTGTTTCATATGGAAAAGCATGGACCTTGTGCTAAACAAGGTGGATTCTTATTGTTGAAGTTTACAGTTGTCACCAGGAAGATGTTCGGATAGCTGCTTAAGGACAGAGTCTTGTGAACTGAAATAATTACACTTAGTTGCCTTGAATTTTAAGAGCAGAATTTCCAGATAAGTATGAACAATTGGTGTTGTGCAGCATTAAATGCTCATGTCTTTCTAGAAGAATCAAAGTATAAATAAGCATGGTTAGGTAGTATCTTATTTTTTTCTGATAAAAGTCAGCTTAAAAGAATATATGTTTTATTTAGATATGAAGTTGAGGGTGAGGCTGACTTTGCTTAGTCACAGTAAAAAAATATGTATTTGGCCAAAAAATTGTAGTTTGCCATATGACTGTTTTTTCCCAGTGATTCACATGAAATTCTGTCCTTAGATAAATGTCAAAGTGAAAATACATCACACGTTTTTGCTTGTCATTAATGAAGATATTTGAAGTGACTAATGTGTTCTAGAATTGTCTTCTATGTCATAGAAACTCCCAAGTAATATTTTCTGTGTGCTATACTTTTAAATGCTGCTTACAGTGGAGCTTAGCTATATCTTTATTCATAATTAGGAGTTATAGACACTGTTTCATACAAATTTTTTTTGTGGGCTGATTTAACTTTTTATTTTGACTGTTAGCAGTGCTGCACTCAGATGTTGGTTTTGCCTTTAGTTAACTTACAAATGTGATTTACTAAATGTCGAGAGTCACTGTCCTATAAATGTCTTATTTATTAACAAAAGTAAGTCACTGTAATGGTAAAATTAAATGTCCTATTGTGACTAATTTGGAGCAAATTGGATTTTAATTTGTAATCCAGTCATTTGATTACCAAATGAATGCTCAGATTTTCATTTTGTAATGCTTCTATTCTTCCTTGTATTTTTACACATTTGCTGTTTTCCTAATGGCTCTGGGTTTTCTCTGGAAAAAATACTATTAGGCCATAGCAGTGTTTATGAAATATTAGTTTTCAAGGGAAAAGTTTTACTTAGTTTCTCATTTTACACTTGTCTGTGCTCAGTAAATATAATAATAGTGATTTTAGGTAAATTAACCCAAAAGAAATGATGTCTTATCTATACTTGAACAACCTCAATTTGAATGCTAATTCAAAAAAATGATTTCGGAAAGAAGGAAAAAAACTTATATATGAGTTTAGCTTACCTTAAACTATCTTATGAATACATTCTTGTTGCAAACATTTTGTTGTGATTTATCGTGTGAAATTCCATTCTGGACCACTAATAAACAAAGCATTTCCATTTTTACATAGTTGCCCGTTTCCAGCCTTTTTATAACTTTGTTGCTCTTTATTTAAAGGACCTATTTATATCCTACTTCCTAGTGCCCATTCATCTGCTCTTGTTACCTGTGTTTCTGCATTTGTGTTGTTTTTCACACTGGTTATCAGCTACAGCAATGTTAGCCATGAAACTTATGTGCCAAAATGAGAACATGCATAGAAGATTCCTTTGTATCTACACATAAAAAGTTAGTGCTCTCGTGTTATAGTTACTTTTAACTGTCTAGCTGAGTTTGAAGAAGTCTACTCAGTGTTGACCTATTTTATCTCAAAGATTTCTGCATCATGGAATCTCCTTTACAATTTTTTTAATTTTTAAAGATGTGGCAAAAGAACTGCTGGTACATCAGTAAGCTTTAAAGTAAATATCATAGATTTAAAATAACTTCTCCATTTCTGATTGCTACTTTAATGTTATTTTTACTGTCTGGAAAAGGATCATATGATTCTATGATTCTATATTCCGGGAAAGCAGTCAGACTATCTTGCTTCAGTTTTTCTGATTAATACAATTGCCTATGCTGCGTCTGAAAATGCTTGTTGAATATGTCTTCATTCTTCAGCCTGATAGGATGATTTCTTCTGTATCTCCTTTCCAATTACAAAACATAGGCAAGATACTTGGTCTCTACTAGGACTACATGTGTTCAAGAGGTGGTGTACAGTGAGCATGCAAAACCATATTTTTACTGTTGGAGCACACTGGTGTAAAATGTTCTTTCTTTTGGCAACCTATGAGATTAGTTCATCAAATGGTGGGATATTGTTGATACCACCTTGCATCCCAACACCTCTCCTGCACCATGCAGAAACTGAAGTAGCAAAAGAATGCTTTCAAACTTCTCTGGTTTTGGCTGTCGTGAAAGTTCTCCCCTAGTCCTACTGGTCAGAAGGAATTGGTGGTCCTTGTGAGCTCTAGTCCGATGATTAACTCTTCCTTCTTGTATTATACTTCTCCTTAGGAGACAGTCCTTTACAAAGTGGCTTTGTATTCTGTGGATCCTCTGACAACTTAGCAGATAAGGCAGGCTAAAGGGAAAGCAAACTGAAATCCTGGCCAGAGTCTAGTCTTTGACATTGTTAAGTTGCCTGGACCACGCGTGTAGTTCAAGTGTCTTTACCATGCTGGTTCTGTGTTCTGCATGCCATCTCTTGAAATAAGCATTTTGAAATATCAGATACAAAGCAGATAGCATTCCTTCTTCATATTCATATTCATGCTTCAGTTACTAGAAATCATTAGGTTATGTTGTATCTAGAACTGTGTTTGTATGTGTCCATGTAGTTTTTTCCCAGTCTTTCCAACTTAAAATAATTATGGCCAAGAACAGAAATGGATCAAATGCAGTTTGTTACTCTTTAAAAGAATAATCAATTGACCATATTCTCTGTTATAGGAGCTTCCACAAAAAAAATAATGAAAATGTTTAAATGTAATTCAGTAATGCCTGCAAGGAATATTCATTAAACTGATCAAAAATGCAAAATGTTTGTTAGACCCAGTTAAGTATAAAAGTACAGAAAAAAATGAGGGTTTTATACAGAGATGTTTGTGGACATGATTTGAAAGTTTCCCATTAAACACTGATTTTTAGGCCACTGGCAAGCGGGATCAAAGGCTTGCAATGCTCAAAACCCACCGTGTGCACATGCAGGAGAAGAAAGAAGAGGAGCTTGAACGTTTTGAGGAAAATACCAATTGGCTGCATCGTGTTGAGAATGAAATGCGCCTCCTGAGTCAAGATGAGTGTATTCCAAAGGTAAAATGCCTTTTTTTATCATTATTTTTTCTCTTTTCTCACTTCTGCTATAATTCTTTTGTGGTAGTTTCAAATTCTAGTGTTAGCTGCTTCTGTTCTTCTCCTCTAAAAGTACTTTGTTGTTAATGAAAGTTTTCCTTGTTCATATAAGATTGTACAATTATATACAAAAATGCGGACCTACAGAGAATAACTCTGATACGGCTGAGCAATTCGGGTGACTGCCAGAGCTGATCCTGTTTCTGAGCATACACTTCTAGTCTTGGCTTTATAGTAACTCCTGGTGCTCATCTAACCATGTGACAACCTAATTCTTAGCCAGTCTTACTTTAATTTTTGGGTATTGCTAGGGAAGGAGTGGGAAGAGGGAGGGAAGTGGGAAGTTATGTTCTCTGCCAAGTTTTAGCAAGCAGAGTCAGCTCAGTGCAGTCTCAGACAAGTACCGGAGCTGGCAGAAAGGAAGGGATGAAGGTCTGCCCAGAAAGAGTAAGAGGAAAAGAAAGATAGGAGGTGGTTCTTTCCTGCCTTTTAGTTTCAGCCAGCAATTCGAGTGGCTTAAATGATAGTGTAATGAACACTTATGTGACTCTCAAAATGGTGGAAATATTTCAGTTCCTGTAGTTTTATGGGGATGACTAAAATTTGTTAATACCTTCAAAAAAATTAATTTTAAGGTGTTTCAAACAAGATGTTGGTATCTCAAAGATGACTGAACAGAGTAAAGACTTGTCCTAGACCTTGTCACTGAAACTCAGATATGAGCAAGAACACAGGAAAAGAGGCAAGCATATTTTTGGGCATGCATAGCTAAGCATACATGTGTACCTGTTGGATTCTTAGTGCTAATCACAGCACACCCACCATTGGTCAAACAAAATGTACAAAGCAATATTTATGCATGTAAATAAGAATCAAACAAGTCATACTTTTCTAGCATAAAACTTTTTTTAATATAGATACATTCCATCTTTATTTTTCAATATAGGACAAATTAATATTCTTGTTAAATTTTAATTTTTCTCTTTCAGTTTGACTTTTTTATTGTTTTTGTTGCTTGTTTCCCAAGGAACTGTCTAAAGAGCTGCAGTGTTGCCATTTAAAACTAGAAGTCAAGGACTTGAAAGCCCAGATTAAGTACATGTCATCTCTCATGTCTCTTCAAGATCAGCATTATAAGGAGACAGAAAAGTAAGTATGGTTTCATGGGAAGCCTCATTAGACTTCTGTTCTGACATTTGTAACTTTGGAAAATATATCTATAGAATTTATGTTTAGTTGAAACAGAAGCAAGCTTTTCCTCAGACTTTTTTGTTCTAGGTCAGAGTTGTGTTTTCTTAAGCAAAAACTTATGTAAAATGATAATCACTTCATAAATATTGCTTTGTATCCACCATTGTTTAACAGAAATTGCAGGTATACTCTAGTGCTTATTTCTGTTTCATTTTCTTGTAGATTTTTTCCAAAAAAATCATGGTATCTTTTTTCCTCATATTGCACAGCAGTATTGATTTTTTTAAGTGCTCTCTTTTAATTCCTTTTACTGTAGACATTAATTTGTATTAAGAATTGTTACTATTAAACTCTTATATAACTAGTCAGACTGAAAAAAGCTGAATTTTCAGGTAAGTATCAGCTTTTTTTCTATTATCAGTCTTAAAAAATGTTGGAGACTAACTTTCAGAGTGTGACATAAGGAATGGAAAGGAATAAAAAAATCTGTTCAAGTATATTAAATTTATACTTAAAACGTTAACCAGTGTTTACTTCCTCCTTTGGAGAAAAGATTGTAGCCATAAACATTACAAAAAAAAATATATAAACCTACAAAACTGAAAGCAAAATTTTTAAAGCTATGTTGTTAGTAATTACAAAGTTGCTTCTTTAGGTTTTTATATACATATCCCTTTGCTATTGCTTGAACTTTCTGTTTAGTCTTGCAACAGTTAATGGATTCCTGTATTCAGATACAATTCCTAAACTTATATCATTTTAATTTGGTTTGTAGTTGTGCATGAATCTTAATGTATTCCATACTTTAATTGAAGATCCTTTTTTAATTGGACTGGGTTTCTAGTAAGGTTTTATACACATCTGATCAAGTGGTGCTTGTTTTAGACCATATTTTTGTTCGTATACTTATAATTAATTTTAGAAAGCTGGAACTCAATCTTCTACTGACTGCATTTCTGTGGTATTTGAGGGACTGACGATCTTAGACACTGAGGAAAAACTACACTTAGTAAATGCTTAGAGTGAAACACAAGATTTTGAAAAGGAGAAAAATCAGTCTACTTAGTCATAATACTTCTTGGTGGCATGGGATTCCCCCAAAATAAATTAAAACAAGCTAAAATAAATTACATAACAGACTTGTGGAGATAGGGAGGAAGGTAGGGGTGGAGAAGGGCAAAAAAATCCATTGTATTTCAAATAGTGGCAGTGCCTAGTAAGGATCAGACTAGCTATGGTTGTCATATTTTCCTTGCCTCTTTTTGTTTTGCAGAGTACTGAATGCTTTGCTTCCAATTCTTCGCAAGCAATACTTGACTTTAAAAGAAGCTGGATTGACAAATAATGTAACTGAAACTGGATTTGAGGAGGTTGAGCAGCTGATTCAAAGACAAAAGTCAGTAGTTTGGGCTGACCAGACTGAAGAAAAAGAACAAAATCAAAACAATGAACTGGGGCTGTCAACTATCTTTGCATTCCCACAACTTGTGACCACATCAAACACACCATGCCGTAAGTGTAAAATTAATTTCTTCTCTGGAAATGCTTTTAAATGTCTCCTGCAAATGCTAAATGTCATTCATAAACAGTGGATGCATACTTCTGCAAATACTGAAGCCTCAGACCCACTTTCTGTGAGTCTTAATTGGATGTGGAAATAAGTTTATTTTTTCAACTGCTAAACACACTCTGCCAACACATAACTCTGCTTCTCTTGTTGTAATATGTACCCCATGTATCAATGTTACTGTATCCTGTGAGCATTAATGATTATTTCATTTGTATCTCTTACATGACGTTGATGAAAAAGGCATCATAGTGTCAATAAGTATTATAATTCAATTAGTGATTCAAAAAGTTAGGCAACTACTACAGTTTTTCAGAGTTTGAAGTAAAAGTGTGGCATTTCCCATTAATTACAGGTTGACCTGGAATCAATTTAGTACGATATTTTATAAGTATCAAAGGGTTCACCATTTCTACTGTGAATTGAACAACTTTGCTGTATCTTGATGGCCCCTTTTCTTCCTCATAACTCTATGTAGCTGGCTTTTCTTTAGATGTCAAGTGAGTTGCCCCGAGTGTACCCTGAGTAAAAAAGGGGTGAAGCATCCTTACAGAAGATGCTGTTCTGAGGGATGCCAAGCAAAATCTCAGCCTGACAGTGCAACTCCTGTGGACTAATGCTCATATCTTGTGGTCTGGATAGGCAGCAGTCAACACAATGGAGCTTTCTGATTAACAACTGATAATCCATAACATTGAAAAACATCCATAGGTAGAAAGGGAGAAGCAGATAAATAATACTTTAGCTTCTCAAAAGCTGGTGGTCATGAGACAGCACTGACCCCCAGGAGCACTGTGAAATTAGTTCCCTGCTTCTTTTAACTTTTTTTCCTCTACACAGCTCACTCTGGAGTTGAGAATTATTCTGCCAAAAGCATTTATTTCCTCTGTTCTCATTTAGTGTGTGTGTGATTTTTGTCACATGTTTGTGTCACTGTTGATCGTACTAGATGGTTGATGCCCAGTATTTTGTTCTTCATAATGTGATGGTCAGATGGTGTTGAGGATCAGCTGAGGGGTTTTTTGGTGAGAGTGGTGTTGGGCTGGTTTTAGTTTGGGGTGATGGAGGTTGATTTTTTTACGGAGAGAGGGAAAGGAAAGTTTGCATATGTGCATGGTTATATTTCCTATTCTGCCCATGCTAGTCAGTAAACTGTATAGTTTAGTTTGTAAGTAAATATTGATTGTAGAGATTCTATTTTGGCTTATATGGGTTATTGTTGTGAATTTTGATTCCTGATTCTTGATTAATCTACTTCTGTTTCACCTTTTTTGATGTCCTATATTTTAGGAGGCCAGATCTGTTCTTACTGAAATTAACACTAAAATATCCATTATTTAAATTGCACATGAACATTTAAGGCATGAACATTTGATTCCGTTAAAATAATTTGGCAAAACTTGAGGGGCCTAGAGGTTTACCAATTATTGTAAAAGTTGTTGAACTGCACATACACCTAAGTAAATGGATACTCTATTTTTTAGCTGAGGCAGACTTTTTTCAGCTGTAAATTATGTCTTTGCCTGAAGATGTCCCTAGAAAACTTGTTTAGAATGTATAATTTTTTTTATTTATTTCTTCCAAATTTTGTAACCTTTACACGAAAGGTTTTGATAAATGCTGACGAGATGCTTCTCAGTTTATTTTTTATGCTCCTCATCTGGTAGTGCATTCTTTCCATTTGCTTTTGACTAGTTGTGTAAATGTGTTGATATTATTAAGGGGTATTTGCAGAAATTTTTTTTCAAATTACTGAAGATTTTGAAGATTTTTAATCTTCACAAAGAATCTACCTCAAGAATCTACCTCTCTCTCACTGGCAGCTTAATTTGGTGAGATAACAAAGTAACACCTTATTTTTCTTAGTGCTGACTGTTAGCATAGAACTTACTGTTCATCAGATAGCCATGGTTGTGCAAAAATTTCTAAACATGTCATTATACTGCATGAGGCACGTTGCTACTAGGTACTAAAGTACTAAGAACTTGGCATTAGGCATTTGAGTTTGAAATCGAGTTGGAACTGAGAATTGACTTTGCATACTGGAAGAATTTAAAGTTCTAAAAATTACTAATTGGACCATTCAATTACTTAATTTGAAAACATTGAGATAACAAGTAAACACGCACAGTAGCAGCTCTACTCAGAAAATAAATTCTTCTCAAATGATATTTTTTACAGTATCATTTTAATTTTAATGTGTCCTTACCTAAAATACTACTGGTGTTGACACAGTCATTTCCATGCATCTTGACAGATGAGATGGAAAAAAGTAATCCACTTACCAGTGCTTTATTTTTCTGTTGAGCTGAAATTATGTGCCATCAAATAACTCTTCTTCAATTGTGTGTTTGAATTCACATTTAAAGTATTTGAACCATTAGCTGATACTTCATTATGGAAATCTATTTTTCTTATGCAGAATGTATATCAAAAACTATTAAGAAAAAAGATTAATCAGAAAAAATACATTAGTGTGGGAAAATGTAAAGGTACCACAAGGGCAACATCCCAATCAAAAAGAGGAAGGATGTGGTAATTCCCTTTTCTTTTAAAGATGAAATAAATTATTCAAGAATCCAATTCCTTCTCTTTAAAGTTATCTCAGAAATATGTTTGGCAAACGTTAACAAGAGCTGACCTATGAACTTAGTGAACAAATAAACAGGAAGATTTATACAGATCTTCTCACACCTTTGGTGTATTGATCTTTTATTATTTATAATTTTTTCAAGATGTTGGGAAAGAAACAATGTTTTGCAACAAGGTGAGAAAAAAATAGCCATGTGCTACACAGTGGTCGTTATAGAAAAATCTGTATTTCACATGTAACATAATTGCATGGACTTCAGCTTATCAGCAGAAAAGAGCAATGAAGTTAATTTCTTGTGATTCAGTTCTTATTTTCTGTGTTGTAAGCTGTGGTCTTTTCTTTTTTAAATTACCATTTAATATAAGTATATGTCATCTTGCATTAGTGTCTCACAAGTTTCTAAATAATCTGGGGGAAAGGGTAGGAAAGTTAAATTGGTGGCAATGGAATGGAATGTTTCTGTCATGGAAAACATAAGTCTAGAGCATCTTGGAGGAAGAGAGTACTAGGTTTGTTGGTAATGGATGTACTGCTTTTGAACCTGTGTTAACATCTTTGTAATAATTTTTGAGATTAATTCTCTCTGCAAAAATGAGATAGAACTCATGTAGAGAACAGATTTATGAGGAAAATATGATTTCGTCTTCAGTGGAAGCTTATGAATTTAATAATTGCATAACATTTGTTGAATCCAAATGTATTTAAGGGTATCAAACTAGTAATTTATGTGGAAAAAAAAATCTAAAAAGAGTAAAGGGAATGATAGCAAAAATGCAAGGGTGGGGACTTTCATTTGAGGTTTTGTTGAAAGTCTCTTACAGAACGTAGTTTTGAAAAATGTTTTCCAAAACCTTTAGTTTTATGTATGAGGTGGTTTTGATATTACCTTGTGATAAGATCCTTCTTTCTATCAGGGAGTTCCAAAATACCTTCAGCTGAATTCCAGTCTTTGTTTGTAATAAAGATTTCTTCCTTGGAAAGGGTTTTCTTTGTATTAAACAATATAAACTCATAGTGGGAGAGGAACAGACCAAGATACTCCCTGGACATTGATTCAATTCTGTTTCTCTGGTCAGGTTACCAAGATGTCACTTCTTGTGCTTAAACTCTGGTGTTTAGAGAAAGCTAATTACAGCTCATGAGCTTTGGCAAAACACAGACCTCTTGCTATCTTGTCTTGCTCTGATAGTCAGAGATGCACATTATTAGCTGAGTGTTAGTAAGCAACCTCCTCCAAACAAGTAGTATTGTTCAGTCATCTGTATTGACAGTAGCACTTCCACAGGTAACAGAAATAGCACTCAGAATATTCACGATTTATCTTAAGTTAATGTTCCTTGCTCTTCTGGTTTAGACAGTGCCATATTGATGTACCTGTGCATGGCAAGTAATTTGATCCAACAAACCATTGTTTTGTCAAACATACTGACACACTGTGTGTAATGATTCAAGGAGTATTTTGTAAATAAGAGTATTTGGATCTTAAATTTCTGATTGCACATATCTATCTGGTGTGACTTTTTGTCCTCCAACACTTTAGGGGTTTTTTTAAATAAAATTAAATGACTCAAATTTGATCTAAACCAAACAAAAATTATATTTAATTTCAAGTTGTTAAAGTAAAAATAATTTTACAATATATACACAACACTAATTTATCCTTCTGAGTCTATTCACATTATTCTTTTTAAAATATTGTTTTTCCTTGGTAATTTAATATATTTTCAGACATATTTTAAGAAATAAATTATTTTCAGAAACTCTACTCTTGCTCTCTTTCATTAGGAAGCCTTAACATGGCGTTTCCGTAGCGTTTCTTAATGATACTTTCTACCCAATATTAATAGGCAAGATAGTTTTAAACAATTGTTTCATCAATGTATACTCCTATTTTTCAAGTACCCACCATACCAACTATTGATTCAGACCTTAATTACAAATTAGAATTGTTGTTTTGTAGAGGAAATGCTGCTTTCTCACTACCAATTTTGTTTATACATACATTAAAATTTAGTTTAAGCTTGCGTATGCTTCATGAAACCATAGAAGTGCAACCTCATGAACAACTCAACTATTTGTATCAAGGAAAGCCCAAACTATGAAAGTAATATAAGTTCATTCAAAAATGTATTCCGGCCCCTGTGCTTGGGTGTTGGTTAGTGGAGAGCCATACAGTATTCATAGAGTATGGACTGATAGGTGGAGAGCTCTGACTGGTATTTGCAAGTATTTCTGTGAATGAGAATGTTTTTGGCATTGTTTCAGGCATTGCATTTCCGTAAGCCTTTAATGTACATTACCATTGAGAGAATGGAATTGATTTACAGGAAAAAAAAAAGCATCCATTACCTCCCCTTGTGACAAACATCTGAAAGTAAAGTCAATTTATTTATTCTGCATGGCAGAACAAATTGGTGTGTAGAAGTAGATGTAGGAAAAGCATATCTTGTGTATAGGGAAGGTTTTTCTTGTATGGAGTACCTTTCTCACACTGTCCTATGATTATTATTTTTTTCCTCCTGGCTGCTGGGACCCACAAGAATGGAGCTTGAATTTTAGCCTTTTCCAGTTCACAGCTATTGTTTGGGAAATGGTTGTGAAACTGGCCATCACAGTGACGCCTTTGGGTCATATGAATGTTAAATAATTGAAATGTACTCACTAGACCTCATTTGTAATTTGGAATTCCGTGAGTCAGTTGTTAGAAGAATCAAAATGTATGATTAGTGTTGTAATTGGATCAATCATTGGTAGCCCAGAAATGTTTATTGAAATGAATGCATTAATATTTGATTTCACTTTAGCAGAACAACCTGGTAGACTTAAATTAGCGCAGTTTCCAGAAATAATCCCCTATGCATGTATTAACATGAGTTCCAGAAGAGGAGAAGTCTGGGCCATTATTTTGTCCCAAATGTCAATTAGAACTAACTCAATTCATCAGAGTCTTCTTGTCATGAACTCTACTCACTTTTGCTGTGACTCATGCTCCACAAATACTGCTTTCTGCTTTTCATATTAACTCACAGGGCTGTAAGTATCTCATATTGCAGTGTTTCTATCCTGTTAAGTCAGTTCTTCTGAACAGTCTTTTGGGACAGATAATACAACAAAACAATGACCAAAACCACCTCGTACCGGTTGACGGGTGTTTGGCCAGTGGAGGATGACTTTTCTTTTTAATTTCTGTGTGGATTTCTTAAGAAAAATAGTATCTCAAAAATAATTTATCTCTTCTAATCCTCTAAAATATATTTGAAAGCTGTTTTTTAAGGGAAGTGTTGTAGCTGAAAGCACTAGCTAAGAAAATACGACTTGAAATTTTTTTAAGTTGCTCCATCAGGTTAGCTGTAGCTGTAAATTCATTTCTGTATTTGAAATAAAAAGTAAACTTGGTATCACTGAATTATGACAATCATTCTAATCCAAAAGATTGAACTGACCATAAAATGTGAAGCAAATACTATAAGCATTATAATGTCCCTGCCTTCTTATGGAACAAGTTTGGACATTTTCTTTGGAGTGCGAACATGTTTCTCTTTCAGTGGAAAAGTGATGACAGCACTTGATGATTAGCATTAGGCATCCATTGGGCAACTATTTAGATTTGTTGTTCTAAGAAAATATGAATGACTGCACTTGGTCCACCACTGTCATCGTCAGTACCTCGTACCTAGTAGTTGCCACTAATACGCTCTGAAGATAGGCAGCAATAACAGGACAAACCTAAAGTTGGCTATTAAAAGCCCCTGCAAAAAATTAGAAACTGGCTTTAGGATCGTGCTTCCTATTAAGACAGAAATCAAAACACTGACATTCCTTTATTTTGTGGGTTTAAATGATTTTCTTGCTGTATTCATGTTTATTTTATATCATAACTGTTTGGAGCTATATACTGTCTAACAGCAAGCTAACATGAAATTGTGGTGTTGAGGTTGGGGTTTTTGTCACGTCATGTTTGGTTTGTGTTATTCAGTGAAAAAAAGTTAAATATGATAATGCTGGTGATGTTTTTGTTCACTTTCTTATTTACTGTATTAGGAGCAACTTAATGCTTTCACAAAAAGCTTTGAGATGGGACACTTCTAGAATATTTCAAATGCTTCCCGACACTTAACTGGCAAGAAAAGCTAGTTTTGTTTTAACTTCATTTTACAATGAGTTTCATTCCAGAAACATAGATTTTTAAAATAGATCTGGGTTTTTAGTCACAGCTTATATTTGCCCTGTGTAGAACTGCTGCACCTGCCTTTTTATTAATGTAGTTTTATTACAGTATGCAATACTGTTCATTATAATGAAATTCAACAAATTATTAATGTTGGCAATATTTTTGTGTTCTTTACCTATCTTGTTCATGGTTTAAATGCTTGCATTTACAGTTAATTTAAAAATACTTCCAGTATTTAGTCCTGGAGTAGCTTCTAAAAGTTGGCACTCTTGCCAAAAGGTTTCTGCATCACACTTCCTTCCTTATAACTTTAGGACATTAGCAAAACCTCAGTGTCTTACAGTAAGCTAACTTTCTGAAACTGCAGCCTACCCATGCTAATGTAAAAACAGACAAACAGAATTCTAACCATTATTTTTCCCAAAACACACACTTTTGGATTTATATAAGCAGGAGGAAAAGGTTATAAATTAATATTAATATTTTAAAATATATCCTGAAATGTTTAATGATTAGTTATTTGAACACTAGATTGGAATCATTAGATAAAGCTTATTCTTGTATTTAAAAATATAAGCTGTCAAAAAATGTATAGAAGAAAATTTTGGCCTCAATTTTTTGTTGTGATAACTAGAAAATAATTTTTTTGAAAGAGATATTAGGTTTTTTCATAGGGTAATAGTTGTACTTATGAAACCAAAATTTAAGAGCAAGCACATTGATGAAACATAGCTTTGATGACAGTGACACAGAGTGTATATGTTGAAAATTATTCATAAATAAGTTTTGTGATTGATTGTTAACAAAATCCTACCAAGTCTTGGAGTGAAACATCTTCACCAAAGTAAGTCTATATAATTTCTGATGGAGGTAAGAGTTATTTAGGAAACAGAGGCTATGTTTTACTACCCTTTCCATTTCACTGCTCATGGGATGATATTCTGAATTAGCATAATGTTTAGATTACTATCAAGTTACTATGTCTTGAGAACCTGCTGCATTTCACCTAGAGAATACTGACCATGAGTTAGACTAAGATTAGACTAAAGATAATGTGTTTTGCATTTTAACAAAAAAGTATATATAGTAAAGTGAACAGTATACATGCAGCCATGCACGCATACACAAATTCACGGTTCTGTTCTTTTGTGTCAAGCTGTCCTCTCAAGCTGTGTTTCCCATGTCTGTGTTTCTTCAAAGCTGAAAGCAGCATAATACAGTTGTAAATGTTCATGTAATTATCAAACATCTTTGGTTTTTATAAGAAATCAAATGGGGAGAGGGGTGAGTAATGCAGTACATTGTTTTAATCAGTTTTACTCTTCAAAGGATTTTATGGAACAGCTAAAATGCTATGTGTTAACACACAGAAACTAAAGAAGCCTTCAGACTGAGGAATTGAAATTAACTTTCTTAGTCTGAGGCAAATAGAATGGAATTTTAGAAGAAATAAGTATTTATCAACATTGTTATATGAATTCCATAGTTAATTCTTGAGTAACTTGTGGCAACTTAAAAAGCAGGAGTTCTTTTTACAGTTTAGTTGCTCATAGAAATGGAGTAGGTGCTGCAAAATGGACAGGTATGATGTTGTGGCTACCAGCTGAAGTGGGGCAAATCTATAGATGTTTTAAGGAGAGTGGTTTTCATTTCTTAAATTTGTACTGCAAGTTAAATATAGAAGCATTTGGGGTTTTGACAGCCCTCTTCTACTCTTGATAATTTAAAAAAAAAAATCTTAATTTTTTGTTATTAGCTACTTAAGCCATCGCTGGCCTAGCCGTTTTAGCCATAGCCTGTGTCTTAAAATTATTCTCCTTTACTGAGAAAGGCCTTTTCTATACTTTTTGAAAACAAAAATATTGTGACATTTCAAGAAGAATAAAAAGTGTTAACCAGGATGAATGGGAATGTCCAATTGCTGCTGTATTACTTGCTTTGTTATTCCTAAGGGTGGGGTTTTTGGTAAATAGCTTTTTTTTCCATAGTTGGTATATTGAGTTGAACAAGATCCAAGTAAATCCCTTTTTCCAAAATACTGCTTTCTCATTTGCAATGTCAAAGAATTTTACCAAAGTGATTCTGTGTCCTTCCTTTTATAAGAGTCTCTCTCATTCCATTGAAAGGTACTTGCTAGGGAAATAATGGCTGTGATCGTGAGGCAGCTGGAGATTACTGCAGTAGTACCATCTTAAAGTAAATGAAGAGTTGTCATGATAATGTGATCATTTTCAATACTTTTACTCTTCCATTCCCTGTTGTCACGTGTCATATCTCACTTGTGATTACTTGTAATATCTCTGGGATTAACTGTATCAGCCTATGCATATTTATAATACCTTAAGTGCCACAGAATAAATGCTACCATCTGGACAATGCTGCAATAGAAATAATTTCAGTTATATGATCAAATTATTATGTAAATGAAATAGTATTTATAATAATTTCTGCTTATAAATATATTTTAGCAGGGAAAGGAAGGGGGGAAAAGCAAGATTTTAGTAAATATAAGTAAATGTGCTATTTTTTTCCTACACTGCACAGGTACAACTCTTGGTACATCATCACAAGAAATGAATAAAAATACACAACAAAGGGAACGTGCTGTACCATCACAGAAGAGAACAAAGCGGAGGCTAATGGACTCTCCAGTCACAGCTCAAATTCCTGTTGCATCCAAACAGCCCAATCTCCATCATCTGGAGGATTCTCTTACCAAGGATGTCCACCCTATTGTGTATACACCAGAATTTTCCAGAATACCAACACCAAGATGCCAAACACAGACTGTGGTAAAGAAAGCTTTACACCTTGCAGACCTTAATGAAGCCAATGCATGTGATATAGAGGTGCCGGTGAAAACAGCGGGTATTATGGACTTTACACGTGACATTATCCCAGAGTGTGATGTAGCTGATATGAACTCAACAGTAATTCTGTGTGAAGGGACGGGTGAGACAACTGAAACTGACTCATCTGCAAAGGAGTCACAGCCGTCTAGCAATAACATTCTACCAAGGTATTTTCCCTTCTTAGGGGCAAGGAATATTACCCAAACGCTTTTTAATCCTGTTTATCTTCAGAGCTAGGTTTATCCATTGATGTCAGTTTTATTTGTAAATACAACATTTTAAAATCAAACCCTCAATTTTAATCACCATCAGATTCAATCCTGCGATTATTTGAAATCAATGATGCATTAGTAATAACAGATGAAAGCTTATTCTCTTTACAAGATATGTACTGAAATGAAAATACAGCACTTCCAAAATTGTTTGTGATGCCTCAGGCAGGTTACTTTCTCTAAGCCTTACTTTTTCTGTCTGTAAAACAGGTACCTTAACCTCTTAGACCTTGAGAGATGCCATTGTTAAAGCTGCCATGTATGTGTGAAATCCTGTGAAGCTCCCTGAAGTAATAGTATTGAAATTAATTGCCAGTGTTTTTCAACATAATGTATATTTATTTACAGTTAAGAAAAATTCCATTTGACTTCTACCCAGAATAGATTTTGCAAAAATGTAATTCTTCTATTTCAGACTTGAGGTCTCTTCCTTCAAAAGCAAAATTCCTACTTCAGCAGTTGAGAAGCCCTCATATATGGCACTGACTTCTGCTGCTGCAAGCAAAAGAAAAGTATTAGGGTAAGATTTAACTAACTCTTCTGGTTCTGTACAAATGAGTTTGAATTTACTTCTTATTTCTCACTTCAGTTGAGGTATTATATTTCAGATCTGGAAGCTTATTATACAAGTCATCTCGACCTACATGAGACACTCTGAATCAAACAGTTTTTTTTTACTCTTGGTTTGAGAAAATTCTGTTGTTTTAATAGAACAACTACAAACTAATGTCGTGTCTTCCGTATCTGCTGTCTACTCAAAATAAAAAGATGAGACATAATTCTGAAAAGAGAAATTTCATCATCAATTAAAAATATAATTTGTTTGATAAAGTTATGCTTTTGCTGGAACGCACTAGAAACTGCTACTTTCGTGGAGAAAATGCTTAACAATACTTATGTGGCCAGTGCCTTTGTTTTTCTGGTCATTCATTTCCAGTCTCAATTATTATGACTTTATTCTTGTGGTCTAGTCTGGGAAGAACTCCCTTTTAGTCACTTCTGGTTTGGGATCCTGAAAAACACTTTTTACTAGGAGCAACAGAAAAGCTGATACTGAATAGTGGAATTGTATTTTTTTGTTTATTAGTTTTTGTTAACATATTTAAGGATTAGCTATCCGGTCAGTACTGATGAAACAACTCCCTGCTTTTGTATTTTTTTTTTCTTTTCTGAAAGCAAAATTTAATACAAACTTTTTTAAACCTTATGAGTCACCTGTTGCTACACAGTGAGTGGAGCTGCCACCTCATAGGTCTTCTAAAGAATTTTTCAAGGCTGTTGGAACAATTTCTATAGATGGAAAGGAACTTTAAACACTGTTTCAGTTTTTTAGCATGTTTGAAAAAATGGGAAAAAATTAGAAAAATCTTTCTAGAAGATCAGATTTACCCATTTCGTGTTTCTGTTCTAATTGTTATTAATTATTGTTCTAAACTGGTTTGCTGTAGGATGAGAAGCACACTTTGCATTTTCAATTTTTTATATAGTCGATTATGAATTTTGCAAAACGTATCATCTGCTCTCTGAAACAGAGGTAGTCCTCTAGATTCTCTTTAGGGAGAAGTACAGGAATTTTTGGAACCTGATTTATTTTAAGGTAAGTGTTCTAAGATAGACATTAGGAGTACTTTTTTTGAGATAACTGTGTAATGATTTCTGAACTTATACATGCTTATCTTTTCCTAAAAGACTAGTTCTTTCTGCTTTTCTGTCTCATTCCTTCTGTGTCTCAAATATATTTCCCAGTTTCCAAGTTAGAATGACACTAAAGGAGAATTCCACAACTTTTATTCCTTCTTTTTTTTTTTTTCAGATAGTTTATAATCTAAGGCAGAAAGAGCAATGTGTAAAACAAAATTCCTTATGGCTTTGTCTAGCAGGTGGTGATGAAAAGAAATAAAAACTTCCCATTTGTGAAGGAGGAAAGGAATCTTGACTTTTCAGATAGAGCCTCCTTTCCTTTCTCTTCTGTCTTCCCTCTGCTTTTCTTACATGCTTTCCATATTTGAAATAGTTCACTCCAGTCATTTATCTCCTACTAACATTAGAATAAAAGTATAAATTTCAGACACTTTTCTAACGTAGAGAATATAATTTGAAACAGTCACATTTCAAGGAGAAGGTATAAGAGACAAGTTAGTCATAATACAGAGAATTTTTTACTAAATGGCGCTACATTCTCATTGGCATAAGTTCTCTTCCAAGAAGCATACACAAATAGATCTTAGGACTGGCTCAAGGCAGATCTTAGTCTTTGCTTCTTGCTATATATTTTCATTTAGGCAAAAAATTATTAGCAATAAAATTAGTGTAAGTTAGGGGACTATAAAGTAGGAATAATACTGTATCATTAGAGTAATGGGAAAAGCATAGAAACTTAAGACATAAATAGGATTAGGTTGTTTATGAGGCTGTCTTACAGAGTACAACCAGGGATGTGAGCAAAACAAGTGTAAGGGTGAGATCAGATAGGTTCATAATTTTCACTGTAGATCTTAAGTCCATTACATAAAAGGCTATAAAATATAGAGGGTTTGTCTTAGAGAATTTGAAGCTATATTATCTTTCCTGCAGCTTAGCTAAAAAGTACTGCCTGTTACGAAGCCACCCCTCCAACTGTGCTAGAGGCACAGTAAAATATGCAATTTGTTCAATAAACACAGCTTGATCATTTCAAGCATTTTTGTACATGTGTCAAGACTATTTCTTAGTATAATTTGTGTGCAATGGCTATTAAACTGGCTTCTGTTGTTTACCAAAAGAGCTGTGTCATATTGGTCTGTGTTTTAACATAAGTGGCAACATTAGTTCTTATTTTCACAGTTGAAACTTTCCTGTAAAGTTTTTAAAAGGAAAAACAGGAATAATATCCATATATATACGTCAAATTAGTTTATTCTTTGCATTCTGTTATGAATTACTGATACTAAATACTATAATTTAATGTATTCCTACATTGCAAGGCCTAAACTACTGTAATATAGTTTAATTACTTTACTGAAAGCAAAATCTTCTCTGGCTGTTTTTCTAGCTCTACATCAAACACTGAGTTAGGCAGCCTGCAAGACCCTGTTGCTGCAAAACGCGTTCGACAAGAGGTCCTGTTAAGCCATAGAGTTTTGCAAGTACCCAAACTAACAGGTAAGTGTCACAAACCTGAATGCATGGCACTGCTTTGGTAACTGTGTTTGTACAATAAATCCAAAATTAAGGTTAGTACTGAAGGTTTTGTCAGGTAAACAGCACGTGTTGCTGTGGTCAGTATGCTAAGCCATCGGTTTGAAGAGTATACCACTTCATTAAAAAAATAAGTCTAACCAGTTATCTAGATGGTATCTAATCAAAACTGAATATTACTATAAGCTTTTGGGGAAAGCTGTTTCTCAAGAGTCAAGGTCTTTCACCAAACATTGTTTGCGTACTTGTGGAGAAATTTGAACCTTAATACCAATTTTACCTGTGCCAAGTGTCAAGAAATAAAATTCTCTATTCATTTCCATACCTGTTTTAACTGCTTGCTTTGTTTTATAACACCTCACCGATTTGATTTTACACATGTAGGGGTTTTTTGAGATTTATTACTTAAGCTTTGGGTCTATTTTGGGCCAGCACAATATCTAAGCAATATTTAGGAATTAATTTACTTCTAACAGCTTACTGATAATATCTGGTAGTATTCTGTGGAAGTCTACTACAATTACATGGCTTCTCTGAGATATATAAATCTTCACTGTAACACAATCAGTTTCAAATAATTATTTCAGTAGTTGTGCACAAAATTCTTGTTCACAACTTTTCAAAAACATCTACATTTCCTAATGCATGACACTAAGTTACTTGACAACTGCAGTACATTTTAATGCACTAAATTCTTAACAATTTTCCTTTTATCTCTGCCTACTTCTCATTTTCCTTTCTGTATTCCAAAATGCACTTAATGATCTTCCTTAATGCAGCTTCTTGAGCAGTTTAGTGGAGATCGGAGATGGTTTGAAGTTTTAGTCTGCTCTTCTTATCAAGTAGTCCAGTCGTGCAGCTTTTCCCGGTGGCACAGGCAATATGCCATTTTTATAGCACATAGTTATACGTTATTATTCTCTATTCATGAAAAACGTTGAGGTTCTATTACAATAAACTGTGTAAACAAGTGTAAATCTGAGGCCAGATGTTGTCTAACATTGTTACTTACTTGGCGGAGTGCACACACAGTTACCTCAGTATCAATTCTTACTAGTAAAGACTGGGTTATGAAGTTACCAAAATCAGTCACTGCTCTGGTGTTTGGTGTTATTAAGAAACTATGTAAATGAAGCACCACATTCTGAAAAAGAGAATAGGTTTTTGATTCTTCCAAGTTCAACTGAATGTAAAATATATTTTATTTTCAGAAGCATGTGTTGCAGAAGAATGAACTGTGACCAAATCCCTAAGAGGAATTGCTACTTTCAGATTAAATAGATAAAGCTTTCTCTAACGACATAACATTCATTTTTCAATATTGTTCTATAATAATAAGGACTAATAAAATTTTCATATATTTATACCTACATACATACACTGTGCCTTTTTAATAGCATATTGTGTCAGTTGAGGCAATTGCTGGGCAATTAGCACATTGGATTACTGAGCTGAGAGTGATTACATTTTAGCATATCAAAATTAGGCTTTTAATAAGGACAAGAAGCATGTGTAAAAGTTCTTAGGCATGCTCTGAAAGAGAGGTCTGGGTAGGCCGATCTCTGCTGATGTTTATTGAATGAGTGCCTACTATTTATAATAACATTTCTTTCTTCACTTAGGTATTAAAACAAAGAGCTGGAAGCAAGACCAGAATGTGCCGAAAAAGAAACTTAAAAGCCTTTCTGAAGAAAACATAGCAGTGGATCTTAATTTAAGGACACCAAAATATCTTATACTTCGTAGTAATAAAAAAAATAGGATTTAGTTCCAAGTTCATCCATATTTCAAGTAGGTTCAATAGACAGCAAATAAGGACAAACGGACTTTCATTTCCTCTTGTGAATTCTTTTGTGTTAAAGACATCTCCATCAGTAATGCACTATTTCAGAAAGAACCACTTTTTGGAAATATGAGGATTTTGTTAAATTTTAAAATTAAGTAAGTTCTTTTTTGGCTCCTGTTAGAGCTTACAAATATCTTCTTTATATTCACAAATGAATAAGAAATTTAACTTGCATTGGGAATGGAGAAGTGCACGGTGTACCTTCTGCTTCCCTATGACCTGACAGATTAATACTTCAGACATTGCAAGTTTAAGAGGTTCAGTGGTACTGTAGTTTTCAGATGCTACCTGAAATGCTTATCTACAGTCAGTCTTAAATTTCTAATGAGAATTTAGTGATATGAAAGTTAGAAAAATTCTTTTGACCTGCTAAATTATTTTCACTGAAATTTCCTAATGTTAAAATTGTTTTTCATTTGGAAACAAGTCATACAGGTAAGTGTTTATGCTTAACATTAGGATGCCAGTTTGTTCTTAAATCTGTGTTCATGTGTAGATAATGACACTGCAGTACCAGGAGACAAAAATATTTACAGTGTTTTTAATGTAATAGTATATGTAAAATTTTTTAACCTTTCTATTTTTAGTGTGTAACATGGTTGTGAATGTTCCTGCTTTCAGTTGCAAATAGGATAATTGTTAATAACTTTGAATAAATGTTGAGTTTTAATAAAAGTGATATATTTTCCCTCTTATTATGAAAAATTTCTGAATTTTGACAAGCATTATTATAAGTACACATAGATAATACGGTGTCTTCTAATAAATTATTAACATACAAAGTAGTTATATCTAGTAATATTGTAGTATGGACAGCTGCTCACCAATAGGAACATTTTCTAGTGTGTTTGGTCTGTGCAAATGTAAGCATACACATGATTTTCCCCAAACTAAAGAGCCCTTGAGTCCTGTAATTAGTTCTGGTGGTGTCAAACGACTGTGTGAAGCAAGGAGCTTGCAACCCAATTGGTTAAACAGCATGAAGTATGGTCTGGCTTTCAGCAACAGTAATGGGCTCAAAAGAGGTTTACAGGTGGTTGTTGTTATTATATTATAAGCTTTCCTGGGATAGCAGAGAACTGGACTCCGTGATCTAATAGCTTTTATCAAATTTGTACCTAATATTGTTTTGGTCTTCCAAATATTTTTTTATTTACTTTTGTTCTTTATATTCTCTGATATTTGGGCAGAGGGGATAATTTTTATACTTCTGTGTCATAATATACAACAAGATTTTGGAATTAATTTTAACTTATGATTTTGATGCCTGGTACAGCTAAACTTGTAGAGATCATACATTTTTGATTTATGGGATTTCTTTCAAATTCTCGGTGTTTAATGTGCACAGGAAGCTACTTTTGTTCATTCTGCTTCACATCTGCAAGAGGCATGTTAGGCTTGCCTGTATAGTTTTAATATGCATTGCTTTTGTGGCAGGTAAGACTTAAACATTCTATGCTTCTACAGAACTTTTCAGAGTAATAATTTTTTTTCAGATTGACAATTTCTTTGGTAGAAAGCAAAGAGTATTTGGGAAGCAGAGGACGTATGATATAGATTGAAGAAAATGAGTTATATTGTGTTACCTGTTAACCTGCCTTTACAAACTAATTTAAGTAACAGCATTTATCTGAAATATACATTTAATTGATTTCACTGTGTTGTACCATACAGCGTTAAATCTTGCCAGATGGGATGTAATGGAATATTGCACAACATAACATGACTCAGACTGAATCAAGAATTTAAATGATTTGGGTCAACTTAATCTTGTTTAGTGTAAGAAAAATAGCAGTAGTTTTACAATTTCACTTGAAGAAAATATTGTGCTCCTTAACTATTCTAGAGTCTGACGTCTTAGATACCGAGTGAATCATACTTGCTGTGTGAGATGCATGACAACTTTTGTATGTTCAGGCATATACATGGCAATAGCAGTATTGATCTTTCTTTCGCATTTAATACAGATGCTTATTTTGTTTACAATAAATATTAGCCCGAGTCAAAAAATTAGGTCTAATATTCATGGCTCTGTCTAATTAATAAAACATTCATGAGTTCAGTGCTGCATATGAGCATTGTGGAAAGCAGTTGCTCAGACACAAATGTCTTAGTTTAGTGTTTTGAAAAGTTCATACACTAAATTATTGGAGTATAAAACTTGTAAAATATGTAGGTAGATAAATTGCAGTAATGTGGTGTGTAGTATATTTTGGAGAAGGATGACAAGAAAAAGAAACACTATTTCTTCATAAAATTTCTGTTTTAATACTTCTGAGCATATTTTGCAAGACAAATCTCAAGTCCCTTTTTAAAATAAGGACGTACGTATGTCATTGCCATAATACCCTCTGCATGTGTGTAACTGGATATGAATAGTATTGGCTTATGTAAGGTAGTCTTCATGTTGCTGTTATAAGTGCCCTCGTATTGCTCAAAAAGGTATATCAGAACACCTTGACTATAAAATATTCAATATTTAAGCTATAATTGCTCTTTCCATCAAACTAAAGCAGTCATACCTCAATACCTAAAAATATCAGTGTACACCCAGAGGTGTGTTTTCCACGCTTACTTTAGCAAAACAAAGGTTTTGTTTTCCTATGGTCTACATTAGGAATATATAAATCTCCAATATGTCATAATTTTTCTTCTGAAAGTGATAACAATCAACAGGGACCTATATGGTTTACGTCTGATACTGTGTTTATTTGGTTGAATCCCTGCTAATACAACCTGGAGGTCCTGGTAAACCTCTTCCTAGTCCCTGGCCAGGCTTTCAGGAAGCCTTCCTGTTACCAGGTTTTCAAAGAAGCTCATTGCAGGCTGTTCTACCTACAGGTTGACACTTCCCATGATCAAATAGGCAGAGATGTTTCTGAAAAGCGATTTGTTGCAAGTGCGAAAAGGATGTTGAAGAAATTTAAATTTTTAGGAATACATTCAAAGGCTGTAGGCTATAGTTGGTATTGTGACTTGTTTACTTGCTTATGGTCATTGCAGAAAAGTTAATTTATAGGAGCTATCCAAAGCATAGGCTTGGGAGGCTATGAATATGTGTTACTGGGTGTGGAGTTGGATACAGAAGAAATACACAGAGGAATGAAACAATGTTGTCGCCACTGAGGCTATAGAGACTGAGCTATTTATGATGGACTTATTACACCTTCGTGCCCATTTTCCAAAACACAGTTTTCATGACTAATTTCACATAAGTGGCAAATGCTTTGGTTATTCATTCCTCTTGAGTAACAACCTTTAACCATGCATAAGGGCCTGCATGGTTATGCTTGAGCCTATTTATTCCGAGTGTCTAGGTGTGTTGAAAGCAAATCAATCACATCCACTGATGTTTGTAGAATTGTAACAACCTGTTAGCCTGATAGTAAAGAAAATTTGTACAAACTCATATCCAGAGACACTTGTAGATTTTTACAGGTTGCACAAAATACTAAGGTTGCACACCCAAAAAAGTCATATCTGCTGTCCTGCCAAACTGGCATACAACAAGTACTTGATTATGTGTCTAGGAAAAGTCATTTGTCGTGGTGGGAGAGGTTTCTATAGCAGCTTGAAGGTGATGAAGTATCCACTTACTCGGACTATATTTTGGAATATCCTCTGCTGAGACAGCTGAGTCTCTTGCACCTGCAGTTTTGGGTACTTTAGCTGCAGAAAATAGCAGGTACTATTCGAAAGCCTGAGAACATAATGCAAAGCAAAGATTTAAGTTAGCGAAGTAGTCCATCTTAAAGATCATTTGGACTCCTCAGCAATTTTATTTCACTTTGATTGGCTTTTTCAAAATGTCTGTGTGAAAATAGGCATGAGGAAATTAGTTTTACCAGCTAGACAAAGTAAATATTCTTAGAAAATTGATCCACTAGAATTGTAAAATATGTAGTCTTCCCTGCAGGAAATTCCAAGAGCTGCCTTAATAGAAAGTAGATGCATAAAGGTAAATGGCCCGTTTTATTTCTCTGCTACGTAGTGCTCTTGGGAAAATTATTCCTGATTTCCCTGTTGTTTTAAGTTCAATTGTGCTATATATACTACGTCTTAAGGTTTTATGTAGCGTGACTACATTTAAGTTCTACAAGGGAATATGTTTGAATCTAACATTTATTAGAAGCTACACCAGAGTAAATTGAGAAGTGATTTAGAAGTGTTTAAAATAGTTATCATTTTGCAATTTGAGTTTTGGCCTACTTCATTGCTGGTATTGTTTTTAACTGAATACCTGTAGTTAGATTTCACAGAGTATTGCAGTAAGATGATGAAAACCCTGTTTTCACAACTAGCTAGCAAATGCACTTAAGGGCTACTGTACTTTGCATTTCATTGAAGAAATCCATTCACTTAATGATTTCTTCAAAAAGAAAAGATATTCAGATAAGCTAAGTTTGGATATTACAGTGGTTCTGTATTCTGAAGGGGACTGGAAAATCATGGAATGGTTTGGATTGGAAGGGACCTCAAAGATCATCTAGTTCCAACCCCTCAACCATGGGCAGGGACACCTTCCATTAGACCAGGTTGCTCCAAAGTTCCATTCAACCTGACCTTGAACACCTCACTTGAACACGAGTGAATGAGATAATTCACATACTTTTTGTCAAGAAATGTTATCATTTAAGGTTGAAGAGGTCAAAAGCACCCTTATCAGGTTTGTAGGGGCCACCAATCTGTGCAGGGTGCAGCTGATGTGCTCAAGAGTACGACTGCCACTCATAGGTAAAGGAAATGACCAACAGGAACCTCTGCAACCAATGTGTAGGGTTGGAGTACAAGACAGAGGCTGAGGGAGTAGGATTTGCTTTTAGCTTGGCAAAGAGCAGGTCTCATAGCAGCCTTGCATGCATCAGAGGAGGTTGAGAGAACAGGGCAAGACTGCTGAGAGGTGAGTGGTGGAAGAATGAGAAACTGTGGTCCTAAATTGAACTGAAGGTGTTTCTAATGGTGAGGATAAGTAAGTATTGGAACAAGTTGCCCGTGTGGCTGTGCAATCTGTCCTTGAAGATTTCAATAAAGAACTGTACAAAGCCCTGAGTAACTTGGTCTGAAATTAGTGTTGACCCTACTTTGAGCAGGAGGCTGGACTAGATGACTTTCCAAGCTCTCTTCCATCCTGAATAATCCTACAATTCAAAGGAAGTGATGAATTGCCTCAAACTGAAGAGCTAATAGAGCGTATTCTATAAAAGAGTGTTTAAAAAGTACTAATAGATCTCACTCACTAGCCAAAAGTGCTGAAGATCAAATATAGAACAGCTGAACAATTGTGACATGAGATCTGTTGCTTCAGTTGTCCTTGGTATCAATGACTTGTAAAGAGGCAAAATTGGTTGTTTGTTTTGGTTAGGATTTTTTTTAGAAGTTCTAAGGTTCTACACAAAAAACTAAAGAATGTAATAAGCAATCTGTTAGAAAATATGGTCGAGATATGGGATAAATAAACCTCTGGGCAGTTATAATCTTTCTGTAGAGGGAAGGTAAGTCTCAAAAGTCTATTAGATTACAGACTCAGAGCTCATAATTAAGAGAGGATTACTTAGTGTAGTCCACTTAAATTTCCAAAAAGCTGTTAGAAGGCATCTCATGGTACCTATTAAAGAAACAAATTTACCTTTGGGCAAAAGGAGGATGAATCTATGTTAAGTACTTTAAAGATCAAAAACAAATTGTGGGAATAAATGATAAATTTTCAGAACAGAGGAAAGATTACTGGTGCAGTCCAGGTGTGCTAAATCCATAGGGTTTAATATATTCCCAAATTATTTTGAGAAGGGTTTCTAAAATAAACAGACAACATTATTGATACTGAATTATTCAAGTAGTTGAAACAAAAAGCTAACTATGAAGACTTGTAGGAGCATTTCAGCTTCTGAATGACTGGGTAATAAAATAACAGATGAAACTGAATGTTAATGAATGCAAAATAATGCACAAGAAGGAAAACAACCCAAACTGTACATACATGATGATGGGTTCTCAAATAGATATTATGACTCAGGAAAGAGATCTTGGAGTTATTGTAAAAATACCACGAAAAAATCAGCTCTGTGGTCAAAATAGCAAGAAAATTAATAGAGAACAAATCATTGTGTAAATCCTTGACATTCCTGCATCTTACGGTGTTGCCCTACACTTTTCAAATAAATATAGTAGAGCTACAAAAGGTATAAAGAAGGGTGAGAGGAGTGATTAAAGTATTGAACAACCTGAATACAAGGAATGATTAAATAGATTGGGACACTTCAGTCTGGAAAGTGGGTGATTGAGGAGTTATGATAAAGGCGTTTGAAATAATGAGTCATGGAAAAAAGGACTAGGCAACAATTATTCACTGTTTCTTATTCTACCAGAACTAAAGGGCAGGTTCAAAACACATGAAAGTTCTTCCCTGTGTACCATATTTTATGACAGTGAGCGCTGTAATTTAAAATGTGATGGGTGCCAAAAAAACTTCAAAAGTGATTAGGTAAACCTGTGGAAGAAACAGTTATGGGAAGTTATTGAACACAGAGACTGGGTCAGCAGGTGCTCGGAGCAATGAGCAGACAGGGAGAGGAGTCATTAGTATGTTCAGTTCTGACTTTTCCATTACTGTCTACTAGGAAGAAGAGACTGGGCTCAGTGGAATTCTAAATCTAGTATGACTATTTCGAGTTTTTCCTTAATATCTTAAGTGCCTAATGCTAAGAGACTACTGTTCCTGACACCCTGCATGGCTAACAGGGATAGAGAGGCTTCAGATTCCTCTGGTAATACACTCACCTGGCAGGTGAGTCTTGTTCCTTGAGGATCTTCAAGTTTGACACTCCAGATATCTCTTACCAAGTGAAGTTTGTATATTCTCTGGATACTGTGCAGGTTTATAAGATTACATGCTAATGAAGAACAGATTAAAGTTTCTGATCTTTTAATTTAGCTTTTGGCATAGCTCTAGGATTTGAAGTCCTAGGTGAGAGTCTACCCTAGTCAAAGTGCAGGTGTTCAGGTACCACAGTGTGCACCAAGTGAGCTAACTTCTGATCTCAGCATTGTAATGACTTCACGTAAATTAGGATTCCTATTTTGGAAACAGAAGAGAAATAAAAAAACTCAAATCCAAACACAAACAAACAAACAAAAACTAGAATGTGCTAATATCCCAATATTGCTATAAAACTTGGAAATAGTGATTTTCATATAATCTTATTGCATAATATGGCTTTGCTTTTTCATCTGGTTGACAGGGTTGTTCTTCCCATTCGCCTTTAAATCATGTGTTTCTTAACCTGTACTTCTGTGACACTCTTCTGCTTCTGTTCACATATTAGAGAAAATGAGAAGGAAACATGTAACTTGGACACTTTGAAAGACACAAGAAGATTAATTTTGTGACTGCTTTAGGATATTTAATCTGAAATTCACTGAGATGCTTAAGATTAAGAAATTAAGAAAGAATTGCACGCTAAATATTTTTAATCACTGAAGGTTCCACTGGAAACCTCTGAGACCTCTATTGCCATCACACAGTCCTTACATCCCTAAATTGAGGTTCTGTGGAAATATATATTGAATATGACAAAATATATTGAAATGATAAAATGTGTTTTTAATGAACTCCCATCTGCAGGGAAACTGGCTCATAGGTGGGGAAAGTTTTTATCTTTGGAATTAGTCTAAAAAGTTAAGTAATACTTTATCTGAATACTCTCCCACAACTTCATATGCTTTATAATTTTTCTCATTTCTCAATCTTTTCTACCATATCCTCGATTTGCCTGCAAATCCATTTTAAGGCATTCCAGTCATCTTTACTCTGTTTAAGTTCATGAAGGAATATTTTTTTTCTGCTAGTTCATTTCTTATTTTTTTTTCCTTGACCCTCCCATCCTTCTCCTAATAACAGTCCCACACCATGATGCCTATTTAATTCTTCATTAGGGATTGCAGAAGCTTGAGATATCTGCACAGGAAGCAAGATTTTATTATTTCAAATCAATACAGTACTCCTACTAAATTTTAGAATGAGGAAAGTGTTTTGTCAGAATCAATAGAAGTTTGACAAGCTGAATTTGTCAGAATAGCATGGTATTTTGACTTGTTAGAAGCTTTTTAATGCTATCCTACTTCACTATATGCTGCACATTAATTTCACTTAAAATACAGAATAGCCCCATTTTGTTCTTCTAATTTCCCTGTTGTGTGTTAAGTTGTCTCTCAATGTGTATATAACACCTTTCCACCAGGCACATGCTGACTCCATGCTTTCCAGAGTTGCTCTGCAAAAGTGGCTAAAAAGGGTTTGCTAGTTATGTTAATAAGAAAAACTTTGAAAAAAAGGTGTGTTTTAAAAAAAAAAAACAATAAACAAAACCATATCTATGTCTCCTAAAAACGTAGAGCATTATTACTTTGTACTCTGGATACAGTGATCATAGGACTCTACAAAACAAAATAAACTCTTAGGTAGATAAACTCCTGGACAAAAAACAAGCCTATTGTGAAAGTCAGACTCTAAATCTTTGGCTGAACAGCACTGGACTTCAGATTCCTCAGTTCCTCACTTCTGTTCTGGTAGGAGGAACGTGGCCAGTTTAACATCTTTGTGAATGTGTTTGTGAAGAAATGTGTAAAAATAGACACCATCCAAGAACTGAAGTATCTGACTGGTATTACTGCACAGCTCCTCTGTGTCTATTATATTAATGCTTCATGTGCACGTTATGGTGCTTAGAGATGGTTCTCATGGGTCCCTTGTGCTCTGTCATGATGTAGCTATGCAGAATGTGAAGCAGTGCTCTGCTTTGCTGCCTAATGAGATTTGTCTTTCTCCTCTCACCAAGTTCAGCTCTTCCCTTTCTGTTTCCCAGTGGTGTAGGGTGGGGACACAGCTGTCAGGATGAGTCCTTTTGATGTGGTTTGTTATGGTGATGAAGATACAAATCTATTTTTTTAAATATTTAGTTTATTAGAAAGTATACTTTGGGGCTGTTTGAGATTACTGATGAGGCTTTGGTCTATTAGTGAGAACTATAGCTAGAGTATAGAATAACAATTACAAATCTGCACTGAACATAAAACCTGCTTATTTTATGGTGATGTGTGAAGGGGTTCTTTGAGATTGAATTATTTCTTAATATATCGAAAAAAATCTTTGATAAAATAAACAGACCAGTTTCACATTTTGGGGCCTGAGAGGGAAAATGGGGGAGAAACACAGATCTTTTGTCTTAGGCAGCGAAAAGTAAGTGCTCTTTAACTTCTTGTTTTAGTCCATGACTAAAAAGTTGTTATTCCTTTTGAATCCTACATATTTTTCAACTCCTATCTTGAACTGATACAAGACTTTCAATGCTTTGGAGGAATTAATACCAGCTTTACAGATGAGAAAATTCATATTGAAACAAGTGAGGTAACGTGTACAAAACAACTCAGTATTTTAGTGACAGGCCAAAACTAAACTCTCTGGACTCTCCCTTTTGTGTTTTAGCTGTTATGCGTCTCTGGATGGTGTGTCTGACTGCATGTCTTCAATAGAAATGTCCTGTAATATTTCTTGAGGAATCCAACTGCTCAGATCAGTTAATCTGGTGTTCCATTGTCTTGTGTTCAGAGTGAAATTATTACCTGTGTTTAGCTAAGTAATGCATTTAAAAAAAAATTAAAAAATTTAATTTACTTCAGTCTGAAAAGATACCAGTTCTGGGTTCTTTATATCAAGATTATTTTTAAACAAATACCTAAAAGAATCTAACCATTTCTTAGCCATAGATCCTTCTCTTGGTACTTCAATCCACAAGGCTTTATCTCTTGGCAAAACATTTATAAGGGAAGAAATGGTGGCTGAGTGGAGCTGCAAACAGAACTTCAGGAAGAACTTTAAGGAAGGGGGGACAGGCAGCTTCCCACTAGGAAGATGACAGGGATAATGAAGGGTAGGTTGGATAGATTGTTTCCATTTCTGCCAGAGGGCAGAAGAGATTTATCATCAGGGACAAGCTGGAAGCTGCACTAGGGGAGAAAATCAGCAAATGTATGAGCTTCAGTGCTGCATGCATTTCGGGAGAATGTAACATCGAGGGCAAGTGGATTCCATGCAACTGGCTTCATAAAAAGAAAAGCCATGAAAGAAAGGGAGGGGGATAATTTTAAGATCAAGAACATGAGATAATGAAATTTTTCACTCTGAGTTTTAGATGACTGGTTTTTCCATTGACAAGGTCACTTTACTTCCATGACTTCATGCAAGTGTCTATTACCTGTTTCTATGTTGTCTCGGATGCGGCACGAGCTGCATGAACATGGCATCATTTTTTACTTCCTTTTCACTCGCCTCTTAACATTGTAATTTAGTGTCCTCCAGAGAGATCTCTAAAGGCACTGGTGACAAAAAATTGAAATGACAACTGAAACCCGACCTAAAAATTTAGCTTATAGAAAGATAAATGGACTGTGCTTTAAATACTTTGGAATACATGTCATTTAGCAATTGAATTGCAATAGACTGAAAATTTAGACTAATTTTCTGAGGTTCCTCTTAATTCCTTCCCTGTGCATCTGAGGATGTATGAGATTTTGTCATATAGTTCTCGTACTGTATGTAAAAAGACAATTACAGTGTTTATAATGCATCTACGTAGATGTATTCATGTAGGTAACAGCACTTGCGAGTCTGAGAGGCCATAGCTCTTTTGTAAGGTTTTTTGTGCATAAGACCTTGCCAGTGGGGACTGGAATTGCTAAACTTGAAGCTTAAGCATCGGGGAAGACTTTTGTAGTGGAACAGCTTTCCAAATTTGGTTATAATGAAAGGATTGATGTTGGGGGGAGGGGATCAGCAATCGGAGAAAAAAAAAATCAGTTGTTGTATTGCAAGTTAGTTCTGTCTCCCAGCACCTCTCTAGCACTGACCTGTCTGTATCTATTCCTCAGTCTCTGCTCTAAGACTCTTCAGTGATATCCAAACACTTGATAATTTTTATCACACTAATCTCACCCCTTGCACACAGGCATCTTACATAGTCTTTAGTTTGAAGATATGATATGTGTATTTCTTCAGCATCTAGCCCTACACAGGCTGGAGTTAGTTACTTTTAGTCATGTCTTGGACTTAATCAATAAAGAAGGTAGAGCTCTGCAGGAAATCTTATTTATTGTGTAAAGTGTAAGTGGTCTTGTGAATGACACAAAGGAAGAGAAAGAATACTTTTTCAATGCTTGGCCCAAATGAAGTAAGTATTGTATCTAAGCCTCATGGTTCCTTTAAGGCAATGGGCAGGTTATTCAAAACAAACTTTTTCAAATATCTTAATTTTCTGAGTGTTCAGTTTGAGACAACTGAGGTTTGATAGGGAAAAATGTTAAATGTGTAACATTTTGCATTCACAGCAGGAACTGATGTAGTCAGGCTCTTTGCCCTGAAAATATAAAAAACCTTTAAGAAATCTTAGCTTTTGGAAAACTCAGGTCCTTAGACTTTCAAAACTGGCAAATAAAATTAGCTGACGCTTCTGAACATCTTGGCTTTTATCTTAAATATTCCATTCCCCTTGTGTAAAATAGTGATAAAAATATCCTCTTACTTCAAAAGGGGTGTTGAGAGAATCAGTTCATTAATGTTTTCAAAGAATTCGGATGCTGTAGTGAAAGCACCATACAAAATCCCATAAGAAAATTAATAATTCTATCTTCATTGTAGGCTTTGGGTGATGGTAAGTCAATAAGATGTAAGATTCTATACTGCACGAGAAGGGTATTGAAAGATTTTTCAGCAGTCTTACCTTCCATGAATGCTGTCCACCCAAGGCACTCTGTGCAGAAAAGTGGTGAAGCTATGGGGGATGGGCATCTGTGCTGCAGGGAGATGAAATCACATTGCACAGGCAACCTTAAAAATGTAATTTTGACTTGACCTTCAAACATTCTCTTACTATAAAATTTAGTTAATGCTGTTAATGCATGTTGTGAAGCAATTGAAATTAAGATATTTCTGTTTAATAACCCACTGAGAGAATCCTGTTGACATGGTCTTGGAAGCAGCCCTACAATTTTTGAGCCTAACACGTTGTCTTTCAAGTATCTGGCAGAGAGCTTTACACAGTGCGTGGCAATTGCAAGGAAAAAGGAAGTCAGAAAACAACATGGAAATGCCTTATAATTGCTATCATGAACCTGAGGAACCTATTAAATCAGATAATTTGGGGACTTAGTGACTTGGGAAAAAACGGAATTCTTTGTTTCTTTGTCATGGTTTAGCCCAACACAGCTGAATTCAGCAGGTAAGAACTGGGCTCCCACACTCTAACCCCCTCACACACCCGGGGAGGGGGGGGGAGAGAGAGGAAAATAAGAGGAAAAAAGGCTTGCCAACTTGTAAACTAAAACTACACCTTTAATGAAATTATGATAATGATAATAAAAACTATTAAAATATTAGAAAATAATGACATATGTACAAATATCCAAGATCACACCCCCACCCCACCACTTGTTGACTATATGTCACCACAAATGCTGTAGAGCAGATAGGAGGGAAAGGGCCCACAGCTAGCAGGGAGCTGAACTCAGGAACTGGATTCAGGGATGCACGGATCCAGATCAGGAGTAATCAGATAAACAAGGTCCTCACTGGACATTAGCCATCATAGAAGTAGAGCAAGACCCTCCTCATCTCTCAGTTTTTTTACTGAGTATGATGTATATGGGATGGAATGGTCAGTTTGGGGTCACCTGTCTGGTTGGCCCCTCCCTACAGGTGCAGCCTTTTTTGCTAGCTCGATTGAAAGGTCTAAACATTGGCCTTTCTGCATACCAACGTTCCATGTTACCACTTCTAGAGAGAAACTGTCTGAAAAGCATTCAGTTAGCTTTCAGAAAGTATTGCTTTAGACTAGGCCAAGCCAGAGTCAGGGTCACCCCAATTAGCTCAAACCATAACATTCATAGACAAAAAAAATAAAATTCTCAGAATAATTCAAACTATTCAAAGTTTTAAGAGTTGTAAACATTTAAGCAAGAACTCTGTTTAACAACTGTACTGATACCAGAATTGTTGTAAAGGAAGATGAAATCAGAAGGCTAATAGAAAACTCTGCTGCTATAGGCAGAAACACCTTCCACCAGACCACATTGCCCAAAGCCTCATCCGACGTGGCCTTGTACACTTTCATAACTTCTCTGGTGCCTCACCGTGCTCAAAGTGAAGAATTTCTTCCTTATATCTAATCTAAATCTATCCTCTTTCAGTTTAAAGCCATTACCCCTTGTCCTGTCACTACACACTTGCCCTTGTAAAAGGTCTCTCTCCAGCTTTCTCGTAGGCCCCCTTTAAGTACTAGAAGGCTGCTATAAGGTCTCCCCAGAGCTTTCTCTTCTCTAGGCTGAGCAACCCCAACTCTGCCAGCCTGTCTTCACAGGAGAGATGCTCCATCAATCTGACTGTCTTCATTGCCCTCCCCTGAACTCACTCCAACAGATCCATGTCGTTCTTATGTTGGGGCCCCAGAGTTGGATGCAATACTTGAGGTGAGATCTCCAAGAGTGGAGGAGAGGTAGAGAATCACCTCCCTCGACCTGACGGTCACACTTCTTTTGGTGCAGCCCAGGATATGGTTGGCCTTTGTGGCTGTGAGTGCACGTTGTTGGTTCATGTCCAGCTTTCCATCTACCAGCACCCCCCAAGCCTTTTCACCAGGGCTGCCCTCAATTCCTTCATCCGCCAGCCTGTACTGGTACCAGGGATTGCCCTTACCTATGTGTAGGATGTGGCACTTGGCTTTGTTGGAATTCATGAAATTCACATGGGCCCACCTCTCAGGACTGTCAGGGTCCCTCTGGTTGGCACCCCTTCCCTCCAGTGTCTTGACCACACCACAAATCTTGGTATCACTGGCAAATTTGCTGAGGGTGCACTCAATCACACTTGATCCAATTCATTGCTGCAAGGTAATGAAACGAGAGATTAAAAAGACTGCCAGACTATCACTGATTTTTTTCAAAACATAACTTTTATAAAGCATGGATGATAAAACAAAGAAATAACACCAACTCTTGGGTGGTGCTTCTGAGGAGAATTAAGGTGATAAATGCACAAGTGGTTCTATAACCTCACAATGTACACTAAAATGTTATTGCTTTTGACAGCTACTGCTCTGAGAAGATGTTAATGTTTTCAGGCATATGATAAGCTATTAACCCATGCTTCTTCCATTTTATCCTTGAGAAATTCACAGGAAGCTCTGACATATTATGGCATAAGTATCTGCTTTCTTCTTTAATTAGACTTTAATTTTTTTTTTTTTGGAAACATTAATTTTTACTGGGAGAAAACATCTTAAATTCCTGTTCTTGCTTAATAAATCAAAGGCATACTGTCAGATCTTCAATCTCTAGGAGGAAGCCTTTTCATTGAAACAATTAGAAGTCCTCAGCTGCTCTGCTGCTCACTTGGTTTTCTCCGTCAGCGCATGCTAATAAAGGTTAGTTAAGGCCACTGTGTGGCTTTTTGCTCGCTGCTGTCGCAGGGTGTGTTGGACCATGAGTAATGCTGTATTCTGATCTCTCTTACGTCTAGACGGATATTCATAATGAAATAGATGTCTGGATAATGAAGTAGACTTTCACAGTCCTAATGGGATTGAAGCCCGCAGAGGCTGGAAAAAGAGCAACTTGCGTTGCACCCTCCTGGGCTGCTGAGTTTCACAGGTAAAATGAGCACAGGTAGTCAGGTTGGTTTTGCCTTATAACCTCATCTTCTCCCCACACGGTCAGCCCTGCTTGACCTGACTTGTATTCTCAGAACACAGCTTTGTTGGAGGGATGGAGAAGCATGTTGACTGAGACAATCCAGAGAAGCTTATACAATACTTAATCACATCCAAAATTCATGAAAATACAAGGGATTTTCCCCAGAATAAAATTTCAGTCTTTAAATATTGTCCACAGCCATGATTTTCTGATGAATCATGGAACATGCTTTCACTTACATATTTTTATGCTTCGTGGCATGTGAAAATCCTTCCCAACTAAAATAAGAGTAACTGTAGCTCCCAAAGGTTATCCTCTCATGTTTCAAGTGTTTCTTGAAATAGTAAATCAGATCGGAAGATGTTCGTGCGAGTGCTAGCAGTAGCAAGAAGCAAGGGGGGAGCATAGGCAATTGCCTTTTTTTCTTAACAAAGTTGGACAGCTAAAGAGAGTGCTTCTCTGATGTTGGACACAAGCTGCAAGGTGTCTGCCATCTTCAGGCTTCTCATAGAGAATGACAAAATTGCTGCAGAACAGAATTGCAGTGAGATAGCAAAAGTCATGGGCTGGCATTCTCATTCTCATGCATGTGTAAAATAGTTATTTTGTTCTTTGTATATTAAGAAAAGCTAAAAGGTTTAGGAGGTAGGAAATTTTAAAAAGATCAGTGGAAAAACTTGTCTGTTTCCATAGTGGTCATTTTAGAGTGTAACATCAGGGTACCTGCAGTTTATTTTCATTGGGTCTTCTTGAACAGAGCCCAGATGCATGCTCTGCCTAACCCTGGCTATGCTGAATGTGACCTCCAAGTCAACAGACCTCCACGTATCTCTGTAAAGTTAAATAATGTTTGTAGGTCACTCAAATTCAAAGTTTCCCTGCTGTGTTGCCCAAGTATCTACTGTGTATGAGCATAGCAAACCTGCAAATATACTCAGCAAGCATTCATTATGCATTTTCCCTTGTAACTGATGACCTTTCATAACATACCTGTGTGTTGGGCATTCTTCAGTTGTAATGTGATCTATAACTCTTGTAAATGTATCTCTACAAAACCCATTAAATAATATATGGACCTATTCAAAAAAGTACAACAAAAGAAGGGGTACAGATTAATGGCTGCCTTTTCCTTCTTTTTCACAAATGTAAAGTTCTAATTTGGCAATATTACTTTCTAAAATTCTTTTTCAAATGGAAATAATTTTTAAATTAATTTGCCAAAAAGTACATTTTCAATATGTTAATGTTTATAAAAATATTTTACAATATCCATGAATACAGGTATGAAAAAAGGCAAAAATTTCAGATGCTTTGAGATTAAATATTTTTTTCAGAAATTACTTTGTTTTTTTGTTCAGCCCATAGTGGGTGCATATAAAAGAATATGCATTGCACATTTCCCACAGCATTTTCCATAAGCATGTGCATAAAGACAAGAACCTTTTTGAAATCTTAGCTTTACTAATAGCATTTCAGTCAATAGAAATTTTTACACTGGATGAAATATTCCCTGTGATTAATAGGGCATACAGTGACATGATTTTCTAATAAGATATATCACTAAAACATATAGAATAATGTTTATGTTTTGTTCTACGCAAGAAAATATTTCATCTTAGGCAGGTAGGCATGAACAGCATATGTTCAGCTTCAGCAAAGAATGTAGCAGTGAAAGTTAGGTAATTTTATTAACAGTGGTTTAATTCTTTACCCTGCATTGTCCCTCTCCTTAGTACGCATTTAGAATAACTGTTCTGGGCTTCTATGATCTGTATTTTCTGAAATTGTGTATTAATTTATACTTGTATAATAAACTGAATTATGTTTATCTATGCTTTAGCACGTTATTAGTTTGAAGATACCACACGCTTATAAAATCATATACTGGCATTTTTGGCAGAATATTAACCCATTAACACTAATCAATGGATTTAGTTTGGTTTGTAGATAATAAAATAATCTTGAAGAAAGTTAAAACTTCCAATTCTTTTAACATTCAGAATTGTGCTTTGTGATGCACAACAGGTAGACAATTATAAGCTAAGTAGGAAGCATAACCTATGGAAGAATAACAAATGTTAACTGCTACGCAATGGTACAGATGAAAACAGTGGCAAAATGAACTGACGTAAGCTCAGCTCTAGCTAGACTGATGTTCCCAGCTGCTAAAATGGTAAAAGTCGTTGTCTCTGTGTTAACAATATTTGTACATCTACAACAGGATGCACAGGCCTATCTTCTTGTAAATTAACTGTATTTAATAGTGTTAATTTAATTCTGGTTCAGTGGTTCATCCTATTCCACAGAAGTTTCTGTGGCCTTATCCGTCTCATTATTTGAACTAGACAAAATAATAGCCAGACCAAACTGGGGTGGTTGTTTCAATTGTGTGGAATAGCTGCAGTGAATGGAATTAAACAGAACACAGCAAAACTTTCAGAAGTGCAACGCATGAACCCTGGACTTCTTTTAGTAAAGGTATTTCTCTTTGTCATTAAGCAAAGGTTTTGTCGTGGTTTAACCCCAGCTGGCTACTAAGCCCCACACAGCTGCTCATTCAGTCTCCCACAGTGGGGATAGGGCAGAGAATCAGAAGAGTAAAAGTGAGAAAACTCTTGGGTTGACGGTTTAATAGATCAAGCAAAAGCTGAGCACACAAGCAAAGCAAAACAAGGAATTAATTCACTACTTCCAATCATCATGCAGGTGTTCAGCCATCTCTGGGAGAGAAGGGCTTCAACCACGAAACAGTTACTTGGGAAGACAAACACCATCACTCTGAATGTCCCCTCCTTCATTCATCTTCCCCCAGCTCTTATTGCTGAGCATGGTGTCATATGGCATTGGTCAGCTGGGTTCAGCTGTTCCAGCTGTGACCCCTCCCAGCTCCTTGTGCACCCCCAACCTGCTTATTGGTGGGGTTGTATGAGAAGCAGAAAAGGCACTGACTCTGTGTAATCACTGCTCAGCAATAACAAAAACAACCTTGTATTATCAGCCCACATCCAGAACATAACCCCATGTCAGCTACTATGAAGAAAATTGACTCTGGCCCAGCCAGAACCAGCACTCCATTGTAAAACAGAGAAAAAAAAATAGGTCTCTCTTCCGAAATCATCATCTTAAATGTCAAAATTGAGTTTTTCATTAGCACTACAGGCTCTTTGTATGACCATAATGAAAAAAAAATTTAAAAAACAGCTAAATTTCCATTATTTTTTTATGAAGTTGAATCTTTCCAATGAGGTTTAACCTCTGCTTTATCTTCCTGTCTGACACTGGGAGGTATTTCAGATGTTGCCCCAGTTTTCTAATTTTCAGTCCATATACAAACACAGTTTATCAGGAATTGTATTATAACCTTGTATGCTAGATTTTTTTGTTTCCACTTGGGAGAGAGAAAAAGGCTAATGACTTAACTTATTGGGTGCTAGTCTGGGAATCTTACAGCATGTTGTTATGCGTATAAGTGGTTGATAAGTTCTAAGTATGCTGCTTCTGTCTAATCTAACATAATTCCTTGCCTACTCTAATCAGAATATTTGATAATCTTCAATAAATATGTGGTAGCATGTCAATAAAACTGACGCCTCCTTGTATCTGTACACTAATAAATAATCTTACAGAGAAACAGTAATATTTAACAGTGCATTGGGACCTTCCTAGTTATTTTTAACTTCGGATGGGATTCCAGACTCAATTTAAGAATAAAAAGGGACTTTATAATAGCTGCTGTTAACAGCTGGGAGATGAGCAGTGAATGCAATTCAAGTAGGATAATAACTGTTCTTCCTGTCCGAAGGATGCAGCACATGCACTTTTTCCTCAGTAATTTAACTTTGTGGAAATTAATATATCACAGACAACCATAATGTGCAAACTAAAGTGGTCATGCAAATGTTTCTATTTTGGATCTTATTAATAAATAAGATCTTGACTTCTGGATTTTTATATGATTGAACGATTCAGTCTGGTCAGTGGATGATGAAGCAGCTGTGAACTCACATGGGATTTCTCTTTCTGGCTCTTTAATTGGACTATGTGATTTTGAGACAAGAAAAATCACTTGGTTCTGCTATACCTTCTTTAGCGGTCCTCTGCCTATGAGTTGGAGATTTTTTGGGGTTGTTTTTGAAAGGAAGGGGAGAGCATTGTCTGCCTGTTTCTGGGGCTAATATCTTCTAACTAAGGCCTGAAGTATTTTATACTCCATAAACTTTTTACTAAAATGAAATAATAACTTTTTGCCCACCTCATATGTAGCCCTTATAAATAAAAGTAAAATTTCATTCATGTACATGTTATTTCTGGAGACAAAACGCGGCTCAGCTAAGCTAATGAAGGTCCATAGAAGACTGGACCTTTAATGTATCAATGATGCATTTTTGTAATTTATTTAGTACAAAAAAAAACCAGAACTAATTAACCTTCTGATGCTTTTATTTTTATTTAGAGATCTCTTGTGCACTTTACAGAAGTTGCATGGCTGCAAGGTGGTGTTTTGCATAATGGTCCATGCAAGATAGCTCATAAATTCCTACCAGTCACCTGTCTCTCAGCAGCAGAAAAAGCTCTGTAAGAAGGAGCTCTTTACAAATGGACAAATATATGTAGGGCTTTCTACTACATTTTATAAGGCCAAGGTAGGAATATGGGATATATTAGGGGAAAACAGATACTTGGTAGATGTAAACTGAATTGTGCAGCAAGGATTCCTGCTTTTTGAAAATGTGTGATTAATCCCAGTAAGAGGAAAAGTCTTTCTAGACAATGCATTTATTGTGCTTAGCAATTGTAGGTTTGTTTTTCTTTTTTTTTTATTAGTTAGGCCAATATTCTGTGTAAGTATTATTGTAATATACATAATATATAGTAATATGTAAGCATAGCTTACATAACAATATGTAAGTCTATATCACTCATCAGAATAAAAGTAAAAATGAGTATATCTTTAAGCTAAAAATTAGGAAGGAAAAAATGAGAAATATCTGAGTTGAGGCAAACTTGCTCTTTTCTCCTTATGATGCTTTTTTAATGCTGGGAAAGGTACATTTAGATTTGGTTTGAACATGAGGCATAAATTCAATCATTCTAATCTGTGTGAGACAAGTAGGACAGGCCAGTTTACCCTCAAATTTATTATGCATCTTAAAGATGTGTAAAATCCAAAGCTTTATCTCAAGAATGTGTAGAAGCATAATGAAGATGAAAATTCATTTCTAGTAGCCCAATTAACAATAAAATAACTTGCTTAAGTTTTAATCTAGTATATTGCATGTTTACTGTCAACTTAGATTCGGTAGCCAAATAAAGACTCATTCTTCACTTGAGGAAAGACATCTCAGCTCCCTCATTTGGGAGGTGAGTTTCTCAAGTGTTAGGATGTTCATTTTATCTGTTATAACTAATTGGTCAAACGAAGGACAGTTGCAGCTCTTGAAGTTATTTGCTTGCCAGCAGAACGGCCAACAGAAATTAGTAATATCTAACTCACACATGCCAACTGAAATTGTGCACGAGTAATTAACATAATCCATCAAATGAGAAAAACAAATGTATAATGATTAATAAAATAAATCCCTTGTGGCTTTCAATTACTGTATACGTACCTACTAAAATTTAATTAATGAAAATCATCCTAGCTAGCATTTCTATCAGTAAATGGCATCTTTTCTTAAGCCATTTACCATCTCACTTCCTTTGCGTAAGTTGATGTTATTGTGTAATAAATAACCACAATTAAATATTATTTAGTTATTATTGTTGACATTATTGTTGATGTTGTTGTTGTTGTTATTATTATTATTACTATTTTTCAGTTGAAAGTCCTAGACTGGTCATGTGCTATTGCAGAAATGACTTCTACTTCTTTTCTAGAATTTGACTTTTCATAGGGCCTGAGGGCATGCATTTATCATTGCTTCAGGAAGAGTGTTGATGATCATTTCTTTTCTGGGTGGCATCTGCTACATTTTATTATTCATACTTCATCACAAGTTCATATTTTTAAAATTACACAAAAGGCTTATCAGGTCGCTATTTACACCAAAATATCTGGCCATAATTATTTAAGCAGACATCAATAATTTCAGTGGCTTTTCAATTAAATTGTAACTTGTGGAAGGATCAGATTTCTACACTAAGTTACTACCTGGCATTGTTAGATGCCATAACATTATCATTAAGTGATGATAGTCATGTGGTATATACAGAAAAGACTTTCTAGTCTAACATCCTTCAGTGACACAGTGGCTGCCAGACTTGCTCCTCCCTCCCTTGTCAGGACAGTTATTGCTGACCATTTCTGCTATTATGCAGAGAAAAAGAAAGAGAGCAAATCAAAACCTTGTGATTTCTGACTTGGCAGACATCTGCATAGCAATGAATCTGAGTTTGCACCTGAACTAAAATCCACCTGATTTATGGTGATTGCAAGTGAATTTTCTAACACTTCATTTGCGAACAGGAATTCTGGTCTTTAGGCCATTCTTTTCAGAAAGCCATGATGATGGTAGAGATGCAAGTGGTTTCCATAAAGGACATTAAAGCTAGACTTCTGGGGTTTAGGACATCTGAGAGAGACTAAGATTTAGTGGGTTTTATTCTGCACAGAAATCCTCCCCCTCCCTTTGTAATTTGTGGTTGGTTTTGTTTGTTTTTTCCAGTGGAAAAATGGTGTCTATGTAGACCTTGAATTGTTTTTCACTCTCATTGAATATATTTTTGTCTTTCTCAGATTGAGCCTACTTTGGACCTCAGACATTTCCCCTAAAGAATGAGCAAGAACCCTGTTTAAGGTAGGGGTGTATTATTTCTCTTTTAAAATCTCAAAGTACATCTGGCAACATCCAAAATACAACTAAAATATTTCACGTTGAAAACGCAGAATCATGTTTCTAACACTACATCATCTTTCTCACACTTTTCTAGTGCTCTGCCATGGATTATGAAAGCATGCTCCTTGAAAACAGGGGCTGTTTGTACAGACTTGCTAGAACTAATGAAGTGTTTTATATATATATATAGGTATTTATATCTCTCAGAATTCAAGATTTTCTCTTACTTTACAATTACATTTTTTTCACAAAACCATCATTCTGACAGCAATTGATGTCTAGCTGCCTTTCAGACTTTTTAAAGTTTGCTTCTTGCTAATTCATATTGAAAAAAAATTGATCAGATTCAGGTTAGTGGATTTAGTTTCACTCTCATCAAATGACAGGTATTGGTTGCTAGTTACAACACCTTAGCATCTGATACTCTCAAGGTGGCTAAAAAAGCACTATATCTCATTTCTTTTAGGATTAGTTTTAAACAGCAAATTTACTTTCTAGTTTAATGTGGACAAGGTGAAAGTGCCCTAACTAGGAACATTTAACAAGATGCGAGAGCCAGGACTGAGTCTTTAAAACGTGATGAGCAAAATAGTACTTAAATAATGTTAACATGAAGGTTTTGTGCAATGAGTCTCTCTGATAAACACTGGATAATTACCCTTCCCCAGTGTAGACACATTGAACTGTAAAGACCAGTTTTGCAGTGCCAACAGACTGGCCTTCTGCTGTTATCAAAGCAGTGCCTGATGGTACCTGTTGAATGCTTCGTTAGTCTCAGGAAAACGGTCCTCCTGGTGGCTTAAAGGAGGTCTCTATTTCTAATTTTCATGAAGTGCAAGTGTTTCGGTCCAAGTTATTCTTATTTCCATGAAGGAAAACCATGTAGAATAGTACTAGGGCAGCCTTGATTTGGTGTTTGTTGGGCAGGGGGAAGTGTGGGCTTCTATGCAGCTTGAAAGCATGGATGTGGTCCTTCCCCTGCAGAATTGCAGAGCCTCCACACAGGCAAGACAAATATCAGATAATTTTAGTCACTGACACAAAATAAATCCCGTGTGAGGTTGTGCTTTAAAAACTAGTTTATCTTGTTTTCATGGTGACACACCTGACTTTATGGCAAGGATTTTCCTTTCAGCACTAATCCATAATAGCAGAGCATCACTCTCTAAGTCTCTAATGGTGGAGCAATTCTTTACAAAAGCAGAAGACAGCAATATTTCTCAACATTAGACTCTTGTTTATATGAGACATTCAGTTCATGAAATACTTTCAGGTGACCTATAACCTGTCCGTCTGCTTCAGACTCTGAAAATCCCCTTCCTCCCCCCGGCCTCCCATTTCTGAGCTCAGATGTGTCTGTAATTGGAGCCTGGAGTCACTAGGACACAAGTGTTTCCAGGCTGTGTTGACCTTGACGGTGGATGGAAGCTGCTTGTTTGGTTGTGCGATAGCTTTGCTCACCACCTTTCAGATGTCACCCTTGTCCAGCATGGGGAAAGTGAGCCAAGATCCCCATTATTGGGAAGAGGCTCTGGTTATCTGTGCAATGGCAGGCATGTCCACTTCTTGGGGTACTGTTTCAAAACAGCAAGTGGTTTTTTTGCTGCTCTCAAGCACAGCACAGCTCAGTGATAAGAGTACTTCAAATGCTCCCGTGATCCTTTTTCTTTGCACACTATCCTGAGACAATAAATCTGTCTGACAGGAGGTCTGTGTTTATACTGCACCTGCTGCTATCCTTGCTGGAGTGACACTGTGACAGCATACCCGTGTTAACATAGCTCTATGTTACCCTGACCTGTGCTACTGAGAAAAGTCCTGCTAGAGAGTCATGAGATGCAGTTCTGCTGCTGTTGGAGCATTTGCCATGGTTTACTTAATTACGGAACAGAAAAGCAATAATGAAATACTATCTATTTTCTGCTAGCATCTCTTTGGCTCTCTCCTAGAGTATGTGCTTTGTGGATGAGTCTGAAGGGACACTGAGATGAAGTAGGAGTCAGATTAGGTACTATTAACACCCTCTTTCCGCTTCAGACATTGAGTTTCTCAAACAAGTTTTATGGGTATTTTTCCCCTGTAGGTTGAGCCTTTGTAAATAATGAAAGGGAGGGAAACTTGATCTGGTAAACTAATAATTTAATAAGTTAGGTAGTATAACATAAAGAAACAGTATGAGACACAAGATTCCTTGTACTGCCCAATTATTAGGTGATGGTCTAGGGCAAATCATGCATATGCAAATGTGTTTCAAACTAGTTTTGTTCTATTAAAACTGCCATGACAAGGTTTTTGTATGGTCTGAGCCATGATTCGAGGCCTGTGCCTCGAGGCCTTGTTTGCAAAGTATTTCATCCTCTAATAAACCCTTAAACCCACAATTTGGGAAATAAGGGAATATGACTATACTAACACTTATTCTAGGAAAGTACAGAGTGTCTCTGCAAGTCTGTTGTGTGTGGAGGAAAAGGTCCTCAGAAGGTTCTGCAATCAGAACTAAGGCTATTGGGAGGAAAAAGTACATGACAAAGGAGAAAAGAAACAGTTGTAGTTGAATGCTTTCAACAGTGCCAATAAAATGTTTCTGGAAATTGAGATTTAAAAAGTGGTTTAATTAAAATAACTTAACACAGACTAAGTGGGAGTGGAGACATAATTACACATAGATGTAGGGGCTGAGTGCCAGCATGTGTGCGCATATGTCTGCACATAGGGAAAGAGAGGAATGCAAATAAAAGACATGAGGAACTAAATTTTTTTATTTACAGTTCTGATAAGTTACTTAATGCTGTGTTTTCCATAGTTTTTAAGAAACATTTGCAGATAATGACAATTGCAGACACAGGAGTTGTGGATGTGCACTGTAATGTATGTTACCCTATGATTTAAAAGTCTGATGTTCTCTTAGTGACAAAGTTCTGCAGCTTATATCCCAGCACTGGATTAATTTTTGCTCCTCATCTGTAGAGGAGTGTGGCTACACATCAGCTGCCTTTGTCTGAAACATGATTGTCTCTTGTTTATCAGGAGCTGTGGTCTTGTTCTGGCTTTCTGCCTAACATACACCTGATGGGGCTTGAAGTCGCCGGTCAGGATTGTGTTTGTCTGCTGCATAACAGGCAGGTTCTGGCGCACTCCATAACTCATTTGCAGGGTGTCCTCCCTCAGTGTGCTTCTCATGTCTGTATTCTCCCATCCCAAGCAGACAGGATTTCCACAAACCCACATACTTCAGGATTCTGTCAACTTGCACATCAAGTACAGGCTCCAAGCATCTTATATAAACAAATAGATTCCCAAAATCTGCTCTGACATGAGCACTAATGAATAATAGGAAGTGGTTTAATACAGAAAAGTATTTGCAGTGACAATTCTGCTCCATGAAATAAGTAAAGGTTATAGTTTTCTTACCTGAACCCCAACACAGCAAGCTACTTTACCTGAGTGAGTGGAGGATGTAATGGCACATCCATGAAGACCAATCAAAGATTATCACCCACCCATTTTTACCAGGTGCTTCATTTAGCTTTTCAGTGCCTCAAGCAAATTATTTGTCTCAGTATCCTACAGTTCTCTCCTTTCAAGTTTAATTTGCCCTAACTGCATTTAAGTAAAGCATCATCTCAATACCATCATCACAGCATTGCTTGAGTTTCAATTTGGCAAGGCTGAAGAAAGCAGCTCAACAAGAAGACCCATGCTAGGAGAAATTACACTCCAAGGAAAATGGGTTTCAAAGGGAAATCATTCTCAGCCTTAGACCCTGCAGAATCTTAACTCACATTGCAATCCCAGAGTTCAAATATATCAGAAATATAGTGAATGTTTGAAACCTAAATGTAAGCTAAGAAGATAAAGATGAGCTTGAGTGCTCAGAATCTTAAGACTTTTATAGCTTTAGCCTCTGCTTTTTGTAGTTTTGTTAAGGGGTTTTTTTCCCTTCTTTTTTTTTTTCAAATGAGCACTCAAGGTATGGAGTCAATTTTATGAGCATCAGAGTATACAAAAAAAAGGGTAAATTGTTAAAGCAATAGAAGATTATTTTCATCCCCTAGAAGGATAAGTAAATTTAAGACCAAAGGATTTTGCTGCAATTGAAACATTTAAAGCTTCAGTGCCTGTCAACTTTGTTCTAGTCATAAAAACATGCACTTCTCAACCAATGCGAAAGATTATTTTATTCTTTTTAGTTTTAATTCCTAATAATGTTTAAGCAAAATCCTGTAAGGAAAAAGTATCAGACTCAGCAGGTATATTTTAAGCATTAGAAGATGAGCACTAAATGAACATTTAGAAAAAATTTAGTGTCAAAACCTCATTAGGATTTGTAGGAACCTTTATAATTTTTAAAGAAGTGTGTTCATTCATTTTGGCAAATTAGTATATGCTGGACAAAAGTTATAAATGTGCAGAGTTTGGCTATATCTCATGTGTATGCATTTCTCTGGGAGAGTGTAGCCCAATGTACCCTGGTCTGGCATTCTAAATGGGTGGGTATTTCTAGACATAAAGCAAAAGGCACAAAAATAATAGTTTCCAAGTGCTGTCTGTTCTTGATAAGCACCAAGTGTTTTGTTGTCTTACAGAACCCTCTACAAGGATTTTAAAAGATTTACAAGCAATATTGCATAAAGCCTCTTACACTCACTCTGGGTTAGAGTGATGGTATCAGAGTCGCATTCCGTGCTAGTCTCCAGTAAACGATAGAGCGTTACCTATTATCACATTACTGCATCAGTTTGTATTCTCCAGTTACTTAACGGTAGACTCGCTTAAATTATTTATTGTTATTACATATATTTTCTATGATTGCAGAGCCCAGGAGCTTTAAACACGGAGCAGAACCCAAAACCAGTATAAATACGCAATGGAGAGAAAGCCCCCGCCCCAAAATACTTGTAAGGTGAGACGGCACGAGACATATATCAAGAAACATGACAGAACAGCCCAGCATAGCAGGCAGGGGTTAAGTGCATCAGTAGCCTACCTTCTGTTTTTGTAGGCCTCATGAAAAAGAATATACCTAGTGGTAAATGGCAGCAGGTATATCTTCAGTGAATGAAAGCTGATAGGGAAATAGAGCATCCGTAGAAGTGGAAGCGAGTAGTTTAGGTTTGATGCAATGGCTGAAGGTAAGAGGAGTAGCCAGCACAACCAATGCAAAGGTGAAGTGACATGGGCAGACAGGTCAGAAAAATTATCTTAGTAGAGCATTCAGGGTAGAGATCAGTTGGACAAGACTGCATTTGTCAGTATAGGATGTTGCAATATTTAAGATGGTAAGAGCTTGGATAAAAACTCTAACTCTGGGTATAAAGCTTCAATTTCAGGGGGTTTATGCAAAAAGGAAGGAGAAATATTAGGACAACATCTGGACATCAGAAGTTAAAATAAGGCTGCCTTTCCTTTGAGGGCGAACTATCAGATTTCTTCCCTGCCCCCAAGTTAAGTTTTATGGTTTTTCATTTTTGTTTTCCAGCCTCAGGTTGGAAAAGAACAATTCCATATTGTTAACATATGCCACTTGGGTTGGCAAGAGTCGTTTTTATGGCAAATCTCAGAGTAATTTTGTCTAAAATTTCACATGAGGTGCCAGAATCAAGGAACTCCATAAGAATATCAGTCATAATATTTTTATAAGTGTTGGCTCTCAGGGTTTCAGTAAGAGCTGAAAAGTATTACTAAAACGTGCAACAAATTAGAAGAGGATGGAACTGGGCATTTATCATTTGGCAAAACTTTTGAATTTCAAATTACTTCTGTCATTTTTTTTACTGTGTGATTAAATATTTCCGAACACTTGAGACTCGCATGGTATCACACTGCACATATTTGTTTATCAAGCCCTGTAAATTGCATTTCTGTTGATAATATACCTTCACGTGATGCCACAGGTTTCAGTTTTACACAGCTCAGCATACCAGTGCCAGTGCCTTCAGTCAAGCATTTCACTGTTACTTTATACCACTTGTTGTAGATACAAATTCCCGAAAGAATATTTGGCGTCTTCCTGGCTGTGCTAGATGACTACAGATGATACCAGGAGTATCTTCTATCTCTATACTTACTAAATGCATGCTGTTTCCCAAAAAGATAGCATTTTTGCTACTTTACATGTGAAGAAATGTCTTTACTAGAAGTTTGGGCACCTTAATCTCTAACGAAAAACCCAGCTGTAAATGACATGGTGATCTCACATTGAAGTGACGACAAACCCAAAAATAAAGCCTAGGTTTTTCCAGAGCTGGCCTTATGCAAAACTTATATACTTGTGTGGACACTTACATATGGTTAAGAATATCTGGATCAATCTCTAGAACTTAAAAATGAGAACTATTAATGCTCAGACAGATCCCTACAGAAGCTAATGCCTTGTCTTCCACATGAAGCATTGCCTTCACTTTGAGAAAAGCTGTGGGGTTTAACTTCAGATAGACAATGCCCTGACAATGAAACATGATGTATTTTTTGTGTTATTAACCAGGTCGAGTCAAAACCTCACAGTGCAGGATACATCACTTAAGCCCGATGATTCACAGGGAAACTATGGACTGCCTTGTCTTTGCCAGGATATTTACTCAACTTAACTAACTCCAGTTAAGAGTTCACCTTTGTTGGACAGTGTAGACATGGCTTAAGTTCTGTAAACTAACTTCTTGACCTCTGGAAGCTGCTTGTGATTATTTCATACCTTCAAAGTATTAGGTTTACTCTATTAAATATTAAACATTTTTATACACTTCACATCTCTTCCTCAAACTTTCCTCTAAACAAATTTAATACAATCTTAATCCAGTACCATTTCCACCTCCAATACTCTGTCTCCATCTGACTCTGGCTTCAATATGTGCTCCCTAACCTATCATAACATGGACTGAAATAGCACCTATTGGTATAAATTTTGAAAAACTTCAGCATTATAATCATGATGTTTGCCACTACAGAGTGCAGTAATTGTACAGGTTTTCTTGCTGCAGTCTTAACTGCACTGTCTGTCAAAAGCTGTGTGGATGCAACCTTCTGCACTACAGTGAACCTGCCTTTTGCCTTGAGAAAGACTCTGTAGGGCTCATTTCACTTGCCCTGGTTAACAAATGAAGGGGTAGCAGAGGTGCAAGAATTCTCTCACTTTCCAACAGGACTGAATCAGAACAATTTAAGTTTCCTCTTTTTTGTTGTGCTTGCTTCAGTTTTTGTCAACCATGCTTGTACTTAATCATTTGTTCTCCTATAACTCAAATCAAATAAGAAAGTTTACTATGTATAACCTAAAGCCTATGAAAGAGAGATTGGTTTCGTTACTCAGACAGTTCTCACATGTAAACAATTGTGATTTATCTCTTGAACTAATGGAAAATAATTTAGAATTTCATTCAAGAAATAAAGCTGTTGTATTTGTCCAGCACTGCTCAGCAGTAGAGATGCCAAGTTATACAACCACTAAAATGAGAGGTCAATCAGTTTCTGATTTATAAAGCAGAAATAAACTTGATCCCCTCACCCTGCTTCAGGTTCTGAATGATCCAACTAGGCTACTGGTTCCTGCCAATAAATGGGAGACTGATACTTCTCTGTATGCCCGAGCCACCTATGTGGGACTTTGCAAGAGGATAAAGTCCAATAATCTGTGCTGATCTGTCTGGGAAGGGTTTCTTATGAAGGCTGTGCCTCCTTGATTGTGCTGGGAGTAAGCATGTGCGTTTGTAACCACATTTGTCAGTTAGATCCAGGAGGAGCTCTTATATAAGTACAACCCTTACTGGGTGCTTACATGAAGAAGGAGCTTGACTATGTGTAGATTAGCAAGAGAGGAGGAATTGCAGGAGCAAAATTACCAGATATGGAGCTTGTTCTCCTGTCTTATCCTCTTGGGTCAATAACAGTTACACTTTTCACCATGGGAGAGTGTTTGAGCATGTTGCTGCAAAACCCTACTGAGCACATGGACAGTAAGGGAAAACTGTATGCTTAGATGGAGATGTCTGGTTTATCTCTTTATGTTATTGTCATTGAGCCCATTTTACCTGCTGGTAAAATGGAGAGGATGGGCTCCCAAGCTGCAGTTGCACTAGCAGCTACCAGTAGATACAGAAACCTAATCGTTCATACTATTGCCCTACCCCGTGTAACACATAGCTGCCAGGAAATCTGTCTTGTGCAGAATTGTAGAATGTTAATATATTATTTGGAGTACAGAGTTCAGATGCAATTACATTAATCAAATACACTGTACCTACAGTAAAAACATCTAACATTTTGGTTAGTTTTGCATTAAGAGAAATGTAATCTTTCCATGTAAGCATCCATTCTTTCCTTAACAAGGAAGCTCCTGCTATCTATAAAATCAAGAACTCCTCCTAAGAAGTTTTTAAAAGATGTTTTGTTATTATGAAAAACTTTAGCCTTGCTCTGTGTTTCAGCCATGCAGCGGGAAGGAGCAAAATGCAAACAATGTAGGAAGTGGACACAAGCATCTGAATGGCAAAGGAAAGAAGTCACTCAATATATCATATTTATGTTTCAAATTGTTGCTTTTAAATTTCCTGAATCTTAATTTACAGAGTCTCTTTAGATTATTTTGACTGTAAATTATTTATATGTTTTCCCCATCTTTTATGATGCTCTGTTTCTGGGCTTCCTGTGAGACCTCATCAGCTTCTAGCAGCATGCTGGGTTACTGCTGTAATCCGTCAAGAAGGAGGGGAAATGGGGCTAACAAAGTGATGCTCTGGGATTTGTACTAGCATGAGTTGTCAAAGATTAATAACTAACTGTGTATTTTCTCATTTCTGAAAGGCTGTGGAAAATCCCTGGTAATTTTATTAGAATAATTCATTAACAAGTATTTTTACCCTTCATTGTTGAATCTTATGTATCTCTTGTTTTCACCAATCTTAGTGAAGAACAGCGTTTGTACATCTTCCTGTTCAAAGAAGGGTATTTCCCATAGCATTTTTGCTGGTATTTTGTTCCATTCAATTTAAAATATGTCAAGTAAGAGATGTGCTTCAGAGATGAGGACACAGTCCAGGACATTTCACTGTCAGGTATTTTTTCCTTGTGAAATGAACCAAAATAGTCCTCTGTACTTTACATCCTATTGATACTAGGGCTGTATATTTCTGATTTCTTCTTCCTGCACTGTGTTTCTCCTTTCAGACATGTAGAAACTCTTATTTGACACCTGTAATTTTGCCAAACTGACCAAGATCACATCATGTAGCATCCTTGTCAGTGAGCATGGGCTCAACAAACCATCATGGGAACTGTAGTGTTCCCAAATGTTGCAGGAAGCCCATAGTCCCCTGTGGTATGCATTGGCACTGGTGAGTACAGGCATGGTTTCTCCAGTTCGCTAGCCATGTATCATCATAAACTCCCATTTCATCAGCCGTCCGTATTTCTCTTAGGTTTGTTATGGTGTTACTGTTTTCCAGTTTTCCCTCATCATGCTGAGAAGAGTGTCAGTACTTTACTGTTTTGGACCCATTCATAGTCATAATATCTATATAGGGTCTGCTTCAGTTTCTTGAGAAGACCTTCATTTTTAAATTGAGATGCCTAAGGCAGAAGAACACTTTGTCTTTTATGACTAAGAGAATATAAAATGTAATTGATGGAACTGGAAAGCCTTTTTCAGTTCTTAGGATAGTTGGGATTTGGTTCCTTCTGTGCAAGACATATATCTAGAGCCACATGGACATGAGCAACCATATGGAAGTTCTTGGAAGTGGCTACCTATTAAATGAAAATTATTCTTCTCATGAAGATCTTCAGGCCCACAGCTGTGATCTTCACTGCTGTGGGAGATCCCAAGCTGAGTCTCAAATTTTCTGTGGCTGACTTGCAATCAGATTTATTGACTAGGGTAGGGTGACTTTCTAAAAGTGTAAAAGACAAAACAGCAACTGTGGGAATAAAGAAAATTTTTTTCATTACCAGTAACTTCCTTGCTCTGACTTTTTGACCTCATCTCAAGGCCAATTAACTGGAATGATTACAAATGAACTTTTTCATTGTCCATTAGGTGGATGGAGAACATTTCATAAAAATGGAAAAAAGGTTTTCAGGGAGACCCTCTCAGTAAGTGACTTGTCCATGAATTCAAGATCAGACCTTTTCACAGGGCAATTTACTGGTTTGCTCAAGTGTTCTCACATGGACTTTGTGCCCCAAGATGTTCTTCTTCTGACACAGTGGTGTCAAGTCAACGATCAACACACTCAGCTGGAGTCCTCCTTCTTCCTTGGTTTCCCATCCTCTGGCCTGGTACATTATTTTTTAAGTACCTTGCTCACTCCAGACTGAGGAGATAAGTCATTATCGGGGAACAATACTTTTTGACTGTGCTTGATAGGGAAAGGAAAAAGCAACAAAAAATGAACACTAAATGAAGATGATCCTGTTGACTACAAGAAGTATCTTTGAAGACTTCTAAACAATCAGAAACTTCAGTTTGTTTTCAGCATATGCTCCCAGGGGAAGGTCATCTGATTCATATCCGTCAAATGTTGAAGGGATGAGTCACAGTCAAACAAATCACACTTTTCTAACTTGTCTTTACACATATGGGAAGGAATAATCTCTCTTCATTTAAAAGGACTTTTTCTTTTTTTTAGTAGACAACACTCGATAACTTAGCCTCATGTTATCTGCTTGCCTTGAATTATGAATATTTATTCCTCTCCATATCCATAAATAATACATAATCTACAGTTGCCTCGTTTTTCTCTTATGACCTTTATCCATATCCTGTACTTTAAATCAAACCCTCTCATAGTTACAAAAAGCTCTGATTTTCAGTTGAGTCTTAATTCAACACCCACAAAAACAAAATCTTGTCTTCGAATATTAGCTAATATATCGTATATTCTTCATTGCCAGTCAGCCAGCATTGGACAGGAGTAGAAATGCCCTACTCTGGAAGTCATCAGTTTAAGCCACGAGGTTCAATATGTGATAAAATGCGTATGTTCCCCTGCCCTGTGATACTAATCCCATGGCTGCAGTATTAGCATGGAGGTGCAAAAAGTGCCTGCTGCGTGCAGTACTCCCACAAAGCTGACAGGACAGCATGCAGATGTAACACCTGCATTACAAAATCTCAGAAGAGTTGTGGTTTCCCTTTTGCTCTTCCATGGGGACCTTTCCTTTGCATGCCTCCCACATCCGACTGCTTAGCACCCATGCACTGGGTGAGGTTTAAGTTTGGCACTTAGGTTTGCTTTGCTTTATATGTTCTAGTGGTTGAATGTGCTTCAAGAATGGCATTTGCTATGGCTATGTGTTTTGTGGCAGTATTTTTTATATCAGTGCTCATTCCTGCTCCTCGTTACATTCTAAAATGTATTGAACAAGAGGTGGAACACCTTTCTATTGGATCACAGAGCTGTGTGAAAGGGAACCCAGCAAAATAGTGCTCTTCAGCCAAATCCACTTCTGACTGGGGTTTAGTGTGCAGCCACCTGCACTCCTGCAACACCGTGCTGATCCCCACGGGGAGGGCCCGGCTCACCCGGGGTGCTTGTGCAAGGGTGGAGGTCCAGGGGGTGGCTGTTAGTCAGTGACAGCTTGTGCCAGATGAAAAGCTATTAAAGAGAAGCTTTCAGAAAGGTGTACTCTGAACTGTGACCTGAATGTAAAACAGTACTGTTTGCAAGGCATGTTCAGGAAATTAAATTAACAACTCTGTTTCCAGGGAACTGAAACCTTTTCTTTTTTTTCTTTCTTTCCTAATACATGCTAAGATGATGAAAAGTAAATCTGAATGAGACAACTGTTTTAACAACAATCACCTCACACTATTTAAAAAAGTCATTAATTTAGATTTATCACAATTTATCCTCAAGAATGTTCAGTGAATATGTACAGGTGTTGTCTCAGCTACAACACAGCAAAAACCTGAACTGCTGTGCAAAACCCAAGCTACTCAGAGTTAGGTAAATATTCCCATTTCAGAGAAAAAAAACTGTGATACATAGAGAATGCATCCAGTACAATTAATAACAGGACGTGTCCGGGGCCAGAGCCAGATCTTCTGACTCACAGTGTTTCATTTCATTGAGAAAAAAACATACTTATTTTTTACAATTATGTTATAGAATTCATTTTTTAAAAGTTTTTAAAAGTTATACAAACTTTAAGGTAATCCTGTATTAATCCAATTATGACAAGCATAATTTTTAAAATATTTATTTTAATATCGTATACATGTGTTTTAAAAATGCATATCTATAGTCTTTTATCTTGAACATCTACATGTAAAAACTATCCTTAAAAGGTCTTTCTATGGGGAAAACTGACATTTAATATTTTATTCTGAATTCTAAACTTTGTATTTCTAGAAGATTGGACCTGCTTGTGAAGGGATGCCAATATCTTTCTAGAGCCTCTGATTTCAAATGGCATTTGCCAAGACAAAGTAGTAGAAAAGAGATACATTGAATATTGAAATGTAATAAAGTAATATAAAATGTAAAGAGAAAAAAGGAATGTCTTCAAATCTGCATTTGACTATGAGGCTAATTTATCAGATATGCAAAAAGTTTTTGGCCTTTCAATGCAAACAGACAGACTGTATCTTTCTGAGGTGATTACAGAGCAGATTTCCTGACTGCTCTTATTTAGATCGTTTGGTTGCTTCGTACGAAATAAATGATGCCATTCAGACACATAACTGATTTTGAAATATCATTTTTTGCTAGGAAAAAAAATACATTGATCTTTGTATGTCTTAACTCATTCTGCCTTAAATCTTATGTTTCTCTGCTCTCCAAACAGCTATTATTTTGTATTTTTTCTGTCATAAAAATCACTGTGCTTGTAAGTCTCAGACAGTTTTGTCTCCTGCTTCATTTCTACATCTTCAATCTCAGTCTTAAAAAGACTTACAAACAATCAGCTAAACACAGCTTTATCCAACTCTGTTGTTGCCCCAGATTTATCTTTTTCACAATTGAAAAATATCTGTTATTGGGCATTACACTCTCTAACATCCAGTGTGTCAAATAGATATCAAAACCCAGCATCACAGTCCAGGATTTTAAAACAATTCTGAAAAAGGGAGGGTAAAAAGAAAGTAAGCTATGCACCCAAGGGGAAAATTGAGTTATTTTCAGAATTTATCCCCAGCTGTAGATTCTGTGCTCTTAACAATATACTTCTGGGGTTTTGTATGATATAAAATATCATAGTAGCATAAAACCTCATTCTTTCATTGTGATATACCACGTGAACGTAAATTTCTCTGAAATGGTTCTGTTTACATTTTGGAAAGACTTAATAAAACGATACTTCACCCAAAAAGGTAATAAATTCCATTCCAGAATCACTGTAAAATATACCAGAGTGTAATATAAGAACATACAGAGGACCTTGGAGATGTAATACCTACAATCCAAATTGCTAGAATGATGTCTATTCAGAGAAAAAGAAGTTGTTCTAAGTTTTCTATATTGATGCAGTGAACAATATCTCATTATGTGAGAAAGGTCTCCAAGATAAAATCTGATGCACAGAGAAATTAGTGTTAAAATAATATTTTTCCTTGGTTTTTGCGTTTCATTTACAGTTATATGTTGAAACATAAGGTGATGTTATAAGCAGACTGAATAGGATGTCACATTGCTTTAAAACAATGGATTACTTGACCTAATGTCTTAATACTGATGTATCTGTAAGAAACCCTTCTGGAGCCCCTCTTGAGAGCTGCTTTAATATCAAGTTAATTCATGTTGATGGCTATTGCCTGTTAGTCAGCACTGCCAAAAGGAATGACAGCAACTGGATACTTGAAAAGAAATACTGCAGTTGATGATTTGCATTATGAAAAATGCCAACATCAAATCTATTTTGGTGTCCTTGAAAACCTGAGCTTTGAGAAAATGGCATGGAAAGTTCAGCACTACTGGTGCATGCTCAGGCACGGGGAACTCAAGGTCTACTTGAGGGCCCCATCACAATTCCTCTATTTCATAGTAGATAACTCTTGACTGAAAAAAGCCATGTTTGGAAAGGAAGACAAGAACTCCTCCCTCTGACATGGCTGGAGTTCTGGCATGACATAGGAGGTTTTTCCATGCTGTTCCTGAAACCTTCATTTCCCATGTAATCTTCTTTATTTAAGAGAAATCTTCAGTGAAAGGGATGGAGAGTGGATACCTCTTTCAGGAGGAGGCTGTAGGCTAATGAATGTTGCCTAGAGCGTAGAATTCATAGGCTGAAATCTCCTACACATATCCCACTAGTCCAATAATTGTTCTGGGTATTGGGATTTGTAGGAAAGGACGGTAGGTCTGCCATTCATCTCCTCTAAGCTGTTGCAGCTCAGATCCAAACAGAAGAGGGTAAGACAGAAGTAGAGCTATGGGTCACAGACGAGTTGAAAGGACAAAAGCTTCCTGGGCAAGGATTGACAATTTAGATTTAGTAACTGCAAAAATAATTAAGTAAGACTAAGATGTCCAAGTCCAGATCTTTGGATTTTTTCTTTTGAATTACCACCCTTTGTCTTTATTACTGAACTTACTCTTTGTGCATAGGTTAAGCATATGGCAATGAATTGTCCTAGGCAACTAATTTTTCCTAGAGTATCAAAGTTTACTAAAGACCATAGATTACTAGTTCTTCTAATGTATATACGCATGTAAAATATTTTAAAATAGCGAATATCTAGCAGTGCCTTATTATCAATGTTAAAATATTGATTTCTTCAGACAGGATATTGTCTTTGCAGGCTCAACAATTTGTTAAATTTAAAATAATGTTTAAATTCATATTCATGCTATGATTTCACTAAAACCTGAGAAGATCAGTAAGTGGAAAATATCTTTCAAGAGAACAGTGCCATGGAATTTTGGACATTGTAAGGTTCTGTAGGTTTCAAAGATACCCCTTAAAATACATTATAGAAGGAAATAAGTCACTGTCCTGTCTTAGGGGAATGATTGCTTAGACTGATGACATGGGAGGGTTAAGGAAAGGGATGAGATCGAAAGTATTTTAGAACCTGATTTTGGTATTGTTGCTTAGCTATGAAAAGACCATCACACTATTTTAAGTATGGCAATTCCAAGTAAATAACTTGAGTTTCAAGATGCTGGGCGCTGCTGGGAAGGTCTCTTTTTCCTTTCCTCTTTACAGCCATAGAAACTGTGTCTGTACAGTGACACACACATTGTGGTTGTGCATTGATAAAGGAGTCTATAAGCCAATGTAACATAAACAATAAAAGAAGACTAATTTTCTTCTGGCTTTCACACTGATAATGAGAGGTAGTTACTTCCTTGTCACTATTGTACTTTTTGTAACACTTTCTCAGAGAAATCCCTTAGAGAATTTCCCCCAGGGAAAAAAAAAGAAAGAAGTGTTTTTCTTCTGCCCTCTGTGCATCAGTTGTCAAATTCAAGGATGCCTGCCAACGCAGCTCAGCCTTTTGTAGTCAGAAATTAATTTTCAAACAATGCTTTCCAATTGCTAGCTAATCTGTTGTGTGCTATTCAAACCTCCAATGTATGTAATTTCACAAGGATAGAAGTTGCCAAGTACACAGAAGCCTTGGGCTGGCACGTCAAACAAAATGTTCTTTGTTGGAAGTGAGCATGATTTCATTGTGATTGAATAATTAGTGTTTTGAGTGTTCACGTCTGAGGTTTTGCAGTGTATTCCAAAGCCTAATTTAACAAACGTGCCCTAATGCTTCCTGATTATGAGTATAGAACAGCTGTATTGTGTAAGTTAACAGCAAGTGTAAAAGCCTAGCCCTGGTTTAAGTCAGTGGCACAAATATCTTGAGTTTCTTTGGCTTGGGAATTTCTTGCCGTCTCCTTCAGGATACAGCATGACTTTCAGTCCCATTGAATCCAATAACAAATTAAGTTTTGAACTTGCAATAATGATGGTGGTTATTCAAGGCCTCTTGACATTTTCTTCTTTGCTAAGCCTGGGCTGAGGTCACAGAGACTTTATGTGGTCTGCCAATTTCTTGTAACTTCAATGAAATCCAGCAGTCTTTCAAGAAAAGCTCCTAAAAAAATGCATGATACAGCTGGCTGGGGAGCCGATAGCCTTTCTCTTTTACGGTAGCTGGTGAATCAAAACAAGATCAAAGAAGTTATAGAGTTATTAATTATCTGGTCTTGGATCTTAAATTCACAACAACCTACTCATCACCCAGACAATTTTGTTTCAGGAGGCTTAGCTGTTCTAGATACAAGGCTAACACGATTAAACCCCTTACGTGCTAGACAGCCAAGAGCCTCACAATCAAAGAACTTATGAAACTGTGTAAGAGGAGACTGTTGTCCCATACTCTACTTCCTTTGCTTTGTAAAGTATTACTCTGCTATATTCTGGAAGACCTGTTTTCTATGCAACTGTTTTTCAGGCCAGCCGCTCAACCCTCCCTTTCACAAAAGAGCAAATGGAGGCAACATTTCTCCCTTCCTGTCTTGGAGAAGGGTCAGGCATGAGGGAAGCAGAGAGGGATAGATTTCATTTAGTAAGCTTTAATATCAGTATTTTATATTCTCTGCATTTTAGCCACTAGCCTATAGAAGTATCATTCCCTCAATCAAACTAAGCTGGTATGTGCGGTACCCAAGTTCATCTCATTTCAGAGAGTGGGACTTCTCAAATGATGCTGGGAAGTAGAATCTGGCATTGAATTTACGATCATTATAAATGGATTGTGCACCTTGGGCTACTCTGATGAAAAAACATAGAAAGGATTTAAAAGATCTTATTACATACCAATCACTTCTTTTCCTTTACTACTTTAAATAAATTAGTATTTTGTCAATATGTATCCTGATAAATGGGATAGTGTCAAAAGTAAGGCTTTCCCCATCAGCAAAATGAAGGATTTGTAGGCAAATAAGTGACACGGCTTGTGCAGTAAAAACGTTGATCCTAGAGCACCTGAGAAAAACTTTTCATCCCTTTCCTCAGCTGTATAATAATTTAATATATACTTGTTAAAAATTACAATTCATGCAATCAAGTTTCAAAGCTTTTAAACTTGTGCGATATATTGGTGTTGATAAATTCAGCCATTTCATTTCATCAAGAGGAAAATCTATACCTCAAACTCAATAGGTTTTCTAACCCAGCAAAGACCTTCCTTGCTGGAGTGCATCAGGGTTTGGTCCCTGGTACTCCAAGACAATGCTACAATCAACCAACCTTGCTTCGACTGGGGCTGTGTAAAGTTCTGTCTGTACCCAGATACATCCCTCCAAGAGCTGCTGTGGGATGAGGGTCCCCATTTCTCTCCAGAAGGATCCTCGGGGTGATAGCGCATGGGGTATAACTACATTTTTCTTGTTGTTTCAATGGCCCTCTCCTTTGATTATTTGTGTTACAGTAGCACCTAGAGGAACCAGGCACAGAGAGACCCCATCACCCAACCTGGTGCTTCCTATGGCTGTACTATAATGCAATGCAATCTCAGAGGCATGAGAACCATTTTTTAATTAAGCAGTTAGAATACTGCATTATTTGAGGATCATTCAGCTTCTTCTAATCCTTATTTAATTTAGCTTTATTTCACTAATGTACATTTCACTGCTTGTTGTTATCTTTCTCTTTGGATCTGCTCAGAAATCCATTTAGTCTGGGTAATTGCTCCTTCACAAGGCACTTCTCAGTAATGTTCAGCACAATGATCTCATGTCAAAAGATGATGTTAAAATAAAGCGACTGTCATGATAAAGTCTTTTTTTAAAAAACGAAGAAGAATTAAAATCTACTATTTGTTCCTGTTTCTGATTATCCTCCATTACAGGTAATAAAATAATGTGAATATAAGTTGTAAGTATCATACTAAAGGGAACTCAGACACTCATCAATAATATCAGAAATGACAAACGTAATCTTATTTAGCTGCACATATTGCTGCAGTCGGAATTCTGTTGTCTGATTACAAGAAAGAAAAGGAAGCATCAATACTGTTACTGAAGTCTGAAAGTCATTTTATTCCCAAATTAACAACATTGCTGATGTACCTGCATACACTGAGCATACTCTTCCTTTGTCAAAATACTTCCTCTGCAGTGAGCTGGAGGAATTTGAAGGTATTGCCTCTGACATTCTGGTATTTGAATTCTTGTCATACTGTTAAAAGAATCAAAACTTAAAAAATAAATAAAATCTCTTGTTAGATTGATGATTCCATGACTTCTCATTTGGGTCCAAAAAGTACAGCCTTCCTTGTTGCTTTGCAAACATCCATGCCAATGCCAAGTAAAAGCAGTGGCATGTCATGTGGGATGATTTCCACTCACGGAAAATGAATGGGCAGCTCCTGACTCAGCTGAACTCTCAGATTCAAGGCTGACAATACCAGCCTGCGTCATGTTTTCGTCAGCATGTTAGCCTTTAATGTTATAGAGGAGCTACTGGTCTTGAACAAAGGTGTGCGGAAAAGGGGGCATGCTCTGTTTAATATTGGGGTTTTCTGACTGGTATTCATTTTATCCTCTGTTTCTGCACAGATTGTAGAAGTTTATGTTGGGAAAAAAATTAAATCCATTAATAATATAGTTTGCAAGATTTTTTTAACTAGTTGCTTGAACAAATTACAGTTTAACAAAACATTTTAATTCTGATTTACAAAATAATGATTCCTTTAACCTCATCCACTGTTTCAGATTTCTTTGATTGAGTTAGGAAGGTCTTACCCTGAATTAAAGTATAATTTTAAAGCAATTCAGGTAGGTTCAGACTAGCAAACTAATTTGCTGAATGTTCCTAGTTTGAAGATGTTGGTGATTTCTTTACAGTAAATGTGATGATTCAGTATGTCATAGGAAACCCGCAGGAGTGACAGTGAGGATGAATAATAGAGATCGATGCCTATCACCAAGTTCAACTCCTACCAGTTGAATCTGCGATGCTGTATGCATTTGTTGTTTTTGAAAAACTGTCAGCTGCCACTGTGGGTCAATAAAGATTCACAGTATTTCAGATTGGCCACAAAGACCAGACAAACTGACTTCACAGGGAGAGATCAGGAGGGGAATAATAGCACGACTCGCAATGAACCACCTGGAAAACTTGTCTTGTTGCTGCACTCGAGACATAAATCTGCCTATAGTCTTGTACACGAAAGGTAAGTAAAGCCAACATTAATGGTACCCAAAAGTTTAATGTAAAACAGTACTGACACAAATTTTTGGCCTGTGCTTGTGACAGTAACATGGTGTTTCCTCTTTTTCGTTTGTTTTTACTTTATTTTGGGGGTCTTTTTTTTGCTACAGTGTTACTCATGCCTCATTCTGGGAGGACAAGCAGGCAACTACCCTTAAGTAAGAGAGATCTGTTAATACAGCTATCATCTGGTGCTACAAGCCCGACAGAAACCTATAATTTATAAGTGATCTTTGCTAGGAAAATTGATGGCGAAGATGTTGTGATTCAGACCTCAGCTGAATTTCTTAGGTCATTATCAGTTTCAGGACATTTTACAATACAGAGCAAGGTAGATATTAATGCCTGTGGTCAATGATCTTCTTGTAATAAACAAAGTACTACATGATAGTTTCATGGGAAGATTGATGCTGCAGTCTCAGAGATGTTGCTGACTCACCCATGGCATCTAATGGATGCACTTCCCTGAATTAATTCCTGCTTCCAGTTCCATAAATATGGCTAAGCTAAAAGATACCTCTTAGGAAACATCCTGTCTTCATCTTAATGTCACTTACTCCAATAGTTAATTACTCTTACTGTTAAACATTTGTATCTTATTTCGATCTGAAGAGTATTTAGCGTCAGATTCCTGTTATAGCTTATTATCTTTGTGTTGTTCTTTTTTCAAAAAGCTGCTTTTACATCAGAAGTTTTGAAATTAAACAAGCTCTCACTTTTTCAATAAGATTGTCATGATAATGTCATCAATCTTTTCACTGGAATGGTTTTCCCCATTCAGTATGTTTCTTTTCGAAGAAAAGAAACCTTTTGGAATTGTTAAAGTAACTTTAAATTACATTTTTTTGAAATGGTGGTAGTACGTTAGCTTTGATATTCCAAATTATAAAGCAGACAGGAATTGCAGGATGTGGTCACGCGCTTTATTAGACCAACTGATAAAGACTGGGGGAGAGGGATAAAAAGACTCAACACATAAACATTCCTGGAGGTGCCAAGAAGTTTTTGTGACCAACAACGTACCTGTTTATCAGTCAGTTTAATGACAGACCACTTGTTCTTATAAGTCTTCATTTTATTGCAATATTTCACAAAGCGAGGACCGAAAATGTTATACAAAGAATATTGAAGTATCTTCTAGGAAAAAAAGGAAAGTTTTTTTGAGAAAAATAATCTGCATAGAAGTTATAAACAGTGTGGTTCAGCTCACAAATAAATAAATCAAAAAGGTGATATATTTTCTGTCAGTCTAAAAGTGCTGAGCTGGAAAAACTTCTGTTACAGTTGTCTCTCTTGTCTTTCACCACCTGAAGGTTTATTAAAGGAAATAAATAACATTAACTGTATTCAGCAATAAAGTATTATATAAAGTCATATAAAAATTCGATGGCAGGGAAAAAGATTTAGTAGCCAATCGTTACACTGTTCTCTAACCATTTTGAAAAGTACTTCGCCCTCCTCCCTGTCGCCACCTCTGTCGATGTTGGAGTAGACAGGAAATTGCACTGGCTGATCAAATAACATAATTACTCTAAAAAAATACTAACAGTTTTTGTTTAAAATAAGGCAAAGAGGTGTTGATTCTTTCTCATTCACAACATTTACTACATATTTGACATTTGAGCTGCTATAACTTGGAGGAGATGACTCCATCCTGAGGGGAAGGATATTATTTCTGCAGCTAATTGGTTGGCTGATACTTCAATTCATAAATACATGCGCCTGCTCTCATTTACCATTGTTAAGTATCCCAGCCATTTATAGCTGGTAGTGAGGACAAGAATACTTGTTTTTCTCTTTGAAGTCCATTCTTAAAACCACTGAGATGTAAAATTCCTTTTCAATAGGTTTTTTTTCTTTTTCAAACCCAAGTACTATTAAAAATATATATAATACAAAACCTTCTCTAAGAAATTTGTCATGCAGTGACTGAGAACAACTTCAATTAAATCATCTTATTAAGTGAAGAAGTAATTTACACTCAGATTTCAGCAGATGAGGTTAATGTAATTATACTAGGGATGTTCCAACAATTGACAGCTCCCCGTAGCCTTATAATCACCTGCAAATTAGAAAAGGAAGAGCTCTGAGTTCCCATTTCTCTTGTGCATGATGCATGCAGAAAGCTAAATAGGGACATTTCCAGAGGAAGCCACACCTTCTTTCTCGTTGTTTTTTTCCTTGAGATTTCTTTCATTGTAATAACTGTCCTCATTTTAACTTTTTCAAATACACCTTTTCTGCTCAGTTTGAACTTATTTGTCATTAACTTTTAATGTTAAGTCATAAAAGGGGATTTAAATTAAATAAAAAAAAATAAAACCCAAAGGTGGGCACTGAACTATAAATTATAAAACAATAGGTAATTAGATTACCTATACACTATAAGATTAAATCAGAGCACATATTTCTTCTACATAAAACATGCTTTAATTTCTTTTTATTAGAAGATCCTTTCAGGATTATCCCCTCCACATCTGATACGGTAATTTTATGTTTCAAACTCATACAAACATTTTCTAAGATTTACATATGAGGAACAAAATGAAACTTCAAAAATTATTGTCTTATTATTATTGAAAAAGCCTGTCTCTAGTGGAAAAGAAAAATGTTATATGAGCAGTTCAGAGTTTACATACCTAAAGTGAGTACATTGTTGTAGCCTTTAACGGTTAGAGCAAAACTGACTGTCTTGAAAACTAGGCAATATGAAAATCTACGTCTAGTCCATTCAAGAAATTCCCTTTAAAATACTGCACACTGCACTGTGTAATATGTTCTGGGACATATAAGCACTAATAGAACTCATACAGACCAAATAATTTTGTGCTAAAATAGGCAGGCAGGTTTACAACTGGGCAAATATTCTTTTCAGTTAATCTGTTGGTGATAGTGCATAAACATTTTTAATATTACATATGGCATTCATGAAAGTGGGGAGAAAATATAAGTGTTTTGAAGTCATCCAATATGAATCTTGGGATAAGTAAATATTATTTTTATATTTACATTTTATACCAAAAGTCAAATAATTCCCCTCCATGGTTACTGGACATAATTTGCTGCATAAGGAAAAATCTAGGCTGAAAAAAAAGGTCTTCGAGATACTGATTTTCTCCTTGATTTCCCTGATGCACCACAGCAGGAACTTTCTTAGTGATATTTTATTCATTTTTCTCCTTCTAATTATCTTTGATTTTTCTTTTCCCATCCTTCCTTCCACACTATACTACAGAAAGTGCCTTTGTGGTGAGCAGAGGGGAATTCCTTTGACATATTTCAGGGAGCATGAAATTCAGCCTGGGATTTTGTTGAGAAGGTTAGAGATGAAAAGTGCTAACTAACAAAATCTGCTTGAGGGAAATGCATTTTCTCGCTTTTATAATAAAATATTCATGGTGTAACACTTCCCCTCCCCCCCCCCCCCATGAAAATCACAGGTCAATCCCAGACTGAACTTTGTGATCTCTAGAAATGGGACCCTGGTGATATCGCTTCTGTCAGGCTTATTCATCTCAGTGCTATATGCAAAATGCACTCAACCAGCTGTGTGGCTATGAACTCCTACATGTATGCTTTCTGTATTTTGTGACTCAGAGAGATGATCCTTCTGCCGTGGGCCTAATGGCCTAGGAACATCCCCTGTAAGAGAGATGAACCTCACCCCTTTAGCCTGCTCGTGCCTTCGTACTGCTGAGGGCAGAGGCTGAACTTCCCGGAGCGAGAACTACGCACTGAGCACCGCTCTTGCTGTGTTTTTATAGTCACCCGGTGAGGCCTGATTTAAAAGACACTCATGCTGCAAAGACAGATGACTGGAAGACCCATGTGGCTTTTTGTTTAGTTTTCGTTTGTTTGTTTTGGCTTTTCTTTGTAAAGGGAACTGGGACTGAAGAAACTTTTTTTGAACCAATGCCAGCACAAAAAAAACCAAAACTCACAATCAAAAATGTATCTCACCTTTTCATACCATTATGTGGCAACAAAAAGCTTAAACACCATTTTTTGTTACGTTGGGTTTTTTGGGTTCTTTTGGGTTTTTTTCTAAAGCCTGAATTTTTCTGTCACATACATTCATCACTTTATTAACTTTATGTAATCAGTATATAGGTTGCATGGACATTCCACACAGCTCAACATCTAGGTGCTATAGCCCAGCAGAGCAGAAGGTAAGCCTACAAATACTGGAAGACTTGCTTTAATCTGATTCTCTCTAACTGAGAGATACTGAACTAAAGTGACAGGATTGGAAAACAGACGCATTAGCAAAAAAGAGATTAATTACATTCTGAATGTGAAAAAATCATTTTTCTAAGGTAGTATTAGGCTGTGGTTTATTGGACTCCTAGGCAGTGTATAGCATGTGACACACTTATATTTCATGCAATTAACAAATGGTCAGAATTTCAAAGCTATCCCAAAGGGGCAACATGAATATATTCATTAGCAACCATCAAATACATAATAAATATATTCATCATCAAACATAATTTGTTCCATTTATAAAATACATTTTGTATATATTTGTTTATGTGTGTGGAATAAAGGTGAACACTCAAAATGTTTTCGATTTCCTGGGTGATAGAAGGCAGCCCTGTATTTCTGAGTGGAATATTATCCTAAATGGATAATCTCAGGCTTTGAACAAGAAATGGGAATATACAGAACTAAATGCTTACTCTGATCTATGGTTCATTGAATTCCACTTAAGCAATGAAAATTAAATGCTCTACACTGCATTTTGAAAGACTCTTCCTATCAGACCTCAAGGAAACAAGGCAACTGATTTTTTTGTGGCTTAATTTACTTCAGTGAAATTCCACCTCTATCGAAATCAATGACAAAACCCTGTGCTTTCAGTGGGGCTGTAATTCCACATCGCTGTGTACACTATGACTGATGGTCTCTGCCACATGTAGCTCCAAGAAATGTCATTTATATATATTTGTGCAGTGCCCTGCACAGTAAACGTTGGTTTCAGTTGAAGTGAGCCAATGAGCTGGTAACATAGCGTAAATAATAACTGATGCCTGCTGAACAACTTTGTATAGGGAGTTGTGATTCTGTGGAAAGGAGATTTATACAGTATGAAAAAATATTATTTAATGACTTTCCTGTTCATTGTTTTAGCCTGCATGCAGGTTAAATTGTCAGTTCAACATCCAACATGAGTAATATTCTTGATTGCTCAAAGAACTTACAAGACGTAAACATAACTTATTTTGATTTTGATGTTAGCAATTTAACAGACAAAAAAAGAGTCAACTTAAACACACCAAACTGTTTATTCCCTGAAAACGTTGCTATGGCCTTGGTTTGCTATGGCCTTGCTCCTCTAGATGCATCACTATTCATCTTTCCTAGAAGTGACAGGTAAAATAAACTGTCTTTAAAAAACATAATGTCTTGGCCAAAGGAGGGTGTGAAATGTCTTACTCTGATCTCTCAACCTTCTGATCCATCAATGGAACAAAAACTCCAGCACAGTTGACAGAAGACCATCAAAGAAAGCATGCTTTGGGAGATTATCACACCACTACAGTACAGCTAGAAAGAGCCCCCATCCTCTGCTTTGCTCTTTGTATCAAGCTTCCAAGCTCGAAAGAAATTGTAGAAATAAGAAATAAAAATGTGTAAGTATAAAAAAACAAAAACCAAACAACCAAAGTAAACCAAATAGCCTATGGTTATTTCTTTGTCCAATCCGGCTGTATTCAAAGGCAAAAGTCCAGTGTGTTCAATTCTAGATATTTTTATTTTTTTTCCCCCTTAACAATGAAATCCTTAGCAGTAAGTCAGATGGAGGTGAAGGATGACAAGGAAGGATCCCAGCATTGAAACACAGTAAAATTATAATTTGGAATTCGAGTAACCAAAACAGAAGAAGGCATTGCAGAGAGCATCATCTTGTGGTTATAAAGTGAGATAGTATTTAGGTTTACTTTCCTTTGTTGTAGGGAAATTAATTTACCTGCAGAAATTTATCCCTAAAATGTTTATTTTTATTATCTATCTGGGACACTGTTGTGTAAGTATGCAGAAACTGAGGCTGACTCTGAGAGCACCCTGTGCCTTGCAAAGAGATAAAACGCTTGTCAATGTTCACTGTTTTTGGCTAATATATGCTCTGAGCACACTTGGATTCTTAATCTTGCACTTACATAGAGAAAAGGAATGCACATTGTTGTTGCTTTTCTGCAGTAACTAACAACGTGTCATGAGTGTCTTATCCTACTTAACAGCTACACGAGACAGAAACTTCTCGTAGTACAGTAATCTCAGTTGCGGCATAAGTATGTACAGACAAGAAGCTGCGCATGCCAAACCCACATAATAATAGCCTTTGTAACAAATACTATTAAAAATCCTGTTTTGAGAGCTCTTGCCTTCATAGCTAGTTTTGCCTTGGGATTTATATAAACAATACTGAGAAAATGCAAAACCTCTCTTTGGTACTCCAAGCTACATGGGTATTTGATGTTATAGGTACCATAAATTAACATTTTCTACTATAGGTAAGGTCAATACTTCAATGGTACCATCCAAATGCATTGCATTACCTTCAAATTTCAAAGTAGAAATAGGCAACTGTGTGTGTAGGTAAAAGGAGTTCCAGTGCCTTTCTCCTCTGCAGACACAGATCTGAGAGTGGCATTTGCAAAAGGATTTTAAGGCCTCAGGAGCATGACTTGGAAATTAGATGAGATCATCAGGATCTGAGGGGGAGAACTTTAGACACTTGAAATAAAAGTTATTAGCAGTATATTAATGTCCTTCTGCAAGGTACGCTGTTGTTTTATCAAGCACACCTATGAGCTTCTTCCAGCCTCTCATTGACACCTGTGGCAGCTTTAACCTCGTTGCCTAAAATGATAATGCACTAAAATCAAACTGCCTATTAATGCAGCCAAAAACCTACACCATGTTGTTTCTATCCAATTTAGTCACACTTAAAGATTTGTCAGTTAAAACAACATCACAAAAAGATGGCGTTTGGTTCTTGAAATTTAATATTGTAAAAGTGTGGAGAGCCATTAGTGGCTGACTCGTGGCACCCTTCATCTCTCATTCCCATCAGAACTGTGTTTTCCATCTGCTCTTTCCCTCGGTGTCTGCCTGGAAACATTACTATTACTACAGAAGCAGATTGCAGCTGCTGTTTCCCCCTAGTCGAGAGCATCCTCCAGACTGCTCTAACCAGACAATAATGAAGAATAAATGCCTTATGCCACAATCTAGTAAATTAGGTTAAACAATTGAGCATATCCAAAGAAATGAAATGTAGCCCAATAACACTAAATGGCTTGGAAAACTATAGAGGTGGGGAAAAAAATGTCCTAGGATCAAATTTTGAAATATTCCATCACAAATTAGTACTTTCCTAACCTGCTGGCCTTAAGAGAGATTTTAACAAATAGGAATGTTGGAATCTAATAGAGTATCGTCTACCCCTGCATTTTAGCCAGTGTGACATTGGTTATCTCCAACTGTTCACAATACTTTGATCCCCTGCCCAGCATGGTTTGTAAAATCTTGCTCAGTGTTCCTAGGTGAACAAGCTCAGAGGCTAAAGAGGTACAGGGCACTGACAAAGGATCACCACCAAGTTTTGGCTCAACGCACCCGAGCCTCATATACCAAAGTCTGAGTCCCAGTGCACTGCTCCGGGTCCAGGTCACCCTGTGGCATAGCATGGCTTTGAGGGGAAAGGGAAGGAGGGGTGGCACACTATCTGATGTATGTGCACGTGTGTTGGGTGGGAGGTGACTATACTTTGCTTCAGAATCACTAAGCCTCTCTGTGCTTGGGCTTACAAGAAGATAGTTGGAGCTGACAGGTTCTATCCTTCTCAGCTTCCTTCTTTCCGTACTTTCGGATAGTGTTTGCACATCTTTCATCCCCTCTGCTCCTAAGGGTTTATTTAGTCCTAACTGCTTGACATTTACTTGGCTTCAGGTCTTTGAATGAGTGTGAAGTCAGGCAGAGAAAAATCTTCTGGCATGATTTCATCATAGATGTGGTGATGTTATAGATTATCCTATTTATTTTCTTTTACATGTGAGTAATAGAGCAGCAAGAGTTTAGAAAAACAGTCCTGGAAACCGTACTTTTTATGTTAAATATTTTTTTTAAATTAAAGAACAAACAAACAAACAAACCAAACATCACCAAAGAACCAAAAAAATTTTAGGAGCAAGGTTGAAAATATTATTCATTTACCAGTTTTCGTATCATCTACATCAACTGCTAAGCAATTAGGCAGGGAGTAGAAACAGCCAACTCCTGAAGAATTGAAGCACTTAGCAAAACCACAAGGATCTTTCACCATTTTGAGAATGAAAAGAAACAATATTTGAATTTCTGTAACATTACAGTTTTTCTTTTCCTTCCCTTTGGATGGCTGGGCACGTCACATTTTTCTGTTTGCAGCTAATCCACAAGGATTATAAACATTTACTACAATGATGCAACCAAAGCTATTCCTTGACCTGCTATGTTACAGGGAGGCTGTGATGAAGACAGTAGGGTCTGAGCTGTTTCAATGGTAAATTTTCCATGGACATTATCGGATACGCACATTACAAATTCTTAAAATACTTGAACCTGGGCTCTCCAGGGAAACACCTATTTGGCCCAATATGGCTTGGTGTAGATGTTCCCCAAATTAGCTCCAAGTCCATTTAAAGTCTTGTTCATATCCTGGACACTAAGTGCATAGGGTATTAAGTACTTCGTCCAGACTAATTTTCATTTCAGTGTTGGTTTATGGATCTGTATTCTTACTTCCATTGGCTCACACAGATACACAGTTGTTTTCTGCCCAGAAATAGCAGATGTGGGAAATTTCAGAGTAAACTTATTTTCTTTAAAAAAAAATGTAGCCTACATTTGTGGGTGTAAATATTATCATTTATTTTACTAGATAATGCTAATCTCACTGACAATTTGAATGTTTAAGTTTATTAGCCCAATTTCTTTGTTTTCTTAAAGTTTGACTGGGATGAGAACAAACTGAAATGCAAAGAACTTTTATAAATACATTTTGGTACTAAAAATTTTGTGTTGACCATTTTACCTGCAACCAGATATCCCAATCCTGTCTCACATGCACATCTGGCTCTGTTTCTTTGTGCAAATCTAATAGCGACATATGAGCTTCGGTAGATTTCTTTGACATACCACTAATGAAATGAAGAATGCGGTGAGCGTAATTACTTTTTTGGAAACAAATAAATTATAAATACTGAAGAATCTAAGTTTTATTAACCACATATACTCCATATAAAAAAATAATAAAATTTGTTCTCTTGGCTAACCTAAGAAGGTCGAAGTCTGTACAGCCACTGTACTGATATGCTGTCTAAACCAGGTATTATCTGGTAGGTTTTACTAACCAATGGTATAATCAGCATTTAAAGGTTCATAGGAGGCTACCATGCCTGAAATGTCCTTTTTTTTTGTTACTGCTTCCAATATATTATTTTAAATATAGAGCTAAAACCTTGCTAATTTTAATATTCTGAAAATTTTCCTTCTTCATAAATAGTGAGAATCTATTTCTTTAAGAACTCAGACGGTCAATTGATCATCCTATTTCAAATTAATTCTCTTTGGTTAACAGCTTATGGTTTACAGGCTTTGTTCACCTCTGGAAAAATGAAAGGGTGTTGTTTGGGAGCACACAGCAAAAGAACAGGATCCTCAGAGCCTGGAGTGAACTAAATCCTCCAATAGGTCAGAGGCATTTATGGCTTATTATATAAACAGTGACAAGGATCAAATAATTTGCACTATGGGCTTTCACACGCTCTAGGGAAATTGCTGAAATTATTAAAAAATATGGGAAATCCTAGCAAGTAATCCGTCACCTTCACAAATATTTTCTCTTTGCATCTAATTCTATGCAGATGTGGCTGAGACGTGGCAAAGATCCTTATATTTGAATCTCTGCTAAAAGGTGAGTTCAATATTTTTTTTCTTTTTTTTAATAGTCCGCCACCTATTGGTAGCTGCAGGTGCTTTAAGTGCTGCACATGACGTGATGACATCCATAGCAGCCAATGCAATTCATGTCCCTGTCTCTCTTAATTAACAAGACCATTTGCTCTTCTTCCCATGCAGTTTACTCTGTGAAAGTTCCTATGGATCAAATTATGTCAGGGAAAACCACCAAAGCATTAAAACGATTCCACTGCCTTTTGGTTGGCCTGGTGACAAAACAAACTTTCAGACTTTGGACAATTTTTAACCTAGCAATACATTTTAAATTCTGGGGCCTCTCTTACTGGGACTAATATGAATATTTTCTCTAAATTCTCTGGGGTAAAAACATTTAGGAAACCAGCAGCATTTCTGTCTATCCATAACTTGATACATTCCTTTCTTTTATTTATCATGTACATTGAATACAATTGGATATCCATTATGCCTCGAATGTGTTTTGAGAATGCCCTAATTTTTTGGAAATCATATCAATCTTGATTAGGTGTTTATGTTCAGAAGCAGAGAAAGTTTTGCATGAGGTTAGTATTTTCTTGTGGTTTTTGAAGATGAATGGGGAAACCTAGTGATTTTGATTTTTAAGTAATACACTCTTTATTTCTACTCTTTGTTCGGAAATACAGCCAACCAAGCCACACACACAACGTTACCTTTATCTCATTTTCAACTCCTGATATGTAAAGTTAATATGACTTTAAGATTTCATTACTATTGAGGGGGCAGGGATCAAAGACTGGGACTGGTCTGTAATTTGGGGTTAATCTCCCTCTGAAGATTTTTATCTCTGAATGTGAAACTTGAATCTCTAAGAAAGCAGATGTGGAAGGGGCTGGGCTATCTGGTGGTTGTTGTGTGTTGAGGATCTTTAGAAAATAGAAAGGAAAGAATCACTGTGAGAAGAAACAGAGTATTGGGGGAGGTAAAAATAGGTCAAATTTTCTATCTTTGGGTATAAGCCAGGAATTCTGGTCTAGAAATAAGATGAAGATGTCAGAAATATAGGCACAAAGAATAGTAAAGACGAAAAATAACAAGAACAGGCAGGAGAGTAAAGCAGAGTGACCTACACAAAGTTTTACCCACTAACTGACCCTCAAAGATATTTGGGCACATAAAGATGAAAAGAGGAAAACCTTCTCAGTGGTTAATCACAAAGGCACTTCAGCCAAATTGTGGAGCCAAAAAAAAGAGGCCGAACTATGACTGGTAAGGATGAAAGTAGAAAGTGGGAAGGCCCAAGTGGGAAAACAAAAAATGCTATGAGCATATTGAAGGAGAAGTATAAAGGTTATAGTGTTACAAGTGGGTTACCAGAAAATAAAGGTGAGAGGTAATTAAGGAATACTACTGAGGAGTTCACGGATGTACTTCTGTCAGTCTTCACTGGGGAGGCAGCTGGGAAACACCGGTTTTCCTCGGGCAACAAAGATGACACGGTCTGGAGCTGAGGTGCTGCTTTAACACATTTTGCAAGAAACGGATCAGCTGAGGGGTAACAGGACACCAAAGCTAGATGATTAAATAGCTGACAGCTTCAGGTTTGACTCCAGAGGAGCTTAGGTATAAAGCTGTAAAATATTCTCATGTAAGTAGCCAACATGTAGTAGATACAGCATCTATTGTAGATACATTTATAATGGAAAGTAAAGTGTTTTTCAGTATCCTCTAAAAGGAATGATGACCCTGAAGAATTACAATTTAGTATTCATTACTTATAGGAAAACCTGTAAAAACAATCATTATAAGTGGATGTCCAAAATACTTGGCAGTGGACATGAACTGAAAGAAGAAAACCAGCTTCTCTGAAGGAAAGTCGTGCTTCTTTAGTCTCTTGATTTTTATATTCACAAATGACTGTAGAGAAAGTATGAAATGAGAGGTAAAATGCTGTTAATTTGAATGAGGTTAGCTGCCAGAAAATAGAAGCTGCTCTAAATCTAAACATGGCAATGTGTCAGCAGTGGAATGAGCCTTGAAGTGATTGATGAGGAGATCTGGGGGGCTCCTGGCTCTGTCCAGCCTTTCTGAGCAAGCTAGTGAGCCAGCACAGACACAGCTTCCCAGGGAAGGCAGGCTCCACGATGTCTTCAACTCTCAGACTACATTCTCCATTGACCCTTCAAGCTAGTTCCAGTCACAAGGAGATCTTGATTTCCATGGAAAGGTTTTGTTTCCATATCATGCAACGGCCTTTCGCTCAGATCCAGGCCTGTAATTACCTGTAAGTGCCAGGAGTTGTTGTTTGGTGTTTGGGTTTCCTCTGTTAACTCAGGTGTGTTTTTCCAGCTGGCTGTCATCACATATTCTTCTTGGAGCTTTTCCTTACAGGACTGTGGAAAAAAAGACAATTGCTGATAAGGATCTGTGGCTCCCTAGCAGGCTAAAAAGGTGAAGCAGAAGTGCAGAACCTCCACAAGACAAAAGAATGAGTAGAAAGCAGCATTAGAAGGTGTTATTGGTAAATACACATCACTGAGAACAGGAAGAAGCGGCTTAATTACTGAGTTGCCGCTACTCCAAAATAAGACTTATGTGTTGTTGTAGCATCAACACACGTATAAACATAGGCTCAGTTCAGTGAAATCCTGCTCGGTATTGAAAAGCAACCAAAAGGCATGAGAAAAATGGGGCAACATAAATCATGTGGGGAAAAAATATAAATATACAATTCTATTTTAGAAATTAGTCATTCCCATTTTTTTGAAAGTGTCATTTTTCTTCCTTGTCACCGAACATGAAAGGAGGCAGTTGAGGCAGATGTGATTTAGGGATAAAGGAGGAAAATGATGGACTTTCATACAGAAACAAATTCATCTAGAACTGACATGGCAACAGCTTTGGATACTTTATAACATATTTAGAAAGGCAATTGATGCAGCACTGGGCTATCTTAGTGGTATAAATTTTGTACCAACTTTCCAAGAATCAGAAGCTGAAAAACTAGAGGAAAAAAGGAAGTGAGGGAAATGTGTCCTTCCAGAGCACACAGATAAACAGAGCACAGAGTAACAAAATAGGCTCCATTTATGGCATCTGTGAAAAGGTGGTGTATGGGGTTTTAGATTTCAATCTTAGTCAGTCCATTTGGGTGTATATATTTGTAATAAAGTAGAGAATGATGTCATCAGCTGGCACTTCAGTAATTAGCTGATAATGTGACCTTCAGTCACTTTACTACATCCTTTAAGCAGCTAACAGGCAAATTTCAGTTAAACACACCAGCCTGTGACTGAGTTAGTTGTGATACCTTGAAAATTGCTGAAGACCTGATCTTGGCTTTGTACATGGATGACTCTTGGAAGATCTACAAAACTCTTAATCTGCTGGCTATTGGCAAGTGAAAATATAACCAGTGATGACTTTGACACAAGTATTCAGTCTACAGTGACAGAAGTTTACTTACAGCTGCTGTTTTAGTACTGTGAGTACACTAGTTTGTGAATCCACTTAAAAATGTAGATTCACATCCACATGCAGTACATGTAAACTCATGCCTCATTTTATGCAGAATGTCCACAACAGAAAGTGCTGACCCATCCACCCAACAGACCACACACAGCAACTAATTTATTTCACTAGGATTTATTTCACTAGGGAGGAAAGAGAGAACACGGAAAATAAAGCCAACAGCATATGTTTTCCTTCTCTCTGCTTTGCTTTTATCCATTTTCTCCTGTAATTCAAATGAGTTTGTCATGGGAGTAATTGATATAGCCTCTGACACAGATTAACAGGACCAGCACATCTTTAATTTAATGATGGTAGAGGGTCTGATGCTGAACTCATGTACTGCCATTTTTGGCAGAAAGACTGAAAGTACTACTGAGAAAAACTTGATTGCTTTATAGGTAGAAAAAGGATCATGGGAATTGATGCATTTAATTGGGAGTGAGGTCATTGGGTTGGACCTTTGATGGGCAATGCAGTGGAGCCAGGTTGCTGCTATAACTCACCAGCCTAGAGCCGTTTGGGGAGGAGCTGCTAAAAAGCCCAGGTTGTCTGCTGTGCCAGTCACTACTTCCCACGGGGTATAGGTGGAGAGCTGGGAGAATAAAAGCGTGTGTGGGAGCAAACATGCTCAGGGACAGCACTCAGCAGATATAAAGCAGACTCCAAACCTCTCTGACTGCAGGAGGGGCCAAGAAAGCTGAGGAAAAGGATTGAGTAAATCTCTCCTCATAGACTCTCTAATCCTTCCAGAAAAGAGGGCACAAAGAGAGAAGAAAGTCAAATAGTCTCTCTATTGAATTTCAAAGCCAGCCTATGCAATTGGATTGCACAGAGAGTGACTAATTGCCCACTCCTGAGTGAACTGGATGCACTTGAGAAAGCCTGTGGCCAAGTCCCTCCCCACACCAGCTGGTTCTCCTGCATGCTGCACCAAACACTACCTTCTGCAGATCATCACGGGCTGTAGACCACCACAACGCCAGCAAAACAGATGGAGATAGGCACAGGGACAAGCTCTAGAGCTTGTAAACCCACCTTCTATCACCCTTTCTTGTATCCTCCCCAGACATGCCAGGGCATGTTTGGAGGGACAGCAAGGGCCAGAAGCAACCTCTGACTGGTGGTATGGTCAGGACTTCTCTTTTAGCATGTACATTAGTGCCTTAGCATGCAGGTGCAAAATGCACTCTGCCATTTTCTCTTAGCATCCCCAAATGGCCTCTTTTACCACTAAGCGTAGATGCTGCTCCGGTGACCAAGTGGGAAAGGCATCTCTGATGACTTCAACAGTGAGCTTGTGATGAGAGCAAACATCTTCTCATATTCAGCCTGTGCAGCTAGAGGAAAGATATGTCTGTGTGGTTCAGCTGCAGGAAAATGTCACATAGTTTGATTTTTCAATAAAATTTGGTTTTATGAGCAATTTCCTTGCCATTGCGCTTTGCTGTGTTGTGTGCACTGATGGTAAATCTGTCATCAAAGCCCACGGGTTTCTGCTGCTCCTGAACCGAGCGTTCATAGCACGTGGATTGGACGTCTGAAATTGTGTTTTTCTTATGTAAGGATCCACCAGGCCTTAACTCTGTGACTGTCTTCATACAAAGTCACTGAAATCACTGTGTACAGTACTTTAAACTATCTTGGTTAGCTGCATAAATGGTATGTGTACAAACAAGTCACTTATTTTCAGTGAGGGGCACAGTAGCCACTTGCAAATACCTGTATCACAGAAGACTCTGAGAGAGGTGCTTTAAACTATGTTCATTCCAGATAAGTTAACTCATAAGAAGAAGCATATGTGGTTTAAAAAAAAAAAAAAGAAAAGAAAGGTATGAATATACCAAACATCATTCACCCCACACCTTACTTTCGAGAGCCAAAACTCTTCGAAATCCTTTCTTGCTCAAATCTCACCTCAAGACTTGTCTTAAGATAAGTTTCTCCTGCTAGTTGTCTCTCTTACAGTGTTTAAATGTACAAATATTTTTGGCTCAGCTTAGAGCAACACCATGAAAACTGCCTGGTATGTCCCAGTAAAGACCGTCTTTATCTGGTTTTCAACTTTGGCAGAGTTTTGTTACTGGGAACGACACTTTCCATGCTGAAGACTCTGTCAAGCTGATTCGTTTATGGGTGTGAAAGAAACACAGGGTAATCTGGGAAGTAAAGCTAGTGGGAAATACGTTGTTCTGCTTACTTTATTTTTATTCTAGGAAAACTTGTTTCATTTATAATGTCTTCGTGCTTGAGAACTGGAATTCAAAAATTGGCTAAGTGTTATTTGGGTGAAGTAAGCAGATCTGTCAGCCTGATGTTGGTGATGTGCTTTTAGCCATCCTCATGAAAATCTGCTGAAACTTGGCCAACTTGTAAATCCCAGGGGAAAAAAAAAGTCTGTTTGCTGGCACTCAGCAACATGTGTGAACAGTGGCAAAGTTCTCTGCAGTGCCTGCCAGTGCTGGGCAGGAGGGGCTGAGGTGAGCTCTCCTCCAGTTGTCCCTTCTGGCTGATGGGCAAAACACCACTAAAGTTCTCCAGAACTCTCTTTTTAGAATGAAGAATGAAAGAGTTGTGGTCACCTTTTAGGCATTTTGTATCAAACTTCCCACAGCAGTCTCTGAGCCTGGTGAAAGGCTGTGGGTTGCTGTGCAGCAATAATAATAATACCAATAATACTAATTATTTTTATTATTGTTATAAAACTAATATATTAATCATAATACACTTATAATTATTTTCTACATATATTAATTATAATAGAATGTTGTTATAATTAGTGTGTTACAAATTGATTATTTATTGTTATGAATTATTAATTACTATCATTGCTTTGAACTAGGCTTTGACAGTATGACAGTGAAAACATGGTCAGGAGATCGTGCCTATCATGAGACCATGACTATCATGACCATGGCGAATGCGTGATAAAAGTCTTTGCCTGAACCACTTCGACTTGCTACAGGTAGAATGAGTTTTAGATTCTGAGCTCTCACCCTCAGATTGTCTGTAAGAAAATATCCTAAATTTTTGTTTCTTTCTAGCCACTTATCATGTAGGTGATTTTTGTAGGGTAGTTGACTATGTTAATGGATGTTTTTCACAGAGAAGAGCAGTTTAAGCTATATTGCCATTCATATTTTTTTTGACCGGAATTAATTATTTTAATAGACCTGAGAAATTAAAGGCAAAATTCATCACCAATAACTAAATATTGCACTGATATCTTGTTTACATTTACAGTCTACGTGAAAAGTCAACACTGGGATCACTTCAAATGTGTTTCACTATAAAATATCTGACAATCACTGACTAGAAGACATATATATTATTCTTTTGTTTTCCCTCACTAACAGCTAATGCATTTTGCAGGAGTTCACAGTTACAGGGATATACAGGCATGTGCAGTTTGCAAGACAGCTGAATATTACAGGGCTTCTAATTGACTTGAAAAGTGTCACCACAAATATTCTGTATATTTTACTTATGAATAGTGTATATCAGTGTATGACTTCGGGAAAGGAAAATTAGAAAGTGAGTACCAGAAACAGACTGGAATAACAGCACACATTCTGTAATATGATGCAATAATCTAAGGAGTATTTGATATACAAGTAATTATACATAAAATATAAATAAAATCTGACTAAATTTTTCACCTGAATGGTAAGAGATGGAGAGACCGGACTAAGTTCTGGACCTTAGATACAGCCTCCCAAGTAAGCCTGAGTTAAAGCACTGCCATCCCAGTTACCAGTAAATAGTGCTTTTCTTTTGTGTGCTGAACAGGCTCAGAATGTGTAACTCTAAGTTAAACAAGGCAGGCTGATTTTTTGAAGGGGAACAGGGGGTATTGATTTTTACAGTTTTAGCTATGATGCTGCTTACATGCAGAGGCAACCGTTCCATCTTTCTATCATGTGCCTTGGAGCAGTATTTCCACCCGGACCAACTGCAACTGGTGCTCCGTTGGGTGTAATCTCCCCGTGCTGCCATTATCCCTTGTACAATAGAGATGAGAACAATCCCTGCCTGCTGTCACCTTCCTGTCTCTATCTGTACCATCCCTCACTGTAGGATCCCAAGCCTGGCTGAGCTTCCTAGCCATTTGGTAGTACAAATAAACATAGATGCAGCCATCATTTACTAAAGATGATAGGGGCACAGTCACCTCACAGACATTTTAAATCCTCTTAATATTTGCATTTGTTTGGTTTTAATCCTCGGTGACATAGAGTTCATGACATGGATGTGGAATGTAAAAGAAGGGGAGTTTCAGTCCTTTCAACTGAATGGGAGAAATCCAGAAAACCAGGTTTACTGCTCGGATTTGTAAGAGCTTCTCTATTGCTTCACAATTTCAAAGTGCGTATGTTCTCCCTTAAATCAGACTGCAGTTTGTTTACTGAGCAGTACCCCATAAAATGTCAATATGGAGAAATCTAGGGAGGTCTTCTGCTGCCCATCTCTCCTCTTGCCATCCCTCTGAAGTTGAGAAATGACAGAAAGGGAGATGATGGTTGAATCAGTGGGATAAAAGAATTTTCTGTTCTGGTCCTTTCTTTATCAAATTGTCGTTGCTGTCAGCATTGGAAGTTTTCTGTTTGTTTCAGCTGATCCTGGAAGCTTTGGGATCTTTCTGAGTGATTTATTTTCAGGCACCTCTGCTGAAAAGCAACAGTTTCTTTTTATGTTTATTTTCTCAATTCTTTAGAGTGAGTCCTGTCAAAAGGAGGTATCACCTTTTTTCAACGTAAGATACAGAATATGAAATAAACCTGACCTGGTGTCTGGAATGAATGGATAACTGCACAGTACCTGGAAGTGTGAAGATTCCCAAACCCCAAGGAATTGTTGCTATTATGCTATTTCTTATCTAGGGCTACATCCTGTCTTCCTCATTAATTGAACACAACTGCTAAAACATCCTTTACAATAAGCACTTCTTCATACCAGACATATTTCCTGGATCTATAAAACAGCTTTTAGAAAGGGAGAACTGTATTTAAGGAAGACATTAATATAGTTCCACAAAATGATGCTTGCTGACATGTGGAGCACTTTTTGAATAATTCACTTTGAAATTAACACTATAATACCATTTACCTTTTAAGTCCTATCCTATTTACTGGAGCTGCAAAGAATTGTTCTCTGGAGATGAGGATAACGGCAAACACCAGACTTTCAGAGCTTCTTTGGTTTAATAAAAACAGTCAGATGATTTCATACAAAGAAAAACCAATAATCAGTGAAAATGGTAAAAATTAGACAGGATGAGTGCCAACGTCTCCTTTATGATCAGGCCATGCCTGTCCTGGTTACTGCTTTCAGTGGCAGAGAAATCTTGCAGAGGTCCTGCCCTCGGATGCTCCCATGCTAGAGTTTTCTCCCCGCTTGGCTGAAACATGACTGCCCAGGGGACTGAGCCATAAACCGGCTCACTGGAGTGATCTGGGTTAAGTTTAATCCTTAGGAAAACAGGGATTATTTCAAATGCAGACAAGTTGCATGCTGTGATGCACAGAGCTGCCCCGCAGACAGACAGCCAAACCCAGCTGTAGTTTGGAGGTGGCCACCAGGTGCCCTGAGTCTGGCACAGCTCAGTAGGCACTCATCACTCCCACCATAAATACTGGCAGTGAGGAGCATCCTGGACTTCCTTCACGGCATCCAAGCAAACGTACTCAGTATAAAATTTTGGGTTTAATCTTTCTTTTCTCTCTTTTCCTTCCACCTTTCTGCCATGGCTGTAGTTGGAGGTGTAGTTTAGGCAGAAGGAAAGAATGGACTGCTTGAACTTCTCCCCATTAATATCGGTTGCAAATTTCCTAGTCAAATGTATGCAGCAATATGTGTTCATAATATCATAGCTACAAACTGATTTTCACGTGCTTCATTAATTACTTGCTCTTTAGACAATTTTAGGTGTAAATAATGAGGAAAAAATGGGATATTGAAGTGCTTTTCTACTTATTTCAAAATTACCTTTAATATGAGTTTCTCTCATGACAACAGTTACTGTGGATGTTGACTTTTGGAGGAAGAGTGCTAATTTTTTATTCATTCAACACCTGCTTAGCCCTAATAGCAAAATTGTTTACAGTACAGTTGTTTGATGTTGTTCTTTGACTAAGATGACTCTGTCAATGAGGATAGTCTAAGCTGCAGATGATTTTTTGCTGAGGTAACAGTACAGAGCAGAAGTGTGTACCCATTTCCCTTTACAGTCCATGTTGATATTTTTTATTTCCCATTTTGTTTAGCTTCAGTATTGCCAACTTCAAATATTAAAAAAATTGTGAGTCAGTTTACAAAAATACTGAGATAGTTTTCACTTTATGTACCTGAGGGGTTTATTTTCTTCAGTAAACCATAAGATATAAAAGCATAAGTTTTAAAAGTTATTCAGAAATGTATAGGCTGAGCTACTTGTGTAGTTGGAAGGCTGCAGAAATTGGGACCTTACCACTACCTGCCACTGTCATCCAAGGCTGCTGATAATCTGGGAAAGATGACACCTGTGCCATGCTCTGCCTGGAATAATCTGAACAGATAAACCCACCTGTCTGGGGTCCCTTTCAGGTATATCAGTCACAGTGTACCTCGGCAAGAGTAGCAAGTTGTCTGGTTCTTACCACTAATGGGCTTGCTTTTAGGAACTGTGTTTTCAGTGGGAATCACAAATTCTGCATCCCTGTCTTAGTGGAGAAATGGATAATGGATGATAACATCTAGATTTTTCTGAATCCTATATATCCCAAAGGCATCAAATTTGATTCCCTCCCTTATTTACACTGATACAAGGAAAGCATTTCAATTCTCCAAATGCTCCCTCATGTGGCTTCTTAGTACTAATACTGAAACATTTATGTGTTCTCGGAGATTAGAACTCTATGCCAGGAAATAGACTGAGACAGCATAAGAGGTATTTCATGTGACCTTTGACATCAGAAAGTGATGGTTCCGGATCCTACATGTAAAATGTTTTGCTTTTATGTTGTTAAAATAGCTGGAATGCAGTTATATGTGCTTGTGGCCCTGTGTTGCGGGAAGGGAAAACCTTTGATCAGTTTCCCCAATAGATTATTTCATCAGATGTCATGGCAATAGGTAAGAGTGGAAAATCTGAAAATAATCGTACTATTTTGGCATAAAAGAAGTAGAAAACCGGTGTACAGAGAATCCAAGGAGAAGTGTATTTTCTTAATGTACAAGCCTCACTTCCACGACATTTGCCAGAAAATAAATACAGAAGGTGAAATGAGAAAAGGAAACAGAGAGAGGCAAACACGCTGCTGTTCTAAAACTGTCGTGGAGAGAAGGGTATGTTTCTCCTTCACCATGGTTTGGAAGATGCTTCATTGAGCTCTTACATGTCCTGTTTTTTTAGAACGTGGGAAGTCACTACTGAACCTTGGGAAACAGGTGGTGAGGCAGTTTGTGTAAGAAACAGCCTTGTTTCCATTCATCACAATGGCCTAGTCATCTAATTACCTGGGATAACGTGGCTTCTTTTCTTTTCTTTAATGATACCTTTGTGACAGTCCTGTTCCTGACTCTGCCTTTTCTGGTGCTACTGCTGGTACTGAGTGACAAGCAGGGACTCCACTTCTGGGCAGGTTTATCTTGGGAGGTGGGAATGGACATGGGCACCAGGCTGCAGACATCATGTGGGCTGGTGGCTTCTCCCCTGCACTGTTATTCCCACACTGAACTGTAACATTAATGAGCAAGGAGTGACTAAGTCTTGGCATTCTTCTGAAAATCCCTAGAATAAGCAGCTAATTTTTCACTTTATACTTGAACACTGGAGGGATATTACAATGTATCTCCTAAATTTAATCAGAGAACACATTGCCCAAGAGGACTGCAGGTTCAGCAAGACTGTGCCAAAGAGAAGACATGCTTAGGAAAAATGTTTTGATATCCATCTTCAGAGATCCCACCTGACCCCAAAGCATTTGCATGGTGTGTAAAGGCACATATGCAGGTGTTGTGGTGTATATTTTTGCCTGAGGTAAAGAAAAATAATATTGCTTTTAGGTCACTTCAAGAATCTGGGAACACTTACTTTACATCTTCTCTGCCTCACGCTTCCTCTTGAAAACGACAAGTTTTATATTGAGGAGGTTGATTCTGAAGCTGCTGGCTTCCTAAAAAAAATAAAAATTAAAAATTGAAGTACTGCAAAGTTAATATGTTTCATACTGGACTAAATATTTCTCTCAACACAAAAATTTTCATTTTATTTTGAGCTTTTTAAAGCCTGTATGTATAAAATTCTTTGACCCGGGAATGGTTTCTTTTGAACTTGGATGAAAAAATCTGGCAAACGTGAGAGTCAGCTGTGAGCATTCTGGAAACATAGCTCTGAAGTTTTCGCTGATAGAAGTTTTAACCAGAAATGTCACCCAGTCTTTCTCAGGAGGGTGTGGTAGGTGGCCATGTGGTCCATATCCAGATGCTGAAACTGAAAATGTTGCAAAAACATATAGTGTTGAAACCTCCCCAGCAAAACTCATTGCAAGATGATGCTGCACATGTAGGCACCCAGAAAAAAATGTGTTCTATGCGCACTCACACTGTTTGGTATCACTTCTAACTCTTTGGGAAAGTAAGCCAATGCCAAAAGAAATGCAACTGTTTGGGGGTAGAAAAAAGTTTTCTATCTTGGGAGGGGAAATAATCAGTTACTAACTAAAATCTTGTTTAAAATACCATTCATCAAAATTTGGTTTTGATCGAAACAAGAGAATATCACAGGTTCATTTCTTCAACAAATCTTGAAGTCTTTGTTTCCATCCAGTCTTCTGACCTGTTCATAGAATCATAGAATCACCTGGTTGAAAAAGACCTCTGAGATTATCAAGACCAACCATAACTGTCCCCTTACTAAACCATGTCCCTAAGAAACTCATCTACCTGTCTTTTAAATACCTCCAGGGATGGTGACTCAACCACCTCCCTGGGCAGCCTGTTCCAATGCCTGACCACCCTTTCAGTGAAGAAATTTTTCCTGCTGTGTAGTCTGAACCTTCTCTGGCGTGACTTACAGCCATTTTCTCTCATCCTATCACCTGTCACTTGTGAGAAGAGACCAGCACCCACCTCGCCACAGTTCTTTATGTAACTGAAGTTTTATACTTATTGTTGAGGCAGATATCCAGTATATTTTGGGGACTCTATAAAACAGGGAGGACTGTTTTCTTTCACAGGAATATGTTAAACTTCAGGACTTATTGTTGAACATAGAGAATCGAGCCTTTGGAAAGAAGTTGTTAAAATATTTGTTTGCAGATACATTGTATTTGTTGTAACAAAATGTTTGGAATATGTTGAAGTTGAGAAAAAGTGTTGAGGCTGTCCCATCTCATGGGAAACGTCAGGCAAAGACCATGCAGAGCATCTACTCCTAAAACTACAGAGCAAAAGTTTTCAGGCCCCACCTCACCTCGTGTGACACTTCCCAGTTTTGGACCATAAAATATAAAGAGCTCAATGACTTGTAACTGAGACTTGCCTTTATCAGATGTTCTGCCAAACTGATTTATTATGGTAACTACTGGTCTTTTTTTTGGTGAAAACACAGTAATGTGGATGAGGGGTCCAGGATAAAAGAGGGAAGGTAGTCTGATAGACATTTCAGACACTTGCCCTAGAAAAATGTGAGGAAAATGGAAGTTAAACACTAAAAATCAGCAAAATTCTTCCATGTGATTTGATCTTGGTTGTAAGTATAGCTGTATATGTACATACAAAGTTTTTGTTCCTCCTCCTTTCTTGCCTATTCAAATAACCTACCTCCAGTAGCATTATGAGGTTTTGTTTTTATATCAGTTTGAAACCTGCAATTATTGTTAAATACAGCATCCAGCATAGTTACTTCTGAGCCACAAACATCATGGCTCTTACCTAGGACATCGTTCTAGTCACAGCAGAATTAGATGTAAAACCACACCACAGTCTTTCTCTCAGATTACATGGAAAGTTTGGTGCATTGACAGTTTAGGAAGACACGAGGGAGTAAGGACTACACACTAAATACGTTGATATTTGCATTATCCACCTCTTCAGTTAGTCATTTCACTTATGACTTTATCCAGCTTCAGAGGTTGCAATAGTTGTTGTTTTCAGGTACCACATTGCAGTGGAGCAGGTGACAGGTCAGCCCGATGCCATTTCTTTGGCAGTACTGAATTTTGCCCTTTTTAAATGAATGGTCTCTTCCTTCTGCTTTTCAGAGTAGCAGCAATATGGCAGTGCTAAAATGCAAATGGCAGGGACTAGTTCGTGAGAACAAGCATCTGACTGAAACTTGCTGGGAGCTCCTGGTAAACAAAATGCAAATGAAATATTCAAACTCAAAGTTCTTTTGCAAAACAGCTAAAGCATTCTACTTTACTTTTTTGTTTAATTGGTCTTGCAAGCCAGTATAGCATCCTCATAAATTCATTGCACTCCATGACCTGAATTCATACTACTTGCGTGTGAAGTATCCAGAAATTATATGATTCAATATTTTGTGTTTATTTGGATATTATTCACATAAGATCCTTAAAGCAATGTGAAAAAAGTATTTATGTTGCAAGAATATTAAAAATAGGCAACGGGGATTCTAACATCAGGAATTAAGAGGGCTCAGGGACTCCTAATAAAGACACCAAGTACAATAGAAATTTCAATTACTAAAAAGGCATATGTAATTCTCCATTTCTGTAATCTCACATCCAGAGATGCCAGCATGCATATACATGATTTAGACTACTTAGGCACCAATCCAAAGAAGAAAATACCAACAAATCTACCATTATTCACTGACCTACTCATGTTTTGTGTGCCACTTACACACAGAAGAAAACAATGAAATTTTTTAAAAAAAGAAGAAAACCAAAACCAAACTACTTTTAAACTATACCTATTGTAAAAAATTCCAAAGATTGTGCCTTTTGGAAAGCTTGCACCTGAATGTTTATTCACGGTAAAACTCATTTCACCTCTTTTACAAAGCAAAGGGGCTTTACAATAGCTGTAATTTCTATTTATAGCTACCAGAAGACCTCTGGATATGGCTGGAACTGTGTAAAAGGATGGGAGTTTAAATGACAGCTAAGACCCAAAGGGCTGTGACTGATAAGCAGGGATGACTTAATCCATGAACAATAGGGATGTCTCAGACAGAAGTCCATGCTGCTCTTCTTCCCACCCATGTTAGGGTGGTGTCCATCTCTCCATGTGCCAGGTACTAACAGTCTGGAGTTTACATTTAGGTAACTCAGCACCAACTACAGGTTTCTTTAATATACTGAATTGCAAACCGGCAACTCAGCAGCTATGTTGTGAATAGCTGAGGCATCTCTGCAGAGAGATTCTTGAAGGACAACTGGAGACAGCAACTACAAAAGGCATCACAAGATAAATCATTCCCTCTCGTCATTCAGACCCCTAAGCACATTTTAGGGAATATTTGTTGAGTAGACAAACAGGGCCACAAATACATTACTGCGCTTTGAGTACTAACCCAAACATGTGAAAAGGCTTTTGTTACATAAGGCCATTAAAATGGGTAGAAGTTACGTGGCTGAACTCTTGTGTGTAGAAGAACTTTAAAAAGCAGCAACCACAGCCTGTTTCCTTGTGATTTTTCTTTCTTTTTTTTTTTTAACCAGCCTTCTGGATGGTCATCACCAAAATGCCAGTGCAATGCTGCATGATTTATTCTAATATCATCAGGACACAACAAAACCATTTCAAATTAAACATCCATGGAAAAAGCTGGACAAATTAAATTATAGAATATTCAAATGTTATAATGGCTGTTTGCATTGATCTGAAGCCATCACGAGTCACATAAAGAGCATTTATTTAAATCCTAACTTTTGTAAAGTGTTGGGAGTGTGAAGTTAGTACCAATAAAATGTTCATGTTTCAATTCAATTTAGTTCATTATTAACAGTTAGTATTGAGTACCTGTGCAGAGGTCTCACTCAGAAGAATTCTGTCACCATGCTGAAGCTCCATGATAAAAGGAAGCTCTCTGTGGGATGCAGCATCCAGTTCTCCATCCTGATAAACACTGCAGACGTGAGCTAGAAACACAGGCTGACCCCTCTCACCCGCAGAAGTTTGGGGTCACATTCCCTCAGGAGAGTGTTCAGCTGGCAGTTCTGCTAAAGCCAGCAAGTTTAAGCGAAGGAGCACGGACAGAGATTCTTCTTACTAAGAAAGTAAACAAAATAAGGCTTGTGAAAGTGGAACCTTGGCCACAGTGCTGGCTGGTCTCTGGAACTCAGTGGAGTGCCCTGCCAGCAAGCTATCCAAACATTTGGTGTTCTTTTTTTTCCTTTAATGGAGGAACGTCAAGTGGAGCCAGGACCACAACCTAGGGATCTCAGCTCCTTGTTCCTTGCTGTAATCATTACACAATTTCTTCTAAAGGAGAAGTGCTGTGGTGCTATCAGTCTTGTACATGGTATACATGCAGAACAGTGAAAAAATATTTGGTTTGAGGCACATCAAGCTATTTTCTGCTCTGTTGGGTTTAATTTCAAAATAAACAAAGAAAATGTGGATATGCTTTTGAGTTCCCTTTAGGTGTGTGGTGCTCTGTGATTCCTGAGCTGGCAAGGCTGCAGTGCCTTAGGAGAGTCCTGCTTCTCACTTGGTAAGTGGCCTCCTACAGAAGTGGGACAATCAGAAACTGCAGCATCTAAAGCTGCTGCAGTTCAGGTCACTTTTATATTTACCATGGCCTTTATTTTCTCCTTATGTGCATTTTGTGGGTCTGAGGGTAGAGGCCACTGTGCAAGCCAGACACACATGTTTTTCATTGAGGACACTGTAACACATGCAAATAGCAATAAAATCAGTGGCATGGGCATCAGTCTGGGGCTTTGAGTCCTGATTTTTCTCTATTACTGTGATATAAATCTGAAATATTTGGGAACTACTTGGTACATTTGAATATTTTGACCTTATGCTGAACTTTAGGACAGCATGTTAAAAATGAGGGAATACAACAGGTAAAGAGGTCCTTAAACCATTTAAAACTAAAACTTGGGAATAGGAAATCTAGATTCTTTATCTAATTTGGAAAAAATTCCAAGTGAGTTTGAAAAAATGCTTATTTTTAATACTGGAGATACTCTGCTGACTGGATGGAGAAGAGGAAGGGGTGGAGAACAGATAAGAGAAGAAAAGAGGTATTTTTAAAGGTAAACTATTGCTGCAGACTGAGTTGGGCTCTTCAAAAGAAGAGCTATGGTGGAAAAAAAAAGAGCAGTTACATGGATGGCGCAGAGAGAAATGATGCTGGAATCCCACCATTGGCTATGAAAACAGAAGGTGGGTGAGTCAGGTCAGTTCAAGAGAGGATTTGAGTCGAGAAGGAAGCTAATTGCTCTTAAGGAGAGAACAACAACTGAGTGACGGAAGAACGGAAGAAGGTAGTATGTTTGTTGAGAACATCTCCTTTTGGCAAGGGTGAATTTGTGCTGCAAAAGTCAGTTCTGATTATGGATCCTCAAGAAAGTGATGCTGCCTGAAGTTCACTGACAGCTTCTGATTGTTACTCACTGGAACTGCAGCAAGAGCAACATGGAGATGAAAGAGTCTGTATTTTATGACCAGTCTTCTGAACTGCCTGCAATATGTATTTGTAGGACTTAATTGAAATATAGCCAATCTGGAAGAGATTTTTTCTTTGAGACTCCTCTGAAGTTCATTCCTGAAACCCGTTACTCACCAAGAGAGAAAGAAAGCGGGAGGGCAAGACAGTGGCTGACAAGTCAGAGGAAGGAGAACTTATGACTAAGAAGAAAAAAAAGTACGAGAATATTTTCAAGGTGGAAAAGTTAACAGCTTACAGTAAGAGATTTATTTTCTTTTAAAAGATCCTATTTGGTTTCCAATTAGCAAAAAAAAATTTTGTATAAGTCAGCGTGTGTGTAGGTGGGTGTGTAGAATGATGATAACAACATGCTCTTAAAACTTCTGAATTATTTGTGGTTCCCACTTGCTCCATTCATGAGCCTGAATTCCTACAGGTCCTGGTCTCTGTCTTTAATCAGTGACTTTCCAACCAGAAGACAGATATGTATAACTTTACAAGATTTATAGTCTATGTATTTCATATTAACTTAATAGGTTGGCATGTTTTTCTTGGGTTTGTCTGCTAAGTGCAATACCTAACACAGCTTGTAGTCATATCAGCAACCAGCTTCCTCTGAGCTCAACTATCAATGTTCTCAATACCAGCTACAGAGATGGATATTATTTTTCATCATCCTTTTCTCATAAAGGCATTTAAAAGGAATGTTCTCATACATAGCAGTGTTCTGGAAAGCACCTTCCTAAGGCTTCCCCCAATGTGAGTTAAGTGTGCTCCAGTTTATACCACACTTCATATATCTGCACTGATTGGGGAAGGAGATTAAAGTGATCTTTCATGTGCCCGTCAGTCTCTTCTGTCTGGAGATGTTTGTTTTTAAGCAGGATAAATAGAAACACATTAAAGCTTGAACATGAGTCTGTATGTGAATGGTTCAGTGGAAACTTTACCCAGTAAAACTCATGGCGGCAAAATTGCTGATGTTTGTTATGGAACATAATTCGGAATAATAGCATATAAACATATGAATATATAAATATATTTCTTAACAAATTTGTCCTATTATGCAAAATACAAGCTACAAAAAATGACTAAGAAAAAAGTATTATCCAAACAGGCAGAGGTCCTTTTCTGGGTTTTAATACACTGTATTAACATACTTCATCTTTTCCATAATGACACAAGTTTAGAGCAACAAAAAAGCCAGCAACCCAAACAAGAAAACAAACAGGTACTTCCTGTGTCTAGATGTATATGCTTTTAAAAAAAAAAGTGGTTTTATTCATTGTCTTCTTATTCCAGACCAAAATAATCCAGCCACTACATTTTGCGTCAGAGAAAGTGTGACGGGACAACATTCTGAGAGGTACAAGAGTGATTTAAGGTACAATAAACTCTTACACTCTCTGTTGAATCATCAAAAGCCTAGAGTAATTCACCAATAGAGTGAATTTAGTTCAAAACCTTTCATGTATTGAGGCAATATCCACTTTAAAATTATGCTTCAGATTCTATTAGATATTAACCTTTTAAAATACAATAATTATTTCAATATGACAACCTTATTTATTTCACTAACAGGTTATAAATTATTTTATTTTGAAGAACTATTTTATTTCTTCATATCATGTTTTATAGGTAACTTGTTTGATACGTATGTTTGGCATTGCTTAAACAGAGTTTTATCAACTTTTATTTATAGAAGATTTGAATTTTTAAGTGGTAGTTTCCATCAAAATTAGTTAATCTTTGTTGTGTATTTTATTATCAGCTCATCAAAATCATTACACTCTACCTTCAAAGAAACAGAGTTTCTTATTAGGATTAGGATTTTGACTTTTTTTAGTACAGTTCATGAGATTTAATTTCTTCAGCAGCAAGTTTCCTTAAGTCATGTAAACTGAAGCTTTGATGACTCTCCTATAAATACCAAAGCCACCAAGCAGAGGGGTGTGTTGCTCATCAAACGTTGGTAGTGGCCAGTGATAACCAGAAAAGCAGCAAAACGAAGATCTGCCTCTTTTTCGTCATATAAAATCAGATAAGGATCCTGAAGGCTGATAGGACGGGAATGTTGTTTGACCACAAGTGCCAGATCTGGCCATAAAAATATTACTAGGGAAAGAACTATTAATTAAACAAAATTACACCTATTTTGCCGCTCACAAGATGTGTGCCTGTTAGTAGCAGCCATAGCCTGACTGCTATCATCCATCAGCACCATAATTAATTAGAAAATCCTTGGGAAAAAAACATCAGACAAGAAGCAAAAATACTGTACCAGGAATGTTTCCCTAGCAAAGAAATGTGCTGCTGAACACCACAATCTGTTTCAGTTTTGACAGAAAGATGTTTCTTGAGAATTTGCATCTGTAGAATTTTAAAAAGTGTTTTATAGCTATTTTTATAGCAGCCTTTTTTTATGCATTTCCTCTACAGTTTAATAATATATTTGTAGGTCTCCATGTTTTCCAACTGCTGTGTGAAGATTTCCGGTGATATGCAGGGTGGGGACGTGTGGGAGGGGGAAATTCCTGATTTGATTTTTGGTTTCCCTTGATTCTTAAAAGAGAAGGGAGGCCTGAAAACTTTTCAGAAAAGATATTTTTAAAGGTTTATTAAACATTTGGCATTCAGGTTGTCTAGCCATTTTTTTCCTGGAAGACTCTATGGATCACTAGAGAGCTATTAAGCTTATGACATCAAAGGTGCCATGGAAACAAAACCTGATTAAGAGTGATTTTGGTTGGACAGTTTTAAGCTCTTTTTTTTTTAACGCTAACTCAAATGTTTGAATGAACATCTGGAAGAAAAAAAAACTTACAAGGGTTTCCTCCTCTTATTATACATTCATTTCTGTTTGTCTTCCTTGTCAAAGGCTGCAAGTTCCATTCCTCTACATCTTACAAGGATCAAGCTTCCCCAGTATTTCTCAAATGAGGGAGAACAAGCACACAAACCAGTACCATTGCTGTAGTCCCAAACAGGCACTTTTTTTTTCTGATTCAACTGTGAGGAAGGCCAGTTTTGCTCTTTCTGACTCCCTCGAATGGATGGGATAAATTAGCTCTAAGAGAGATTCCCTGTTCATCACTCACTGACATGAAACCCAAGCCCTTCTTCTTATGTGGCATCTCAGCCTAAGATAAATAGCCTGAATGTGTACTCTGCTGAATTCAGCGAGTGATCTGCAAGTACCTTGGGGAAAACATAGAATTAACTAGGAATGAAGTCTTCTTTTGCATTCATATAACTTTTGATTCCTTAAACATTTTTCTAATATTTTTGTGCTTTGTGTACACTCAATGGGAAGATTTTTTATTATTTTTGGACTGAAAACCAGCATCAAGTGTAAGTGATATCTGATTATGAATTGGTATTTAAAAGCTATTCTTCCATCCTCATGCCCTTAGTTTCAGTCACTCTCTGACTTTGCCAACCCCTCCCTATAGAGTTATTATAACCACATCTCTTCTCAAGCCAGAGATCTGTTTTCCACATACCTGAAACTAATTTTTATCCAAGCTTCAGGTGGCTTGTAGCTCTCTCTTTCCATTGTGATTATCCTTGTTTGTTTATATTCTCTCTTGTCCTTTGGAATGTTCTGTATTGCCCTGATGCCAGTTTCAGCTATCTCTCATGCCCTTCCATTTGAATAAAACACCAAATTCGTTAAATTCCAGTTTATTGTTCAAATATTTACTTAAAGTTGCACCCACCAAATACAGTCCCTCTTTCTTGTGCTCTGCTAGTGTCCTACAATCCCTCAATAATGCTTTTCCAGGTCATTTAAGTGGGTGGCTGAGTATTTGCACTTTTGCATGGATTTCCGAATTGCATGGCATGAGACAGGCTCATTGAAAGGACTCTGTTGCGTGTTCCTGTTCTGAAAGAGACAATGCCCTTCAAAGCCTTGCCCAAAGCAGTTACCAAAGCCAGTGAACAGTACTGAAGATGCAGTCCCAGTTCAGGTTTTGCCTTCACTAAGTGTATAAGTCAGGAGGAGTCATGCTGAGATGAGAACAATTATATCTGTATAAATTCTGTATTTGCCAGTATTTCTTTCTGTTGTCTTGCTGAGGACAGAGGAACTCACTCCATATGCCAAGAGCAGCTCTGGAATTTCTCCATTCAAGAAAAAGTCACCAAAACACTAGCCTGAGAAACATGCAATATGCAAACTGAAAATTTAGACAAATATGTTCTCCTGCAAAAGTACTTTAAAACTTTGTCTCATCCTACCATTACAGCAGCTACATTTGAGACTCGTTGTTCTCAAATACATGAGAAAAATTTGCTTCATTACTTTTATCAGTTTGTCTGTGCTTATCTCCAAGATTTTTGCTCATCTACGATTGCATCCTCTGTAACACCTATGAAACAGCACTCAGGTTTATTTTTACTGATTGTTACAATCAATTTTATTCTCTCTCCTCTTAGCTGAAAACATTGTGTTTATTTATTTATTTATTTTTATGATAAAAACAGAAAGGGTTCTGTGTCTCCAATTCTGTTAGGAACTATAGGGCTGTAGCCTGAAGCAGGCAGCTGATCCTGAAAGGGGGAAACAAGACTGAGATGATGGTGTTAACATGCTACTTGTTCCCTTCCCACACTCTTAGACAGGCACCAGCTACATGGAGTGATGTCTGAAGTGACAGTACAGGTACTGTACAAGTACAGTACAGGTGAGGTACTTGAATATGCAAGGTCTACTCCTAGGTATGGCTCACAGGGCCAGCTGACCTCTAACCTACTTGACTACAGAAGTGTGTGACTATAGCCACCAGCTTTACAGGAAACAGGTGTAAGTGCTTACTGGGAAAAGGCTCAAGTGTGTGCTGTTGACAAGGCTAAATGAATGCTGGTGGTGGGAGCATTCATGGGTATAAGCAGATGGAGCCAGAGCCTAGCAGGAATGCTCTTTTCTGTGGGAGATAAACCTTCAGGCTTTTACCATGGCTACTGGCAGGTAGGTTGAGTGTTTCCCTACTTCCTTATCTTTGTCAGTATCAGATTTCCTTTCTTAAGCATTGGTTTAAGTAATGAGCTAGAACTGTAGCCTTCCTTCACTGCTGGGAGCCTTTCACCTTGACTCCACGCTATTTTATGTTCTTAGGATTATTTTTTTTCTTTTAATATCACTTCAGTTTCTTCTGCATTTCTGTGTTCTGCTGTTGCTTGCATGTGCTTCCCTCAGCTTAGCATTACAAACCAGCCCTGGCTCTTTTGAAAGCTGTCACTTCTGAAATGGCAGCAGCAGCATGAGCTGAGTGGTTGGACTAGCCTGCATGGAGGAAGGATGAAAGAATATTTTTCTCTCTAAATTTCATTCAAGCTAATCTTTCGTCTGTCCTTATTGATTATTCTGAAAAAGTCTGACTGTCCTATGTCTTTTACTGCCTTGGTTTTTGAGGTTTTAGCTGATTAGTAGTGCTTTGACTGGAAGGGAATAAACAAATAGGTTCACCTTTTCCTGTGTCTAGAGACTTTTCATTGAACACAATAAAAAATTGAGGTGTTACCTGTCTTCCACACTCATTTCCATTTGCAGATCTGAAGTACATTTTGGTTAGGACCCTAATCTGTAGTACAGGATTGTAAAAGAAAGGAGGCAGAAAAAGGAAGGCTCTGAAGCCTATTGCTTAGCTCTCATTGCTCTTGTCTCTGAAGAAAATTAATGTAGAGGAAGGTGCAATGTGGCTGAGGCAGCATGTGCTAAATTGGTGGCTTAACTCAGAGGAGTTTAGAGACATTTATAATGACAACTTCCGCTTGTGTGATTACTTTTGTGAAATCTATTCACCTTTTGCCTACACACTTTTCTGATGGTCTTTACAATTCACGAGATACCATGAAGCCATGATGTTACCGGTTCCTGAAAAACGTCTCCCTGAGACCAGGCTATCAAAGGACATGAGCAGAAAAAGGAAGGAGAAGAAACAGTTACAGAATAAATTCAGTTCCCAAACACAGGTAGTTTAAGTCTACCACTGCTTGAGGCTCAAAAGCATAGGGGCTCTTTTTCTTGACTCTGCTGGTTCAGCTTTGGTTAAGAAGGCTTTCTGTGATGTTAGAGATGTGTGGCCAGACTCCTCCTCGTATAAACTGCTTGCGTAATCCACACGCAAAGCTTCTGTGAGGCTTTCTTGGGTAAAGCAGGAGTTGCTTTAAATGGCACTTAAACCCATCTGTTTCATTGGAAAGGCCTTTCTTTTATAGGATACAGGATACATAAGTACATGTGTTTTCACTACCTTTAGCTATTTTTTTCCCCCACTTTTCTAAGAAGAAACAGAGAAGACCTCTGCTCTCTGGTGCCCTTATGCCTAGGTCTTTCTCCCTGCACAGAGCTATCCAAGTGCCAACATCCCTGGAGGGTTTGGCTAATAGGATTCAATCCCAGTGTCTGGTGTGCTCTGGGTTGTTCTTGTGACACTGAGCAGGTTACAGGTGGCAGAAAAGCTTTGTCTGTGTGTGCATCTCAAACATATGTACTGGTATTTGCCTTAATTTTGACCACATGCACGCAAATGCTTGAAGGAGCTGCATGCCAGCAGAGCCCTTCCCACACTAGCCAGCGTTGGAGGAGGAGCTCCTGCAGACATGCAGTGCTGCTGAGATATTTGGCTTCGTGATTTGTGGTGGGAGAAAGAGCCTCAGCACTGTCGCCTACTCATTTGGAGGCTCTAAAAACTGCCAGTTCTGATGCCCAAAAAGCATCTGCCCCCACACCCTCTGTTGCTGGTGTGACTCTTCATTTTCTGCCGGGGGGACAAACAGCCCACTCCAGGGACTGATATATCAAAAGGGGCAGGGGAGAGGGATAGGGAAAAAATCCACCTCGGTGACCATAAAACGCAAGACCAATGCAGAAAATAATAGAGGGACTGGGTGGCTGTTCAGTCCAGGTCTTGGTTTGGGTTTCCAAGCATGTGGGCACAACTCCTGTTCCAGCTTAAGGGTTTCAGCTTGAGCCCAAGCCTGCATAGAGTCCTGAGCCAGTAACTCAAGCCTGGATTAAACTTGATTAACACACCTAAACCAGGAGGGCTATTGTTCTAAGGAGTTGTATAGGAGTTATACAGGCTCATCTCTAGGGCATTTAGGCCATCATGGGTTGGATCACCCCTGTAGGTTCCTATTGGCCAAAAGAAGCTGAAGGCAATTAAATAAAGTTAACCAGTATCTTATTTGTGTCCTCATTACATAGGAAGACTATTTCTTTGCCTAGCTTGTCTCCCCAGCTCTTTGGACCTTTGCTGTCCCTCACTATGTGTTTCTGGGGGTCCAACATGACTCAGCCACCAGCAAGCCAGAGAGTCTCAGTGCCATGGCAGCATAACAATGGCTACTTGCCCTGAGCTTCCAGAGAAACTCCTCTAGGATCAAAATTAATAAGCACAGTGGACTTTTTGGCTCAGGGAAACGTTAAAAAAAAAAAGTAAACATGGAATAGGAACCCCGGGGGAGGTGAGAAAACTCAATCTGGTCCCCGTCTGAGCTCAGTGTTATGGAAGCAAAGAGATGCTGCTCCGCACGGGCTCAGGACTTGCTGCCGTCCATTCATACAAGATGATTTGGGTTGGTCTCACCACAGTCTTGTAAGGTGCTCTGTCTGTTCTTCATTGTCTGTATACTCCAAACAGGACGCAAAAAAATACTCTTTCTTCATCTGGATACAATAATTTTGCAGGAAGCAAGCAACTCTTCTATTTACACTGAAGAATATTTTTTTTCCACCAGGCTTCTGGGCTGGAATCCTTCCCAGCAAAGATGTCTCATAGGTCCCTTGGACCCTCCATCCAGTCACCCCTAAGGCTGCGTTGTGCTGGCAACCCCATGAGGTATAGCAGTCTGGAGAGCCAGGCTGCAAGGGCACTAGAGCTGTGCAGGAGGTATCTGCCAGGGTTGCAACCCTTTCTAGACATCTCAAAAGGTGTGACAACGTTTTAGATATTTTCCCCATTCTGAAAGCTGGAGGTGATTGATTTTGCATGACTGTTCAAAGCTTCTCCTGAAGCCTGCTTCCCAAAGCCCCAGAGAAAGGGGCAGGGGTAAGAGGAATTAAAAACTATATATATTTCTTTGGGTTTTCTTGACATCAATCATATTTTCTGAATGAAAACTGCTGTATGGTGACATTTATGGCATCGACATTATGTGTCTGACATCCTACGGAGTAGCAATTCCCTTAGAAAAGACTTGTGTGTCTGGAAAGCATTTCCTTCCCTTAAACTCTTTAATAGGCAGTGTTTGTTCAACACTTGGGCACACACATTGAATCCTTTAAGTTGTCATTCACTGTGGAGCTCTCAAAAGCATCAAATAACTTTGAGTGGTGCCTCTTAAGCTCCTGGCACACCGGGTCTCGTGTGCCTTTCCACTAAACAGAGATTAGCAAAGTCCAAGCAGGGATGGCTCTTACTCCCACCCCAAAAAAACCCCAATATTTTGTAGTGGAGAAACCAAACTTTCCAAATCCATGAGTTTTGGAGGATTGAAGAGGAAACTGTGACTGAGCTGTCTCTCTTCCCAGCAGAAACTTTCTTGCACAGCACATCTCCTTTTATTGTGTAATGCTGGTAGACTAGTCTAGATGTGACTGCTCTCTGGCAGAATTTGTCTTAGCTCTGGTAACAGAGGGTGAAGGGGTAGCTGGAGACTCAGGTCTAATTCAGGAATTCTTAACTTCATTCCCTTTAAAGAGACTTCAGGAGGAATCTGGCATTAACCAGGGTGCGGGTTGGAGGGGAGAGAGAAATCTGAATTTCTAGAGGACTGTCAAACATAATTAGAACTTGGCATATATTTGCAGGCATCAGATGGATGGTGAGATAGCTTGTGAGTAGTGTCCTGGACCTGTCTGCTGTGAGGGTGAGGACTGGGAGGAGCAGAGCTGCTCAACAGGAGCCTATGTTTGCCAGCTCTCAGGAGTCCTGTCTGTATTTCAATCATCCCTCTCAGGATGTATGAGCAGTGAAGATTGCAGCTGGGTGAAAATTTTAATCATAAGAGATTTCTTAGTGAAAAATGCCAGTGCAGAAAAAGCCAAAATATCTGATTTACAGGGATTTTGCTGCCTGGCTCAGTTTATGGGGTTGTGAACTAGAAGGGAAAAAAACCCCTTTAAATGTTTCATTCTGACAATATAAAATGTCTGGTTAATTTTAAAATAAATATAATTTTCTTTTTTTTTTAAATACAGTCACATCTTAGGCAGCTGAATTTTTTACTATGGAGATAAAATATATATTTTAGGTCCAGTTAAAACTGCTTATGTGAGGTTAACTTGATGTGCTACCCATATCTTGGGTCACTCCTTGATAAAGAAAGAATTTAAGTCTCATGCTGATTAAGCAAATGTGTGAAATTCAAAACAGGAGTGCTGACAGCTATTGTACTGATTGGGGAACAGTGAAACACATGGGCTCTGAAAATAACAATATAACACCTTTCTGCACTTGTTTAGGTGGAGGCTGCCAATTGACAGCCTGTAGCCCAGACACAGCCTGTTCCTGAATGTTTTTCTGCTATTATATAGTAGTATGAGACTTTTTTTTGTCCATTAAAGTAGTCGGTATGTTGGGCATCCTGGCTTGGTTGGTTAGAAGAAAACCCAAACTTCTGTATACTGCTTATTAAGTAATAGAGCTTCTCTAAGTATCAGAACATGTCAACATTTTCTGCCAATAGGTGTTTTCAAATGGCAGTTATTCTTGTAGTTGGAGCAAAATATCTCAACACAAAAGAAGAAACTAACAACATAAAAGATTAAAAAAATATTGTGCATTAATTCTTTTTCTTATAAGGAAGACCCAAGCAACCTCAAAAAACACCAGGAAAGTAAAGGAATTATAGGAGTGCAAAGGAGAGGTGTGCCACACCTCTGATTGTGGATGGTAAGACCTTGCTTCATCCAGGATGGCTGGTCACCTGCACCTCCAGGAGCACAGGTCTCCACCACACATGATCCACTTGTTTCTGTCCACAGACACAGCATCTGTCCATCCCACTCTTGTGCTGCTGCCAATGTGACAGTGTTTCTGACCCTTAACTCTTTAAGAAAGATCCAACAGATCTAAAGGGTTAATGTGTAAAATCTGCCACTGCATCCTCTCCTCTCCCAGGGAGAGCGTGGTCTTGCCCTGGCTCCATCCTTGGCATTGCCCTGACACACATGGGTGGCAGAAGGGGTAGTAGCAGCTGCCTTTTTTCCTGGCTGATGTCTTTCCTGGATGTTGATAGCTTCCAGAAGTTCTAGAACAGATATTATCTGGTGGTTTGCACAGTATAAAAGCCCAAGAAGGCAGCTGTATTTACTGGCTAGTTATTCCTGGTATGGTGCACCTGGAGCTGTAAAGCGACTTCCCAAGACTGGCCTCTCCAAATGTTATTTTGGATAAGATTCCTAAATTGTAGATGTGCCCCATCCTGAGTGCTTTGCTGGGCAGTTCATTCACCCTTTGCAGCAAGTCACACAGCACGCAAACCATGGGAACACCAGGAATTGTCAAAAAGCTAAACAAACCCCTGTCGGGTCGAGTTTGCAGTGCCATAGCACTCAAGACACAATTTGCCCTGTGGGTGTCTGGATCCTGGGCAGGTTGTGCCAGGACCCCAAAAGTATTTACAGCACCCAGATCCTGCAAGTCATCTCCCCCCACAGGTAACTTCCAGAGGGAGTGGCATGGCTGAGAAAGCACTGCCTGCCCTCCTTGAAGGGGTGTGACCTCTTGCTTCTGCCTGGGACCCCTTTCCTACCCTTGGTTAGGGACACTCCTCCTGATGCACTCACTGCACCTGCTAATAAATGCCAGTACATTGCTCCGGGGTGAGCTGAGCCTGCCCAGAGAGAGGAGTAAAAATGTTAAACGTGGAACTTTCCAGCCTTCAGTCTGCCTTAAGTATGGGGAGGATGATCAAACAAAGAGTTGTTTTGGTTTATTTGGAAGGGGGGGTAAGTGTTCCTATGTCTAGAATTACATTTTTAAGATATTAAAAATTGATACTGTCAAATCCCATCATTTTCCCTTAAGACAAACAAACAATACATCTTTCCATCTGAAAATTACTGTTTTTTGCTTTTACTACTGACCTTTAAGCCACCTTGTCTGTAAATTGCACCCTGTGTTTTCTGACATACTATTTCCCTTTCTCACTAGCTAGTTAAACTGTTGTCCCTTTCCTGTGCTCCAGCTTCAGCGGGTGCCTTTTGTGATGTGCATAGCTCCTGTTCCTCCACCCTTCTGCCCTGCTCAAGGAGGTCACAGCTTCAAGACCCCATTGTGCTCCAGAGAGAGGAACTTTTGGGAAATCTGGTCTCACTGAATTAAAATACTCTGTGAGCAAAACATCCTTTAACAAGGAGTTCACTCTGTGTAAATCTAGTACTTTGTGATACGTAAAAACCCCGTTAACGTGTCTTATGTATTAAAAGTGGTAAAAAACTTGAAGGGATGAAGTGTTGTAGCTTGCCAGCTGGTGCTAGATGGCTGAGCTGCACTGACATGGCCAAAGCTAAACTGATGTCCATCAACTGAAGGTTTGGGCAGTTTCTGTGCGGGAGTGTAATGGTCTCATCTAGAGCCCCGTGCAGAGATGCATCCCTCTCCAGCAGCAGTGGGAACACGAGCCACAGCCACAAGCAGCCCTTCCCTCCTGAAAGGCTGCCTCGTACACTTAATTACAAGCAATTGGAGCTCATACTACAAAGTTGTTAGATGCAAACTTTGTAAATGTGCATTGTCATGGAGACAGTACAGATCAGCTGAAGGAGCATATGGTTCTTTACTCCTTCGAGCTATCACTGGAAGGAGTAGACTGAGGAATATATTTAGTGTTTTCTTTTCAACAGATGACTAAAGATAAGGAAATAAAATTAGTTTGAGAAAATCCTCCTCCTTCTGTATGGGAAGTTGGCTGCTCTTCATTTTGCATTAGAATAATAGTACTGAGTTCTCTTGTTTTATAGCTGATCATTGACAGGCATTTTAGAAAGACTATAATGAGAGCCTCTCTTCACAAACATACAGAGTAAAACAAGGGTATTTTGGTTTTCTTTGAAGTTATATTAATTTTCTGCTTTTAAAAGAAGGGTCTGTGTATGACTTTTCAGATAGAAGACAAGTCTTCCTTAAAAGAAGACTCTCTTGATCATAACAGTATGCTCATATCCACTTCAGGATCACTTCATGGTCTCAAGGCTCAAAAGTCCTTCAGCTGTATCCTCAACCATAGACAAGCTAACACTGACTTTGGTGGAACATGTAGCTCACTACAGCCCTGGTCTGGTAAAGCCTTGGCTACCCCAATTGAGAATGACAGTTGCTTTGATAGTGGGGTTTGTAAAAAGTGATGTATTAAAGCCATAGTGGAAATAAGGCAGCCCTTTGTCTCACAGGATTGGACAGAGATGCACTTAGCTAAAAAAAGACAGTGAAATCGTTGATGATACCACCATTTCTCAAGAAAAGCTTTGTTTTAAGGGGGAAAAAATACACTTTTGTTCAAGATACAAACAAAAGCATCATGCAAAAATATTTTACCAGTTTTATGTACCCTATTTGCTAGCAACTGCGTCACTGTAGTTCATATGAGTTGGAAAACAGTTGAGAATAACTAATTACACTTTTTCAGCAGTCTGTCTTTAGACAGGAACAGCATTAGTACAATTCCTTAATTAATAGTTCAAGTGAACAGTGGATTGTTTTATGCCTTTATGATACTTGTGTTCAGAAAGGGCAGCCTGACTGCAGCATCCCAGCTGGAATTACTTGAGGGAAATTATTCCCCTTGCCAGGCTGAACCTCTTTTCTCCTCCCAGAGTGCAGGTGGATGCAGAAGATAGGAAATTCTTTCCACCTGGTTGTGGTCTGTTCAAGAGTGGTTATAATCTTCTCCATAACGTATTAGTTAGCATGGTATCCTAGGAATTTGGGGGTTGATGCTATTGACTCTCTCTGAGGCAAGAGCACAAGCAAAGATGAAAGGGGCATCAGCTGGGGTAGCAGCCTGATAGGAACATGGAAGATATCATGTTGCTTGGGCCCCTTGATCCCCTGCTGCCATGGCCAAAGACGCAGTCGCTGAAAAGGCTTCAATGCTTGGGTTTGGGGTGATAGAATTGCCTTTTGACTCTTCCATATTATTTATGCTCAACAAGACAGCAAGTTGTCTCCTGAAGGGAGCAGTGTCAGTCACGTTGTAGCAGGAGATGGCATGAATACTGGAGAATTTAATCAGCTGCTGTACCAGGAAGTGTAAACACAAAAGGGGTTGCACAAATAGGAAAGGGCTTCAGTTGCAGCTTTTCAGCCTTTGAGAGGTTTTGTTTCTGCTGTTTCAGTGGCAGATACGTGACCGGGGTCCAGGACAAGAACAAAGTTGCCCAGACCTGTGTTCTGCTCCCCTCCTCTGCGCCTTCTCTGTGAAATCTTGTTTCCCTGTCTTGGGGGGTGTGAAACACGCACAGGCCATGATTGAGCACATTTGAGTTTTACTTCACTGGTACTAAATATTTGGGTGAATTGTAACCTTCTCATACCTTCTGCCTCAAAACTCTACTCATGTTGCACTTGGAAGGGATTGGTTTTAACACAAAACAATCTATTTTGGTTTCAATTGTGCTATGGAATGCTAAACCAGAATGCTAAATAGGATATTCATAAGCCTACAAAGTTGAGCAACCAAAAGAGGGGAGGTGTTTGAATTAAGACAGACAAACAGGCAAAATCTTCAGCACCTGAAAACCAGTGCTTTTAATGGGATGTACTGATTGCTTCATAATACGGGAATGCCATCCACCAACCAAAATGTGCACATTCTGAAACATATAATGTAACTTTACAGTTTTAACCATAATTAATTACTGATATTCACTCGGTAACACAGAGAACAACTTTTTGCTGGCGCTTCATCCCATTAAATTGAATCTTTCCCACGGAGGAAAATCTAGGAGGCACTAGTCAGTCACTGACTCACCATCAGCTGCCTCTTTGCTAAAGCCTGAATGTATTCCATAGTAAGTTATTTGTCACAGTGACTCAGCATTGTAGGCTCCTTTTTAATTTCTCTCTCACCACAGAGCCAAGAAAATCTCCCACCTCCCCATGCCGTATGCTACTGAGATAGCAGTTTGTATCATCGGCCAAAGGATAACACATTTAAATGTGTGCGAGGAGCCTTATAAGGGCATTAACACTTGCCTCCAGGTTGGACGTCACGACGGCGAGCCAAGGAGAGGCGCCAATAATAGATTCCTTGTGTTTGTACATGCCGCGGTGACTATTTGTGCCGTTCGTGGGAAACTGAGTGATATGCCAGACGGCAAAGTGTTTCATTTATCCAGAGTCACGGGGGTTGATCCTGAGTGAGTCTTCGCTCAGACATGCAGCCCTGTTCCTGGAAAGGTCAGTGAGCAGATCCTGCCAGTCTGGGGGCTGGCTGTGGGAGGGCAACTGGGGATCAACCTCGTAGTCTCTCCTTTCGGTGGGTAGTTACCCTTCAGCCCAGAAAAAACAAGATTAAATTATACTAACTCAAGATTTAATCATAGTAACTCTGATCTGTGGCAATGCCTGTGCCTTGACTTGCACATCTAAACCTTGGTTTCCCCTGTATAGTTCTGGGATGATGAGATGTGCAATTCTGTCAACTGCTGTGTGTTCTCTATATCAAGACGATGGTCCTGTTAATTGTAGGTGGTCCCTAGCTGGTGGGGAAAATGCTGTTGAGCCTAAATTCCTGCTATGATTACATCACTTCCTAAACCACCGCTTCACCCATAGGGGATAGTGGAGGACAGTTGCGCGATGGGAAAAATGACCAGTGACATCTACCTTGACAAAGGAACAGAGAAAAGCAGAACAACACTGCTGTTTCTCTCTGCCACCTGGTGAGCCAAATGCTTCCTCATGGCATCACCTCATGTTTACTCAAATAATGACCTGCTTTCATATTGCCTTATCCCTCAGGCCCTATTGGCCACAGGTATAACCTGTGGAGGATTTCTAATTCTGGCAAGGAAGCCACACGCTTTTCTACTGACTAAGAAACACTATTTTGCCACGAATTAGTCTGCATTTAGCCAGTGTGAGAAGTGTGGGAACCCCACCAAGTAACCAAGAGCTACAGGGGGAAATAGTGGGTCTTGTCTGTCAAGCTCCCCAAACAAACTGAATGGGGAGTACATTGCATCGATCACTTTTTTTATTTCAGTCTAAACTAATATATAGTACTCAGCTCAGTCAAAGGATGTTTCAGTGAAATTTGAACAAAATCCATCTGGCTTCTTAGTGAAAAAGCGTGGTTTTCAATTAAAAATTAACACTGCTAAGATCCGAAGAAAGGCAGACAAACCCCTTTTTCACTTTGCACCCTACGTGATGGGTGAAAGGAGAAAAAAATAAAAAAGATGAATTGGATTACAATAGTATTTGAATGCCTGCAAATGGAAGCCTAAACAACACTGACCTCATTTCCAAGCTGCTTTATTAAATCAATCATCCTTGCAGGTAGGAATGCACTGTACTCCTGCGACCAAATAATACAGCCCTAAGAAGCAGCATTTTCCCCTCTGACTGGTTTGCTGCCAGATAGGAAAACCCCTGTGCACCAAGAGTTTGGGAGCCACTGTATACAGATGTACTTGTCAATATAAATAGGAATGCCACACAGTAAGCCAGGCACTGGCTGCTATTTCATGGCCAAGAGTTTTGCACAAACAAAATGATTGTGACTTATGCTCATCATTTGGGCTCCTGCACTGGCCAAGTGGGTGGGAGGATGGCTGTGTTCCTCTCTCTGACGGATGGCAGGGCTTCAGCTGCTAGAATTTTAAGGACCTGTTTCTGTGCTGGCAACTACAGACAGAGCTCTTGCGAATGACATGTCATCCATCATGAAACCTCCCCAATCACCTTTGTATCAGGATGTAGTGACCAGACAGCTCAATCAAGTTTTATGTATGTTGTTTTGTCCTGAATCCTTCTGCCTCCTCCCTCATTACCTGAGCATTTATTTATGAAAATACTTGCAGTGGGTCCGAAGGTCAAGTGTAATACCCTAGGGGTTAAAAGCTGATGTATACTTAACATCAACAATGAAGGAAGATGAGCTGGAGGCTATCTGAAGAGATTCCTGGTGGGTGACTTCCCTAGACTCAGAGCAGGGCAAGTTATAAGCTCCAGTGAAAACCCTCCAAAACTGGGAGAAAAGTAAATAACATGTCAGCCTGGAAAATCCAGGCTGCATGCGCTTACCTGAACATCGGTACGGGTGTGTATATATAACTATAGATGCGTGTGTCACTACTGCATTTTTTCCATTGCATATGCAGAAGTCTTGGTGCCTGTCCATGACGCTGCATATTGCAAGCGTCTGGCTATGCTGTACTGTCTTGGAGGTTAAGAAGTGAAGAAAAACATCTGAGGCATGTTACTGAAACACGAACCAAAACAATGTCTGGCTCCTAGGTCATTAAATTGTTAGAAATAGTCTTATGGCAGGTCTTGGAATCTGTTTTTTTCTAAAGCTGCTTACTCGTACCCTTCTGGAAAGCAGGGAAATAAGTCAAAATTCAGAGTTTCTCGAGAATGGAAGTGGTAAGCTTATAGATGGTTCAGAGTGTCACAGCCCACAGCACTGTCTGTTTCCTTGTGTCTTTGCAAAATTATCCTCAAGCCACCAAGTCACCGGGCAATATCTTGACACCATCAATTGTTTTCTCTTTCAAACGCTCAGTCACCTTATCGCAGGAGCCATTGTCGTCACCAAGAGTCTTCTGTGATAAAAAATCCCAGCTGAAGTGACATTTTCTAACTTGTCCATGTTTTCTGATCTTTCAGCTGGAAACATAAAGAGCTTAGAATCTAGCTGCGCAAATAGTCATCTTGCACATATAGAGGCAACACCACAGGAAACCCTTTCCAAAGAAAATGATAGAATGATGTTTCACATTACTGTAGGAACTTCAAAGATGCTGTTGCCTTATTATTCTTACTTTCTACTAATTTCTAAGCATTTGTTTGATACCTTTCTGTTTTATCAAAATGCCAAAAATATTTCTGATTTTTTTCTCTGATAACTGACTTACAGTCACAGTAATGATTTAGAAGATAGTTCTCTCTTTCATCAGTAATAGTAAAAAAAATCACATCCCTGGGGTAACTTCCTCAAAAGTAACACTCAGTCTTGCTTACATTGTGAGTAGAAGTGACCCATTGCAGCAGTAAAGTAGAAGTAACATTATGCCAACACTTTAAGCTCCAGTAATGCTGACGTCTGAGATTTCTCTCTGTGAGGATGCTTCCACAGAGAAACCTCAATGGTGGTTCTGGCTACTGATGCTGCCTCTCCAAAAGATTAAAGCTCAAGACAAAATAATGATATTTCCTAGTGAAGTGCTAAAAGTACATCATGAGAATTCAACGAAATCTCAAGTGGCTGATCACTCCCTCAAAATTCTCTCTTCCCCACTGTCCCTCACCAAATGCTACATTTCTGATCACCCTTGAAAGCAAAGACAGACTAGTAGGAGACTTGCTACAAACAACCCTTTCTTGGAAGGAGGCAAGGCTTGTTGCTTGATCTCCTGCCAATTAACAATAGCTCTGTCAATTTTCAGCGAGTGAGAAGTGGCAGCCTCCATCAGCTCTGGGAGTGGTGACCCTCCTCTTCCCAAGCATTCCTCAAAGACAACAATGCAGATACCACAGTAGCCTAATGGGCTTCACATAGGATTTCACAACTGCTCTTCTGAAGAAAAACATCTTGGTGTTGCCTTTGCAGCACTAGGTGACCTCTATCCTCTATTATCATTCAGCTCTACAGGTAGTATCTATAAATTAAATGCATTGTTCACATGGTTTGCAATGACAAAATAGACATTGGCTTGTGAAAACAACCTTACTTTTAACTTTGCTTTCTGCAAAGAACTGCAGGACATGCAGCTGGAAAGCAAGTATTTGAGCTATTCTCTTCACCACCCCCCCGCCTTTGATTATTTGTGCTGTTTTCACAGCTACTGAAAACGGAAATCAAACAGACTTATCAACCAGCCCTAAACTACCCTGATGGGACAGTGTAATGACCACCTCAGCAGCCATGTGGCTCAGTCCTCAGCAGGTATGGGCTGACACATCTTGATTAATCGACTGCTTGTGGTCTGGAAAGACTCAGTGCTTTGAGTGATTCAAATAGGGCTGGAAAAGGGGCACAATTCCCGTAGAAATGTCTTTGAAGGATAGAAGGCAGGTATTGCCTTTGCTGGAGTGGTTGTGTCTGGGAGTGGCCTCTGCATAAGGGTCTCTTGCACCTTCCCACCAGGCATCTGTAGGGCAGGTCCCTCCTCTAAAATAAAGTCCATTTCTTGGGATTTACAGAAGGTTGTGTGATAGGTGATGTAAAAGCATGTGGTATGTCTCTCTTTTAGTTCTTCCTTTTTATTTCTGGGTGTAAGCAGGCCACAGCTGTTGCCCATACCAGCATCTCACACTTTTATGTCTACACTCAGCTGAAAGGCTCAAATCCCTTTTTGTGAATAAACTTTGCAGAGAGGCAGCTTTTCAGTTTAGGGGTGGAGAAACCAAGTCATGCAGATAAGGAAACTGTCCACCTGCACCTGTGTTTTAAGGGATAATAGAGCCCAAGTCTCTTAATTTCTAGTTACGTGACCCAGCTGCAAGTTCTGAAGGGAAGCTTCATTTTTCTGTGACCTGCCTGCTTTCAGACAGGATCCAGCTGTTTGTGGTGGTGAAGTGTGGCTACATGATGTGGACACCAAACTGTTCGTCTAAAACGTCAGAGTGCGTGTAAAAAAGTTTCTGTGAACACGGAACAGCAAAATGCAACTGCTGTGCAGGTATGCCAGCAGGGTTGGGGGATGCTCCATGGCTAATTGATGCTTACAAGATATTTGCACTAAACTCTACATTTCTTCATGTCTGTGATAAAATGGGCAGCCCATCACTCCGAAAGGAAGGTTACCTTAGCTAGAGATGAGCATACAGATGTATCCCTCAGTCATCAAAAAGCTTTCATTTCTGATTGATTTTTCTATGGGAGAAGCAGGGTTGCTCTCTCACATGGCAGCTTCGTTCTGGGGGGGGTCATTGTTTGCTCAACTCTTCACCCTTAATGCTGTCAGTTTCTAATAAAAGCATTGATTTGTAGATTTCGGTTGGAATACCTGGGACAGCTGTCACTCTGCCCCAAAGTCATAAATCCTTATGGTCTTCCTCATCTGCCAGTCCTCCGTGATTAAAGCAAGAGCTTCTTGGAGCGATGAATCACCAAGACTCATAGGTATTCGCTTGGCGCATTACTGCTGCAGCCCACTCTGTGTGTTGTCCAGGCACTGTTTGCCTGACATAAACAATAGATAAGATGTCAAACATGCAGAATTGCTCTGGAAGGAAACAGCAATGATCTCCAGAGCTCCAGGTTTCTGATTTCCTTTGAAGCTTGGAATTAAATGTGGAGGTTCTCTAAAGCTAACACAAACACTGGGGTGGTCAGCAGTCTCCTTTATTTGTGCATACAAAATATGTTTCAGTGCAGCAGGGAGAGAGATGCCATTAATACCTAATACCAAACATGCAAATTACTACTGGATTTTGTGTAAGTAATTTAGATCCCCTGGGTTTTTTCCACAGTGTTCTCTTCTATTTATCAATTTCTTCCCTGTATCTTCTGGTTTGCCTGATTCTTCACTCATCATTCATTCAAAAATCCATTCAGAGTATCAGAAACCAATTTCCTCCCTGAGCCTGGTCGTGTAACAAAACAAGGCTACCCTGCATGGAAGTGATGTTATGAAGATGTGTGCTGTTTTGAACAGAGGAGTGTGTAGCAGGAGGTGGATTAAGACTGAAAAAAAGCCAAAACTGGGTTTCATGAAGTACATCTTGTCTTCAACTCAGCATCCCTCCACAACAGAAAAATGCTTTCTGCTTTGTTCTCTTGCATAGGTCTGTAAGTTGTCATGATAGTACACATTAAGCTAACAGGCACTGAAGTTTGACTTGCACTTCTCACTCCTGACTCCTTGATTCCCTTCTCCAATCAGACAGCTTAATTAGCCCAAGACCACCCAAGAAGTAGTTGGCTAGCAGCTAACCATCCTGCACGTGCTGCTCTGCCTATGAATCACTGCCTTGACTGAGATCCAAGGGCTTCGATTTACTCTGCCTCTGAGGTGTGCATGTATGAGCATGCAAGCACGCCGCAGGCAACCTGTGTTTCATCCCTATCTGCAGATAGCAAATGTAAATCACCAGGACTGTTACACAACTGCTACCTTGCATCTGTACAAATTTGTTGGTCTCTTCGCTTGTGCAAGCATTTGCTCGGGTGCCTCTGCCCAGTGAAAACCCTGTGGTGGCAGGACCTGCTTGCCCTGTGGACAGAGGATTGCTTCCTTCCAACATCTCCGGGAGGTAAGAAGCTTACGTGGCTCTTAATGTCTTCACAGGCTTAGGATGAGGTGGTGAGTAGCTCGTCCAGGAGTGCACGGGGAACTGTGAAGTAGGTTTGGTTTACAGTAGAATTTTTGAAGGGCGTCCAGGCTTGTATTGTGCATTTCTTCCTATCTCACTGGTACCTGTGTCTTCCATAGACCATGAGTGTGTAGGAAGCCAAGGTGAGATGTGTACAGCTATGATGCCTTTTACACCCTGTACTGCTCTAAGTCCATTGGGAGAAGCATTGTAACTTCTTAATACTTAGCTATTGAACTGCGTATTGTCTATGACAGCAGTTAAGGAAGAATGCTTTTGCCAATCTAGCCATAAATTATATGTGGGAAATAATCACTGTGTATTAAAATTATTTCTGTCAGCTTCAGGAAAAATTGTGCCCACACATTTCAGATCCTGCTCTCACAGTCACACTCATTCTTTTAAACCAAGGAGAGCCGTGCACTCGAAAGGGTCACATCTGTAGGAGACCATGGCACAGAGATCACATCCTCCTGATTTTTTTTACCCTATCTCATACAAATAATCTTCCCAGCCATATTCTCACTGTAGCACTTCTGCTGGCACCCCCTCCTCCCGGGTACTTCCAGGGAAAAGACTTCAGATAGCTCATTCCATCTTACAGGGCCTCGAGAGCTGAGGAAGATCATTTCTTGCACTGTTGCTCTATGTCATTCTTTAAGTTCTAGTTCTTTATCCCATAAATTGCAATATTTCCATGCTTGTTACTAGTCAGTCTTTGTGTGCCTGTAAATGCATACAGGTGCATGCAGGTATGTTACTTGTATACGTGTATTTGTATGGAAAGGTTGGGATGCAGGAGGCCAATATGATGCCCAGCCTTTCACTCTGGCACGACATCCCTGCTTTACGTAGCCATAGTCCCTCAGATCAATAAAAGCCTTTTCACTTGCCAGAGATCTTACCACCTTGTCAGATGTTAGCCCACACTCTCCTCTGCCTGGCATCCCTGGCACTGATGGGGATTGCATAGTGGGGAAAGGTGGCTGTTTCCTGCCTGCCTCCCTCCCCATGAGCAAGTTGTAGGACTCACCAGAGCACAGTGTGCAACCACCAGCTGTGTCTCCATAACACAAACTTGGAAAGGCTTGTCTGAACCCCAGCCTTGACTGCTTTGGGAGGAGAAGCATGTTGCAAGGGCTGAGATCCAAATGAGAGACTCCGATTTTAATCTCTTCCTAAGAATTTTGGTCTTCGCTAGAGGCAACACCTGGAGATGCCTCCTCTTGCCTGCAATCCAGATGCACCTGAGATACCTGAGCTCTGGTGCCCTTGTAGCACCAACATCTTCCCAGGTGCTGCTGTACTGGACTGGCATGGCATTTCTCACTGGGGCCTTCTTGCTATCATCTCTCCCCAGTCCCAGGCCCCATCACTGAGCTCTCTGCTGCTGAACCCCAGAAAACACCTCCCCACCTATTAGCAACTCCTGCCTTCCAGCTAGGAACCCACAGACTGGGTGAGTGTTACCTGCATCTACACCAGAGGTGTCAAACTCATTTTTACTGTGAGGCCACATCAACCTACTCCTGCAGGGTATCACGCGTCATGCACTGCACACGTGAGGAGCGCGCTGGCAGGAGCATAGGGGCAAGGAGCTCAGTGCTGCCGCTGGGTAGAAATGAGGTGCCAGGCTGGATCTAAACTCTTCTGTCTCCACATGCTCCAAACCTGCCCTGTTTCCCCTGGAGAAGCTGCTAGAGAAAGCACATGCACTCCTATTGGCTCCTCTGTCTGGCATAGGAAGAGCAGGTTTTCTACCTTCCTTCATAAAATATAGCACTACCTCCCAGGGCTTAGTGTGCACCCTGGCATCAGGACACAATTACTTCAGATGCTTCTTGCTTTTGATGGTGCCTGCATAGCTGCAATGGGAAGAACCTCTTTAGATATCAGATGTATAAAATGGAGCATGTAAGGATGGAGAAAGTCAGTAAGAGAGGTTAGAATATTGTAGTTATTTACTGCGTATGACTACAAGCATAGACGCCTCTGTACTGCTGGATTTCAGAGCCAGTGGGTTATTCAGCAACATTTCTTTGCTCTTTATATTGGTAAATGTAAATGATAGGAAATAAGCTCTACTAATGAGTTTGCACCGAAAAAAAAGCTGTTATTATAATAAAGAAACAAGCCTTTAAGTTAAAAAACAAAGTTTTTAAACTAGCTTCACATAGTTATCAATGGAGACAAGATTGGTTTTCTTCTTTACTGCTTCTGTAAGAGGACCGAGGCATGGGAAACAGATCCTGGTCTGATGCAAGGTGGTTCAGCTCCACAAAGCCATGGAGCTATTTCAATTTAAGCAGCTAAGAATCCTGCCAGTACTTTTCAAATCACATTCAAGGAGTTTTAGGTAGCTTTATGTTTTTAATTAACTATAAACCACTTCTTTAAATGGTGTCATCTTACCATTGGTTTTGCCTGTGTTGCTCTACTCTCTGAGAACACTCTTTAGGTCAGTATCCAAAATACATTTTTTTGAGAGAAGCTTAGTGGTACAGAGAAGGTGTCATGTTAAGATATGGTGATTTATATGCTACTGATTAAGTTTAAATTATTGAGAAGTACTGGTATTCCATGACTTTATTCTTACCTAGTTACTTGCAATTAATCATTTGTTCTTCAGCCTATGGTTTTCTTTCTAGATTTTTTCCTTCAGAGTACTGCCACATACTTTAGATTTAGTGGGGATTATTCCCGACCAAGGAATGTTGAAAGATTTGTGAGAAACCTGAGAATAAGATAAATGTGAGATTATGAGAGACAGTACCTTCACAGCAATCGCATCTTTAAGCCAACAATCAAACCCACTGAAAGGCAGGGAAACCTTAAGCCAAGTTTCATTTCAGTCTCATGAAACAGCACAGACCTCAAAGATCGCATTTATTAATAATGATAGTCATCTTGAGTTTTCCTGACAAATAATTTAGAATTATCTTCATTGTAGTTATCTGAATCTTCACACCTCCCTTCCCTGGTAGTATCTGGGTTGCCTTCTCCTCCTCATGGAAAACAGGCTGCACAAAAAATGAGTCACCAATAAAAGATCGGAAAATATTGGCAGGCCCGCGCTTTGTCCCAAGTGCTGATTGATTAAAAGCCTGATTAAAGAGGGAAGGCTGGCGGCACAACACGGGCTGGCTGCCGTGGCACGGAGGGCCCCCAGCATCGTGAGGTGCACAGGTGAGGATCACTGCCAGCACTTGCCCAGGCACGTGTGCTTCCAGCCACCCTGGCGCAGCACAACGGCGGTGTGGGGGACGAGTCGCACGCTCCTTTTGCTACCCTGTTCCTCTAGTTCTGAGGTGAGGTAGGGCTCAGAAGGCTACCCAGCATGAATGGAGAGCAGGCACCATGTGAGGAGCGCAACCATTGTAGGCTCACAAGTAGTGATATCCCCTGCCTCCATGGCTGAATGCTCCCAAGGCATTTAACTAACCTGATCTCCTATGACAAGATGACCCACTCAGTGGGTGAGGGAAAGGCAGTGTATGTTGTTTGCCTGGACTTTAGTAAAGCCTTCAACACCATTTCCCACAGCATTCTCCCAGAGAAACTGGCTGCTCACAGCTTGGACAGATGTATTGCTCACTGGGTAAAAAATTGGCTGGATGGCCAGGCCCTGAGAGTTAAACGGAGTTAAATGAATGAATGGAGTTAAATCGATCTGGTAACTGGTCACAAGTGCTGTTCTCCAGAGTGCAGTGTTTAATATCTTTATCAATGATCTGGACAAGGGGATTGAGTGCACCCTCAGTAAATCTGCAGAAAACACTGAATTGGACAGGAGGGTAGGGACAGAGGGACCTGGACAAGCTGGATTGACAGGCCAAGGCCAACTGTATGGGGTTCAATAAGGCCAAGTGCCGGGTCTTGCACTTGTGTCACAACAACGCCATGCAACACTACAGGCTTGGGGACAAATGGCTAGAAAGTTGCCTGGCAAAAAAGGACCTGGGGATGTAGGTTGACAGTCAGCTGAATATGTGTCAGCAGTGTGCCCAGGTGATCAAGAAGGCCAACAGCGTCCTAAATTGTTTCATAAATAGTGTGGCCAGCAGGACTAAAGAAGTGATCATGCAACTGTACTTGGCACTGGTGAGCACCTCAAATACTGTGTTCAGTTTTGGGCCCCTCACTACAAGGAGGACATTGAGGTGATGGAGTGTGTCCAGAGAAGGGCAACGAAGCTGGTGGAGGGTCCAGAGCACCAGTGTTATGAAGAGCAGATGCGAGACCTAGGGTTGTTTAGCCTGAAAGGAAGTTGTAGTAAGGTGGATGTCTGTCTCTTTTACCAAGTAGCAAGCGATAGGACAAGAGAAAATGGCCTCAGGTTGCACCAGGGGAGGTTTAGATTGGATATTAGGAAAAATTTCTTCACTGAAAGTGTTATCAAGCATTAGAACAGGCTGCTCAGGGAAGTGGTTGAGTCACCATCCCTGGAGGTATTTAAAAGATGTGTAGACATGGCACTTAGGGACATGGTTTAGTGGTGGGCTTAGCACTGTTAGGTTTATGGTTGGACTCGATGATCTTTAGGATCTTTTCCAACCTAAATGATTCTGTGATTCTATGATTTCACACCTCTTCCATAAAATCTCTTCCAGAGTCTCTACCCCAGGGTGCTGGACATGGAACAAATGCAGAAGAAACACATTGTGACCCATAGGTGAATATTAACCTTTAGGGTAAATGGTGTAAGTCGAGAAGGCTTAAGAGCCAGAAAATCTAATTGTTGTTCTCTCACTTTTTGCCCAGGTCCTCTACTTTTTCTTCTGATTTATGTACGAGTTGGACAACTAAAGCTGTTTTGCCTCCGAATTAATAATTGCTCCTTACCAGTGTTTTGCCATTAGGTGATATGAACGAGTGCATATCCTTGATATTATGATACAAATATTTTTACATGGATCTTTTCCCAGTGTCAAAGTAATATACCCAGAGGGCACAGGAAAAGAGTCATTATACACTTCTTAGAAAAAAGTGTTGGGACTGCCAAATCTTGACCGGCATTATTATTGTGGGCAAACAGCTTAGAGACTGAGCTGCAATATGAGAGCCATTTACTGGCAGTTTAAATGCTCTCTGCCTCAGTTTTTCTTTTTGTAAAATGGACGCAAAAAATGACATAAAGATTAATTCAGGTTTCTGAAAGATTTGAGATTTTTACCTGAAACAATGTAATTCAATGTGGTATTTCTACTGATGCGGGGTATACGCTGCAGAGACCCAGGGATAAGTTATTTGCATAGTTTTATGGAATTAGATTTAGTGGTGTTATTACCCACCAGTAATCAGACTGCTAAACTAAAGTAGGACATGATCTAACCCATACCAAGAGAGATAGGTTCATTACATCAAGCAGATATGTTTCATGTTTTTCCCATATCTCTGTATTCATATAATTTTCATTGAAAAAATATCAATTTGCAGTTGTGTTTCAAAGTATATATTCTTAACCAGAGAAGCTGTACTGTTCTGCATTTTATCTTTGTTTCTCCAAGAAAGCTGGTATATGGTAGTTTGTGACATTACCATTGTGAAAGATCCTTAACATTAAACAGTTTTTTAGAACCAAAAGCCCTTGCCCTAAGATGCACATGGTTGCACTTAAGCTGAAGTCACCACTTTATGTCAGAAAATATTGTTTTCATCATAAAAGGTAAGTGTTCCCAGAAGTGTATTAAAATGCTCAGAGATACAAAAGAGAAATATTGGAATTCAATCTTGGGTACCAATGTAAAAACATTTAAATATACTATAAATTGAGCAGATCCAGCACTGTTCACTGAAGAATCTTTCAGGTTATTAAAATACTTTCTGTTCAATAAGAGACACTAAAAGTAATCATGCAGTTTGTGTGCTGTTCAGTGTTAGAAACACTTCTAGATATACTTATTCAATAAAGTTCCCTGGGTCACAAACAAAACTTACTTCGGCTCCTATGAGGAGCAATTAGAATAGAAGAGTGCATCAGAAAGTGGAAGGGAAAATGCATAGATTATATGTAGTTCAACTCCAGTACAGCTGCTGAAAGGCAGAAAGGACTTAAGGTGGCTGAAGTGGATTAGTTCACAACCAAAGACTTTGTATACATGTTGCACATGAGGAAGGTACTGACTCATAGAGCCCACGCAGAAGAACATCTTTAAGGTAAGCGGGCAGGGTTACTGGGGGCACTAAATGGAAATAATGGCCTTTCTTTTCCATTCCTGTTCCAAGTCTTGGAAAAACAAAAGTCAGTTTTGTCATCTTTCCTGGAACAGAAGCCTTTCTAATTGCTGCTCAGCAGAGGTTTTGCTAATGGCCCACCTTTTTTGCAGGTTATCAGGTAGAGCAAAAGGAAGGAGGCTACAGCAGTATGTAGGCGGCAAATGGAACAAACCCAACTTCAAATCTATGATGCAAATAGAAAGTAGGAGTAACAATAATATTTTTACCAAGAACCTCTAACACTGCTGGTTTTGATGTGTTTATGATAAAATCTTAAATAAGCCTCCACAAAATCTTCCTATAGACTTGCAGCTGTCTTTGGGCAGCTTGATTTTGGAAAGGGACCTCAGCTCTACTGCTTCAGATGGAGTAAGAACAGATCTAAACCACCTCGATAAACACTGCATCTAAAGAGATCTATTTCATTAAGTGTGTAACTGCTTTCACTAACAGCAATGAATGACCTATCAAAAAGTTAAGAAGGAGTAACACTACCACCTGAGCCAGAAAACGTCATGCAGATCATCATAAGATGATGCATGTAGTTAAAGCTGTACGTGTGTCAACACCCTTTAGCTCGAATTCATGTATGCAACTCCACAAAATGATATTTTTTCCTATGAAAATTCACCTATGCTATAACTGAGAGGTCTGAGGGATCCAGGGCTTTCCGATTTGGCGTCAGAAAACATACCCTGAGTACCACTATTTTCTTCAGCAGTGTGTTTATAAAGCGATTAGCCTCCCTTGCTGAATTGGGGTAGTGAGACCATAGTGTCTAGCAGATTGGTTTTCCCCCAGGGTTTCATATGCATTTTGCAGTAAATGTTTTCAAAGTACCTTGTGTAAAAGGATCCTTGCAGGAATTCTTATGCAGGAGAAACTTTATTTATTTAGGTCAACATTAGCACTATTTCCTGGCTGTTGTGAACACCGTCTCAGGGGAGAATTTGTTTGTCATTTTAGTCAGAAAATGACAGGATAAAAATATACTGGATGGTTGCAAACATAGCTGATCTGGGGTTTTTTCAGTTAACTCAATACAAGAGCCTGGATGGAGGTTGTTATTTTACTAAATGCTTTTAGTTTGGTGGTAGCCTCATAAGAGTTCCTCCGTATTTCTACTTTCCTTCAATGTTTTCCTCCTATATTTCCCTGATCCCCTCCTCTTCTGTTGTCACCTCGCCTTCTTCCTTTTTTACACAGGGGACTCGAAGAGAATACAGTTGCATTTGAAAGAGTTCATCATATAAATGCTGAGACTAAGTCAAGGGTCGCTCTTACTCAGAGCTCTCCAGCATCCCTTAATAATCCTTACACAATATGCACCCAATTCTTCTTTCTCTCTGCTAATTTAGTGTATAATTTCTCTAACAGATATATTGTTCGTAACAATAACGCATTTCCATCATGTTCAATGAGGTTCAAATATGCAGCTGTTAGTGAGAACTCCTATGGAAGCTGATAGGGTATTTGACTGTTGAGAAGTAGATTAATATGGTTTGGAAGATAGTTTCTCTTTAAACATTAACTTAGAAAGAAACTAAAGTATGTGTTTACTTTTCACTCATGAGTACAATTAAGGCTAATTCCCTTTAGTTTTATAAGGGTTTGTCTGCACTGAGACTTCTGGAGTTCTTTACTAATTCAGGACTGTACAGAACGGCAACTAAAACTGTGGTGGTGTAACTTGTTTTGTTCATAGTCGTGTTGTATGTTTGCTCTTTTTAAAGAGAAATTGAAGAAAGAAACTATTTTAAAAGTTGACATACCCACAAATACTTTATCTGCAGTTAAATGAAGCAAGACGTTTTCATTGCCAAAAGAAAGGGTCCTCTGCCATGTCAATGAATCCCGTAATCAGGTTGCAATAGTAACAGATTACAGCTGTCATGTTTCTTTTTTCTCCAGGTTCTGATTTCTCTCCCTATCTCTGGTTTTATTCTAGTAAGAGATACCCAGTGGCTCATTTTGCTCAGGTCATCCAGGAGAACTTACATGGGCCAATAGTTTCCATTACATTTATCTCATCTCCTGTCTGTTGCCGTTAACATAAATGAGTGCCACACAAGCAGATAAGATATAGTCTGAACTACATTTGCATCAGTGGTAGTTTCAGAAAAGCAAATCTTTAATTCTAGAAGTTTTCCTGAAACTTGCCTTTTCCATAAGTAATCAAAATAGCTTAAGCAAAACTCTTCACAATAGTTGATGCCAAGTAAATACTTAATGCAAAACTCTCAGACTGGTTCTTATATCCTTCCTACAGCCCTGGTGTGTTATGAAAGCGGTGCAGGGGGACCTAAGCCAGCTGAAAGTGCAGAGCAAAGGATTTCCCCAGCGTGAGCAAGTCAGTGACTGAGACAACACTGGCAGATGCACTCTTACCTCTGCCATGTTTCCTCCCACTCTAGTCTGTGCTATTGCCTCTACAGCACAAGAACTCTGACCAAGGCACCCATCTCAAGGTGTTTGCTCCAAACACCTTGGATGATAGAAATCCTGCTGTTATTCTGACTTGGATTAGGCCTGGGGTTCCTTACGCATACCAAACTTGAGGCACCTTTAGGTCTCTCTCCTGGTTTTGCAAGGTATGAACACAACTTGTGATTTTAAAAGAAGACAACATGCAAAATGCATCCTGTTGATGCTGATGCTGAAGTCTATCTCCTGGGTTGCTGAGCTGAGGCAGGTAGGAGCCAAGGTTCTATACTAGCTATCATCACACCACTCCACCTTGGGGGTCTCACCCTCTCTTCCCTCCAAACATGCATTTGGAGGCGAGTCCCTCCCAAGCCATTCTCTGAGGTAAAAACACAGCAAGCACACTTGCTGCTGCCTGCCTACTCCAGAGGATTTCCTGGTGCTTTCGGAAGAATGAAAGCAAGCTGAAATGTTCTAGCACTTTAAAGAAGAACTAGGCATTGGTGGGAGGCTTGTTTAGTATCTGAGTGGGATCATGACTACGATGTTCATCTGCATGTTACCAGCATGGAATATACGCAGTTGGGAGCTGTTTAAAGATGAGTAGGCTCAGAAAGAAAGGAAAACTCTTCCAGGGAGGGAGGAGGCAGAGTGAAAGACTGCGAATGCTTGCAGCACAAAGATCAGGGGAAAAGATGGAAACGTCAGAGAGGGATAATCTGCGGGAGGAGGAGATCAGGCACAGAAAATCAACACTTGATGGGAGACTACCCTAAAGATGTACTGGGAGGATAGTATTTACCCTTTGGGTAGTAGCAGGGCAGGTGCCAAATCTATCTGTTGAAGAAGCAGGAGGTCACCAGCCAAACTAGCACACCATGCCCCCAGGGGACCTTTATTTCAAACACACCGTTAGGTTGCTGGCATGGAGAGAAGTTGGCAGCCCCATTTCACACCAGCAATGATAGCTCTTATTTCAGAAGTGCCTCTATAAAGTTGACAGCTACTGTTATTGTCTGATTCTGCTCAGATTGCTAATGCTGGTGTTTGAGGCAAGTCTTCAGTGTCTCTGAAGGAGCAGCCCTTGCATAAAGGATGTAAGGTGTCTTTTAGTGTGTGCTTAGCAGTCATTTTGGTAGCCTTTCAAGTATGTGAAAAAGCCAACGAGTAATAGCTCATTGTTTTCAAAGATGTTTTAAGGCAAGGACTGAATGTTCAGGGCTCCTTTTGGGTTTTGGGGGGCCTGACAGATTGGTTCAAGGCACTGTGACTTTCCAGCAATGTTCTTGCAGTATTCTTCACATTCTTTTGTCTAAGAGAGGAAAAAATGTATGACTGATTCCCGTTTAATTAGGCCTCATCTGCTAAACAGTTATGTCACTATTTACATACGAGTAGTCCCACTGAAGTCAGGTCCTACAGCTGTATACTTCATCTGGTAACAATGTAAATCCAAGATAAACAGACTTGGAACAAGAGATGTACATTGCCTTATATGTACGAACTACCTGAATATAGCAAATGCTGTGCCATGTCATTCTGGCAAAAGTTAACAGCTATTCTGTTTTAACACCCTGTAAATGGATCACCTGATTATTAGTTTTAAAGGGTAGACCAACTTCTACTCACTAGTCCCGACTTTTACTAACATGTATGACTTGTCAAATGAGTAACTTTGAAATCAATTGTGTCCCTCTATAGTAATAGGGAAAAACAAACCTCCACACCTACTCAACATCAAGTGATTTTTCATGGCTGGGTCTCCCATGGTCTAGGGATCAACACTTCTGGAGATAAAAAGCATAGTCAGAAACAAAACATAGGGAAAGGAAATGGCTGGAAACTCAACAGACATCTGGGTTTAATTCTTCACCAGCCCCTTTCTAATGCCTTTCTTACAGTAATCTGAGCTGTCAGTGACCCTCCTCCATCACTTGTGTACATTGACTGATTTCCCATCTTCAGCTTTCGTCCATTAGAACAACTTGGACTCTTCTTTCACCAGTGAATGACACTACAAGGAAGGGACTGTGATTGCTTTATGCGACCTTTTCCTCTTCTGCCAGATAATTCCCATGTTCTGTAGCATCCCACAGTACCCTACCAATGACTGTTGGTTCTTCCATACACTTTGGTACCACTGTCTTGATTGCTGTGCCTCTTTTTTTAGTTAATTACTTCAGACTGATGTGATTGGAGCAATGTAAAGCAAATAATCCTCTCAACAAACACATGGTCTAATGAACACGGGATGGGTTATCAATTGTTGTTTATCCCCAGTAAAGTGGGTGGAGTTATCTTAAGCAGAAGTTCTTCTAGTTAACTCTCCAAAGGAGTATCTCTGTCTGTGGCTCTGTCAGCAAGACCCCACCTTAGTATTACTGGCAAATCCCATTTATCTGCTCTGCAAAATGCAGCTGGACGGGACTAAAATGATACCATGTCCAGTTCCTGCTGTGGACCTCCTGGGAAATTTTCATGGAAGTTTTTTTGTAAGTTTAACATTACTACATCAACATAGTACTGTGACCTAGGGCAAAGGATTCTTCTGGACACCTTAAATGACTGAGACCCTCATCAGGAAATTAGAATATCTAGAAGGTGGTGAGAAGAAGGGGAGGAACAGTGCTGTAAATAAAATATTTTCTTAGAAGTGATACAGCTGGAATTACTTTCTCAATGAAAAAAGTTCAATGAATGTTTCTTGAGCTATGAAATAAGTATGGAAGAATTTTATTTTTTTTAACTAATAGTGCAACTTATAAATTTCTCTCTATCCAAAAACCATTGAGGACTCCATGGAGTCAGAAACTTAGATACATACTGGTGTTATCAACATATGAGTTGTGTGATTTACTACCCAAAGTAAATATAACCATAGTTCTCTTACTCCCTTCAGGGAGAGGCAGAAGCTATTTGTTTAGAAGACTGGGAGAAAGCAGAACTCGCCACAAGCCCACTTCCTGAAACACTTGTGGAGGGTTTTATTTCCTTCAATGTAATTTAAAAAGTTATACTCCCCACTAGTATTAACAATAACTATGGGTACTTCCAACTGTTGGAAGAAAATGTCAGCTTCCTGACTGAAGATCAGTAGTTAAGGATGGGGCTCGGGTGACAACTGATAGGGTGACCTGTTGGGTGCAGGCTTACACGAGCAATAGCCTTTACAGCCTGTTACATGTCATACAGCAAGTATGTAATGCCAGTAAAGGGATTCAGCAGTTCTCTTCACAGCAGCTTTGCTGGAGACCACTTGACTTATGTTCTAACACCTTGCCCTTAGGACAGCCGAGGCAGGAAAGTACCAGCTGTACCAGTCTTAGGGCAGCATCTGCTGGTTATTGCATGGATCAACATAAATGGTTGTCATGGAAGAGGCTGCTTGCTTTGGCTCTCAGGCAGAGGTACCTGGGACTGGGTGGGTGGGGGAAACAGGGGTGCTCTGGAGAGAAATGACCTGTAAATGCAATTACAATAGGCAAACAACAGAGAATAGGAGCGGGTAAGGAGGTTCTGGGTCTTGGTCTTACTTTTTTCTATTACCAGAGGCAGCACCCACAAACTTTGGAGAATCCAGATTCAGTTGGCTGCAGTTCCCCTCCACAGTCAAAGAATCCCGCGGCAACATCACCCCTTCCTTGCCCTCCCCCCACTTGCACTGGTGATAAATAAATTCTATACATAGGGGACAAAATGGAGAGACAAGGACTTTATGAGACTTGGCAGGAATTAAACTGGGGCTCGACCACCTCTCTTTTGGGGAAAGAGACCGCAGTTGCGCCCAGCCAGGTGTATTTATACCTCAAGCGAGGCCAAACCCCCGGGATGCAGGCGGGAGGAGAGGAGTCGGAGGAAGGCAGGTCCCTGGAATGCATCCCCGTTCTCTCCTCCTCCTCCTCTCCAGCGGCGGGGGCTTGGTGCGGGGCTAGCAGGGCAGCCTGCCCCCGGCGAGAGCAGAGTGAGGAGGGGGAGGGAAGTGTGCTGGGAAGTTGCGGCTCGGGAAAGGCAAGGGTTTCCGAGGCTCGTCTTGGCAACTGTGCCATGTTCATCTTGTGGCAGGAGCTAGTATGCAACAAGTCCCTGGAGCACTTCCCGTGTGAGCAAGAGTGAACGTGACATTTTAAAAAAAGTCAAATGTTTACTTACCTGTCACCAATGCAAATCTCCAGAGCCAGCTCGTCTTGCATAGTCCCAGGTGCGAGCCGGGAGGTGGAAGAAGAGCGGTCGGGAGTCAGGGCTCATTACACAGCGCGCCCGGCCGGGAAGGACTTTCCTCGGGAACTTTCTGTCCCGCTCCCGTTTCCTGGGAGGCGGCTGCGGTCACGTTTTATACCGTGTTGTTAGCTGGTAACCCCTCTCATTCATTAAGATCACGTAAGAACTCAAAGGGAAACGTGACTCTGAGCTAAGGCGTTTGCGTAAATCTATAGGTTTTTAAAACTCCCTGCCAGTTGCTTTCTGTCTTCCGTAGGCACCAAGGTGGTGGAGAGTTTAAGCTTGCGGATATTGCAAAGGGTTATTAGATTCATAAGTCACACCAAGTGGTGGGCGATCCACTGAGCAAAGCAGAAGTTCTCACATGATGACTTCAAACAAGACACATTACCTTCCAGCATCTGTTGGAGAGACTGGATTTTAAGACGCTTCTGTCTCCAGGACAGCAAAGAAACAATGGTGAGTACCAATAAAAAAAAACAAACCCTATTTTTATAACTGGAGAGAAGGGGGGGGGGGAAGAAAAAAAAAAAGCTTGAAGTGTTGCTTAACGACAGTATCTAATATCACAGACTCGGCTTTCTAAGTACTTAATATACCCAGGCATGTAACCCGCGGAGGCCGGAGGAACTGTGCTTTAGACGGTGTAACTTTAATTACAACGGGCTTTGATTTAAAGGCTGCGATGGAAACACCGCGTTGGAGAAACTTGGGAGCTGCCGGCGACTTGGCTGCAGCCGGGCGCTCGCTCCTCCCGTCTCTCTCTAAGCGGGCACGGAAGGCGGCTGACGCGGGGTGTATCTCCGCGCCCCGTCGCGGAGCGAGGGCCCGGGGAGGGGCGCGCGCAGAGCGACAGCACCTTGGACAGAGGCGGCGGAGGGGCGCGCGGGGTGGGGGTGCGGAGCGGCGCGGACGCGGCACGTGACAGCGCGGGGGGACCGGGGCGCGCAGCGGGGCGCGGCGGCGGCAGCACCTTGGACAGAGGCGAGAGGGGGGGCGGCCCCGCTCCGCGCCCCTGCGCGCTCGCGGAGCCGAACCGCTGGCACTCGGTACCGACTGCCTCCCCCCTTCCCCTCCGCCACCCCCCTCGGTCCTTCCCCTCCCCTCGCCGCCCGCCGCCCTCTCGCCCCGCTGGAAGTTGAATTCCTAGCGGTGCGGGCTAGAATAGGAAAAGGAGGAAAAAAAAAAAAGAAAAAAAAAGAGTCTTGCAAGCTCCGGGGGTTGTGGTTTGACGGTGTCAACTTTGGGAAATGCCAGTGTTTATCTCTGCGATCTAGCCACTGCTCGTGGTGTTAGCTGTGACTAAGGTAAGCAGAGGGGTGGCCCCTCCGGCGGTCCCCTTCTGGCTTCTGCATCTCTCTCTGTGGCGCGGGGATGGGTGCATGCTCTTTGCCCAGTTTTGTTACCTTGCTGGCTGCTCGGTGTGTGGAGGCTAGAAAAGGTAGGAGAAAGCTGATGAGATTACACTACGAGTTGAGTTTAGTTGTGCCTAATTTAATTTGGGAATCTCGTCTCTCTATGTGCGTTTGCATGCTTTGGGCAGAGATGCAATCGATCTTTACCTAGATAAGCAGATGCGACGTTTGGTTGGTTGTTTTTTTTTTTTTCCTCCTAGCTAAGGATGCAAGTTGATTTTGCATAGCTAAAGAGATGCAGCTAAGCTGTAGCTGGCACTGTGCACAACTGATCTTACATAGATAAAGAGAGGCAGCTGATCTTTACCTACATGGAGATGAGCTAGTCCCCAATTTGAGGGATCACTGATGGCCCCTCTGTGTACGCAACGTACGACTGAACGGGAGAGCCGTGCATGTATTGCTGATGATCCTATATCCGCATCTACTTTGCTATAATTAAAGGGGGGGGGAGGTGTTTGACAAGCCTGAAACCCAAACGCAGCCCCCCCACCTGGAGATCATTCGGATAAGCTTTCCGCTCATCTCCCTCTCTGTAGTGCCTCCCCTACCCCCCCCCCTTCCGATTCTTCCTACGTAGAAATGTAGCTAATAATATTTAGTCTCCGGGCTAAAAATAAGCTCTGGAAAGTCAGCAGTTTGGCGGAGCAGCGGCGGTAGCAGCAGTGCTCGCAGGTAGTGAAGCTCTGGGGGTCTCCCGCTCTGCACGGGAACTGAGCATTGAAACACCCTACACACCCTCCGTGAGCACTGAACCCCCTCCGCGCTGCTGGGGAGGGGTCCGCAAGGAGCCCCGCTCCATCCAGCGTTGGCCTCCCCGCCCATGGGGGGGGATCCTGGCCGCCGTGAGCCACCCCTCCTCCCCGCCCCGGGGGAGCCGAGGTGCGGTGAGCCCAGCCGGGGGGAGGAGGGGGGGGGAGGGCCCAGCCCGGCACGGCGCGGGGGCGGCGGGCGCTCCCTGCGGCAGAGCCCGGCGGCGCCGGGCAGAGAGCGAGCGAGGGATGGAGGGAGGGATGGAAGGGGAGAGGGAGGATCCCGCGGCCCCCCCGCCTCCCGCCGGACTCCCGCTCCGGCTCGCACGTAGCCGAGGAGGGAAACCCCCCGACAGGCGGGGGGTTGGCACGGCCGCGTGGGAGGGGGCGGCATCCCCACCGCGCAGCCGGCCGGGATGGGATGGGCTCCCCCCGCTGGTAACACACCCCCCCCCAACCACCCCCGCTGTTGCTACGGCGACCGCCTCCCCCCCGGAGGGCACCGTCCTGCGGAGTTGGGGGAGCGGTGCCACGGACGGGAAGGGGGGAAGGGATGCCGCCCCTCTCCCGCCCCCTCCATCCTCCTTCATCCCCGCTCCCCTCGAGAGGGACTCGTTGTCAAGAGCCCCCGGACTGTGCCTCTCGCAGCACCGGAACCGGCACAACTAAAATCGAGATGCTGCAGGACGGCCCCGGGGGTAGCCGCCGCGGAGCTCCCAAGAAAGTCGGTCACCTAGCGTCTCTCCTGCGTTAGCATCTCTTGAGGGGGGAAGGATTTATCATTAAAGAAAAACAATCGTCCTCCTCTCTTGGAGATACGTTAACCGCGGCCTGGGCTCCGTGCTGTCCCCCCGCCTCCGGGTGGGAGCCCGGGGAGGGGGCTGGGCTGGAACTCTCCGTGTATTTTTCCATTTCCACTTGGAGAACTTGTGTTTGCTGGGGATGCCTGTCAGAGTAGGATGAGAGGCATTTCTTGGGAGCTCTAAGAAAAGGAGAAACTAGACATAATGAGTCTCAGAAGCATCCATCATCTGCAGGCTGGATAAGACTCAAACGCACCTAGTTTGCAGTATCGATTTCATTAAATTCATAATGAAGCATTGTCTGAGCTTTTTTCAGGTAGCTCTACCACCTGACTCTTTCCTAATATTTGAATACATCTACTGTGATCGAGTGGTGATGAGTCCTAGTAAAACCCATCCACTTCCCAAAATAAATGGTTCTGTTATATGGGAGGTTGCCAAGGAGCTTCTATTTATATGAATTTTCCACTCCATGGATAATTTTGTATATCTTCATATATTTTAATTTTACACCAATTACTTTCTTACTAGCTCGTAAAAGACTCTTGGTTCTGATATTTCCCTGCCTCTGTTGCTGTGTTTGCGCTGAATTCTAATCGTTCTCTGCAGAGAGGGGCCGGACGGCTGCTAACAAATGACACTGGCCCATATTTGGTCACATTTGCTCACGGTGACTCATACCTTAATCTGCAAGTAGCTTTATTGATTTTAGTACCTACTATTTCTCCAAGAGCTGTCACAGCTTTGGTGGTGGTTTGTCACCACCTTTCATCTCTTATGGTTATGATACTGTAAAACGTCCACTCTCCTTCGAACGTCTCTTCATCCTGCAAAGTTTTGATGTGGCAGTCTTTCTTGCTCCTTTTTTTATTATTTTCCTTGTATTTTACCTGATATGACAAGTGTTGTCTTCACTGGTTTGGTGGCTGTCAGGTGGCTGTGTCCAGCATGAGATGATGTTTTTTAATGTGGTGTTTGACATAGGCATGGTCTGTCTCCAAGTTTGTCATTCTCAGCACCTCTCCATTTGGATAACTGTTTGATTTTCAGCATCACTCAATAATTTCCTGTTTCAAATGGTCTGATACTTCTCACTATTTATTTCAGTGGCCACCATTCACAGGAATGTATGCTAGAGGATTATGTCTAGTATTTCATTCATCTGAGGTAGCTGGATGCACACATTTGCCTTTGTACAGCAAGTCCTTTATTTTGTTTCTTTGTCACACCAATATTGTCAAGCTCTCTGAAATGCCCAAAGGAAATGCAGACTGGCTGCTGTTTAGTAACCACACGTTGCTTCCTGAATACAGTGGCATACGGTTGCCCTGCCATGAGAAATTCTGGAAAGGTGGATGAATCTCAAGGGACAAATTTTGCTCAGAGCTGTAAGTCTTACTATGAATCACTGTAGTAAATCACCACTGAGCACTCAAAGATGTAGCTGCTAGAAATTTTTAATCAGATACTAAAACAAAGAGAGCATCCGTAAGATTTTGGGAGATCTAGTTCATTCCTCTAGCAAAAAATAGTCATGTCAAGTGCTGTAAACAGCATCTGCAAGAAACAGTAACTCTCAAAGTTGTTGAAAATCAGGTTCCCTAGGCCCAGGAAAGAGATAGGTAGCACAAGGTAAAACATATATGGATATACACTTTCACAGCTCCCTTCCCTTTGAGCTAACATTAGATTTGGGCTAAGAAACTGGGGCTAGCCAAAACAGGCTAGTCACAGTGGTCCTTAAAATGGAGAAGATAGCTTTTGGGGCACGAATAACTAAAAAGAAAGAACTGAGAAATACAGGACTGGTTTTGTAACCCTCATTGCTATTCATGGTTGGGAAGTCAAACTAGTACTATGGACCACAGAATATGGGAAGATGATAAGTACAAAATTGTAATACTTCTATGCGTGGAAGTAAGAATTTGAAACAAGTGTGAGTATCCCATATTTCCCTCGTGTTTGGGTTTCTAAATGTTTTTACACTTCCTTTCTGCATCTCTCCCACCACATTGTTAGGAATACTAAAATGTCCTGGCAGGAAAATGTCAGGGGATGTCCTGCAGCACCCAGAGCGCAAGATGAGCATTTTTGCACGCAAAGTGCTTGCCAACTTCAGTGAATCCCTACACCCACATGCCAGCAAAGGACAGGGCAGGGCACCGACTTCTCCCATTAACTGAAAATATCTCTGAGCCACACTTTTGCAAAATTATAGCCAGGAAAACATACCAACTGACATGGAGTTCATATAACAACTGCCCACCCATTTCATTATTTCACAAATGTGTGATTCGTGCTTGTGAGCTGTCACCGTTAACATTTCCATCTGTCTCAATATTGCTTCTATTCTTAGTTGCTATGTGATATATGTAGGTGTACGAAAAGGATTTTTCCCCCCCTCCCTGTGTCATGAAACAAAATAAATGAAAGTCACATATATGTATGCATGCATTTCATGCAAGAGATACAAGCACCTTTGTGGCATTCCCATTACTAGAAGTAAAGGTGGAATTAAACGCATGCCTGTGGCCTCTCGGTGCTGCTAGAACATGTACTCAATGGGGCAAAACATAAATAAGTCAAAATCTATCTGCAAAAGAACAATATTACTTTCATCTCCTTTTGAATATACAGTTTGAGAGACCTATTTTCCTAATCACGTAAGTATGGGAGTAATTTTACTTATCACATAATCCTAATTGATCTTTTCCTGAGGCAATCACAAAGGGAAAATAGCTGCAACTTGCTTCCATGTTCAAAGGATCGAGTCCTCAGCTGTGTAGATATTTCCAAACTTGGAGCTTTCAAGGTACACATTACTTGGACAAACAGAAAACTCTTCACAAGACATAGGCAAAACCTGCATTTCTCAGTACCTGGCTGCCAAAATTGGATTTGATGGGACGCCTGTAGAAGTAAACAGACATTTCACAACAGCCTCCAGCAAAAGTGAAATCTGGCTCCAATCTCTTTATTCCTGTTGTCATTTGAACTTCATGGCAGAGTGCAAACTCATAGTTTCCTGAAGAAAAATGTCTTTTGAAGTCATTAATTAATGTGACTGATTTTCACCCCTGGCACAGCTCAATGCATCCCAGGGAGGCAGGGATTAGCCAGGTCCAGTCTGTGTCTTAAGCTGGGCTGCAGGGGGTTGGCCTCTGCTCCTCTTTGGCTATCAAAGAGCCTCAGGGCTGGGACATTTGCAATAGAGCCAACTCTACTGTCGGTAAGTGGTTTCCCTACTGTTCCAGGCTGTTGTATGGTCTCCCGTGGGGAATATTAGCGGTGGGACTGTAATGGACCAAGGTCTTGCCATAAGTGGCCAAGTGTATACTTTCTCCTCCCCCTACCTTTTTGTGGTCTGGTCTGTCTGTCTTTCTTTTTTTTTTCCCTTCCCAAAATAGCACACAAAACCCCAATTTAACAAGTGTAAACTGTACACTCTGGCCTCCAATTTATTTTGACATTTGGCAAGAATGATTATGCAATGTGTTCATTAAGTCATAACATTTTTGCTACTTTCCCATTTCAGATCCTTATTGACTGTAGCACATGCAAAAATAATTAACTTATTTATTCTCTGAATGGGCAGTAGACCCCAAACCTCTCAAGAAAATGCATTGCTTATGGATGCAATATATGTTGAGGCTTTTAAAACCCTAGGTTTCACCTGACTGTAAAAAAAAATAATGACTCATTTCTAAAAGGGGTGAGGAGGGGTTTATCATCCACTAAAATGTTTATAGGGTGGTGCAGTGAAGGAGGTTGCAGCAGACAAGTTGTTTCCTTTTTCTCAAACAGAGCCCCTTGTCCTGACAAGCCTTTGAGGGACCTGGGAATAATACAGTAAACAGTCATGGTAATAGATAATTAGATGGACCAGCTGAAAGCAATATGAAAGGGGGCTGGTAGCACAAGGATTACAGAAGGTGTGTGGGCATTTTGACATCCAGAAAACATTATAGATCTGGTCTCAGCTACCTCAGTCTCATGATGATAATTAAGAAATGTGGGTGTAAAAAATCTCTTTGCATGGTTTGGTTGGATTATTGCTGCAGTTCAAAATACAATTGGCACAGACACCCACATTGGACATGATTGCCTTTTGATGAAGCAGACACTGACTTTTTAAAGCTGACATAGTTAAAATTATGTCTAAAGTTTATGGGGCCACAAGCTTCTGACTAGACTCCATTATTATAACAAATGGTAAAATACAAGCTGAAGCAGTTTAGAAAAAAAAGTTGAGGCTTCTTGAGGAGGAAGAAACCCTGGCAGTAGGAAGGCTTCAGGATTAACCCTTCTCTCATCTGTTTAGCAAGAGCAGAGAACATGGGGTTTGCTTTGAACACGTTGTCATATATCCTCTTTAAAGACAGAGTGGAGGGAAGACCAGCGAGGCTGGTTCTTTGGCTGCTTCCATTAATAACCCATAGTGTAAAGTCTAGTTCCTACAGAGCTTGTGTGGCAGATCTTCTCAGTTGTTTTGCCTCTGTCTGTTCTTCAAGAATACAGAGGTGTTACCAAACTACCCCCAGGCACTGAATAAGGTGAAAAATATCTTTTTTTTTTTAAGGTTCAAATTTCTTTGTAAGTAGAATTTTTTTAAGAAACTCTTGCCAATGGTAAGAGAATGATGGAGGCTGTCTAGATGAGGACTGCTCATGACCATGATAACACACAACAGTATAGCTTAACATACTCACTCTTGCAGTGTGTTATTCTAATATTAGAGACACTAAACCTGTATAGCTATGGAAATGTCAAAGTATTGACTTCAAGCCTGATCCTGCATTCAGGTTTATTTGTCATTTTACATGTTTCAGTCCTTAAAACAACAACAGTGAAAGAAGTTTATATGGATGGCTCAGTGGTCATTCTATATTTATCACAGCTCCTGTTCAGGTTTTCCCTGAGGAACCAGAAAAGGACACATGTTGACAACGTAGACAGACTTGCAAAAGTATCTGACATTTCAAAATTATCTTTTTCCCAATATTTTCAACACAAACTCAGTTCTACATTGTTTTACAGAGTGTTCAAAGAGGCTTTCGGCATTTCTCTCTAAAGCTGTCATCAAAAGTCTGACAATGACATTTGATAAAATATTCAGAATCAAAACAAAATATATCATCAAAAGACAATGAATTTCAGGGAAACAGGTGGTTACCAAGAGGGGAGGAAAAAAAAAAGGCAGCTGATTTCTGACAACAAATACCTTTTGAAACTTGACCAACTCTACTGAGAATGGGATGCAGTGAGCAGGGGTCAAGAGACTGGAGTTGCTTAGGCGCTTAATTGGGTCTGTCAACTGCATGTTCATTCACAACTGCCAAAAGTTTCTAAAACCACCTGAGAGGATATTTGGCTGAATTTTGTAAACAGATATCTGTTAAAATAGTATTGGCCAATAAAACAAAAAAAACTTGCAGTTTCTAAGAGAGGCTAAATTCTGGGTTTGAAATTTTCCAGTGGACAATGATACATCTCAAATGTCTTTTTCTTCTAACACGTCACTTGCTGTAGCCTGAAGTGTGACATCCCTGATTCTATTGCTGAAAATTAATTGTATCAGAGAAAAAAGAAAAGAATAATGTATCTATCGGTTATAGAAACAGTCACTTATACAATGAGAGAATCTCACAGTATTTCCCATATGAATCTCTTTGTGTCCCAAATTTGGTTTATTGACTAAGTTATTCAAAGTGCTTATACCACACTCATCCTTCAGCATGGTGTTTGAACACCTTTCTAAGTGACATGACTAATATCTGTCACGTGTTTTACTCTCATCCTCTTCCAAGGTAACAAGCACTTGAAGTCTAAGGTTTTTCCTTAGTTGTTTGGGTTTTTTTTGTGAATAAGACTTTCACAAAGGCCTTGGTGGCACAAGAGGAAAGAGTTTAATCATAGATTCACCTGATTCTTCTTTCTCAGTAGTATTCACTTCTACATCAGCAGTCAGTCACCCTATCCAGCATCTATTCCCCAGGCAGATCTGGTTCTCGCACTTTTTTCCGCCCACCACCTGTTGTTTTCCTCTTCCAAAATCCTTCACCTAGACTCAGTCATCAGCTGCCCAACCATGGTCATAGCCCAGGATAACCACTGCTTTTCTTACTTCTTTTTTTGAGCTCTTTCAAAGTTCCAAATATATCCAACTTCAGAGCGGCTTTTGATCCCCAGTCCACCAACTTTGGCACCAAATAAGTGCTTTTGTCATCTAATTTCCCATTAAAGATTTCCCTAAAGCATTCCTTAAAGAAAATTCTGCTGGCTCCAAAATTTTAAGGAAACCAAAATATCTAACAAGAAGGCTAAGCCCTTTTTAAGGCAAAGCTGGAAATTTAATTTGAAATGGACAGAATTTCATATTCATTTATCCGTAGGGGTTTTCTGGACAAAGCAAGGAGGAAATTCAGACTAATGTAAGGCACGTACTTCAGGGCTGGAAGAAAGCCAAAGATGATAGACCTTTCAAAATTATTTTCTTTTGAGTCCGTACCATCCCCTGGCAAGTCAGCCTGTCCAAAAGCAGTAGTGCAAGGCCAAGGCAATGCACTGACTTGCCTCCTTGACCACCAGAGGCCATTTCACCAGCTGCTGCTTGTGTGTGACAGCTGCTTGGGGCTCTGATTAGCAGCAGAACTTCATGTCTTGCCTCTGCCAGGACTGTAAACATGATGATGATTATGCCAGTTCCCACTTAGAAATGGAGAGCTGGGTAGACTTCAGTGTGAGCTCCTCCAGGATGTACTGGGGATGATGCAGCCATGGAGACAAGTGTCATTCAGATCAGTTTGTCTTTTTGTCTCTCTCAGTTTGGGTTTCTAATGTAACTTGCGGGCTGGGATAACCCCCAAAACTGTCCCCATGAAACCAAGAATTACTTTCAGCTTATGGAGCTAATTGCAGGTGGCCGTTAATACTTGCCTACATAGCAACATCCTCCCACTCAGCCTCACTGCCCTCACTACAGACCTGTCTGTGGCAATGAGCCACGTGCTGATCCCACAGCCAGAGAAATGGAGATAAGAGGAATGGGGGATTGTGCAGGAAGGTGGTTCAGAAGGGGCTCTACGCCCTCTGATAGGAACAACCATGGGAAGAGGTGGGTGGTGAGATGTGAGGGAAGGAGCCCCATGGAGGGGCAGATGCTTGGCATGCTCTGGGTTCTCACCCTGAACACTCATCATTGCTGACAGTTTTGTCAGCCTCTTCTCAAGACTTGTCCAACCCTTCTTTTGGCTCTTCCTAGAAAGAAGCAACGTAGTCTCTCAGACACAGGTACTCAGAGACTTTGGGCGAGGACACAGTACCACTGCTGTGGTGGGATCCAGCTGTGGCTACGAGCCCTCCCTTTGCTCCCCAAGTACTGCTCCCACAGTGACAGCCTGGCTGCACTCTCATAGAGGAGGCAACTAGGCTGTGGCTGAGTTAACTTTCCTTTACCCATTCTCATGGGCTCTGCCACTGCTTGGGAAGGCAGAGACTATGTGGAGATGTGGTAGACAAGCAAGTGATAGGGAAGATTACAGGATTGTATCTCAGCACGTATGGAAGGGTTGTGCTCTGTCTACCTGAGAATACTCCCAAAGCCCTGTTTATTACACTAATACAAAAAAAGTGTGATGGAAGGTTGTTAGCACTTATCTGAAGACTCAGGTAATTTTAACATACTTCTCTCTGGGAAATGAGGAGAGAGAGAAGCACTGGACCAGAAAACAACCATGATCAGAAACCTACAGGGCACCTACACAGGCACTTCAAACCAGCATAAGCACTCAGCCCTGTCCCTGCTGGATTAGCCCTGGCCTGGAGCTGGTCCCTAGGCTGACTTAATTTTTGGCCAGATGGGACCTCATTGGTCTTCCAGGGACCAACATGGACCCTCTGGAGGGGTGGGTGTGGGCAAGAAAAAATGATGGATGGGACTGGAGTCCCGGTGAGCCCAAGGCTGGCCCTCGCTGAGGGAATAAACAAAGGACAATGTATCTCATCCACTATGAGGAAACAGAGGATGAAATGTCCCTCTTCCTGGCAAGCCAGTTTAGCAGTCCTTCAGCCATCTGTGAGCACGTCCTGCCTGGCTGTATCCAAACCTTGATGGGGGAAGTTGTCCGCTTACTTTTGAGTCCATGCTTTTTGCGGGATGTTAGTAAAGATCAATAGTTAGCTAGAAATCAATCCGCTGAATTCAGACAGAAGTCTAGGACCAGTTTGTCAAGCGAACAGCAAGAATGTCCTTTTTCTATGCTTGTCTTTCAGTTGTTTTAGTACTCAGGCTAAGAACTTTTTACTGAGTCTCTTAAAGCCTGTCAGTATTTGGAATTAACACAATGTTAATTTACTGGTAGGGTGAGGGCCTGAGAAAAGCACAGCAAACCCCAAACTGCAAAATAAACTATGTCATCAGTTATGCTTCCCCATCTCTGGTAACTGGTGCAATTTTCTGGCAGTTCACAGGGTATAAATTTAGAAACTAATCAGAAATAACCCTCTAAATTATACTGGTTCTTATTTACTTGCTTTTATCTTGATACAACTTCTTAAAAGAATATTTTTAACAGATCTTTTAAACATTTCTAGTAAGAGGCAATAGACAAAATGTCATCATTTCCATATGAAGGAGTTTCTCTCAGTGCAATTCCTCTCTAAAAAGCCATTTTACCCTAATATGGTCCCAGAGTCTAAGTAACATATTCTGTCGCAGTGACTTTTGCATCAAAACAATTTCTCTGTTTCATATCTGAGAAAAAATGTTGAATATTTAAATTCCATATCCTTTTTGATCTTAATTCCCATCACAGAAGAGTTCTTTAGGCCTCATCAATGTGCTCTAGGTGCAATATCAGAGTATATTTTTCATATTATGGGATCTAACCCAAATTAAGAAACCAAAGGGGAAGAAGCTATACATGCCTGGAAGGGAAAGGGATTCTGCCTGGAGCATGTAGCACAGTAAAGCATCAAATAGAAATGTAACAGAAGTCTAAAATAATGGTTTAAATACCTTGCCACAGAGTTCTTCCTCAAAATATAGCACACATCTTTCTTCTGACTTAAATACTTTACATTCCCATTGACTTCAGTTGTGTTTATATTCAAATAAGTAAAGGCACTATAAGTTCATATAGCACAACTGTGGGTTGCAATAAATTATACTAGATTAAAGAGGCTAACTAATGAAATACAAAGAGGTGTTTAAAGCCACCACTGACTTGTAAGCATTTAAGTTTCAGCTGTATAAACTAAATGAAAAATAAACTATGTCCAGGAAATAAATGTAGATAACGTTGTTTGTGAATACATACTCCAATGGCACAAGTCCTGAACCACTAAGAACAGGCTCCACTGAATGTCTCACCAAAGCCAGGAGTGGATTTTACTTGAGAAGTATCTGAGTCACATCCAGCCCTAAAAATAGAGGGGCTTTGGGCACATTGAGTAGAAGGAAAAGACAGGAGAGGAGCCAGTGCTAAGGCCCTGTGGTTCAGCCTGTTTGTGAGATGTTGAATGGTGACGGTGGGCTGCCACACTCCAGGAACACATATTGGATTTGTGGATTTGTTTCCCCCTATTTGCTGGTCCGGTTGCGTGGGTTTTGTGGTGGTGGCCCTGTCCCCACTGGAGGATGCTACTGCCCCACCACCACCCCTTCAGAACCACCCTCTCCTTGTATAGGATGGCTTCTTCCTGGGACAGAGAAATCAATACGCTTTCTCATTTGAGAAACTTGAGAAAAGTTATTTTTAAAATATCTTCAAATTTGTATTGATTTTCTGAATCAATATTTCAGGATTTTTGAATTCCAGAGTAGCCATACATCTGCCCCGTGTTTCATTCCCATCTCTGCATCTATAAATGGTAGTCCAAGCACATCATGTGCTGTAGAGAACCCGCTGTACATCCAATTACTCCTATACTGTACTTGTGAGGAGGAAAATAATAATTTAATAGGAGTACCATAAATACAACCATACCTTACTAATTACTATTTAAAGCAATTCTGCAATGCAAGTCAATTATTCATTTCATCAGGTTAGTGCAGAGAAATAAAGGCTCCTGTGCAGATCCCACTCCCTGGGGCTGGGCTGGGTGTTAGGGTGGAAGGAAAGAGGGAGCTGGGATGGCACCTTCATTATTGGCATATTTTGCTGTGCATTAAGGCCCCCCCAAGGACTGGGTGAGCACACAACCTGATGGTGGCTCAGGTCTTGGCTCTTTTGCTGCTTTCTATGCTCGCATGCCACCCGGGTGCTCCTCTGCTGCAGATAAACAGACGATCCCTCTTATCCAGGCAAGTGAAAACTGCTGGACTGACACACAGCTGCTTCTTAATCTCCAAAGTGGAATGAAGTAACGTTTATACACAACATGGTTCCAGTCATTAAATTAGTGGAAGATTAACAATCCCAAGTGTTCAATAAACAGAAAAGACAGCAAACAAATGAAACATTTTAGTCAAGGGAAATTTGGCTTTAACGCAACTAATCCAGTACTTGTTTCTTGAGTCACAAGTAACAGGAACTGGAGAAGGAGAATATAATGTGGTCTGGGTTTCATTTTGAGGACTCTATTTAATTTTTATTGCTGCACTGATAATTTTACTTTAGAATTAACAAAAATATCTACTGTTCCTCAGACACTTCTCTCCTTAACGCTTTAGGTGGTTAACATGAAAAATGTTTTGAACTCTAGAGTTGCTTTTTAGGTAAAACAGCTCAATACACTATTTAAAAAAAAATCTTGAATTCATCTTTAAACACATCAGCTTGTTAGAAGTATTGATGTGGGTGCACTTTAAAGCAGGATGGAGCCAAAGCACCTTAACCTCTTTGGGAAGATCAAGACAGCTAAGTGCAGTGTAAGATACCTTTATATGAAAGTAGAGCAGGGCAGGAGAGCTAGAAGAACTGTTTAATGTTTACACATGCTTTTCATTCCCAAGGATCTGCACGTACCCAGGGAGGATCCCTCCTGCCAGCTCCAGGCCAGAGTGGGGCCCCACAGGTGGTGGGCACCCCAGTACAGCTACTGGCCCCCAGTGCTGGGTGCTCTTCCTCCATCTCCCCTCCCTGACTGTTTGCTTTAGATCTCTTATCACCCATCATCCTATGGGCAATATCACTGAGCACCTGGTGAAGCAAGTGCTTGAGCTTGATGTCAGAGGAGATTTTAGTTGCTTAAATAGAAAAAAACTACAAAAGAGCATTCATGGGGCTTAAAACCTTGGTTTTGAGGGTCTTGCTTATTTTTAGGACATACCCAAGAGAAGCTCTCCACAGTTATGCACTGAGAAGGTTTTGGTAAGGCATGTATCTACTGTCAGCTTGGACAAGTTTATTAAATCCCTGGAATCTGAGCCCTTTAAATATTAAAAATAATCCACTGTATTGCTTCTAATTGAAACCCACTGAATACGTAAAGGAAAGGAGAGATGAGTCAATCCCAACACCTTTCACCCACAAGAGCACCAACAGTTTTCTGATCTTCTTTAATCATAGAGCTCCAATGGCCGAATTTGTCACAGAAGTGCATCTCCAGCCATCTAATCTATCTGCACTCGGCTCGGGTTTCCCCCGTCCCGAGGAATCACACACAACCTCTTTGGGGGAGAGGGGATTTTCTTTTCCCTTCCAACATCTGCAACTCACTCAGAGCCTTCTTTATTTTTTTTTTTTTTTTTGTTATTTCATGCCCTCTTCTCTGTCTGATGCGATGGAGCTGTGGCCAGGTTGTTAGCTGGGAGGTCAGGGGTGAGTGAGGAAGGGCTCAGGCACCATACGCCAGACACCTGGTACACTGGATACTCTCAGGCAAAACCCATATACTTTGCTCTTTGCTCAGGCGCCGGGTGTTTAATGCCTCCAAAACAACAGCAGTAAGGCAGAGACACTTGTGAGACGAATTCCCAGGTTTAGCACGTGTTGGACCATCAGGGAACAATAAACCAAATTTTAATTTTGCTGCTAGGTCGGACTCATTCTCTCCTTTCTTTTTTATGGTTCTCACCTTCTCAGTCATGCTGTCATCCTTGATAGCTGCCCTCCACTCTGCAGTGTAGGGTCAGCCTGGCATGGCTCCTCACTGGCCACAGGATTCTGCGTCAAGACGAAGGATGAATTATCCTTCCAGCTACCCCCAGACCTTCTGCACAGAGAAGAGGGGTTTAGGAGTCCCATTGTCTGAGCAGCATGTGAAGTTCTTGCAAAACCCTGAAAAGGAAGCCTAGAAATCTGGGGAGGCAGCCCAGGGAGGCTGTCAAACCCTACCTTGCACCAGCCGGAGCTGAACTCCATAATTCCGTACTGCATCCAGCTCTGGAGTTCTCAGCACAGGAATGGCATGGACCTTTTGGAGCAAGTCCAGAGGAGGGCCACAGAAATGATCAGAGACATAGAACACCTGACCTCTGAGGAAGGGCTGAGAGAGTTGCAGTTGTTCAGCCTGGAGAAGAGAATTAGGAGCCTGTCAGTATTTAAAGGAGACTTACAAGAAAGATGGGGACGGACTTTTTAGGAGGACTCACTGTGATAGGACAAGGAGTATTACTTTTCAACTAAAAGAGAGTAGATTCATATAATATAAGGAATAAATTTTTTATGATGAGGGTGGTGAAACACTGGAACAGGTTGCTCAGAGAGGTGGTAGATGCCCCATCCCTGAAAACATTCAAGGTCAGATTGGACAGGGCTTTGAGCAATGTCCCTGCTCACTGCAGGAGGGCTGGACTGGATGACCTTTAAAGGTCCCTTCCCAACCAAACTATTCTATGATGCTATGATTATGATTCCCTTCTTGCAGTTACCAAGAGGATTTGGTCCCTTTGCAGCAGCACTCACAGGGCTAGCATGTGCATCCCAGTGCTGGTTGCAGCCACCTCGTGCCTGTACCTCACTCTGTGCTTATCAGTCATGTCCTCCACTGGCCTGTGCATGGTATGGGTTAGCTCTCACATAAGGTAACATCACCTGGGTAAGTGCGCACACACATTTAGATGGAGAGGAGTGTGTGTGTTCATCACTCAATGTATGCAGTAATTGTCATGTATGACTCATTCCATTTCTATGACAGTTGATGCCAGTAGAGAAAACTACATGAGCAGTGGCAAGGAACAAACACAAGGGGTGTGCTCTTCAAACAAGTACATTCTTGAGCAGCTTAATATATTTATACATAATAGACACATGCATTTCCTCATTTGCAGAAGACTAATCTGCACCTACCACAGAGCTCTCTTATAGAAGCACATGAATTTCTTGCACATAAATTGTGCTGAAATCCCTCACTAGAAGGCATGGCACAAGATCCAGTGTACAGATTCCCCCATGTGACAGAAAGCTGGCATACCTCTAGCATAGATGAGAAGAGACCAATTATTTTAATTGTTTGTTGGAGTTCTAAATTAACTTTTGCTGTAGCTGCAGGGTGACAGTTCTGAGCTATTAGGTGATATTCTCTTTAGCAAAAATGTTGTGGTTTTGATGCCTGTGATTGAAAGAGTAGGTGTCATCACTTTATCCTGTACATGTGCAGTCTAACAACTATGTCTAATGAAATATCTTTGGGGTTGTATTCCTGTCTTTGCTGTTCCACATAATACCTTCCATGCTAAAATGAGGCCAAAAGGCCTCTCGGCAGACATTGTTCACTGAAGGCGAAATTACGCTCGACATTAAGAGCAAGTACCCTGTACTATTTAAGGCACAGGGTATAGTCTGGCCAACCAGCAAGCTGCCTGCAGGCCAGAACCACAGCAACACTTTGTGGGCTGGACACAAGGTAAACCTTAAGGCTGTGAGAACGAAGTGGCACCAACCCCTGGGCATTAACATGCACCCAGGAGAGGCCATGGCCAGTCTGGCCAAACCATGGGTGCAAGGCTGGAGAAGCGCTCGCCACCTTTCTCCTCTCTTCACCTCACCCAGTCACAGCCTGGCTACAAATAATTTTTGTAGTTGAGCAGAATTTGGTTTCCATCCTCACAGATGCTGATGGTTTTCTAGTCCCGCTGATGTTAGTGTGGAGCATCAGTGGTTCTGCTGTGTGCGCTGCAATAGCCAAATCATCAGAGCGGTGTCACAGTCCAGTCATCTTCTTACAGATGCAACATGCCTCTAACTTCCATTTGTGTTTAGAATCCAGTGCAATTTTTAGCATTACTTGAGTTGGAAAAGTTTATTTCCATGAAGTTTCCAGCCCTCTAAAGTGAAAAAATAGCAAAGATAGGTAACTAGGAAACATGAATAAACATAATTAAACATAAAATGCTTGTAGTGATATAAGAACCGACCTCAGCCAATTAAAATTATTAATAGAAAAAATATTCTAGTGTCAAAACCTGAGTACATCAACAGCATTCTCATTTGTGTAATCACGATTAGTTTACATTTCCTGACAACCAAGCAAGAGGCAGTCCAAATGGTAGCTTCTTGACCTTTTTCTCATTCAAAAACAGGTTGAGATACTATGTGAAGAAATGAGGAGTATAAAGACACATTCACGGGGGAGGGAGACTGAATCGCCAATTACGTATTGACCAACTATGGACCTTTTAAGAATGTTATTCTTTTCAAATATTGACTTTTTTATTGCTTCTCTTACAATTGCAATGGGGGAATTCAAGAGCCCCACAAAATACTTTATCATATAATTAGTTTATGAGTAAATTTGGACCTTGTACATCAATCACTGTAATGCATAACCTCCACTGAGACAGAAACCAGATGTGCGTGCTCCTGCTTTCTTCTTTGTAGTATCTACAGCATCAGTAGTGCCTATGCTACAGTTTAAATTTAATTCAGCAAAAAGCAATGGTCTTACCCCCTGCAAGACATCTGATCTTGCTGCAGGGATAAATCAACATTATGTTGATTGACAACTCGTACTCTTTCTTACTCCTTCCCTGTTGCATGGAAAAGAGTGAAGTATAATTTGTGTATGCAAAAAAGATTTTTAACTAGCATTTCAAGGTAAATGCTGTAAGGCAGGCATGCCGTGACGATGATACCGAGAGGCTCGATAGACTGAATTAACCAAACCATAATCAAGAGAAAAAGACCTGCCTGCCTGTTTCTTCCCCATGCAGCCCGCAGTGCAGCTCTCCTTTTGAGCGCCACTGAGTTATGACAGCAGTACAACTCAAAGAGGGAAAGCTTAGCTGTGCCTGAGACAGGCTCTGAGATGTTATTTTTCAGACACTACAAGAGAGAACTCTTTCTGTGGATCCGTGGGAAGCATCAGGATGTCTGATGCTGACATCCTATGTATCCCACAGATTTCAAAGGCTAGGGTGTATATATACCTCTAAGCTTACAGAATGTCTTGTGGACAGAGGAGTGGAGCTCTGGCCAGGGCTATATCTCCATTGCATGACTATGGGTTGCTTCACAAACTAATTCCTTGTGGGCCAAATCTTTTAGGACTCATTCAAACAAAATTCCTCTTGAAGTCAGGCTCTGATTGATTGAAAAATAAGGAGCCCAGCTTGTATGTGCATCAAAAAGTCCAAACAGATCATTACTTACACTACTTTTTCATTTTTCCAGTAATCAAGCACTGGCTGTTGATAGTCCCCAAAGGGCTGATTATACCAACAAGATACAGCAGCACTCCGACCACACCTCTTCCCCAGGAAAATCTCTACACTGGGGAAAAAGGCAATGTGCTTCTAGCAGGACAAAATAGGAATTTCAGCACACAGTTGCCTGGAATCGATGGTTCTAACATTCTTAGCGAAGCCAAGCTAAAAGAGCATGCCAGAGTGAGGATTTGTCTGGCAGTCTGTAACACAATTCCTTTCAAAATAAAAAAAAAAAAAGCTTATTCTGATTGTAAGTAGACTTTTTCAGAATATGTGCCTTCTCCTTCACTCCTGAGACAAGCCAGCAGATGCTCTGGTGTCTCTAAAGCATGATACTTGCTGCTGCTCATCTGCATGTCTAGTGCACCAGGAGAAGAGTCCTTCCTCCAGGAATAACATGTGTGTAATGTATTACATTGCAGCTAATTAAAGTAGCCTCTGCTGCTGCTGTTCAACTTGACTTGTAGATCATCCAAATATTTGCAGGCATCATCTTATGAATACAGAACATTAAAACCATGCTGTCATAACTTATGAAAAACAGCTGCTGAAAACATGCTGCTCTGGTGAAATGAGGCACCCGCACCAACACAGTCATACCTGGGTAGCTGAACGGTACCATGGAGAGACATCCCAAATGGTAAAATAAAATGCATATGTTAACTTAGCAAGTCCAGTTATGATCCCTGTGCTTGAAATCACATGCAAACATCCACTGCTGTGAGATATAAGGTTACACAAGTCTACTAGATATAAGGAAAAAATTCTTTACTGTGAGGGTAGTGAGGCACAGGAACAGGTAGCCCAGAGAAATCATGGATGCCCCATCCCTGGAAGCGTTCAAGGCCAAATGAACCAGATGATCTTTAAGGTTCCTTCAACTCAAACCATTCTATGATTCTATGATTAGAGTGGGAAAAGAAATGGCTGGTGTGTTCCTAATGGCAGAGTTTGAATATTACAAGAACAGCCAAGCAGGACTTTGCATGAAGAGCTGCCTTTATTAGTGACTATCAGACAGCAAGAGCTGGGTGTGATTCCTCAGGCCTGGGATGTTAGTGAGGACTTCGAAAAACTGTCTCCTTTCTCATAAATTGATTAGATTTAGACTGGAAATCACTGAAACAAAAGAGGTGGAACTGTCTTATTTCAGTGACACTTTCATTTTCAAACACATGAAACCAAACCCCCAAGTGCAAGAAGGATGGTAACGTGGTACTTGAACATGGTTTTTAAGAAGTTCTTTAAGCTGCAAAGGATATTAACCACCAGGATTGTTTCCCTTAATATATATTAGAAGCAGTTTTATATGGAAGGCCTTAGGTGTACTCAAATTTCAAACGCCTAGGCTATTTTATGACTTTACTGATCTAATAAATGCAGGTGTTTCATAGCAAAAGCACACAGGCAATCAGACTGTCTGAAGGCAGCAACGAGCTGCACACATTTCTCCAAGTACAAATGAATGGCCACAAGCACACTTAAGCGGATGGGCCTTCGGCATTAATTGCAATTAGATGTCAGTCAGGCTGTAAGATGTACAGATATTTGTTTTAACCGATTTATAAAAGAGATGGGATATCTTCTTCTGAATCATAGAATCATAGAATCGCTAGGTTGGAAAAGACTTTTGAGATCAGCGAGTCCAACTGTACCTGTCCACTACTAAACCATATGCCTAAGTGCTTCATCTACCTGTCTTTTAAACATCTCCATGGATGGAGACTCAGCCACCTCCCTGGATTCCAGAGCCCAACCACCCTTTTAGTGAAGAAATTTTTCCTTATGTCCAATCTGAACCTCCCCTGACACAACCTGAAGCCATTTCTTCTTGCCCTATCACGTGCTGCTTGGGAGAATAGACCAGCACCCACCTTGCTACAACTCCTCTCAGGTAGTTATAGACAGCAATAAGGTCTACCCTCAGCCTCCTCTTCTCTAGGCTAAACAACCCCAGTTCCCTCAGCTGCTCCTTGGAAGACTGGTTTTCCAGCCCCTTTACCAGCTTTGTTGCCCTTATCTTGATGTGCTCCAGCACCTCAATATCTTTCTTGTAGTGAGGGGCACAGAACTGAAAATCGACCGCCTTCAATTTTACCACTGAGGGGACGGACGAGGGTGGAGGTGAGGCCGCAATGGAGGTGATGGCCAGGCTGGAGGCAAAGTGGGTGCCTCTCCCACGCTGGCTGTCGCTGTGGGACATGGCACAAGTGTGCCAGCACACGCACGCGCTCCTGCTCACCGCAGCCAACCCGGACAGGGAGTGTTGCCATCTCTCTGTCTTTACCAAGATCAAATGGAGCTACTCAATCAGGGGATGCCATTATTGCTTCCACCATGCAATTTCCACTATCAATAATTCACCATATTCACTGCCCGGGCAGAAGGGGGAAACGGCAGGACAGATATTTGATGGGGGGAAGCCAAAAACACCCCGGTGGGCAACTGGGCAGAGCCGAGAGGGGTTGTTCCACCCGGGATCCTCGCTAGCGGTGCCATTCCCCATTCCCGGGTGGAAAGAGCTTGGATCGAGGCCCCGCGCCCGCTGCAAAGTCCCCGTGTAACGTTACCTACGGCGCTCATTAATTAGCAATGCGTGTTATTATCTTGATTGCATTCCTAACAGGCAAACTACGGCGAGGTCAGCGCGGGAGCGAGGTTTAAATGCATCGCGCTTGCTTCATACCCGCCGGGGGAAACCAACACCGGGCAGGCGGGCTGCCGGGCGGGCCGACCCCCCCCCCCCCCCCCCCCCCCCCCGGTTCCAGCCCCATCCCCGCCCGGCCCGGCCCCTCGGGGGGCGCCGGGGGGGCGGGCGGGGCCGGGGGGCGGCGCGGAGGCTTTAAACGGGGCAGCGCTGCCCGGAGTCGCCCGGAGCCGCCCGGGCTGGGGGGGCGGGGGGCGAAGCCTCTCCGGGACCGGAGGCTCCGGTTGGGGATCCGGCTTCGCTGCCCTCCCGCCCCTCTCATAAAGCTTTGATGAGACACTCGAGCCGCCGCCTGTGTCGCGGGAGGCGGCCGGTGCGGCTGGGCGCCCGGGAGAGGATGTGACTTCGCGGAGGGGACCCGGACAGGCTTTGTGTGGACGGCGAGGTACGCGGCGCCCCGTGGGGAAACTCGGGGGATGAGGGAGGCTTGGACAGTGCGAGGCGCCCGGGCAGCGAGAGGGGCGGCGGCGGCGGCGGGGCAGCCCCGCGCCTCTTTGTTCCCGCACCTGTCGGGGCGGGCGGCGGGGCTTGTGTTGAGGCGGAGGCGAGAGAGCTGTCCCGCGGGTGCGAGCGAGCGCGGGGCCAGGCGGCCGCAGGACGACGGTGGCGCCTTCCCCGACGGCGGCGGCTGCGGGGCCGAGGAGTGCTGCCCGCGGGGCGGTGCCCTGTGCGGGGCGGCGAGGCGGTGCCCTCTGGCGGCGGGGCAGGCGGTGGCTCCGGTCTCCGGTGGTGGCGGCGGGGCGAGTGGCGCCCCCTGGCGGCGGGGTAGCGGCTCCAGCCCCCGGTGGCGACAATGGGACGGGTGGCGCCCTCTGGCGGCAGGGTGGCGGCTCCAGTCCCCGGTGGTGGCGGCGGGGCGAGCGTATGGAGATCCGGGCAGCGCCGCACTTGTTGAAGCGCAGCCGCCGCTGGAATGCGAAGCACGCTGGGCAGCCTCACCGGGATTCCAGTGCCATGGGGGGCTTTGTCCTCCCGCCGTGTGCGGGGAAGGAGCCGCGATGCCCGCTCCTCGATGCGCGGGCAGGAGGAGAGGGCAGCGGCTCGGTCATGCTCACCGGGGCTGGTGTTACATCGGCGTGGAAAACGCTGACCTTCAGCCTAGGAGGCACTGGCGTTAGACGGTAATTTTGGCAGAGGTTTAATTAATGCTTTGGAAGCCGTGCGGTATTACACTTAACGTGTTTTGTTCTAGGATTAAAAGCCTAAGGTGTTACAGCCATGCTCATTTTGGTTGTTTATGTTGAAAGAGTGCTGTTGGTGTCTTGGTTTGTACATTAGGGTTAAAACATGTACTTTTCCTTTCAGTTTATTGTAGTTTGCTGTTCTGAGGTTATGACTGTTGCGAGATCGATAGTCATTACTTATTTATGTTTCTAGTAACACAGTTCTAATGAATGCAAGGAATCTATCCTGGCGATACATTTTTCTTCAGCAAGTATTTCTGTAATCTTTAATTCATGGTGTGATAAGTACATAAAATGAATTTCCTTGGTCATCTTTAGATACGAGCAAAGGGCTGGGAAGTGAGCTGTCTGTCTGTGGACAGGAAAAGCTTTTGCGTCACTGAGTTTGAGTGGCTGTTGGTAGCAGAAGTGAAGGGTTTGCTCAGTTTGGGTGCAGTTGGCTGTCCCAAGTGAGAATGTCCTCATATCATCCTGATCATTTGTGTCAGGTAGTGCCCTGGCTTTATGGCTCCCACTGGCAGAGTAGGAGAGCTGCCTGTGAGGGTTGGGTGAAAACTCAACCTCAGTGATGACCCAGAGTTAGTCGAGGTATGAAGGAACATAAGCAGAGAGGGACACTCTTGGCTCTATCTGGGCTGTGAATCCCACGGTTTGGCATGTGAGAGGAGGTAGCAGCTGTCAGGGGATGCTACAGCTCCCTGCATGCAGAGCAGCAGAGCACTTGCTATGTAAACAAACCCAGGGTGGGAGGGGGGGAAGGAGAAGACAAACTGTGACCTCCTGCCAAATCTGGGAACAGCAGGGTGGAGTGCCATCCCTCACCTGGGTGTCAGGGCAAAACAAGGATACCAATTCAGCTTTAAAATACCTTGAAGGAGCTGGTAGCAGTTGCAGTTATTTACTAGATACAGGAGCCTTTCTACAGGGCTCTGTAAGTCACAACTATTTTATGCTGTAGTACTATCATTTAATGTTCAGCTTCACTGAACCTCAGCTGGGAAAACCCATTTGTAAGTAGCATGCCTTCTGTTCATGTTGCCAGCGCTCTCTGCTTTCCGGAGCTGCAGGACAGATCCTGTTGTTCTGAGGCTGTGAAACCAGGGTAAACCGGGTCAGAAGGATCAGGAACACTTTGTCTGAATAATCCAGATATAACAGTGGAGGAGAATGGGAAAGGACTTTTATCTGGGAGGGAGTAAGGCTAAACTGAGAAAAGTTTAATTTCAAGCAATGTGCTTTTAAACATGGAGATACAGGGTTATATAGTGCTGCAGGAGTACTACAATATGCTGGAGTACTACAAAACGTAGTGCACAGATGCAAAGGATTTTAAAGACTCATTAAAATGTGAAAGAATATAGTGGGTCTGTGCCTTTGCTTAAAAGCTTTGCATATAGTGACAGTGCTGAGCTAAAACTAGCTGCATTTGAAAGTCCTTGCAGTGCCTGTAGCACTCTGCGACTGTTACTCTGCTGTTACAGTGAGGAAGACACAAGAAGCTGCATGTCTGCTTCAGGTAGTTGTTCTGTGCAGGAGTGCAGGTATAAAAGCAGGTCACAAGAAACTGGTAAGAGACCCTCTCATCCCTTTTATGGAAAAGCCTGCATGAAGATGAGAAACAGTTTGTTCCGTGTCAGCTGTGTGATAAGTGTACTCCTATCCAAAAAAAAGTAGTAATATTTCCCATATCTGCCTTCCTGGTTTGCATAAAAAGCTGAAATGTTGTTCTAAAAATGTGCCCTGTGCCTACGCTGGAAATCTCACGTTAGGCATTGTGTGAATTGGTGGAGCCTCCACTAGAAGAGGATATGTGTTTTTAATAGGTCAATTACTAACTTGTCTCGACCCGTTTTCAAGCATATGTTGTGAGCACTTGGTTCCTCCTAAATAGTTAAAACTGCTTAATTAGGAAACTCTCAATCATTTCTTAGATCAGTTCATATGCTGGCATTGTTGGTAATGCTTAGCTGTGAACAAACACCCTTTAAAAGGCAGCTTTTAAAAGCACTGAAGTCAAGTGGGTTTGTATATCGCCAAAATGAAGTGGTAACTCAATAGCCTACTGTCTTAAGTTCCAGCTAGAAAAGTGCTGTGTGTTACAACTCTTTTGTTCCCTGTGGTACACCTTTGGGGAACTATACAGGTGTGTACTGAAGAAACTGGGTTGTACAAGCTAGGATGGGGCTGGTAGGCTGTGCCCACAGGCTGTCAGCTCACAAATCTGTTTCCCTTCCTTACCCATAGCTATTGTTCACTCTTATCTTTGACTGTAAGTTTTTTGCCTGTCTCCTGTTCCTGATACCTGACAAGGACTCCTCAGCCGTCTTGTCATACAAACAATAAACAACAGATTTTGCTGTGCAGTGTCTGCTGGTGAATCTGCTAGGATGTTTTAAATGTGTATATTATCAAGGTAAAAGCATATGCTACTTTATTTGGAAACAGTAGACTATACAATAACAGAAGAATAAAATGCTTCAATTTTGGAGACACATGTGGGTTAATAGAGTAACCAGTATGCTATGGCCTGTGTTCTCTGATATAATGGCAATGTTGCTTATAATTATAGGCTCTGAGCAGCCTAGTGAAAAGCACTGTTTGCAGGAGTTGTCCACGCAGAACAGGGCAGACAGTCATATGCATGAAGTGTAGCTGATCTGTAGGGTTAGGCTTATGCTTTTCTCCTTTTCAACATTCAGGACCTAATTATCAGGCAGCTATAGACTGGGGAGTTCGACTTCTACACCCAAAAGTACCAGCGAACATTGAACAGTCTGAAATGTTGAAGATGTTATGGAATGAATAGGCAACCATCTTGCAGGGAAAAAAAAAGCCAACCTCATCTCAGGCACAATTTCTACCCTTTATAAATAGTGAACAGAGAGTTGGCTGGGATGATGCTGATTTGACGTGATTGTAATCCTTCGGTAACACTGATACTAGTGGTAGCAGAATGTCCCATTACAGCATAATTTAGACATCACAAATGGCTACAGCTGTTTGAAGATGAGTACCATGGACAACCAGGGGAAGCAAAAGGAAACTTCATTTAGTGAATTTTCATGCCCCAGTGACAGCTGCCATAAGGCTGTAGCAGTTGTATACTTTCGTTGGTAAGAATATTGTATCTTTCAGAGAAGACCTTTTTTTTGAAACCAGTTAATTAGGACAGTTATTTCTGGCCATGGCATTTATACAGAACAGAAGGCATGATTGTTCTTATGTTTGTTTCTCTGAGTCCTTTGATCGACTAGAAGCTCTCAATGCTTTACGCTATAAATTACCTCAATACTTTGGCAGTTCATTTCTTTTCTTGTGTACTTGGTTAGGAAAATGCAGAAATCCTTGTGACTCAGCTTCAGACTACTATAAATTATGAAGAAATGGGGGAGGGGGTCACATTTCAAACTAGGGAAGGCAGTTCTAGGAGGATGGGAGGAACACTGGTTGCTAAAATTGAGATAAGTATCTCTTGGTATCTCAAAATCTGAGCAGCTACCGCCACCTAGAGATGCACGAACCGAACTTGCTGGCTCTTGCAAGAGACTGGACGATTAAAATGAGTGAGGCTGCTAATCCCATGTGCTTTTATTATGCAGAAGTAAGTTTAGTGTATGCATGTGGGCCCTTTCAACTGAAGTGATACCTGCAAATCCTCTTCTAGCAATGCAGATGACTGATATTTATACAGTCTTCCTTGTGTGGCTCAAATAGGTAAACAAGAAGGATCACTTTCAGTAAATCATTTGCGGACTGAACTTTAGACTACACCTGAAGAAATATTTGCAAGTCAAATTTATACTGTCTTGTTACAGCTGTCAGTGAGACTTGATACCGTGTCCGAAGCTTGCGCCACAAAACTGCAATGTAAAACTAGTCCCTTAAGGATTTGAGTTGGGGATGGAGTGTGTGTCTTCCCCCACCCCATCAATGAAGTCTGCTTGGTAGGGGTGTCCTTTCATAGCTGTTTAGTGGCATAGTAGATATTGGGTGGAATGGAAAAAGAAGTCTGATTTTCTTAATGTATCAACTCGTCAGCATTTAGCTTGGTTGCACTAGATCCAGGATTTTCCCAATTTCAAAATTAAGTATAGAAGCTAAACTGGGTACGTGGGTATTTGTTGCTACCTCAAATGTAAAAACATGAAATTACTTTTTATCACCCTTGATTCTTAGGACAGTTCTTTGTTTTGAGCTCACAGCTTCTGATTTGTATGTTTTATACATCAATCTTTGGCTATAGCAGGTTCTTTGCATTTGGGAGAGTAAGTACTGTTTTCTCCTTAATTTGTGAGAAACTGCTTTTAAAAAACAATGTGCCTTTTTTTACCCACTGAACATGTAATCTCATGTGCAATTGTTTCTGTTTGACTTATAGATGCAGTACATTTTGGGGGCTTTTATAATAACTGCTAGGTCAGTGGAACAGGAAACACAACACATCTAAACCTCAGTGGGAGCTGAGATCTTCCATCTTTCAGAATGTTGAAAATGTGAGCCACTAGCTGATTGCATGTACTCCATATATTTTTATGGTTGTGATAATTACTTCAAAAACTTTAAGTGTTTGAAAAACTACTGTTGGCTTATCTGGAGTTCCACATCCAACCTCTGCCTACGTGAACTGGGCTACAGGTAGGGTTGTAGTCCTTTGTGCACATGTAGCATAATAGGCAAAGTCTTGAGCAATGTGCTCAGCATGCAAAAGACTTGGAGCATGTTGTTGCAGTTAAGGCTGTAACAATAAGAATGGGATTAAGTCCTTCTTTTTTATTATTTTCTCCCTCCAGAATCCTGTAATACGTATCTTTTTAAAAGAGTTCAGTTTAATTTTGTGCCAATTCTAGTGCATGTTGTGTTTTATCTAATGTGATCAAAACACCGCTTTCTTTAAACTTAACAGCTCCTGGAGAAATGCAGTTTTCTGTAGATCAAAGAATTAAAGTTCATGATCTCTGAATTCCTTAGTCTGTTATGGCATTTACTTTCTAAGCTTGGTGCAACGTTGAGTATCCATATGGTTTAGTTTACTGGTCTTTACACTGACCATGGTGCTCTCGGAGAGTGTTCAGTACCTGATATGCTGAGATGAAAAAAAGTGAAATCTGAACTTTATTCAAGGGCTGGATTAGTAAGTAAACTAACCTCCCCTTAGTCATAGCACTGTAAAAGCGTATGGACACTGTTGGGATGAATGACAGGACTTGTTTTGTGGTATTTCTAGATAATTGTGCCTGCTGGCTGCCTGCATTAAGACTTGGATCTTCACTTGCTATTTACATTCCTTTTGAGTTGATAATCCAGTTTGACTGAGCTGTAAATGCCAAGAGAGAAATGCTATTTGATAGAATTTGTACTGAAAGCCAGTGTGAGTCCAAGGGGGAAGCAAAGCCACTAACAAGTTCAAGCTGGCAAGGGCAACTTAACCAGAACCCATGCCAGGAAACTGTGGTGAAGTACGAATTTATTGCTGAACATCATGACCACCCTTTATCTTAATAATGGGTTGAACAAAAATGAGAAATGAACACATTTGAACTTCTCCATTTTTGCTTTTCCAGATATAAACATTACAGTTTATGTTAATATCATGATTATATTTTTCTTGTTGGCAGCTAATGTCCTGCAGACTGGTGGAGAGGGATTGCTTTTATCTTATGGGAGGCAAAGAACGATGTTGCACATCTCATTACAACAGCAGGGTACTTACTGATGTGACATTGGCAAGTTGCTGTCAGTGTTGGACTCGATGATCCTTGTGGCTGCCTTCCAACTCAGGACATTGTATGATTCTATGAAATAGTACAGAGAGAGGATAAGCAAGTGCTTTGTCAGCTCTTCATAGAATCATAGAATGATTTGGGTTGGAAGGGACCTTAAAGATCATCTGGTTCCAAGCCCCCAGCCACGGGCAGGGTCATCTTCCACTAGACTGGGCTGCTCAAAGCTCAGTCCAACCTTGCCTTGAATACTTCCCTTGATGGGACATCCACAGCTTCTCTGGGCAACTTGTTCCGGTGTCTGACCACCCTCAAGGTGAAGAATTTCTTCCTTCTATCTATTTCTCTGTAATCTAAATCTACCTTCTTTCAGTCTAAGGCCATTAACCCTTGTCCTATCACTGCATGCCCTTGTTAAAGTTCCTCTCCAGCTTTCTCGTAGGCCCCCTTTAAGTACTGGAAAGCTGCTATGAGGTCTGCCTGGAGACTTTTCCTGTCAAGGTTGAACAACCCCAGCTCTCTCAGTGTACCTTCATAGGAGAAGTGTTCCAGCCCTCTGGCCCTCCTCTGGAACTGCTTCAACAGGTACATGTCCTTCTCATGTAGAAACCCAAGTTTTGTGTAATCATTTGCAAAAGAATTTCTGAAAATTAGTTTTTCTCTTAAAAGCAGGTGATTGGCGCCTAAATGTAAAACAAAGAACAAAGCTGCCTTCTTTGGAAGACTCACTTTAAGTCCTTTTCTCTTCAGTTTTTCACTGATGATTAATTTCTGCTGTCCCCTGTGCAAAACTTTTCTGCTGTTGCAACTGAAAAAGTCACAGGAGTGTTGATAATGAGCAAAGGTGTTGCAAAAGAATAGGTGATTCAATAACACATGCCTCCATTTAAAAAAAGAGGAAGGCAGAAATAAGATTTAAGAAGAAACTACTTAGGGGTCAGAGCCTCCAGTCTGACAAACCTTGAATTCCACAGTCCTCAAGCATGAAGTCTTATCACCTGAATCTTAGTCTGTTTTGTTCAACCTAGGTATTGTATATTTTTTCTTTGCTGATTCCTGCCACTGTTATGAAAATTATGGAACCTTGTGCTTGGAAATACCAGAAATCATTTCCCCTGCCTCTAGCTAATGGAAGGACAGGTATGCAATGAGAGCTACAAAACACAATAAATAACTTCCATGTCTACTCTAAATTAAACACTTTGGAGCAAGTCTTCAGCTGCGAAGCACCACCAGACCTGTTAGTATTCAAGTTGTACTCACTAGAAAATGACTGCAGCGGAACTGCCGACAGTCTGCATGTCTTGTAAATAGTTGTGTTGAGGCATACTTCAAAATGTGACCTGTAGTAATGTCGAGGACAGTCCTGAGCCACTTGTATTTTAAATAAAAAGATTCATCTGTGGAGATGCATTGGGGAAAGAGAAATATGACCCAACTCGGTCATCCTTTTTCCTTCCATTGTTTTGATGGGGATGATGCTGCTGTACTGGCTTCAGCTCTGCAAGGGCTGAGAGTCTACATTATAGGTAGGCATAGCCTTGCTCCTCTGTTTTGTACAAATTTAAGGGTGACCTTTGGTCCCTGGAAAGCTGCCTGGTTTGTATTTATAGGGCTGGTAAATACCTACTTGTGCACTAGTGGTTCTCCATGGGAATAGATCTTGTCTGGATTTCATAGCAAATATGCTGTGGGTAAAAGCAGCCTCTGGATGAGACAGGAAGTTGTGTTGCATGTCAAATCAAACCTCTTGGAGGTTTTAATGGTGAAGGGTCTTTCTATTTTAACACTAGTTCTGCTTTTCTTTTTGTTCTTTGTTATATAATGGTTGAGCCCACAAATTAGAAGCATGAAGCTAAAACTGAAGAATGAAGGAAGAAACAAAAAAGCCATATGGCAATAGCAGGAGGTCCTGCCACCCCACCTTAGGCTCATGACAACATGCCCTACATTTAACCTACAGTCAGGAACTAATTAACAACACAGATGGAAGTGAGCTAGCATATGTATTCAAAATAATACCACTAAGGTTTTAATCAGCTGACCTGCCTCTTTCTGGGTTAGGCATCTAAGTTACCAGAGAGAGATTTGCAAAATAGGTGAATGATACATATGGCTAAGGCAGCTTTGTGTAGTGGCTGAAGCAAGGGATTGGGAGCAAGGCCTTCCCTGTTCCTCTCGTTCAGCAGCAAGTTGCTGTGCAATCTGGGCTAAGTTGTTTAAATGTCTTTATGGACTTCAGCCTAGCCAGAAGGAAAACGGGATTTCTGATGCAGTTCCTCCTCACCTGAGTATGTTGAGTTTCAATGTTTGCAAAGCACTTTGGAAGTTTTGATAGTGTATTCTCCAAGAAGAGTTGTTCAAGTAAGGAGTCACAGCAGCATAAGTACCAGATCTCTCTGCTCTTGCAACTTTGAAGTGTGTTTTCCCTCTCTAGAACTACTAATTATCTCTAAGACAGCTCTGATTTTGATTTTGAATAGAATGGTGACTTTTAGATAATACATCCTGTTGTGCAGAGATTTGGGAGAGGGAGAACGCTTAGCTTTTTTCAACAGACTAATTGGGTAATTTAATGTTTCTTGCTTTAACTTTCTCTTTCTTCCCCCCACTCCCAGCCATCTGAATAGAGGCTCTCCCTCCCTGCAGGGCAGTAGGATCTGCTTATGTGAAGGGACAGGTATTGAAGTTTTCCTAGAGAATTGTTTAGTTAATGACTAAAATCCCATATACAAACCTACCCTTTGGAGCTTAAGGGCTCTTACAGTAAGAACAGTATGCTGGCAGCAAACCTACTGTCTTCAGCAGGGGGTGTGTGCCTGAAACGAGACACCCAAAGTTCAGTGGTGTTGGGCTGGATTTTGCATACTTCTCTTTATAGGCATGTCTGGGCTATTTGTGTGCTTATATCGATGGGGGAAGGGAGGAGCTAGTCTGCACACCTAGAAAGCTTTTTTCCCTTCCTCTTTCAAGAGTAATTATTACCAAATATGCATTTATCTCTCAGGAGTCAGGAGTGCAAGGAAGCTGTTTTGCTGAAACCTACCACGTTTTGTTCTAATACAGCTATTACTTGTAGTTTAGGTGTTGGTCCCATGTGATTTTATGGCCACGTAAGTACTGAGCCACCTTCATAGCTGCTGTGAATGTATAAACAGAGCACTATGAATTTATACCAGGCGGTGACTGCATCCGCCAGAACTGGGTCCACTGGAACATACTGCTTCAATGAACCTCAGCAATTTTTGTGGAAATGCTCATGTAATTTCCCATGATGCCATAAACTACTGTTACATCGGGTGACAAGTATGAAAAGTCATGAGCCAGGTAAACTTAATTTTTAATTGGGGAGGGGAAGAACCCAATGTTCACGTGATTCATGGAAATCACAACGTAATACTCCTCTTTGAAAGAAATTACACCATTACATAACGGGAAGACACAGGAGCTTGATAATTTTTTTTCTTGCAAGGCTGCAGGTTTTTCATTTATGTTCCATTTCTTTATGTTCCATTAGATGTTTGTACTTTGAGCAGTACAACTAATGAAACTTGCTTTGCAGACACTTGCATCTTTGCCAGATGTACCTCCTTACCCCTTCTAGTAATTCCAAACCCTTTTAGTCCCCGGAGCTTGTGAAATTAAAGCAACAATACACAGTGTTGCAAGTCTGTAAGTGGGTAACCTTGCTTTTTGCCTGACTAAGGATGGAGGGAAGCTTATTTGGGTGGATCTCAGCTACTTGCATGACAGTTTCAACATGTGGTCATGGAAATAGCCTTGTCTATAACACTTATATCCTGCAATTGAATTTAATTGAAGTTGGCCCCCAAATTTTAAAGATACATTAGGGATAGAGAACCCGGCAGAGCAATTGCAAAAGTCTTGTTCCAACACGAAACCACTTAGAAGGCAGAAAGCTGAAAACTATTAATCCTTTGAAATCTGTGGTGTGCTGCTTTGTCATAGTAAAAGATCAGTGGAGAAAGAGCACTTTTGCCAAAGTGTTTTCAACAGAGTTATATTAATATATTAACATAATTTTGCTACAGTGCTATCTCCAAAGATAAAGCTGTTGTCACAGCAGGATACATGCAGGGCTGGCTACCCAGTGGGGTGGGTTAGATTCCTGATGAGTGCAACCTTGTTAAATACAAATTCCTCATTAGTCCATTAATGTAGGTGGCTTTGCAAACTTACAAACTTCTGCTCCTGGTCTGTTTTTTCCTGTGTATCTTTGGACTTGAATAGTCCCAGAAGCTGCTCTGGTACCTCAGTGTAAGCTTTTAGCCCTTGCCCTGTGTATGGAAAGTATTTCCATGGAGATGCCACACTAACAACTGGACTGAGCGTGTGTTGAGAGCAATCCACACATGAGGGCGGGCAGCCAAAAGATGACTGATAACACCACTGGGAAATGCAGGTATATTGTTAATACCTGTCAGGGCTCTGACAACAGGCATTTCCAGTTTCTGGTTCATGCACATCACAACGTACTGATCTGCTCCATTTCAAGGACTGACTATGGCTAAAAGCAAGGTGTTCTCTTACTGCAATGCTACACACAGTCAGTGTTTCATCAAAGGTAAGAGTCTTCCAACAAATGGGTATAGCCCTTGTTCTCTTCTCTCTTACTCTAGAGAAAACACTGCCTTCCCAATGCTCCATCCAAGGCTTAATGCTTTTTAACTATTGGTTTTCCTTGGCTGACGTTCACTTATGTTCCTGTTGAGTGCATAATGTTCTATAGGTCCTAGGAAGCTTGCCACTTGCAGCAGAACTGATGGGGGCGTGGGATGCTTTGTGGGGCTGTTCAGTAGTTTATAGGCACTCACAAGATCCAAGCTCAACCGGTACGGCAGCTTCTTGGTTGTTCCAGGGCTGCTGGACACATGTCACAGTACGAGGGATCCAACTCATGTGAGTTTGCACGCAACATGCTCCATTCTGTTCCTGCTCTCGGGTGCCAATTATCCTTGACTTCAGTGGGAGCTTCATGTGTGTACTTGGCAGAATATCTTAATCCTGCGACGATTCAGCACAGTATTTCATAGCAAAGAGTCCTAGTGAAATGGAAGACAAACTGCAGATACTTCTCAAAAGTCTGAGGTGTTCTGCCCTGAAGTTCTTAGATGTACAGGTTGAATTAGCATTATATAAAGGTCTAGTGGCTATCCAAGCAAGCAGTTTCAGAGAACTGTAATTATCTACTCCCATGGAGGAACCAGATACTATTTTGGCATGGAGTAGTTATTTCATGGAACGGTTTTGTGATTGTTTTTCTTGTTTTGTGGTGGGTCTTAGGTAGCCTCTTCTATAGGTGAACTTTCCTTTCACAGAGGTTGCATAATGCTACTTCTGAATGAACACAGTAATGGCATGAAGGTGTCTTAACAAATACTCTAAAACAGATTGATGCATTTTTCCAAGCCTGAAGTCATTTTTGAAATTGGAATATGCAAGTGCTTAGGGCTTAGGCTTGGAATTCATGTCCCTACTGTACAGTGTATTTGGCATGGCAATAGGAGTGTGGCATGTTACCCCACCTGTGATAATCCTGATGTGCAAAAATAAGCCTGCTGGTAGTGCTTTTACTTGAGGGGGACTTTCACTGTATACCTTGATATTTCAACATGAAATCTGGGCAAAAAATGTTGTGGTAAAGCATATTGTAAAGTAAAGTGTTTGATATGTATAGTGGCATGCGCACAAGTACACTTTTGAAGCTGAGTTTCTTTGTTTACAATAGGATTCGCAACCCCCTGTGCAGTCTGAGTGCCCTGTGTGCAGGATGCTGTACAAACAGCTGGAAAGGCAGTATGTGTGCCCCTGGCTCAACAATCAGTTCCCCTTGTAAAAGCAGAAAAATAACGCACATCTGTTCACTTCCATGGGTGCTGTCTCTGAGTGATCTGATACCATCTGTGAGTCTGGCCTGCTATTCCTTCACTTGTGCGTACTGCCAAACCTCATCCTGCCTGTTTCCTGGTATGGGCAAAATGGGTCTGAGAGCCATCCGACAAATCCTTCTGGGAACTTCTCGTAGTCCTGCACTTGGCCATCTTAAGTATAAGCATACTTGTGATGAGGAGACTGTCTGGTCTGCACCCATGAGAGCAGCTAAATACCTTTTTTCAGAGCTGAAGGAAGTGGGCCCTTTGCATGGCTGTTTGAGTGCCCAGAAAGGCACAATGAAAGTTTGTAGGAAACTCTGATATGTAACTCTGCCAAAGATCGGGAGTGTAATGTCATGGCATTGTTATTTTGCCATTATTTTCTTTGGGTTCTTTCCCACCTCTGGTTGACAGGAGAAGCTGTGATTTTTGTATATGTTGGGAAGAATCCGATAAAACTTTGAAGCTCCACAAAACCCCCTTGTAGCGCTTTAAACAGATGTGTATTTCTCCAGAGCCAATGTAGGCGTTGCTGGAGTTTCTTTGCTCTCAGAAGTTGTACCATAGGCAATATTTAACAACATAGATGAAAGAAAATTTCCCATGTTAAAAGTTGTCGTTTACAAAATGCCGGTAAATTTCCCTGCTATTTATCTTAAGTCTTCAAAATGTTTCTTAGTCGCTGCCATCGCTGGCATTATAGCTAAGTAGATTTTATTACCGCAGGGAAAACCAACGTGAGAATCAAAATAAAATGGGTTTCTTCCTCCTGACATGAAGAACCAACTTACATGAATACAAATTGGGTGTGGGCGTGCATGTGTATGTATTGGGGGGGAGGGCGCTTTATTTTCAGTAATAGAAAGTAATTATATAGTTTGCTGCATAAATAGCCGCAAGGATAACCAGAGTGCGTCAGACATCCAGTTATGCATGTGTTAAAGGTTAATACTATTTGTTCTCAGTACATTTAGTCTTTGCAAATCATGTGCTGACATGCATCCCATTTTGGTATCTGTTCACACACTCCGGTAATGATGTGTAGAGCAGGAACTCATGCCTGTGCCATTCAGTAGTATTTAGTAAATTGAACTTTCATATAAAGGTCTTAGAAAATGGCAAGGCAAAAAATGAATGTCGTCTTGCTGCTAATTTTATCTTCCACTGCACACTACTTTCTGGAGATTAAAGCATTATGAATCTATTCACTACTGAAAGTTATTTCAACTTTCATAGCACATATCAGGATGCAGAAAAGCAAGTACATGGTCACAGCTGTTCTTCAGGTCTCTCTGCTGGAAATACAACCTGTTAAGCTGCTAGATATCTGCTTAAAAGAATTTAAAATAATGAAATAAAACAATTAACTGGTGAATCCTCATTAAATACAAATACTGAAATAAATACTACAGCTAGGTAATTGACTGCATATGTAAACTAGCTGTAGATAATTGACATGACCTTCATTTAATGAGCCTCCTTCCCATTAGTGGAGACGACTGCCACAATTATGTGCCCTTATTCTAGCTGTAATTGTATGGACTTTATTGAAGTACAAACTAGGTCATGTCTTCCTGAGATCTGGTCCATGGTGGGTGACCCCTTTTCATTGCTTCAGCTTTGCTATGCTGTGCGACAGAAGGAAGGATGTTCTTGCAGTCATGAGAGTGGATGTCATTCAGGAAACAGTCTCAGATGGGATTTCTGACAGACATCTTGTGCCACCTGAGGGAGTAGCTTAAGGCTAGGTCTCAAGAAGACTACCATGCATCTATTAGCATATATTTTATACAAGTTAGTAGGCATATACAACAGTCTATGGAACAGCAATTGAACCATGAGTCCCTCTCCTAGAGAAGTCTTTGCTCTTTTATGCCCAGCAACAGGAGGAGTGCAAGAGAGTGGTAGCCTTCAGTTGTTGTCCCTAGAAGGTGGGGAGTAGAGACCTACACCTCCTACAGCTGAGAAGGGAGAGGATGGGTGCATGGTAGGACTACAGATTGAGGCTGTATCGTCAGTGATTTTATTTTGCATTTTTCTACTGCATATCTGCCTAAAAGTGGCCATGGTTACTCTGTTTTGTCTGGTATTTAGTTGTATGAATTCCCTCAGAACATGCAAAGCCAAGTTGCTCCAGTTAAGAAATACTTAGCACTGATGAGCTTCTGTGGGAAACTGTTGCTAAATCTATCAGGTTGTACCAGATGTACAAAAAAGTACTGTAAATTGATCAATTGATTATCCACCTCTGTAGTGGTAGATGGAGCCCAGCGTGGAAAGGGGTACCTTGCTCAGTAGTAGCAGTGTGCTGGAGAAACAAGAAAATAGAATCATAGAATCATCTGATTGGGAAAGATGTTTGAGATCAAGTCCAACCACACCTGTCCTCTACTAAACTATGTCCCTAAGAAGCTCATCAGCCCATCTTTTAAACACTTCCAGGGATGGCAACTCAGTCACCTCTCTGGGCAGCTGTTCCACTGCATGACCACCCTTTCAGTGAAGAAATTTTTCCTAATAACCAAACAGAGATTTCTCCCACATTCCCACCCCACTTCTATTTCCATTCAGTGCGGCACGGTGACTGCCTTGTAATTGGAAGGGTGTACATAATCTTTTAGTGTTTGGGGTTTGCAAAGCACTTACTGTAAAAGGACAGGCAGTATCTTTAATTGTTGCAATATAGGGAAGGCTTGCTAGGTGGGGAGTAGAGGAGAAGGACTGGAAACTGTCATCCAAAGTGTTTCCAATGACCTTTTTGATGCTGCATTGGGATGTTAGTCCTGCCTCACTAAATGAGAGAGATGAACCATGCATCCATGAGTCAGTTCAACAGTAGCTGAATGGTTATGTTTCCACCCATGGAATGTGATTTAAATCCTATTCTGCTGTAGCATACTAAACTAGCAGATTTTGAGCAACTGCTATTAGAAATTGTTATGGCCTCTAAAATGAAGATATTTCCTAGGTGTTAAAATATTGCTCCCTTATATTAAATTACTTGATGTCGTTTTGCTTCCAAAGACAAGGACTGTGTATACTGCTCAAGTCACCATCAAGACAGAAGAATCTTTTCACATCCTGCTTGCACAGTTTGGCTTAGTGAAGTACTTGTTTACAAAGAAGTAGATGTTTGATTTGTGTTTGCTCACCAGCAATATTCCATGTGTTTGTACTGCTGAAGATTAGTTTGACATACTCTTGTGCTGTGGTGGGGTGGCTTTTAGAGGGACACACTTTCTTGTGTATTATCACTGTTATGTGGATAATGACTGTCTTAAAGTTGGTTTTCAGGGCCTAGTCGTACACTCTTTCTTGCTACCTCAGATAATAGTGACTGCTATATGCTATCGGATGGATGTAAATTGATCAAGCTTGACAGCAGTTTCCTTCCTAAATGGAATACAAAATTGATTAAGGAAGGATTAATTTAACATGAGATATAAAGTACTGTTAGATCTGGTGACAAACTAGCCATTGGTGGAGGACGCTAAGAGCTTACATAAGTCGGTTGGTGAGGGTTCTCTGCACTTCTTTGTCTTCTTGTCTTTCTTACGAGAAAAATGTCTGTGCAAATGAAATTGCACAGCCACTATTCTATTTATTTCACATCCCTCCAAGTTTATTGCTACCATGAGAGGTAAACAGCCCAGTGACAATAGTGAAGGATGCGGCCTGGTCCAAGAATCCTTCTATTGTTTGTTCACCTACCTAACTTGAAAAGCAAATGTCCAGCCTCCAACTGCTGCACTTAGCTGGTAGGTGCGAGCTTCTCTTTGTTTTGTGCGTGTCTTGGTGCCTCTTGTGTTTTGTCTTCTCTTTTACACAGGAAGGCTTTTTGGGATTCTGTGTGCTCAGACAGAGTCTATCCTCCAGAGTCGAGATGTTGGCTGCGACCTCTGGGCATTACTCTAATAAAAATAACAGGAACTTGATTAGGAGCCAGAAGATCTGTGTTCTGTTCACTGCTCTGGTGGTCACAAAGTATGATGTGGGTGTTTGGGTTTTTTTCCTTTTAAGTTTTATGTAAAACAATTCTCAGAGGGGGAGTGTATGAATATTATTTTTGTTGCCTGTTCCACTAGCTCTGCATTTGTATGCTATCTGAATCACCCCTTCTCCCTCTTGTCTTGTCTCTCCTTGTTTGATAAAGGAAGACCGATAATGTTCTTCCTTGTGTTGTAAATCATCTCTGTAGCATCTCTCTCCCTCCCCTTTGAGGAAGAAACCTGGTATTATTCTCTGTAGAATGTTTTAAAAATCCTAGAATGAAAAAAATTGCAAAATATTGATGTTCTGCATGGTTAGAGCAAACACTATGTTCCTGTGAATCATAGATGTCAGGTTTGTTTAATCTTAATAAATCTATGCCAGAATAACACTTTTAAACAGGAAGAGAGATGGAGGGATGAAGGAAGAGTTATGCTGGAGCAGAGAGAATTCTTAGCCAAAATCTTGTTTAGTGGCAGGCTGGGAGTGAAGAGGGCATGGACACAAACCCAAACACTTCCCATCCTCCCCCTTCATTAAATAAACTTTGAGACCTTCATTTTGGGCACTGCTTTTCTAGTGCATATTTCATTTTCTTTGTATGTTTTATGATAGATTGTCTTTCCATGTTTGAGTCTTAAGAGTACTAGTTTCCCACAGCATATTTGGAGGGGATGAAGTAAGGCTTTTTACATAGCACCCTGTTGGCAAACAGAAATAGCATTTACTCCAATGTGTGCTGCCAAGTATGAGGTACTTCCGAATGAACTTCAAAAGCTCTGAAACAAGCATTAGCTGCTTCTTCAAAAATGTGAACAATGCCATTGCTTTCTAGCAAGCAGAACTTGTGACAGCAAGGGTTGGGCAGAGGAGAAATAATAACTGGATGTGATGGATGTTGTAGTAGCACTTGGGATCAGACAGGAAGTATAGCACTGTCACTGCAGGATTTGGGGGTTCTTGTTGTAATAGTGCCTTAAGTGTGTACTCTCCACATGAGGAGGAAACGATTTCTACCTTGAAGAATGTATAGTCTACGGAGACTTAGCAAAGCACTTGGGAAGGAGCACTCAAACAAGCCCAAGCTGTTGGGGCTGCTGATAGGAGTGAGTCGTGCTGATTCTGAGGTTGGTGAGGAGTTTTCTTATCAGCACTCTTCCCTGGTGCTACACCTCCATGCTCAACGAGGACAGAGCCGACCATACATATAAGCCTCAAAGATGGTCCATAACATGTGCCAGAACTTGGGGCAGAATGAGGGAAATGGGCAAACCACTCTGTTTCAGTATGGCAGTAGGGCTGGTTGTGCTTCTGGTTTTCATGCTTGGCTCTGGGTTTTAACTGAATTTAAGTAGATGCTTTGCCTGCTTGAGAAGAGGCGGTGTGGGGCTCTGGGAAAGTACCGTACAGTGGTTCTGGTGCTGTTGTTTCAGCGTAGCTCTTATCAGCTCTGTAATCCAGAAGGTCCCTTCCATGGCATTCACATGACGCAACTGATCTGTCCAGCTCACATTTAGCATGGCAGTAAGCGTACTGTCCTGGACCATTTTCTGGTTCTATATTTATGTGTACATATCTTCTACTTTTAGATGAGGAATTGACCTGCTGAGACCTTGGAATTGTATGGCCTTTCCCTGTGTTTTGAAGGCTGCTTTCAAAAAACAAATGCAAATTATCCTGGTGCTGATCATTTTTTTGTGGCTAACACAAAAAAATATCTTTGGAAGAGAGAGATCTTAAAAATCAAATATTTGCATTTGCACTTGAAATGCAGGTATTGCCTTTCACACTTGCAAAGCTGCCTTTTATGGCTGAAATGTTGCATTGCTAAATAGTAGTTCTGCTTTTGCTTTTACTTGAAATAGGTGTAATCTTGGAGTAAACAAGGAGTGTGTGTAGTATCTAATCTAATACTACAGGAAGACTTTAGTACGTAAGAAATGACTTGTTGGTATCAATGTTGCCTAAGCTTCAGCATATGCTTTATCTAAAAGTCTAAATCAAAGAATTACCCTTGTACAAGAGTGTGCTTTATTACTGGTAATGAGTTGCGGCTGCATGCAGCACATCTCTGCAGAAAATGCATAAAGTCTCATGACAACTTGGGTGATTTTTATTACTCCATCCCTTGTAAATTTAATGTTTTTCTTCTTGTCCTTAACAGTTCCACCAAGTGAGAAGAGTGATGACCATCCTTTTCCTTACTATGGTTATCTCATACTTCAGTTGCATGAAGGCTGCCCCAATGAAAGAAGCTAGTGTAAGAGGACAAGGCAGCTTGGCTTACCCAGGTCTTCGGACCCATGGGACTCTGGAGAGCCTAAATGGGCCCAATTCTGGTTCAAGAGGACTGACATCGCTGGCGGACACTTTTGAACATGTCATAGAGGAGCTTCTAGATGAGGACCAGGACATCCAGCCCAGTGAGGAAAACAAGGATGCAGACTTGTACACATCCCGAGTCATGCTAAGCAGTCAAGTGCCTTTGGAACCCCCACTGCTCTTTCTGCTGGAGGAGTACAAAAACTACTTGGATGCTGCAAACATGTCCATGAGGGTCCGACGCCACTCTGACCCAGCTCGCCGCGGGGAACTGAGCGTATGTGACAGCACGAGCGAGTGGGTGACAGCGGCAGAGAAAAAGACTGCAGTGGACATGTCCGGAGCAACTGTCACAGTCCTGGAAAAAGTCCCAGTACCCAAAGGCCAACTGAAGCAATACTTCTATGAGACCAAATGCAACCCCAAGGGGTACACAAAGGAGGGCTGCAGGGGCATAGACAAGAGGCACTGGAACTCCCAGTGCCGAACTACCCAGTCCTATGTGAGAGCTCTCACCATGGATAATAAAAAGAGAGTTGGCTGGCGCTTTATAAGGATAGACACTTCCTGTGTATGTACATTAACCATTAAAAGGGGAAGATAGTGGATTTGTGTTGTATAGATTATATTGAGACAAAATTATCTATTTGTATATATACATAACAGGGTAAATTATTCAGTAAAAAATAATTTTATGGACTGCATGTATAACAAGTTTATACAGTACAGTGGTTCCACAATCTATTTATTGAACATATCCATGACCTGAAGGGGAACAAAAGTCATTTGCGCACAAGTTTAAAAAAAAAAAAAAGAAAACAAAAAAAAAAGAAAAACAAGCAAACAAAAAAGTCTGCATTACATTCCTCGATAACGTTGTGGTTTGTCGCCGTTGCCAAGAATTCAAAATATAAAAAGTTTTAAAAAAAAGAATAAAATTGCATGCTGCTTCAATTGTGAATTGATGATAAACTGTCCTCTTTCAGAAAAATAAATTGAACCAAAACATTCCGTTTACATTTTAGACAGTAGGTATCTTTATTCCTGTTAGTATTATATCTGTTTACTGCTTTTAACTTCTGATAGCGTTGGAATTAAAACAATGTCAAGGTGCTGTTGTCATAGTTTTACTGTTTCTCTTACTTTTGAACTCCCATCAGATTGAAAAAGAAAAAAAAATCATTACCTTATTCTGGATTTAAAACAAATTTGTTTTTGTATGTTGTGAAGGTGTTTGCAATAGCAATCCAACTACTGACAAAAAAAAATAATAAAAAAAAGAGGCAACTGAAAAAGAATGGTGATGTTCCACTTCACATTGTTGAACTTCAGGCTTAAAGACAGCACTTATTTAACTGTATGGAAACATGCTTTTTTGGGGTTATTTTCTTTTTTATTATTTTTTTAACTCTTATTTGCTGTCTTTTGAGACCTGCATTTGCTTATACCATGTTTGTGTTTGGGGTTTTTTTTACCCTTTCCTCCCTTTGGAAAGATGTTGGTTGTTCTATTTAAAATGTTTCACTTACCACAAGACTGGACCTTTTCATACAGAAAATATTCTATAGAGTGAAAGCAATGCTTTTGATGTAATAAAAGACTCTGCTTGGATCAAACATCTTGGTGAAGCCCAAGAAGAATGTTTCTAGAAGAGGGTCTAGAAAGATGATAGTGGATCTGAAATCAGGTTGGTCATGGGACTGAATAGCTCAGCCAGTTCAGGGACAAATCGCAGTGGTTTGGGTTGACTGAGGCTGTCATGGTCAGCACTGAGTGTGGTGATCCTGTGCATCCTGTGAGAGTTGCCTTGTCCACTGATGCAGGTGGGTCAACCTCACCCTGCAGAGCATGCCCAGTAGCCTTGGGCCTGCAAAGCACAGTGCGTGAGCTGCAGAGGCATCCCTGCCCAAAGGAGCTCGGGAAATAGCTGGGGAATGAGGCAGGAGGAGGCCCTGCCTCTGGTTGAAAGCAATTATCTTTTTGTTTGTGTGGCTCTACCTCTGCTGTCAGCCTTATTTTATTAAACAATGTCGACATAAAAGATACTCTTGAAGTAAGTGAAGAGCAAGTGCTGGAGGATTTGGCTTAACGTTGCTCAGGTTCTAATAGATGAATTTAGCCCTGCACTACTCCTTCTGACTGTCTTGGCAGAAGTGTTTCCAAAAAGGCAGGTTGTAAGCTGAAGAGCCCTGCATAGCACTCACACTGACTACAGTGGGCAGAGAGGCAGAAATAGCTCATTAGTGAGCTCACTGAAGGCAGATGCTATATTTGTAATTCCTGTAGATGAAGAAAAATAGCTGAAAGAAGAGGAAAATACTGCACAGCATAACTACTGCTGAATGCTACAGAATCTACCTTAGTCTGCCTTGCTGTTGAAGTTAGTTAAAAGCCTGGACTGTGCAAAGCTTATTTGAAATATGATTCCCCACAATAATTCTCTTTGAAGAGTATATTTAACACTGAGTTTGTCATTACTAATAGAAATTCATAGTGGAAGCTAACAGAGACACCTTCCAAATTGGTGATCCCTTCTACTTGGGGTAGAAGGGCTTCCCCTTCCCTAGGATAACTGCCTGTCAAAGGAAAACCAGCCCAACTGTAAAATGAAAACCTTTTGCATTGGACCGTGAATAAGAAGCGGGCTTTGTGACCCATGTGGACTTTAAATTTCAGTCTTCTCAATCAATTGCAGATACCCAGTCTCCCACATAGAAATCAGAAATAAAAAAAAAAACTTACTGAAATGCTTCAGATCTTTAACTGAAGTATTTCTCATGCAAATTAAATGCTGTAAAAACAGAGAATTTCATTCCACTGTGGCCAGTATGTGTATGTCGATTATAATTCTTCGCAATCAAACACAGCACAGGAGCCATTCTCAGCAATGTTCCCAAATTTCAGGAGAAATGGTATAATGGTGGCTCCCCTCAAAACCAGGGCTGGTTACTTAGAAAGAGGAAAGGATGATGCTAATCAGTAAATAAAAAAAGAGATCACTTATCTATGCTGGAAGAAGAAATGATAGCTAGGACATGACAGTAATCTAATTCAGATACTGGACTAAAATAATTCCCAGTTCAAATAAATTGGATTTCCAAAAGAGAAGTGTTAATGCATAAATCATGCTAGAAATGAAGTTCCTCATTTCCCAAAGTTAATTATGGCAATATCCTTAAGCCAGAAGTCGTTTTCTGGCGTAGGCAAGGGTGATGCTGGTGTGGCAGAACTAAAAGCAGTGGGGAGGTAGGTTCAGAGGGGTAAAGGACAGCCCATGTGGGTGGGGGACAAGGGATGGAGCTGAGAACCTACAGAAGAACTGTATCCTGTAGCTAGATCTAAAGTGATGTTCCTCATAATATGCCAACTGATATAACGTGAAATGGCAATTAAACTGCAGTCCCATGGCTCTCATTTGCCTGACCTAATACATCTATGATCACAGGCTTGGCAGTTTCAGTTAAAACAGAGACTGGGGAGGGGAAGTGGGGGTGGTTTTCTTTCATGTCACTTAATTAAACTCTTGCTGTGGTCTGTTTGTGACAAAGGTATATCATGCATGTCAGCAGGCCTAGTGCTGTGTTAAAGTAAAGACTCTTGCAACTGTAAGTTAATGTCTGTGGCCTTGTTCTCTATTATTCACCTTGTGTAACATAAATATTTATTGTATATTTATATAATTTTATGTTTTTTGGGAAAACTGAAATTGGCATTAAAATTTAAAAGCAACTGCGTCATATTGTAAATATAATTAAGCTATATTTAAGTGTACTGATTAACATAATATATGTTTAACTATAGAGTTTTTTATGTTTTTAAATATATTTTCAAAAAATATATATATAAAACTTGGGGTTTTTTGGGGGACCATGTGACTTTTTTCTCTAATTGTAAAACAAACTTGAGTTTTACTATAAAGATGTGTGTTCTTTGTTTTAAAACAATTTTTACTTTATTTTAGCAATAAAATCTCACTCAGAGGGCAGATAGCCCCCTGTTTCATAGCCGGACAGTGAGCATTGGGAGGGGAGGGGTGGCAAGAACTTACTTTCCATGAAAGTTGGCAATACTGACAAGAATGATGTATTTCCATTTAATTCTAGCTCATAAGTCTCCATGAGACTAAAAACCCATAAGTGGCCCATATGTATGATTTTATTTAGCCATAAAATGACGAGCATGATGGAAGTAAGGGGGAAGGGTTACTAACTGTAGTAACTAAGTTGATAAGTGAGATGTAAACTAACTAGCTGTAGTCCAGTCATATATTTCATTCTTAAATGGTGTCATGTATATTTATAGCCCCTGTGCTGAACTTATTCATGACCCCACAGAGTATTATAAGTGAAATTCCTTGGATTTAACATATTAGCATTTCTAAAAGAATATTCTCTACTGCAGCTGCCAAGCCTTTGCATATTTAATTATCCAACAGAACAATCAATAAATCTTAATGATAAATAGAAAACTTTCATAAACTTAAAGGGGAGAAAAAAGCAACTCAAACTCTTAAAATATTCCATTGCTGTGAATTTCCCAAGAGTCCAGTGCCAGCAATGTCTCCACAACAACCAAGGAAATGATGCTTCTGCAGATTATCAGTTTTATTAAGCACACATTCATGCACGTTACTTGCTTTATTGTCTTAAAACAAGCTAATGGAAGGAGTAACAGATACTCAAACTTCTGGTGTATGGAGGAAGGAGGCTGTATCATTTCTGTGCCATGTGCCTGCTCTTGGCTGTGGGAGCTGACTCCACTCAGACCCTTCCATCTCCCTTAGGTAGGACAGAGATGGATGAGGTTGCTGTAGATTATTTTGCTGTTAAATAAATGGCATGGGTATCTAGGGAATGAAACGGGCAACCTCAAAATACATGTTTGAACTACAGAGGAAGATACAAGAGCTAAACATCCACCCATACGCTCTACTGAATCCTAACTCTGTAGGGGAAAAGAAAGATATTTCTATAGCTTTTATCACTTGGAGCAGAAATAAAAGCATATAGCCAAGACTTTTAAATTACTCAACCATAAAACAGTAGCAAACAGTAAAAAAAGATTTTTGAAGAGAATATCAGGGCTACATTGAAGTGCAACGAGAGGGGGAGGACATTTATTTCAATTTGTCCCAGGTGGATCCAATACTTTGCTTCCACAGGCTACTTTTCCTAATTAAGGTCTCATTGAGAAGACACCTTCTGGCAGGGCAATTAAAATGAAAAAGGAATGGATGTGCTTGTTTGGAGTAAATATAAAGAGCACCAAGGCCTCACCTTAGGAGACAATTTTAAAGCAGGAAGGTTCTATAAGGGAGCATTTTGGAAGAAAAGATTTTTCTGAATTTTTTTTTTTTTCAGGGTGGGAATTTTTAACATTTTTTAATGACTTGCTACCATTTTGGGTAGTCAAAGACAGTGGTGTTGATATAAACCAGTGGAGTTAAACTGATAGCTTTTTTGATGCCTGTGGGAAAAGAAGGCCTGGAGATGGTATGAGTGGGTCCAACTTTTACAGGCAAGATTTGGATTCACTTGTGGTATTTGAGATTCTTCTGGAAATCAAGTCGTCTAAGTTTCATCCTGTTAGATGATGGCAGAAAGCACTTTGAGGTAAGCTGCTCTTTGCTATGCCAATACTCTGTTGAGGGAAATGGCACATAACTGCTGTTTTTTTGCATTGCTGTGCACGGGTGAGTCTCTAAAATCTTCCTGCAACCGCAACCGTCTCAGTTCTCTTGGGATCCATTCTGAAGTCACTGATGTGAATATGTATTATTCTGGATGTCAAATAGCTACTGGTACTGCTGGCTTGTCTCTGTTGATCAGGCTGGTGCTGTGTTGTTAACTCCATATACGATTACAGCCACCCTAACCTGTTGCTACAGGTCCCTGCTCCATGGGAATAACCTGCAGAGGGAACCGAGGGGCAGCAGTTCCCAGTAATTCCCAGTGCCCAGGAGGGCCACACAGGCAGCAAGGGCTTCCCTGCTGCTGGGAGCCCTTGGCCGCGTCAGCTTGCAGCAGACACTGCTGATCTCATCAGTGCAACTGTCACCAGTTTGCTCATGCAGGGATTTTAGGAGATGAGGAGGAGGATTTGGCACAGAGCTGCAAGGTTTCTTATCTAAACCCTTCCTTTCTGCCTCTACCAGCTGGGCAAAGCAACCATGTGGCAGCAGGAAGAGGCAGTGAGCTGGCTTCAATCCCCAGTGGGGCAAAGGATGCTGCAGTGGGCTGTCCTGTGGGCCACTCTGGGACTGGCATCACTGCCCAATGGCACAAAGCTGTGACTGGGCTTGGAGGCTTTCCTCCTGCTTGGAGGCAGGCAGATGGCTAGAGTAAAATGGGCTCAGAAACCCAAGCTAAAATATTTGGAGGAGAAAGCTGTTTGTGTGTACTGATACCAGTGAGCAGAAACCCAAATTCCCAGTACAGGTATTGCTCTTACCCATTAGCACAAGGTGAAATAATACTCTTATCTTCCTCTGAATCTGAATAAACTCCATATCACAGCAACGAATGCCAGAGCAGGAACTCCAAAAGCACTTGATTTATTTAATGGGAGTAATCTCTTGGGTGATATGCAAAGGGATGGATTACTAGGAGGGAATATATCCTGCAAGAAGTGCAGAGTTTTGCACTTTCAGAATGGCATCTCATGCATTTGGCCTCTGAAAAAGTTTCCCCTTGCTAAAATAATCCTTTCCTTATACCATCCCCTCCTCCCTTTTATTAGAAAAGGACCCCGAGCAAACAATCTGGTCTAGCTTAAGTCTTTAAAGTACTGGAATTTCCAAGTTAAAGCTGCAGTTCATGTGTGTAAACCAAGCTATCTTCTCCTACTGTGTTATGTTTGTTACATTGCCCTTTAAACTACTTAGACTCTAAGTAAGAGTATAGGTACTTATTGAACTAAATATTCCTTCAACTGTCATTTACACTGAGGATTTTGAATTATTCTAATGAGGTTTCCAATTATAACTTTTTCTGATCTTTAACTCAAGATCACTCTGATGGGAGACTTACTTTTGCTCTAACTCCAGCATGGTCCTTCATAGAAGTTTCACTATGTTTGGCCTTCAGTCTTGTGAATCTGTTATTTAAAACAATATGAAGTATGGCAGTATTTTTGTTACAAAAATACTTAATGCTGCCAACTTCATCATTTACATTCATGAAACAGCCCAGTGAGGCCATTTCACTCCCTAATTTCTGCTCTTACTCGATGATGTTGATGTCCCTGTGTGGTGCAGCCCACGTGGAGAGAATCTCCTGTCTCAGGAGCAATAGGAGTACATTCACTTAAAAAAATAATAAATAAAATCACTACCTCACCTTGTAAGTTAATATCCTTTCTGCGCTGTCAGAGCTACCACTCCACAAGGTACAGTCAAATGGATGTGATGCTGGTGTAGTTGCAGATCTCTGCTAACAGAAGGTGCCAGCCAGTGCTGGGATGCAACAAGTTGACTTGTGCTCACTTCATCTAACGTCAAGTCACCTTTCAGCTTGTTGCACTTTTTTTTTGGCCACTATTCCCTTAGATTGAATTGACATATTAGTCTTAGAGATGCCACAGTCTGGCTGTTTAGTTCTGAAGGGTGCACAAGAAAGTCTCACTCAGCCTCACCTGAACTATTCACAATAATCGTATTATCTTACACTTTTCTTTCTTTAAAATTTTTCCTCCTTGCTGCCAGCTGTGTTGGTGTTGAATATTCACCTCCCTATTTCAGGGGGTATAAGTTCAGACATGCTCATCCAGTCTGGCTAATAGCTGCTGGTACATACCTCTGACAAAGAGCTGTCAAATCAGGAGAGGGGCGGTGGGGATAGGGCTTTGGAAGCTGGAAGAGACCCTCTGCTTGGGAAGGCAGAGCACAGCAGCCTGTAGCCAGCTCTCCTTTCCTTGCTACACAATGTTTGAACTGGATGTAGTTGGTATGAAACAGGAGTTCTTTTTAGCTCACAGAAAAGCGTGACACACTGTAAGTGACTCTGTGCTTAAATTCTGATAACTGGTAGTCTCCACAAAGCGCTTCAGGAGGAATAAGCCACGTTTGTGTTTTCAGAAGTCTTGTTGTGAACACGCTGTCTAGAGAAATAGGAATTCATCACCTGAAATGCTAAACAGCAGCTTTGCTTTCCAAGGGGAAACTAGGACAAACACTCGAAAGAGGCTGTTGGAGGGAAAGCATAGGTGTGCATGTTCTCTTAAAATATGCATTACATCTAGCTTCCCAATAAGCTAAAACTCTTCATATAATAGTATGAATTGAGGCCTCAATAGCTGGGTATTTTATTCTGGGAAACCTAGTGAGTGCAGGGACCACAGGACTCTATCTGCGAGCTGTTAAATTCAGCTTGCGCAGCGTGGGACACTGAGGAAAGGCAGATGAGCACAGGAAACCCCTTCATAAATCTGTCAGGTAGGCATCCGCGGTTAGCAGTAGCAGTGCTGCTCTTGTCTGTGCCTCCTCTAAATTAAACCAGAGATTCCAGGCATAACTCTGCATGTCCTTACGGCTTTATAATTATTGCCTGCATGGCAAGTCAGAGAAATAATGAGGATAAAGTAGTGCAAACAATAGCTATACAAGCTAATTAGCCCTGCCTGTCACAGAAAATAATACAGTGGATGGGCTGACGATCTAAAGCCTTGCTCGAACTTTCAAGGCAGGAAGTTAGTAGGAGAAGATCCTGAAATAAAGCGTTACTGTAGCCTGAGATGATTGTAGGAGTCTGCAATCCATTACCTACTCAATGGTCACATCATAAATACCCCTTTAGAACCACAATACTCATTACATGCTTCATAACACAATAGATATCCACAGTTTCTAAGAATTGGTGCAACATCTCTAATAAAGCATGTGTCAGGTATTACACACAGCTATAACTACTGTATAATTTACAGGTTGGTGCCAGACTACTGAAGTGACCACCTACACAGTGATGTGTTGGAGCATTTCAGAACAAAACTGCAAGCCTAGAAACATCTGCAAATCGTCTTTATTGGAGCTCTCATTTTTCTCTCCATTAAATAGGACAATATCTCCTTAATCACAGAACATAATTCTGCCTTTGAAAAGGACAGTGTCTACCGAATTTAGTGGGAGGATTGAAGAGCAACTCAATAAATCAACAGAGAATAAACATAGCAAAAGTCATTCTGCACAGAGTCAATTCGAGCTTGAAGGTCCTTGGGATGAAGATCGGTGGAGGGGTTTTCTGGAGGAGTGTTGCTATGCAATTGCCCCATTTCTGCCCTTATCCTGGCCATCAGCTGGAGGTCAGTCATGAGGGTGGCCAGACTAGTGGTCTCATTTGGTGTGGACTTACTCAGAAATGCAAAGTAATGTGAAAAAAACCTATTGTGGCAGACAGTGTTGGCAGGAGGACTTGGACCCCACTGTGGTGTGCACCTGCGTGGCTTCCAGCCCTGGTGAACTCTCCGGATGAGGAATCAGTAGAATGTTGCCTGGTCTGGGAGGCTGCTCTGAGGGCATGGCAGGCAGAGCCTTCTCCTGGGGGCCTGAAAACAGCCACATGTGTAACTCCTTCCTGCTACTTTGGTCTTTACTCTCCTAAATTGTGTGAGTTCAGCTTTCTGGTAAATTAAAGTCAGGCTTGTGGTCTGTTTCAGATTTACATACATGTATTTGAGATACAGATAGCCTAGGGAATTGAGAAAAGATCAGAAACCCGCTGTGTCTCAGTGGTGCCACAGACTTGACACATGGCCTCAGGCACACTCAAGCTCCCCAGTTCTGCTTTCCCATTGAGTTTTGTTTTGTCTTTTTTTGCTGTTGTTGTTGTTGTTGCTCTGAATGTTGCTGATTATCTTTTTTAACAGGTTGTTAGCCACAGAGCCCTGCACCCAGGCGCGGGCAGATGTCCCACAGCTGTGTGGCTGGCCTGGAATTCCCATTTTGCTTTGAAGCAAAATGTTTTACCCAGGGCTCATTATCCCCCACAAGACAGAGCACAGACTCTCTGCTCTGGTTCAGGGCTGTGGCCACCATCTATTTCTTCCTATTTGTGTGCTATAGGTTATACCCAGAGATTTCAGTCGTTACCCAGAAGGGGGGTTTTGCTGTGTCTGTCACTAAGCTTTGTCAGGTCCCAGTAAGGAGGCACTTAAGGGCTTGCTTTTAGGGCCCTTTTTGCCTCAGAGTCCACAGTGCTCAATGGCTGCTGCAGATCTGCCTTTATGCAGAGATATTTTTAATACTGACTTTTTTTATTCTTATGTCATCAAACCCAGACAAGCCATCCTGAGCCCAAAAAGTGTGCATGAGAAGCCTTTGTGAGCCATATGGTTGTAGAACTCTGCTGGGATCCCACATCAGGGTGATGGGAGGCACTCACATGTTTCAGGCCAGTGTGGGTGTCCCATGGACCTTGCCAAGCCTCCTCCCAGCCTATACGTCATGCCCACAGATGTTAATCCTACTGCAGATTTTGAACTTTGTCTCCAGTCCCACATTTGCACACAAAGAGGCAGCTCTGACTTTGTAAGCTTGCTCCTTTGAGTGCATTCATCCTTTTGCTCAGCTTTTGGGATTGCAAATGCTCAGTGAGCAGCAGCATGTGTGCCAGAGCCCTCGGGGAGGCAGCCAGGCACAGACTGAGCAGGAGAGTTGCAGGGAAGAGGGTTCTTAGGCACCTGTGAGCAAAATGACTGTAGGAAAGGTTTGGCACTTGATCCAAAACGCTAGACGCTAATTGCAATTCAAAGGATCAGGACTGAAAAGCAGCATCTCTGAGACACACTGAGAGCAACCAGTGAGAAGTTAAGATTTCCCACGAAGTACTGCATAAACTGGAAAATCTCTGTCACCAGCGAAGTTTCAATTGTTCAGCTTTCTGAAGTCTCAAGGGAAAAAAAATCAGAATGATATTTTTGAGAATTTTTTCCTCTCTAGTGGCTACCAATTTTTTCAAAGCAATTTGCTGCCTGGCTTCCCTACAGGGAGAGACTTCTACAAGAAGCTCAGGTAACTTGTGCTGTGGTGTCTGTCCATGTAGATGGAACTGGACTCTGTCAAATACGTACATTAAAAAACCCTGAAAATACTTCCTGCCAAAGCTGTGATCACTGTGAGTAGTAACTAGAGAGTTGCAAGAACTTGTATTCAAAATACATTTGAACTGCAGAGATAAAACTCTGCCTCCTCTCCTTGCACTGTGGGTGCGCTCATCCCTCTTCATGGGCCAGCTCAGTTATGGGGCAGCCAACCTAGTGTTATTCCTTAATTCTAGGCATAATGAGTGTACTTGTGAGAAAAATTTGGGCCAGAAACACCATTCAGGTTGGGAAGAATAACAGGATTTGACTAAACATTAATTTGATTAGAAAAAGTGTTTCTTTCAACTACTACCACTGTACTTCTGACCTAAAGTCGTCTTTCTTTTGAGATGAGTAATACATGATGCCTAAAACTTTACTTAGTTTCAAAAAACAGACTTATGAAGACTTCAGCACGTCACTGGACACAAAACTCTATCCTTTCTATAACTACATATTTCTAAATATCTGTTCATTGATGCTAAAATATCTACAATATAAATATTTTGCAATATAATTATAACTCTACACTAAATAACTAAACAAAACCCATGACAGGCTGTGTGAGTCACTAGTGCAGATATATGTTGTATTGATTGCCGATGCAAAGGTCCACTTTGTAGGCTGATTTTATTTATCAGTATACACGCAATGCTCCAAAACTGGAAATACTCCTACCCACAAAGTATTTAAAGGATGTTCAAAATAAAATCCCCCTCTGCAAATGTAAAACTCTGTCAAAGACTTCAGACTCCTCAAGTACACTTCAGGCTTCAAATGAAGGAAAATATGGGTTCCAGATTTTTTTTTTTTTCCTGGCCTGGCAAACAAATGTTGTGACATCTCCCCGTGAGGTCTGGCCCTCCCCTGCATGGAGCTGGGCATGCATTGCAATACAGTTCTTGCACTCAGAATCTGGACGGGTCCAGCTCATCTGGGATCCAGCACTTTCTGTTCTTGTTTCCTGCAGATACTTGGCTCTAATCTGAAGCCAGGAATAATGCCAGCAGTCCCTTGAGATGGGTGCATGTGAGGGACTGACCATTTGACTCTTATGAGCCTGGGTATTCAGGGTCTTGGAAAATACCAGGACCTGATATTACCCATCTGAAAATCCCTGTGCATAATCACCTGGAGTCACTTTGTGGTCACACCATCATTGGTCTGATCCCCTTGGCCCTACTTCCTTCCTGCTGTTTCCTCAATTGGAGGAGAGTTCAGGGAGAAGGCAGGCTTCCTCCACAGCCAGGGCTACTGTACAAACCTGGCCCCAGGGATGGGCAATCTTGATGCAAAGACACTCTCCATGAGAGAACACTGGAGAGCCTTCCAGTACTTAAAGGGTGTCTACAGGAAAGCTGGGGAGGGACTTTCTACAAGGGCATGTAGTGATAGGACAAGGGGGAATGGCTTTTAATTGGAAGGGGAAATATTTATATTAGACAGTAGGAAGAAATTCTTCATGATGAGAGTGGTGAGGCACTGGAACAGGTTGTCCAGGGAAGCTATGGATACCTCATCCCTGGAGGTGTTCAGGTTGGGTGAGGCTTTGAGCAACCTAGTCTAGCAGAAGGCATCCCTTCCCATGGCAGGAGGGTTGGAACCGAAATGTCTTTCAGGTCTCTTCTGACCCAAACTGTTCTTGATTCTGTGAAGCAGCTGTGAGAAGCTTGCAGGACACTTGGTGAGGGCTGGCTGTTTAGATCTGTGCTTCACCAAGAGGATTAGACCTGTTAACAGCTTCCCAGGAAGAAAATAATGGGAAAAAAAAAGCCATTTCTGGCAGAAGAGACAGATTTTTCCCCAGGAAGGAACAGCTTGGGAAGCGGATGGGAAATCGCTTCATGGCTTCTCATGGCCTTGGAGAGAAGAGGCTGAGATGTGACATGCGGAGGTGACCAGATGGAGGCAAATGGAAAGAAAAGTCTGAGTAACTAAACCCAGGGGAAAACAGGTAGGTGGGTGGGTGTGTTTGCAGGAAGGAGAAGAACAAATGCAGGCAATGCATGTGGCTGGAAAAAAACCTTGAAATGCCACATCGAGCTGCAGGCCAGGGGATGCTGCTGAGAACAGCAGGTTAGTGAGAGGCTGGAGGTGCCAGGGGCCAGGGCAGCTGAACATAGAGGCTACAAGCTCAATGTGGGCATTTGATGCGAGCAGCCTCTGCTCAGGGCTTGTCTGTGCTTGCGTGCTCTTGGTATCTGAAACAGAGCAGCTTCGCTAATGAGCAGATGTTTTCTCCGTGTGGCTGTTACAACATCCTTTAGGGATCCTGTGCTAGAGATGCGTATCCAGTCCCTCCCCACCCAGTGCCGGCTTTGAATGCAAGCTGTAACGAACCGTTGTGCAACAGCATTCCCTTCACGCTTCTCCTGACCGTCCAAGGTACATACAGAAACTGGAGCTTTAAAAATAAAAAGAATCCTATTACTGCTATAAATGACTCAACATTTCTGAACTTCAGACAATCTGCCTTACCCAGAAACTCGAATTTGGGGTTCCCAATGTGCCAGTTTTGCAGTTTCTTCTTACCTAGCTCTGGAGCTGCTTAGTAAAATCACCCCAGTCCATACCTCAGTTGAGTACAGGATACACAGGGTACCAGAGCTTTCGTCCCACCCACCTCCTCCAAACTGCCCAGATGTTTAGCATCACATGGCAGCCAGCTCAGTAACGGGGATGTTTAGGGTGTAAAAAAACAACTGGGGTAGCACAGCGTAACAACTGAAATGCCGCTCATACAAGCCATGAGCACTTGCTGCTTTCATGAGCACTATAATGGGATATCAGAAACTTTTCAGAGAAAACCCTCAGCCATCTGCATGCACCTAATCAGTGCAGCAATCAATTAAAACCACTGGTACGGACAATGTACAAAGGATGTTGTTTATGCCACATCCAGCTGTAAAGCAAAAAAACCAACCCTGTGGGTTTTAGATAGGGCATACTGTAACTGATGGCTTAATTATAGCCTACCTGAGGCATAAGGCTGATCTCTTCCATTTTTCTGGAAAAGTCTAATTCAGTTTCTCATTTATCACCTGAGAATTAATGTTTCACACAGACACCACGGAAAGTGGAAGAGTAAGTATGGTTTCTGCGCTAAAAACCTTTTCATGGAAATGGAACAAATAATAATAAGTGCTTATTTGTTTTTTCCTAGTGGCCTTTTAAAAGAAATTACTTTTCCTCACAAATCATATCTTATTTAAATATGCAGTTGTGTGCTTCTCATCTTTCACTCTGTGTTTGAATTTCTGAACCTCTCTAATTGCTGCCATTATTTGTGCCTGAGAAGAGTGAGGAGTAAAACTCTGCTTTGATTTAAGCGGATGTGTTTGCATATTGCCTTGGTTACCATTTGCATGGAAGGAAAAAACCATAGCCACGGCATCCTCCTTCTTTCCTGGCTGAACCATGGCCTATGGAAAATGCTAAATATCAAAGAAATCATCAGTAAATCATAATGCTCTTCCCTGTTTGAGCAGTTTATCCTGGAGAATCTGAAATTGCAGTTATTTTCAGAATACCACTGTGAAGTCCATGGGCGTTTTATGGTTGGGTAAACTCTTCTCAGAGTGTTAAAAGGATTTGCTCAAGATCTCGCAGCAAAGTAATGGCAAAATCACCACATCCCCTTTCTTTTCCAAATTGGTCCATCGTCTTTCATTTGAAAGAAAATGAGAAAACCCTCGCATCTCCCTTCTCAGTGTTGCAATGAGGAAATACAGTGTTTTCAGTGGAAGGGCCTGGTTTCGAGTGTGGATGTGCTTGGTGGTGTGGTTGGTGTGGTTGGAAGGAGGCAAAGGCAATGAGGGCAGCTTGGCCAGGGCAGGCTGAGGGTGAGTCCTCTGGGGCCACCACTGTGGGGGACAGGGCAACGGCGGCACTTCCTGGGGACATGTTGGTACGCCAGGGGTTGCCCCTAGCCATCCACCTTCCTTGCTTCCCCTCCCCTTGTATTTTTCCCATTTAAATGTCCTATGGCCACCTATGGGGGAGTGGCAGCCTTGGGGTGCAAGAGGCAGTGGAAGGGACCGTGTGTTTGTAATTCAGATTACGAGTGTGCCACGTGGTGCTGGATGTGTGTACACTCTTCTACCTGGGATGCTTTTGTAGTCATCTTTCTCCCGATGTTGAGATTAGGTACCCATGCAAAATGTTCAACAAAGATTATCTTTTATGCAAAGCAATGCTATCCTATTTGCAAAGCTTGCCTCCACCACGATTGCTGTTGACAAGCAGCTAAATTCAAATGAGAAACAAACTGCCTTGGGAAAAGGGGTGGGGGAGGACCTGGGCTCAGTGAGGCAGCGATGTGGGTGAGGAGGGAAGCCAGTATCTTCTAGCAGGGTTAGAAACTTACCTAAAATGGGATTAAAATGCTATCAGGTGCACAAATAAGGCTGTTGCAGTTAAATTATTCCTAGCTCAATAGAGTTGACTCTATTCCGCAGTATTAAATGGTGTTAAAGCCTAGCTATATAATGATAACTGGAGATGGGCATCCCAAAGAGTGGCTGCTCAGGTAAGGGGGAGATGACTGAACCCTTTTCCTTCACTCCATGTATAGTAGTGTGTTTTCCCACACAGCTACATCATCTGTAACACTTGTGGTTATAGATGCCCAAAGCATGGAGACGAAGCTCTCTTCTTTTATCATTTAAAAGTAGATGCTTAGGTACCTCACATTTGCTTTAGAAGACTCTGGAATTGAAGTTTTCTCTCTACCCATCAGGACTGAAAACCTCTGTTCCCACAATAAAAACTGAGATTTTCATACAATAGCATGATACTGGTAACTAGAGCTTTAAGAAAAAGATCAGATAATGTGGCACTTGCAATAAAAGCTCAAGATATGACAAAGCCATATCTAGTACAGTTCCCAGATGAATGGGTTCAGTTTAAAGTACACTTACATTTATTCCAGGAAAGCTCTAATGCAACCTTTTCCTATTAGCTAAATAAAAGATTAAGTTAATACTGCCATTTATTTTAAAATTTACTGAAAATATTGCGGGGGGGAAGAGGCAAAGATTTTGTAGATGAGTCACTACAGAAATACGCAATGTTGGTAAAATTTTGCTTGGCATCATCATAAATATTCACAACAGATTTCCAACAGATTTCACTCATTATAGTCTGAAGAAATTTTTCCTCTTTTATTGCTATTTTGGTCATTTCACAAAACTTCTGGTGTCATTTTAATAGTCAGCGTGCACAGGTCAGGAGAAGAAGTTTTGGGGCATGTACAGTTCAGAGGCAGCGAAGAGGGCAAGGGGGTTGAATGGCATTGTCTGTAAGCAGATGCTGCTGGGTCTTTGTCCTGCCCGGGGCGGGGGGGAGTTGATATCAGGACAGAGCTCTCATGGCAATTAAGCATCCTCCTTCCTCTCATGTGGAACAATTGCTGTATGTGGGACACCTGACATCAGGTTTTTTTCCTCCCAGTACTTCCACCACAAGTATGTAAAAAAGCATGACTACAAATAAGAGGAATACAAATTTGGGTGAAGAGGTTACATTTTCTTTCCAACATGGCCCAGCTCAAATTAGAAGATTTTTTTTCCACACTTTCTAATGGCTGGCAGGTTTTTTTGTCCACAGCACACAGAGTTCAGGGGACACATGAGTTAAAATGACTGAGAAATAATCCTTTTTTTAGCTAAACCATGTACTTTGCCCCAAAAGACTTTGCAAGGTTACCTGTGACTCTTTCTTTAATGAAAACGATTCCACCACATGCTCCTTTTGAGAAAGGCAGAGAAATATGTCTAAATCAAAAAAAAGCTGTGCAAATAACATTCAATATTGTAAATGGGAACATGGAACTATTTGTGGTCAAATTTGTATATTTCTATTCATAAAGATTCTTCCAGAAAGAATATTTTATTCTATTTTTCCTTATTTCACTACTAAGCAACATGATTGTATTGCTTCTTGTATACCCAGTCTTGCTTACCATCATAGCTCATGTATAATATGATTTCCCTTATTCTTCTCCCTGTTTATCAAAATGTCTTTAAATTATTAAATCCAGTCCTGTATTAGTCTTTCACTGTGAGCTTCATTGGGCAGGCATTGCACATGATCTGGTTTGTAGCCCTGCTCCTTCCTTTTCGCTTCTTAATTAATCAGTTTCATACCATTGATCGAATTTTGATGGCTAAAGACTGTTTTCCTGTATTCTGGAAATACACAAAAAAGTGTTGCTGTAAAGGTCTGGTGTTCAGGGAAGGAGTGATTACTGGCTCTAGCAAGCATCTAGAGTAGAGGAGCATCTACTGGAAATTAAATGAAATGACAGCTCAGAAATGAAAAGTACAATAAAACCTTGGCAATAGAGAGCAGGTTGCTGCTGCTTCTCCTCGAAGGCAAACCTTCCACAGACTGTGGGACAGAGTGATGAGGAGAAAATCAGCCTGGATAAATCCATGTAGCCAAGCTGTTTGGCACATTCCTTGGTTAGATCTTACTGAGGCTCTTAAACAGAGAAGCCCTCATGGAGAACAAGTGAAGTGCCTGGTCCTAGCTGCATACCTGTGCCCTCCACTCTCTACAGGTTTGCAGGGACCAGTGTCCCAAGAGCATTCATAGAAGGGGAAAGGAAGCTGGGGCACAGCCCCTCTGCCCCCTGATTTCTGCTGGCCAGTTGCTAACATTGTACTACGCCTGGGAACCAGCACCCTCCTCTCCCAGAACAAGGCTTTGACAGAAGATCATCTGCAGGAAAGAAGGAGGGGTTTTGCCAGAGTTGAAAGTGAAATTCTTCAAGATTTTGACCTGAGGTTTCTCTATAGGGCTTACCCCCACTACCACAGGAAGTAATGCAAAGCTGACTTCTCTGTTAGCATCGTTTTGCGTAGGTAGCTCAAGCCACACATCTGGAGCGATGGAGAGAAGGTACTCTCACTAAGTGGGCTGCCATTGATTTTCATATGTTCATAGGTATTAGAGAGGAAAAAGACCTATTAAATCATCTAGTCAGTATAATCAGTGCAGAACTATTCCCTGCTGGACATTTACTGGTGGTTTGTCAACTCTAGTTCAGGAAATTGAGTTGTAGTGTTCAATATAATGGATTCTAAATTTGCATTTAATATCAGTTTTCTTTGGTTTCTGCTTTTACATTAATGCATTGATGTGCTTTATATTGATTGACTTTTCTTAGTGTAATGAGAACAAAATGCCACTTATCATTTAAGTCATTTAACTCAAACTAGCAAGCTATCAAGCTAGCTCCTCCCAGGGGAAAATCGTAATGGCTATAGCAGTGCCATGTCAATACAGAAGTGTTGGCAAGATAGATAATTCTACAAATGTTTTAATTTATTTCAAAACATTGGTAGAGAGTTATACAGCTGAATATACCATCAAAAGCTACTCAAACAATGAATTAAATCTTCAGCACTAATCATGCCAGTTCTACTTCTCTCCCAGCCTCCTAGCAGTTTCGTATATCTTATGTGCTCATCTGCCTTAGCAAAAATAGAGGAAATTCTTCAAAATCACGTGAAACAAGACAAATGTAGCATTTAATCTTTCAGCCAAATCCTGACTCTGTGGCTGCTATGCCATGGATATCTGCTTGAGCAGGAGTGAAGGGATAAGAGTAGATCCATTGCTTTCCCTCTCCTTAACTAATAAAACACAATGCTGCTAGTAGTGGATTATTCATAGATTTCAACACAGCAGCAGACCCAGCGTGAGAATAGGTGACAGAAACAGGTTTTGATCTTTATAAATAGGTTGCTGAAAAGACTCTGTGATTACTGCCATATATATCACTACTTAAGATGAAAAATAGCATACCTTCCTAGTACCAAACTTTCATAAACATGCGCTGAGTTTCAACACCCCAACTGTTTTGCAAATGCTGCCAAACTTGCCACTGGAAGAGAGATCTGGCCTTAAACATCTGTAGAGCACAGATGCAATGCAGTGTGAAGTGTAATCTAAAACTGCCAGAAAACAATTAAAATCTTATCACTCTTAATAACACACCACTGGAATTATTTATAGCATTAACTTTGAATATTGGGTAACGGCCTGCCCTATATGTTGAGTAACAAATGGTCAAACTGAGGATGTTGTACTCCTATGATACATCCCTTGCACCAGATTTTTATGAACTTTCAATAACTGTAGGGTAAAGAAATAAGACAGATGACACAACATTTCCTCTTTGCAAAATGATGCAGTTGTTTTTAATTATTAATACATGAGAAGGTATCAAGAGAAAAAAAACATGCTGGTCCTTTTTCCCTCTCTTTCTTTTGTTGTCTACCACCATATTTACTATATTGTGGTGATCCACATCTTGCCTAGAGCATGCAGTTACTGGCAGGAGTTCAGTTCTTACCCAGTATTTCTCTTGAGGTGTTTCAATCCAGCTTGAAAATATAAAAGCCTTACGACCACTTCTGACTGTCAGCAGATCTGTTCTCCTTCCCTGCCAAAAAAAAAGTTAATTACAAATAAACTACTTTAAGAGAATCTGAAGTGCTCTTATACGAAGCAGACTGATGTCAATTATTTTCTGCAGAAGGTGAAGAATCGGAAGATTTCCCATGACTTCAGGCTGTTTCCCTGGAAAGGTGTCAAACATTGAACCGAGGAGAAGGTGGCTGGGAGCACAGCTAAGTCTCATTTCCAGAACTAATTATGCTGTTTACATATGGCTGTTCTCCAAGGAAAACAATTCTATCCATGCTTTCTCTATCCATCTTTATTCCATAAACTGTTTTTGATTCATCCTCCACAATCTTATTTAACGAAGTCAGAAGGGAACATAAGGGCAGCCAGGCTGAAGGTCCCTGCAGCCCAATAGCCCTTCTCCAGCAATGGCATGAGCAGACTACAGAGAAATAATAAGAGAGGAAGAAAACATCATTCTTCCTGTAACCGTTTCCCTTTATGAAGATGAGGGAACTTCTCAACCTGATACTTGCTAAGCCTCCTGTTGGCCTCAGAAATGTGGCAACCTTGGGCAAGGACTGCCAGGGCATAGAATCATAGAATCTTCTGGTTGGAAAATACCTTTGAGATCATCAAGTCCAGCTGCACCCATCATCTGCTAAACCATGTCCCTCAAAAACTCATCTACCCGTTTTTTTAAATACCTTCAGGGATGGTGACTCAAGCACCTCCATGGGCAGCTGTTCCAGTGCCTGACAACCCTTTCGGTAAAGAAATTTTTCCTAATATCCAGTCTGAACCTCCCCTGGCACATCTTGTGGCCATTTCCCCTTGTCCTGTCACCTGTCACTTGAGAGAAGAGATCAGCACTCGCTCTGCCACAGCCTCCTTTCAGGCAGCCATAGGCAGTGATGAGGTCTCCCCTCAGTCTCCTCTTCTCCAAGCTAAACCACCCCAGTTCCCTCAGCTGCTCCTCGTAGGACTTGTTCTCCAGCCCCCTCACCAGCCTCATTGCCCTTCTCTGGATGTGCTCCAACGCCTCAATGCCCTTCTTATACTGAGAGGCCCAGAACTGCACACAGTACTGGAGGTGTGGCCTCACCAGTGCCGAGTACAGGGGCACAATCACCTCCCTTGTCCTGCTGGCCACACTGTTTTTGATATAGGCCAAGATGCCATTGGCCTTCTTGGCCACCTGGGCACACTGCTGGTTCATATTCAGCCGGTTCTCAACCAACACCCCCAGGTCCTTCTCTGCCAGGCAGCTCTCCAGCCAGTCTTCCCCAAGCCTGTAACGCTGCATGGCGTTGTTGTGTCTCAAGTGCAGGACTCGGCATTCTGCAAAGGACCATGTCTGCCTGCCTTTTTCAGCTCTTACTCCTCCTGGATCCCTTCAGTTCTTCACAGTGTTTGTAACGGAAAATGTGTCATGAACAGCTGCCCCTGCTCTGCTCCCTGCTCCCATGAATTGGGGCCTCTGATTCATCTTCTCAGTTACCCTCTAAGACAGAAAGGCCTTAGCCTACCAACTTGTTCCTCATTGGGAAGTTTTGGTTATGTGGTCATGCTTGGTAACCGGCTTTGACTTTTTTCCTCAGTTCTGCTATAGCTGTTTGTGGCCAGATCTGCCTACATGCTGAGAACATCCAACCCATACAAGAGGGTAAGCTTATAGCAGCAACACTGACCTCAGAACTGAGATAAACCACAATTTTTCATTTCCTGTTCTTTGTAAAGTAGAGACACCAGATGAAACCAGAGGCAGCAGCTGGAGCTGTGTACGGCCCCCAGTGCCAAGAAGCAATCATAACAGGTAGTCCTACCTGTCCATCCACTGGGCTCTTTCTTAAAATAAGAAAGATTTTCTGCTCCAGTTCTCCCATTCTTCACTCTCATTCCTGTTAATAACCTTTCTCACAACTTTGTTCCTCTTTTGAGGTTAGAAACTCTTTTTTTTGCAATTCATTTTTAGTCAGACTTCATTCATACTCAGATTGTATCTCTTGTTCTTGTCATGGGTTTTTCTTTCTTATACATATTTTTCATGTCCTCTCTCAGCTATAGTTCAGCTAAAGCAAGAGAAACTCGCTGTTCTAACTGCTGCTTAGGCCAAGGAAATCCTTCTGAGATAGCTGAAGACAAATCACTAAAGCCAAGGGTCTCGTCACTAATCACAACCTTTGACTCAAGCAATTGTCCTATAGGTACAGTTTTTAAATACACAGAAACAGTAATAGAATTTAGTATTCAACATGTAAATGATAACAAACTTTCAAACACATACAAGAAGAGCTTGAACTGAACTGACCAAGTCCTTTAGCTCCTTGTGTCATGTGGGCCTGGAAGTCTTTCCCAAAACATGTAGCTTCACTTGGTGCGATGGAGGTGAATCGTTTAGCTGCAGTTGTTGTGGTTGTGGTATGGATTTGACCTGAGTTACTTCACCTGTCATATTTATTACCACCAGTGGACCCTACTGTGTGACATTATTAGACAAGTAATGCAGTAACTCTGATACAGGCAATCACTCCTTTATGTATTATATCCTCTGGTGAGGCAATCTTGGAGGGATGAGGATGTATGTTGGAAATTTAATTGCAAAGCAACATACTTCGATTTCATTCCAGAGACCAATTTTTTTCTCTTTGGATATGGGTTCTCCTGTTTGACTTGTTCTATATCATAACCACATATATAATGTCTCAGTAATGTTTCTTACTCTGGCAAACTTCTTAATCTGTTACCTTTAGGCAGGCTGGTATGCTGAACGCAGCTCTGGATTTTGTTCTGCTAGCTGTTCAAATCCCTAGAGAGTGTGTCTGCAATCATGAAAGTGCTCATAAGGTCTGTGCAATTTGCATATGGCTATGTGTTTGTTTCTGAGGCTCTTTCCTTATAGATATGTCAAGTAGTATTTTTCTAATAGCAGTAACATCAGTTTCAGCTGATATTAAACATTTCAGGTGATATTAAACTTTTTACATCCATGAGCAAAACCCAAAGTTGGCTGCTCTGAACACACTTGAATGTAATATTTGCTGCCCTGTAGTTTAGGTGCTACTACTGTTCCTCCAGTAGTTCATGAGGAAACTAAATTCTACCTCTGACCAGAGACGGTCAGAGGGCATCAGGAGCGGGGCCTGGTCAGTTAATCTAAAAGAAAATAATTAACTTAATAATAAGATTTGCATCACATGAGAAATAGATAGCATTTCCTACTGCCTGTGGTTTGCTACCTTAGGTCCACATTCCCTATAGCAAGGAAGGTTTCTGCTGTGTTCTTATCCCATGAGGTAAGCCCTTCATCACCCCCACCTACTCCGCTAGCTCAGTGCTTCCTCTAGGCCAGTCAACTTCCTACATAGACAACAGTTTCCATATGCGTGGTCTGCTCCCAGCACTGGGATCTGTGGGGCTGGGGTAGGCATGCTGTGACCCACACCCATGCAGGAGGTAAAGCACTCTGCTTACTGATTTTCATAGGTAATACTCCCTTTTCCAGCCACTGGCATGTTTAGTGCTTGAAGTAGTTTGTTGCTTCTGACTGCTGCTTGGTTACACAGCATTTATTATACCGCATTGATGCTCTCTGTGAAGCAACTTCTGACGTGCAAATCCTACAGCTGTGCCTTGCATAAAATACAGGTGAAGCCCTTGACTGGTGGGATGTAACAGGAAAAATAAATGGAGATGACTTCCAAGCTAAAAAGCTTAACTGCCTCAGAAAAATACAATAAGCGTTTATGCTCTCTTCTTTTAAGCAATTCAATCTGCTTATTTTAAACCCAGAGTTAGTACGGACACATCCTGTAGAGCCATAAATCAGAGCAGTCTGTCTCTTTGCCAGTACAAGATGGATGCCTGCTTCGTGTTAACGACTATTCAAACCGTATTCAGGCTCAGAAAAGCAGTATTGAAGCACAGGACTGTCAAGGCACAGTGCTGGGGGTGTATCATCTGGTTCTCTTCATCCCACGGAGGAGGAATATACCAGCAGCTGCCTTGGCCGTCTGGCCCCGGAGAGGCTCCCAGGCCGCTCCGGCACAGCTCCATAGCATGTTTAGTGCCTCTTTTCGAGCATCTGCTCGTTAGTCTCCCAGTAACTATTCCTTAGTGCTCTCCTTCCAATTATTTTGATTTCCTGGATCCTGTATGATTGCTCACATAAATGTGACTTTCCTTACATGCATAGCCTAGGCAATTTCTGCAGTTCCCTCATGTAATGGGTGTGCCTCACCCTGAGTGGGTTTTTATTGCCACAAAACTGGTGCACAGCTGCTGGAGGATGGTGAGAGTTTAGGCAGAGTGCAGGAGCACAACCATCTTTTCCCAAAACAGAGCCTTTACTGAAATGCCAGTTAGGACAGCTAAAGTTTTCCTGGGGCTGTGAGAGTTCCCTGATGAGCTCCAGCACAATGTGCAACAGGCTCATTCCTCACCTTACGAAATGAAATTCGTGGAGGTTTCACAATGTATAAAATAACAGAGAAAATATGCCAGTGGGTGGCAAGGAATGGTGGTGCTTAGTCACTGGATATTAAGCAACACAGTGCAGGGAAACGAAGATTACACTCTTTGGGGATGCCACGTTAAGAAACCATTTGGAGGCAGGTGGGAGCTGCAGCATGGGAACCCTTGCCTGACACACGCAGGTACAGGCATCTCTCACTGCAATTGTGTTCTGTCTCATGGCAGGGAGACAAGCAATTAGAGCTCCTTGAAGCCCAAATGTCTACATGTGCTTCAGCAGGGTCTTGTTACTAACCCGAGGAAGGTAACAGGAAAAGACTAGAAAAGTTTATCTTACAACAGAACTAGAAACGCTGCCAGCTATTCCAACAAATTTTGAATTTATTTTAATTTTTACTCTACTTTCTTAAATAAAGACATATGTCCTTTATTGAGCAAAAATTAATATCACCCTGATTTCCACCAATGCGGAAATTATTCTTTTTTTAAACCTGATAATAGGTACTTTATTCGTGAATTTCAGCTTGGGTATTTAAACACAGTCTTTAGTATACCTTCAGCTACATATTTTCATTTTTATATTCCCTTCTGAAATATTAATATATTCAGGCATTAGAGAGGATGTCCTCAGATGTCCTTATCAGAAAACATTAAATGCTAAATTTATGTGGTAATTAACCTGTGCTTAGAGAACTTCTTACAAAGGTGTTGCATAAATACAAAATTACAGAATTATTTTAGATTTTATTCCATTACATAAATATGCATCACTAGATCCTGACTTTGTACTCATGTGAACAAAAATAGTCAGCTAATATTTCTTACCATGTTTCAGAATAGCATAATGTTATAGATGCTATAAACAAGAGTCCTTAGTTGCAACAGAAGCAAAAAGGCTTGAGGTCAGGGGATGGGGGACACACATGACAACACACACATTCCAAGAAGCTGCAAGTGTTAGACTTGTTAACTCTCAGGCTTGTATGGAGAAAAGAACTGAGAAGGCTTCTGAAAATAAGTTAGAGACAATTTTAGTGCAGATTTCTTCAACCTCACACAGCCAGGCTCTGGGCTGGGTAAGAAACTGCACCTGGCTGTGCTTTGCGCGAAATGGCATGTGCAGAGAAAACAGCCCTGACATGTCTGTTGGAATACCCAAAGATTTACTGAGGCGTCCGAAGGATTTTAATTGTTGCTCTGTATTTAAATACATTGGATTACAAAAACCTTCTCTGGAAACAAAATATAGCCTATTGACATGAGGGCACAGGAGCATTTCCAGGCCCTTAAAACATTATGAATTAAGTTAAAAGGTGATCTCGCTTTTCAGCTCTTTCAGATTTTTGGGTGCCCTGCTCCTGGGGAGCACCCATGTGTGAGATGGCATAATGCCTCACCTGAACAAGTGAACACCTCCACTCCACACATACCACTCACGGGTTTTAAAAATGTGGGAAAGCATGACCTTAAAGAAACATTGTTGACAGAAAACAGAGAATACAGGTGTGCTGCTGCCCCACAAGCGCACTTCTGCATAACTAGCAATGAGAGTGATGCCAAAATAACCAAGGGATCACCATCCAGGCACCCAGTGTGCAGCAAGAGGGAAGAGAGCTCATTTCGCTGGGCCAGCTCAGCATACTATTCCTTCCTCACCTGTAAAAAAAATTGCCTTTTTAAGTCCATAGCAATGACTACCTAATGCTGTCTTAGAATGGCATTAGCACAATTTAACCCATCAGCTTTTTACCAATAACCCATACATAGCTCAACTTCTTTCTCTGCTTTGTCTGTTTAGGTTTTGTACCTTCACACACAGCTGGTCTATTTAAATTTGCTCCCTTACTGAATTTAAAAGATAAATAGTTTGGAAAACACTTTGGAAGGTGTTCCTTTTGGATCTAGCCAAGAATGGTAGACCAACTTTTACATGTAAATAAGATGAGTGTGTTATTGACCAAATTTGGAGTAGGCTCCTTAGAAATATGTTTACAAACAAATAAGTTGCTGAGCTCCAGCAAGAATTCCTAGTCAAAATAAGAGGCAGGAGAAAGAGGGGAAATGATGGAGCAGTTCCAGAAGAGGCAATACGCTCATGATTACTTTATTCATGTGGAAAGAAGCAGCTTAGGATCTCAATTTGGAAGTAGAACTAGGTGGGGGCTATAGATGCTGATATTATTTCTGTAATTGATTTTATACTTACCCCGTTCTTTGAATGGAGCTGTTTCAGTTTGCATACGTATGTCAATATACATTGAGCCAAAGACTGCAAATTACTCACCAAAAACAAAAGAAGAAGTAATTCTGTGATAGTTGATTTGATCTGCACTGCAACAAAGGTAAGCATTTAAAGGAGTAGGGACAAATTACAAAAATGCCATGGGTGGTAGAAAAGCCTTAGAAAATACACTAGCTGCATGCCTAGTGCACTGACTTCAGATGTGCTGCACACAATTTGACTCTCTGATTTGTATTTGTAGCTAGGAAGCTAGGGATCTTCCTAGCCACAAAACTTCTGGATATTCTGGAGCCCGTCTCTCTCGTTCTGCCTTATCATTAACAAAATAAAGCATCTTGGTTTCATCTTGATGAAAATGAAACAAAGTTCCAAGGTTGTTTATTTATTTGCTTATTTATATTTAAACTACATCATTTTTTTCCTGACCAAGCTTGCACCTTTACATTCACTTCTAAACCCATCAAGCTCTTGCTGGAGTCCCAGAGACCGGGTCTGTTTTTTCTGGTTTTCCTCTTCTAGAAAAGCCTTTACACTTGAAGAAACACTATCCTTTTATGCCTTCCCTTGATGTTTGATATATCTTATGTAACATTTAACAAAAGCATGGCTATAGGAATCTGTGTAACACTGCCTGGACTTGCAGGTGGTAGCTTGAACTGTCATCTCTTGTGGTTCTCAGCTACCAGCACATTTTACAAATGAGGAGGACTAGCTCTCACTTTAGGCACTGGTAGGTTGTTCTCTCAGTAGAAGGGATTTGCCCCAGTTGTTTTGGGAACAGGAAGACAAAAAACAAGATAAAGCCTGTCACTGAGTATTTTGGAGCTCAGCCAGGCTGCATACTGCCTTACCACTTGCCAGAGGGTAGGTAAATCCAGCCACTAATGGACACTTATTCCTCTCAGATTTATCCATTGTCCACCCCATAATAAACGTGTGTGGTTAACGCATACGAATACTCTTTAACCCCAAGGACATCACAGAATAACACATAGTAACCTGTTTAGAATGATGATTTTGAGAACCCTCACACCTGTAGAGATGAGACATATCACTATGTGTTAGACCATTCTGAAAGTTTTAATGTGTGGTAAGTTTTAACGATAATAGTATGTACTCACTTTAAAAAGTGTGGATTTTCACTATAAGAATAAATATAAAACAATAAATCTCACCATTATGATCACGCTAAATATTAAAATTTCTGTCCTTTGCTAGCTAACTCACCTTTTCCCTTCTTTCAAGCTAGAATCTCTGTAGCATCAAGACATCTCAGCCATAATCTAAAGCACAATGCTACCGAACATTACTGATACCTTTTTAATTAAAGTTCTCCTTTTGAGGAGTCCTCCTCCAGAGGAGAAATGCTTTTGAGACAGGTCTCCTCGGTCACTGAAAGCAACCTGCAGAAAAGCAGGACTTCCTGCATCCACTCCACTGTGAGCTTCCTAAGCACTTTCTGACATGTGTAACACAAATAGGAAGCAAGCTTTTGTCTTTATGAGATTCCCACCCGGAAAACAGAGGAAAACTCGATGGATAAATAAAATGTGTCTGAATTCAAAGATTCTTGCCAACTTAGCAAGATGGTTCATTGGTCAGGTTGTGGCTAGGCTGTATTATATACCAAGCAAAACTGAATGAGTCCAGATAGATATTGTCTCCAGCTGAATGCTGTCATTTAAAAATCCCTTGTGTTCTAAAATCTACTCTGTCCTCTAATAATATGAAATCTCTTTAATGATGCACTTCTTTTAGCTGTGGAGGAATACCAGCAGTGATTGGACAAGTTTAGCTGGCCTCAGGGTTTAGTGTTCTCTGTTTTTCTTGGGTGGCTCAGTACAAAATCTTTTTCCATTTCCTGCAAAACAGAAATGGCAGAGTGTGGAGAATAGTCAGTGTGTTTGCACTCTAGAGGACAGGAGCTGGCTGTACTCCTTTTGAACCAGCATTAAGCACCAGCAGCGCAGGAAAGAGATGAAAGGTACTTACAGACCTCCCTGCATAGTTCAGGGATGTTTTTATTTTATTTTATTTTATTTTATTTTATTTTATTTTATTTTATTTTATTTTATTTTATTTTATTTTATTTTATTTTATTTTATTTTATATTTTATTTTATTTTTTTATTTTTATTTTATTTTATTTTATTTTATTTTATTTTATTTTATTTTATTTTATATTATATTATATTTTTTATTTTTATTTTATTTTATTTTATTTTATTTTATTTTATTATTGGCCCCAGATTTGTCATGATCAAACTCACAGCACCTGAGCACAGGGGATAAAGCCTGGATCTCATGAAGTTTTCTATATGTGTAGTTGCTAACACAACCTTAGTGATGTCTTCAGGTGTGAGATCCAGTCAGGGTTCCAGATCAGTTCATCTGCTGGGTTTTTTTTTTTCATTTTTGTTTTCCTTTGTGTTTTTTAAAGGAAAACATGTTACTATTACTTGCCTCATGACTTCTAAGTCCATTTATTCAGTATTCAAAGACATTTTAAAGGTTTTCCTAAAGTTTACTTTCTAACACTGTGAGCCAAAGCCAGAAAACCTGACAAGTTTGAAAGATAAAGCCACATAGATCTTTCCAAAGAATAAAAACTATTAATTTCAATGTACCATTATAGTTCAAGATCACTTTAAAAAAAAGTGTGATGAAAGGCTACTTTAAAAAGGGTATTCATATCATATTAGCTTATATCAATGAGATGACACAGAGAAACAAGAACTGTTGGACCACTTAAATAGTCATATAATTTCCCATAGACAGTTTCATTGTACTCTGTAGAGTGTTGCTTCTAGAATTAGGTAAATGTGCAACAAGCAGAATGTAAATTCTTTCCTATTTGATGAAAAGGATAAGACTGAATGACCTCGTGTCCATTCCCTTGTAGATGCCTCTGCCTTGATGGATATTTCCATTGCTGTTCTGCCCTATTTTTTAATGTAGTAAAGCTGAACTACTTGTGGATGAAGGTAGCTCTTGGTCATTGGAAAGCTGCTAGAGCCGCTTCTCAGAGGAAGTGATGGAAACTTGCTTGAGGGCACTGGGACTGAATGTGGTTATGGCAGTGTAAGAAGCTCTAAAATAATAAAAAGTAGAGGTAAAAAGCAGGCACCAGTACCTGCTGGTGGGTTATGTAGCTTAAAAAGTAGAGATGTTTAACTGAAAATAACAGAGTACAAGGCAGAACATGGACTTTGGTCTTCTGAGGAGAACAATTTTGTCTACAGTCCTGCAAGGAGAAAGGAAAAGTAAGGTTGGTGTTTATGAGCCTTGGAAGTATTAGGTCTGAGGTTTCTTATCAGGAAGGTATGATGTCAAAGAGTTAGCTTGCAACAAACATTCTTTCCAAAGTTTGAAGGGGCTAAGGAAAGTAAGCTGCAAGCACACCCCTGCTTTACCATGGGAGAGGTTTGTCTCTCAAGTGAAGTCTAGCAGCTGGGATAGATAGGTACAAAGTAATTCATCCTCCAGAGAAACAGACAGTGTGGTAAGTCAAATTTAGTGTGCCAGATCTGAGCTTAAGATGAAGAAAGGACAGTATGCGATTTGCCATTACTGATGCTTTCTGCTCTGCAGGCAAGCAGGAGAAGGGTTGTCACTTGCTAGTGACAGTGACATTGGGATTGCTGCTTTGGAGAGCCCAGCTGTCCTACTGTGCTACATGCAGCGGCTAAAGAATGGCAAAAAAAGGATGCAGATCTCAACTGCCCTAAAAAGGCACAGCATTCTTGCACCTGGGCTAGGAAATCCAGTCTCTTGGTATTTCAGAACCATCAGAAACATTCAGATATTATCTTCCTTCCAAAGGCATGCTCTGGACGTTCTGTCTGTTTCAGCTGCAAAACTTCTTCAAAATCAGATTTCATTAAAGACAGGCAGCTTGTTTATAATCCCTACCTTTATACTACTGTCTAATCTATATCTATTTGTTGTCATCTCTCTCTGTTGCCTTCCCTCTAAA